>OY288277.1:68981901-71381901 GCA_958450335.1 Hibiscus tridactylites
AAAATAAGATTTTTAAAATTAATTACGTTATGCATTTTCTTGCATTTGTGTGGAATTCTCATTGGTGTTTCTTTCTTGAGTCATGTTCGTCCTAGAGCTTGGTAAATTTTTATATCTTATAATCGTGTTGAATCAAGTTATTAATAAAATTAAGTAATACATAATTTATTATGTATTGTCATATGTTATCATTTTCGTTGTGGTTAACATTAGTTGTATCGTTTGGTAAGCTTTTGAGCTATTGATATTTGGCCATTGAGAATGATTGTCTTGGTCCAATACCCCTAATTTTGTTTTCCCCACCTCGAGGTATTAATATTAGTAATAATAGAAATCAAAATTGACATAGCAATTTTATTTTAAAATCACGTGAGCATATATGAAATGTATATATGATTGGGTGTATATATATCTTTTAATAGCTTTAGGGGAATATAAGCCACAAAAATTTTCATAAAAATCAATTAAACCCCTTCCACGAAAAATACACTCAATTGAGTCATCAAAGATGAAAATTACATCAATTAATCCTTTTGACTATGAAAACATTCTTTCACATTTATTATGTTATTTTTATCGTTGACGGCGTTGATATGGAAGTATGCATGTACATGATTGTTGACATATTATAGAGACTTAACTAACATAATAAACTTTTAGTTTTAAAACTATTTGTGAAAGTTATATTTTTAATAAGAAACGTCTATCTAAATTTCATGAAAAAAAAATCAAATTGAGAAATTTTAATAATAAAATTTAATAGAGAAATATATATATCGTAATGATATATTTATCTTTTATTCAATTATCTTATCTCTCAACGGAAAAAGAACATTCATCTTCTCCAAAAGCTAATGAAATTAAAGTAAATTAGAACAGTGTTGGACATGGATATGTACAGTCACACATAGAAGTAGTAATACATTTCCCAACAGCTTTCTCTCCATGGT
Organism: Hibiscus tridactylites; assembly: GCA_958450335.1. Lineage (NCBI taxonomy): Eukaryota > Viridiplantae > Streptophyta > Magnoliopsida > Malvales > Malvaceae > Hibiscus > Hibiscus tridactylites. The sequence continues at coordinate 68,982,852 of OY288277.1, forward strand.
TAGAAGTGCAAAGCTTGTCACATGTTCTTGGTGTGCAATTCATCGGTGCTGAAGTCGTACAACTGTCAGCCTCCAACATTGTTGGTTCAGTTCCTGAAAATTATGAAACGATAATATTTATACTTGAGTTAAATCTTCCAACATTATAGATATTCATCAAAACAATTGAAATAAAACTTCTTTAAAAGATATGATAGAAATTCACCCAAACTTGCAATAAGGACAATGAGAAGAACAAAGGAAATAAAACTCTTCATTTTGACTTTTAAAAAATGATAATTTTAAAAACAACTTTGGTGAGTATATATTATCTATAATCATATCTATATATAGTGAATGAGAGATAGCAGCGATAGTTGGATTTGAAGTGCCTATAACCAAGAATGGTAATGAAGCTTATTTTAGATATTGACAAATAATTCTTACGGAGCAATTAAATGTGAGTAGAATTTACATAGTTAGGAGCATGAAAGATAATGAAGCATATTTTAAAATTCATTGTAAAAAGTATAATTGTAATTATATTACAGTGCAAAATTGTATTTCACGTGATAAATTCCGTATTTATGTGTATATATATATATATACATACATGTTTAAATATTAGATTAGTTACCAAATGAGGCAGATTTAATTCATTCATGTATGTTATAGATCAAATTCTTTCATATTCAAATAAGATTTGAAAAGTGTTTATTATAAATTTTGAATATATGATAACGTTGTTCTTCAACTCCACTTCCTCTGACCATACGCACACTCAATCGATCTTCCTTATAACACACATCATCCGACCTAGAGTTTATGAACTAATATAGAATGTCACATTTGTTACAAAAATAAAACGAAATATTTTGTAGAAATTCATATCCAAAAATAAATAAAATGTTGTATATAAATACATGTAAGCCCAAGATTTAGTAAATAAAATCCTAAAACACACATAACATGTAAGCCTAATAGAAATAAGGTTTTTTTAGTTTAGTAAGGGTGCGGGGATTTTTATCTCAAAATTCCAGTCAATAACAAAGATCTCCTAGTATCTAGTCAAATTAGATTGAGTTTAGGTGAAGTCCTTCCATTTTCAGGTCAAGTGCAGATCAACTAAAAGCTCAGCCCGTCCGAACCCATGACCATCCCTAGTTATGTTGTTTCCCACTCTTGTTAATTTATCAAATATGTATCAAAACATACAGAGGAATATGGAAAATTACCATTGAATTTAAATTTTGTTTTGAAGGAAAATAGATGTAAAATTATAATTAAATTAAAAATATGTTCAAAAAAGTATTTTAGGTATTTATTTGTAAGAAATTCATTTTTTTATTTTTGTAGATGATATGGTATATATCGTATTATGATTGTGTTTGAAAAAAGTAGATGTTTATTTGGGAGATTTACAATCTAAACCTTTTAATTGAGTAATTTAAGAATCAAAATTAAATTATATACATTATACAAAAATAAGATTTTTAAAATTAAATACGTTATGCATTTTCTTGCATTTGTGTGGAATTCTCATTGGTGTTTATTTCTTGAGTCATGTTCGTCCTAGAGCTTGGTAAATTTTTATATCTTATAATCGTGTTGAATCAAATTATTAATAAAATTAAGTAATACATAATTTATTATGTATTGTCATATGTTATCATTTTCGTTGTTGTTAACATTAGTTGTATCGTTTGGTGAGCTTTTGAGCTATTGATATTTGGCCATTGAGAATGATTGCCGTGGTCCAATACCCCTAATTTTGTTTTCCCCACCTCGAGGTATTAATATTAGTAATAATAGAAATCAAAACTGACATAGCAATTTTATTTTAAAATCATGTGAGCATATATGAAATGTATATATGATTGGGTGTATATATATCTTTTAATAGCTTTAGGGGAATATAAGCCACAAAAATTTTCATAAAAATCAATTAAACCCCTTCCACGAAAAATACACTCAATTGAGTCATCAAAGATGAAAATTACATCAATTAATCCTTTTGACTATGAAAACGTTCTTTCACATTTATTATGTTATTTTTATCGTTGACGACGTTGATATGGAAGTATGCATGTACATGATTGTTGACATATTAGAGAGACTTAACTGACATAATAAACTTTTGGTTTTAAAACTATTTGTGAAAGTTATATTTTTAATAAGAAACGTCTATCTAAATTTCAGGAAAAAAAATCAAATTGAGAAATTTTAATATTAAAATTTAATAGAGAAATATATATATCGTAATGATACATTTGTCTTTTATTCAATTATCTTATCTCTCAACGGAAAAAGAACATTCATCTTCTCCAAAAGCAAATGAAATTAAAGTAAATTAGAACAGTGTTGGACATGGATATGTACAGTCACACATAGAAGTAGTAATACATCTCCCAACAGCTTTCTCTCCATGGTTAGAAGTGCAAAGCTTGTCACATGTTCTTGGTGTGCAATTCATCGGTGTTGTAGTCGTACAACTGTCAGCCTCCACCATTGTTGGTTCAGTTCCTGAAAATTATGAAACGATAATATTTATACTTGAGTTAAATCTTCCAAAAGAATATATATTCATCAAAACAATTGAAACAAAACTTCATTAAAAGATATGATAGAAATTCACCCAAACTTGCAATAAGGACAATGAGAAGAACAAAGGAAATAAAACTTTTCATTTTGACTTTTAAAAAAATGATAATTTTAAAAACAACTTTGGTGAGTATATATTATCTATAATCATATCAATATATACTGAATGAGAGATAGCAGTTGTAGTTGGATTTGAAGTGCCTATAACCAAGAATGGTAATGAAGCTTAGTTTTTATATTGACAAATAATTCTTACGGAACAATTAAATGTGAGTAGAATTTACATAGTTAGGAGCATGAAAGATAATGAAGCATATTTTAAAATTCATTGTAAAAAACTATAATTGTAATTATATTATAGTGCAAAATTATATTTCAGTGATAAATTCCATATTTATGTATATAGGTCAAATGCTTTCATATTCAAATAAGATTTGAAAAGTGTTTATTAGAAATTTTTAATATATGATAACGTGGTTCTTCAACTCCACTTCCTCTGACCATACGCACACTCAATCGTTCTTCCTTATAACACACAACATCTGGCCTAGACTTTACGAACGAATATAGAATGTCACATTTGTTACAAAAATAAAACGAAATATTTTGTAGAAATTCATATCCAAAAATAAATAAAATATTGTCTAAATACATGTAAAACCAAGATTTAGTAAATAAAATCCTAAAACACACATAACATGTAAGCCTATTAGAAATAAGGTTTTTTTTTTAAGTTTAGTAAGGGTGGGGGGATTTTTATCTCAAAATTCCACTCAAGAACAAAGATCTCCTGATATCTAGTCAAATTAGATTGAGTTTAGGTGAAGTCCTTCCATTTTCAAGTCTAGTGCAGATCAACTAAAAGCTCAGCCTGTAACCCCCTAGACCCGCCTATGCAGTACAACGGATCCTAGGAAGTCACATTAGGGTCACAAGAGCGACCAACGATAAAAATACACATAAAAACATTTTTTTAAACACTTATTAAATTGTAAAACCAACTTCTGTTTAAAATATCATTTCGGGATGTCATTTAAGCACATAATAAAAACTTCAGAAAAATATTTTACAGACAATGTCATAAAATAATACATGACATACATGCCCACTAACTATACAGTATCGTACTCCAAGGCAACGCCGAGACAACTTCGAACACCGCTGTCAACCATTATACCATGATATATTCTTTTAACTTGCGATGGTAAAAACAGCGTGAGCTTGGAAAAGCTCAATAATACAATACTACCAAAAGATGCTATAAGCTCATGCAGATATAAGGTAGGCATAACATTTTCATAATGTTCCATATAGTAACAGTCCTCATTTCCGTTCTACTATTTCGAGATTGCATCATACTCGGGAATATCGATATTTTTTCTTTATTCAAATATTGAGAATTAGACGGGAATTATATAGGCTAGAAACATACGAGGTAGGAATCAGACACTTTGGTGTCTAGTATGTTCCAACGGTGCAACGTTAATGCATGAAATGTAACAATGCAGTAAACCTTTTTATTTAAAATACATTTGTTTCAAGTAGTCGTAAAGTTCATTTTAATTCTATATTTACCCTCCAACCATACACCAGCATATAGTTTCCCCAATGCGGCATCATGTACAGGCATTAACCCGAGCCCATTGGGCGTGGGTACCATCCTAAGGATATACCTTAGAATACGGGCGGCCCTTGCCGAAGCATAGGACCCGAAAACGGGCGGACCTGGCCGAAGCCTAGGATCCAAAAACGGGCAGACCTAGCCAAAGCTTAGGACCGAAACGGGCGGACCTAGCCGAAGCATAGGATCGAAAACGGGCGGACCTGGCCGAAGCCTAGGATCCGAAAACGGGCGGACCTAGCCGAAGCTTAGGACCAAAAACGGGCAGACCTAGCCGAAGCATAGGACCGAAAACGGGCGGACTTACCAGCTGGATAAGGGCTGAGCCGACGGTAACTTCATATCATGTCCCAAGTACGCCAGTGAATCAGATCATCAATAGTTCATTAATCAATAATTGTATTTTAGTAACACATTATCCATATAGCATGTTTGTCATATCGGATGCATAGGCATATATCATAAATACAATATTGTCATGTTTAATTTATAAAACATGTCATGTTCCTATAAATTCAAGTATGTCAGTCATGTGCACGAGATCGGTATTATAACATGTAAATCAATATCCAAAAACAGTCGTGTAGCACACATGGAACACACTAGGTGGAAAAAGTTTATTCCTTAGAGATACTTGGCATTTACGAAAGGGAACACATTAACCTTGTGACAATTTGAACGGATTTTAGATACGAAGTCCCTATAAAAAGGGGGTTCGTACTAGCGGTTCGAACCAAATATTCAGGAGATGATACATCATGATCTTTGAGAGTTTAGATATATCACGAGTGATTTAGTCACTTAAACCCACAAGAGTATTGCAATCATTCTATCATACATGGCATTTTGGTAATTTATACCAACAAGGCATAAACAGTGGCTTGAGAATTTTATTCGCTCATCAGGTTTCCAGCCAGGCATTCAGAGATTTCTATGTCAAGATCTTTCACGATATCAGATACATTCAGAGATAATTTGATTACTTTGGCCAACGAGGGAATTTTGGTCATTTAACTATTAGGGGTGATTTTGTAATTTAGTACAATAATGATGAAATGACGATTTGCAATATTTAAGATTTCCAGAAGTTTATTAGGCCTCTAAAACCAATCGAACAACATGTCCCAACCTTACAGTACTAACCAAACCTTCTAATGTATGCACTTCACGGGTATCATTTCCAAATACTGATTGTATCGTATATCTGAAAGGTTGCCTTCATATTTCACCACAGGACTTGCCACGGAGTAGTCGAACTAATACTATGTGCGGAAAAACTTCCATCCTTATATTAAAATTAGTAGTGATTGACGTACATGGGTCATGCTTCAACCCATAAGGGCATTTCGGTCATTTTCAGCTTAATTGGCAAATTTCTAGAATTTCATCAAAGGCAATTTACTTATTTTTAGTCAAGGGGGTATTTCAGTCATTCTGAAGCTCGGGATATCCATCATTCCTGTCAATTGAACTATTTATTGTGGTTCAATCATCTAAGTACTCATGGGTGTTTCAGCCATTCAAGAAATTTCGGTACCCTCTAACCACTTCGTTCATTTTAGAATCACGAGTTTATCCATCATTCCATTTAATTTGCAAACTTGGGTGTCCGAAGATACTTCAGCCTCCTTGGTCAATCCGATCATTCCGATTAATTTAACCATAATAATATTTCCAATATTTTTAGTCATTACAATCAATTCAGTATCTTGAGTCACTTGATTAATTCAGAGGTATGGATAGTTTCCCATAAATCTATATTCGGAGATTCATTCCAAATTCAAGGAAACCTAACACCGTTATAATCTTGAAGGTTTTAATCTTATTACCATAACTTTCCAAGTAGTTCAAGGATTTTAGATGAATCGGGTTGTTTTGCCATATCCAATGTGGATTTCTAGATCGCTTCCAATTTAAGGGTATTTTAGTCATGCTCATACATTAAGGGCATTTTCATGATTTCATATCCAAATATCTTTAGCATTTAATCATTTGATATTAGTACTCAGGTTTGGAGATTATCCACCTTATTAATTAATTTATTGACTCTAGATCCTTACATCTATTAACTTTCTCATTCGAACTTTTCGATCTTTTCTAGGTTACCAGAATCAATTTCATAACTGGTTTGACTTAAGCAGAGTTAACATCACTCCTCATCATATTTATACATGCATTAACCGAATACGAACATGATCGTAAAACATACTAAAGGTAGTAGTGTATTACCTTTAATACTTGCTATATCAGTCGACCATGATACTCCGTTCGATCACTCTCGAACCCGAATGTGACGTCCTCAACATCCAGAATACAAGGAACTTCGAATACCTTCAATCGCACAAAAATCCAATTTCAGTCCTTATTCACAATGCTCACAATTGATTATTAAAATACATAAGCAGACTCGAGTTCAAGGTCCAATTCGGAGGCTTTCAAGATATAATTTAACAAAACGGGCTTCAAAATTGGACTCAGGACGTCGAAAAACATAAAGTGGGACTTTTCAGAAAAAGTTGACTTTTTGGTCAAAGTCAACACTGACGTCAGCAGTCAAAGTCAACGCTGACGTCACTGGTCCTATGGCTGACTCGGCAAGTTGACTTGGGCGAGTTGACTCGGTCAACGGGCTAGGTATAGGTCAACGGGTCGGCTCGATCAACGGGTCGAGTCGGTCAACGCGTCGTGTCGGTTATTGGGCTTGGTTTACCACTGGGCTTGGGCCGGATTGTTCGGACCGGTTTGGGCAGCTCGGTTCGAGGTCAGACCGGGTCTGGGCCGGCCGGTTCAGCAGCCACCGTCCGAGGTGGCCGAGAATCGCCTTGGACGGCGCGTGAAGCCCACGCGCGGCCTTTATTGGTCGGAAACCACGTCGGACGGCACCAAAACTCCGAAAAACGACCCTAAATCTAACATATCTCAACTGCAAACCCAAAAAAAAACTAAACCAGAACTCATCGGACTTACCCAAACCATTCGAAATGGCCGGATTGTCCCGTAACCCCGTTAAAGCCCTTATCAGCGTCGGATGAGTGGTCTGACGGTTGGATTTTGCTCGCCGTCACGTCAGGAGCCCGGATCTGGTGGCTACGTCGCACCCAGACAACGGAGATGACCAGAGATGGAAGAGGTGAGCGGCGTGACCTTTGGGTTTCACGTCAAACCTTCAGACGCATTTTCCCGCCGGTAGGTGTTTCGGTTTCGCGCGTGAAGGCCAAGGATATGGCCGAGATGTGACAGCGCTTCCAACGGTGAAGGCGGTGCACGCCACGGACGGCCGTTGGCCGAGATCAGAGGTTGCCGGAGAATGGGGGGAAGTTGAAGCACTTAGGGGAGAGAGATCGAATATTTTTTTGGGTAGTCACTTCGGTAGGTGAGGAGTCACAGGTTAATAAGTCATATTTGAAAACACACCCATCTTACTTCTAATATTAAGCTAGGTAACATTTGACAGGTATAACTACATAGATTAGGTGGTTGAGGCTTATGTTTACTAAGCATAGGGTCAAGGGTTCAAATCCCTTTGTTGTTATTTTCCATGTTTCATTACCTTTTTTTCTTTCTTCTTTTTTTTGTCTTAATTTATTTGGGGTGTTACAACTCTCCCCCTCTTAAAGAAAATTTCGTCCTCGAAATTTACCAGAGTCAGAAGAGGTGTAGAAATTACGCTTTAATCCATTCTTGCACTGAAGCTTGTCCATCAAAGCATGCTCGTTTCTCGGGATTCTCAGATGGCCACATGTCAATCTGGTAAGGTCTTCAGTCACTCATATTGTCCTGGGACCCAAAGTCATCCCATTGTATAATTCGGTCCAACTAATACGATTACGATATTTGAACTTATACCAAACTTCATGTAGTGCAAAACGAATACTTGTCTCATAGCTTTTATTATAAACGGTCTTAGTCATGGGTAAGAAACCTTCCCAACTACCATAGAAGTTAATCATTGTAACACCCCAAAAGTTTTAAGTTAAATAAAATAAAAATAAAGGAATGGTGGGAAAAAAAAAGAAAGGAGGGAATGAGGGTTGTGGGTATCGAACTCACAACCTCATGAAGTTTCAGCTGAGTGCCCAGCCAATTGAGCTAGGTAAGCTCTTGGTTATGAGTCACCCTAAATAATTCTTATTTAGATTCGAAAATAATGTAATAATTAAATAATGAAAATATCCTACCCCCCCCCACTATCGAATCTGATTAAATGGGGATCAATTATTTCCCACAACACGCAGAAACACCCCGTCATTTTCCTCTCAACCCTAACCAAAGCTTCGGCCGCCGTCCGTTCACCACCGACACGCCGTGATGCTCACCGCCGGCGTTAAAGTGTTCACCGTCGAACACTGAACAAAACCCCCTAACCCACGCACTCAACCGCCGTCCGCTTCACCGGCAATCGACCGTTGAAGGTTGCGACTTAGGGTTAACTAGTTCCCTTCTTCCTCCGCGTTTTCCGACGCCAATAGGCCTCCGTTCGCCGCGCCATCACCACCGTTGGACTCCCCACGACGAGCCGTGCAAAACCCAGTCGGTGGTTCGTCCGTTTGACTTCGATAAGGACCTCATCGGAGCTACGCTTGTCCGGTTGCTTTCCTCGCGCATTTCAGGTAAAATGGGTGGTTCCAACCAACTTTTGGCGTTTGTTTTCTATGGTGGAAATGTGGTGTTGATGATCTATGTTTTTCAACAGTTTTGGCACGAAAAGAGCCTCCGGCGACTGTTCCGGCGACCGTCCGACGAGTTGGTAACGCTAGGTAAGTGAACCGGTCCGAACCGGTATAAATTAAACTAGTCTGAGCCCAACCAAACCAAGCCCAATTTGTTGACCCGAACCGTTGACCCGACCCGACCCAGTGAGTCAACTTGCCCGAGTCAACCCAGTGAGTCGACTCGCTGAGTCAGCCCTGGACCAGTGACGTCAGCGTTGACTTTGACCGCTGACGTCAGCGTTGACATTGACCAAAAAGTCAACTTTTTCCGAAAAGCCCTATTTTATGTTTTTCGACGTCCTGAGTTCGATTTTGAAGCCCGTTTCGCAAAATTCTAACTCGAAGGCCTCCGAATCTGATTTTGAACCCGAAAGTGCTTATGTATTTATTTAATTAATTAATAGCTTTGTGAATAAGGTCTGATATTGGAATTTGTGCGATTGAAGGTAATCATAGTTCCTTGTATTCGGGATGTTGAGGACGTCGCATTCGGGTTCGAGAGTGATCGAATGGAGTACCATGGTTAACCGATATAGCAAGGATTAAAGGTAATACACTACTACCCCTTGTATGCTTTATGAACATGTTGATATTCGGTTAACGCATGCATGCTTATGATGACGTATACTGTAAATTCTGCTTAAATTGAATCAGATTCGAGCAATAAGTATGGATATTAATAAGACCAAATTATCCGAATAAGTTTACTAATGGGCTAACAGTATCAAAAGTTTTAATAATTAAATTCAGTTAATCTGCAACTCAATCATCAGTGCGTAATAATCGAGGCCCAGGATACAGAGTGAGAGATATTAATTATGAAATTACGAAAATGCCCTTGGAGCATAAGTATGACTAAACTACCCCTCTGATAAAGGAAATGACCTAAAATCTGCATTCGACCTGATTATACAAATTACGCTACCCAAGATGTATGTTCTTTTGGAAAAGACTTCGGCATCATTATTCAAATGTGTGTGATACTAAAGGAAACTTGAATTTCCCCCAAGCTCTGTATAACACCTAAAGGCGAAATTACTGGAATTATTGTTGTATTCTTAAGCTGATACGTACGACAATAAGGAATGAATTAATCGAAATGATCGTAATGACCAAAAAGACTTTAGTGCCTTCGAGCATCGAAATTCTTAATTAATCAGAATGACAATTTTACCCTTAAGTTCTAAAATGAGTAAACCATCTGTAAGGGCCGAAGGGTTTAGAACGACTTAATCTCTACCGAATACGTAAGCGATAGAGGTGCTAAATATTAAGATTTGACAAAAACGGTGAATTTATCTCGATTTCTAAAATGACTGAAATGCTCTCTTGAGTTAAATATACAATTATGCATTTGATGAAACCCTGAGAATTCTAATGAGACTTTAAGGGCTAAACTGCCCCTAAGTGTTAGGAAGCACGTTCATGTATGTTAATCACTCCTGATATTAATATAAGGGTTGATTAGTACTGCAAGATTGGGATATGTTAGTTCGAACAGTTGGAGGCTTGAAAAACTTCTGGAATTATTAACTATTATAAATCGTCATTATATCATTACTGAGTTAAATTACAAAATCACCCCTGATAGTTAAATGACCAAAATCCCCTTGTTGGCCATAGTAACCAGAACAACCCTAGATGTATCCGATATCGCAAAAGATCTTATCATAGAAATCTCTAAATGCATGACTGGAAAACTGATGAGTAAATAGAATTTCCTGAGCGACTGTTTATGTCTCGTTGGTATAAATTACCAAAACGCCCATGTATGATAAAATGACCATAATGCCCTTGTAAGCTTAAATGACTAAAGTACTCATGATATATTCAAGCTTTCTAAGATCTTGATGTACCAATTCTTGAATACATAATATGAATCGTTTTACGAACCCTTTCTAATAGGAACCTCGTTTTGGAAATTCGTCTAAATTGTCAAAAGTTTTAATGCGCCCCTTTCTGTAAATGACAAGTATCTTCAGGAAATAAAATATTCCATCTAGTGTGTTCCATGTGTGTTATATTATGTTGAATGGATTGTATAATTATTTAATCGTGAATAATATTATGTTTGATGAACATTTTAATTGTTATTGAGATTGCATCACTATGTTAGAAAAATGAGATAAAATGATGAACTTGATATATGATGACATGCTCTGCCTACCTGATATATGTCTGTCCAACCTGCATACTTGGTATGTGATCGTTTGATCTGTGATGGTATTGTCTGACTGTTTGATGAATTTGTTAGCATGATCTGTTAGTTTGACCAATGATGGTACAATCTGTTCGCATGATGAATGCTGAAAATGTCTGCTCTGCTCAATAGTATGCCCATTTATCTGTCAAAAGCATGAACTTATGTTTATGATACTCTGAATAGAATATGTCTGTTACATGTATTATGTTACTCATGTTTGAAATCTGATTTCCGATTGTCATCTGGGGTATACTGTTGGGTTATGATATGAAGTCTCTGTCGGTACAGCCCTGATCAAGCTCGTAAATCCTTATAGACTCAAGGTCTCCCCTTGAGCGGCACCTACGCCCATCGGGCCTAGGATAAGTCCTTATGGACCTAAGGCATCCCCTTAGGTGGCACCTATGCCCATTGGGCCTAGGGTAAGTCCTTATGGACTCAAGGTCTCCCCTTGAGTGGCACCTACGCCCATCGGGCCTAGGGTATGTCCTTATGGACCTAAGGCATCCCCTTAGGTGGCACCTATGCCCATCGGGCCTAGGGTAAGTCCTTATGGATGCAGTTCTGGGGACTGCATATTGGTGTAAGGTTGGAGGGTAGTTCTTGTAAACTTCTGTATGATCATTGAACATTTGCATTTAATCTGTTATGTGCTCATATGATATGATGTTAAGTACTTATGTATGTTGATCTGCACATATTGGAACACACTAGACGCCGAACTCTCTGATTCCTACCTCGTATGTTATCAGCCTATATAATTTCCGTCTAATTCTCAAGGTCTGATTAAAGAACAAATACCATTATTCTTGAGTATGATGAAACCTCGAAATAGTAGAACAGAAATAGAGGACTATCACTGCTTGAAACATCATGAAAATGTTATGCCTACCATATGTCTGCATGAGCTTATAGCATCTTTTGGTAGTTTTGTATTACTGAGCTTTTCCAAGCTCACGTTGTTTTTACCATCGCAGGTTCAAAGAAAATAACATGACCTAATGTTTGACATCAGTGTTCGGAGTTCCCTCGGCGTTGCCTCTGGAGTACGGTATTGTATAGTTAGTGGGCATGTATGTCACGTATGGTTTTGTGATTGAGTCTGTAAAGTACTTTCTGAAATTTCTTGTTGTGTTTAAAGGATTTTCTGAAATAATATTTTAAACAAAAGTTGATTTTACAGTTTAATAAGTGTTTTGAGAAAGAGAAAAATGTTTTCATGTGTATTTTACTGTGGGTCGCTCTTGTGACCCTAATGTGACTTCCTAGGATCCGTTGTAACGCATAGGCGGGTCTAGGGGGTTACATTTAGTGGTACCAGAGCTTAGAGTTGCGTCATTCTGGGTAGATCGGCCGATCGCCTGTCATAGGATGTCTGATTTGTGCATGCCCCTAGATCATAACCGTTTTCCTTCGTGCCGAGAATCCGATGTTGAATCCTTTCATGTAATAAGTATATCTAACCCTTCTGTCCATAATAGCTTGATCTGTACTGGAAAGGAATATCGGTAATGTTTGTCTACGAATTGGATTAAATTGATGGATTTGAATCTGGATAGAGAACCTGAGATGGTTCATGCATGTGAAATAGAAGATCTGAAACAGATTAAGAATAAATGTTTGATCGAACGAGGAAACCGATATAGGATTATAAGTAAAGTAGCTCGGTGATAATGAGTGTGATTGAGAATATTCTGACAAAAATTTGATAAAAGTATTACGAATTTAAAAGAAAAGTGTCTGTGAGATCGGTGGAAGTATAGATTATGTGGTGGCTCTGTTATGCACGAAAGAAACAATTATCGGAGTATTTTAATGAATGTAAGAGATATTCGTTTAAAACCTTTGTTATACTTGTCCGGTATGAAGAAAGATATTTTGGGGAAAAGTGACGCAATGTACCGTTATATGTATCATACTTATTGAATTTTATTTTTTACATCTTGATTCTGGAGGGCTCTGGTTGATGCCTTAAGTACTCGCATAAACTTCACGAACAGTTGTTCATCTGTAAATTGAGTGTCAACCTAGTAGAGTAATTTAGATTCTAAAAGACGTACTTTCAGTCTGTATGATCGACTTATGTGGTGGCGAGAATGTTTTGTATTCTTGACTGAGTATGCTATAATCAAAGCAGCTACGAGACAAGTGTTCGTGCGGCACCGTATGAAGTTCATTATGGGTTCAAATATTGTATCTTGATTAGCCGATCTGAGATGTATGGTGGGATGACTCTGAGTCTAAAATCAGTTTGAGTGACTGAGGACACCGCTAGCTTGATCTGTGCCCATTTGAGAGTCCCGAGAAATAATGATACTCTAATGGATAAGTTTCAGTACAAAAATAGAATGAAATGGCAATGTTTACATATTTCCGTCTTAGATAAATTTCGAGGACGAAATTTCTTTTTAGAAGGGGAATGTTGTAACACCCCTAAAGTTTTAAGTTAAATAAAATAAAAATAAAGGAATGGTGGAAAAAAAAAATAAAGAAGGAGGGAATGAGGGTTGTGGGTATCAAACTCACAACCTTATGAAGTTTCAGCTGAGTGCCCAGCCAATGGAGCTAGGTAAGCTCTTGGTTATGAGTCACCCTAAATAATTCTTATTTAGATTCGAAAATAATGTAATAATTAAATAATGAAAATATCCTACCCCCCCACTATCGAATCTGATTAAATGGGGATCAATTATTTCCCACAACACGCAGAAACACCCCGTCATTTTCCTCTCAACCCTAACCAAAGCTTCGGCCGCCGTCCGTTCACCACCGACACGCCGTGATGCTCACCGCCGGCGTTAAAGTGTTCACCGTCGAACACTAAACAAAACCATCTAACCCACGCGCTCAACCGACGTCCGCTTCACCGGCAATCGACCGTTGAAGGTTGCGACTTAGGGTTAACTAGTTCCCTTCTTCCTCCGCGTTTTCCGACGCCAATAGGCCTCCGTTCGCCGCGCCATCACCACCGTTGGACTCCCCGCGACGAGCCGTGCAAAACCCAGTTGGTGGTTCGTCCGTTTGACTTTGATAAGGACCTCATCGGAGCTACGCTTGTCCGGTTGCTTTCCTCGCGCATTTCAGGTAAAATGGGTGGTTCCAACCAACTTTTGGCGTTTGTTTGCTATGGTGGAAATGTGGTGTTGATGATCTACGTTTTTCAACAGTTTTGGCCCGAAAAGAGCCTTCGGCGACTGTTCCGGCGACCGTCCGACGAGTTGGTAACGCTAGGTAAGTGAACCGGTCCGAACCGGTATAAATTAAACTAGTCTGAGCCCAACCAAACCAAGCCCAATTTATTGACCCGAACCGTTGACCCGACCCTACCCAGTGAGTCAACTTGCCCGAGTCAACCCAGTGAGTCGACTCGTTGAGTCAGCCCTGGACCAGTGACGTCAGCGTTGACTTTAACCGCTGACGTCAGCGTTGACATTGACCAAAAAGTCAACTTTTTCCGAAAAGCCCTATTTTATGTTTTTCGACGTCCTGAGTTCGATTTTGAAGCCCGTTTCGCAAAATTCTAACCCGAAGGCCTCCGAATCTGATTTTGAACCCGAGAGTGCTTATGTATTTATTTAATTAATTAATAGCTTTGTGAATAAGGTCTGATATTGGAATTTGTGCGATTGAAGGTAATCATAGTTCCTTGTATTCGGGATGTTGAGGACGTCGCATTCGGGTTCGAGAGTGATCGAATGGAGTACCATGGTTAACCGATATAGCAAGGATTAAAGGTAATACACTACTACCCCTTGTATGCTTTATGAACATGTTGATATTCGGTTAACGCATGCATGCTTATGATGACGTATACTGTAAATTCTGCTTAAATTGAATCAGATTCGAGCAATAAGTATGGATATTAATAAGACCAAATTATCCGAATAAGTTTACTAATGGGCTAACAGTATCAAAAGATTTAATAATTAAATTCACTTAATCCGCAACTCAATCATTAGTGCGTAATAATCGAGGCCCAGGATACAGAGTGAGAGATATTAATTATGAAATTACGAAAATGCCCTTGGAGCATAAGTATGACTAAACTACCCCTCTGATAAAGGAAATGACCTAAAATCTGCATTCGACCTGATTATACAAATTACGCTACCCAAGATGTATGTTCTTTTGGAAAGACTTCGGCATCATTATTCAAATGTGTGTGATACTAAAGGAAACTTGAATTTCCCCCAAGCTCTGTATAACACCTAAAGGCGAAATTACTGGAATTATTGTTGTATTCTTAAGCTGTACGTACGACAATAAGGAATGAATTAATCGAAATGATCGTAATGACCAAAAAGACTTTAGTGCCTTCGAGCACCGAAATTCTTAATTAATCAGAATGACAATTTTACCCTTAAGTTCTAAAATGAGTAAACCATCTGTAAGGGCCGAAGGGTTTAGAACGACTTAATCTCTACCGAATACGTAAGCGATAGAGGTGCTAAATATTAAGATTTGGCAAAAACGGTGAATTTATCCTGATTTCTAAAATGACTGAAATGCTCTCTTGAGTTAAATATACAATTATGCATTTGATGAAACCCTGAGAATTCTAATGAGACTTTAAGGGCTAAACTGCCCCTAAGTGTTAGGAAGCACGTTCATGTATGTTAATCACTCCTGATATTAATATAAGGGTTGATTAGTACTGCAAGATTGGGATATGTTAGTTCGAACAGTTGGAGGCTTGAAAAACTTCTGGAATTATTAACTATTGTAAATCGTCATTTTATCATTACTGAGTTAAATTACAAAATCACCCCTGATAGTTAAATGACCAAAATCCCCTTGTTGGCCATAGTAACCAGAACAACCCTAGATGTATCCGATATCGCAAAAGATCTTATCATAGAAATCTCTAAATGCATGACTGGAAAACTGATGAGTAAATAGAATTTCCTGAGCGACTGTTTATGTCTCGTTGGTATAAATTACCAAAACGCCCATGTATGATAAAATGACCATAATGCCCTTGTAAGCTTAAATGACTAAAGTACTCATGATATATTCAAGCTTTCTAAGATCTTGATGTACCAATTCTTGAATACATAATATGAATCGTTTTACGAACCCTTTCTAATAGGAACCTCGTTTTGGAAATTCGTCTAAATTGTCAAAAGTTTTAATGCGCCCCTTTCTGTAAATGACAAGTATCTTCAGGAAATAAAATATTCCATCTAGTGTGTTCCATGTGTGTTATATTATGTTGAATGGATTGTATAATTATTTAATCGTGAATAATATTATGTTTGATGAACATTTTAATTGTTATTGAGATTGCATCACTATGTTAGAAAAATGAGATAAAATGATGAACTTGATATATGATGACATGCTCTGCCTACCTGATATATGTCTGTCCAACCTGCATACTTGGTATGTGATCGTTTGATCTGTGATGGTATTGTCTGACTGTTTGATGAATTTGTTAGCATGATCTGTTAGTTTGACCAATGATGGTACAATCTGTTCGCATGATGAATGCTGAAAATGTCTGCTCTGCTCAATAGTATGCCCATTTATCTGTCAAAAGCATGAACTTATGTTTATGATACTCTGAATAGAATATGTCTGTTACATGTATTATGTTACTCATGTTTGAAATCTGATTTCCGATTGTCATCTGGGGTATACTGTTGGGTTATGATATGAAGTCTCTGTCGGTACAGCCCTGATCAAGCTCGTAAATCCTTATAGACTCAAGGTCTCCCCTTGAGCGGCACCTACGCCCATCGGGCCTAGGATAAGTCCTTATGGACCTAAGGCATCCCCTTAGGTGGCACCTATGCCCATTGGGCCTAGGGTAAGTCCTTATGGACTCAAGGTCTCCCCTTGAGTGGCACCTACGCCCATCGGGCCTAGGGTATGTCCTTATGGACCTAAGGCATCCCCTTAGGTGGCACCTATGCCCATCGGGCCTAGGGTAAGTCCTTATGGATGCAGTTCTGGGGACTGCATATTGGTGTAAGGTTGGAGGGTAGTTCTTGTAAACTTCTGTATGATCATTGAACATTTGCATTTAATCTGTTATGTGCTCATATGATATGATGTTAAGTACTTATGTATGTTGATCTGCACATATTGGAACACACTAGACGCCGAACTCTCTGATTCCTACCTCGTATGTTATCAGCCTATATAATTTCCGTCTAATTCTCAAGGTCTGATTAAAGAACAAATACCATTATTCTTGAGTATGATGAAACCTCGAAATAGTAGAACAGAAATAGAGGACTATCACTGCTTGAAACATCATGAAAATGTTATGCCTACCATATGTCTGCATGAGCTTATAGCATCTTTTGGTAGTTTTGTATTACTGAGCTTTTCCAAGCTCACGTTGTTTTTACCATCGCAGGTTCAAAGAAAATAACATGACCTAATGTTTGACATCAGTGTTCGGAGTTCCCTCGGCGTTGCCTCTGGAGTACGGTATTGTATAGTTAGTGGGCATGTATGTCACGTATGGTTTTGTGATTGAGTCTGTAAAGTACTTTCTGAAATTTCTTGTTGTGTTTAAAGGATTTTCTGAAATAATATTTTAAACAAAAGTTGATTTTACAGTTTAATAAGTGTTTTGAGAAAGAGAAAAATGTTTTCATGTGTATTTTACTGTGGGTCGCTCTTGTGACCCTAATGTGACTTCCTAGGATCCGTTGTAACGCATAGGCGGGTCTAGGGGGTTACATTTAGTGGTACCAGAGCTTAGAGTTGCGTCATTCTGGGTAGATCGGCCGATCGCCTGTCATAGGATGTCTGATTTGTGCATGCCCCTAGATCATAACCGTTTTCCTTCGTGCCGAGAATCCGATGTTGAATCCTTTCATGTAATAAGTATATCTAACCCTTCTGTCCATAATAGCTTGATCTGTACTGGAAAGGAATATCGGTAATGTTTGTCTACGAATTGGATTAAATTGATGGATTTGAATCTGGATAGAGAACCTGAGATGGTTCATGCATGTGAAATAGAAGATCTGAAACAGATTAAGAATAAATGTTTGATCGAACGAGGAAACCGATATAGGATTATAAGTAAAGTAGCTCGGTGATAATGAGTGTGATTGAGAATATTCTGACAAAAATTTGATAAAAGTATTACGAATTTAAAAGAAAAGTGTCTGTGAGATCGGTGGAAGTATAGATTATGTGGTGGCTCTGTTATGCACGAAAGAAACAATTATCGGAGTATTTTAATGAATGTAAGAGATATTCGTTTAAAACCTTTGTTATACTTGTCCGGTATGAAGAAAGATATTTTGGGGAAAAGTGACGCAATGTACCGTTATATGTATCATACTTATTGAATTTTATTTTTTACATCTTGATTCTGGAGGGCTCTGGTTGATGCCTTAAGTACTCGCATAAACTTCACGAACAGTTGTTCATCTGTAAATTGAGTGTCAACCTAGTAGAGTAATTTAGATTCTAAAAGACGTACTTTCAGTCTGTATGATCGACTTATGTGGTGGCGAGAATGTTTTGTATTCTTGACTGAGTATGCTATAATCAAAGCAGCTACGAGACAAGTGTTCGTGCGGCACCGTATGAAGTTCATTATGGGTTCAAATATTGTATCTTGATTAGCCGATCTGAGATGTATGGTGGGATGACTCTGAGTCTAAAATCAGTTTGAGTGACTGAGGACACCGCTAGCTTGATCTGTGCCCATTTGAGAGTCCCGAGAAATAATGATACTCTAATGGATAAGTTTCAGTACAAAAATAGAATGAAATGGCAATGTTTACATATTTCCGTCTTAGATAAATTTCGAGGACGAAATTTCTTTTTAGAAGGGGAATGTTGTAACACCCCTAAAGTTTTAAGTTAAATAAAATAAAAATAAAGGAATGGTGGAAAAAAAAAATAAAGAAGGAGGGAATGAGGGTTGTGGGTATCAAACTCACAACCTTATGAAGTTTCAGCTGAGTGCCCAGCCAATGGAGCTAGGTAAGCTCTTGGTTATGAGTCACCCTAAATAATTCTTATTTAGATTCGAAAATAATGTAATAATTAAATAATGAAAATATCCTACCCCCCCACTATCGAATCTGATTAAATGGGGATCAATTATTTCCCACAACACGCAGAAACACCCCGTCATTTTCCTCTCAACCCTAACCAAAGCTTCGGCCGCCGTCCGTTCACCACCGACACGCCGTGATGCTCACCGCCGGCGTTAAAGTGTTCACCGTCGAACACTAAACAAAACCATCTAACCCACGCGCTCAACCGACGTCCGCTTCACCGGCAATCGACCGTTGAAGGTTGCGACTTAGGGTTAACTAGTTCCCTTCTTCCTCCGCGTTTTCCGACGCCAATAGGCCTCCGTTCGCCGCGCCATCACCACCGTTGGACTCCCCGCGACGAGCCGTGCAAAACCCAGTTGGTGGTTCGTCCGTTTGACTTTGATAAGGACCTCATCGGAGCTACGCTTGTCCGGTTGCTTTCCTCGCGCATTTCAGGTAAAATGGGTGGTTCCAACCAACTTTTGGCGTTTGTTTGCTATGGTGGAAATGTGGTGTTGATGATCTACGTTTTTCAACAGTTTTGGCCCGAAAAGAGCCTCCGGCGACTGTTCCGGCGACCGTCCGACGAGTTGGTAACGCTAGGTAAGTGAACCGGTCCGAACCGGTATAAATTAAACTAGTCTGAGCCCAACCAAACCAAGCCCAATTTATTGACCCGAACCGTTGACCCGACCCTACCCAGTGAGTCAACTTGCCCGAGTCAACCCAGTGAGTCGACTCGTTGAGTCAGCCCTGGACCAGTGACGTCAGCGTTGACTTTAACCGCTGACGTCAGCGTTGACATTGACCAAAAAGTCAACTTTTTCCGAAAAGCCCTATTTTATGTTTTTCGACGTCCTGAGTTCGATTTTGAAGCCCGTTTCGCAAAATTCTAACCCGAAGGCCTCCGAATCTGATTTTGAACCCGAGAGTGCTTATGTATTTATTTAATTAATTAATAGCTTTGTGAATAAGGTCTGATATTGGAATTTGTGCGATTGAAGGTAATCATAGTTCCTTGTATTCGGGATGTTGAGGACGTCGCATTCGGGTTCGAGAGTGATCGAATGGAGTACCATGGTTAACCGATATAGCAAGGATTAAAGGTAATACACTACTACCCCTTGTATGCTTTATGAACATGTTGATATTCGGTTAACGCATGCATGCTTATGATGACGTATACTGTAAATTCTGCTTAAATTGAATCAGATTCGAGCAATAAGTATGGATATTAATAAGACCAAATTATCCGAATAAGTTTACTAATGGGCTAACAGTATCAAAAGATTTAATAATTAAATTCACTTAATCCGCAACTCAATCATTAGTGCGTAATAATCGAGGCCCAGGATACAGAGTGAGAGATATTAATTATGAAATTACGAAAATGCCCTTGGAGCATAAGTATGACTAAACTACCCCTCTGATAAAGGAAATGACCTAAAATCTGCATTCGACCTGATTATACAAATTACGCTACCCAAGATGTATGTTCTTTTGGAAAGACTTCGGCATCATTATTCAAATGTGTGTGATACTAAAGGAAACTTGAATTTCCCCCAAGCTCTGTATAACACCTAAAGGCGAAATTACTGGAATTATTGTTGTATTCTTAAGCTGTACGTACGACAATAAGGAATGAATTAATCGAAATGATCGTAATGACCAAAAAGACTTTAGTGCCTTCGAGCACCGAAATTCTTAATTAATCAGAATGACAATTTTACCCTTAAGTTCTAAAATGAGTAAACCATCTGTAAGGGCCGAAGGGTTTAGAACGACTTAATCTCTACCGAATACGTAAGCGATAGAGGTGCTAAATATTAAGATTTGGCAAAAACGGTGAATTTATCCTGATTTCTAAAATGACTGAAATGCTCTCTTGAGTTAAATATACAATTATGCATTTGATGAAACCCTGAGAATTCTAATGAGACTTTAAGGGCTAAACTGCCCCTAAGTGTTAGGAAGCACGTTCATGTATGTTAATCACTCCTGATATTAATATAAGGGTTGATTAGTACTGCAAGATTGGGATATGTTAGTTCGAACAGTTGGAGGCTTGAAAAACTTCTGGAATTATTAACTATTGTAAATCGTCATTTTATCATTACTGAGTTAAATTACAAAATCACCCCTGATAGTTAAATGACCAAAATCCCCTTGTTGGCCATAGTAACCAGAACAACCCTAGATGTATCCGATATCGCAAAAGATCTTATCATAGAAATCTCTAAATGCATGACTGGAAAACTGATGAGTAAATAGAATTTCCTGAGCGACTGTTTATGTCTCGTTGGTATAAATTACCAAAACGCCCATGTATGATAAAATGACCATAATGCCCTTGTAAGCTTAAATGACTAAAGTACTCATGATATATTCAAGCTTTCGAAGATCTTGATGTACCAATTCTTGAATACATAATATGAATCGTTTTACGAACCCTTTCTAATAGGAACCTCGTTTTGGAAATTCGTCTAAATTGTCAAAAGTTTTAATGCGCCCCTTTCTGTAAATGACAAGTATCTTCAGGAAATAAAATATTCCATCTAGTGTGTTCCATGTGTGTTATATTATGTTGAATGGATTGTATAATTATTTAATCGTGAATAATATTATGTTTGATGAACATTTTAATTGTTATTGAGATTGCATCACTATGTTAGAAAAATGAGATAAAATGATGAGCTTGATATATGATGACATGCTCTGCCTACCTGATATATGTCTGTCCAATCTGCATACTTGGTATGTGATCGTTTGATCTGTGATGGTATTGTCTGACTGTTTGATGAATTTGTTAGCATGATCTGTTAGTTTGACCAATGATGGTACAATCTGTTCGCATGATGAATGCTGAAAATGTCTGCTCTGCTCAATAGTATGCCCATTTATCTGTCAAAAGCATGAACTTATGTTTATGATACTCTGAATAGAATATGTCTGTTACATGTATTATGTTACTCATGTCTGAAATCTAATTTCCGATTGTCATCTGGGGTATACTGTTGGGTTATGATATGAAGTCTCTGTCGGTACAGCCCTGATCAAGCTGGTAAATCCTTATGGACTCAAGGTCTCCCCTTGAGTGGCACCTACACCCATCAGGCCTAGGATAAGTCCTTATGGACCTAAGGCATCCCCTTAGGTGGCACCTATGCCCATTGGGCCTAGGGTAAGTCCTTATGGACTCAAGGTCTCCCCTTGAGTGGCACCTACGCCCATCGGGCCTAGGGTATGTCCTTATGGACCTAAGGCATCCCCTTAGGTGGCACCTATGCCCATCGGGCCTAGGGTAAGTCCTTATGGATGCAGTTCTGGGGACTGCATATTGGTGTAAGGTTGGAGGGTAGTTCTTGTAAACTTCTGTATGATCATTGAACATTTGCATTTAATCTGTTATGTGCTCATATGATATGATGTTAAGTACTTATGTATGTTGATCTGCACTTATTGGAACACACTAGACGCCGAACCCTCTGATTCCTACCTCGTATGTTATCAGCCTATATAATTTCCATCTAATTCTCAAGGTCTGATTAAAGAACAAATACCATTATTCTTGAGTATGATGAAACCTCGAAATAGTAGAACAGAAATAGAGGACTATCACTGCTTGAAACATCATGAAAATGTTATGCCTACCATACGTCTGCATGAGCTTATAGCATCTTTTGGTAGTTTTGTATTACTGAGCTTTTCCAAGCTCACGTTGTTTTTACCATCGCAGGTTCAAAGAAAATAACATGACCTAATGTTTGACATCAGTGTTCGGAGTTCCCTCGGCGTTGCCTCTGGAGTACGGTATTGTATAGTTAGTGGGCATGTATGTCACGTATGGTTTTGTGATTGAGTCTGTAAAGTACTCTCTGAAATTTCTTGTTGTGTTTAAATGATTTTCTGAAATAGTATTTTAAACAAAAGTTGATTTTACAGTTTAATAAGTGTTTTGAGAAAGAGAAAAATGTTTTCATGTGTATTTTACTGTGGGTCGCTCTTGTGACCCTAATGTGACTTCCTAGGATCCGTTGTAACGCATAGGCGGGTCTAGGGGGTTACAATCATACAACCTTGAAGTATCCCCTCTAGAATCTGAATTACTCCATCAGGTTGACCATCAATTTACGGATGAAAATTTGTACTTAAAATCTATACGAGTACTCAAAGCCTACAACAAAACCTTTTAGAGTCATGATGTAACATCGAATTTCAGTCAGGGATAATACGTAATGATACACCATGCCACACTTTCGCAGAAATAGCTTTCTCCCTTGCAATCAAACCTAATTAAGGTTTTATACGGATATCACTTACCTTCAGTGAAATTTTTAGACAGTTGCTTCCTTCGTATATTACGGAGTCACCATAGAACTTTACACTTTCGCCACATTCTCAAACACCTTTCTTTTAAGTTCATAACACTTTTATCAAATTTTCATCAAGAGATTTTCAAACACAATCGTTACCACCGGCTAACCTTACATGAAACCTTATATCAGTT
The DNA here is from genome assembly GCA_958450335.1 of Hibiscus tridactylites. Lineage (NCBI taxonomy): Eukaryota > Viridiplantae > Streptophyta > Magnoliopsida > Malvales > Malvaceae > Hibiscus > Hibiscus tridactylites. The sequence continues at coordinate 69,006,490 of OY288277.1, forward strand.
ACTTTACATATCAAACATTCCTTTTCAATCGGAGTTAAATCTTCAAATTTACATGCATGAACTATCTCAGGTTTTCTATCCAGATTCACAACCATTAAGTTATTCCAACTCACATATGAATGTTACTAACATTCCTTGGCAGTACAGATTGAGCTATTATGGACAAAATGGTTAGATACAATTATTGTAGGAAGGGATCCGACATCAGAGTCTCGACACTAAGGAATACGATTATGATTTAGGGGCATGCACAAACCAGACACTCTGTGACAGACGATCGGCCGATCTACCCAAAATGACACAACTCTAAGCTATGATACCACTAAATGTAACCCCCTAAACCCGCCTATGCGTTACAACAGATCCTAGGAAGTCACATTAGGGTCACAAGAGCGACCAACAGTAAAAATACACATAAAAACATTTTTAAACACTTATTAAATTGTAAAACCAACTTCTGTTTCAAATATCATTTCACGATGTCATTTAAACACATAATAAAAACTTTAGAAAAATATTTTACAGACAATGCCATAAAATAATATATGACATACATGCCCACTAACTATAAAGTACCGTACTCCAAGGCAACGCCGAGACAACTTCGAACACTGTTGTCAACCATTATACCATGATATATTCTTTTAACCTGCGATGGCAAAAACAGCGTGAGCTTGGAAAAGCTCAGTAATACAGTACTACCAAAAGATGCTATAAGCTCATGTAGATATAAGGTAGGCATAACATTTTCATAATGTCCCATATAGTAACAATCCTCATTTCCGTTCTACTATTTCGAGATTGCATCATACTCGGGAATAATGATATTTGTTCCTTATTCAAACATGGAGAATTAGATGGTAAATATATAGGCTGGAAACATACGAGGTAGGAATTAGAGAGTTTGGTGTCTAGTGTGTTCTAACGGTGCAACGTTAATGCATGAAATGTAACAATGCAGTAAATCTTTTTATTTAAAATACATATGTTTCAAGTAGTCGTAAAGTTCATTTTAATTATATATTTACCCTCCAACCATACTCCAGTATATAGTTTCCCCAATGCGGTATCATGTACAGGCATTAACCCGAGCCCATTGGGCGTGGGTACCATCCTAAGGATATACCTTAGAATACGGGCGGCCCTTGCCGAAGCATAGGACCCGAAAACGGGCGGACCTGGCCGAAGCCTAGGATCTGAAAACGGGTGGACCTAGCCAAAGCTTAGGATCGAAAACGGGCGGACCTAGCCGAAGCATAGGACCGAAAACGGGCGGACTTACCAGCTGGATCAGGGCTGAGCCGACGGTAACTTCATATCATGTCCCAAGTACCCCAGTGAATCAGATCATCAATAGTTCATTAACCAATAATTGTATTTTAGTAACACATTATCCATATAGCATGTTTGTCATATTGGATGCATAGGCATATATCAGAAATACAATACTGTCATGTTTAATTTATAAAACATGTCATGTTCCTGTAAATTCAAGTATGTCAGTCATGTGCACGTGATTGGTATTATAACATGTAAATCAATATGCAAAAACAGTCGTGTAGCACATGTGGAACACACTAGGTGGAAACAGTTTATTCGTTAGAGATACTTAGCATTTACGGAAGGGAACACATTAACCTTGTGACCATTTGAACGGATTTTAGAAATGAAGTCCCTATAAAAAGGGGGTTCGTACTAGCGGTTCGAACCAAATATTCAGGAGATGATACATCAAGATCTTTGAGAGCTTAGATATATCACGAGTGATTTAGTCACTTAAGCCCATAAGAGTATTGCAATCATTCTATCATACATGGCATTTTGGTAATTTATACCAACAAGGCATAAACAGTAGCTTGAGAATTTTATTCGCTCATCAGGTTTCTAGCCAGGCGTTCAGAGATTTCTATGTCAAGATCTTTCACGATATCGGATACATTCAGAGATAATTTGATTACTTTACCCAACGAGGGCATTTTGGTCATTTAACTATTAGGGGTGATTTTGTAATTTAGTCCAATAATGATGAAATGACGATTTGCAATATTAAAGATTTCCAGAAGTTTATCAGGCCTCTAAAACCAATCGAACAACATGTCCCAACCTTACAGTACTAACCAAACCTTCTGATGTATGCACTTCACGGGTATCATTTCCAAATACTGATTGTATCGTATATCTGAAAGGTTGCCTTCATATTTCACCACAGGACTTTCCACGGAGTACTCGAACTAATACTATGTGCGGAAAAACTTCCATCCTTATATTAATATCAGGAGTGATTGACGTACATGGGTCATGCTTCAACCCATAGGGGCATTTCGGTCATTTTCAGCTTGATTGGCAAATTTCTAGAATTTCATCAAAGGCAAATTACTTATTTTTAGTCAAAGGGGGTATTTCAGTCATTCTGAAGCTCGGGATATCCATCATTCCTGTCAATTGAACTATTTATAGTGATTCAATCATCTAAGTACTCGTGGGTGTTTCAGCCATTCAAGAAATTTCGGTACCCTCCAACCACTTCGTTCATTTCAGACTCACGGGTTTATCCATCCTTCCATTTAATTTGCAAACTTGGGTGTCCGAAGATACTTCAGCCTCCTTGGTCATTACGATCATTCCGATTAATTTAACCATAACAATATTTCCAATATTTTTAGTCATTACAGTCAATTCAGTATCTTGAGTCACTTGATTAATTTAGAGGTATTGATAGTTTCCCATAAATCTATTTTCGGAGATTCATTCCAAATTAAAGGAAACCTAACACCTTTATAATCTTGAAGGTTTAAATCTTTTTACCATAACTTTCCAAGTAGTTTGAGGATTTTAGATGAATCGGGTTGTTTTACCATATCCAATGTGGATTTCTAGATCGCTTCCAATTTAAGGGTATTTTAGTCATTCTCATACATTAAGGGCATTTTCGTGATTTCATATCCAAATAACTTTAGCATTTAATCATATGACATTAGTACTCAGGTAATAGCTTTAGGGGAATATAAGGGCATTTTCGTGATTTCATATACATTAAGGGCAATTTCATAATTTCATATCCAAATTATTTTAAAATCACGTGAGCATATATGAAATGTATATATAATTGGGTTTATATATATCATTTAATAGCTTTAGGGGAATATAAGCCACAAAAATTTTCATAAAAATCAATTAAACCCCCTCCATGAAAAATACACTAAATTGAGTCATCAAAGATGAAAATTACATCAATTAAGCCTTTTGACTAGGAAAACATTCTTTCACATTTATTATGATATTTTTATCGTTGACGACGTTGATATGGAAGTATGCATGTCCATGATTGTTGACATATTAGAGAGACTTAACTGACATAATAAACTTTTGGTTTTAAAACTATTTGTGAAAGTTATATTTTTAATAAGAAACGTCTATCTAAATTTCAGGAAAAAAATCAAATTGAGAAATTTTAATAATAAAATTTAATAGAGAAATATATATATATATATATCATAATGATACATTTATCTTTTATTCAATTATCTTATCTCTCAACGAAAAAAGAACATTCATCTTCTCCAAAAGGTAATGAAATTCAAGTAAATTAGAACAGTGTTGGACATGGATATGTGCAGTCACACACAGAAGTAGTAATACATCTCCCAACAGCTTTCTCTCCATGGTTAGAAGTGCAAAGCTTGTCACATGTTCTTGGTGTGCAATTCATCGGTGTTGAAGTCGTACAACTGTCAGCCTCCACCATTGTTGGTTCGGTTCCTGAAAATTGTGAAACGATAATATTTATACTTGAGTTAAATCTTCCAAAAGAATATATATTCATCAAAACAATTGAAACAAAACTTCTTTAAAACATATGATAGAAATTCACCCAAACTTGCAATAAGGACAGTGAGAAGAACAAGGGAAATAAAACTCTTCATTTTGACTTTTACAAAAATGATAATTTTAAAAACAACTTTGGTGAGTATATATTATCTATAGTCATATCTATATATAGTGAATGAGAAATAGCAGCTATAGCTCGATTTGAAGTGCCTATAACCAAGAATGGTAATGAAGCTTATTTTAGGTATAGACAAATAATTCTTACGGGGAAATTTAATGTGAGTAGAATTTACATAGTTAGGAGCATGAAAGATAATGAAGCATATTTTAAAATTCATTTTAAAAAGTATAATTGTAATTATATTACAGTGCAAAATTATATTTCACGTGATAAATTCCGTATTTATGTATATATATATATACATACATGTTTAAATATTAGATTACTTACCAAATGAGGCAGATTTAATTCATTCATGTATGTTATAGATCAAATGCTTTCATATTCAAATAAGATTTGAAAAGTGGTTATTAGAAATTTTGAATATATGATAACGCGGTTCTTCAACTTCACTTCCTCTGACCATACGCACACTCAATCGATCTTCCTTATAACACACATCATCCGACCTAGACTTTATGAACGAATATAGAATGTCACATTTGTTACAAAAATAAAACGAAATATTTTGTTGAAATTCATATTCAAACGTAAATAAAATGTTGTATAAATACATGTAAGCCCAAGATTTAGTAAATAAAATCCTAAAACACACCTAACATGTAAGCCTAATAGAAATAAGGTTTTTTTTAGTTTAGTAAGGATGGGGGGATTTTTACCTCAAAATTCCAGTCAAGAACAAAGATCTCCTAGTATCTAGTCAAATTAGATTGAGTTTAGGCGAAGTCCTTCCATTTTCAGGTCAAGTGCAGATCAACTAAAAGCAAAGCCCGTCCGAACCCATGACCATCCCTAGTTATGTTGTTTCCCACTCTTGTTAATTTATCAAATATGTATCAAAACATACGGAGGAATATAGAAAATTACCATTGAATTTAAATTTTGTTTCGAAGGAAAATAGATGCAAAATTATAATTAAATTATAAATATGTTCAAATAAGTATTTTAGGTATTTATTTGTAAGAAATTCATTTTTTTTATTTTTGTAGATGATATGGTATATATCGTATTATGATTGTGTTTGAAAAAAAGTAGATGTTTTTTTGCGAGATTTACAATCTAAACCTTTTAATTGATTAATTTAAGAATCAAAATAAAATGTCATACATTATACAAAAATAAGATTTTTAAAATTAATTACGTTATGCATTTTCTTGCATTTGTGTGGAATTCTCATTGGTGTTTCTTTCTTGAGTCATGTTCGTCCTAGAGCTTGGTAAATTTTTATATCTAATAATTGTGTTGAATCAAATTATTAATAAAATTAAGTAATACATAATTTATTATGTATTGTCATATGTTATCATTTTCGTTGTGGTTAACATTAGTTGTATCGTTTGGTGAGCTTTTGAGCTATTGATATTTGGCCATTGAGAATGATTGTCGTGGTCCAATACCCCTAATTTTGTATTCCCCACCTCGAGGTATTAATATTAGTAATAATAGAAATCAAAACTGACATAGCAATTTTATTTTAAAATCACGTGAGCATATATGAAATGTATATATGATTGGGTGTATATATATCTTGTAATAGCTTTAGGGGAATATAAGCCACAAAAATTTTCATAAAAATCAATTTAACCCCTTCCACGAAAAATACACTCAATTGAGTCATCAAAGATGAAAATTACATCAATTAATCCTTTTGACTATGAAAACATTCTTTCACATTTATTATGTTATTTTTATCGAAGACGGCGTTGATATGGAAGTATGCATGTACATGATTGTTGACGTATTAGAGAGACTTAACTGACATAATAAACTTTTGGTTTTAAAACTATTTGTGAAAGTTATATTTTTAATAAGAAACGTCTATCTAAATTTCAGGAAAAAAATCAAATTGAGAAATTTTAATAATAAAATTTAATAGAGAAATATATATATCGTAATGATACATTTATCTTTTATTCAATTATCTTATCTCTCAACGGAAAAAGAACATTCATCTTCTCCAAAAGCTAATGAAATTTAAGTAAATTAGAACAGTGTTGGACATGGATATGTACAGTCACACACAGAAGTAGTAATACATCTCCCAACAGCTTTCTCTCCATGGTTAGAAGTGCAAAGCTTGTCACATGTTCTTGGTGTGCAATTCATCGGTGTTGAAGTCGTACAACTGTCAGCCTCCACCATTGTTGGCTCAGTTCCTGAAAATTGTGAAACGATAATATTTATACTTGAGTTAAATCTTCCAAAAGAATAGATATTCATCAAAACAATTGAAACAAAACTTCTTTAAAAGATATGATAGAAATTCACCCAAACTTGCAATAAGGACAATGAGAAGAACAAAGGAAATAAAACTCTTCATTTTGACTTTTAAAAAAATGATAATTTTAAAAACAAGTTTGGTGAGTATATATTATCTATAATCATATCTATATATAGTGAATGAGAGATAGCAGCTATAGCTGGATTTGAAGTGCCTATAACCAAGAATGGTAATGAAGCTTATTTTAGATATTGACAAATAATTCTTACGGGGAAATTTAATGTGAGTAGAATTTACATAGTTAGGAGCATGAAAGATAATGAAGCATATTTTAAAATTCATTGTAAAAAGTATAATTGTAATTATATTACAGTGCAAAATTATATTTCACGTGATAAATTCCGTATTTATGTATATATATATATATACATACATGTTTAAATATTAGATTACTTACCAAATGAGGCAGATTTAATTCATTCATGTATGTTATAGATCAAATGCTTTCATATTCAAATAAGATTTGAAAAGTGGTTATTAGAAATTTTGAATATATGATAACGTGGTTCTTCAACTCCACTTCCTCTGAGCATACGCACACTCAATCGATCTTCCTTATAACACACATCATCCGACCTAGACTTTACGAACGAATATAGAATGTCACATTTGTTACAAAAATAAAACGAAATATTTTGTTGAAATTCATATTCAAACATAAATAAAATGTTGTCTAAATACATGTAAGCCCAAGATTTGGTAAATAAAATCCTAAAACACACATAACATGTAAGCCTAATAGAAATAAGTTTTTTTTTTAGTTTAGTAAGGATGGGGGGATTTTTATCTCAAAATTCCAGTCATGAATAAAGATCTCCTAGTATCTAGTCAAATTAGATTGATTTTAGGCGAAGTCCTTCCATTTTCAGGTCAAGTGCAGATCAACTAAAAGCTCAGCCCGTCCGAACCCATGACCATCCCTAGTTATGTTGTTTCCCACTCTTGTTAATTTATCAAATATGTATCAAAACATACGAGGAATATGGAAAATTACCATTGAATTTAAATTTTGTTTCGAAGGAAAATAGATGCAAAATTATAATTAAATTATAAATATGTTCAAATAAGTATTTTAGGTATTTATTTGTAAGAAATTCATTTTTTTATTTTTGTAGATGATATGGTATATTTCGTATTATGATTGTGTTTGAAAAAAAGTAGATGTTTTTTGGGAGATTTACAATCTAAACCTTTTAATTGATTAATTTAAGAATCAAAATAAAATTTTATACATTATACAAAAATAAAATTTTTAAAATTAATTACGTTATGCATTTTCTTGCATTTGTGTGGAATTCTCATTGGTGTTTCTTTCTTGAGTCATGTTCGTCCTAGAGCTTGGTAAATTTTTATATTTTATAATTGTGTTGAATCAAATTATTAATAAAATTAAGTAATACATAATTTATTATGTATTGTCATATGTTATCATTTTCGTTGTGGTTAACATTAGTTGTATCGTTTGGTGAGCTTTTGAGCTATTGATATTTGGCCATTGAGAATGATTGTCGTGGTCCAATACCCCTAATTTTGTATTCCCCACCTCGAGGTATTAATATTGGTAATAATAGAAATCGAAACTGACATAGAATTTTATTTTAAAAACACGTGTGCATATATGAAATGTATATATGATTGGGTGTATATATATCTTGTAATAGCTTTAGGGGAATATAAGCCACAAAAATTTTCATAAAAATCAATTGAACCCCTTCCACGAAAAATACACTCAATTGAGTCATCAAAAATGAAAATTACATCAATTAATCCTTTTGACTATGAAAACATTCTTTCACATTTATTATGTTATTTTTATCGAAGACGACGTTGATATGGAAGTATGCACATATTAGAGAGACTTAACTGACATAATAAACTTTTGGTTTTAAAACTATTTGTGAAAGTTATATTTTTAATAAGAAACGTCTATCTAAATTTCAGGAAAAAAATCAAATTGAGAAATTTTAATAACAAAATTTAATAGAGAAATATATATATCGTAATGATACATTTATCTTTTATTCAATTATCTTATCTCTCAACAGAAAAAGAACATTCATCTTCTCCAAAAGCTAATGAAATTTAAGTAAATTAGAACAGTGTTGGACATGGATATGTACAATCACACACAGAAGTAGTAATACATCTCCCAACAGCTTTCTCTCCATGGTTAGAAGTGCAAAGCTTGTCACATGTTCTTGGTGTGCAATTCATCGGTGTTGAAGTCGTACAACTGTCAGCCTCCACCATTGATGGTTCAGTTCCTGAAAATTGTGAAACGATAATATTTATACTTGAGTTAAATCTTGCAAAAGAATAGATATTCATCAAAACAATTGAAACAAAACTTCTTTAAAAGATATGATAGAAATTCACCCAAACTTGCAATAAAGACAATGAGAAGAACAAAGGAAATAAAACTCTTCATTTTGACTTTTAAAAAAATGATAATTTTAAAAACAACTTTGGTGAGTATATATTATCTATAATCATATCTATATATAGTGAATGAGAGATAGCAGCTATAGCTGGATTTGAAGTGCCTATAACCAAGAATGGTAATGAAGCTTATATTAGATATTGACAAATAATTCTTACGGGGAAATTTAATGTGAGTAGAATTTACATAGTTAGGAGCATGAAAGATAATGAAGCATATTTTAAAATTCATTGTAAAAAGTATAATTGTAATTATATTACAGTGCAAAATTATGTTTCACGTGATAAATTCCGTATTTATGTATATATATATATATATATATATATATATATATATATATACATACATGTTTATATTCCTACATTGTTGGGGAATAGTTTGTGGTATTCGGATAATTTCGAATTGGCGTTCTCACCGTCGGTTGGTGCTTCCGGAGGTGTATTGGCAATATGGGAAGGTACGAAATTTATATTAGACTCATTTCATATTGATCGCCACTATATTATGCTGTTGGGGAAATGGTCTATTGAAGAACTAGTGTGTCGTATTGTTGCGATATATGCACCTTGTGAAGTAACGAGTCAATGTGTGTTATGGAACAATTTGTTGGCTAGTATGGGCACGTTTCAGGGGCCTTGGTGTGTGGCAGGAGATTTCAACGCTATATTGAAAAATTCGGACAGGATAGGGGTATCGGATAGAGAAGCTGAAATGGAAAAGTTTGGGAATTTTGTCAACAGCGCTGGTTTGATAGATTTACCTATGTCTGGTAAACGGTTTACGTGGTTTGGTCCGGGTAATAGATGTAGCCGAATTGACAGGTTTCTAATTTCAGCAACTTGGTTTGATAATTTCAACAGCATACAGCAAACATCTTTGTCGCAAGGAGTATCTGATCACACGCCGTTGATATTGGCGTGTGACGATTGTGATTGGGGTCCAAGACCTTTTCGTTTCTTCAATTGCTGGTTAGAGGGAAAATCTAACGTGCTGGACCTCGCTAGAGAGTGGTGTCGTCTGACTACAACTGGTTTGGGAAAAGATAATATTATGGTGAAGTTGAGGTATTTGAAGTCGTTTCTGAAACGTTGGAACACAGACATATTTGGGGACGTGAACTTAAAAATTGAACAATTACAACAACAAATAGAACAGGCGGATGACTTGTTGATAACGGATGAGGGTAATAACGAGATAGAATGTGAACGGCGACAATGGATGCAAGCACTATGGAAAGCAATGCGCAACAAAGAAGCTATGTGGCGTCAAAAATCTCGGGCAAATTGGCTGAGGTTAGGCGACCGAAACACAACTTATTTTCATAGAACGGCGAAGCTACGGACCGCTAGAAACTTTATACCTAGACTGTTGATTAACGGACGTTGGGTTACAGCTCCGGCCGCTCTACGTGCTTATGTTGTTAAGGCATTTTCAGCTCATTTTGCTAGTGAGGATCGTAGTGGATTGTGGGAATTTGAGGGCCAATTTCGTCGAATACAAGCAGAGGCAAGAGGCATGTTGACAACACCTTTTACAATTGATGAGATAAAGCGAACTCTGTGGAATTGCGATGGTTCAAAAGCTCCGGGTTCAGATGGATTTACTCTCGAATTTTACAAGAAAAGTTGGGAGGTGGTAAAAGATGATATGCTGAATTTTTTCTCTCAATTTCATGAACGAGGGACTTTACCAAAGGGAGCGAACTGCACTTTTATTGTGCTTCTACCTAAGGTGGCGACACCGCGAATACTGGGTGAATATCGACCGATTGGTTTGGTAAATTCTATGTACAAACTATTAGTCAAGTGCCTTGCGACTCGGTTGCAATTAGTACTAAATTCTCTGATTAGCGACACTCAATCAGCTTTCATCAAGGGCCGCCAATTGGTAGATGGGGTCTTGTTAGCAACGGAGATAATTCATTCTCTTCGAGGTAATGGAGTGGGCGGTTTCATTTTAAAGCTGGATTTCGCCAAAGCGTATGATTGCGTGAGCTGGTCATTTTTGGATTCTATACTCGCAAAGATGGGGTTCTGCGCAACATGGCGTCATTGGATACAGGTTTGTATCAGTTCAGCACGCTTATCTGTTCTATTTAATGGTAGCGCGACGAGTGAATTCAGGATGGGTCGTGGATTGAGACAGAGTTGTCCCCTATCACCGTTACTGTTTGTGATTATTGCGGAGGCTCTACACTTGATGTTGAGCACGGCGGAAACAGGTGGGCTGATTAGAGGAGTGGAGGTGGTTTCGAACATAAGGCTTACTCACCTCCAGTTTGCCGATGATACTATATTGTTTATTGATGCCAATGTTGAATATGCACGTAATGTTAAGCGGATTCTTCACTGTTTTCAGTTATGCTCCGGGTTGCAAATAAATTTTGCAAAGAGCTCTTTATATGCGATTGGTGTGACAGAAGAGTTAAGTGCATCGGTTGCTTCTATTCTGGGTTGTCGGCTAGGGGAACTACCATTTGTCTATCTGGGATTTCCGTTGGGAGCTGATCCGAGGCGTCTTTCAGTATGGGATCCGATCGTAGCAAACTTCAGACCCAAGTTAGTAGGGTGGAAGCGCACTTCTCTATCATTTGCTGCTAGGGTGACTCTAGTCAATTCGGTACTCTCGTCACTCCCTATTTTTTATTTAGGATTATTTGTTGTGCCAAAAGGGGTAGTTGAGAAGCTAGACAAGATACGAAGAGCGTTTCTTTGGGGTGGTGTCAATTTAGAGAGAAAAATGAGTAGAGTAGGATGGGACATTGCTTGTCGACCTCGACATCTTGGGGGTTTGGGGGTGGCGGACTTGAGAGTGAAGAACATGGCACTACTGTCTAAGTGGGTTTGGCGTTATGCACGCGACCATGATTCGCTTTGGCGTCGTCTAATAACGGCCAAATATGGGGATAATGTTCAATGGTTAAGATTTAACACTGAAAATTTATCGTCGATGTCGGTGGTTTGGTGTCAAATAGTGGCAAACGCTTGCTGCCCGGTTGTTGAATCACACGTGGGGGGTACTAATTTTCAGTGGCAAATTGGCAGTGGACAGATGGTTCTTTTTTGGTTTGATACTTGGGTGATGCAACAGCCGTTAAAGGAGGCATTTCCACGTTTATTCGCCTTGGCAGTAAATAAGTTAGCTTGGGTACAAAATTATGCAACGGATGGTCATTTCGATCATGCTAATTGGGATGGATTTTTCCGCCGGCAGCTATGGAGTTTCGAACAAGAACAGTTGCATTTTCTATGTGACATGGTGCGTGGTGTTCGTTTGAGAATGGATCGAATAGACACATTGATTTGGACTCCGGATGAAAATGGGGAATTTTCGGTGCAAGCTATGACTAAGGCGTTGCTATTAGAGAGGGTGGGAGATGGCGATTTCGGAGGTTGTTTCGCTTGGAAAGTTCTCGTTCCACCAAAGGTACAAGCTTTCCTATGGTTCATTTGGTTGAAGAGGTTACCGACGGCTGATTTTTTTCGTATAAGAGGAGTTACATTGGCGGAAGGACAAGGTTTGTGTCCATGGTGTGTACGGGTGGAGGAGTCGATCACCCATTTATTTTACGATTGCCCATGCATCCAACAGGTTTGGGACTGGTTGCGAGGATGGTGGGGTATTGCATTACCATTACCAGCATGTTTTTTCGAGTTCTTCATTGTGAATTTCCACAGCTCCTTTCAAGGCTGTCAATTAAAGTGGTGGGTGGCTAGCGTGAGTGTTATGCTTTGGTCGTTATGGCTCACTCGTAACGAATATATTTTTAAAGGCAAACGATCGACGGTAGCGGAGGTGTGCTTCCTTGTAAAACTTAGATCATTCTATTGGATAAAAGTGGATGTCGATAGAGATTTTATGTCCGAATTAGTGTGGTGGTCGTGCCCATCGATGTGTGTGGTTAGCCGACGCCCAAAGAAGGTACGTGCTGGTCTGGTATGGCAGCCACCTGTTGCGGGAACTTTAAAATTCAACGTCGATGGCTCGGCGCGTGGAAAGCCTGGTTCGGCAGGCGTCGGGGGTGTGATGCGCGACGCGGACAGCCGCATTCTGGCACTTTTTTCCGGACCTATGGGATGGTTGGACTCTAATGCGGCGGAAGTAAAGGCTATCGAACTTGCAGTGAAGGTCATGGCGGAAGGGGCGTGGCGCGAGAGGTGCGTGGTGATTGAATCGGATTCCCAAGTAGCATTGAGTTGGGTAATGGGCTTGGCAAAACGGCCGTGGAGATTATGGGACTCATTTGCTTCGATTGATCAGGCATGCCAAACGATATCGGGGATTCATTTTCAATATACGCTGAGGGAAGCAAATGGTTTTGCTGATGTACTCGCCAAGGAGGGTGTGGATAGGAGTACTCTTTTCATAGCTTGTATTTAGGCGTTTCATCCTAGACGAGCACTTACGTACTCTTTTCCTCCATTAGGCATAGGGAGGTTTTTAACGAGGCGTAAGGGCTGCGTCGAGCTGTATGTTTTTTATATCAATAAATTCATACAGTAGTTGATAAAAAAAAGATTACTTACCAAATGAGGCAGATTTAATTCATTCATGTATGTTATAGATCAAATGGTTTCATATTCAAATAAGATTTGAAAAGTGTTTATTAGAAATTTTGAATATTTGATAACGTGGTTCTTCAACTCCACTTCGTCTGAGCATACGCACACTCAATCGATCTTCCTTATAACACACATCATTCGACCTAGACTTTACGAACGAATATAGAATGTCACATTTGTTACAAAAATAAAACGAAATATTTTGTTGAAATTCATATTCAAACATAAATAAAATGTTGTATAAATACATGTAAGCCCAAGATTTAGTAAATAAAATCCTAAAACAAACATAACATGTAAGCCTAATAGAAATAAGATTTTTTTAGTTTAGTAAGGGTGGGGGGATTTTTATCTCAAAATTCCAGTCAAGAACAAAGATCTCCTAGTATCTAGTCAAATTAGATTGAGTTTAGGCGAAGTCCTTCCATTTTCAGGTCAAGTGCAGATCAACTAAAAGCTCAGCCCGTCCGAACCCATGACCATCCCTAGTTATGTTGTTTCCCACTCTTGTTAATTTATCAAATATGTATCAAAACATACGAGGAATATGGAAAATTACCATTGAATTTAAATTTTGTTTCGAAGGAAAATAGATGCAAAATTATAATTAAATTATAAATATGTTCAAATAAGTATTTTAGGTATTTATTTGTAAGAAATTCATTTTTTTATTTTTGTAGATGATATGGTATATTTCGTATTATGATTGTGTTTGAAAAAAAGTAGATGTTTTTTTTGGGAGATTTACAATCTAAACCTTTTAATTGATTAATTTAAGAATCAAAATAAAATTTTATACATTATACAAAAATAAAATTTTTAAAATTAATTACGTTATGCATTTTCTTGCATTTGTGTGGAATTCTCATTGGTGTTTCTTTCTTGAGTCATGTTCGTCCTAGAGCTTGGTAAATTTTTATATCTTATAATTGTGTTGAATCAAATTATTAATAAAATTAAGTAATACATAATTTATTATGTATTGTCATATGTTATCATTTTCGTTGTGGTTAACATTAGTTGTATCGTTTGGTGAGCTTTTGAGCTATTGATATTTGGCCATTGAGAATGATTGCCGTGGTCCAATACCCCTAATTTTGTATTCCCCACCTCGAGGTATTAATATTGGTAATAATAGAAATCGAAACTGACATAGAATTTTATTTTAAAATCACGTGAGCATATATGAAATGTATATATGATTGGGTGTATATATATCTTGTAATAGCTTTAGGGGAATATAAGCCACAAAATTTTTCATAAAAATCAATTGAACCCCTTCCACGAAAAACACACTCAATTGAGTCATCAAAGATGAAAATTACATCAATTAATCATTTTGACTATGAAAACATTCTTTCACATTTATTATGTTATTTTTATCGAAGACGACGTTGATATGGAAGTATGCATGTACATGATTGTTGACATATTAGAGAGACTTAACTGACATAATAAACTTTTGGTTTTAAAACTATTTGTGAAAGTTATATTTTTAATAAGAAACTTCTATCTAAATTTCAGGAAAAAAATCAAATTGAGAAATTTTAATAACAAAATTTAATAGAGAAATATACATATCGTAATGATACATTTATCTTTTATTCAATTATCTTATCTCTCAACGGAAAAAGAACATTCATCTTCTCCAAAAGCTAATGAAATTTAAGTAAATTAGAACAGTGTTGGACATGGATATGTACAATCACACACAGAAGTAGTAATACATCTCCCAACAGCTTTCTCTCCATGGTTAGAAGTGCAAAGCTTGTCACATGTTCTTGGTGTGCAATTCATTGGTGTTGAAGTCGTACAACTGTGAGCCTCCACCATTGATGGTTCAGTTCCTGAAAATTGTGAAACGATAATATTTATACTTGAGTTAAATCTTCCAAAAGAATAGATATTCATCAAAACAATTGAAACAAAACTTCTTGAAAAGATATGATAGAAATTCACCCAAACTTGCAATAAGGACAATGAGAAGAACAAAGGAAATAAAACTCTTCGTTTTGACTTTTAAAAAAATGATAATTTTAAAAACAAGTTTGGTGAGTATATATTATCTATAATCATATCTATATATAGTGAATGAGAGATAGCAGCTATAGCTGGATTTGAAGTGCCTATAACCAAGAATGGTAATGAAGCTTATTTTAGATATTGACAAATAATTCTTACGGGGAAATTTAATGTGAGTAGAATTTACATAGTTAGGAGCATGAAAGATAATGAAGCATATTTTAAAATTCATTGTAAAAAGTATAATTGTAATTATATTACAGTGCAAAATTATGCTTCACGTGATAAATTCCGTATTTATGTATATATATATATATACATTCTTGTTTATATATTAGATTACTTACCAAATGAGGCAGATTTAATTCATTCATGTATGTTATAGATCAAATGCTTTCATATTCAAATAAGATTTGAAAAGTGTTTATTAGAAATTTTGAATATTTGATAACGTGGTTCTTCAACTCCACTTCGTCTGAGCATACGCACACTCAATCGATCTTCCTTATAACACACATCATCCGACCTAGACTTTACGAACGAATATAGAATGTCACATTTGTTACAAAAATAAAACGAAATATTTTGTTGAAATTCATATTCAAACATAAATAAAATGTTGTATAAATACATGTAAGCCCAAGATTTAGTAAATAAAATCCTAAAACACACATAACATGTAAGCCTAATAGAAATAAGATTTTTTTTAGTTTAGTAAGGGTGGGGGGATTTTTATCTCAAAATTCCAGTCAAGAACAAAGATCTCCTAGTATCTAGTCAAATTAGATTGAGTTTAGGTGAAGTCCTTCCGTTTTCAGGTCAAGTGCAGATAACCTAAAACCTCAGCCCGTCCGAACCCATGACCATCCCTAGTTATGTTGTTTCCCACTCTTGTTAATTTATCAAATATGTATCAAAACATACGGAGGAATATGGAAAATTACCATTGAATTTAAATTTTGTTTCGAAGGAAAATAGATGCAAAATTATAATTAAATTATAAATATGTTCAAATAAGTATTTTAGGTATTTATTAGTAAGAAATTCATTTTTTTATTTTTGTAGATCATATGGTATATATCGTATTATGATTGTGTTTGAAAAACAGTAGATGTTTTTTTGGGAGATTTACAATCTAAACCTTTTAATTGATTAATTTAAGAATCAAAATAAAATTATATACATTATACAAAAAAAAGATTTTTAAAATTAATTACGTTATGCATTTTCTTGCATTTGTGTGGAATTCTCATTGGTGTTTCTTTCTTGAGTCATGTTCGTCCTAGAGCGTGGTAAATTTTAATATCTTATAATCGTGTTGAATCAAATTATTAATAAAATTAAGTAATACATAATTTATTATGTATTGTCATATGTTATCATTTTCGTTGTGGTTACCATTAGTTGTATCTTTTGGTAAGCTTTTGAGCTATTGATATTTGGCCATTGAGATTGATTGCCGTGGTCCAATACCCCTAATTTTGTATTCCCCACCTTGAGGTATGAATATTAGTAATAATAGAAATCAAAACTGACATAGCAATTTTATTTTAAAATCATGTGAGCATATATGAAATGTATATATGATTGGGTGTATATATATCTTTTAATATCTTTAGGGGAATGTAAGCCCATTGAGATTGATTGCCGTGGTCCAATACCCCTAATTTTGTATTCCCCACCTCGAGGTATGAATATTAGTAATAATAGAAATCAAAACTGACATAGCAATTTTATTTTAAAATCACGTGAGCATATATGAAATGTATATATGATTGGGTGTATATATATCTTTAGGGGAATGTATAGAAAAAGCGCCGCCGGCAGGGGAGTTATGAGCACTAGGGAGACCGGCCGCCGGCAACAATGGACAGTATATGTGGGACGGATTTCGGATTCCCTTCACTGGAAAGGGCTCTGGCAAGTCTTCGATAGACATGGAGAAGTACTCGATGCTTTTATCCCTCGAAAAAGGGCAAGAGATGGCAGGAGGTTTGGTTTTGTTAGGATGGCCAGCAAAAGCGACGCGGATCGAGCGATTGAACGTCTTAACCACAAATGGATTTATGGGTTGCGATTGATGGTAAGCATGGCTCGATACGCCGACCGCGGATCGTTTCAGAGAAAACGGGAATCGGCTACATTAGATCAAAAGAGAAGCGGGGAGGACAAGGGACTCTCAAATAGTGTGAATTCGAAGCGATCAAATGTGTCGACAAAGATGATTCAAGGGTGTGTAGATGATGAGAAAATGGCTATTCTCAAGCATTGTATGGTGGGATGGTGCAGCCGCCAATGGAGCCTGAAGGAGTTAGCATCAAGGATGAACATTCCCAATTTAAACGGTTTGTCTATAGTGCGAATTGCTGGACCAGCTATTTTGCTGATGTTCACGGACTCGAAAATAAAGGACGAGATACTAGCGAGGACAAGGTTTACAGATGTTTTCACCGAGCTAAGGGATTGGCAACCGGGGATGGTAATAGACAAACGTCGAGCATGGATTTCAGTCCGCGGTATTCCCATACATGCTTGGTCCTATGAAACCTTTGCTAATATCGCGAAGACTTGGGGTTCGCTCGTCCGAGTTGCGGATAACACGGCATCGCCAACATCGTTCGAGCGAGGATGGTTGTTGATAGAAACGGACACGATGGACTCGATTGATTCTCGCTTGGTGCTGGAAGTCGAGGGTAAGTCTTACCATATTTTTGTCAAGGAGGTGACAATTTTTGGGCCTCCAACCGACTGTGAATGCACAGCGATTGATGACAATGGTAGCGATGAATCCAGTGATGATAGTTCGTCGGATTATGTGCCGGAGTCGATTATGGGGGAGGATTGTCAACGGGAATTAATAACAGTGGAAGGCACGGGTATGAAAGAATGGAAAACTAATCAATTGTGGAACGCTGTTTATCGTGGGGATTATGGTATGATCGAGGGCCAAAGGGATGATGCTCGCGGAAGCCTGTCGTCGTTGACGTTGCAGGGTCAGTCGTCACAAGGCGGCGGTGCAACTGGAATGGAGAGAGTTCGACCAGTACTAGGATTGTGCAATAATCAACAGAGTCCTACGGTAATAGAATTTCAAATTGATGAAATAGCTAAGAATAATCAAACTCTTCTTCTTACAGCAGGTGAGTTAAATCATGGGGAAAATCTGCTTCTTCAGTCGCGTATTTCTGATCGACGGGGGGAGAAGGGGTGTGGACAGCAGACATCGACAAGCTTGATCTCTGTTCCAATTACAACTCATACGACTGAACCGACGGGGGTTTTCACGGTTCCGGTGGAACGTTTAGACGGTGAACAAGAACAACGACAAACCAAAATAGAAGATGCTACCATCCCGATATGGGTTAATGGTGTTCTAAAAAAAACAAAATCTGTGAACGCGATTTCTGGGGTGGTGAAACCTTTGAAGCAGGGGAGGGGAAGACCGAGGAAGGGTGGTAATCGTGATTCCCATCAAGTTATTGCCGATGCATCCATAACGGACTCGGATGTCCAACGTCGGCAGGAAATTCTGCACCGAGAAGCAACAGCAACAGCGGCTATAGGGAATTTGGTGGGAGTGACATCTTTAGGCCGCGAGAAAGAAATTTTACAGGATCTTTCGCGAGTGCTGCAAGCCGGCATTCGCAATTTGCAATAATGCGTTTAATGAGTTGGAATGTCAGGGGGTTGGGGTCGGTTTTGAAGAGACGACGGGTGGGTGAATTAGTTAGACGGCAACGGTTTGATATGGTCTTTCTACAGGAGTCGAAGCTAGAGGATTTGAATTCGTCGGTTATCGCTGGGCTGTGGTATAGTGATGGTTTTGAATTTGTGTTTTCGCCATCCGTGGGTGCTTCGGGTGGTATAATAGTAATATGGGAGGGTGCTAAATTTGTGATGGAGTCAGTAGATATTGACAGACATTTTGTGGTGATTCAAGGGTGATGGAAGCAGGAGGATATCGTTTGTTGTCTTATGGCGGTATACGCCCCGTGTGATGTGTCAGAACAGGAGGGGTTGTGGAAACGGCTAGTGACAGTGATCAACGATTTCATGGGACCTTGGTGCGTTGTGGGTGATTTTAACGCGATGTTGTGTCCATCGGAGCGTGCAGGCTGCCATTCGCAACAAAGAGGTATGCACTCTTTCTCTTCTTTTGTGAATTTGGCTTGTTTTATTGACTTACCGTTACAAGGGAAGCAGTATACATGGTTTGGGAGGGACAATCGGAAAAGTCGTATTGATAGATTCCTTGTATCTACTGGGTGGTTGGACTGTTTTTCTAGAATTGAACAGCTTACTATGTCGAGAGGTATATCGGACCATGCCCCTATTCTCTTGTTATGTGACGATATTGACTGGGGTCCGAGGCCTTTCCGGTTTATAAATGTGTGGTTGGAAGAGAAACGCAATGTGCAAAGAATGGCGGAGGAGTGGTGTCGGTTGACGGGCTTGGGGATAGGTAATTCAAACATTTCGGTAAAGTTGCGACATCTGAAGTTGTTCCTTAGAAAATGGAATAAATCTGATTTTGGGGATGTCGAGAAAGAAATTGCTCAATTACAAGGCTGCCTAGATAGCTTAGATAATGGTGATGAGGAATTAGCAGTGGGGGAGGGTGGTGAACTTAATGAGCGCAAGAAAGCATGGATGCAAGCTTTATGGCGAGCGATTCGTCGAAAAGAGTCGTTATGGCGTCAGAAATCTCGAGCGACGTGGCTTAAACTGGGTGATAGAAACACCGCGTTTTTCCACAGGGCAGCAAAGTTACGAGCGATACGGAATGCAATTGTTGGTTTAAATGTTAATGGCTCTTGGGTATGTGATCCGCACAGGTTACGGAAATATGTGGTGCGCTTTTATGCTAGGCACTTTGCTGCGGAAACGAGAGCTTGTACATGGCAGTTTGATGGGGCGTTTAATGTGGTAAGCGACTCTGATAATTCGAATCTGATTTTGTCGTTTGCTAAGGGTGAGGCATGGGATGTGGTGCGAGGTTGTGAGGGGTCCAAATCTCCGGGTCCGGATGGTTATAGCATGGAGTTTTATAAGAGGTGATGGGAGGTTGTTAGTTCGGATGTGGAACGATTTTTGGCCGAATTTTTTAGTTCCGGTAAATTACCGTTGGGCGTTAATAATACATTTATTGTGTTGTTACCAAAGGTTGAATCACCAGTGACTTTGCACGACTATAGGCCAATTAGCTTGTTGAATTCCATCTATAAGATTCTTGCTAAAATCTTAGCCAGGTGTTTACAGGTGATATTAGGTGGTTTGATCAGTGACCACCAGTCTGCTTTTGTCCGTGGACGTCAGATAGTTGATGGTATTTTGTTAGCAAATGAGACGATACATTCTTTGCGCAAAAGCTGAGTTGGGGGTTGTGTACTGAAGCTAGACTTTGCGAAGGCCTACGATTGTGTTCGTTGGGAGTTCTTGGATCAAATTATGGATTCGATGGGATTTAGTTCTACTTGGAGGGGTTGGGTGATGGAATGCATTGGCTCTGTTCGGTTATCCGTCTTGTTAAATGGTAGTGCAACGAAGGAATTTGACATGAGGCGGGGGTTGTGACAAGGTTTCCCTTTGTCGCCTTTATTGTTTGTCATCGTGGCTGAGGCGCTGCATCGGCTACTCGTACAAGCAGAGGAAGTGGGGCTGATTAGGGGGGTGGACGTGGCTCCGGGGGTAACGATAACACATTTACAGTTTGCTGATGACACCGTCCTTTTCTTCGAAGCTTCTGTTGCAGCAGCGCTGAATATCCGTAGGTTATTGTGTTGCTTCCAAGTCTGCTCAGGTTTGCGCATCAATTTTTCTAAATCCTCACTGTATTCGATAGGTATTGATGGGGATGTGGTTGCTTCCATGGCCGAGGTTTTGGGTTGTCAACAGGGGGAGTTGCCGTTTGTATACTTGGGGCTGCCGTTGAGGGTTAATCCGCGTAACATTGCGGTTTGGGAGCCAGTAATTGCTTCCGTCCGACGTAAGTTGGCAGGTTGGAAGAAGACGTCTTTGTCGTTTGCGGCACGAGTCACTTTGGTAAATTCAGTCTTATCCTCTCTTCCTGTTTACTATATGGGTCTGTTTAAAGTGCCGAAAGCGGTGATTGCTGCTATAGATAGGCTGCGATGAGCTTTCCTATGGGGTGGGGCGAATCTTCAGCGTAAAATGAGCAGAGTGAGCTGGAGTGTGGTATGTAGGCCTCGCCATCTTTGAGGCTTGGGGGTGGCTGATCTAGAGGTTCGAAATAAGGCTCTTTTAGCGAAATGGTCGTGGCGATATGCTCGGGATGTGAACTCGTTGTGGCGGGCAATTATTGTCTCTAAGTATGGTGAAGCGGCTCAGTGGTGGCGATTTAATACATCGGCAAGGGGACAGATGTCTGTGATTTGGAAACAAATCGTGCAAACTGCTAGCTCCGAGGATATTCAACAACATATGGGTGAGGATCATTTTGTTTGGCAGATTGGTTCTGGGGAGAGAGTGTTGTTTTGGTTTGATGCTTGGTGTATCGAACAGCCGTTGAAAGATGTTTTCCCTCGTCTTTTCTCCATAGTGATAGAACGGCTAGCAATGGTGAAGGATATTGCAGTTGGTGCGAGCTTCCAGCACGTTCAGTGGGAAGCTTTGTTTCGCCGTAGCCTACGATCTTTTGAGGCGCGGCAATTGCTGGATTTGAAAGCGCTGGTATGCCCGGTCAAGTTGCGACAAGGCGGTCTTGATATGTTAGTATGGAAACTGGATACTCGTGGGACTTTCTCCGTTAAGGGGTTGACTCGTTTGCTTATGATAGATAAAGTGGGTGAGGGTGATTTTGGGGACTGTTTTGCGTGGAAGGTGTTGGTTCCTCCTAAGGTCCAAGCTTTTCTTTGGTTTGCTTGGTTGCGTCGTTTGCCGATGTTTGCTTTCTTGCGGACTCGTGGGATAGATTTGGGTGATGACCGAGGTTTGTGCAGGTGGTGTCGTGCGAGAGAGGAGGATATTGATCATCTCTTTTATGTGTGCCCGTTTGCCCAGGGATTGTGGGATTGGTTTCGTGGGTGGTGGGCGATTTCGTTGCCATTGCCGAAACTATTTGCGGATTTTCTTATCCCGGATATGCATTGTTCCTTTAAAGGTACTTTGAGGAAGTTGTGGGTGTCGAGTATTGCTGCTTTCCTGTGGTCGTTGTGGCTTGCGCGGAACGACTTGGTTTTTAATGAGAAATTTGTCACAGCCGCGGAAATTGGTTTCTTGGTTAAGCTCCGATCATTTTATTGGATCAAGACCCTCAAGGAGGGGTTGTCGGTTTCCGAGTCCCTCTGGTGGGATTGTCCGAGCTTGTATCGCGATGGGCATGCTCAGTCTTCGGAGCGGGTGGGAGTGAGCTGGGAGCCCCCCTATAGGAAATACAGTGAAGTTTTCGGTGGATGGATCCGCGCGCGGGAAACCAGGACCTGCGGGCTTTGGTGGGGTTTTGCGTGATGCTCAGAGTCGGATTCTTGCTTTGTTCTCCGGTCCTCTTGGTACTCTTGATTCAAATGTGGCAGAGATTCGGGCGATAGCTTTTGCCCTGGAGTTCTTTGTAGAGTCTAGATGGGTGGATCGTCCTTTAATCGTTGAGTCGGATTCCAGAGTGGCTATTGGGTGGGTGCTGCAGGTGGACCACCGGCCGTGGCGTTTGTGGGAGTATTTTTGTGCGATTGATCGTGCGTGTATGAGCTTAGGCTCCGTGTGTTTTTCTCATATTTTTAGGGAGGCGAATGGGCTAGCTGATGCGCTAGCAAAGGAGGGGGTATCTCGTGTCTCTTTGTTCCAGGCTTCGTTATGATTTGTAAGGGGGGTCTGTTGTTTTCTAAAAGTCAACAAGTCGTACTCTTTTCCTCTATTAGGATTAGGGAGGTTTTTAATGAGGCGCTTGTCTGACTTGCGTTGTATATTCTCAACAATAATATATACATCACTTTGCTGATCAAAAAAAAAAATTTTCATAAAAATCAACTGAACCCCTTCCACGAAAAATACACTCAATTGAGTCATCAAAGATGAAAATTACATCAATTAATCCTTTTGACTATGAAAACATTCTTTCACATTTATTATGTTATTTTTATCGTTGACGACGTTGATATGGAAGTATGCATGTACATGATTGTTGACATATTAGAGAGACTTAACTGACATAATAAACTTTTGGTTTTAAAACTATTTGTGAAAGTTATATTTTTAATAAGAAACGTCTATCTAAATTTTAGGAAAAAAATCAAATTGAGAAATTTTAATAATAAAATTTAATAGAGAAATATATATATTGTAATGATACATTTATCTTTTATTCAATTATCCTATCTTTCAA
The DNA here is from genome assembly GCA_958450335.1 of Hibiscus tridactylites. Taxonomy (NCBI): domain Eukaryota; kingdom Viridiplantae; phylum Streptophyta; class Magnoliopsida; order Malvales; family Malvaceae; genus Hibiscus; species Hibiscus tridactylites. The sequence goes on from OY288277.1 coordinate 69,030,142, forward strand.
CGGAAAAAGAACATTCAGCTTCTCCAAAAGCTAATGAAATTAAAGTAAATTAGAACAGTGTTGGACATGGATATGTGCAGTCACACAGAGAAGTAGTAATACATCTCCCAACAGCTTTCTCTCCATGGTTAGAAGTGCAAAGCTTGTCACATGTTCTTGGTGTGCAATTCATCGGTGTTGAAGTCGTACATCTGTCAGCCTCCACCATTGTGGGTTCAGTTCCTGAAAATTGTGAAACGATAATATTTTTACTTGAGTTAAATCTTCCAAAAGAATAGATATTCATCAAAACAATTGAAATAAAACTTCTTTAAAAGATAGTAGCTATAGCTGGATTTGAAATGCCTATAACCAAGAATGATAATGAAGCTTATTTTAGATATTGACAAATAATTCTTACGGGGAAATTTAATGTGAGTAGAATTTACATAGTTAGGAGCATGAAAGATAATGAAGCATATTTTAAAATTCATTGTAAAAAGTATAATTGTAATTATATTACAGTGCAAAATTATATTTCACGTGATAAATCCCGTATTTATGTGTATATATATATATATATATATACATGTTTAAATATTAGATTACTTACCAAATGAGGCAGATTTAATTCATTCATGTATGTTATAGATCAAATGCTTTCATATTCAAATAAGATTTGAAAAGTGGTTATTAGAAATTTTGAATATATGATAACGTGGTTCTTTAACTCCACTTCCTCTAAGCATACGCACACTCAATTGATCTTTCTTATAACACACATCATTCGACCTAGACTTTACGAACGAATATAGAATGTCACATTTGTTACAAAAATAAAACGAAAAATTTTGTTGAAATTCATATTCAAACATAAATAAAATGTTGTATAAATACATGTCAGCCCAAGATTTAGTAAATAAAATCCTAAAACACACATAACATGTAAGCCTAATAGAAATAAGGTTTTTTTTAGTTTAGTAAGGGTGGGGGGATTTTTATCTCAAAATTCCAGTGAAGAACAAAGATCTCCTAGTATCTAGTCAAATTAGATTGAGTTTAGGTGAAGTCCTTCCATTTTCAGGTCAAGTGCAGATCAACTAAAAGCTCAGCCCGTCCGAACCCATGACCATCCCTAGTTATGTTGTTTCCCACTCTTGTTAATTTATCAAATATGTATCAAAACATACGGAGGAATGTGGAAAATTACCATTGAATTTAAATTTAGTTTCGAAGGAAAATAGATGCAAAATTATAATTAAATTATAAATATGTTCAAATAAGTATTTTAGGTATTTATTTGTAAGAAATTCATTTTTTTTATTTTTGTAGATGATATGGTATATATCGTATTATAATTGTGTTTGAAAAAAAAGTAGATGTTTTTTGGGAGATTTACAATCTAAACCTTTTAATTGATTAATTTAAGAATCAAAATAAAATTTTATACATTATACAAAAATAAGATTTTTAAAATTAATTACGTTATGCATTTTCTTGCATTTGTGTGGAATTCTCATTGGTGTTTCTTTCTTGAGTCATGTTCGTCCTAGAGCTTGGTAAATTTTTATATCTTATAATTGTGTTGAATTAAATTATTAATAAAATTAAGTAATACATAATTTATTATGTATTGTCATATGTTATCATTTTCGTTGTGGTTAACATTAGTTGTATCGTTTGGTGAGCTTTTGAGCTATTGATATTTGGCCATTGAGAATGATTTCCGTGGTCCAATACCCCTAATTTTGTATTCCCCACCTCGAGGTATTAATATTAGTAATAATAGAAATCAAAACTGACATAGCAATTTTATTTTAAAATCACGTGAGCATATATGAAATGTATATATGATAGGGTGTATATATATCTTGTAATAGCTTTAGGGGAATATAAGCCACAAAAATTTTCATAAAAATCAATTGAACCCCTTCCACGAAAAATACACTCAATTGAGTCATCAAAGATGAAAATTACATCAATTAATCCTTTTGACTATGAAAACATTCTTTCACATTTATTATGTTATTTTTATCGTTGACGACGTTGATATGGAAGTATGCATGTACATGATTGTTGACATATTAGAGAGACTTAACTGACATAATAAACTTTTGGTTTTAAAACTATTTGTGAAAGTTATATTTTTAATAAGATACTTCTATCTAAATTTCAGGAAAAAAATCAAATTAAGAAATTTTAATAATAAAATTTAATAGAGAAATATATATATCGTAATGATACATTTATCTTTTATTCAATTATCTTATCTCTGAACGGAAAAAGAAGATTAATCTTCTCCAAAAGCTAATGAAATTTAAGTAAATTAGAACAGTGTTGGACATGGATATGTACAGTCACACACAGAAGTAGTAATACATCTCCCAACAGCTTTCTCTCCATGGTTAGAAGTGCAAAGCTTGTCACATGTTCTTGGTGTGCAATTCATCGGTGTTGAAGTCGTACAACTGTCAGCCTCCACCATTGTTGGTTCAGATCCTGAAAATTGTAAAACGATAATATTTATACTTGAGTTAAATCTTCCAAAAGAATAGATATTCATCAAAACAATTGAAATAAAACTTCTTTAAAAGATATGATAGAAATTCACCCAAACTTGCAATAAGGACAATGAGAAGAACAAAAGAAATAAAACTCTTCATTTTGACTTTTAAAAAAATGATAATTTTAAAAACAACTTTGGTGAGTATATATTATCTATAATCATATCTATATATAGTGAATGAGAGATAACAGCTATAGCTGGATTTGAAGTGCTTATAACCAAGAATGGTAATGAAGCTTATTTTAGATATTGACAAATAATTCTTTCGGAGAAATTTAATGTGAGTAGAATTTACATAGTTAGGAGCATGAAAGATAATGAAGCATATTTTAAAATTCATTGTAAAAAGTATAATTTTAATTATATTACAGTGCAAAACTATATTTCACGTGATAAATTCCATATTTATGTATATATATATATATACATACATGTTTAAATATTAGATTACTTACCAAATGAGGCAGATTTAATTCATTCATGTATGTTATAGATCAAATGCTTTCATATTCAAATAAGATTTGAAAAGTGTTTATTAGAAATTTTGAATATATGATAACGTGGTTCTTCAACTCCACTTCCTCTAATTATACACACACTTAATCGATCTTCCTTATAACACATATCATCCGACCTAGACTTTACGAACGAATATAGAATGTCACATTTGTTACAAAAATAAAACGAAATATTTTGTTGAAATTCATATTCAAACATAAATAAAATGTTGTATAAATACTTGTAAGCCCAAGATTTAGTAAATAAAATCCTAAAACACACATAACATAAAAAGGCATACTTCAACAGTTGGAAGACGCATTGACTCACAAAAGAGAATTTTTATTGGGAGAATGGCCGTCGTCAGCAATGGGCAGTGCAAGGAGGCCAAGGAGAATGGCCATCGGCAGCAATGGACAGTGTACGTGGGTAGGATATCGGAAACGCTGCATTAGAAAGGGTTATGGCAAGTGTTCGATAGACATGGCGAGGTCCTTGACGCGTTCATCCCTCGTAAAATGGCAAAAGATGGAGGGTGATTTGGTTTTGTCAGGATGGCTAGCAAAGTCAATGCGGATCGAGCGGTTGAACGCCTCAACAACAAATGGATTTATGGGTCTCGATTGAGGGTGAGTATGGCAAGATTTGCCGATCGCGGATCGTATCAAAGAAATAGGGGATTGGGTGAGTTTGATCAAAAGAAAAGCGGGGATGAAAAGGGGCAATCTAACAGTGTGAATTCGAAGAGAATTCACATCACGGCAAAGGTAATTCAAGGGTATGTCGATGAAGAGAAAGTGGGCGTTCTCCAACATTGTATGGTGGGCTAGTGCAATCGACATTGGAGTTTGAAGGAATTAGCATCAAGGATGAACATCCCCAATCACCAAGGATTATCTATTCTACGAATCGCTGGACCGGCTATATTGTTGATGTTCAAGGACGCGAAAACAAAGGAGGAGGTGCTGGAAAAGATGAGATTTAGCGATTGCTTCTCAAAGTTAGAACGTTGGGATCCGGGGATGACACTACAAACTCGACGGACATGGATTTCAGTTCGAGGTATTCCAATACACGCTTGGTCCTTTGAGACGTTTGAAAATATTGTGAAGAATATCAATAAATTCATACAGTAGTTGATCAAAAAAAAATATTGCGAAGAATTGGGGTTCGCTTGTACGAGTTGCAGAGAACACATCATCGCCGACATCATTCGAACGTGGTTGGTTATTGATCGAAACGGATTTGATGGAGCTCATCGATACACAAATGATGCTGGAAGTCGAGGGTAAATTACACCATATTTTCGTTCAAGAGGTGACCATTTTTGGGCCTCTTATCGATTGTGAGTGCACAGTGACCAGTGACAATAGTAGTGACGAGTCCTCTGAGTGTAGCTCGTCGAAGTGTGTGCCGGAATCGTGTATGGGGGAAGATCACCAACGTTAGATTTCAGAGGAAATAGGAACAGGTCTAAAGGATTGGACGAATAATCAACTCTGGAATGATTCTTATCGTGGGGACCAGGATGTGGTTGATGCTACGCCGGTGGCCACGGCTGGGTGTAGATTATTGACGCCGGTGCACAATGGGTTAACACAAGGCGACGGTGAAGATGGGCTGAGGGGTATTTCATCGGCAGTAGGAGAGTATAATAAAATAAAGAGTCCTATAGAAATAGAGTTTCAAACTACTGGAACTGTTGAAGTTAATCCAAATACTCAGCATCCAGCGGCAAATCAAATTCACGTGGAAAATCAGATTATTCAAACTGGGAGTCAAGATCAACGGGGGGAGACAGAGATTGCAAAGCAGGTGACGGCAGATTTGGTTCAAGTTCCGATAACATCAACCACAGTCGAACAGCCTGGTGTGCTCACAACACCGGTTGAAAAAATAGGTGATGAACAGGAAATATGGCAAAGGGAAGCAGCTGATGCTATAATTCCGGTGTGGATTAATGGAGTGTTAAAGAAGACAAAATCAGTGAATGCGTTGTCGGGGGTGGCGAATAATTTGAAACAGGGGAGGGGAAGACCGAGGAAGTGTGGAGGCCGAGTTTCCCAACCTATAGTTGCCGACGCATCGTTAACAGATTCGGATTTCAACCGTAAACAGCAAATACTCCACCGTGAAGCAACATCAACTGCGGCATTAGGGAACTTGGTGGGAGTGACATCGCTAGGCCGCGAGGAAGAAATTTTACGTGATTTGTCGCGAGTGCTGCAGGACGACATTCGACAATTGTTGCAATCCGTTTAATGAGCTGGAATGTCAGGGGGTTGGGATATTTGTTGAAGAGAAGACGGGTGGGGGAAGTGATTTGGAAGCAGCGTTTTGATATGGCTTTGCTGCAGGAGTCGAAATTAGAGGAGCTGATTCCGTCGATGGTTGCTGGAATGTGGTATAGTGATGGATTTGAGTTTTCGTTCTCACATTCCGTGGGAGCTTCGGGTGGTTTATTAGCAATTTGGGAAGGTGATAGATTTGTGTTGGAATCAGTTGAGATTGAGAGGCACTTTGTTATGCTTCAAGGGCGATGGAAGCCTGAGGATATGGTCTGCTGTATTTTGGCAGTGTATGCCCCTTGTGACGTGTCGGAGCAGGAAGGGCTATGGCAACTGTTGGTGACAGTAATTGACGGCTTTTCGGGACCATGGTGCGTCGTGGGCGATTTTAACTCGGTGATGCGCCCGTCGGAGAGAGCAGGTTGCAGCTCGTTGTCACGAGGTATGACTTCATTTGTGTCTTTTGTGAATGATGCATGTTTGATTGATTTGCATCGATTGTTAGTACAAGCGGAGATGATAGGGCTGATTCGTGGGGTGGTAGTGGCTCCGGGGGTGACGTTGTCACACCTTCAGTTTGCTGACGACACCGTTCTCTTCTTTTAAGCATCGGTAGAAGCAGCTTTGAACATTCGTAGGCTATTGTGTTGTTTCCAGGTATGCTCAGGCTTGCGAATTAATTTTTCGAAGTCTTCACTTTATTCGATAGGTGTGGATGGGGAGTTGATTGCTTTTATGGTCGAGGTACTGTCTTGCCGTCAGGGGGAGCTACCGTTTGTTTACTTGGGATTACCGTTGGGTGTAAATCCGCGAAACATTGTTGTATGGGAGCCTGTAATTGCATCTGTCCGTCGGAAGCTCGGAGGTTGGAAGAGGACATCGCTATCGTTTGCGGCACGAGTTACACTGGTAAACTCAGTTTTATCTTCTCTTCCAGTTTATTACATGGGTTTGTTTCGAGTGCCGAAAGGGGTGATTGCTGCTATAGATAGGTTGAGGCGAGCTTTCCTATGGGGTGGGGTTAATTTACAACGTAAAATGAGCAGAGTGAATTGGAGTTTGGTGTGTCGGCCTCGTCATATGGGCGGGTTGGGGGTGGCTGATCTAGAGGCTCGAAATAAGGCACTCTTGGCGAAGTGGTCATGGAGATATGCTCGGGATGAGACATCTCTATGGCGAGCTATTATTGTATCAAAGTATGGTGAAGCGGCACAGTGGTGGCGCTTTAATACTTCGGTTAGGGGACAGATGTCTGTGATTTGGAAACAGGTAGTGCAAACGGTTAGCTTGGAGGGTGTACAAAAACATATGGGAGAGTCTCAATTCGTTTGGAAAGTTGGTTCGGGGGAACGAGTGTTGTTTTGGTTTGATGCTTGGTGTATTGAGCAGCCACTAAAAGATGATTTCCCTCGCCTGTTTACTATTGCGGTTAATCGGTTAGCAATGGTAAGGGATGTTGTTGTCGAGGGGAGTTTCCGGCATGTTCGGTGGGATGACGTATTCCGCCGGAGTCTGCGGTCTTTTGAGGCTCGGCAATTGCAGGATTTACGATCATTGGTATGTCCGATACGGTTGCGACAAGGTGAGCTGGATATGCTCGTGTGGACACCGGATAACCATGGGATTTTTTCAGTCAAGGGATTGACTCGCTTGCCTATGATGGACAAAGTGGGCGAGAGTGAATTTGGGGACTGTTTTGCGTGGAAGGTCCTGGTCCCTCCTAAGGTCCAGGCGTTCCTATGGTTTGCTTGGCTGCGTCTCTTGCCGACTTTTGAATTTCTGTGGATACGTGGGATTGCTTTGGGTGACAACCAAGGGTTGTGTAGGTGGTGCCGCGAGAGGGAGGAAGATATAGAACATTTGTTTTATTCTTGCCCGTTTGCCAAAGAGTTGTGGAATTGGTTTCGAGGGTGGTGGGTGATTTCCTTGCCATTGCCGAAATCCTTAGCGGATTTCCTTCTCCCTGATATGCATTGTTCATTTACTGGTGTTCTGAGGAAGCTATGGGTGTCGAGTATTGCTGCACTATTGTGGTCGTTGTGGCTTGCGCGCAATGACTTTGTTTTTAATGGAAAGTTTATTCCAGCATCGGAGATATGCTTCTTGGTGAAATTACGCTCTTTCTATTGGGTGAAGACCCTCAAGGAGGGATTGTCGATCAGTGAAACTCTTTGGTGGGATTGTCCGAGTTTGTATCGGGCAGGGGTTGATAAGCATTTGGACCGTGTGGGAGTGTGTTGGGAGCCCCCTCTCGGAGCTAGTTTGAAATTCTCAGTGGATGGTTCTGCGCGTGGGAAGCCAGGGCCAGCGGGTTTCGGGGGGGTGTTGCGTGATGCTCAGAGTCGTGTCCTTGCATTGTTTTCAAGGCCACTTGGTTCTCTTGATTCTAATGTGGCTGAGATTCGAGCGATAGCTTTTGCCTTGGAGTTTTTTGTATCGTCCAAATGGGCGGATCGTCCTTTAATTATTGAGTCGGATTCCAAAGTAGCAATTGGATGGGTGTTGCAGGTGGAACGTCACCCTTGGCGCTTGTGGGAGTCATTTTGTGCGATTGAACGTGCTTGTGTGCGGTTAGGCTCTGTGTGCTTTTCTCATATTTTTCGGGAGGCGAATAGGTTAGCCGATGCGCTAGCGAAGGAAGGGGTGTCTCGAGTCTCTCTGTTTCAGGCTTCGATATGATGTTGTAAAGGGGGGGTCTTTCGCTTTGTTTTACAGTCGACATGTCGTACTCTTTTCCTCCACTAGGTTTAGGGAGGTTTTTGATGAGGCGCATGTTCGACAAGCATTGTATATTTTCCTAATAATATATACTTTGCTTTGCTGATAAAAAAAACACACATAACATATAAGCCTAATAGAAATAAGGTTTTTTTTTAGTTTTGTAAGGGTGGGGGGATTTTTATCTCAAAATTCCAGTCAAGAACAAAAATATCCTAGTATCTAGTCAAATTAGATTGAGTTTAGGTGATGTCCTTCCATTTTCAGGTCAAGTGCAGATCAACTAAAAGCTAGGCCCGTCCGAACCCATGACCATCCCTAGTTATGTTGTTTCCCACCCTTGTTAATTTATCAAATATGTATCAAAACATACAGAGGAATATGGAAAATTACCATTGAATTTAAATTTTGTTTCAAAGGAAAATAGATGCAAAATTATAATTAAATTATAAATATGTTCAAATAAGTATTTTAGGTATTTATTTGTAAGAAATTCATTTTTTTTTAATTTTTGTAGATGATATGGTATATATCGTATTATGATTGTGTTTGAAAAAAAGTAGATGTTTTTTTGGGTGATTTACAATCCAAACCTTTTAATTGATTAATTTAAGAATCAAAATAAAATTATATACATTATACAAAAATAATATTTTTAAGAATCAAAAAGTAGATGTTTCTTGCATTTGTGAGGAATTCTCATTGGTGTTTCTTTCTAGAGTCATGTTCGTCATAGAGCTTGGTAAATTTTTATATCTTATAATCGTGTTGAATCAAATTATTAATAAAATTAAGTAATACATAATTTATTATGTATTGTCATATGTTATCATTTTCGTTGTGGTTAACATTAGTTGTATCATTTGGTAAGCTTTAGACTATTGATATTTGGCCATTGAGAATGATTGCCGTGGTCCAATACCCCTAATTTTGTATTCCCCACCTCGAGGTATTAATATTAGTAATAATAGAAATCAAAACTGACATAGCAATTTTATTTTAAAATCACGTGAGCATATATGAAATGTATATATGATTGGGTGTATATATATCTTTTAATATCTTTAGGGGAATATAAGCCACAAAAATTTTCATAAAAATCAATTGAACCCCTTCCACGAAAAATACACTCAATTGAGTCATGAAAGATGAAAATTACATCAATTAATCCTTTTGACTATGAAAACATTCTTTCACATTTATTATGTTATTTTTAGCGTTGACGACGTTGATATGGAAGTATGCATGTACATGATTGTTGACATATTAGAGAGACTTAACTGACATAATAAACTTTTGGTTTTAAAACTATTTGTGAAAGTTATATTTTTAATAAGAAACATCTATCTAAATTTCAGGAAAAAAATCAAATTGAGAAATTTTAATAATAAAATTTAATAGAGAAATATATATATCGTAATGATACATTTATCTTTTATTCAATTATCTTATCTCTCAACGGAAAAAGAACATTCATCTTCTCCAAAAGCTAATGAAATTTAAGTAAATTAGAACAGTGTTGGACATGGATATGTGCAGTCAAACACAGAAGTAGTAATACATCTCCCAACAGCTTTCTCTCCATGGTTAGAAGTGCAAAGCTTGTCACATGTTCTTGGTGTGCAATTCATCGGTGTTGAAGTCGTACAACTGTCAGCCTCCACCATTGTTGGTTCAGTTCCTGAAAATTGTGAAACGATAATATTTATACTTGAGCTAAATCTTCCAAAAGAATAGATATTCATCAAAACAATTGAAACAAAACTTCTTTAAAAGATATGATAGAAATTGACCCAAACTTTCAATAAGGACAATGAGAAGAACAAAGGAAATAAAACTCTTCATTTTGACTTTTGAAAAAATGATAATTTTAAAAACAACTTTGGTGAGTATATATTATCTATAATCATATCTATATATAGTGAATGAGAGATAGCAACTATAGATGGATTTGAAGTGCTTATAACCAAGAATGGTAATGAAGCTTATTTTAGATATTGACAAATAATTCTTACGGGGAAATTTAATGTGAGTAGAATTTACATAGTTAGGAGCATGAAAGATAATGAAGCATATTTTAAAATTCATTGTAAAAAGTATAATTGTAAATATATTACAGTGCAAAATTATATTTCACGTGATAAATTCCGTATTTATGTATATATATATATATATATATATACATACATGTTTAAATATTAGATTACTTACCAAATGAGGCAGATTTAATTCATTCATGTATGTTATAGATCAAATGCTTTCATATTCAAATAAGATTTGAAAAGTGGTTATTAGAAATTTTGAATATATGATAACGTGGTTCTTCAACTCCACTTCCTCTGAGCATACGCACACTCAATCGATCTTCCTTATAACACACATCATCCGACCTAGACTTTACGAACGAATATAGAATGTCACATTTGTTACAAAAATAAAACAAAATATTTTGTTGAAATTCATATTCAAACATAAATAAAATGTTGTATAAATACATGTAAGCCCAAGATTTAGTAAATAAAATCCTAAAACACACATAACATGTAAGCCTAATTGAAATAAGGTTTCTTTTTAGTTTAGTAAGGGTGGGGGGATTTTTATCTCAAAATTCCAGTCAAGAACAAATATCTCCTAGTATCTAGTCAAATTAGATTGAGTTTAGGTGAAGTCCTTCCATTTTCAGGTCAAGTGCAGATCAACTAAAAGCTCAGCCCGTCCGAACCCATGACCATCCCTAGTTATGTTGTTTCCCACTCTTGTTAATTTATCAAATATGTATCAAAACATACGAGGAATATGGAAAATTACCATTGAATTTAAATTTTGTTTCGAAGGAAAATAGATGCAAAATTATAATTAAATTATAAATATGTTCAAATAAGTATTTTAGGTATTTATTTGTAAGAAATTCATTTTTTTATTTTTGTAGATGATATGGTATATATTGTATTATGATTGTGTCTGAAAAAAAAAGTAAATGTTTTTTTGGGAGATTTACAATCTAAACCTTTTAATTGATTAATTTAAGAATCAAAATAAAATTTTATACATTATACAAAAATAAGATTTTTAAAATTAATTACGTTATGCATTTTCTTGCATTTGTGTGGAATTCTGATTGGTATTTCTTTTTTGAGTCATGTTCGTCCTAGAGCTTGGTAAATTTTTATATCTTATAATTGTGTTGAATCAAATTATTAATAAAATTAAGTAATACATAATTTTTTTTGATCGGCAACCATATGTTTTTATTAACGTAATAAAGAAAACATATAGTTTGACGGGATCGCACGCCTCATTAAAAACCTCCCTACACCTATTAGAGGAAAAGAGTACGATGCGATCCGTCGAGTACAAAATAGAAATTCAAGAGCAAAACACCAATTCATACTTAGCAAGCTCCAAAAGCATGCTCCCAAGTAATTCCCAACCGCGACAATCTCCTATGTAGCGAATTCCTTTGCGATGACCAAGACACCTTCTTCTCCCACCGGAATGTATGAAAACATACATACAAGTGAAGACAGCCCTTGCACAACTCGTCCTGGAACCCAAAAATCGCCTCACCATTTACAAGCATGCCACGAAAAGTGACAAACGGTCGACGCCCTCCTTGGCCAAGACATCAGCGAAACCATTCGCCTCTCTAGGCACATAACAAAATTGCAATTCATATGCTGCTTGCCGCGCTTGATCAATCACCATGAACACCTCCCACAAACGCCATGGCCTCTTTGCCGATCGTGTAACCCAACTCAAAGCCACTTGTGAATCGGATTCGATTATCACACACTGATGTCGCCAACTTCCCCCCACCACCAAGCTTAATGCGAAAGCTATCGCCCGAATTTCAGCTTCGTTAGAGTCCATCACCCCTAAAGGCCCCGAAAACAACCCCAATATACGACTCTCCCCGTCCCTCATCACTCATCCAAATCCTGCTGGCCCCGGCTTACCCCTCGCCGCACCATCGACGTTAAATTTCAAAACGCCCGTGACCGGTGGCTGCCAAAACACCCCTCGCCTCTCCTTTTTGCTCGTCACGCTAAACACATGTGTAGACGGGCATGTCCACCAAACTGCTTCGGACATTAACTCCCCTTCTACGCCCACTTTAATCCAATAAAATGATCTTAATTTCACCAAAAAACAGATTTCTTCTATCGTCAATCGTTTACCGTGAAAAATTCGCTCATTCCTAGCCAACCATAGTGACCACAACAAAGCACTAACACATGCTACCCATAAACGTTTCATACTGCCTTTGAACGGACAATGCAAATGTTCAACAAAAAAATCAGTGAAACTAACCGGGAAAGGCGTCGATATGTTCCACCAATTGCGCAACCACACCAAAAAATGCAACACATTCGGACATTCATAAAATAGATGTGCAATCGATTCTTCCGATGAGTCGCACCACGAACAACTACTTTGATCAGCACTTAATACCAACCCGCGATGTCTCAGAAAATCCGCCGTAGGTAACCTCCTTAACCATACGAACCAAAGGAACGCCTGCACCTTTGGTGGCACCAATACATTCCAAGCAAAACAGTCCCCCAAATCATCATCACCAAATTTATCCATCAGCAATAAATTAGATAATGTCTTCACCGAGAAGCTGCCATGCACATCCGCTCGCCAAATTAACATATCTTGTCGATCCTCCCATAATGGTACCCCTCGCACCAACTCTTGTAGACTATACAGTCGCTCCAGCTCAAACCCACGTAATTGGCATCTAAAAAATGATGTCCACTGCCCATGTTCCAAAGCCCCCCCACGACATAATCTTGAATCCATGCCAACTTGTTAATCGACAACATAAATAATCGCGGATACATGTCTTTAAGAGGTTGCTGCGAAATCCAAGGATCGAACCAAAATAGAACCATCTTCCCATTCCCAATTTTCCACCGACAACCTTCCATTCCCATATGATGCTCAATACTAATGTCACAAGAGTTTAACACAATCTGTTTGCACACCCCCGACATTGCTGACAAATTTTCCGTATTGAACTGCCACCATTGAGTGTGTGCCCCATACTTGGCTGTAATCAATCTTCGCCACAAAGATTCCCGATCCTGTGCGTAACGCCACATCCACTTGGACAGCAAAGCCTTGTTCTTTATCCTCAAATCCGCCACCCCCAAACCTCCCAAATGTCTAGGCCGACACACAACATCCCAACCCACCCTGCTCATTTTCCATTCAAGACCTACACCTCCCCATAAAAATGCACGCCTAATTTTATCTAACTGTGCAATAATTCCTTTCGGTACTGTGAACAACCCCATGTAAAAAATAGGAAGTGCTGAAAGAACGGAATTCACCAAAGTGACACGTGCTGCAAATGAGAGTGACGTGCGTTTCCATCTGGCTAACTTGCGCCGGAAGTTAGCAATAATAGGCTCCCATACCGATAAATTTCTCGGATTGGCACCTAACGGAAATCCGAGATAGGTAAAAGGCAGCCCCCCTGCTTGCATCCCAACATCTCAGCCACCACATCTCCTAATCCTTCCTCCACATCAATTTCATACAACGAGCTCTTTGCGAAATTTATACGCAAGCCCGAACACACCTGAAAACAATGCAAAATTCTTTTTATGTTTCGTGCCACCTCAACCGATGCCTCAAAAAATAAGATGGTGTCGTCTGCGAACTGTAGGTGAGTTAAGGATATCCCCGGCACTACCTCCACACCACGCACCAAACCAGCCGACTCGGCATTAACCAACATCAAGTGCAAAGCTTCAGCAACTATGACAAATAATAGAGGCGAGAGTGGGCAGCCTTGGCGTAAGCCACGCCCCATCCGAAATTCTTTAGTTGCGCTGCCATTCACCAAGACCGATAAGCAAGGTGAGCTGATGCATTCCTAACCCATTCCCTCCACCTACTGCAAAATCCCATACGCTCCAATACGGAATCAAGAAAAATCCAGCTTACACAATCGTAAGCTTTGGCGAAATCTAGCTTCAGAATAAATCCCCCACAACCACTCTTTCGTAGCAAATGAATTACTTCAGTAGCCAAAAGAACTCCATCTACCAATTGCCGGCCTTTTACAAATGCAGATTGCGAGTCACTGATCAAACCTCCCAGCACACGTTGTAGCCTATTTGCTAAGCATTTAGCCAAAATTTTATACACTGAATTCACAAGGCATATCGGGCGATACTCACCTAAACATTGAGGCGATTCCACTTTCGGCAACAACACAATGAAAGCGCAATTGGCACCCTTCGGTAATACCCCTGTTGCGTGAAACTGCCCAAAGAAATTCAGCACATCAAATTGCACCACCTCCCATCCTTTTTTATAAAATTCGAGCGTGAAACCATCCGGACCCGGCGCTTTTGAACCATCACACTCCCATAATGTATTTTTAATCTCCTCCACCGTGAAAGACTGTATCAAACTCTTCTTATCCATGTCGTTAATTCTATGAAAAACACCCTCAAAATGCCACTCGCCCGCCCACTTTGTACTAGCAAAATGTTTGGTAAATGTCTTCACCACAAAATTCCGGACCGCCGAAGGCTCAATAGTCCACACACCCTCAATTACCAGCCCCAGTATGTAGTTTCGAGATGTTCTTAACTTTTCCGTTCTATGGAAATACGCCGTATTACGATCGTCCAAGCGTAACCATGTTGCTCTTGATTTTTGTCGCCACATTGATTCTTTCATTCTCATTGCACGCCACAATGCACACATCCACCTACGCCTTGCAGCCTCTATTTCGTCATTTGCACCCCCCTCAACCATGGCCTCATCCGCGTTCTCCAACTGTTGTTGCACATCCGCAATCAATTTATTTACATCACCGAAATTGTCCTTATTCCAGCCTTTCAAAAACTGCTTCAAATGTCTCAATTTGACAACAATATTTTCATTTCCCACGCCCACCTTGGTTAAACGACACCATTCCTCCAAAATTTGTCTAACGTTTGATCGCCCATCCATCCAACAATTGAAAAATCGGAACGGGCGTGGCCCCCAATCATTGTCATCGCACTTCAACAATAACAGAGTGTGGTCCGAAACACCCCTTTTCAACGCCATTTGTTGTATGGATTTAAAAGCATCCAGCCAACTAGAAGAGACTAAAAACCGATCAATTCTACTGCACCGATTACCATAACCAAACCAAGTAAATCGTTTACCTATTAACGGTAAATCAATCAATCCCGCGGCATGTACGAACTCCCCAAATACTTCCATCTCCGCATATCTATCCAAAACCCCTATACGATCAGTCTCATATAATATAGCATTAAAATCACCCATTATGCAATATGGCCCCTCAAACTCATTTAATCGCGACAATACAGAATCCCAAACTGATTTTTGTCTCGCTACGTCCGTAGGAGCATAAATCCCTATCATGCAACACTCTATATCTTCTTGTTGCCAACGGCCTCTAAGCATTATAAAATTCGGATAAATAACAGCATTTATAAAATTAAATTTGGTACCTTCCCAAATAAACAAGATGCCCCCGGATGCTCCCATCGAAGGTGATACAGCCATCTCAAAGCTATCCGAGTACCACAACGAAGACACCCACATCAACGACACCTCCTCTAACTTAGTTTCTTGCAAAACTACCATGTCCACCTGATTTTTCTGTATGACTTCCCCAACACCTCGACGCTTCGCGCCACCTCCCAAACCCCGTACATTCCACGATAATATGTGCATTAGTCATAAACCACGATTTTCCCCGGCTATCACCCGAAAAATATCCTAGATAATATCGGCTTCTCTCCCACTCGATTTCACCCCAATTAATGACCCCAATTTTACTGTTGCCGCTGCCTCGCTTGCGATATCCTGAGCACGCTGTGAGCCACACTCTTGCCCGTCCGTCCCTCCTGCTTTGGAAATATATCGTGACCGCTTTTCACCCGAACTTTGCCGTTTCTTCGCTTTTAATTCACGACCAGCCACATTATGATTCTCAATTGTATTTATTTTTCTAATTTTGCAGAACGCCTGACCAATCTTGATTATTTGCGTTACACCTAGACCAGCCTTGGAATTGAACGAGTGAATAGTCGGAGGAGAAAGCACCTCCTGTGAATAAGGATTATCCCAATTACCTGACCCCACCTCCTCCTCTTGTTTCGAATTTGCTATCCCAGCTATGGATAGACTTTCAATTTGTTGAAATTCCTCACCCACTGTTAGAGTCCTACCACTACACTCCTTCTCTAATATTGGATTACCAACATTCAACGAATCTGCCACACCACCAACCGATGGACTTGTCCCCGCCGGAGCAGCCTGTTTCAACGGTGACCGGACAACAGCTTGCACCCCTCCATTCACCTCATCAGATTGTACCCTCATCATGTTCGAAATTTCCAGCCCTTGCGGCTCTAACCAAGTCTCGTTCATAACCCAGACCACACGATCATTCCCGTGTGGATTTGTTGACGTTTGTTGCATTTCATTCAGACCATTGGTGTCGACATTCACATTCTCCATTTGCTCTTCCCTGTCCGTGTCCGACCCTTGTTCTGAAATTTCCTCCGTGGAACGCCTCTCACAACAATCACACTCCACCTCCGGACCCTTTCCGTCCATCTCTAACACCCATACCCAGTATTCAACCTTGTCCACCGTTACACGAATTCGTTCTTCGATCCGGTTAAAAGTTGTAGTCTCTACCATAATTCTGCCACTATCAAATGGTGTAGGCGTTTCCGTATCATCGTCTAAACAAATCAGAGAGCCCCACAAACTGGCGATGTTTGTTAACGTTTGTTTATGCCAAAGGTGTATCGGTAGCCCTACAATCGACAGCCAAACTCGCCTTGATTCGACTTTAATTGACGGCGACCAAACCTCTACTCGATCAAAACATTCCTTAACCCTATCCATCTGCAAAATTTTGTCGCGGACGTTTGCTGATGTGCACATCAACAACACCATTTGGCCGGATAAGCGCATGATGGAAAACCCTTCCTGTTTTGATATCTCCAACCGCTCGGCAAGGGTTTTTATGCTACATGGCGGCAAGCACCATCCCACCACACACCACTGGAGCAAAGCCCATTTGTCATCATCGACAATGCCCTTTACTTCTCTGTATTTAGTTTGTCCCACATCCCCACTCGTCGCCGTCGATAAACGCTCATGAGTCCTACTCACCATCGGTTCTGCCCTTGATCCTCCACTCGCCCCGCCCTCTCTTTTTCCTTGAGACATAGTCGTTCGACCCCTGATCGCCAACGAGACTTTCATTCGAGCACCGTGGATCCATTTCCCATCCAATCTCTCAATCGCCCGATCAGCATCTACTTTCAATGCCATACGCACAAATCCAAATCTATGTCCATGTCGTGCCAATCGATTAGGGATGAACGCATCTCTGACAACTCCGTGTCTATCGAACACTTGCCACAAGCCCTTCCAATGTATTGTCTTCGACAAGCCCCCTACAAACAGCGTCCACACCCTAGTCCAGTCTGCTCACTCTTACCTTCATTGTCGTTCGATTTGGTGGCTTGTTCCCTAGCAAGGCGCTCCCACAGATTTGTCTTTCCCATAGGGTTTTTGTTTATTATTCCAAGTAATACATAATTTATTATGTATTGTCATATGTTATCATTTTCGTTGTGGTTAACATTAGTTGTATCGTTTGGTGAGCTTTTGAGCTATTGATATTTGGCCATTGAGAATGATTACCGTGGTCCAATACCCCTAATTTTGTATTCCCCACCTCGAGGTATTAATATTAGTAATAATAGAAATCAAAACTGACATAGAAATTTTATTTTAAAATCACGTGAGCATATATGAAATGTATATATGATTGGGTGTATATATATCTTGTAATAGCTTTAGGGGAATATAAGCCACAAAAATTTTCATAAAAATCAATTGAACCCCTTCCACGAAAAATACACTCAATTGAGTCATCAAAGATGAAAATTACATCAATTAATCCTTTTGACTATGAAAACATTCTTTCACATTTATTATGTTATTTTTATCGTTGACGACGTTGATATGGAAGTATGCATGTACATGATTGTTCACATATTAGAGAGACTTAACTGACATAATAAACTTTTGGTTTTAAAACTATTTGTGAAAGTTATATTTTTAATAAGAAACGTCTATCTAAATTTCAGGAAAAAATCAAATTGAGAAATTTTAATAATAAAATTTAATAGAGAAATATATATATCGTAACGATACATTTATCTTTTATTCAATTATCTTATCTCTCAATGGAAAAAGAAGATTAATCTTCTCCAAAAGCTAATGAAATTTAAGTAAATTAGAACAGTGTTGGACATGGATATGTACAGTCACACACAGAAGTAGTAATACATCTCCCAACAGCTTTCTCTCCATGGTTAGAAGTGCAAAGCTTGTCACATGTTCTTGGTGTGCAATTCATCGGTGTTGAAGTCGTACAACTGTCAGCCTCCACCATTGTTGGTTCAGATCCTGAAAATTGTAAAACGATAATATTTATACTTGAGTTAAATCTTCCAAAAGAATAGATATTCATCAAAACAATTGAAACAAAACTTCTTTAAAATATATGATAGAAATTCACCCAAACTTGCAATAAGGACAATGAGAAGAACAAAAGAAATAAAACTCTTCATTTTTTTTTGATCGGCAACCGTATGTTTTTATTAAATAATAGAAAACATACAGCTTGACGAAATCGCACGCCTCGTTAAAAACCTCCCTAAACCTATTTGAGGAAAAGAGTATGATACGATCCGTCGAGTACAAATGTAAAATAAAATCACATAAGTCCAAGTCACAAACATGCCACAAACGTCGAACGTCTATCTACTCCCTCTTTTGCCAATGCATCCGCAAATCCATTCGCTTCCCTCGGTACGTAGCAGAATTGGATATCATATATGACTTGACAAGCCTGATCAATTACCAAAAATACCTCCCATAGTCGCCAAGGGCGTTTTGCGGCCTGGGTAATCCAGCTCAACACGACTTGAGAATCCGTCTCCAAAATCACACAACCCTGCCGCCATTCCCTCTCCTGTACCATACCCAAGGCAAAAGCTATCGCTCGCACCTCTGCTTCGTTCGACTCCATCACGACTAAAGGGCCTGAGAATAGCCCCAAAATACGACTGTCTGCATCTCGTATCACGCCACCGATACTTGCCGGGCCCAGTTTTCCTCGCGCTGATCCATCCGTGTGATAATTTTAAAAACAACTTTGGTGAGTATATATTATCTATAATCATATCTATATATAGTGAATGAGAGATAGCAGCTATAGCTGGATTTGAAGTGCCTATAACCAAGAATGGTAATGAAGCTTATTTTAGATATTGACAAATAATTCTTTAGGAGAAATTTAATGTGAGTAGAATTTACATAGTTAGGAGCATGAAAGATAATGAAGCATATTTTAAAATTCATTGTAAAAAGTATAGTTGTAATTATATTATAGTGCAAAACTATATTTCACGTGATAAATTATGTATTTATGTATATAAATATACATACATGTTTAAATATTAGATTACTTACCAAATGAGGCAGATTTAATTCATTCATGTATGTTATAGATCAAATGCTTTCATATTCAAATAAGATTTGAAAAGTGTTTATTAGAAATTTTGAATATATGATAACGTGGTTCTTCAACTCCACTTCCTCTAAGCATACGCACAATCAATCGATTTTCCTTATAACACAAATCATCCGACCTAGACTTTACGAACGAATATAGAATGTCACATTTGTTACAAAAATAAAACGAAATATTTTGTTGAAATTCATATTCAAACATAAATAAAATGTTGTATAAATACATGTAAGCCCAAGATTTAGTAAATAAAATCCTAAAACACACATAACATATACACCTAATAGAAATAAGGTTTTTTTTTAGTTTAGTAAGGGTGGGGGGATTTTTATCTCAAAATTCCAGTCAAGAACAAAGATCTCCTAGTATCTAGTCAAATTAGATTGAGTTTAGGTGATGTCCTTCCATTTTCAGGTCAAGTGCAGATCAACTAAAAGCTCATCCCGTCCGAACCCATGACCTTCCCTAGTTATGTTGTTTCCCACTCTTGTTAATTTATCAAATATGTATCAAAACATACAGAGGAATATGGAAAATTACCATTGAATTTAAATTTTGTTTCGAAGGAAAATAGATGCAAAATTATAATTAAATTATAAATGTGTTCAAATAAGTATTTTAGGTATTTATTTGTAAGAAATTCATTTTTTTATTTTTGTAGATGATATGGTATATATCGTATTATGATTGTGTTTGAAAAAAAAAGTAGATGTTTTTTTGGGTGATTTACAATCTAAACCTTTTAATTGATTAATTTAAGAATCAAAATAAAATTATATACATTATACAAAAATAATATTTTTAAAATTAATTACGTTATGCATTTTCTTGCATTTGTGTGGAATTCTCATTGGTGTTTCTTTCTTGAGTCATGTTCTTCCTAGAGCTTGGTAAATTTTTATATCTTATAATCGTGTTGAATCAAATTATTAATAAAATTAAGTAATACATAATTTATTATGTATTGTCATATGTTATCATTTTCGTTGTGGTTAACATTAGTTGTATCGTTTGGTAAGCTTTTGAGCTATTGATATTTGGCCATTGAGAATGATTGTCGTGGTCCAATACCCCTAATTTTGTATTCCCCACCACGAGCTATTAATATTAGTAATAATAGAAATCAAAACTGACATAGCAATTTTATTTTAAAATCACGTGAGCATATATGAAATGTATATATGATTGGGTGTATTTATATCTTTTAATATCTTTAGGGGAATATAAGCCACAAAAATTTTCATAAAAATCAATTGAACCCCTTCCACGAAAAATACACTCAATTGAGTCATCAAAGATGAAAATTACAACAATTAATTCTTTTGACTATGAAAACATTCTTTCACATTTATTATGTTATTTTTATCGTTGACGACGTTGATATGGAAGTATACATGTACATGATTGTTGACATATTAGAGAGACTTAACTGACATAATAAACTTTTGGTTTTAAAACTATTTGTGAAAGTTATATTTTTAATAAGAAACATCTATCTAAATTTCAGGAAAAAATCAAATTGAGAAATTTTAATAATAAAATTTAATAGAGAAATATATATATCGTAATGATACATTTATCTTTTATTCAATTATCTTATCTCTCAACGAAAAAAGAACATTCATCTTCTCCAAAAGCTAATGAAATTTAAGTAAATTAGAACAGTGTTGGACATGGATATGTGCAGTCACACACAGAAGTAGTAATACATCTCCCAACAACTTTCTCTCCATGGTTAGAAGTGCAAAGCTTGTCACATGTTCTTGGTGTGCAATTCATCGGTGTTGAAGTCGTACAACTGTCAGCCTCCACCATTGTTGGTTCAGTTCCTGAAAATTGTGAAACGATAATATTTATACTTGAGTTAAATCTTCCAAAAGAATAGATATTCATCAAAACAATTGAAACAAAACTTCTTTAAAACATATGATAGAAATTCACCAAAACTTGCAATAAGGACAATGAGAAGAACAAAGGAAATAAAATTCTTCATTTAGACTTTTAAAAAAATGATAATTTTAAAAACAACTTTGGTGAGTATATATTATCTATAATCATATCTATATAGAGTGAATGAGAGATAGCAGCTATAGCTGGATTTGAAGTGCCTATAACCAAGAATGGTAATGAAGCTTATTTTAGATATTGACAAATAATTCTTACGGGAAAATTTAATGTGAGTAGAATTTACATAGTTAGGAGCATGAAAGATAATGAAGCATATTTTAAAATTCATTGTAAAAAGTATAATTGTAATTATATTACAGTGCAAAATTATATTTCACGTGATAAATTCCGTATTTATGTATATATATATATATACATACATGTTTAAATATTAGATTACTTACCAAATGAGGCATATTTAATTCATTCATGTATGTTATAGATCAAATGCTTTCATATTCAAATAAGATTTGAAAAGTGGTTATTAGAAATTTTGAATATATTATAACGTGGTTCTTCAACTCCACTTCCTCTGAGCATACGCACACTCAATCGATCTTCCTTATAACACATATCATCCGACCTAGACTTTACGAACGAATATAGAATGTCACATTTGTTACAAAAATAAAACGAAATATTTTGTTGAAATTCATATTCAAACATAAATAAAATGTTGTATAAATACATGTAAGCCCAAGATTTAGTAAATAAAATCCTAAAACACACATAACATGTAAGCCTAATAGAAATAAGTTTTTTTTTTTAGTTTAGTAAGGGTGGGGGATTTTTATCTCAAAATTCCAGTCAAGAACAAAGATCTCCTAGTATCTAGTCAAATTAGATTGAGTTTAGGTGAAGTCCTTCCACTTTCAGGTCAAGTGCAGATCAACTAAAAGCTCAGCCCGTCCGAACCCATGACCATCCCTAGTTATGTTGTTTCCCACTCTTGTTAATTTATCAAATATGTATCAAAATATACGAGGAATAAGGAAAATTACCATTGAATTTAAATTTTGTTTCGAAGGAAAATAGATGCAAAATTATAATTAAATTATAAATATGTTCAAATAAGTATTTTAGGTATTTATTTGTAAGAAATTCGTTTTTTTTATTTTTGTAGATGATATGGTATATATCGTATTATGATTGTGTTTGAAAAAAAGTAGATGTTTTTTTGGGATATTTACAATCTAAACCTTTTAATTGATTAATTTAAGAATCAAAATAAAATTTTATACATTATACAAAAATAAGATTTTTAAAATTAATTACGTTATGCATTTTCTTGCATTTGTGTGGAATTCTGATTGGTGTTTCTTTCTTGAGTCAAGTTCGTCCTAGAGCTTGGTAAATTTTTATATCTTATAATTGTGTTGAATCAAATTATTAATAAAATTAAGTAATACATAATTTATTATGTATTGTCATATGTTATCATTTTGGTTGTGGTTAACATTAGTTGTATTGTTTGGTGAGCTTTTGAGCTATTGATATTTGGCCATTGAGAATGATTACCGTGGTCCAATACCCCTAATTTTGTATTCCCCACCTCGAGGTATTAATATTAGTAACAATAGAAATCAAAACTGACATAGTAATTTTATTTTAAAATCACGTGAGCATATATGAAATGTATATATGATTGGGTGTATATATATCTTGTAATAGCTTTAGGGGAATATAAGCCACAAAAATTTTCATAAAAATCAATTGAACCCCTTCCACGATAAATACACTCAATTGAGTCATCAAAGATGAAAATTACATGAATTAATCCTTTTGACTATGAAAACATTCTTTCACATTTATTATGTTATTTTTATCATTGACGACGTTGATATGGAAGTATGCATGTACATGATTGTTGACATATTAGAGAGACTTAACTGACATAATAAACTTTTGGTTTTAAAACTATTTTTGAAAGTTATATTTTTAATAAGAAACGTCTATCTAAATTTCAGGAAAAAAATCAAATTGAGAATTTTTAATAATAAAATTTAAATGAGAAATATATATATCGTAATGATACATTTATCTTTTATTCAATTATCTTATCTCTCAACGGAAAAAGAAAATTCATCTTCTCCAAAAGCTAATGAAATTTAAGTAAATTAGAACAGTGTTGGACATGGATATGTACAGTCACACACAGAAATAGTAATACATCTCCCAACAGCTTTCTCTCCATGGTTAGAAGTGCAAAGCTTGTCACATGTTCTTGGTGTGCAATTCATCGGTGTTGAAGTCGTACAACTGTCAGCCTCCACCATTGTTGGTTCAGTTCCTGAAAATTGTAAAACGATAATATTTATACTTGAGTTAAATCTTCCAAAAGAA
The DNA here is from genome assembly GCA_958450335.1 of Hibiscus tridactylites. Lineage (NCBI taxonomy): Eukaryota > Viridiplantae > Streptophyta > Magnoliopsida > Malvales > Malvaceae > Hibiscus > Hibiscus tridactylites. Next base: position 69,054,086 of record OY288277.1, read on the forward strand.
TAGATATTCATCAAAACAATTGCAACAAAACTTCTTTAAAAGATATGATAGAAATTCACCCAAACTTGCAATAAGGACAATGAGAAGAACAAAAGAAATAAAACTCTTCATTTTGACTTTTAAAAAATGATAATTTTAAAAACAACTTTGGTGAGTATATATTATCTATAATCATATCTATATATAGTGAATGAGAGATAGCAGCTATAGCTGGATTTGAAGTGCCTATAACCAAGAATGGTAATGAAGCTTATTTTAGATATTGACAAATAATTCTTCCGGAGAAATTTAATGTGAGTAGAATTTACATAGTTAGGAGCATGAAAGATAATGAAGCATATTTTAAAATTCATTGTAAAAAGTATAATTGTAATTATATTATAGTGCAAAACTATATTTCACGTGATAAATTCCGTATTAATGTATATATATATATATATATATACATACATGTTTAAATAATAGATTACTTACCAAATGAGGCAGATTTAATTCATTCATGTATGTTATAGATCAAATGCTTTCATATTCAAATAAGATTTGAAAAGTGTTTATTAGAAATTTTGAATATATGATAACGTGGTTCTTCAACTCCACTTCTTCTAAGCATACGCACACCCAATCGATCTTCCTTATAACACATATCATCCGACCTAGACTTTACGAACGAATATAGAAGGTCACATTTGTTACAAAAATAAAACGAAATAATTTGTTGAAATTCATATTCAAACATAAATAAAATGTTGTATAAATACATGTAAGCCCAAGATTTAGTAAATAAAATCCTAAAACACACATAACATGTAAGCCTAATAGAAATAAGGTTTTTTTTTTAGTTTAGTAAGGGTGGGGGGATTTTTATCTCAAAATTCCAGTCAAGAACAAAGATCTCCTAGTATCTAGTCAAATTAGATTGAGTTTAGGTGATGTCCTTCCATTTTCAGGTCAAGTGCAGGTCAACTAAAAGCTCAGCCCGTCCGAACCCATGACCATCCCTAGTTATGTTGTTTCCCACTCTTGTTAATTTATCAAATATGTATCAAAACATACAGAGGAATATGGAAAATTACCATTGAATTTAAATTTTGTTTCGAAGGAAAATAGATGAAAAATTATAATTAAATTATAAATATGTTCAAATAAGTATTTTAGGTATTTATTTGTAAGAAATTCATTTTTTTATTTTTGTAGATGATATGGTATATATCGTATTATGATTGTGTTTGAAAAAAAGTAGATGTTTTTTGGGACATTTACAATCTAAACCTTTTAATTGATTAATTTAAGAATCAGATTAAAATAATATACATTATACAAAAATAAGATTTTTAAAATTAATTACGTTATGCATTTTCTTGCATTTGTGTGGAATTATCATTGGTGTTTCTTTCTTGAGTCATGTTCGTCCTAGAGCTTGGTAAATTTTTATATCATATAATCGTGTTGAATCAAATTATTAATAAAATTAAGTAATACATAATTTATTATGTATTGTCATATGTTATCATTTTCGTTGTGGTTAACATTAGTTGTATCGTTTTGTGAGCTTTTGAGCTATTGATATTTAGCCATTGAGAATGATTGTCGTGGTCCAATACCCCTAATTTTGTTTTCCCCACCTCGAGGTATTAATATTAGTAATAATAGAAATCAAAACTGACATAGCAATTTTATTTTAAAATCACGTGTGCATATATGAAATGTATATATGATTGGGTGTATATATATCTTTTAATAGCTTTAGGGGAATATAAGCCACAAAAAATTTCATAAAAATCAATTAATCCCGTTCCACGAAAAATACACTCAATTGAGTCATCAAAGATGAAAATTACATCAATTAATCCTTTTGACTATGAAAACATTCTTTAACATTTATTGCCCCTCTCCCTCCTCAGTTCCGGCAAACTTTTACCGTCCACACCGCCGTCCGGTGTGCATCACCGCCTGCGCCGGCGAACGTGCGTCGCCGCTCCGACCCCTTTGCCGTCGGTGACGCGCCCTCCCGTGCTTCTGTTTGCTTTAGAAGTCAAGTTTTAGTTCGAGTTGGACTGCCTCTGATTTCCCGTCCGTGCTGCCGTCGTCTTGACTTGTCCTCGATACGACGACGCTCCACTCGTCGAGCTGATCAAAACCCAGTCGATCTCTTGCTCGTCCGACACCGGTAAGCCCATCATCGGAGCTACGCGGTTTCCGGCCGTCGTGGGTCTTTTTAGGTAAAATCTGGCGACATTCCGACTTATTTTCGTATATTTTTGAGTGGGTTAAGACTTTGGGCTAACGATCTAGCTTTTCTCGGCAGAATCGCAGCTAAACGCGTAACCGACGACTTTTTCGGCAGCTTCCGGCGACACTTTCCGTTTGGGGCAAGTGAACCGGCCTGAACCGACCTTAATCGACCAGACCGGTTGACCCAAACCCGAGTCAGACCCGACCCGCCTATAACCCGAACCGACCCGGCTGAGTCAACTCGTCGAGTCAACTCAGTGAGTCAACTCGCCCGAGTTAACTCAGTGAGTTAACCCGCCGAGTCAACTCAGTTGACCTTGTCTGATGACGTCATGCTGACGTCAGCGTTGACTTGACTGCTGACGTCAACGTTGACTTTGACCAAAAAGTCAAAAATTCCGAAAAAAGCCATATTTTATGTTTTTCGACGTCCTGAGTCCATTTTTGATGCCCGTTTTGTGAAATTCTAACTGGAAGACCTCCGAATCTGTCCCTAAACCAAAACCATGCATATGTGTTTAAATTGTTTCCTTGAGTTAATATAAATCGAATATATGGCTAATATAAGCTTGTATATGTTTAAAGGTAATCAAGACTCCCCTGACCGTTCGTCTGCTCAGCCTAGTTCCTCCCGATCTGCTTCTTTGCGCGTTCCGATAGTTACTAGATCTAGCACAGTGGCAGATCATAGCGAGGCAGGAGCCCGATAGATTATCTGACCAGCTTTTGAGGTGTGTTCCATGTGTGCTACATTTCTGTTATATATATATATACATATATGTATACGTGGGTCCTGTTACGATTCACTAAATGTTATAGATTGCACCTGTACTTGAAATGCATGACTACTAGAAAGCATGATTTCTGTTTGAATAGCATGATTGCATTCTGTTTGAAAAGCATAATTATAATGTGATGAAAGTCTGTTTATTGTGATATGTTAGAAGGTATACCTCATGTCTGATCTGAACTAGAAATATCTGATCTCTAAATTATAGAAATGTTATCTGTCTGTTGTCTGAGCTCTGTTGATGGTATATTGAACTGAATTGCACTGCTTGGGGTATACTTTTGGGATGTGATTGAAGTGTCTGCAGGTACAGCCCTGATCCAGCTGGTAAAACCTTCGGTTAAGCTCCTACGCCCAATGGGCCTAGGGTAAGACTTTCTGGGTAGGCTCCTACGCCTTCGGGCCTAGGATAAGTCCTTCGGTATGTAGTTCATGGGGAATTGTATTTTGGTGTTCGGTTGGAGGGTAGATAGGTTAAAATGGAACCTTGGTTGCTCTTATGGAATGTTTGTATTGTCTGATGCATATCTGAACTGTATATATATATATATATATATATGTTTCCTTGCACTTATTGGAACACACTGAGCTTCCTAGCTCACACCCCCAAACTTTCCCCTTTTAGATACTTTTGGATAGGCTACCCGTGGACTTGGCACTTGGAGAATCGGCACATTCTTACTATACTTTTGTTGTAATGTTCTTATCCACCATACTGTCTATTTTGGGTGACATGAGCCTATATTTTGTTAAGATATACTTTACTAGTTAGCCATGATGGCATTATTTTGTAACTCAAACTCTGAAATGGTTTTAGATTATGAACTTGATAGTTGATTCGAATGGATGTGTTTACCTATTATTATCTTGATCACTCTATAGTGATGCCTGAATTTCATGAAAACTAAATACATGTTATATATATATATATATATATATGTTGTGATAATTCTCTGTAACTTAGGTATAACGCATAGGCAGGTATAAGGTGTTACAAATTAAGTAATACATAATTTATTATGTATTGTCATATATTATCATTTTCGTTGTGGTTAACATTAGTTGTATCGTTTGGTGAGCTTTTGAGCTATTGATATTTGGCCATTGAGAATGATTGTCGTGGTCCAATACCCCTAATTTTGTATTCCCCACCTCGAGTTATTAATATTAGTAATAATAGAAATCAAAACTGACATAGCAATTTTATTTTAAAATCACGTGAGCATATATGAAATGTATATATGATTGGGTGTATATATATCTTTTAATAGCTTTAGGGGAATATAAGCCACAAAAATTTTCATAAAAATCAATTGAACCCGTTCCACGAAAAATACACTCAATTGAGTCATCAAAGATGAAAATTACATCAATTAATCCTTTTGACTATGAAAACATTCTTTCACATTTATTATGTTATTTTTATCGTTGACGATGTTGAGATGGAAGTATGCATGTACATGATTGTTGACATATTAGAGAGACTTAACTGACATAATAAACTTTTGGTTTTAAAACTATTTGTAAAAGTTATATTTTTAATAAGAAACGTCTATCTAAATTTCATGAAAAAAATCAAATTGAGAAATTTTAATAATAAAATTTAATAGAGAAATATATATATCGTAATGATACATTTATCTTTTATTCAATTATCTTATCTCTCAACGGAAAAAGAACATTCATCTTCTCCAAAAGCTAATGAAATTAAAGTAAATTAAAACAGTGTAGGACATGGATATGTACAGTCACACACAGAAGTAGTAATACATCTCCCAACAGCTTTCTCTCCATGGTTAGAAGTGCAAAGCTTGTCACATGTTCTTGGTGTGCAATTCATCGGTGTTGAAGTCGTACAACTGTCAGCCTCCACCATTGTTGGTTCAGTTCCTGAAAATTATGAAACGATAATATTTATACTTGAGTTAAATCTTCCAACAGAATAGATATTCATCAAAACAATTGAAACAAAACTTCTTTAAAAGATATGATAGAAATTCACCAAAACTTGCAATAAGGACAATGAGAAGAACAAAGGAAATAAAACTCTTCATTTTGACTTTTAAAAAAGTGATAATTTTAAAAACAACTTTGGTGAGTATATATTATCTATAATCATATCTATATATAGTGAATGAGAGATAGCAGCGATAGTGGGATTTGAAGTGCCTATAACCAAGAATGGTAATGAAGCTTATTTTAGATATTGACAAATAATTCTTTTTTTAAAGGAAATTCGGGCCTCGTTAAAAACCTCCGCTAAACCTAGGATGGGGGAAAAGAGTGCCCGTTCTGATTTTATTGATGAAAGAACCGCAAAAGTTACACATTACATCGAAATGCCCTATAAATACAACACACTTTATCGAAAAAACCCTGCATTGAACGCATGCAAAGTCTTGTCGAAACACTTCCGCAGCAGAACATACATAGCTTGAGCCTGTTACAACACATGTCCCACAAAACAATATTACACCACTGGACGTTTTCATCCAGAATCAAGCTTAGCCACATTCCCAAAGGATCTTATCTTTTCTATTTACACCCCTTTTAGCGAGACGGTGTGCAGCCATATTGGTTTCTCTGTACGCAAACAATATTTTCCAGTTTAATCTTTTGCCTGCTTCGTTAATTTTCAAGACAAGGTCCTGGAAACATCCCTCAACTTTAATCGGGCTATTAATCCACGTTGAGGCAAGGCTACTGTCTGTTTCTATGATGAGACCGTTGTTATTTTCCAAATTTGATTTCGAAAAAACATTCAGCGCTTCTAGGATGCTATTCAACTCAGCAGAGGTAGGATCCGCAACCTCAATGTGTTTAGAAAATTGAATCAGAATTTTACCTGTGTCGTTCCTCAGTATTCCACCTATCCCCGACTCACCTACACTTCCGGTGACAGCTGCGTCTACGTTGAATTTGAGCCATCCTTTAGGTGGCGCTTCCCAGGTGCATTTTCTATACTGGACGTGCTGCACCCTTTTAAACTTAAGCTCCAGTGGATTTCCCACAAATTCAGCCACAGAGGAGAAGGTGTTGGGCCTTTTGCTCACGCACCAGAATCCCACACGAAGCATCACTAGCTCTAACACAGCCTCTACCGTAAACATTTTGTTCTTGAATATGGTTTCGTTTCGGCAAAGCCATATGGTTCATACGTAGCCAAACAAGATCAGAGACCAGACCTGGGGAGACTGAAACACGGGCGACAACTTGAACCAGATTTGAACTAGAGTACGTATATCAGCGGGCATGATGAACATCAGGTTCCACATATTGCAGCAACGTTGCCAAATTTTCCAAGAGAAATCACACTGACAGAAAAGGTGATTTATCGATTCAGATTCTTTTCCGCACAAGACACACAGGTTTGTTGGGGATTTGTGGACTCCTCTTTTACTGAGTTCATCGAAAGTGGGGATCCTCATGAGCATTACCCTCCACAGAAACGTTTCAACATTAGGTGGGCAAGCTTTGCCCAAACTAAATTCCAGTTAAAAGGCAAGGGAATAACCTGGTTTTCATTTTCTGAGCAGAATGCATTAGGCGTGTAGTAACCATTCGAGCTACCTTGCCATCTTAATGTATCCGACTCGAATGACGATCACGATGCTTTATTTAAAATATTCATAAGTCTGCTCCAAGATTGCTCTTCCCACGCAAACAACTTTCTTCGCAGTTCAATTTTCCAGGACCAAGAGTTCTGGACCTTGCATCCGAACTCACAAATTTTACCAGATTTTTTCACAGCGATCGAAAACAATCTTGGGAACTCCTCTTTGAGAGAGTAAACTTCAGTCCAAGGATCCGTCTAGAATTCGATTGATTTACCATCACCACAAATCAGCTTAATGTTTTTTGTGAATGAATCCTCACCGTTTGAGAGAGGTTTGGTTATGTTTTTCCACACCCAGGATTTTCTTGGTTTAATATCGCTGCTCGGAACTAGCAGATTCTGGTTATAGCCATACTTCGCATCGATGATTCTCCTCCAAAGTTTCCCCTTATCGCATTCGTATCTCCGGTTCCATTTGTTGAGCAGCGACACGTTTCTGGTTCTTACGTCGACCATACCAATTCCACCCTTTCTCATCGGTGTGCATAAATGATCCCACTTAATCCAGTGGATTTTCCTACCATCACTTGCCCCCCCAGATGAAGTTGGCGATAAGGCTATTAACTTTCTTTACGACTCCCATAGGCATAAGAAACAAGGAAAGAAAATACACCGAGAGATTATTCAGCACGGCTTTAACTAGTGTGTTTCGGCCTGCTAAAGATAGGAGTTTTCCTTTCCAAGTCTCGAGTTTTTTCTGCATCTTAGAAATGATCGGCGACCAAATATCCATGGTATTTTGATGAACACCCAACGGTAATCCTAGATACTCGGTTGGTAGGCTGCCCCAACATACATGAATTGTTCTACTCCATCCAATAATCCGATCGGATCCCACGTTTATGCCATACAGCTTAGTTTTTTGGGCGTTGAGTGACAGCCCAGCAGCGAATTCGAAGACTCGGAGTAGTCGTTTCACATTGCGTAGCAAATTCTCCTAAGCTTTTGTAAAGATAATCAGATCGTCGGCAAATTGAATGTGGCTGATAGAGGTACCATTGCTGCCAACCTGAACACTTTTTATTAACTCAAGACTCACTGCTTTCTTCAAAATTGCACTAAGGGCCTCACCCACCAGGTTGAATAAGAGTGGCGATAATGGGCAACCTTGACGCAGCCCCCTTTTTATTGTGAACCAATTCGTGGGCGAACCGTTGACTAGCACTGATAGAGAAGTCGTCGAGATACAGACATTAATCCACTACCTCCATTTTTCGCTGAAGCCCATTTTTTCCATCACCAAATTTAGGAACCTCCAATCAATCGTATCATAAGCCTTTTTGAAATCAACCTTAAAGATTACCATATCATTCTTCCTTTGCGTAGCGTCGTCGATGATCTCATTTGCGATGAGTACACAATCGGCAATCTGTTTGCCAGGGGTGAAGGCGAATTGACTCTCGCCAACCACATCCGAGATGCACCGAGATAATCTTCTTGAAAGGACACGTGCTAATATTTTGTAGAGACTACCCACAAGGGAGATGGGTCTGAAATCATTGAGCTCCAATGGAGATGCTTTCTTTGGGATGAGCGTGATGAAAGCATGATTGATCGAAGTATCGAAAGCCATTCCTTTATAAAAAATGTTGAAGAACTTCATCACGTCTTTTTTCAGCAGTCCCCAAAATCTCATAAAAAATTCCAGGTTGAAACCGTCGGGACCCGACGCTTTTGAACCGTCCGCGGATTCAATGGCACCCCAGACATCCTCCTCCGTGAATTTCTTTTCCAGTAGGGCAGCCGATTCAGTATCAATTTTCTTGAGGTTGATGTCAAAGCTTTTTATTGGGAAGGTATTGCTTTCATTGTAACTGGTCTTGAAATGGTTTTCAAAAGCCCCTGCGATATCCTTGGGGTCACGAAGTTCTGCGTTCCCCACTTTGAGTCTGGATATTGAATTTGTGTTCCTTCTAACTGAAGCCATTAAATGGAAAAATTTGGTGTTCCTGTCACCAGCCCTGTACCAATTCACTCTAGATTTCTGGATCCACGCTCTTTCTTCATTTCTTAGTCTTCTCCATAATTCGACTTTGAGTCTCCTGATTTCTGCCCAAGTTTGATTACAGTGACCATCTACCAAGGTTTTCTTTTCCAGAACATCGATTAAATTTTCTAGATCAGAGATAGAAGTGGTCTCGTTGTTTCTGCAATTTTTCTCCCACGTCCTTGATTTCTTTTTGATAATTCGAAGCAGACTCGGTAATTTAATCCCTCTTTTCTTTTCCATAATAGATTTCACTAAGTCAAGATAACTTGAGTCGTCTGCCCAATAGGAGAACCACTTGAATGGTTGCGGCCCTCTGGTTAAAGTTACCTCCTCAACCAACACTGGATTGTGGTCGGATACACTGCGGGGAAGACACTTTTGACGGAGGTTCGAACATTTTGCCATAATCTCTGGCGAAAGGAGGAACCTATCTAATCTGCTGGCTGCCGTTGAAGTGCCCCCTCTAAACCAGGTGAATTTCCCATCCTCCATTTCCATATCAACAAGGCTGCAGTTGTTGATGAAATTATTAAAATCTCCCATAGAAGATGATGCATCCGAAGCGCCCCATTTTTCCTCAACAGTTCTTACGGCATTAAAGTCGCCACCCACTACTACCGGAACTCCCATCGTGACTATTATGTCTTCGAGGAATTCCCAAAAAAAATTTCTTTCTTTCTGGTCGTTTGGAGCATACACATTTAGAAAGCCAATCCGCATTTTATTGTGAACGAGTGAGCCTACCAAGACGATGATTCTGCGAAAGCAAACTTTGCTCTCTAGATTGAAGAAATTTGGATCCCACAGGCTGACCAAACCTCCCGCCGTACCCTCGGCACCCACAACTTCTATATTTTCAAGCTTGTTGCCCTTTAAACGATTGTAAAGCCAAATTCTCCCAGCGTCTATTTTTGTTTCCTGGAGTAACACCATGTGGACTTTCGATTTCTTCAGCACATTTTTAACGGCGCGGATTTTTTCACACTTACACATTCCTCTTACATTCCAGCTTAGAATTGACAAATTCATTGAGATAAAACAAAACACATATATGATACTTCGAACATGTTTATGCGTTTCGGTCCTCCAGCTCCTTGTCGGCGATTCTCCCTGCTACTATCTCCTCCTTTTCATCAAAAGTAATGCCCAATTGTGCCCCAAGCTCCACCGTTGCGGCTGCTTCAGCACGAGCCTCAACATGCAAGGGATTATTTGAGATTGAAGCTGGCTGGGAAGTGTCGTTTGACCCTCAACATCTTCCTCCGAGTGCTTGGAGTGTGATTTCCTCAATGATTTGTTGGCTCGTCTGGAACTTGCATACTTTCGACTCTTGGCAGAATTGACCCACCAATTGATTTTATCAACACCGGCTCTCACCATGGAGAAATTCTTGCCTTTGACTGGAAATATCCCAACGCCGATTGAGTGAACAGAACTTAGCGGTGAGGAAGGGATTAGACTTATGAAGGCCGATTGGCCAGGCCCATTCACTACAGATATGGGAACCTCTTGAAGAGTTAGGCTCTCGGTACTGTGTGGGCCGGCGCTTTGGGTTTTGGAGAGTGGGCCCGCTTGGACTTGTTCCACAATGTTAGCCAGATTATTTAAAAGGGCCCCATTATCAGATAAGATTGGAACGTCCATGAGCCCAGCAGCACTATTATTTGGCTTTGATTCGAAAGAACTGGAGGCACTAGAGCTGTTGTGCCGACACTGGACCCCACTTGCAGAAACACCAACATCCTCTGGCAGGGGCTGACATTCCTCTGCATCTTGTCTCTCATTAATACCTTCATAAATGTGTGGTGCGGATACTGAAGAGACGTTCGACAGCTCACCTAGTCCATCGAATGGAGATTGATCGTCGATGAACCTCCGGTCCTCCTCATACTCTTCGGTTTTGATGGTAATAACCTGGACACTGTCATCAATGGAGATCGAGACTCTATCCAGAATAAGGGACACAGATTGAACTGACAGTAAAATACGGGCTTCATCGAACCGGTTACGATTGGCGGTATCCTCGTCGAATCGTACAACCTTCCCCCACAATTTCCCAGTTCGGAGAAGAAAGAAAGGCTCCATATCTTCAGTGGGACGTCCCTTAAAACCACCCAAGTTTTCACCTGTCTTTTTCCTCCAAACCCGACTAACAGCTCCACTTCGTCGAACCAGTGCAAGAGCAATTCGTCTCTTTTACTCCACGTGGTCGCATATCTTCCTCTGATTGAAACTGTAAAACCGCAAGTAACCCACACCATGGGCTGACTTTAACATGAATACCATCGGAAGCAAATAGTTCTTCAATGAACTCTGCGTTGTACATGCTTTTAATCTGCGCAACCAGTCACGATTTCCTCCACAACAGCTCCCCTTTATGAATTGTGATTAAGCTTGTTGTTGTAGTGCACAAGCTTCCTCGACGTTCTACGAAATGGAAACTCTAAGGTTTAGATTGCCTCTTTGGGTATCCACATGCGCCTGCTGCACCACATGTGAATCGCTATGATGATCCGCGACACCTTTTCCTACTAAAGCTTCTTTGAACGATCTGCCATCTTTAAAATTCCAAAGCTGCTTCCTACTTCGCTTCACCTCCGGTCTAAATCTACCCTCCCCACTGTTGGAACACTCAGGTCGTTCCTTCACCGGTTTGTTGTTGTTCTCCTTTGCAATGAAGACTCTGATCCTGTACCCGTCCATCATTCTTCCATGTCCCAACTCAACAGCTTTATCTGCTTCGGCCCAGCTAGAAAATCTAACAAACGCGAATGTAGTAGGGTTTGCTTTTCTCCTCCGATTTTTTGTTGCAACGAACACATCTGTGACTGTACCATATGGCCTGAAGGCCTCTCCAAGGGTTGAGAAATGGATCCTTTTACTGACGTTGTCAACGAAAACTGAAGCTCCAAGTCTACGCCTGATGCTTGCTGACCTCGCCGGAATTCTCTGGCTGCTCCTCACTCCTCCCATACTTACCTGGTAGTATGGGGGAAAGATTTTTTCGTCACTGAAAAGTGGCTAGAATTGACAAATAATTCTTACGGAGCAATTAAATGTGAGTAGAATTTACATAGTTAGGAGCATGAAAGATAATGAAGCATGTTTTAAAATAAAACAATATATTTTGTAGAAATTCATATTCAAACATAAATAAAATGTTGTATAAATACATATAAGCCCAAGATTTAGTAAATAAAATCCTAAAACACACATAACATGTAAGCCTAATAGAAATAAGGTTTTTTTAGTTTAGTAATGGTGGGGGATTTTTATCTCAAAATTCCAGTCAAGAACAAAGATCTCCTAGTATCTAGTCAAATTATATTGAGTTTAGGTGAAGTCCTTCAATTTTCAGGTCAAGTGCAGATCAACTAAAAGCTCAGCCCGTCTGAACCCATGACCATCCCTAGTTATGTTGTTTCCCACTCTTGTTAATTTATCAAATATGTATCAAAACATACGGAGGAATATGGAAAATTACCATTGAATTGAAATTTTGTTTCGAAGGAAAATAGATGCAAATTTATAATTAAATTATAAATATGTTCAAATAAGTATTTTAGGTATTTATTTGTAAGAAATTCATTTTTTTTATTTTTTGTAGATGATATGGTATATGTCTATTATGATTGTGTTTGAAAAAAAGTAGATGTTTTTTTGGGAGATTTACAATCTAAACCTTTTAATTGATTAATTTAAGAATCAAAATAAAATTATATACATTATACAAAAATAAGATTTTTTAAATTAAATACGTTATTCATTTTCTTGCATTTGTGTGGAATTCTCATTTGTGTTTCTTTCTTGAGTCATGTTCGTCCTAGAGCTTGGTAAATTTTAATATCTTATAATCGTGTTGAATCAAATTATTAATAAAATTAAGTAATACATAATTTATTATGTATTGTCATATGTTATCATTTTTGTTGTGGTTAACATTAGTTGTATCGTTTGGTGAGCTTTTGAGCTATTGATATTTGGCCATTGAGAATGATTGTCTTGGTCCAATACCCCTAATTTTGTTTTCCCCACCTCGAGGTATTAATATTAGTAATAATAGAAATCAAAACTGACATAGCAATTTTATTTTAAAATCACGTGAGCATATATGAAATGTATATATGATTGGGTGTATATATATCTTTTAATAGCTTTAGGGGAATATAAGCCACAAAAATTTTCATAAAAATCAATTAAAACCCGTCCACGAAAAATACACTCAATTGAGTCATCAAAGATGAAAATTACATCAATTAATCCTTTTGACTCTGAAAAAACATTCTTTCACATTTATTATGTTATTTTTATCGTTGACGGTGTTGATATGGAAGTAGGCATGTACATGATTGTTGACATATTAGAGAGACTTAACTGACATAATAAACTTTTGGTTTTAAAACTATTTGTGAAAGTTATATTTTTAATAAGAAACGTCTATCTAAATTTCATGAAAAAAAATCAAATTGAGAAATTTTAATAATAAAATTTAATAGAGAAATATATATATCGTAATGATATATTTATCTTTTATTCAATTATCTTATCTCTCAACGGAAAAAGAGCATTCATCTTCTCCAAAAGCTAATGAAATTAAAGTAAATTAAAACAGTGTTGGACATGGATATGTACAGTCACACACAGAAGTAGTAATACATCTCCCAACAGCTTTCTCTCCATGGTTAGAAGTGCAAAGCTTGTCACATATTCTTGGTGTGCAATTCATCGGTGTTGAAGTCGTACAACTGTCAGCCTCCACCAATGTTGGTTCAGTTCCTGAAAATTATGAAACGATAATATTTATACTTGAGTTAAATCTTCCAACAGAATAGATATTCATCAAAACAATTGAAACAAAACTTCTTTAAAAGATATGATAGAAATTCACCCAAACTTGCAATAAGGACAATGAGAAGAACAAAGGAAATAAAACTCTTCATTTTGACTTTTAAAAAAATGATAATTTTAAAAACAACTTTGGTGAGTATATATTATCTATAATCATATCTATATATAGTGAATGAGAGATAGCAGCGATAGTTGGATTTGAAGTGCTTATAACCAAGAATGGTAATGAAGCTTATTTTAGATATTGACAAATAATTCTTACGGAGCAATTAAATGTGAGTAGAATTTACATAGTTAGGAGCATGAAAGATAATGAAGCATATTTTAAAATTCATTGTAAAAAGTATAATTGTAATTATATTACAGTGCAAAATTATATTTCACGTGATAAATTCTGTATTTATGTGTGTATATATATATATATACATACATGTTTAAATATTAGATTAGTTACCAAATGAGGCAGATTTAATTCATTCATGTATGTTTTTTTTGAACAGCGTGTATGATTTTATTAGCCAAGAAATCATACAAAATCACATTACACATCGGCCTCATTAGTTTCCGATGTGCATGTGCCAAGGGACAAAACACACTTTATGTGCTATACAACCATACCCATTCACGCCTCACAATACCACTCTTGGCCAAAGAATCCGCCAACCCATTTGCCTCTCGATAGATATGGTTGAAGCACACACAAGGCAACCCCGAAAAGTCCTCATCAATCTGCTGAAACCATTGCCACAACTTCCACAGACGATTCTCTGTACGATGCATCCATGATATCGCCACCATAGAATCCGATTCCACCACAATTGAGGACACCGTACCCAACTGCATCTCGCATAACAAACGCAACCCATAAGCGATCGCTTGGATCTCAGCCACATTTGAATCCACAATTCCTATCGAACCTGAAAACATTGCCATAATACGGCTATTGCAGTCCCGTAGCACACCACCGCAACCTGCCCGTCCCGGTTTTCCCCTTGCAGCACCGTTGACATTGAATTTCCACACACCCGCCACTGGCGGCATCCAAGCACTAAGCGACCGTGTCGTGTCTACCGTCCGCTGCAACGACCAGCTAATCCGCGGGCAGCTCCACCAGCTTGCCTCATTCACGCAAGATTCGTGCATGAACGCTCGAGTCCAATATAGTGCTCTAAGCTGGGCCAAGAAGAAAACCATTCGACTCGACGCCCACCTATCTTGGAAGACTAGCTCATTCCTTGCCAACCATAAAGACCATAGCACACTAGCACAACCAATCACCCACCACGCTCGGACCTCCCCATTGAACCAACTCCCCCAACACTGCTCAATAAACTCACTCACCGTTCGCGTCCACACCATCGCAACATCCCACCAAGAAAAGAAATAGGACCATACCTCGACAACAAACCGACATGACCATAATATATGGTCGCTGCTGTCCTCACCAAACGCACACCACCGGCATCCGATCGACTCTAACGAAACTGGAATTCCACGATCATATAGCATTCGCATAGTCGGTAGCCGATCAACCAAAGTGAACCATAGAAAGCATTGAATTTTTGGTATAAGAGGCATGTTCCAAACCAACCCCACATGCTTTGTATCCGGTAGGCCAACCGAACTCATCAAATCATGCAATTTTCCAACCGAGAAAGTTCCCGAAACAGCATGTTTCCAAACCAATCTATCTGCTACTCCCACATGTAATTTCACCGCTGCCAAACTTGCCTTTAATTCATCAAGTTGTTTCGTTTCGAAGACCCGCAATTCCCTTCGAAAGCATGTAATCCATTCCTCCATTGGACAATTCATCATCTCACTAACAAAGCTCAATTTATTAATTGCCAAACCAAATAGCCGCGGGTACACTACCTTTAACGGAGCCAAAGCTTAGGACCAAAAACGGGAAGACCTAGCCAAAGCTTAGGACCAAAAACGGGCGGACCTAGCCGAAGCATAGGATCGAAAACGGGCGGACCTGGCCGAAGCCTAGGATCCGAAAACGATCGGACCTAGCCGAAGCTTAGGACCAAAAACGGGCAGACCTAGCCGAAGCATAGGACCGAAAACGGGCGGACTTACCAGCTGGATAAGGGCTGAGCCGACAGTAACTTCATATCATGTCCCAAGTACCCCAGTGAATCAGATCATCAATAGTTCATTAATCAATAATTGTATTTTAGTAACACATTATCCATATAGCATGTTTGTCATATCGGATGCATAGGCATATATCATAAATACAATACTATCATGTTTAATTTATAAAACATGTCATGTTCCTATAAATTCAAGTATGTCAGTCATGTGCTCGTGATCGGTATTATAACATGTAAATCAATATGCAAAAACAGTCGTGTAGCACACATGGAACACACTAGGTGGAAACAGTTTATTCCTTAGAGATACTTGGCATTTACGGAAGGGAAGACATTAACCTTGTGACAATTTGAACAGATTTTAGAAACGAAGTCCCTATAAAAAGGGGGTTCGTACTAGCGGTTCGAACCAAATATTCAGGAGATGCTACATCATGATCTTTGAGAGTTTAGATATATCACGAGTGATTTAGTCACTTAAACCCACACGAGTATTGCAATCATTCTATCATACATGGCATTTTGGTAATTTATACCAACAAGGCATAAACAGTGGCTTGAGAATTTTATTCGCTCATCAGGTTTCCAGCCAGGCATTCAGAGATTTCTATGTCAAGATTTTTCACGATATCGGATACATTCAGAGAATTTTGGTAATTTATACAGGCATTCTATCATACATGGCATTTTGGTAATTTAAACCAACAAGGCATAAACAGTGGCTTGAGAATTTTATTGGCCAACGAGGGCATTTTGGTCATTTAACTATTAGGGGTGATTTTGTAATTTAGTCCAATAATGATGAAATGACGATTTGCAATATTTAAGATTTCCAGAAGTTTATCAGGCCTCTAAAACCAATCGAACAACATTTCCCAACTTTACAGTACTAACCAAACCTTCTAATGTATGCACTTCACGGGTATCATTTCCAAATACTGATTGTATCGTATATCTGAAAGGTTGCCTTCATATTTCACCACAGGACTTGCCACGGAGTAGTCGAACTAATACTATGTGCGGAAAAACTTCCATCCTTATATTAAAATTAGTAGTGATTGACGTACATGGGTCATGCTTCAACCCATAAGGGCATTTCGGTCATTTTAAGCTTTATTGGCAAATTTCTAGAATTTCATCAAAGGCAATTTACTTATTTTTAGTCAAGGGGGTATTTTAGTCATTCTGAAGCTCGGGATATCCATCATTCCTGTCAATTGAACTATTTATTGTGGTTCAATCATCTAAGTACTCATGGGTGTTTCAGCCATTCAAGAAATTTCGGTACCCTCCAACCACATCGTTCATTTCAGACTCATGGGTTTATCCATCATTCCATTTAATTTGCAAACTTGGGTGTCCGAAGATACTTCAGCCTCCTTGGTCAATCTGATCATTCCGATTAATTTAACCATAACAATATTTCCAATATTTTTAGTCATTACAATCAATTCAGTATCTTGAGTCACTTGATTAATTCAGAGGTATGGATAGTTTCCCATAAATCTATATTCGGAGATTCATTCCAAATTCAAGGAAACCTAACACCGTTATAATCTTGAAGGTTTAAATCTTATTACCATAACTTTCCAAGTAGTTCAAGGATTTTAGATGAATCGGGTTGTTTTGCCATATCCAATGTGGATTTCTAGATCGCTTCCAATTTAAGGGTATTTTAGTCATGCTCATACATTAAGGGCATTTTCATGATTTCATATCCAAATATCTTTAGCATTTAATCATTTGATATTAGTACTCAGGTTTGGAGATTATCCACCTTATTAATTAATTTATTGACACCATATCCTTCCATCTATTAACTTTCTCATTCGAACTTTTCGATCTTTTCTAGGTTACTAGAATCAATTTCATAACTGGTTTGACTTAAGCAGAGTTAACATCACTCCTCATCATATTTACGCATGCATTAACCGAATACGAACATGATCGTAAAACATACTAAAGGTAGTAGTGTATTACCTTTAATACTTGCTATATCAGTCGACCATGATACTCCGTTCGATCACTCTCGAACCCGAATGTGACGTCATCAACATCCAGAATACAAGGAACTTCGAATACCTTCAATCGCACAAAAATCCAATTTCAGTCCTTATTCACAATGCTCACAGTTGATTATTAAAATACATAAGCAGACTCGAGTTCAAGGTCCAATTCGGAGGCTTTCAGGATATAATTTAACAAAACGGGCTTCAAAATCGGACTCAGGACGTCGAAAAACATAAAGTGGGACTTTTCAGAAAAAGTTGACTTTTTGGTCAAAGTCAACGCTGACGTCAGCAGTCAAAGTCAACGCTGACATCACTGGTCCTATGGCTGACTCGGCGAGTTGACTCGGTCAACGGGCTAGGTATAGGTCAACGGGTCGGGTCGGTCAACGGGTCAAGTCGGTCAACGCGTCGTGTCGGTTATTGGGCTTGGTTTACCACTGGGCTTGGGCCGGATTGTTCGGACCGGTTTGGGCAGCTCGGTTCGAGGTCAGACCGGGTCTGGGCCGGCCAGCTCAGCAGCCACCGTCCAAGGCGGCCGAGAATCGCCTTGGACGGCGCGTGAAGCCCACGTGCGGCCTTTATTGGTCGGAAACCACGTCAGACGGCACCAAAACTCCGAAAAACGACCCTAAATCTAACATATCTCAACTGCAAACCCAAAAAAAAACTAAACCAGAACTCATCGGAATTACCCAAACCATTCGAAATGGCCGGATTGTCCCGTAACCCCGTTAAAGCCCTTATCGACGTCGGATGAGTGGTCTGACGGTTGGGTTTTGCTCGTCGTCGCGTCAGGAGCCCGGATCTGGTGGCTACGTCGCACCCAGACGACGGAGATGACCAACAATGGAAGAGGTGAGCGGCGTGACCTTTGGGTTTCACGTCAAACCTTCAGACGCATTTTCCCGCCGGTAGGTGTTTCGGTTTCGCGAGTGAAGGCCAAGGATATGGCCGGGATGTGACAGCGCTTCCAACGGTGAAGGCGGTGCACGCCACGGACGGCCGTTGGCCGAGATCAGAGGTGGCCGGAGAATGGGGGGAAGTTGAAGCACTTAGGGGAGAGAGATCGAATATTTTTTTGGGTAATCACTTCGGTAGGTGAGGAGTCACGGGTTAATAAGTTAGATTTGAAAACACACCCAACTTACTTCTAATATTAAGCTAGGTAACATTTGACAGGTATAACTACATAGATTAGGTGGTTGAGGCTTATGTTTACTAAGCATAGGGTAAAGGGTTCAAATCCCTTTGTTGTTATTTTCCATGTTTCATTACCTTTTTTTCTTTCTTCTCTTTTTTGTCTTAATTTATTTGGGGTGTTGCAACTCTCCCCCTCTTAAAGAAAATTTTGTCCTCGAAATTTTCCAGAGTCAGAAGAGGTGTAGAAATTACGCTTTAATCCATTCTTGCACTGAAGCTTGTCCATCAAAGCATGCTCGTTTCTCGGGACTCTCAGATGGCCACAGGTCAATCTGGTAAGGTCTTCAGTCACTCATATTGTCCTGGGACCCAAAGTCATCCCATTGTATAATTCGGTCCAACTAATACGATTACGATATTTGAACCTATACCAAACTTCATGTAGTGCAAAACGAATACTTGTCTCATAGCTTTTATTATAAACGGTCTTAGTCATGGGTAAGAAACCTTCCCAACTACCATAGAAGTTAATCATACAACCTTGAAGTATCTCCTCTAGAATCTGAATTACTCCATCAGGTTGACCATCAATTTACGGATGAAAATTTGTACTTAAAATCTATACGAGTACTCAAAGCCTACAACAAAACCTTTTAGAGTCATGATGTAACATCGAATTTCAGTCAGGGATAATACGTAATGATACACCATGCCACACTTTCGCAGAAATAGCTTTCTCCCTTGCAATCAAACCTAATTAAGGTTTTATACGGATATCACTTACCTTCAGTGAAATTTTTAGACAGTTGCTTCCTTCGTATATTACAGAGTCACCATAGAACTTACACTTTCGCCACATTCTCAAACACCTTTCTTTTAAGTTCATAACACTTTTATCAAATTTTCATCAAGAGATTTTCAAACACAATCGTTACCACCGGCTAACCTTACATTAAACCTTATATCAGTTACAACCGCCATATTAAATTGTAAAACCAACTTATGTTTAAAATATCATTTCGGGATCTCATTTAAACACGTAATAAAAACTTCAGAAAAATATTTTACAGACAATGCCATAAAATAATACATGACATACATGCCCACTAACTATACAGTACCGTACTCCAAGGCAACGTCGAGACAACTTCAAACATTGTTGTCAACCATTATACCATGATATATTCTTTTAACCTGCGATGGTAAAAACAGCGTGAGCTTGGAAAAGCTCAGTAATACAGTACTACCAAAAGATGCTATAAGCTCATGTAGATATAAGGTAGGCATAACATTTTCATAATGTCCCATATAGTAACAATCCTCATTTCTGTTCTACTATTTCGAGATTGCATCATACTCGGGAATAACGATATTTGTTCTTTATTCAAACATGGAGAATTAGATGGTAAATATATAGGCTGGAAACATACGAGGTAGGAATCAGAGAGTTTGGTGTCTAGTGTGTTCTAACGGTGCAACGTTAATGCATGAAATGTAACAATGCAGTAAACCTTTTTATTTAAAATACATTTGTTTCAAGTAGTCATAAAGTTCATTTTAATTCTATATTTACCCTCCAACCATACTCCAGTATATAGTTTCCCCAATGCGGTATCATGTACAGGCATTAACCCGAGCCTATTGGGTGTGGGTACCATCCTAAGGATATACCTTAGAATACGGGCGGCCCTTGCCGAAGCATAGGACCCGAAAACGGGCGGACCTGGCCGAAGCCTAGGATCCGAAAATGGGTGGACCTAGCCAAAGCTTAGGACCGAAAACGGGCGGACCTAGCCGAAGCATAGGACCGAAAACGGGCGGACTTACCAGCTGGATAAGGGCTGAGCCGACGGTAACTTCATATCATGTCCCAAGTACCCCAGTGAATCAGATCATCAATAGTTCATTAATCAATAATTGTATTTTAATAACACATTATCCATATAGCATGTTTGTCATATTGGATGCATAGACATATATCAGAAATACAATATTGTCATGTTTAATTTATAAAACATGTCATGTTCCTGTAAATTCAAGTATGTCAGTCATGTGCACGTGATTGGTATTATAACATGTAAATCAGTATGCAAAAACAGTCGTGTAGCACACGTGGAACACACTAGGTGGAAACAGTTTATTCGTTAGAGATACTTGGCATTTACGGAAGGGAACACATTAACCTTGTGACCATTTGAACGGATTTTAGAAATGAAGTCCCTATAAAAAGGGGGTTCGTACTAGCGGTTCGAACCAAATATTCAGGAGACGATACATCAAGATCTTTGAGAGCTTAGATATATCACGAGTGATTTAGTCACTTAAGCCCATAAGAGTATTGCAATCATTTTATCATACATGGCATTTTGGTAATTTATACCAACAAGGCATAAACAGTAGCTTGAAAATTTTATTCGCTCATCAGGTTTCCAGCCAGGCGTTCAGAGATTTCTATGTCAAGATATTTCACGATATCGGATACATTCAGAGATAATTTGATTACTTTACCCAATGAGGGCATTTTGGTCATTGAACTATTAGGGGTGATTTTGTAATTTAGTCCAATAATGATGAAATGACGATTTGCAATATTTAAGATTTCCAGAAGTTTATCAGGCCTCTAAAACCAATCGAACAACATGTCCCAACCTTACAGTACTAACCAAACCTTCTGATGTATGCACTTCACGGGTATCATTTCCAAATACTGATTGTATCGTATATCTGAAAGGTTGCCTTCATATATCACCACAGGACTTTCCACGGAGTACTCGAACTAATACTATGTGCGGAAAAACTTCCATCCTTATATTAATATCAGGAGTGATTGACGTACATGGGTCATGCTTCAACCCATAAGGGCATTTCGGTCATTTTCAGTTTTATTGGCAAATTTCTAGAATTTCATCAAAGGCAATTTACTTATTTTTAGTCAAAGGGGGTATTTCAGTCATTCTGAAGCTCAGGATATCCATCATTCCTGTCAATTGAACTATTTATAGTGATTCAATCATCTAAGTACTCGTGGGTGTTTCAACCATTCAAGAAATTTCGGTACCGTCCAACCACTTCGTTCATTTCCGACTCACGGGTTTATCCATCCTTCCATTTAATTTGCAAACTTGGGTGTCCGAAGATACTTCAGCCTCCTTGGTCATTACGATCATTCCGATTAATTTAACCATAACAATATTTCCAATATTTTTAGTCATTACAGTCAATTCAGTATCTTGAGTCACTTGATTAATTTAGAGGTATGGATAGTTTCCCATAAATCTATTTTCGGAGATTCATTCCAAATTAAAGGAAACCTAACACCTTTATAATCTTGAAGGTTTAAATCTTGTTACCATAACTTTCCAAGTAGTTTGAGGATTTTAGATGAATCGGGTTGTTTTACCATATCCAATGTGGATTTCTAGATCGCTTCAAATTTAAGGGTATTTTAGTCATTCTCATACATTAAGGGCATTTTCGTGATTTCATATCCAAATATCTTTAGCATTTAATCATTTGACATTAGTACTCAGGTTTGGAGATTATCCGCCTTATTAATTAATTTATTGACTCCAGATCCTTACATATATTAACTTTCTCATTCGAACTTTTCGATCTTTTCTAGGTTACCAGAATCAATTTCATAACTGGTTTGACTTAAGCAGAGTTAACATCACTCCTTATCATATTTATGCATGCATTAACCGAATACCAACATGATCGTAAAACATACTAAAGGTAGTAGTGTATTACCTTTAATACTTGCTATATCGGTCGACCATGATACTCCGTTCGATCTCTCTCGAACCAGAATGTGACGTCCTCAACATCGAGAATACAAGGAACTTCGAATACCTTCAATCGCACAAAAATTCAATTTTAGTCCTTATTCACAATGCTCATAATTGATTATTAAAATACATAAGCAAACTCGAGTTCAAGGTCCAATTCGGAGGCTTTCGGGATATAATTTAACAAAACGGGCTTCAAAATCGGACTCAGGACGTCGAAAAACATAATATAGGACTTTTTAGAAAAAGTTGACTTTTTGGTCAAAGTCAACACTAACGTCAGTAGTCAAAGTCAATGCTGATGTCATGCTGACGTCACTAGTCCTATGGCTGACTCGGCGAGTTGACTCACTGAATTGACTCGGGCGAGTTGACTCGGTCAACGGGCTAGGTACAGGTCAACGGGTCGGGTCGGGTCGGTCAACGGGTCGGGTCGGTTATTGGGCTTGGTTTACCACTTGGCTTGGGCCGGATTGTTCGGACCAGTTTGGGCGGCTCGGTTCGAGGTCAGACCGGGTCTGGGCCGGCCGGTTCAGCAGCCACCATCCAAGGCGGCCGAGAATCGCCTTGGACGGCGCGTGAAGCCCTCGCGCGGCCTTTTTCGGTCGGAAACCACGTCGGACCGCACCAAAACTCCGAAAAACGACCCTAAATCTAACATATCTCAACTGCAAACCCAAAAAAAACTAAACCAGAACTCATAGGACTTACCCAAACCATTTGAAATGGCCGGATTGTCGCGTAACCCCGTTAAAGCCCTTACCGGCATCAGATGAGTGGTCGGACGGTTGGGTTTTGCTCGTCGTCACGTCAGAAGCCCGGACCTGGTGGCTATGTTGCACCAAGACGACGGAGATGACCGGAGATGGAAGAGGTGAGCGGCGTGACCTTTGGGTTTCACGTCAAACCTTCAGACGCATTTTCCCGCCGGTAGATGTTTCGGTTTCGCGCGTGAAGGCCAAGGATGTGGCCAGGATGTGACATCACTTCCAACGGTAACGACGGTGCACGCCATGGACGGTCGTTGGCTGAGATCAGAGGTGGCCGGAGAATGGGGTAAGTTGAAGCACTTAGGGGAGAGAGATCGAATATTTGTTTGGGTAATCACTTCGGTAGGTGAGGAGTCACGGGTTAATAAGTTAGATTTGAAAACACACCCAACTTACTTCTAATATTAAGCTAGGCAACATTTGACAGGTATAACTACTTAGATTAGGTGGTTGAGGCTTATGTTTACTAAGCATAGGGTTAAGGGTTCAAATCCCTTTGTTGTCATTTTCCACGTTTCATTACCTTTTTTTCTTTCTTCTTTTTTTGTCTTAATATATTTGGGGTGTTACAACTCTCCCCCTCTTAAAGAAAATTTCGTCCTCGAAATTTACCAGAGTCAAAAGAGGTGTAGAAATTACGCTTTAATCCATTCTTGCACTGAAGCTTGTCCATCAAAGCATGCTCGTTTCTCGGGACTCTCAGATGGCCACAGATCAATCTAGTAAGGTCTTCAGTCACTCATATTGTCCTGGGACCCAAAGTCATCCCATTGTATAATTCGGTCCAACTAATACGATTACAATATTTAAACCTATACCAAACTTCATGTAGTGCAAAACGAATACTTGTCTCGTAGCTTTTATTATAAACGGTCTTAGTCATGGGTAAGAAACCTTCCCAACTACCATAGAAGTTAATCATACAACCTTGAAGTATCTCCTCTAGAATCCGAATTACTCCATCAGGTTGACCATCAATTTACGGATGAAAATTTGTACTTAAAATCTATACGAGTACTCAAAGCCTTCAACAGAACCTTTTAGAGTCATGATGTAACATCGAATTTCAGTCAGGGATAATACATAATGATACACCATGCCACACTTTCGCAGAAATAGCTTTCTCCCTTGCAATCAAACATAATTAAGGTTTTATACGGATATCACTTAACTTCAGATAAATTTTTAGACAGTTGCTTCCTTCGTATATTACAGAGTCACCATAGAACTTTACACTTTCGCCACATTCACAAACACCTTTCTTTTAAGTTCATAACACTTTTATCAAATTTTCATCAAGAGATTTTCAAACATAATCGTTACCCCCGGCTAACCTTACATGAAACCTTATATCAGTTACTTTACATATGAAACATTCATTTTCAATCGGAATTAAATCTTCAAATTTACATGCATGAATTATCTCAGGTTTTCTATCCAGATTCACAACCATTAAGTTAATCCAACTCACATATGAATGTTACTAACATTCCTTGGCAGTACAAATTGAGCTATTATAGACAAAATGGTTAGATACAATTATTGCAGGAAGGGATCCGACATCAGAGTCTCGGCACTAAGGAGTACGATTATGATTTAGGGGCATGCACAAACCAGACACTCTATGAGAGACGATCGGCCGATCTACCCAGAATGACACAACTCTAAGCTCTAATACCACTAAATGTAACCTCCTAGACCCGTCTAAGCGTTACAACGGATCCTAGGAAGTCACATTAGGGTCACAAGAGCGACCAAAAGTAAAAATACACATAAAAACATTTTTTAAACACTTATTAAATTGTAAAACCAACTTATGTTTAAAATATCATTTCGGGATCTCATTTAAACACGTAATAAAAACTTCAGAAAAATATTTTACAGACAATGCCATAAAATAATACATGACATACATGCCCACTAACTATACAGTACCGTACTACAAGGCAACGTCGAGACAACTTCAAACACTGTTGTCAACCATTATACCATGATATATTCTTTTAACCTGCGATGGTAAAAACAGTGTGAGCTTGGAAAAGCTCATTAATACAGTACTACCAAAAGATGCTATAAGCTCATGCGGATATAAGGTAGGCATAACATTTTCATAATGTTCCATATAGTAACAGTCCTCATTTCTGTTCTACTATTTCGAGATTGCATCATACTCGGGAAAACGATATTTGTTCTTTATTCAAACATCGAGAATTAGACGGGAATTATATAGGCTGGAAACATACCAGGTAGGAATCAGAGAGTTTTGTGTCTAGTGCGTTCCAACGGTGCAACGTTAATGCATGAAATGTAACAATACATTAAACCTTTTTATTTAAAATACATTAACCCGAGCCCATTGGGCGTGGGTACCATCCTAAAGATATACCTTAGAATACGGGCGGCCCTTGCCGAAGCATAGGACCCGAAAACGGGCGGACCTGGCCGAAGCCTAGGATCCGAAAACGGGAGGACCTAGCCAAAGCTTAGGACCGAAAACGGGCGGACCTAGGTGAAGCATAGGACCGAAAACGGGCAGACCTTGTCGAAGCCTAGGATTCGAAAACGGGCAGACCTAGCCGAAGCTTAGGACCGAAAACGGGCGGACCTAGCCGAAGCATAGGACTGAAAACGGGTGGACTTACCAGCTGGATCAGGGCTGAGCCGACGGTAACTTCATATCATGTCCCAAGTACCCCAGTGAATCAGATCATCAATAGTTCATTAATCAATAATTGTATTTTAGTAACACATTATCCATATAGCATGTTTGTCATATCGGATGCATATGCATATATCAGAAATACAATATTGTCATGTTTAATTTATAAAACATGTCATGTTCCTATAAATTCAAGTATGTCAGTCATGTACATGTGATCGGTATTATAACATGTAAATCAATATGCAAAAACAGTCGTGTAGCACACGTGGAACACACTAGGTGGAAACAGTTTATTCCTTAGACCTAATGAGCATACAATCGTGTAACAAAACAAAGATCAGGCATCAAACCCTAGAGTTAATTCTACCAATCTCAATAGTCATACATGTCAATCCATAGCCATAAAAAATGTTCATCATCGGGTATCCTTAATTTATTCATAAACATACCATAGAGCTAAACAAAATGGCATAACATAAATTTTGTTTCTACCTATTAATGAAATGCAAATGACTAACTAAAGGGAACTAACATCCCCAAACTTAAAGAGTGCAGTGTCCTCAATGTAACAAGATTAAATTTACATGAAACTAATCTAAATGCAATGCAAGATGAAGTACCTTACTTCTTAGTGGTGGCGGTCTTTGTGGCTTTGTGATTGACGTTGGAGGACTTGAATGAGGCGATAAAAGGGTCACCCTCGTCCTGCTCTTGTAGAGGGGTCTGTTCTGGCTTGGCTGGAGTTCCTCGGTTGGTGGAACTTGTGTTGGATTCATTTCCCTCGACTGGTGTGCTCCAAACTCTACCCGCGGTGTGTTTGCTTCTTGTTCTTGTAGAGGGGGAGTGCTTGGAGTTTGTGTAGGTGATTGAGTTGGCATAGAATGTGTTCACTTGTCATCTTCTAATTCAACTGTCACAGGGTTGATAGGTTCAACGGACGGCTCCTTTACTAGGGTAGCTTTGGTAGGTTTTGATGTTCTCTTTCTCTTCTTGTGCAGTGGGCTTGCTGTAGCATCTGTGTCCTGGTTCTGTGAGGAAGGTTGGGTCTGAGTAGGCTCTTGTTGGAGACTGGAGTCTTCTGGGTAGTGATAAAAAGTTCCTTCGCGTGTGCCTTTAGAGATTCAGGAAAGGCTGGGAAGTCGATGCTGATGTGGGGTAGGATTTCCTTGAAATAGTTGTTCATGATAGCATCTATCTCCTTAACACACCCATAGAAATCATTCTGGTCTTCACGCATCTTGTCCATATCTTCTCGGAGACGATTGTTGGAGGCAACCAATGCAGTGATTCTTGCTGCAGAAAATGGTTTCGCTCCTCCAGCTAGTGTCTACGCTGGAGCATCCTCATCGAATCCTTTGATAGAGGGGACCATTTCAGGTGTGATAGGGCCTTTCCCTAAGTTCTTCGCATCAGCAATGGGGTCTTCAAATACTCCTTTCTCTCTACAAAGGGTCGTGATGAGGTTTGGAAAGATGAGCAGACTATATTTCCTCTTTAAGCATGCATAAACCTCATCCACAATAATTTTTCATGCGTCAGTAGACCGATCATTGAGAATAGAATGAAGGAGGAGCCTTGGAATGTTCACCGTTGTGTGAGAAGTTGGCATGAGTCTTTTCTTAATAAAGTTGATCCAAAGCTTTGCCTCTGGCTTGAGTCGCGCACGCTCCACTACTTTGTTTGATGCGTCCAAGTTGGTGCCTTCAAAGCACAGGTCTTCCAACACTTCATTAACAGTTTGTGAGTCAGCATTCTTGGCGAAACATGTGTGGTGGTCCTATGAGTTTTTCAAGCCAAAGAACTTGTTGATCTTGGCTGCAGTGAACTTGATCTGATCTCCACGCACGTACAAACTGGATTGTGTAGGACTAGTAAGATGGGCATAGAACTCTTGAACAATGGGTATGCAAAAGTTATCAGGGTGAGGAATGCAGGTAGCCCATTTGTGGTTTGCGACGACATCCAATATGTCTTTATCGAACCCTAGTTCCCCTTCAGTTGGGAACTTGAAGCCTTGTTCTGGTAGCAATTTCCGGCCTTGCAGACTTTGGAATCGCTCCTTTGCCTTGTCGTCTAAAAACTTATTTATGAGCATGAGCTTGGGTTGGCTACTGCAAACGCGCCTTCTGCTCGCTTGCAACACACCATTTTTAGGCAAAAAGAGGGTGAAGATGTGTGGTATTGGGGAAGAGGTTTGATTAGGGTTTTTGAGTTTTCTTTAGCGGGTTGGAGAAGATGAAGTGGGGGGTCTTTTGGTTTTCTTTGTGTCGATGTGATGGGAGAGGGAGTTAGTGGGAGTTGATGATGAGAGTGATGGGAGTTAAGGGGAGGTAACTGACATGAATTGAAAGAGAGAGGGTTTTGGGGGGTGTTTTTGGGCGGCGTGTGTGTAAGGTAAGGACAAAGGGGTATTAAATGAAAAGGTGAAAAGTAATAAAGAGAAAATACATAGGCAATAATTGTTAGGGTTTTCTTTAAATGAAAAGGTCAAGGGTTTAATTAATTCCCCCTCTTTTTGCCCTTTTTGAGTCGGCTTCCTCTCATGTTGGAAAAACTTAATTGCTCATTCCTTATATCCTTATAGAACAAAAGTGTGATACATCGTTGCACCATGACCGGCCATTTGCGTCCTTGGGGTGCTCAGATGCAAATAAACAAACCTGACATTAATGCATAATGGAACAAAAAGACTATTAGGATAAAACCTAGAGTACAAAATAAAAAAAATATTAAACTACGTTATTTATGAACATAAAAACATAAAAATGCTGTAGAAAAAAGAAAAGTGAATGAGGTGGTTCAAACGCTTAAGCATCCTGGAGGATGAGGGATGACTTATCGCACAGGACTGGGGCTCCATTGTACAGCTTCAGACGTTGTCCATTGACCTTGAATACTGTATCATCATCAAGCTTTATAATGTCCATCGCACCATGGGCATAGACCTTGTGAACTAGGAAAGGACATGACCATCGTGACTTCAGTTTGCTTGGAAAAAGCTTAAGTCTGGAGTTATAAAGGAGCACTTGTTGCCCTTCTAAGAAATGCCACGGCAAAAGATGTTTGCCATGCCACTTCTTTGTTTTCTCCTTGTATAAGCGTGCATTCTCATAGGCTTGCGATCTGAATTCTTCCATTTCATTCAGCTCTAAAAGCCTTTTTTTTCAGCCAGTTGTGCATCCATGTTAAGCTTCTTAATCGCCAAATAGGCCTTGTGCTCGAGTTCAACGGGTAGATGACAAGCTTTCCCATAGACTAGCTTGAATGGTGACATTCCTAAAGGTGTCTTGTAAGGTGTACGATAGGCACAAAGAGCTTCATCAAGCTTAGGAGACCAATCCTTCCTTTTTGGGTTGACAACTTTATCAAGAATCTACTTAATTTCTCTATTCGAGACTTCAGCTTGACCATTATTCTGTGGATGATATGTTGTAGCAATCATATACCTCACACCATACCTCTATAATGCTTTAGCAATCAGCTTGTTGTTAAAGTGGGTTCCTTCATCACTGATAATTGCTCTTGGTGCCCCAAATCTTGTAAATATATTCTTGTGAAGGAACTTTATGAAGGTCTTGGAATCATTCCTTGGAGTAGCAACTCCTTCAACCCATTTAGATACATAGTCCACAGCCAAAAGAATGTATAAGTCTCCATAAGATGAGGAAAATGGTCCCATGAAGTCTATTCCCTGTACATCAAAAAGTTCGACTTCCAAGATTCCTTGCAATGGCTTTTCATTCCTCCTAGAAATGTTACCCGTCCTTTGGTAACGATCACATGATTGGCAAAATGCACAAACTAGACATTTAGGGAGCAAAATGTAATTTCTGCAAATTACAAGGACTTCTCTGGTTTTAAGGTTGCCATTACTCAATTAGTCATGTTTCATGCTTCTCTGTAAATTTTCATCACAATCTAACCAACCAATAACATCCAATTGCATTCATGAAGTTCAGGGACTAAAATATAAAGTTTTGAAACTTAATAGATGCCATTAACAGAATTAACGGTCGTGTATGATACGCCTAGGGACCGTATCGATACACGGGGTAGGCAGTGACCAAAGTCGCAGAAAGGGTATCGATACGCTCTTCCGCGTATTAATATGCTCTTTAAGCCCGTATCGAAACACTCTCCATTCGTACTGATACCCCTGTACAAAAAAGCACAAATTTGGCTTATGTGTATCGATACGCAAGCCCGAGTATCGATATGCATACTAGAACTATCCCAAAAACATCCTCAAATTCATGTCAAACCTCATCAAATCATCACCGAATCATATGGATACACTCATGGCAACTACACTAACATATAATCATGCAATTCTAAGCACATGGTAACATTTGATTGATTAACACAAGCATAACAAGGCAAATAATGGAGCATACTCATACCACAAACCAAAAGCATACCAAAAGGTAAGATAAAGCATCACAACCAATACAAAGGCCATTTACAAACCATATAAACCATATAAAACTTGCATCAACAACAGGGAGTCCAAAAACACATCTCCCAAAACAAACCATTAAATCTCATTGTCATATATCATTACTAAAGTAAAAGTATAACACCATACTTGAGCTTATCTATTCCTTGGATTTCTCGAAGCCTTCTCGCTGCCCAAGATATCTCAATTATCTGCATTGTTGGTAAAAGAGAGCGTAAGCACGATAGCTTAGTGAGGCATGCTCTAGAAACACCACACAACAATGCAAGCTTTTAAAACTCTATCTTGAAAACCATTTCTAAATCATGCTCTTTCTATCTCATGCTTGAAAACCATTTCAAAGCAAATCATCATTTGAAAATCACATGTACCATCTATCTATCTATCTCATGCATTCAACCAATGCAAATCTCATGGCAAAGCCACACATGCTTGATATTCAAAAGCATTTCATAAATCTCAAAATCTCATATGCATTTCTCATAGCATAAAATCATTTCAACATTGGTACATGTGAATCAAAGTTCATTCTCATATATTGGCATTTTATATTCTATCTTTACTCGGATATGCGTATAGCTTGACTTGAGGTCAAGTCCTACCCTGGTGGGATCTCGCCACCAGACTCTCATGGCGGTATCTCTCTTCGCCACAAAGCTCAGGTGTTTCACCAAGACCTACCCCGATGGTATCTCTCATCATCAGACTCTCACTTTGGATCGGGATGGCACTACCCCCATTACCCGACTCCAAAGAACACGTACGAATTTTTAGTTTATAGTGCACTTTACATCCTATTGGTCGACCAATTATATCTGGTAATCTTCTCGTCATTTATGTCAATATATTACATTAAAATCATCATCTCACCTACTACTTTGATGCAACATTTCTAAAATCAATCTCATCCCATTTCAAACCCACAATTCATGCATAGCATTTAATCAAAATCTCAAAACTCTTTGCAATGTCATTCTATCTCATGGGATCAATATGAAACATCATTTCATGTCATAAATCATGCATAAAACAATAGGAATTTGTCTATCTCAAATCAAGAGCATGTCAAAAGCATTTTGACACACCAACCACTTTTCGAGAGCAAATCTAAACATACTTACTTCCGAACTTATGATGGTGTTCCAAACCAATCCTAAATCCCCAAAACTTGTTTCCTTGTCCCTCGAGGACTTCTAAAACCATTTGCACTCACTGATAACGTTTTGCTTGCTTGCCGAAAAGATTTCTAGGCTTCTGGCACTTCTCGATCAACATCAAACGCGTCTGATGAAGTCTTACATGTTCATTACACATAAGAGCAGAGGATTAATGCATCATCATGCATTAAAATCACCAACCACTCATTCTAACCCGCTGCTCTACTCAAAACTAGCATTTCGGCTATCTGAAATAACCGAAATCGCTTCCAAACTTCCTCAAATCAAAGCCCAGCAAAGATCTATCAGTTCTAACCTTTTCTAAACCTCAATCAACATAAAAAATCAACATAAACACGACCTTATAGCTCTAGCAAAAGCAGATCACCAAAAACACCTCAAAAACCACATATCTAGCATCTCAAACTTAGGAACCCAAACCTATTCGGGATTTATTTTTTAAAACCTCATTCTCACATCAAATATCATCCAAAATATGTGAGAAATCAACCTCAAAACATAGCTTAACAAAGAAATACGAAAATCACCAAGATCTCATCAAGAATCTTGAATTAGCAATTATTTCTTGTTTATAACATTAAAACAACTCAAAAATTATTAACAAAGGATTGATAACTTGGGAATTAAGTAAAGAACTGATCATTAGAGTAGAAGGACGAAGCTTACCTCTAATGGTTGATCTCTCTTCAATTTGGAAAGTTTTCTTGAAATCCAAAGCAAAAATCAAAAGGATTTGATGAAACAAAGATAAGAAATATTTTTGAAGATGAAAATCAGAGGAGAGAAAAGTGTTTGGCTGATTGGAAGTTGAGAGTAAATGAAAAGAGAGAAAACTATCGTAAAGTTGGTTATGATAGTCAACCTTTGATTTTCTTTTAATTCTCTTTTATTTCTTTAATTAAAATCATTATTAAAAGCTCCCAAATTAAAGAGAAATCTGATGAAAACAATTGGTAAAATTAGCTCCTTAAAGATTCAAAGTTTCAATCCTTTACAAAACAGTCACTAGTCAACTTTTGATAAAACTGCATTTCGGTCACTACACCAAAATGTAATATTTCCAAATCTCATTTTTTAAAATTGATTTTACCATAATCATTTATATAATAAATGAGGATTTTTAAATATTTTTCCATATTTTTAAAACATCTCGAACTAGGTGTTCCATATACCAACCTGAAAGGTTCGAACTATTTCCGACCAGCTCGATTCAACATCTAAAACATCTAGGCGCAAAACCAGGATGTTACAAGCATGCCCTAGTTTCCTATGCCACAACCATGCATCATTCTCATCATGTGCAACTAAACATGCACAGGATGAATGTATGTCATCTTAATGCACCATATAAATATTTCCTATGTGATGACCAATGTGCATTATTTTATTTATTTTAATGTTCACAATTTTACACCCATTTTTATTAAAAATGAACATTAAACCCTTTATCACAAAGTTAACTAATGCTAAAAAGATTATGTTTTAGATCATTGTCATATAAAACATTTTCAATGAGTGTAGATGAGAGATTACCAATGGAGCCTATTCCTTCAATGTGGCCTTTGGAGTTGTCACTGAATGTCACACATCCTCCATTTTTTGGTTTAAGCTCTAAGAATCTAATCTTGTCTCCGGTCATGTGTCTTGAGAAGCCACTATCAAGGTACCATGTGTTCTTACTTGAAGCTTTCACATTGAATCATTGCTCTTCCTACAAACAAAGAGATTAAGCTTTGATTTTTGGCACCCAAAATGATTTGGGTCCATGAGAGTTAGCTCCCAAAAGCTTGGTCCCTTTAGTAATCGAAGAACCAATTGCATTTACATTATTAGAAAAATGCGTTCCTTAGGAACCCATACACTCTCAATTCTTTTAACTTTATATTGCTTTTGAAAATATCTTTCTTTGGGGTAAAATGGTTTTCTCATAACATATTGGGTTTTTGAAGAATTCTCCTTTTCAAGAGCATGTTTCTCAATAGTAAGAGAATTTTTGAGATTATCTGCTTCCTTTATGTGATAATCTTAGAAATCGAAATGAAGTTTTTCTTGGTCTATGTTTTTCTTTTTAAGTTCATTAGTGAGATTTACCAAGTATAAAACCTTATTTTCCAATTCGAAATTGGTTTTTGAAAGAGATTCATTTTGAGACTTTAAATCGGAAATAGTTTTCTTATTTTTCAAAATAGACTCTTTATATTTCTCTACCACTCCATCGTAAACTTCTTACAACTCATCATATGCATCATATAGTTCATCATAAGTAAGATATGATGAGTTAGAGTTTACCATAGATTCCTCCTCAAGGGCCATGAGGCAAAGGTTAGCTACTTCATGCTCCTCATCCTCGAATGATGACTCATCATCACTCCAAGTTGCTACTTGAGTCTTGAGCTTCTTCTTCTTCTCAAAGCTATTCTTCTTTAGTTGAGGGCAATCGATGCGAATGTGACATGACTTCTTGCACTCATAGCAAATGAGTTGGTCTTTTTCTTCTTTTTTGTTCTTATTCTTGATGTCTTTTCTTCTTGAAAACTTTGTACCATGGTTAGACTTCATGAACCTTAAGAATCTTTTTGCTATCATAGCCAATTCTTTAAATTCATCTTCCTCACTGGAAGTGCTCTCCTCTTATGGTAGAGATGCTTTAAGAGCAATTCCTTGTTTTTTCTTATCTACCTCTTGCTTGACAATTCTTCTTTCTTCTTTTGTCTTCTCTTCTTCTCTCCATTGCTTCAAAATCTCACATGTAAGGAGAGAACCAACTAATTAATCGAGCTTTAAGGTCATCAAATTCTTTGCTTCGATGATGGCGGTTCTCTTTCCATCCCATGATTCAGGAAGATGGTAGAGTAGCTTCCGGACTAACTTATTTTCGGGGATGATCTCTCCGAAGCCCTTCAAACCATTGATGATGACGGAAAAGCGATCAAACATCTTTGTTACGGTCTCATCAACCTCCATCTTAAAGTTCTTGTAACTAAGATTGAGGATCTCGATCTTTGTCTCCTTCACATCGTTTGTTCCTTCATATGTGGTTTCAAGAGTGTCCCGCACTTCTTTTGCCCTTGTGATTGAGGATACTTTGGAGTATATGTCCGTTCCGAGAGCACAAAATAGCATGTGCAAGGCTTTGTCATTCACTTGCAATTTTTTCTATCATATCCACCTTCTTCTTTGGAACAAGTCTTCATTCTTCATCTCTTTTCATGGGAATGATTGGTCCATCTTTTACCACATCCCATACGAGGTAATCACTTGATTTGATGAAGAGACGCATTCGATTCTTCCAATAGGGATAGTTATCCCCATTAAAGAATGGTGGTTTGGTGGTAGATTGAGACTCGTACATGCTTGTCCCGGAGGTAGATGTCATGGCTTGACTTAGAGATTGATCAACAATCTTCTAGGATCTCCTATTGTGGTTGTGAACCCTTCAAAAAGGTAGGCTCTTATACCAAATGTTGAGTGGATCGAATTAACCGATATGGCCAAAATGGGTGAATTGGCACTTTTAAAAATGAAGGGAGCAAAAGGAACAATTAAAAATGAAAACAAGGCATTTATGGTGGTTCAAGCTTCTAACCAAGATCTACATCCACTACCTTAGCTCCCACTAATGATTTTTAACAAACTCTTCACTAATTTGTTCTTCCCCTTTTCTAGGCTAAGGGGCTTACCTTTACAAATTATATCTTTCTACCCAAAGATTGAATTACAAGACTCTCAATTACAAAGAATAAGAGACAATGTGAAATGTATTGTAACACCCCCTTTTTGGCTTGGTAAAGAATATAGATCGAAAAGTATTCCCGAAAGACATATTCAGAGTTCGAAACTTAATCGGAGTACAAAATCTTATTTGGAATATTTAATTAATCTCTTTTAGGACTTGATAATTTAAGTCATTAGCAATTTACTTAAATTGTGGTAAATTTTAAACTTTTTCGAACTTAAGGACTAAATTATAAACTTTACAAATTAGGGGTACTTATCTAAAATTCATGTTATCATACTGAAATTAAACATACTAATTATTATCCTGTGAAATTTCATTACTAACGGAGGTCATTTACCTATACGATTAGACGATACAATATTTTGTGACTATTTTGTAAATTGTTCAAAACTATTTCCATTCGAATTAACCTATCAAATGAATTCCAAATCTTACCAAATTTTATCAGAAAGTATGAAATCTATATTTCTAACAACAGTCAAGTTCTAAGGCGATTCGAATCAATTTACCTAGTTTTTACTTTTTAGCATATATAAGCTAATTTTATCAGTTTTAACCATTCACAAATATGCCAAAAATCATATTTAACCATTGCACAACATTAGGTTATCATACACATATAAAAAATCACATGACATGTTTAGACCATATGCCACCTTACTAGGAGTTCAGGGTAGAATATTAATATACATATGATTTGTAGAAGTGACTTGCAACCACAACAACACGATCAAATGCCAGAATTCTTATGGTCCTGAAATGCATGAGACACACAAATGTTAGGCTTGCATAGCCTAGTAAGGTAGTTATAACAATTAAAATAAATGATTACTATTATGAAATACATGATAATCAAATGTACAAGTCATATCACACTATACACAATTCAGGCTTATTCCACTTATTTTCATGCTTTCATATTCACATATATATTTCACACATTCATATCCTAATCATAATGTCACAGCATAATTCAGAGGCACATGTCACATTAGGTACCATTGGATACACGGATTCCATGTACACCAAATCACATAATCGGAGAATGAGCCGTAGCTTTTGAGTCGTGGCTCCGAAACATATATCCCTTACACATTTGCCCTTATTTCACCCACATATAGGTCGTAGCCTTGGACCGTAGTCCTCCCTTACATGGTGAGCTAAAATAATCTTATGGCATGCCAATTGTATCCAATGTCCATAAATAAACAAATTCACATAGTCTATATTTTCAAATCATATCAAGTAGCATTTTATATTATTTTTCATATATGACTCCCCTTTTCTAGGAAACACTTAGATAACAACTTATTCCTCGGTTTGCTCCAGAGAAAGTGGATCTTCTTCCTCGGAGTCTTAAGCTAAGAATATAATAGGAACATATTAGAATCAATGATATCGAATAATTATGGAAGTATATCGATATCGAAACTTAAATTAACCGAGGATTTGAGCTTACCCAACTATAGCAAAGATTTAATATTACTAACCGAAAAATTTGAACTTACCAACCCTATTAATGAACCGAATTTGTTCCTCTCGTTTCCTTATTTTCCTTGGCATATGCGCAACATTTCTCCACTTTCTATTCTTTTTCCCTTCATTTCTTTTTCCCTTATTTTCCTCATTTCTCTTGCTATATGTGCATACCCTCCCCCTATTTATACAAAAAATATGTCGGCCTCCAATTACATTTTTCACGCTCCACGTTTGTTGGAGTCGGGGCACACATTTGGGCATAATGCCCTTGGCTTGGGCCACGTGGTGGCAACATGCCACCTTAATTGTGGCTTTTTTCCATGTGTTACATAAGGTGGGGAATTCTCACGCAATTCCTTCAATTTGAAGGAATTGTTGTGGGTCCCACCATATATATATATATTATAATATTTATTTATTTATTATTAATAATAATAATAATAATACCTTTTATTATTTCAAATTGGGTATAATATCGAACAATTACATCGTTCGAACATAACGGTACAAAATATTTGGTTATCAGAACCTAATTCTAACTAAACCAATTTTTGGGGTTTGACAACTCTTCCTCCCTTAAGAAAATTCATCCTCGAATTTTTACTTTCGGTGAATAGATGAGGGTACAACTTTTGCATAGTGTCTTCGGGTTCCCATGTTGTCTCTTCGACGGAATGACTTCGCCACAAAACTTTCACTAAGGGTACAATCTTATTACGAAGTCGTTTAACTTCTCGTGCGAGGATCTGAAAAGGTTCTTCCTCGTATGTCAAATTGGGTTGCTTTTCACAGATTACGGTTCAATCACATAGGGAGGATCTGACCCGTAGCATGGACACATGGAAGACATTGTGAAATCGACTTATCTCCTCGAAAAGATCTAGTTGGTAAGAAACATGTCCAATCTTCTTGATTACTTTGAATGAGCCAATGAAACGGGGACTTAACTTTCCTTTCTTTCCGAAACGAAGAATCTTCTTCTACGGAGATACTTTGAAGAAGGTCTTTTCACCAACTTCTTACTAAAAATCTCTCCTGCCCAGGTCAGCATAAGACTTATGTCGGTCAAAGGTAGCTTTAAGTCGATCATGTATAATGGTAGTCCATTCTTTGGTTTCCCTGAAGTAAGTCAGACCCTAACACCTTGCCTTTTCCTTCGCCAAGCTCAGTCAAACAAAGAGGGGTTCTACATTTTCTTCCATAAAAGCTTCATAAGGGGTCATTTTAATCGAGACTTAGTAACTATTATTGTATGCAAACTCCACTAAGGTAGGGATTTCTCTCACGTATTTCTAAAATTGATAACACAGGCTCATATCTTCCAGAATCTTCAAGGAAGGATCGGAACTGATACGGAATACTTATACATACAAATCGAAGGAAATTATTAGGTTGCCTAAATAACCTTTTCAAATTAGCCATCGGTTTAAGGATGGATAGCAATGCTTAGATGCACTTAGGTTCCCAAAGCCTCATGCTAGGTTCTCCAAAACATAGACGCGAAACGTGGCTTGCGTTCAGAAATAATGGACAACAGGAACTCCGTGTAAACAACATCTTCACGAATGTACAACTCAACGAGTTAGGTAAGCTAAAGTCCATTCTTACTGGAAAGAAATGAGTAAGTTTGGTGAATCGGTCCATAATGACCCAAATATCATCATTCTTCTCCGGTGTCACTGGTAGGCCACTTACGAAATCAATCGAATATGCTCTCACTTCCACTATGAAAGCTCAATGGGTTGCAAGAGACCAGCAGGCATCTTGTGTTGGGCTTTAACTTGTTGGTAGGTCAAACACTTAGCTACAAGGTCTGTTATTTCACCTTTCATACCAAACCACTAGAATAACTCATTTAGATCCTTATACATCTTAATAGTTTCAGGATGAACATAAAATGGACTACAGTGGGCTTCACTTAGAATTTGATTCTAAAGATCATCATTATCGGAAACACGGATACGGTTTTAAAAGTACAATAAACCTTCAGAATTCATAGCAAGGTTAGGATTCGGTTTGTCCTTAGCGGTAAGGGTTCTCAACTCCTCGTTGGATTCTTGGAGTGCCTCGGGATACAAAGGTTAACTGAACTCTCAGTTCAGCTAACAACTTACCATGCTTCTTGAGTCGATAATGAGCATTCAAAATATCTCGGAGACCCTTTAATGAATCTATGATAATAGCCTGCAAGGCACAGAAAGCTACAGACTTCTAAAATATTCCTAAGAAGAATCCAATCAAGGGATGCATGGATCTTCTTTGGGTCAACTTGTATTCCCGCAAAAGAGATCACATGTTCCAAAAAGGATATTTCAGATAGCCAGAATTCGCATTCACTGAATTTAGCATATAAGTGTTTCTCCCGAAGAGTTTGAAGTACAATCTGGAGATATTCTTCATGAGCCATAAAATAGATCAGTATGTCGTCTATAAACACGAACATGAATTTGTCTAGATAGGGCCAGAACACGCAGTTCATCAAATCCATGAAGGCTGCAGGTATTTTTGATCCCAAAAGGCATCACTAGGAATTCGTAGTGACCATGTCTAGTTCAGAAGATAGTCATTGGAACATCAAACTCCTTTACTAACATTTGGTAGTACCCAAATTGTGGGTCTATCTTAGAAAGGGCAAAAGCAGCTTTCAATTGATCGAAAAGATTTTCGATCCTAATTAATGGATACTTATTCTTAATCATCATTTTATTCAACTAACGATAGTCAATTCATAGACGCATCGATCCATCCTTCTTCTTGACAAACAAAACCGGTGCTCCCCAGGGTGAGGAACTCGGTTGGATAAATCCCGTCTTAATGATCTTGAATATGAGATTTCAAATCTTTTAAATCAACGCGGCCTATTCTATATAGAGCAATGGGGATTGGAGTAGTCCCCAGTTGCACTTCGATTCTGAATTCTACTTCTCGGGTTGGAGGGAGTCCCAAAAGTTCATTGGGAAATACATCATGGAATTATTTCATCACTGGTACGTTTTAGGGTTTTGGGATGATAGCTTCACTAGGCTCAGGTTTTCTTTTCATCAAGGTTATGCTTCTTTTACCGAGTCTACGAGGGTAATACTTCTTTCTCGAACAGCTAATCCAGGCTCAATGTGCAGCTAACCAATCAAAGCTTAGGATAAGATCGAACTCAAGGAAAGTTAGGGCCATCAAATTGGCCGAGAATGGGATCCCATAGATCCTTAAAGGACAAGCTTTACAGATCAATCGTACTACCACACAATCTCCTAGTGGGTAAGAGACAACTATATTAGAAGTGACTGACTCGAATTCTAAGGCATACTTCCTAATCTATGGTTCACTAATAAAGGATTACGTAAAACCGAGATGTGGTTCTATTGCGATATGTTTATCGTCTGGGCATAAACATTCTAATTAAACATAAAAGGTAAAATCGTGTTAGTTGTAAGTCACAAATAATAGGTACAAATAAACTCCTAGGTGGCATATGCAGATATAGACTCAAAACGGATGTCTAGTTAATCCTAGAATCGACTAAATCTAGGCTCTGGTGCCACTAATTGTAACACCTCATTTCCGGCCTGGTAATGAACCGGATCAGAAAGTGTTATCGAAAGACATATTTAGAGTTTAGAACTTAATCGGAATATAAAATCTTATTCGAAATATTTTATTAATCTCTTTTAGGACTTAACAGTTTAACTCATTAGTAATTTACTTAAATTAGGGTCAATTTAAAACTTTTTCCAACTTAAGGACTAAATTTAAATTTTACAAATTAAGGGTAATTATCTGATATTCGTGTTATCATACCGAAATTAAACTTACTAATTATTATCATGTAAAATTTAATTACTAACGGATGTCATTTACCTATACGATTAGACGATACAACATTTAGTGACCATTTTCTAAATTGTTCAAAACTATTTCCATTTGAATTAACCTATCAAACGAATTCCAAATCTTACCAAATTTTATCAGCAAGTATGAAATCTATATTTCTAATAGCAGGTCAATTTCTAAGGTGTTTCGAATCAATTTACCTAGTTTTTACTTTTTAGCACATATAAGCTAATTTTATCAGTTTCAACCATTCACAAATATGTCAAAAATTATATTTAACCCTTGCACAACATTAGGCTATCATACACATATAAAAAAGCACGACATGTTTAGACTATATGCCACCTTACTAGGAGTTAAGGGCAGAAGATTAACATACATATGATTTGTAGAAGTGACTTGCAACCACAACAACACGATCGAATGCCAGAATTCTTATGGTCTTAAAATGCATAAGATACACGAATGTTAGGCTTACATAGCCTAGTGAGGTAGTTATAAAAATTAAAATAAATGATTAATATTATGGAATGTAAGATAATCAAATGTACAACTTGTATCACACTTTACACAATTCAGTCTTATTCCACTTATTTTCATGCTTTCATATTCACATATATATATTTCACACATTCATATCCTAATCATAATGTCACAACATAATTCATAGGCACATATCACATTAGGTACTATTGGATACACGAATTCCTTGTACACCAAATCACATAATCAGAGAATGAGCTGTAGCTCTTGAACCGTAGCTCTGGAACATATATCCCTTACACACCCGCCCTTATTTCTCCCACATATAGGTTGTAGCCTTGGACCGTAGTCCTCCCTTACATGGTGAGCTCAAATAATCATATGACATGCCAATTGTATCCAATGTCCATAAATACACAAGTTCACATAGTCCATATTTTCATATCATATCACGTAGCATTTTATATTATTTTTCATATATCACATATATATAGCATATCATGGTCATATTCGAACATATCAAAGTAATGCAAGATACTTACTAAATTTTTCATTGGAACATAGTTGTTCTACATAAGGCCTTAACAAATGCAAATATAATCATAAATAATGCAACGTGACGGAACCGATCTTATCCCTTAATACAAGTACACTCACCTTAGCTAGAAAATACTTAGATAACAACTTATTCCTCGATTTGCTCCAGAGATAGTGGATCTTCTTCCTCAGAGTCTTGAGCTAAGAATATAATAGGAACATATTAGAATCAACGATATCGAATAATTACAGAAGTATATTAATATCGAAACTTAAATTAACTGAGGATTTGAGCTTACCCCAACGATAGCAAGGATTCAATATTACTAAACTGAAAAATTCGAACTTACCAACCCTATTAATGAACCAAATTTGCTACTCTCGTTTCCTAATTTTCCTTAACATGTGCGCAACATTTCTCCATTTTCTATTCTTTTGCCCTTCATTTTTCCCCTTATTTTTCCTCATTTCTCTTGCTATATGCGCATGCCCGTCCCCCTATTTATACTAAAAATATGCCGGCCTCCAATTACATTTTCCACGCTCCACATTTGTTGGAGTCGTGGCACACATTTGGGGCATAATGCCCTTGGCTTGGGCCACGTGCTGGCAACATGCCAACTTAATTGTGGCTTTTTCCATGTGTTACTTAAGATGGGGAATTCTCACGCAATTCCATCAATTTGAAGGAATTGTCGTGGGTACCACTATATATATATATATATAATAACGTTTTTTTAAAACTAATTTTAAGTATCCTGCATTTTTTAAAAAACGACTAAAAGGGGATTTTTGTTTTAAAAAACTCGAGTTTTGGGAAACAATGAAAGATTTGGAGTCGCCATCAGCCACTAAGGTAGGTCGGACACCATAAAAACTAGAGATTCGTTTGAAAGGGTTCGGGAGTTGGTTACGTGTGGGGAAGGGTTAGTACCCCCATCACGCCCGGAAATCTGTACCAAAATATTTGTTGCATTTAATTGATGAAAATTATTTAAAATTTAAAATGAATTTAATTAGGTGTTCTTAATTAAAAATTGACTCTTATTGTGCAGATTTTGTCAAATTGGTGGTTTCAAATTAATTAGATATTTAATTAAAAAGGATGACGATACACCAGACAAAAGACTAAACCGATATCATATAAGTCTAACTGTCGTGTTAGTTTAGGGTTCGGATCCCGTTCTTCACCTTTATGCATGATGCAAGCATACAAAATATGATGTCATAGTCTTGTTCGTTTTATCTTCTTACGAATTTACCTTTAGACGATACGAATCAATTCGAATATTCGGTGAATATCCAATAAGCTAGGATATTACGACCTAAATACGTGAATTAATAAGTATCTCTTTTTTTAAGATTAAAATTAATTATCATGCAAATTAGAATATTAAAAATCACGTGAAATGACAATTGGGAGTGCATGTCACGTATACACATTACATTAAGAACATAAGAAAATACTATGTACGCATTAAAACCAAACATATACTGTAACCCCCTAGACCCGCCTATGCGTTACAACGGATCCTAGGAAGTCACATTAGGGTCACAAGAGTGACCCACAATAAAATACACATAAAATATTTTTATTTCCTCAAAACACTTATTAAACTGTAAAATCATCTTCTG
This sequence comes from Hibiscus tridactylites, assembly GCA_958450335.1. Classification (NCBI taxonomy): domain Eukaryota; kingdom Viridiplantae; phylum Streptophyta; class Magnoliopsida; order Malvales; family Malvaceae; genus Hibiscus; species Hibiscus tridactylites. The sequence continues at coordinate 69,097,371 of OY288277.1, forward strand.
TTAAAAATACTATTTCAGAAAATCATTTAAACACATAACAAAATTTTCAGAAAGTATTTTATAGACTCTATCATAAAAACAATACGTGACATACATGCCCACTAACTATACAGTACCGTACTCCAGAGGCAACGCCGAGGGAACTCCGAACACTGATGTCAAACATTATACCATGCTATATTCTTTTAACATGCGATGGTAAAACAGCGTGAGCTTGGAAAAGCTCAGTAATACAGAACTACCAAAAGATGTTATAAGCTCATGCAGACATATGGTAGGCATAACATTTTCATGATGATCCAAGAAGTGACAGTCATCTTTTCCTTTCCGTTATTTCAGGGTAATGTTATACTTGAGAATAATGACACTTGTTCTTTATTCACTCATCGAGTAACAGACGAGAATTTTACAAGCTGATAGATTACGAAGATGGAAACAACGAGTTTAATGTCTAGTGTGTCCCAAATAGGTGCATATCAAACAGACATAAATACATACCAATCATATCATGAGAACACATAACAATTCAATGCAAATGTTCAAGTACATATAAAGGTTTACTAGTAATTACCCTCCAACCTTACACCAATATGCAGTCCCCCAGAACTGCATCCATAAGGACTTACCCTAGGCCTGATGGGCATAGGTGCCACCTAAGGGGATGCCTTAGGTCCATAAGGACTTACCCTAGGCCCGATGGGCATAGGTGCCACTCAAGGGAGACCTTGAGTCCATAAGGACTTACCCTAGGCCCGATGGGTATAGGTGCCACTCAAGGGAAAAGGATTTACCAGCTTGATCAGGGATGTACCAATAAAGACTTCATAACATAACCCAACAGTATACCCCAGATAATAATCAGTGTTCAGATTCCAGACATGTGTAACAAAATACATGTGACAGATATATTTTATTCAGAACATCAGAAACGGAAGAATTCATGCTTTTGATATATAAATGGGCATACTATTAAACATAGCAGACATTTTCAGCATTCATCATGCAAACAGATTGTACCATCATAGGTCAAACTAACAGATCATGCTAACAAATTCATCAAACTGTCAGACAATACCATTACAGATCAAACGATCACATACCAAGTATACAGACTGAGCAGACATATATCAGGTAGGTAGAGAATGTCATCATATATCAAGTTCATCAAACATAATATTATTCACAATTAAATAATTATACAATCCATTTAACATAATATATCACACATGGAACACACTAGGTGGGACAGATCTTTTCTTGGAGATACTTGGCATTTAAGGAATGGGTCATATTAAACTTTTGATAATTTGAACGAATTTCTGAAACGGGGACCCTATTAAAAAGGGTTCATACTAACGATTTAACTCAGATATTCAGGAGGTGATACATTAAGATCTTTGAGAGTTTAGACGCATCATGAGTTATTTAGTCATATAAGCCTACAAGGGCATTATGCACATTTTATCACATATGGACATTTTGGTAATTTATACCAACATTGAATAAGCAATGGTTCACAGAACTCGGGTATCATATTTGCTCGTTAATTTTCTAACCGGACATTCAAGAATTTCTAAATTAAAGTCTTTTAAGTTATCAGATATTTTCAGTGACGTTCCGACTATTTAGGCTATCATGCCCCTTTAGTTATTTGACTGTCATGACAAATTTTATACTATAACACAATCATATCAGAACGAAAGTTATAATTCTCAGGGGTTCTAACAATTTATCATACCTCCAGAATTGTTTAATGCGGCATAACCAAACTTGACAGTACTTACCAACGTTCAGATGTGAGTAATTTGCGTGCATTAGAACTTAACCCTGACTGTATTGTATGTCTGAACAGTCGCCCTCATACTTTACTATACGGTTTAACTTTGAGCAATCGAATATACAATTTATGCGGATCTTCCTACCTTATATTGATATGGTGAGCGATGGGCATACACGTGTTGTATTTCTCAACACTTTAAGGGAACCTTAGCAATTTAAGTCTTATTAACAAATCCAGAATTTCGTCAAATACATAGTTACCGATTAACTCAGGAGGGTATTTCAGTTATTTTAGATTAAGATAAATCTACCATTTCTTTCTGAATTACCATTTGGTGCCTCCATTATTCACGTACTCAAACGAGATTAAATCGTCCTAACTCTCCGGCCCTTTACAGACGATTCATTCATTACAGAACTTCAGGGTATAACGTCATTCAAACTAATCAGACATTTCGATGCTCGAGGGCATTACCGTCTTTTTGGTCATTACGATCATTCTCATTTAATTCACGCATTACTGTCATAAGGATCGACTTAGGGTTTCAACAATATTTCCAGAGAATTCTCATTCATGTGTTATACAGAGTTTGATGGATTATCCAAGTTTGTATCACACGTATTGCATAATGATGACGAAGTCTTTCCATTAAAACCTACATCTTGGGTAGTGTAAATTGCATAATCACGTCAATGCAAATTTTAGGTCATTTCCTTTATTAGAGGGGTAGTTTAGTCATACTTATGCTCCAAGGGCATTTACATAATTTCATAATTAATATATCTCACTCCGTATCCTGGGCCTCGATTCTTACACACTGTTGATTGAGTTGCGGGTTAACTGAATTTAACTATTAGAACTTCTGATATTGTTAGCCCATTAGTAATCTTATTCGGATAATTTGGTCTTATTAATATCCATACTTATTGCTAGAATCTGATTCAATTTAAGCAGAATTTACAGTATATGTCATCATAAGCATGCATGCGTTAACCGAATATCAACATGTTCATAAAGCATACAAGGGGTAGTAGTGTATTACCTTAATTCCAAGTTACATCAGTCGATTCGTAATACGACATTCGAATACCCTCGAACCCAAATTCGACATTCCTCGACATTGCATCCAAGGAACCGAGAATACCTTCAATTACACAAATTCCAAGATCGGACCTTACTCACAAGCCCTTAACCAATAATTAAGTACATAAACAAGTTCGGGCTCATGGTCAAATTTGGAGGCTTTTGGATCCGAATTTTGCAAAACGAGCTTCAAAAATGGACTCAGGACGTCGAAAAACATAAAATAGGAGTTTTCGGAAAATTTGACTTTTTGGTCAACGGTCAAAGTCAACGCTGACGTCAGCAGGTCAACGCTGACGTCAGCAGGTCAACGGGGTCAGAGTCAACTGGTCAAGGTCAATGCTAACGTCAGCCGTCAACATGGGTCAACTGAGTTGACTCGGTAGGTTAACTCACTGAGTTGACTCGGTTGACTCATCGTGCTGACTCGGACTGAGTTGACTCGGTAGACGGGTTGACTCGAACCGGGTTAACGGGTCGAACAGGCGGGTCAGAGACGGGTCGGGTCGGACAATGGGCTCGGGTTGACTGGGTTTGGGCTTTGGGCCAAACCGGTTCGGGTTTGGCTGATGGGCCGATCGGTCCAGCCGGTTCAGACCAGGTTGAGCCGATTCACTTACCCAAAAATTTCTGGTGGCCGGACAGTGGCCGGAATGGTCGCCGGAGGCCCGAAATGCACCATTTCTGTTGGAAACACACAGATCAGAACATGGGCTTAAATCTAAGCACCCGATTATTCACAAAATCGTCGGAATCTTACCGAAAATGTCATATATTGGACGCAATGTGGCCGGAAGAGCGCGATGCCGATGAGGCCCTTACCGGTGTTGGATCGATGATCGGTTAAGGGGGTTTTGCTCCCCTCCACACGGTGAGCACGCCTAGGCCGACGACGCACCACGCCACTGACCGAGGTGGCTGGAATCGCCGGAAAAAAAAGAAGGGTTGGCTTAGGGTTTCACGGACCTTTCGAACCAATCTTCACGGCAGACGGCAGCGCTAACACGCGAGTGGTGGTCAGGGCTGGAACTGCGACGTGCCGCCGGTCACTATGAGGTTGGCGGTGAGAACCACGGAAAAGCGGTGGCCGAGATCGGCGGTGAACGGTGCGGGTTTGGTGAGGGGGAAACTTTTGGGATGTCGAACATATTTCAAAATTCTCAGACAATCCTTGGGCAGGTGGGGAGTCGGTTGGGTCTTTAATCCGATCTGAAATTCTACCCAAGACTACCTTTAATATTGGGATAGGTAACCCTTAACACAAAGACCATTTGGCTCAAATGGTTAACATATGGGTTTACCAAGCATAGGTCATGGGTTCAAAACCCCATGACATCAAACTCTGATTTTTTTTCCTTTTTCACTTAACTTTAAATATAAACATATATTTTTAGGGGTGTTACATATACCATATATAATAAAACTATATTGTATGTATAAAACTATATTATGTATTATGAAGAAGACATAGATTATATAAAACATATATTATGTATCGTAAAACGACACATTATATAAGCCATATATTGCAAGAACCATATATTAAACAAGGTTATATAAAAAAACATATGATCATATACTATATATATATATATAATATCATATACCACATCAACCACATATTATAAACTAAAAGCATATATTAAACACATGGTACAAACACAAATAAGGCTAAGATTAAGATAAAAGAACGGGGCATGAAATAAAATGCATGATGACAGTGACCAAAACTGTCATAAAACTACTAAAAAAATTAATTAAATCGCAAAAACAAGGACCGGATTAAAAGAACGCAGCAAGTTCAGGGGACCGAAAAGGGTATTTTCCATTTAAAAAGCTGATTTAATCGGGGAAGGGATGAAATTAAAATGATTTAAACTTGAAAGGACCCCGGGGAGGGTTTTGAAATGCGAAAGCCCTTGTGCGCGTAATAACAACAACACGATGTGATTTATTAAGGGATTAGACCATTTTTAAGTTATTAAAACATTATAAAAGCGGGTTTAAAAACATTCGAGACCTTTTTTTTGCTAACCCTAAACTCAGACTCCCCTCTTTGCTCTCTACACCAACGGCTAGGGAAAAACCTTAAAGTCGACACCCTTCTGCCGGCGACCGGCGAACCCCAGACCAAAACCTAAAATACCTCCCCCTTTTTCTTTCTAGAAACCAGATTCGGGTCAAAAATTTAAAACAACCCATATTTTTCCTTATCCTTCAAAAACTGAGACAAAAAATAGATTTAAAACCCTTTTCCACATTTGCTTCCCACCAATTCACCATGTATGGTCTCGAGAGAGACCAAAAGGCTTGTCACCGGCGAGGGGAAGCGAACCGACAGACAAGAAGGTCAAACGCCAAAGGTGAAATGCAAAACGCTAACTCTATGTGCTTATGATGCTTTAAAAATAAAATAAAAAAGAGTCGAGATACCTCTGAAATCTGAGATTTTTGTTTCTTCTATTGGTCCAAAACTCCCCTTACTTCCTTAAGGTTACAAATGTTCGTTTCGGTTTTTATAAGCCGAATATTACAATTTTTCGAATTACATAAAAAATTTGAAATATGCTATTGGCTGCTGCTATTATTTGTCTTCATTTGTCTAAAATTCCCTGAAATGTTTGTTTGTCCTCTTAACGGCTTTGTCATTCTCTATTTTTTGTTTTCTTGCATGTGTGGTCGCTGGAGGAGAAGAGGGGGACCAGGGGACGTTGGAGATAAGCTGGAAAGGCTCGGGCGTGTAGCACAAACGTGCGTGGAGAGCGGAAACGATGAACGTGCAAGCGCGTGGGAGCTCTGGAAGCTTCTCCTCGTTGATTCGGACTGTTGGTGCGCTCTCGAATCTTACGACCGTGATCGATGAGGCGCTGAAGGACTTGAGAGGCTCCTAGGGTTTCCATCCAAGGTTCGGTCTGGACCTTCAGATCTAGATTAGATATGACGATGGAGGATCAGCTGCGCAAGACACAAAGGAGATTAGATTTGGATTTTGGTTAGGTTGAGCCCAAATCGGGCCATGTGTATAATATGTATTATTTTGGTTTTATGTAAATGGACTTTGTTTTAATAAACTGGGCTTCATTTTTATTCTATGTTAATGGGCTGATAATACATTTATAATGTTTTTTGGGTTTTCAAAAATTTAAGTGTGAATGGACTCATAATATATGGACAGACTTATCTATATATGTATTAGGCGTTTGTATAATAATAATAATAATAATAACATAAGGGAGATACTATAATATATTAATAATATTTAGGTTTTTTTCAAATGGATAATAACATAATAATAATAACTACACGTGATAGTAAATAGTACTATATATATCACTTATGTATAAATGATACTAATAATATTTTTATTTTAGTTTTTTAAGCATACGATATATAATGAAGGTAATTGAAGCCCATTATTGCAAAATATAAAACGGATTGAAGGCTTGAATCCTGAATCAAGCAAATTAGAATAGGCACTAATTTTGTCCAACTTCCATGTTTGAATCCCGAATCACCATGCACTTGAACTACCAGTGGTCCGGAAGTCGGTACAGGAAAATGTAACGGTCGCGAAGGCTTGAAGCTGCTCTTCTCATTTTGACATTCTTCAACCCTTCGAGGTCTGAATGGATAGAAATTGTTGAAAAATAGAAGTTCCATTCTTTTCATGCCCGAACGAATAGGTGGGTTCTGAAAGATAAAAGTTCCATTCTCCTCATGCCTGAACGAATAGGCGGGTTCTGAAAGATAAAAGTTCCATTCTCCTCATGCCTGAACGGATAGGCAGGTTCCATTCTCCTCATGCCTGAACGGATAGGCGGGTTCAATTCTCCTTATGCCTGAACGGATAGGCATGTTCCATTCTCCTCATGCTTGAACGGATAGGCGAGTTCTGAAAGATAAAAGTTTCATTCTCCTCATGCCTGAACGGATAGGCAGGTTCCATTCTCCCCATGCCTGAACAGATAGGCGGGTTCCATTCTCCTTATGCCTGAACGGATAGACGTGTTCCATTTTTCTCATGCTTGAACGGATAGGCGAGTTCAATTCTTCTCATGCTTGAACAGATAGGCGAGTTCCATTCTTCTCATGCCTAAAGAGATAGGCGAGTTCTAAAAGATAAAAGTTCCATTCTCCTCATGCCTAAACGGATAGGTAGGTTCCATTCTCCTCATGTCTGAACGGATAGGCGGGTTCCATTCTTCTTATGCATGAACGGATTGACGGGTTCCATTCTCCTTATGCCTGAACGGATAGGTGGGTTCCTTTTACTGGAAAAGCTTTAATACACCTGTTAAGATAGGCAAAATAATCTGAAGATATGAGTTAGCATGCCCCTAACCTAGGGATGCCTAACTACAAATGATGCATGAATTATGACATCAAAATTGCTCGGACGCTTTCACTCTTTGGGTTGGTCGATCTTGACCTTCTTCTTGTTTTCTTCTTTTTCATGGTCTCTTTTGGCTTTTTCATCCTTGTCAAATCTCCATCCTTTGTCTCATCTTGAAAGACGACTGCTGACTTTCACTGGTCAGAATAGACATGGCACTTCTTTTAGTGCTCATTCTCGTAGCATTGCCCCCTATTCAACCTGGGTGTTCAACTATTCTCTTTGTCTTGACTCATCATGACGACTTTTCTCTTATTTCAACGTTAGGGGAAGCGCATGCCCCCAAGTCCTTGAACTTTTCTCTTCAGTTCATTAAGCTCCAATTTTCATTTTCTGAAGCAATCAAAGCATTTCAACAGAAACTCAGTTCAAGTCCCTGAGCCGTAGCATGTAAAGTCTTACTACTATCCTCACCATGGCCAGAGACGAGCTATCATTTGTATTCATGTCCTTGCATTCTAAACTCTATCCCTAGAGCAATGGAAAGAAATATTTTGTGTCCACTATAAGTTTTAGATTACATTTTCTAATTTCAATATAAGATGCATTTTCAAAAAAAAACCAAGCTTTCTTTTAAATTATGGATATATCAAGCTAGATTAAATACCTCAAATATCAATTGCACAAGCAACACTAAGATGGCTTACCAAGGATTGCCTCAAGCATCATGTGTCCAGGAGACCTCGAAAGCTAAGCTGATGTCTGAGGATGTAAAATACCTTCCGAGTTATTTCAGTTTTTTAATCAATTAGACTTACCTTATGTAGGCTTCGCCTTTATCATTATTGCTCTGTCTCATTTCTTTCTGGTTTTGGGGAATTCAACCCATCACATTCCTCTTGCTCGAAATAAATGATGGAGCAAACAAAAAAACGTCGAGCTACTCGGCATTGTCATGATTTGAAAATATTACCATCACTCATGAAGCTAATTTTTTTGATTCGGATGGTGCATAGCAACCTTATTGTTCCTTTTGCTACAGCGGATTGCCCCAAAAATTTCACACTCTTATCCGAAAATGCCTATTACCAGGCTTCGAATATTGAAGTGCTTTTTTATGCCTTTTGATTCTCGATTTTTTATTTTTCCTTTTTTTTCTTTTTTTAGTGCGGAAGATTTCTTGTTGTTCTCCCGAATGCCTTAATGCCACGTGTAATCAATAAATGACCAAATTAAATTGGAGTGTAAGTCACATATTCATCATCTTCGCAGCATTCGATTTCCACTAGACAAATGTAGCTTGAAATCAACCTTTGGGTCAAGATCAATGTCCCTCGTGCAATTGATATACAAGGACTCAATAGACAAATATATACACACAAAATGAAGAGATAATTGAAACGCAAAATACAATGCATCCTTTCATTGAAATTTAAAATATGCAGTCTTAAGCCCTTACAAAAAGATCTTTGCTACCTTCGGGCAAAGGGTAGCAAGTTTGATTCCACACATTACTCCAAGAAAAAGATTAAAATGTAATGAAATGAAAACAAGTCAACACTAAACACAAAGCAAACTTGGATGTATTAAAACCCTTGACCACCGCTAGACTGGCCACTCATCACAACCCTTAAGCTTCCTCGAAGAACTCAATCTTCTTGGTGTCCATCAATTCTTGAACCAACTACTTGAATTACGGACAACACTGAATCTCAAGCCCGCAATCTGATGATACTCACAAAATGATTCATGGTCATCATACACTCCCTTCGTACCATTCTCAATCAAGCCTACCGTGCACAGTTGTTCGAACACCCAACTTAGAGGGGACCCAATTTCCGACACTTCCATCCTTACTTTTTTCGCATCTACCTCTTCAAGGGCATTCACGCCTCGACCTCCATGGTTTGGAAGTGGGTTGGCAGCCACATTGGGTCCCTCACATTCGATGACCCCATTATTGATCATGTTTTGCACGAGCTTCTTGAACGCTGTGCAATTTTCTATTGTGTGCCCCGGTACTCCGCTGTGGTATTCATAATATGCTTTCTCGTCATACCATGGAGGGTAAGGTGGCTAGAAGGGAGTAACATGACACGGACAGACCAAATCGGCCTCGTATAGGTGTTCGTACACCTACTTGTATGGAATGGATAGAGGGGTGAAAGACATCTTCTCCTTTTCCCTCTTGGGAGCCCTATTTTCTCTTCTGTTTGAGCTTTGCGCATTCCCGATTGCAGCTTGAGGAGGTGAGATTGTGAGGTGCTTAGGAGCGTCGTAGGTACTGGTGTTGTTCACCTCATGATCTCTCTTCATGAATTGCTTCCGAGCATTTTCTCCTCTATCAATTCTACCACTCTTGATAGCTACCTCAATACGTTCACTGATCATAACCATATTCGAGAAATTAGCGATAGGGTTGCTTATCATGCGGTCATAGAGGGTTCCCTTCAAAGTATCGACAAACATAGAAGAGATCTCATTTTCGCAGAGTGGAGGTTGGACTTGCGCCGCCACATCTCGCCAACATTGGGCGTATTCACAAAGGCTCTCGTTGTGCCTTTGCTCCAAACCTTGTAGCATGAGTCGGTTTGGGACCATATCAATTATGTGCTTATACTGATCTATGAAAGCCTTGGCCAAATCCTTCCATGACCTAATCTGAGCACGAGTTAACTGATTGTACCACCTCACCGCGGGCCCCGCTAAGCTATCTTGAAAGCAGTGAATTAGCAACCTCTCATTGTCAATGAAACCCATCATCTTTCTATAGAACATGGTTATGTGGGCAGTAGGGCAAGTTGTCCCGTCAAACTTTTCAAACTCCAGCGTCTTGAACTTGGGTGGAATTGCCAAGTCTGGAACCAAACTGAGATCTCTAGCATTCATCACATATGACCCTTCTTCTTCCTCCTTTTGTTCAGAATTTCTCCTCGAGGTCCTTATGTGTCTCTTCTAGTTGCTTCGAGAACTCCGCATTGACTTTGTTCAATTTCTCAATCTCATCCAAATCTGGGACGCTATCCCCAACATTTTTCATATGATTAAAAAATCAAACCTGATGGAGCACGGGTGGAGGCGCCCGCCTGATGCGATGTTGTCCCATCTCCTTGAGTAGCCGCTCCTTGCGAGGTCTTAGGGGTGTTAGTGACAAAAATGGGTGAATACGAGGGGTTTCCCATCTCTCTACTAGGGTTTTCAACAGCATTATTTCCTCTTAGATTGGATTGTATCAACTGTGATATCTTTTTCATCATATCTTGTTGGGACTTGATGATGGTGTCCCACAATTCTTGCTGAGTTCGCTCCAACTGATCCCTCAAATCGGCTTCCAATTTAGCAAAACTATCATCTATTTGCTTCTTTTGATGGCGAGTAAAGTGTGGATGCGGAATATTTGATAGTCAAGAATACTGCCATGACCTCCAACAATTAATTTTATGTGTTTTATGATTTAATGTATGCAATGTGTCGTATGCATAACATAAACAGATGATTAAAGGCAATAAATTAAAAAACACAATCGAATGCAAAGAAGTGTTGATTCAACGAACATCCTCATTAAACAACTTTTCATAACGAATATCAAGTCTTATTACAACGAGATAAGAAAATAGGTACGTAGGGTACGACTTTCAATAAGTTTTGCTTGTCTCCTCCCTCTAAATTAGCGCGTTTCGGAAACTCTGTTGCTATCCGTGCTAAGGCTTGATTACAATGAGGTACTCTTTGCTTTGGCGATCAAAAGACTTCATTTCTAGGGGCTCGAGATCAACTTGGATCTTTAAACATGGTAGCACATCAACTTGGCCCAAGCCAACTAGATTGGCTTCATTGTTCATTGTTCATTCCCTAATCGCCCTTGAGCTTCGGAATTCTTCAACTCGTTGTTATGGACTCTTTCTCCCGCTATGACAATTTTCAATTTTAGATTGTTCTCGAATCAACACTTCGTATGAAAATGCCATGAATATGCGCAAAAATAATCAAACAGAACAAGACAAAAAAACAAATGGATTAGTAACAAAAATAATGAATACTGAATAAAAAACAAATAAATAACAACGCAAAGACCTAGCAACCTGCATTCTAGCTTGCTACGGTTATCCGCATGGCTCTAATGGGGTGGGCTTCTTAAATTCTCACATATGTGGGTTCGGTTCTAAGAAAGGGTACCCGAACCTATCTTATCACCTACTAAGGTAACAAGAACCCTAATTATGGCCCATTACAAGCTTGCAAATTGGTTTCGGTTCGAGGGAAAGCACGACCTAGTGACGTGGAGGGCGTCTCACGTGTCAAGGGCGTGGATTCCGGAAGTGAATTATCGACCCGTAGAGGGATGCTCACGTGGGTATGTGGCGTTTCACTCTAACTTAAGGGACGAAGCTCGGGTATAGAGCTTAATGATCATGATACAACATATGTCGGTGATTCCTTAGAAATTAAATGAAAAATTAATTCAAAGACCACCAATTATCAAAGCTCGTATAATTTAAGTCACATTTTCAAGAAAGAATCAACCTCATTAAAGTCAAATTAAATTTCAAAATTTTCCATCATTGAAAGCAACAATTATTTTCTTGGCTTGACTCTCTTTTTGTTTTGTAAAACAAAATTTGGTCCCCAGCGGAGTCGCCAAGTTGTAATAACATTTTTTTTGAAAACTAATTTTAGATATCCCACATTTTTAGAAAATCGATTAAAAGGGGATTTTTGTTCTAAAAAACTCGAGTTTTGGAAACCAATGAAAGACTTGGAGTGGTTACGTGTGGGGAAGGGTTAGCACCCCCATCACGCCCGGAAATCGGTACTAAAATATTTGTTGCCTTTAATTGATGGAAATTATTTAAAATTTAAAATAAATTTAATTAGGTGTTCTTAATTGAAAATTGACTCTAATTGTGCGGATTTTTTCAAATTGGTGGATTCAAATTAATTAGACTTTTAATTAAAAAGGATAACGATACACCGGACCAAAGACTAAACCGACATCATATGAGTCTAACTATTATGTTAGTTTAGGGTTCGGATCTCGTACGTCACCTTTATGCATGATGCAAGCAGACAAAATATGATGTCATGGTCTTGCTCGTTTTATCTACTTACGAATTTACCTTTAGAAGATACGAATCAATTCGAATATTCGGTGAATATCCAATAACTAGGATATTACAACCCAAATACGTGAATTAATAAGTATCTTCTTTTTATGATTAAAATTAATTATCATGCAAATTAGAATATTAAAAGTCACGTGAATGACAATTAGGAGTGCATGTCACGTATAAACATTACATTAAAAACATAAGCAAACTATACTATGTACACATTAAAACCAAGCATATAACATATATAATAAAACTATATTATGTATTATAAAGAAGACATAGATTATATAGAACATATATTTTGTATCGTAAAACTACACATTATATAAGCCATATATTGTAAGAACCATATATTAAACAAGGTTATATAAAAAAACATATGATCATATACTATAAATATATATATAATATATCATATACCATATCAACCACATATTATCAACCAAAAGCATATATTAAACACATGGCACAATCACAAATAAGGCTGAGATTAAGGATAAAGAATGGGGCAGGAAATAAAATGCATGATGATAGGGACCAAAACAGTAATAAAACCACTAAAAACTAATTAAATCGCAAAAACAAAGACCAAGTTAAAAGAACGCAACAAGTTCAGGGGACCGAAAAGGGTATTTTCCATTTAAAAAGCTGATATTATCGGGGAAGTGATGAAATTAAAAAACGATTTAAACTTGAAAGGTCCCAGGGAGGGTCTTGAAACAAGGAAGCCCTTGTGCGAGTAATAACAACAACGCAGAGGGGTTTATTAAAGGATTAGACCATTTTTAAGTTATTAAAACATTATAAAAAGCAGGTTTAAAAACATTTGAGACCCTTTTTTTGCTAACCCTAAACTCAAACTCCTCTCTTTTCTCTCTACAGCAACGGTTGGGGCAAGACCCTAAAATCGACACCCTTCTGCCGGTGACCGGCGAACCCCAGACCAAAACCTAAAATGTAACCCCCTAGACCCGCCTATGCGTTACAACGGATCCTAGGAAGTCACATTAGGGTCACATGAGCGACCCACAGTAAAAACATACATAAAAACATTTTTATTTCTTCAAAACACTTATTAAATTGTAAAACCATCTTCTATTTAAAATATCATTTCGGGATGTCATTTAAACACATAATAAAGACTTCAGGAAATATTTTACAGATACTGCCATAAAATAATACACGACATACATGCCCACTAACTATACAGTACCGCACTCCAAGGCAACGTCGAGTGAACTCCGAATTCTGATGTCAAACATTATACCATGCTATAATCCTTTAACCTGCGATGGCAAAAATAACGTGAGCTTGGAAAAGCTCAGTAATACAGAACTACCAAAAGATGCTATAAGCTCATGCAGACATATGGTAGGCATAACATTTTCATGATGTTTCAAGCGGTGACAGTCTTCTATTCCTTTCTGTTATTTCAGGGTAATGTTATACTTGAGATCAATGGTACTTGTTCTTAATTCAATCATTGAGTAACATACGAGAATTTTACAAGTTGATAGATTACGAAGATGGAAACAACAAGTTTAATGTCTAGTGTGTTCCAATAGGTGCATATCAAACAGGCATAAATGCATGCCAATCATATCATGAGAACACAATATATATATCTATGCAAATGTCTAAGTGCATGCAAGAGTTCACTAGTAACTACCCTCCAACCTTACACCAATATGCAGTCCCCCAGAACTGCATCCATAAGGGCTTACCCTAGGCCCGATGGGCATAGGTGCCACCTAAGGGGATACCTTAGGTCCATAAGGACTTACCCTAGGCCCGATGGGCATAGGTGCCACTCAAGGGGAGGCCTTGAGTCCATAAGGACTTACCCTAGGCCCGATGGGCATAGGTGCCACTCAAGGGGAGACCTTGAGTCCATAAGGACTTACCCTAGGCCCGATGGGCATAGGTGCCACTCAAGGGGAGACCTTGAGTCCATAAGGATTTACCAGCTTGATCAGGGTTGTACCAACAGAGACTTCATAACATAACCCAACAATATACCCCAAATGACAATCGGTAATCAAATTCAAGACATGAGTAACGTAATACATGTAACAGACATATTCTATCCAGAGTATCAGAAACAGAAGTTCATGCTTTTGACAGATAAATAGGCATACTATTGAGCAGAGCAGACATTTTCATCATTCATCAGGCAAACAGATTTTACCTTCATAGGTCAAGCAATCACATAACAAGTATACAGATTGAGCAAACATACATCAAGTAGGCAGAGAATGTCATCAAACATAATATTATTCATGATCGAATCATTATACAATCCATTCAACAGAATATAGCACACATGGAACACACTAGGTAGAACAGATCTTTTCATGGAGATACTTGGCATTTACGGAATGAGACATTAAACTTTTGACGATTTCAACGGATTTCTGAAACATGGCCCCTATAAAAAGGAGGGTTCATACTAACGACTTAACTCAGATATTCAGGAGATGATATATCAAGATCCTTGAGAGCTTTGGCATATCCTGAGTGATTCAGCCATTTAAGCTTATAAGGGCATTAAGGTCATTTTATCATACACGAATATTTTGGTAATTTATACCAACAAGGCGTAAACGGTGGCTCAGAAATTCTATTTGTTCATCAGGTATCCAACCAGACATTCAGAGATTTCTACGTCAAGATCTTTCACGATATCAGATACATTCGGGGCTAATTTGATTACTTTGGCCAACGAGGGCATTTTGGACTTTTAACAATCATGGGTGATTTTGTAATTTAGCCCCATCATGAGAAAATTATGATTTACAATATTTAAGATTTCCAGTAGTTTATCGAGCCTCCAAAACCATTCGAACTAACATATCTCAACCTTGCACTACTAACCAACCCTTCTAATGTATCTGGCTGTATAGTATATCTGAACGGTTGCTTTCGTATTTCACCACCAGACTTGTCGCGGAGTAGTCGAACTTATTTTCTGTGCGGAAAAACTCACAGCCTTATTTTTAATATCAGGAGTAATTATCGTACATGAGTGCTTCCTAACACTTAGGAGTGCTGTAGCCCTTAAAGTCTTATTAGAAATCTCAGAATTTCATCAAATGCATAACTGCATATTTGGCTCAAGAGGGCTTTTCAGTCATTTTGGAAATTGGGATAAATCCCCCATTTCTTTCTGAATTACCATTTGGTACCTCTATCATTCACGTATTCAAACGAAATTAAGTCGTCTTAACTCTCCGCCCCTTTACAGACGATTCATTCGTTACAGAACTTGAGGGTATAACGTCATTCAAATTAATCAGACATTTCGGTGCTCGAGGGCATTACCGTCTTTTTGGTCATTACGATCATTCTTATTTAATTCACGCATTTCTATCATAAGGATCGACTTAAGATTTCAACAATATTTCCAGAAAATTCTCATTCATGTGTTATACAGAGTTTGAGAGATTATCCAAGTTCGTATCACACTTATTGCATAATGATGCCGAAGTCTTTCAAATAAAACATACATCTTGAGTAGTGTAGATTGCATAATCAGGTCGAAATACAGATTTTAGGTCATTTCCTTTACTAGGGGGGTAGTTTAGTCATACTTATGCTCTAGGGGCATTTTCGTAATTTCATAATTAATATCTCTCACCCCGAATCCTAGGCCTCGATTCGTACACAATGTTGATTGAGTTGCGGATTAACAGAATTTAATTATTAGAACTTCTGATATTGTTAGCCCATTAGTAATCTTATTCGGATAATTTGGTCTTATTAATATCCATACTTATTGCTTGAATTTGATTCAATTTAAGCGGAACTTACAGTATACGTCATCATGAGCATGCATGCGTTAACCGAATATCAACATGTTCATAAAGCATACAATGGGTAGTAGTGTATTACCTTAAATCCTTGTTATATCAGTCAACCATGGTACTCCATTCGATCACTCTCAAACCCGAATGCGACGTCCTCCACATCCCGAATACAAGGAACTTCGAATACCTTCAAAGAACCTGAAGGTCGCCGGACGGTCACCGGAATATCGCCGGAAAGCTCCTTTCGCGTCGTTTCTTAAAGCTTCAATATCGCCGAAAAATACGTAACTCCTACCAAGCTCTTCCCGGCGCCGATAGGACGTGAAATTTTAGGGGTTTTGCTCAGCTCGGGACGGTGAACCCAACGATGGTGGTGGTGCGGTGAACCGACGTCAACAACGGCCGTAATCGGTGAAGAACCGTTCGATAAACCTAGGTCCACCGAAATTTCTTCCCCCGATTTCTGACGAACGGGGCAGCGGTTGGGCGCGTGGCTTGAGGGGTTTTGCTCGGGGTTCGACGGTGAACGCTCTGGCACCAACGGTGAACGATACGGCGTGGCGGTGGGGGAGGGAGAAATGACGGTGGCCGATTGTGTGGGTAAGGTGGAGGGTCAGCGATGGGAACATGAAGAGTCGGATAAAGGGGTCGATTTTTCTGGAAACATTAGATTCAAAAAGGGTACTCTCAACGTTAGGTGGGGCAGTTGGAATATTTTGTGTATTATTATTATTATTTTAACTTTACAAGAGCCGCTTAATAAAAGTAGGTGCAGGTTCATACCAGAAAATGGCCTTAGCTCAAATGGCTAAGACTTAAGCAATCCATCCATGAGTCACGGGTTCAACTCCCCCAGACCACAATTCTTCTTTTTTTTCACTCCATTTTCTTATTTCCAAATTAAATTTCATTCATTCTTTTTTTTTCTTTTCTCCTTTTTTTTAACTAGGAGTGTTACAATTCTCTCCCCCTAAAAAGAAATTTCGTCCTCGAAATTTATCAGGGTCAGAGGAATGCAGAAATCACTCTTTCATCAAATCTTGTACTGAACTTATCCATTAGAGCGTCATTGTTTCTCGGGATGCTCAAATGGTCACGGATCAATTTGGTATCGTTCCGGTCACTCGGACTGACATTAGACCCAAAACCATCACATGACGCATCTTAACTCAATTGATTAAAGTGAAATACATGAATCCATACAGAACTTCATATGGAACCACATGAATACTCGTCTCATAATTGTTATTATTACGGCATACTCAGTCAAGACTACAAAACATTCTTGTCACCACAGAAGCCGATCATACAGTCCAAAGTACATCTTTTAGAATCTAAATTACTCCACTAGGTTGACCATCAATTAACAGACGAACGAGTGTGCGTGAAAATCATACAAGTACTCAAAGCCTCAACCAGGGTCCTCCAGAACCAGGATGTAAACATCAGATTTAGTAAGTAGGTTACACATGACGGTACATTGTGTCATTTTCCCCAAAATGTCTTTCTTCATATTGGTCAAGCATAACAAAGGTTTTAAACGGATATCACTTACATTCAGCGTAATACTCTGATAGTTGTTTCTTTCGTGCATAATAGAGTCACCATATAATCTATACCTTCATCAATCTCACGGACACCTTTCTTTTAAATTCGTAATACATTTATCAAA
This sequence comes from Hibiscus tridactylites, assembly GCA_958450335.1. Classification (NCBI taxonomy): domain Eukaryota; kingdom Viridiplantae; phylum Streptophyta; class Magnoliopsida; order Malvales; family Malvaceae; genus Hibiscus; species Hibiscus tridactylites. The sequence continues at coordinate 69,115,156 of OY288277.1, forward strand.
TTTTCGTCAGAATGTTCTCAAATACAATCATCATCACCGAATAACATTATGTGAAATCCTACATCGGTTATCCCGCATGATCAAACATTTATTCTTAATCTGATTCACAAGTATAAACCAGCTCAAGTTCCTTATCCAGATTCAAATTCAACCATTTAATTCAAAACAGAGACGAACGTTATAGATATTTTCTGTATGCATATGCTGAGCTATAGAAGACGGAATACTCAGATTTGGTTATTTCAGGAGAAAGGATTCGACATCAGAGCTTCGGCTCGGAGGAGTACGGTTATTATCTAGGGGCATGCACAGACCAGACACCCTATGACAGACGATCAGCCGATCTACCCAGAATGACGCAACTCTAAGCTCTGATACCACTAAATGTAACCCCCTAGACCCGCCTATGCGTTACAACGGATCCTAGGAAGTCACATTAGGGTCACATGAGCGCCCCACAGTAATAACATACATAAAAACATTTTTATTTCTTCAAAACACTTATTAAATTGTAAAACCATCTTCTGTTTAAAATATCATTTCGGGATGTCATTTAAACACATAATAAAGACTTCAGGAAATATTTTACAGATACTGCCATAAAATAATACACGACATACATGCCCACTAACTATACAGTACCGCACTCCAAGGCAACGCCGAGTGAACTCCGAATTCTGATGTCAAACATTATACCATGCTATAATCCTTTAACCTGCGATGGCAAAAATAACGTGAGCTTGGAAAAGCTCAGTAATACAGAACTACCAAAAGATGCTATAAGCTCATGCAGACATATGGTAGGCATAACATTTTCATGATGTTTCAAACGGTGACAGTCTTCTATTCCTTTCTGTTATTTCAGGATAATGTTATACTTGAGATCAATGGTACTTGTTCTTAATTCAATCATTGAGTAACAGACGAGAATTTTACAAGTTGATAGATTACGAAGATGGAAACAACAAGTTTAATGTCTAGTGTGTTCCAATAGGTGCATATCAAACAGGCATAAATGCATGCCAATCATATCATGAGAGCACAATATATATATCGATGCAAATGTCTAAGTGCATGCAAGAGTTCACTAGTAACTACCCTCCAACCTTACACCAATATGCAGTCCCCCAGAACTGCATCCATAAGGACTTACCCTAGGTCCGATGGGCATAGGTGCCACCTACGGGGATACCTTAGGTCCATAAGGACTTACCCTAGGCCCGATGGGCATAGGTGCCACTCAAGAGGAGGCCTTGAGTCCATAAGGACTTACCCTAGGCCCGATGGGCATAGGTGCCACTCAACGGGAGACCTTGAGTCTATAAGGACTTACCCTAGGCCCGATGGGCATAGGTGCCACTCAAGGGGAGACCTTGAGTCCATAAGGACTTACCCTAGGCCCGATGGGCATAGGTGCCACTCAAGGGGAGACCTTGAGTCCATAAGGATTTACCAGCTTGATCAGGGCTGTACCAACAGAGACTTCATAACATAACCCAACAATATACCCCAAATGACAATCGGTAATCAAATTCCAGATATGAGTAACGTAATACATGTAACAGACATATTCTATCCAGAGTATCAGAAACAGAAGTTCATGCTTTTGACAGATAAATAGGCATACTATTGAGCAGAGCAGACATTTTCATCATTCATCAGGCAAACAGATTTTACCTTCATAGGTCAAGCAATCACATAACAAGTATACAGATTGAGCAAACATACATCAAGTAGGCAGAGAATGTCATCAAACATAATATTATTCATGATCAAATCATTATACAATCCATTCAACAGAATATAGCACACATGGAACACACTAGGTAGAACAGATCTTTTCATGGAGATACTTGGCATTTACGGAATGAGACATTAAACTTTTGACGATTTCAACGGATTTCTGAAACATGGCCCCTATAAAAACGAGGGTTCATACTAACGACTTAACTCAGATATTCAGGAGATGATATATCAAGATCCTTGAGAGCTTTGGCATATCCTGAGTGATTCAGCCATTTAATCTTATAAGGGCATTATGGTCATTTTATCATACACGAATATTTTGGTAATTTATACTAACAAGGCGTAAACGGTGGCTCAGAAATTCTATTTGTTCATCAAGTATCCAACCAGACATTCAGAGATTTCTACGTCAAGATCTTTCACGATATCAGATACATTCGGGGCTAATTTGATTACTTTGGCCAACGAAGGCATTTTGGTCTTTTAACAATCATGGGTGATTTTGTAATTTAGCCCCATCATGAGAAAATTATGATTTACAATATTTAAGATTTCCAGAAGTTTATCGAGCCTCCAAAACCATTCGAACTAACATATCTCAACCTTGCACTACTAACCAACCCTTCTAATGTATCTGGCTGTATAGTATATCTGAACTGTTGCTTTCGTATTTCACCACCAGACTTGTCGCGGAGTAGTCGAACTTATTTTCTGTGCGGAAAAACTCACAGCCTTATTTTTAATATCAGGAGTAATTATCGTACATGAGTGCTTCCTAACACTTAGGAGCGCTGTAGCCCTTAAAGTCTTATTAGAAATCTCAGAATTTCATCAAATGCATAACTGCATATTTGGCTCAAGAGGGCTTTTCAGTCATTTTGGAAATTGGGATAAATCCCCCATTTCTTTCTGAATTACCATTTGGTACCTCCATCATTCACGTATTCAAACGAAATTAAGTCGTCTTAACTCTCCGCCCCTTTACAGATGATTCATTCGTTACAGAACTTGAGGGTATAACGTCATTCAAATTAATCAGACATTTCGGTGCTCGAGGGCATTACTGTTTTTTTGGTCATTACGATCATTCTTATTTAATTCACGCATTTCTATCATAAGTATCGACTTAAGATTTCAACAATATTTCCAGAAAATTCTCATTCATGTGTTATACAGAGTTTGAGAGATTATCCAAGTTCGTATCACACTTATTGCATAATGATGCCGAAGTCTTTCAAATAAAACATACATCTTGAGTAGTGTAGATTGCATAATCAGGTCGAAATGCAGATTTTAGGTCATTTCCTTTACTAGGGAGGGTAGTTTAGTCATACTTATGCTCTAGGGGCATTTTCGTAATTTCATAATTAATATCTCTCACTCCGAATCCTAGGCCTCGATTCTTACACAATGTTGATTGAGTTGCGGATTAACAGAATTTAATTATTAGAACTTCTGATATTGTTAGCCCATTAGTAATCTTATTCGGATAATTTGGTCTTATTAATATCCATACTTATTGCTTGAATTTGATTCAATTTAAGCGGAACTTACAGTATACGTCATCATGAGCATGCATGCGTTAACCGAATATCAACATGTTCATAAAGCATACAATGGGTAGTAGTGTATTACCTTAAATCCTTGTTATATCAGTCAACCATGGTACTCCATTCGATCACTCTCAAACCCGAATGCGACGTCCTCCACATCCCGAATACAAGGAACTTTGAATACCTTCAAAGAACCCGAAGGTCGCCGGACGGTCACCGGAATATCGCCGGAAAGCTCCTTTCGCGTCGTTTCTTAAAGCTTCAATATCGCCGGAAAATACGTAACTCCGACCAAGCTCTTCCCGGCGCCAATAGGACGTGAAATTTTAGGGGTTTTGCTCAGCTCGGGACGGTGAACCCAACGATGGTGGTGGCGCGGTGAACCGACGTCAACAACGGCCGTAATCGGTGAAGAACCGTTCGATAAACCTAGGTCCACCGAAATTTCTTCCCCCGATTTCCGACGAACGGGGCAGCGGTTGGGCGCGTGGCTTGAGGGGTTTTGCTCGGGGTTCGACGGTGAACGCTCTGGCACCAACGGTGAACGATACGGCGTGGCGGTGGGGGAGGGAGAAATGACGGTGGCCGATTGTGTGGGTAAGGTGGAGGGTCAGCGATGGGAACATGAAGAGTCGGATAAAGGGGTCAATTTTTCTGGAAACATTAGATTCAAAAAGGGTACTCTCAACGTTAGGTGGGGCAGTTGGAATATTTTGTGTATTATTATTATTATTTTAACTTTACAAGAACCGCTTAATAAAAGTAGGTGCAGGTTCATACCAGAAAATGGCCTTAGCTCAAATGGCTAAGACTTAAGCAATCCATCCATGAGTCACGGGTTCAACTCCCCCAGACCACAATTCTCCCTTTTTTTCACTCCATTTTCTTATTTCCAAATTAAATTTCATTCATTCTTTTTTTTTTCTTTTCTCCTTTTTTTTAACTAGGAGTGTTACATAAAATACCTCCCCCTTTTCTTTCTAGAAACCAGATTTAGGTCAAAACTTTAAAACAACCCTTCTTTTTCCTTATCCTTCAAAAACTGAGACAAAAAAAAAACAGTTTTAAAACCCTTTTTCCATATTTGCTTCCCACCGATTCACCATGTATGGTATTAGGAGAGACCAAATGGCTTGTCACCGGCGTGTGGAGAGCCGAAACGACGAACTCGCAGGCGCGTGGGAGCTTTGGAAGCTTCTCCGCGTTAATTATAACCGTTGGTGCACTCTCGAATTTAACGGTCGTGATCGATGTTGCGCTGAAGGACCTGAGGGACTGCTAGGGTTTCCATCCGAGGTTCGATATGGACCGTCAGATCTAGATTAGATCTGACAGTGGAGGATCCGCTGCGCAAGACACAAAAGAGATTAGATTAGGGTTTTGGTTAAGTTGGGACCAAATTAGGCCATGTGTATAATATGTATTATTTTGGTTTTATGTAAATGGACTCTGTTTTAATAAACTGTGTTTCTTTTTTTATTCTATGTTAATGGACTGATAATAAATATATAATGTTTTTTGGGTTTTAAAAAATTTAAGTGTGAATGGACTCTTAATATGTGAACAGACTTATCTATATACGTATTAGGCTTTTTTATAATAATAATAATAATAATAATAATAATAATAATAATAATAACAACAACATAAGGGAGATACTATATTATATTAATAATATTTAGGTTTTTTTCAAATGGATAGTAACATAATAATAATAATAACTACACATGATAGTAAATTGTACTATATATATTACTTACGTATAAATAATACTAATAATATTTGTGTTTAAGTTTTTTAATCATACGATATATAATTAAGGTAATTGAAGCCCGTTATTGCAAAATATAAAAACGAGTTAACACCCAGACAAAATTAGTGATTACAATATATATTATAATATTTTAATAATAATAATAATACTTTTTATCGTTTTAAATTGGGTACGACATCGAACAATTATATCGTTCGAACACAACGGTACAAAATATTCGGTTATCGGAACCTAATTTCGACTAGACCGGTTTTCGAGGTGTAACATGTATCTCTCACAAGACTAATGTATTGCTCAATTACAATCCAACATTTCCCAAACTTGAAAGAAAAATGAACACTTGAGAATTTTACGAGTTGGGTAAACAATTTGACTCTAATAGGCTCAAGGGTTTGGAATAAATGCTTTGATGTTGCTTGAAGGTTTAATAGTTGTTGTTGGTGCTTTGGAGACTTTTTTATTCCTTCTCATTGATTTATAGTTGTTTGGGTGGTTGATATCATCAATAGAGCCGTTGGGGCTCTCTATTCGCTCCATAAATGTTGTTCTGCAACTACCGTATCGGAACACGAGGCCCTGTATTGAAACGGACACCAAAAAAAAGAAACAGGCATTGTGTGTAAAAAGGGCCCGTATTGAAACGGCTATAGGTCGTATCGAAACAGTTTGAAACTGTAAAATGTAAAAAGAGGGTCGTATCGAAATATTTTGAAACTGTAAATTGGTGTTTCGAAACAGCCTAGGGGTGTATCGAAACACTTAACTAAATTTTCAAAAGTTCGTTTCTGACAAGTAACAGCTAGTTCATTTAATGCTCGATTTTGAAAATACTTGACCCATGTACCGAAACGGGTATGAGCCATTTCGAAACAACACATAAAAACCAAAAGACCAGATGAAGGCTGTATCGAAACGGACAAGCTCGTTTCGAAACCCTTGTCTCGAAATAGATAGTCCGTATCGAACCGGACGTTTCCAGTGACAAAACGTATCGAAACACTTTGGGGTGTTTCGAAACGTCTGGACAATTTTGTATATTTTGGCTTTGTAATTTTTACTTGTCAAATGTAAATATTTTTATTACTTAAAAATTTATTTACCTTGCAATTTAGTCTTTATTATTTGTTATATCAAATTAAATATTAATTTTACAAGGTACTAAAACAAGTTACTAAATAAATAGTTACCCTAAATTTAATCTTCAATGTTTTCATCTTTCTTCATTTTAATTCTTTTTTTCAAGTTACAATTGATTCTCTACATTTTATTTTATTTTTATTAAATTATTGTCACTTTAATGAAAAAAAATTAAACTATAGGACTTTTTACGACACCAACATAACATTGTATGACATTTTATGTACATGGATAGGAATAGAATTAAAGGTTGGGTGATAAAATATAAATGTAGTTTGAGAAAAAAATTTAATTAATTCATTCTCTTTTATTTAAATATATATATATATATATATATATATATAACATAAAAAGAAAAAAAATATAAATGAAACATAAAAAGAAAAGGTTATATTTTGATACATAAGTTGTGTAAAAAAATTTATACAACCTTTTATATTTAAGCTATAAAATTTAAAACTTAAATTTCTAGCTCTAACACCCTAAACTCTAAATTCTAACCATAAACATTAAATTCTACACACTACATCCTAAATTCTTAAACCTAAACCATAATTAAAATATCTAAACTTTAAAATTAAAAAATTTAAATAAATTAAACTGTATCAAAGTATTTTTCAAAAAGTAAGAGAGACAACAACTCCCACTCGACACCCTGCCACTATCTACATAAATGTCATTGATGAACTGACACCATTTTATTGATGTGGCAAATTATACCATTTTACGATAAAATATTTTTAAATTTTAAAATAATTTGCTGATGTGATATTACAGCACGCGAGCAATGAAAATACAAATGAATTGCTGCATAGGCCACTTCTCAATATAGTGAAAAGAGAAAAATAAACAATTTGATTGAAAAAAAATAGAACCAAATTTAACTAAAAAACCATAACTAAATTAATATTCACCACTATAACTGTGGAACTAATGTTTTGATATAATAATTGAAAAATAGTTTTGAAATAAATTAAAAAATTTCAAAAATGCTTTTAAAACCAAAGAACTTGAAAATATGTTTGAGGAAATTTTAAAGAATTTTTGAAGTGTTTTCTAAAGCCAAATTTTACAAAAGCACCCATGTGTTTCGAAACACCCCATGGGTGTTTCGATACGACCATTTACAGTTTCAAAACATTTCGATACAGCTATGTCTGTTTTGAAACGGGCTTAATCTAGGTGAGGGTTTTTACATAGCGTTTCGATACGCGCTTCACCGTTTCGATACGCCTATGTGGCAAAGACCTCAATGGTCATAACCCCAACGGCTATTTCCCAACGACTTTTAGAATTGCAGGTTGTTCTGATACGACACTAGGTGTTTCGATACGGGCGTTCCGATACGACCCAAGGTGTTTCGATACGGCCTCTTTAATGTGCATAACGATTCTTTCTGTTTTAGTCGTGTTTTCAAAATGGGGTGATACCGTTTCGATACCTGCAGTTGTAGAACTGCATTTATGGTGTGAAGTAAAAGTCTCCAACGGCTCCAATTCAACCACAACGCTCATCAACGACTAAAAACTCAATTGGGAGTATAAAAGGGACCTCCAAGCATCAAGGGAAGACTAATGCTTCAATTGTCAACAACCATATGATGTCAAATTATCTTTAGAGCCTAATTTATTCATTCTTTGTATAGATAACACTTGTGAGACTAAATTGTCAAATTTTCTCAAGTGTTTAGGTTTGGGTGAGTGCTTTAGTGTGCAAACATCAACCTTGTAAGAGAGATTTAGTTTGCTTATCTTTATCTCTTGTAGAGAGGGTTTGATCAAGCTTTGGGCTAGAAAGCTTTGATTGTTGTAAGGGTTTCCTCCTAATCCTAGAAAAGGGGACGAATCAATTGGTGGATTGATTGTGAAATCTTTAGTGGGAAGCTAAGGTAGTAGATGTAGGTGCTTGTTAGAAGGCCGAACCACTCTAAATTATTGTGTCTTTTTTATCTTTTAGCTTCCACACTTCAATCACCCAAAAATTCAACTTCTCCACCACTTGGCTATCCATAGCGGTTGAAGGAAATTGAGCTTATCAAGCCTAACAATTGGTATCAGAGCGAGGCTCAATCGAAGAGGATTAAAATCCTATTGAGGCGATTCGAGAAGCTCGATACAACAATTCAATCAACCTGTCAAATGGTGCAATCCATCGACAAGACATCATTCTTCGATGAGACCAACTATGCACATTGGAAGATTAGAACGAAGTTCTTAATCAAATCCAAAGACTACAAGCTTTTGGATATTGTTGAAGAAGTTCCTTATGTACCACAGCGAAGTAAGAAGGAATGGAGTGGGGATGATCACAAGAAGATGGAGCTAAATTGCAAGGCCTTGCACATCCTCTTTTGTGCATTTGGCCCCAACATCTATGAGAAGATGTCCTCTTGAGAAGATGCCGAGGAAGTTTGGGACAAGCTTGAAGTTACATATGAGGGAAAAACGAAGTAAAGGAGACAAAGATCGGCATCCTCAACCACGAGTATGAGAACTTTAAGATGGAATAGGATGAAGACATCACAAAGATGTTCGCTAGATTATCTATCATCACAAATGGACTCAAAGGCTATGGAGAAATCATTTTGGAAGACAAGTTTGTCCGAAAGCTTCTGTATTCTCTTCCCGAGTCATGGGACTCAAAGAAGACCGACATCATTGAAGCCAAGAATCTCAAGACTTTAAAGCATGATGAACTCATGGAGTCTCTTCTCACTCATGAAATTATGAAGAAAGGAAAAGAAGAGGAGAAGAAGAAAGAAGAGATAAAGAAGATGGGGAAGAAGAAAATCATGGAGCTTGGCATCAACATTAATGTCATTGCTCTCAAGTCCACCAAGTGCAACCATGTTGAATCAAGTGAGGAGGAATGTGAAGAAGAAAAGACGGTCTATCTCTTCGAAAAGTTTGCCTGATTCATGATGAGCGAGATGGCTAAATCCAAGCATGAATCGAAGAAGAAGATGAAGGATTCCCACAAGTCCAACAAAAGGGATCATCTTCAAAGAAAGCATATGTGGTGACATGGAGTGATGAAGACTCCACCGATGATGTGGTAGCCCACCTATGCTTCATGGCCCTCAATGAGGGGGAGTTAATCTCTAACTCATCTATTTCAAATTCATATACATTTGATGAGTTAAAAGATGCCTATGATGATTTGCTTTTGGAATTTAAGGCATCATTTTCTAAAAACAAAAAATTGCTTTCAAATTTGAAAAAGAAAAATGATTTGATTTCCAAAACAAATCTAGATTTTGAACTTAAAGTTTCAAGTTTACAAGAATTGCTTCAAACGATTGAAAAATATCATCAAAAGGAAATTGATGATCTTAAGAAGGAAAAAGATTTGATTTTCAATGAACTTCAAAAGAAAAACAATTTTGGAAAATCAAATTTTTATGTTAGACAATATAGTGCCCCAAAAGAACTAAGTACTTCAACCAAAAAGGATGAAATTTAAAAATAGATTCCTAAGGGGACTAAACTTTGTGCCACTAATGTTTATGGATCAAAAGCAATTTGGATACCAAAAATTGTATGATTGTCTTGTTTAGGTGTGATGGAGATTGATCAACAAGTTAAACAATGAGGGGAGCTCCATACACACAAAGAAAGCACTTGAAGAAGGAAAGCTTCACATCCTCCCTTGAGTTCAAGTGTTGGTAAAATCTAGTTGTTTTATTTGTTTTAATTTGATTTATTTTTATTTCAACTAGATTATCATATTTTTGGAATAACAATATTTGATGTTTTGAGTAAGGGGGAGCCAATTTTAAAAATATTATTTTTGTCAAAAAAATTTAACTCGTCATTGTTATGGGCTTCAAAGTTTTCAAACATTGTTTGAACCATTTTTGATTTAACAAAAAGGGGAGAATGTTTTAAAAATTAAATTTTCAAATGAATAATGGGGAGTTTTATTTGATTTGAATTTTAATTCTCTTATTCAAAATTTATTTCACTAAGGGGAGAATCTCAACCAATTTTTCAAGATTGGTTTTATTATATCAAAAATGGGGAGATTGTAGAACTAATGTTTTGATAAAATAATTGAAAAATAATTTTGGACTAAATTGAAAAGATTTAAAAAATGCTTTTAAGACCAAACAACTTGAAAATATGTTTGAAGAATTTTTAAAGAGCTTTTGAAGTGTTTTCTAAAGCTAAATTTTACAAACCACCCAGGTGTTTTGAAACACCTCTAGGAGAATTTAGTATATTTGATTCTAACATATTAAATAAATATTATAAAGTAACTATTAAATTTGATTTTTATTTTTAAGAAATAATTTTAATTATAATTTTAGTCCTTTATATTTTTAAAATTTAAAAAAAATTAATAGTGTTCATCGATCTTCATCGTTAGTGGTGTTCATCAATGTTCGTCGCCCGTTGTAGAATTTTCCTAAATTATAATTTTAAAATTTAATCATAAACTCTAAACCCATTTTTTTAATGTTAAGATATATGAAAAATAAAGATAACATTTTTATCTTTACTCAGCCTCTAATTTAGGCACCATTTATGTGCTGTTTTTTTAATGAGTATATTAGTTTTGTTAAAGGAGAAACTTTTTTAAAAAATACAATAAGAATTTACGGCTTAAAGAAATAAACTTAACCCGAACAATTTACAAACTGTTGAAAGAACATCAAACTACTTTTTATGATTGAAATTGAAAACAGGAATATGGAATTTCTTTGGATGTAAAAATGATAAATGGATGAGTTAATGTAATATATATTTAATAGATTTTATTTTTTAAAATTGAATTTATCAACTAATTTTATTGGATTTAGTGCATAATTTTAAGTACTATTTATAATAAAATTCTACAACGTGAGACGAACATTGTTAAACACCACTAATGATGAATATTTTTAACATCATTAAATTAATTAATAAAAATTAAAAAATTTAAGGACTCAAAATATAACTAATAATTATTTTTAAAAAATCAATTAAATTATTATATATATATATATATTGATTTTTTTGATTTTTTTTAAATAAGGGTAAACTACATATTTAATATCTCACCTATTTTAGTATTTCTATTTTGGTACTCGAACTAATTTTTTAAGAAACATGGTACCTAACGGCTAACGTTACGTATTGTTTCTATTTTGGTACCCTGGTTGTTAAATATAAACAGAAACGGTGATGTTGCTTGGTCAAATAACAACTTTAGTCCCTAAAACTTATATAATCTATCAGTTTAATCCAAAATATTACCAATTTAAACACCATTTTTAATTTTTAGATTAAAAATGTAAATTTATTCATTATTCTTTTTCTTATTCCATTCGAAGTATGAAACATTAGATATCAAACATCTTGTTCATTGTCACTACAGTTTTCTGTAAATTTTCATTGATTACTGTTTTTAATTCCTTCAAAAATAATATTGAAGTTAATAACAACAAAAATATACATGTTTTTTGTGGTTATGCCCGGACAGAATGTTTGAAAAAAAATGGTTACCAGGAACTTATATATAAATCCAATACCAATATTGCTTGACCTCAGTTACTAAATATGAACATTTCTATCGGTATTTTTCTTGAACTGTACTGATTCGACTTTGAATCGAATGAACCATGGTACTCTATATACTGTAAGACTACAAAGAGAGGACTCCTAAGTGGCTGGTGGGATGAGTTTATTAACGTCGAATGGAAGAAGATTAAAATAAACTACTTTAACGATTAAAAAACATAAAACTCTTAAAACATTTCCATCGGTATTTTTAATTCCATTAAAAAAATTTATTAAAAATTTTAAGAGTTTATTATAAAGATTGAAATCAAAATTAATCGTTACAGTAGTTTATTTTAATGATTGAAATTAAAATTTTTAAAGTAAAAAATAACGTGTTGGGTTTGTAGCACGCTCGAATCGATCACCGAAACCGTCAATGAGGGTTGTAAATGTTTGGTGGTTGAATTGGCTAAAATCGAAATAAAGGTAGACAAGTGACACAATGATTTTAGAGTGGTTCGGCCTTCTAACAAGCACCTACATCCACTACCTTAGCACACTACTAAGGATTTCCCAATTCACTCAACAATGAATTCGTCCCCTTTTCCCGGTTTAGGAGGAAACCGTTACAACCCTATCTTTTCAATGGCTAAGATAGAACCAACTCTAGTTTTTCTCTCAAGGCTAAACTATAACCTCTCCTTTTACAAGGGATTTGTTTGGTAAACTAAATACCTCTCTAGGTGGGTGTTTACACAAATTTAAGCTCACAAGAGTGTACAAAGAATTTACAATAAAGCACTCTCTAAAGACTATGTACAAGAGAATAGTAAAATAAAGATTTACACTCTAATTCTCTTGACCATATTGCTTGGATGTTGTCTCTAACCATCTTCAAGTGTCCCAAGGTTGCTTTTATAGTGTGGAATGATATTCTAGCCGTTTATGGCCGTTGGAGATGTTTGGGAGCCGTTGGAAGCCATTTAAGTTGAGCTTTAAATGCTCACTTGCACTATAGTTTCGAAACCTTTGGAGAGGTTTCGAAACCTTAAGAGGGGTTTAGAAAAACTAGCCGTTTTATAGCCGTTTGTAGCCGTTACAGGGCCAAAGTTTCGAAACCTTTACAAGGTTTCGAAACCTTTGAGCCAAAGTTTCGAAACCTTGTAAAGGTTTCGAAACCTTTGCTTAGGTTTCTAAAAAATCAGCTACTGCCCAGATAAGTTTCGATACCTTTGTTTGAGGTTTCGAAACTTTCATCTAAAAACATGTATTTCGGGCATTTTTCGACTTTTAAAAGTATAGTTCGATATAGGTATTAAGTCGAACTCTTTCAAAACATTTTGTCACGTTTTAAGGACTTTTGAATTATTTTTGAAGTCTTTAAACAAGTCCAAAAACATTTTTCACAATAATTGTTATATCAAAATATTTCTCAACAATCTCCCCCTTTTTGATATAACAAAACTTCTTTGAAATATTGAATTTAACTTTGATCTCTTTGAATTATTTGCCGAATGAAAATGGCTTGACTATCTAAACATTCCTCCTTATACCCATCGCAAATTAGTTCGTGCTTTTTTCGTCAATGCCTCTTTCATCCGATCACCTAGTGAGCGAAACACCATCATAGGTATCCGTTCTTACCTCATGGGTACCGAATTCGTGTTAACACCTCAAAGCTTAGCCGATCTTTTAGGTGTTCCATTAGATGGGAGTTCTAATGAAAATGATGCTCACAATATTCTCGCTTTCCCGGATGGTAGTCCTACCCACCTTCCTCTTGAGGAGCGCCTCTTTCTACTCCTTACTACTTGGTTCTTCCGTCCCTCCGGCGGAAAAGCCACTAGTATGCGAGCATGTGACTATTGGTGGTTACGCCAATATCGTGATAGAACTTGTCCCGATATTGCTACCATCATATTCCTAAACCTCATTAAAATCATCAATAATCCCACCTCATTCTCTCTTTCTTATGGAAATGTTCTTAGCCACATCTTTAGGAAGCTCAACATTGACACTTCCTTAGATCCTCAAGTTAAGAACAAAAGCTTCATCGACCTAAAATCTTGTCATAAATCCCAATGGTATCATGGTGTACATGGATGGGTTCATAGGGGAGATGTTGTTGAGGAGATTGATGATCGCGAGGATCCTATAGGAGAGGCTCCACTAGCTCCGGCACCGGCACCGGCACCGATTACTTTAGAGGCTATGTATGCGACTATGGTCACGCGCTTTGATAGCATAGATGCTCATCTTCGTGGCATAGATGATCGCGTTACATCTTTGGAGCATGACATGCACGATGTCCACTCTCACTTTTTTCCACCACAGATGCCTCATGATGATGTTTAGATTATATATGCATTCTATATGACTTTATGGTGTTATTGTTACATTTTTAGACTTATTTTGATTTACGCTTTGGTCTTTGTTTTTAAGACATTTTATGATCCTTGTTGCATATTTCTATGGATTTTATTTTGTTGGATTATATATCTTGAAATGTTTTTATGGATGATATGCTATTGAATTATATTGATTTATTAACATTTTGTTGCTTGTGTAGCCATTTATCCTTTTTGCTATAACAAAAAGGGGGAGAAGATTAAGAGTAAATTTGTTTTTATCAAGAGTTTTTATCCAAATATTTCACTATGTCTTTAAAATTATGATTTTAAAAGAATTTCATAAAGACATTTATTAAGGGGGAGCTTATGAAGGAGATTTGAAAATTTAACAAATTTTTCAAAAACAAATTTTTACAAAATGTTTTGTTATATCAAAAAGGGGAGATTGTTGAACTTATTTTGATTTTGATATAACTTAAAAAGAAATTTTAAGGACTACATTGTAAAAATTTGTAAAGTAATTTTAAAGAAATAAATTTGTCAAAAACTCGATTTTAACTTGACAAAATGTTTTGAAAAAGTTCGACTTAGTACCTATATCGAACTACACTTTTAAAAGTCGACAAATGCCCAAAATGTTCATTTTCAAAGGAAAGTTTCGAAACTTTGAGAAAGTTTCGAAACTTTACTGGGCTTTACTGGGCAATAGCTAAATGTTTTTGAAACCTAAGCAAAGGTTTCGAAACCTTCACAAAGTTTCGAAACCTTGGCCCTGTAACAGCTAGTTTTTACAAATCCCTTCTTAAGGTTTCGAAACCTCTGGTAAAGGTTACGAAACCTCTGTGCAGGTGAGCATTTAATGCTCGGTTTTAATGGCTCCCAACGGCTCCAAACTCCCTCCAAAGTCTCCCAACGGTTAGAAAAGATCAAAAGCATATAAAAGGGGTCTCCAAACAGTAATGAAGCAAGAAGAAAGTCAATCCAAACATCCAAGCAATCAAATTCCAATTTGTGCTCAATTTTCAATCTTTCTTGTAAAACACTAGAGTGTTCTTCATTGTAATTCTTGTGCTAGTGTTTCTTTGGGTGTGTGAGAGAGCTTAAACTTTGCAAACACATTCCTAGTGAGGATTTTCTAGTTTGCTTATTTGTATCAATTCTTGGGATAGGATTCAATAGACTTTGGGGTATAAGTCTATTGAATTGTGTAAGGTTACTCATTATCCTTAAAGGAAAGACAAATTAGTGAATTTGTGGAAAATCCTTAGTGTGGGCACTAAGGTAGTGGATGTAGACTCCAATTAGGGGAGTTGAACCACTCTAAATCTCCTTGCAATTTTACCTTTGCAATTAGTGTCCACCATTCCATTCAAAAATCCAATTCAACCCCCTCTTGGTTTTGTTCGATCGATTGCCACTCTCATCATAACGATAGAAATGTTTTAAGAGTTCTATATTTTAATTCCTTTAAAAAAGTTTATTTCAATGAAGAAAATGTTTGATACCTAGTTTTTCATACTTCAAATGGAAGGAGAAGAAAAAATAAATTTACACTTTTAATCCAAAAATTAAAAAAGATGTTTAAATTGATAATATTTTTGACTAAATTGATAGATTGTATAAGTTTTAGGGCCTAAAATTGTTTTTTGACCGAGCAACGTCGATATTTCCATTTATTTTTAACAGTTAGGGTATCAAAATAAAAACAATACGTAATGTTAGGTACCATTTTCCTAAAAAAATAGTTTAGTTACCAAAATAGAAATACGAAAATAGGTGAGGCACTAAATATGTAGTTTACCCAATAATTTAATCGAATTTTTTAAAATAATTATTAATTATATGTTGAGCATTTGAAATTTTTAATTTTTATTAATTAATTTAGTAGTGTTCAGCGGTGTTCAGCGTTAGTGGTGTTCAACGGTGTTCAGCGCACGTGGTAGACTCATCCCTATTTATAACTTAAAGCCAATACTTAAAATTGTAGAACAACACATAAATCTACATTAATTAATATATACAATGGATAGCAAGATAAACTCAACGAGTGACTCAAGTAAAATAAAGGATTCCAAGTTTGAGTATAGTTTTATCGGTAAGGTATATATCTTAGGATGAGTCTACCACGTGCGACAAACACCGATGAACACCACTAATGATGAACACCGATGAACACCACTAATGATGAACACCGATGAACACCATTAAATTAATTAATAAATATTTAAAATTTTAAGGACCCATAATACAATTAAGAATTATTTTTAAAAATTCAATTAAATTATTTTTTATATATATTAAAATTTTATTTTTTTAATAAGGGTAAACTATATATTTAGTACCTCACCTATTTTCGTATTTTTATTGAACCCTCATTATTTTAATATTATTTTAATTTGACCCTATTCTTTATAAAAAATAATTTAACCCTTAACCATCAACCTAAAACCCTAAACTATTAAACCTTAAACCCTTAAACTCTTAAACATATACCTTAAATCATATACCATTAAAAATAATTAATTTACCCTTATTAAAAAAATTAATAGAAATACGAAAATAGGTGAGGTACTAAATATATAGTTTACCCTTATTAAAAAAATAAAATTTTAATATATATAAAAAATAATTTAATTGAATTTTTAAAAATAATTCTTAATTGTATTATGGGTCCTTAAAATTTTAAATATTTATTAATTAATTTAGTGATTTTCATCGCTGTTCATCATTAGTGGTGTTCATCGGTGTTCGTCGCACGTGGTAAAATTTTCCTATATCTTATCATTAGATTAATAAAGAAATATGAACAGATAACACATTTTACTAAGAATCTTAACACTGCTTTCATGAACACTGAATGCATGTGAAGTGAGCAATTAATTAATTTCAAAATCACCATCAAATTCATATGTTTCTACCACCATGTGCTGTCTGTTATGCTCATATTCATTTTTATCCAATATTTACATAAAAAATTACGAAAAGTCATATTTTTTTGCGACTGCACCTAAGATCCAAATATATGTCAAATACGAGTGACAAATAAATTTTTAAAAAATAAAAAGTCAGAACAACATAAAAATAGGCATACCCTTAAGCAAGCATGTGTGCTACTTCAGATATATGTCGATAAACATACTTATGCAGTAGCATGAAAAGAAATACAAATGGATTCCTACAAAAGAAAAAAAGAAAAAGAAATTCGGGGCGAAAATAAAAGGTAAAATGTTCAAAAAGGCGATCCGATGTGATTTCTCCCCCTTGTAAAAGAATAATTCCATTTCTGGCTACTTCAGTTAGAGTCATATGTAAAGACAAGGCAACAAGGATAAACAAAGTCATGTGTTGTAGATGTTTGGTTGTCTGATAAAGCTAAGAAGCACTACTTCAAACAGCAATGAGGACTGTCTTTTGGACGCGGCGGCACACGGCATTTTAGATTCGAATATAAAATGAAAACAGCTAATAAAGAATGAAATAATGATAATGGCAATCGATCCACCAAGTACTATAATATATGGGGGCCGAAAGTAAGAGCCGACAACAATTAAATACAGGGCTCATCTTATTTTAATCCATGTTAGTCAACAATTATACACAAGCCAAAGGGATAGGTTGCACAATCTTGCAGAACCCTAGGGGAAAAGGTTTCGCTACAAGCCAAACAGATATATATATCCGACATCAATTATCCTGGCTTTCCACAGCATGAACAAAACCGATATATGCGGATGGAATATCGAGCTAATGTTCGGTACATTGCATATTTCTAATTAGCAACCAATGCAAACACGTTATTCATGAAAAATGCAAGAAAACTACATCAGTACAGTAGTTTCACTTCATTAAGGATACACTGCAAGAAAAGCAATGCATGCACAATTCAGCATACTAAACCATGGATAGAAGTACTCGGCAAATATTAAATACGTCTAGGGTATAAATTTCGGGAGTGAACATTAAGAATAACAAAGGGGAAATCAACGGGCTAAGTCTAACGTACAACAAGTATATGTTATAGCTAAAAGACGGTAGGTTTCGAAACTGGTCCAAAAACTTAAAATGTTGGACTTATAACATATTAGGTTGATTTTTTTGTGATTTTTGACAAGTTTTGATATTTTGTCCAAGAACCTAAAATGTTATAAATCAACTATCGAAACTTATCAAATATCACGAAAAAATCAACCTAAAATGTTATCTAAAAGTCTAACATTTTAGATTTTTGGACAAATTTCAAAACTTGACATCTTTTAATTGT
The DNA here is from genome assembly GCA_958450335.1 of Hibiscus tridactylites. Taxonomy (NCBI): domain Eukaryota; kingdom Viridiplantae; phylum Streptophyta; class Magnoliopsida; order Malvales; family Malvaceae; genus Hibiscus; species Hibiscus tridactylites. Next base: position 69,133,461 of record OY288277.1, read on the forward strand.
ACCCTAATCCTGCTGTACGTAACACTTCCCGTAGATTTCACCTTTGCCAAAACACAAAACTAATGGAAAAATAAAATAAAGGGAAAATAGGAATAAAAAGGGGTTCGACAAGAAGTTCAAGAAAGCAACAATGTCTTATCATCAGCACACTAAAATTTTGAAGAACTACTCTTATATTAGACATTTATATTATTCTCTGACTATAAATTCACTACAAAACATGTTCTAACAGTGTAAGAAATGTGAACTCGTAGACAAGATGATGAGAGTGACCCACAGAGTGCAATTCTAAAGACAAATAAACAGGAAAAAAATAGCCAAGGCCAAAGACACAGTTGAAGAACATATGTTAATAAAAGGATATGGAGTCTACAAAAGAAGAATTTACCAAACCCATATGAATAATTAGTATGCAGCAGAAAAAAAAGGATCGAATTTAGACTTTAATAGATCCCCCAAGTCAATTGGTCCACCTTTTTGTACTACGAAAGATGATCTCAGTTTATTGTATTACCATAACTTGAACCACCAAGCAAGCCACCTCCAGTGTCTGCATAAACTTCAGAAGGATCAAGAACCGGCGGTGATGATGAACCCCCATTTCTCCCAACGCCGCCGCCACCAGCACTACCACCGAGATGCAATTCAGATATACGTGGAAACCCATCTCTACCTTCAAGTCCTTGGTCATAGAGAACCCCTTTGAACACACGTCCACCAATCCTAACAACTGCTTGATATGCATACGCATCTTCACCATCCTCCACTGCCGTCACTCTTACACACTTGAACACTGCCGGCGCACGTACTTGCCCCGGCAGTGAGCCTGCATCTGCACACACACACACACAAAAAAAAAACCATTTTCCAGTAAAAACCCTACCCAAATTTCAGTCTAGAAACAACCCTAATGAAAGAGAAACAAAAAGCAAACCTGGGTGACTTGTGCTAGTGTCAAACCTTCTTGGAGTAGTGTTTGAAGTTGAAGTATGAGGAGTGGTCGTAGTCTGTGAAGTGATAAGTTTCGGCTTTTTAGCCCCAGAAGTCGACACTAATGAGCCAGCACCGCCAGTAGTAGCGGTGGCTGCCACGAGTTGCCGCTCTCTTCTCCTAGCAGCAGGTACCCACGTGCTCTTCACATGAGTAGGGCAATCAAAGCCTCGACTTTTACAGCATGTTCTACACCTCCTGTGTGTACAATCTTTCTTGGCTTGGTTCCCACAATCTTGACACGTTGGCCCCGAGCTTGAACCTGAACCGCCGCCGCCACCACTGGGTTGTATCAAGCTCAAGGAAGAAGAATTGTTGTTGATATCAAGGATTGATGGTTTTTTAAGATTATGAGGGGAGCTTTGATTCTGCCATAACTGCATCCCACTGAGCTTGTTACGACCATTGTTATTCAGCAAATCAGAATCCTCCGTATTTTGTGGAGCTAAACATGGAGACGCGGTGAGAAGTGGGAAAACACCGAAGCCAACACCAAGCGCCGTGGCAGCATTCTGACCGTCGAATTGATCATTACCGATGATGGGATCTTGAGCACGGTGGTGATGGTGATGATGGTTAAAAGACGCAGGAGCAACAACAACGAAATCGCGGAGACCAACCATCCCCATTTCAGAGGGAAGCCCGTAGTTGAGCGGACGAGCAGAGGGTGGCCATTGAGTGGTGGCGGATCCAGGTGCAGCAGCCACCGCTGCGGCGGCGTTCGCATTGAATCCAAGGGACAAATCATCGGGGCCAGCTCGGATTTCTGTGGACGATGATGTCGCCCAATCTGCAAAGGCTCCTGAGTCTGAAAGTAGCGGCCTTGTTGTGGTAGCCACAATGACAAAGATAATAACAAAATTATGCAGGCAAAGACGTCTCCTTCAATTGTTAAAACCTCAATCTTTACAAACATACAACACACAAATATGTAAAGAAGAGGGAAAGAAGTGGAGAAAAGGGGGCAATCAAAGGAAGATACGCATATCTCTATGTGGGCGTTATATGAGTTAGAAGAGTGGAAAGGGTGGGGTCGAAATCTCTGAAATTGTAGCAGAAGAAGATAAAAAGAAAGAGAAAGAGATCTTCTTTGTTGGGTGGCTTTCCAAATCCCAATTGCTGCACAGCAAGCACTAGTGTTTCTTTCTTTTTTGTGTTATCCTTTGCCTTCTGCCATTAATCTGCAGCAATACTAAGGGAGGATTGAGATATTTCCGTTAGCTTAGTACTGTCACTAAAGCTGATAAGAAGAAGAAATAGAAAGCAAATCAAATGAAAGCCCCAAGCCAAGCTGAAACTTCTGCAGTCTTGTAGTAATTAACAATACATAGGTATAGGATGAAGTTGTAACGACCCTTTTCTCTTGTTTTCTTTCTGTCTCCTTTTCTCTCTCTATACGGATACGATCTGGTTACGTAATACTACAATATGTGAAAATTATCACTTGAAAAAAAAGTAATAAGATAATCTTAGCCATTCATTTTCCTATTTAACGATCCAAAAAACATGTAAAACTTAAAAAGTTTTACAATGTTGTAAGTTGATCCTAACCTTATATATATATATATATATATATGAGAGTATGTATGTGTGTTTCTTCTTCAATAGCTTGCAACCCAATCCTTAATTCCCTTCCTCATCTTCATGTTATTTCTTTGTTTTGTTTTTTTCTTTTCTTTACAAGAAAGCAAAACTGAGGCGGGTTCTCTTTTGCCTTGTTTTCTCTCTCTCCAATAATCGCACACCAACTAAAGAGAAGAGGGTATAAAGACTTTTGTTGTTTATACCATGTTCGAACTATTTTTAGAGGTTTGGTGAGAGAGAATTAGAAAAGTTAATTGGGTGAAATCTCTCTATTAAAAAAACTGTTTAGAAGAGCTTTTTGAGTTTAGAAGTTTTGATATGAGAATTGTAAATACTCTTTTATTATTATCACTTACAAAAAATCTCCAAATAATCTACATTTGATTTTTTTTTCTTTCTATTTTTCATTTCCTTACCCTAACGTATTCTGTAACCAGTCATTTTATCTTCCTTAAAAATTTCTGTTCTTTTGATCGATCAAATTGAAAAGCCTAAGCTATCAAGCAAGGACTTGAGTTCTAATGTCTACTATTTTTTTTTGTTAAACATTCAATTTATTTGATTATTTTCATTCATTTTCCCTTCATTTATTCTGGTTGTTTGGGTGAGCCTGAGATTGCTTAATAAGATTGTGGTCATGGTTATAAGAGTGGGGGTTAGGTTGCAATTTAAAAGTGCAACGCTTCGATTTTGGGCCTAGAAGTTAGCCGGTCTAAACCGGTTTATTTAAACAGTTCGAGCGAACTGAGTAAGATGGTTAGTCTAGTTTCAAGAATTTAATCAGATTAAATGGATTTCGGGCGAAATAAAAATATTCTAAAATACTATTCTTAAAGGTTTTGATGAACTCAATTTCGCAAAAATAAATTGGGTTAATTGACATTTTAAAAGTGGTGCCTAAATTGTAAATTTTATAAAGTTATTTTGGTGACTAAATTGAAAATGAGTCAAAACTTAGAATCTTTATAGGAGCTATTACACCAAAGTGTTTTATCAGCTTTTCCTTATTTTCAATTATTTTATAATGGTTTTAAAAAGGTTTATTAATAATAATAAAAATGATTTAATAAAGAGATTTCTTAAAAAGTCAATTCATTTTCTTACGTAACTTCTCTTTTTCACTTATCAAACTAAATTTCTTTCATAAATATGATGAGGAATCAATTGATTCGATTTTCTTTTTGATTTCCTAAAGTAATCTTTGATTTTCTACAACAAATCTCATTAGATTTTTTGAATCTTTCAAGCCAATCAAGGGAAAAGTAACTTGTTTGATGTGACATTTTTAATTCTCCTCTAATCAAAGGTTATTTATTGAAATTCTAAAGTTCTTGACTCTTTTGTTTTGATTTTTAACTTGATTCGATTAATAAATGTTGATATCTTGATTTAATTGAGCTTTAATGCTAGTTTCATTGATGAAATTATTTGAGAATTAAATTGGACTGATTTTTGTTGGGTTTGAGATTGATTTTAATCACAATCTTCATGTTTAATTATGTTGATAATTGGGTTTTATCAATGAAATCCCGAAACTAAGTGATTTTTGTTAGAGTATGCCCAAAGACCAATCATATGATGATTATAATAACATACTATTTTACCAAATTTATGGAATAAAAACATTGCCATTATTATATTTTCATATGTTTCTGTGCATTAAACTATATAAATGATAATAACGTCCATACAATAATATGATTATTGTTAAAAGATCCTTAGTCGAATATTGTTACGGGTATGGACAATAACAATATATAAAGACTAATATGTGATTGATGACAAGCGTTGTCATTGACATAGAGATGTCAAAATCAACATATAAGTATTTGTTAGAGAACAACATACTGGATTGACCCGCTATGAGCATGTTTCTTGGGTAATTATGTGACAGTCACAACATTGCTCATGATAAACATATGTATAATCCTCAGACTTGAGATCAACATGATTTCAACATAAAGATTTACGTATTTTGACATAGTCAAATGTGTGTCGTAACTGACTACATTATAAAGACTGATGATTGGATACATGATGACTTATGTAGTGAAATATGGTTGATCAAGAAAGGATTTGTCCCTCCTACAAAATGGGAGAAATATCTTCGGCCACTTGATTGAGTGAGATTAAAAAATGCATGGCCATGCTCGAATATTATGATATGAGATATCATAGAGATTCGTTTATCATAATCTACTTAAGACATCAAGAAACACTAGATGGACAACGCAAGTGTGACTAACCCATGACTTGTGTTCATCTAAGATATAAAGGACAAAAGGATGAAATACATAAAAGAAGTTGATTCAGGAATTAGGAAAGTCAAACCATGACTTCATGCAACTTAGGTAGCAATGATGTATTGCTAGATGCCACTCATTGTTTGTAAAATTAGAACAATTCTAATTTTGCTGCTAACGTTGCATGAACCTACAAGGGTCACACCCTTCGAATGAAACGAACAAAAATTGGAAACTATACTCCCTATTTTAGGGAGGTTGCCGAAAATCCCCTATGGGATATGGGAAATCGGCAACTCCCTTAAATGGGAATAATATTGGATAAATATTGTATTTATCAGATATTATTTAGAGTATGGAAAATATTTAGAGATTTAAATATTATAGAATAAGATTCTAGAAATTTAAATATATATTTGGAATTTATATATTGTATATTTAAATATATTTAAATCCAAGTAAAGATAGAATGAGATTTTATATAATAAATATATATATATATATATATATTTGGATAAAATATAATGTATATTTAAATCCATGTTTTATGTAGAATGAGATTCTACACAATTAAATATATATATTTCATTTAATATTATTAAATATAATGTATATTTAATATAAACCAATTTCAAGTAGAATTAGATTCTATGAATTTTTGTTGAACTTGGATTTAAGGAATTCAACTAGAATTAAGTCTCTGAATACTATATAAAGTTAAAGGGACAAGGGCTAGCAACCAAATCATCCCTCTTCATCCTCTTGAAGATTTCGACAACACCCCTAGGGATTCCCCACTGGAATTCGACATATCCTAGAAAGCTCTCTGAGAAGCTGTTCGATATTTTTCTGGTGTTCTACTTGCCCCCTGGCAAATCCCTGAAGGTTCCTTTGCTCGATTGCAAGTCCCGGTTGAACTCCTGGTCGATTTCAGACTCCCTTAGGAATCCCTAGAGGGATTTCGACTTCTCCCTAGAAGGTGTTCAAACCTGTCGAAATTTATCCCTAAGTGTTAGGGAGGCGAAAACTTTGTTCGTTTTGTTCGGGTGGACTCCGTAGAGGTTGTTGCGAACTTGTGACGATTCCGGTTTTACTTAACGTGGTTATTCCAACATACCGTCGGTTTTCCAGTTTCCAGAGTCTTAAAAGGTATCTCTTCATCTCTTCACCCCGGATTCGTTCATGTACATGGATCCTGGCTGGATTACGTCAGATTAATTTTTCCGCTGCGCCACGGGGCGTGCCAGCGTATCCCAATAGTGGTATCAGAGCCACTTGTATCATACGAATTCGGACTTAAATTCTTGGGTGATGTTTATGTATAGGATGCATGCTGTTTGATTCGATTTAGATATTTATCGTTTATCGTATCACACCTAATAAAGACTTATTTCGATTATCACTGAATGGTTAAGAGTTAATCATAACTATGTTAGATTGCTTCAATGTTAAATGTTAACATGTTGAGACTAATAGTTAGTCTAGATAACAAGTAGTTGTTCGTGGTTTCATAGATTTATGAAATATATGAAAGGGCTTCTAATTTGATAAAAGTTATCAAACTATCTTTCACGGTGAATCCATAAGAGTTATGGTTAGACGTTATGAAAAATGCATGTCTATGATTGGCATCATCAAAGACCTGATACTTGAGTGTGCCTAGTGGCCACCTCTCTTTCATGTTGACCTACCTGGTGCATTTGTTCGTTAACGCAAATGGTTTATGAAACCTCCTGATCCTTCTTTGGCCCATTAACCGCAACATAGGGATAATCAATTTAAAACTCTGTAAACACGTCGTTACTTTGTTCGCACGATGTTTGAAATGCATGTTAGATTGCACGGTGTTTGTTTTGCATGGTTATAGCCCATAGCCTTTATAGTTTTGGTTTTTATAAATACGGCCTGCGTGTCGTGCCATTCTCTATCTTCTATTGTACTTCTCATCTCACTCCCTCGCATGTAACACGAGTTTCTGAAAATTGTAAATACTCATGGAGATAAAGCAAGAACCAAGGTAGCAGCGTGGTGGGCCTTCCCTGGTGGACCGGGCGTTTTAGAAGTAGATTATATCTTCGGTAGAATGGTCCTCCCATTGGCTTGTGACGAGTCGCCTTAGGTTAAGAAGGGCTATAATCATTGCATATTTATTTAGCGCTTATATTTACCTTGTATGTTATGCAATTGATGTTTTATAAGCATGATTAAACATAGTTCTATTGATAGGATCAATGTTAAAATGATGAGATAATTAAGTAAATCCCTCACTATAATTCTAAGTTTGTTTTAACCATCCAATATTTACCCTCGTTAAAGCTTCGATCGATATAATGCGAGCTTTGCCAAAGCAATGTCACATTTATCTATCTTAGTTAAACGCGAAGAATAAGCTAGTGATATTCGCCGGTTGAGATATTGGTATTGACTTGGCTGGGTTGTTCTAATAAGATTAGAAAACCTAGTGGTTAAAAGTTTTGGTTAATCATAAGATGATTTAAAGAACAAGAGTTGTTCGCCAAAAGATGAGGAATTACATGAGATGTAATTAGTAAAGTGTTACTTACCTAAATAACCATTTCCTAAACGACTGGCCAAAGATGATTTAAGAATGGTGAAATACGGATCCTCACTCACTAGAAAAACTATCGAAATGTTTTTCCGAAATTAAAACTAGAGGGTTTTTAATTTTGAAGAAAATAGTGTGAGTAAAACTTATAGTTAAGACATATTATAAGTTTGAAATTTGGTAAAAATTACTTAGCATATTTCATTGTTGTAGAATTAAAGACAAACAACACATTATCATTGCGATCAGATATTAAGGAAGGACAAACTCAAAGGCTTAGGCTTCCTTAACTAGTTTCGAAGTTTGAGAATGGTTCACAAACGAAGAACTATAGACTGTGTCACTAAAGAAGTAAAAGATGCAAATAAAACGCCCATTACATATATCTTTGTGATTGATGTTAATTTATCAACATCTTCGTCTTGGGTATTAGATGCTGGTTGTGGTTCACACATTTGTACTTCAGTACTTGGACTACAAAAGAAAAGAAATCTGGCTAAAGGAGATGTGGACCTACGGGTTGGAAATGGAGCAAGAGTTGCTGCATTGGCCATAGGGACATACGTTTTATCTTTGCCTAGTGGACTTGTTTTAAATGTAGAAGATTGTTACTTTGTGCCTAGTTTGACTAAGAACATAATTTCTCTATCTTGTTTGGACAAGGTAGGTTTTGAGATTATCATCAAGAACAATTGTTGTTCTCTCTATCTCAAAAGTATCTTTTATGGTTCGGCACAATTGGTTAATGGTCTTTACATTTTAAATCAAGATAATTCCATGTATAATATAAATACGAAAAGATCCAAGACAAATGACTCAAATCAAACTTTCCTCTCGCTTTGTCATTTGGGCCATATAAGTGAAAAACACATATTAAAGCTCCATAAAGATGGGCTTTTAGATTCATTTGTTCTCGAACAAATTGATGTATGTGAACCTTGCTTATTGGGAAAAATGACTAAAACTCCCTTTAATGGTAAAGGTGAAAGAGCAAGTGACTTATTGGAACTAATACATACAGATGTATGTGGACCAATAAGCACACCAGGTAGAGGAGGATTTCAATACTTCATTACTTTCACTGATGATTTCAGTCGCTATGGGTATATTTACCTTATGCACCGTAAGTCTGAATCACTTGAAAAGTTCAAGGAATTCAAGAATGAAGTAGAGAATCGAACCAACAAAAGGATTAAAGCAATTCGATATGATCGAGGTGGAGAATACTTGAGCATAGAGTTTGATGAGCTCCTAAAAGAGTGTGGGATTGTCTCACAGCTTACTCCACCTGGTACACCACAGTGGAATGGAGTTTCAGAAAGAAGGAATCGAACCTTGTTAGATATGATTCGATCAATGTTGAGTCATAGCAATCTTCCAACTTCCTTTTGGGGACATGCATTAGAAACATCTACCTTCACATTAAATTGTGTTCCTACTAAATCGGTTCAGAAGACACCATATGAGATATGGACTGGGAGGCGTCCTAGTATGTCATTTATGAAAATTTGGGGTTGTGAAGCTTATGTTAAACATTATATGTCTACAAAGCTAGAACCTAAATCTCATAAATGTATTTTTGTTGGATATCCAAAAGAGACTAGAGGATATTATTTCTTCAATCCTCCAGAGAACAAAGTGTTTGTTGCTCGAACAAGAGTATTTCTCAAAAGAGAATTCCTCTCGAAAGGCAAGAATAAGAATATTCAACTTGAAGAAATACAACAAATTAACGAACCAGAGGTTGAAACCATTCCTCAAACATTTGAGGAACAACCAACGAATTTAGTTACACAACCACTGCGTAGATCTACAAGAGAACGCCATGTACCTGAGAGATATGGATTTCTCATAACCACACATGGAGACATTCTCTTGTTAGATCAAGATGAGCCTAAGACTTATCAAGAAGCAGTATCTAGCCCAGATTCTAAGAAATGGCTTGAGGCCATGAGATCTGAAATGGACTCCATGTCTGAGAACCAAGTATGGACTTTGGTTGAACCACCCAAAGGGATAAAACCCATAGGGTGCAAATGGGTTTTCAAGAAGAAAACTGACATGGATGGTAATCTACAAAAATACAAAGGGAGATTAGTCGCGAAAGGCTTCCGACAGATTCATGGTATAGACTATGATGAAACTTTTTCTCCCGTAGCTATGTTTAAATCCATTCGGATCTTGCTTGCAATAGCTGCATACCATGATTATGAAATTTGGCAAATGAATGTCAAAACTGCTTTCCTCAATGGAAAGCTTGAAGAGGATGTGTATATGACACAACCAGAAGGTTTTGTAACTCCTGAAAATACTGGAAAGGTTTGTAAGCTACAAAGGTCCATTTATGGATTAAAGCAGGCTTCAAGAAGCTGGAATCTTCTTTTTAATGAAACCATCCAAGAGTTTGGTTTTATTAGAAACGAGGATGAGCCTTGCGTATACAAGAAGGCAAGTGGGATCATTGTTTCTTTCCTAATCTTGTATGTAGATGACATACTCATCATAGGAAATGATATACCAACCTTACAGTCTGTTAAGACTTGGTTAAGTAATTTTTTCTTTATGAAAGATTTAGGTGAAGCAACGTATATTCTAGGAGTCAAGATCTATGGAGATAGAACAAGACGACTCCTAGGTTTGAGTCAAAGTACATACACAGACAAGGTACTGAAAAGGTTCAGTATGGAAGATTCTAAGAAAGGATTCTTTCCTATGAGGCATGGCATTTCTCTTACAAAAGATATGTGTCCTTCAATGCCACAAGAAAGAGAAAGAATGAATAAGATTCCATATGCCTCGGCTATTGGATCTATCATGTATGCCATGATATGTACACGGCCGGATGTTTCATACACCTTAAGCATGACGAGTCGATATCAAGTAAATCCTGGTGAAAGTCATTGGGTGGCAGTTAAGAACATCCTTAAGTACTTGAGAAGAACTAAGGATATTTTAATTGTCTATGGTGGTGAAGAAAAGCTCAGTGTAATAGGTTATACTGATGCTAGTTTCCAAATAGACAAGGATGATTCCCGATCGCAATATGGTTTTGTGTTTTTTCTTAATGGTGGTGCTGTAAGCTGGAAAAGTTCAAAGCAAGACACAGTAGCAGATTCTACAATAGAGGCTGAATATATAATAGCTAGTGAAGAAGCTAAAGAAGCAGTTTGGATCAAAAAGTTCGTAACTGAACTCGGAGTAGTTCCTAGCATATTAGATGCTATAGAACTTCGTTGTAATAACAAAGGGGCCATTGCGCAAGCAAAGGAACCCAGATCCCATCAAAGATCCAAACACATTCTTAGACGATTTCATTTCATTCGAGAAATCATAGATCGAGGAGATGTTGAAATATGCAAAGTAATCACAGATGATAACATTGCTGATCCCCTGACGAAAGCTTTGGCACAACAAAAGCAAGATCGTCACACTGAGTCACTTGGTATTAGATACATAAGTGATTGGTCTTAGTGCTAGTGGGAGATTGTTAGAGTATGCCCAAAGACCAATCATATGATGATTGTAATAACATACTATTTTACCAAATTTATGGAATAAAGGCATTGCCATTATTATAGTTTCATATGTTTCTGTGCATTAAACTATATAAATGATAATAACGTCCATACAATAATATGATTATTGTTAAAAGATCCTTAGTCGAATATTGTTACGGGTATGGACAATAACAATATATAAAGACTAATATGTGATTGATGACAAGCGTTGTCATTGACATAGAGATGTCAAAATCAACACATAAGTATTTGTTAGAGAACAACATACTGGATTGACCCGCTATGAGCATGTTTATTGGGTAATTATGTGACAGTCACAACATTGCTCATGATAAACATATGTATAATCCTCAGACTTGAGATCAACATGATTTCAACATAAAGATTTACGTATTTTGACATAGTCAAATGTGTGTCGTAACTGACTACATTATAAAGACTGATGATTGGATACGTGATGACTTATGTAGTGAAATATGGTTGATCAAGAAAGGATTTGTCCCTCCTACATAATGGGAGAAATATCTTCGGCCACTTGATTGAGTGAGATTAGAAAATGCATGACCATGCTCGAATATTATGATATGAGATATCATAGAGATTCATTTATCATAATCTACTCAAGACATCAAGAAACACTAGATGGACAACGCAAGTATGACTAACCCATGACTTGTGTTCATCTAAGATATAAAAGGACAAAAGGATGAAATAGATAAAGGAAGTTTATTCAGGAATTAGGAAAGTCAAACCATGACTTCATGCAACTTAGGTAGCAATGATGTATTGCTATATGCCACTCATTGTTTGTAAAATTAGAACAGTTCTAATTTTGCTGCTAACGTTGCATGAACCTAAAAGGGTCACACCCTTCGAATGAAATGAACAAAAATTGGAAACCATACTCCCTATTTTAGGAATGTTGCCGAAAATCCCCTATGGGATAGGGGAAATCGACAACTCCCTTAAATGAGAATAATATTGGATAAATATTGTATTTATCATATATTATTTAGAGTATGGAAAATATTTAGAGACTTAAATATTATAGAATAAGATTCTAGAAATTTAAATATATATTTGGAATTTATATATTTTATATCTAATTCCAAGTTTATGTAGAATAAGATTCTACATAATTAAAAATATATATTTAAATATATTTAAATCCAAGTAAAGATAGAATGAGATTCTATATAATAAAAATAGATATATTTGGATTAAATATAATGTATATTTAAATCCATGTTTTATGTAGAATAAGATTCTACATAATTAAATATATATATATATATTTCATTTAATATTATTAAATATAATGTATATTTAATATAAACCAATTTCAAGTAGAATTAGATTCTATGAATTTTGGTTGAACTTAGATTTAAGGAATTCAACTAGAATTAAGTCTCTGAATACTATTTAAAGTGACAAGGGCTAGAAACCAAATCATCCCTCTTCCTCCTCTTGAAGATTTCGACAACACCCCTAGAGATTCCCCACTGGAATTTGACATATCCAGAAAGCTCTCTGAGAAGATGTTCGATATTTTTCTGGTGTTCTACTTGCCCCCTGGCAAATCCCTGAAGGTTCCCTTGCTCGATTGCATGTCCCGGTTGAACTCCTGGTCGATTTCAGACTCCCTTAGGAATTCCTAGAGGGTTTTCGACTTCTCCCTAGAAGGTGTTCAAACCTGTCGAAATTTATCCCTAAGTGTTAGGGAGGCAGAAACTTTGTTCGTTTTGTTCGGGTGGACTCCGTAGAGGTCATTGCGAACCTGTGACGATTCCGGTTTTACTTAACGTGGTTATTCCGACATACCGTCAGTTTTCCAGTTTCCAGAGTCTTAAAAGGTAACTCTTCATCTTTTCACCCCTGATTCGTTCCTGTACATAGATCCTGGCTGGATTACGTCGGATTAATTTTTCCGCTGCTAGTTTCATTGATGAAATTAATTGAGCTTTAATTGAGCTTTAATGCTAGTTTCATTGATTAAATTAATTGAGAATTAAATTGGACCGATTTTGCTGGGTTTGAGATTGATTTTATACACAATCTTTATGTTTAATTATGTTGATAATTGGGTTTTATCAATGAAATCCCGAAACTAGGTGATTTTCTATATTTTTACGTTGGAAAAAGTGGAGTTTTAGGCTCTTTTTGTGTTTAATTGAATGCTAAAGCTATAAGGTTGTTTGGAGGATGATTTTAGATGTAAATGATGATGATTAGATGTTTAATTCTATGGGTATAGACTTGTAGACGTTTAGATGAGTTTTTGCGATGTTTTCGATTGTTATAAAAGGGTGATTGTTGGTTTATTGATAGAAAAAGTGAAGGAGTGGTGTTGCTGGGATTTTGGATGCCTAAAAGTGCATTAATCCTCTGGTTTAATGGGGATAAAACAAGGGAATTGGATCCGACATAGTTAGAAGAGGATTCGATAGAATTTGGTGCTTGAGATCGCTTCGGTGAAGCAAGGGAAGCATTGTTGGTGAGTGGAAATGCTATTAAAAGCTTTTCAAAAGTTTGAGAATACTTTTTAGGGGTTTAGATTGAGCTTGAAATGCTAATCTAAGCTCGGAAGTAAGCATGGAAGATTTCACTCTCGATTTTCGGTTTCCATTGTTTTATTAAATTGATGCTCATGTTTTGAAGATAGATTTGCTTTACCCACTGTTATATGCATGTTTTGGAAGCGAGAAATGTTGCATATGTTTATATTTTGATAATACATGTGTTTAGAAAGTGGTATGCAACATGTTTGAGAAAATGCCTAAATACATAGTTTAATGTATTTGAGATACTTTGATAGAAATTGGTCTGAATTGTAACGCCCCGAGAAAATGGAGGGGTTTTAGCAAGAATCCCGAAATGAGTTCTCATGGGTATTTTAAAAGTGTCAAAACTTTGATTTTTAGTGTGGTTTTAAGTTGGAGAGCGAGGCTGATGTTATAGCAGTGTTAGAGAGGTTGTTGAGTTAAAAGGAGCTCGATTCCTTCAACCGTTGTTGCTCACCAAGTGGTGAAGAGGTGGAATTTTTGGTGAATGAGGTGTGGAAGCTAAAATAAAGATGACACAATGATTTTAGAGTGGTTCAACCTTCTAACCAAGGTCTACATCCACTACCTTAGCTTCCCACTAAGGATTTCCAATCAATCCATTATTGATTCGTCCCCTGTTCTAGGCTTAGGAGGAAACCCTTATACACCGAACAAGCTTTCTACCCAAAGCCTTGATCAAACCCTCTTTACAAGAGAAAGGAAAAATGCAAACTTAAATCCCTCTAATAGGTATTTGTTTGCTCAATAATGCACTCACCCAAAACCTAAAACACTTGAGCAAATTTGACAATTTTGGCTCACTAGTGTTTGTCTATACAAGAATTGACAATTTAAGTACAAAGACACTTTTTGATCATTTGTTGATTAACAATTGAAGCATTAACCATATCTTGATGCTTGGAGGTCCCTTTTATACTCCTTGATGAGTTTGTAGCCGTTACTAGCCGTTGGGGTTGAATTGGAGCCGTTGAGGACTTTATTTCCCACCATAAATGTAGTTCTGCAGCTCACCATTTCGAAACATTCGTGACCGTTTTGAAACACCCTTTAAGTAGAAAGAGTCGTTGCAGTCTGATGCATCACCCGTATCGAAACACCCTTGACCATTTCGAAACACCCGTATCGAAACACCTGTCTCCGTATCGAAACGATCTGCATTTAAATGTTAGTTTTGAAATAGCCGTTGGGATTTATGACCGTTGTGGTCGATGCCACGTAGGCATATTGAAACGACATAGACTGTATCGAAACACTGGGCAAAATTCTCATCCAGGAAAGGCTCGTTTCGATACTAGTATCGAAACATTTTTGCTACTAGAATACCCCATATCGAAACACTTAAGGGTGTTTCGAAACACCTGGATGGTTTTGTGTATTTTGGCTTTTGAAAACATGTAAAACCCTTTTGAAAACATCCCTAAACATAGTTTCAAGTTATTTGGACTTTGGAAATAGTTTTGAATTCTTTTTAAATTAGTCCAAAACATTTTTCAATTATTATATCAAAACATTAGTTCTACAGAGGTGTTTTGAAGGTGTTTAACGGTGTTTTGGGTGTTGGAATTGGTAGTTTTCTTCTAGGTTTGGTGGGAGTATGAAAATGAAGAAGTTTTTTTAGGTCATGGTTTGGAAATATGGTAAATGGGTCTTGAAATTGTGTTTTGATCGTGACAATGGTTTTGGGGATGAATGATTGAGTAAATTGTTGTTTTTGATTGACTAGAATCAAGGGAAACCATTACAGAAGCTTCGAGCACTATTCCAGAAAATTTGGAGACTTGAGATTGGTGTTTCGGCTTCCGGTTGGGCTTCATCGGTGAGTGAAAATGGTTTGAACTTGATTTGATTTCAAAATGGGTTATTGCGGGTTTGGGTGGAGCCTCGAGGGCTAACATAAACCCAAGTGTAAGTTTGCTAAATTTTACCTTGATTGTTAAGCGTTGGTGCATGAACAATTGTTGTGATGTTTTGTAAAATGTGGATTGCCTTTATTTCCGTTTGTTTTTGTGTAGTCGTTGTTGGTGTCGAGCCTCACGTGATGGTTGTGTAACTACGGTGATGTGTAGTTCCACCGGTAGTGACTAGTAGAAGAGTACGTTGATGTGTAGTCCCATTGGAAAACTACTAGTCGAATCGGTGATGTGTAGTCCCACCGTGTTTTGGTTGTGCATGTGCAAACCATGTAATTGTGTTGTTGTGCTTCCTTTCGTGCATTTAAATGGCTTACTTATCGTTTAAGAAATGTGTTTTGAAAACTGCATGATTGATGAGTTTTTAGAGCTTCGCTCACTAAGCTTCCAAGCTTACGCTCTCCTTTTTCCAACATGCAGATCGTTAGAGTTTCGGAAGGCAAGTGGGCAAGGGAGGAGCTTTTCGGAGTTCTCAAGTAGCTCAAGTATGGTTTAAGTCTTTGTAATAATGCCTAGACAATGGGGGTGTTAGACTTGTATGGAGTTGGTGCCAAACTCCTTAGTTTGTTTTGTTGATGTTCTAGCATGTTGAGTGTTGATACAATGTTGAATATGTTTATGCTTCTATGTTGTGGATTGTAAACCATGTTTATTTTGTGGCTTAAATGCTTCTATGTGTTTTGTAAACCATGTTTATGCTTTTATGGTCTCTAGGGCCGAGGATATAAAACAAAACTTAGGTTTCATTGCTCGTGCTAGTGGGTCCGATTCCGGGAAGAGACACGCGAATTGGGATATAGACCATGCCAAGAGGCATAGGGATAAGAGGTATCAGCCCGATTCGAGACATAGGGGTGGTAACTTTGGACGAGGCCACCATGGCCTAAGAGCTGTTGTACACACTCCGGAGTGCACTAGATGCGGGAGACGCCACCAAGGCGAGTATGGGTATCTACGGGGTGTGTTGGAACTGTAGCTCCCGAGACCATTTGAGGCGTGACTTTCCACACCGGGCTCGGGGCAGACCGGCTCCCGCTAGAGGTTTCGAGCATCAGAGAGGCCGTGGGCGCGGTCGTGGTATCTTTTAGCCGAGGAACGAGGGTCAGAGGAACTTAGCTCATGTAGTGGCAGTTCAACCCGAGGGAGGAGGACCGGCTAGGGTGTATGCACAACGAGAGGTCGGGAATGACACGTATGTCATTGTAGGTAATTTCTTGTTACAGTATTTGAGTTTGCTTTCTTTGATTGATTTGGGGTCAACACATTCTTACATTTTGGGTGAGCACGCAAGGTCCTTAGGGTTACCATGTGAGTGGCTAGAGGTAGGTGTAAATGCCACTAGCTCGTTTGGTGATACAGTGGTAGTTAAGAAAATGTATAGGAGGTGTCCCTTGATGGTTCAGGGCCACGTGTTTCCGGTTGATATGATGGAATTACCGTTCTATAGTTTCGACGTGATTTTGGGCATGGATTGGCTCGTAGAGCATAGAGCTAGGGTTGAATTTGAGACCAAAAGAGTCTCCTTGAGGCTTACAGATGACTTCGAGGTTGTGGTAGTTGGTGAGAACGTTAGGTTCTTGTCCAATGTTGTTTTTGCTTTGGAAGCTCAGAAGTTGTTGAATTCGGGTTGTTAGGCTTATGTGGTGAATCTGAATATGAGTGAGGTTAGACCACAAGACATCAGGACAGTTTGTGACTTCCCGAGTGTTTTTCCGAAAGAGTTGTCGGGTTTGCCTCCAGACAGAGAAATCGAATTTGCTATTGAGACGTATTCTGATTCTGCACCAGTGTCTATTGCTCCATATAGAATGGCACCAAAGGAGTTGAAAGAGTTGAAGACACAGCTTCAGAAGTTGTCCGATAGAGGTTTCATTAGGCCTAGTTTTTTCTCCGTGGGGTGCTTCAGTCTTGTTTGTGAAAAAGAAGGACGGTAGTATGAGGATGTGTATAGATTATAAGCAGTTGAACAAAGTGACAGTGAAGAACAAGTACCCTTTTCCTAGGATAGATGACTTGCTTAATCAGCTGAGAGGTGCTTCAGTGTTTTCAAAGATTGATTTGAGGTCCGGATACTATTAGTTGAAGGTGAAAGATGTGGACATACTGAAGACAGCCTTCCGTACACGTTATGGGCACTATGAGTTCTTGGTAATGCCTTTCGGGTTGACTAACGCTCCAGCAGCTTTCATGGATATGATGAACCGTGTGTTTCATGATTTTTTGGACATGTTTGTGGTAGTGTTCATAGATGACATCTTAGTGTACTCTAGGACCGAAGAAGAGCATGATGAGCATTTGCGGTTAGTGCTTCAGACCTTGCTTAAGAATCAGTTGTATGCCAAGCTAAGCAAATGTGAGTTTTGGATTAGGGAGGTAGTCTTCCTAGGTCACGTGATCTCGGCTAATGGGATTAGTGTGGATCCCAAGAAGATAGAAGCCATAGTGAGTTGGAAACAACCGAAGTTAGTGACAGAAATCTGTAGTTTCCTAGGTTTGGTGAGATATTATAGAAGATTTGTCGAGGGAATTTCAAGGATAACGGCTCCTTTGACTAAATTGATTCAAAAGAATGTCCCATATGTGTGGTCAGATGGAAGACAACAAGCGTTTGAGAAGTTGAAGAAAGCTTTGACCGAAGCTCCTATTTTGATTCAGCCTGAACCGGGAAGAGAGTTCGTGGTTTACAGTGATGCATCATATGTAGGTTTAGGTTGTGTGCTTATACAAGAAGGTAGGGTGGTAGCTTATGCTTTGAGACAGTTGAAGGTTCACGAGAAGAACTATCCCACTCATGATATAGAGTTAGCCGCAGTAGTGTTTGGTTTGAAGATCTGGAGACACCACCTTTATGGTGAGAAGTGCACTATTTTTACCAACCACAAGAGTTTGAAGTACTTGATGTCTCAGAGAGAGTTGAACCTTAGGTGGCTAGAGATTCTTAAGGACTATGGCCTTACGATAGAATACCATCCAGGTAAGGCAAACGTAGTGGCTGATGCTTTGAGTAGAAAAGTGGCAGTTGAGTTGCGAGCTATGTTTGCGAGATTGAGTGTGTCCAATGATGGTGGGTTGATAGCCGAACTTCAGGTTAAGCCTTCGTTAGCCCAGTTGATTCGAGAGAAGCAGTTGCGAGACGAGTCTTTGGCACCTCACGTGCAAGATATAGCCGAAGATAAGCCTACCGATTTCTGCTTTGGTGAGAATGGGATACTGTGCTACAAGGATAGGATAATGGTTCCGGAAGATGCCGAGTTGAGACGTACGATCTTGAACGAAGCCCATAATAGTCCTTTTGCTATGCATCCGGGTAGTACGAAGATATATCGAGGGTTAAAGGAAGAGTACTATTGGGTTGGACTGAAGAAGGATATGGCCGAGTTTGTGAGTAAGTGCATGGTATGTCAACGAGTTAAGGCCGAGCATCAGTTTCCTTCAGGGTTGTTACATCCGTTGAAGATTCTGAAATGGATGTGGGAACGTATCACCATGGACTTTGTGTCAGGTTTACCGCTGACTCCTTCGAAGAAAAATTCAGTGTGGGTGATAGTCGATAGATTTACTAAGTGTGCTCACTTCATACCTGTTCATACTACCTACACCTTAGATAAGTTGGCCGATCTATATATCTGTGAGATAGTGAGGTTGCATGGGGTACTGAAGTCGATTGTGTCAGACCGAGATCCGAGGTTTACAACTAGATTTTGGGAGTGTCTGCATCGTGCCTTGGGTACATGGTTGAACTTCAGTACTTCGTATCATCCGCAATCAGATGGTCAGTCAGAGAGGGTGATTCAGGTGTTGGAGGACATGTTGAGGTGTTGTATCATCGATTTTCAGGGTTCATGGGAGAAGCATCTACCATTAGTAGAGTTTGCATACAACAACAATTATCAGGCTAGTATTCAGATGGCACCGTATGAAGCTCTATATGGTAGAAAGTGTAGGACTCAGATTTGTTGGGAAGAAGCTGGGCAGAAGCTTGTACCGATGCCCGATTTGCTTAAGGGCACTACCGATAAGGTAAAGTTGATATGTGATCGTTTGAAGGCGGCTTCAGACCGACAGAAGTCGTACATCGATTTAAAGAGAAAAGAGATAGAGTATGATGTGGGTGAGAAAATGTTTCTGAATGTCTCACCTTGGAAGAAGGTGATGAGGTTTGGTAGGAAGGGTAAGTTGAGTCCGAGATTCATCGGGCCTTACAAGGTAGTTGAGAGGATCGGTCCCGTTGCGTATAGATTGAGACTCCCGACTGAGCTAGAGAAGATTCATGATGTGTTCCACGTCTCGATGCTCCAAAAGTATAGATCAGATCCGTCTCACGTAATGCCAGTGGAAGAGATTGAGTTGAACCCCGACTTGTCCTATGATAAAGAGCCGGTTGAGATTCTTGCTTTAGACAAGAAGGTGTTGCGTGGAAGGTCTATCGAGTTAGTTAAGGTTTTATGGAGACACCGATGTGTGAAGGAGGCTACTTGGGAGAGAAAGGAGGACATGGAAAAATGGTTTTCCTACCTCTTTCCGTCAGGTAATTTCGGGGACAAAATTCCTTAAGTGGGGGAGAGTTGTAACGCCCCGGGTTTAGGGGTCGGATGTTACACAGGTAAATCGGGTTTGAGTCGTGGGCTTGTTTTAAGATTTAATTAGGCTTGGGTTTAATTTAAAAAGGTTTGATTTTCATTAATGGCAAACTTGTAATTTTTGAAATAAGGGGGAAAAGATGAGTGAAAAAAGGGTCTTTTGAATTTGTTCTCCTCATCTTCTTCCTCTAGCTTTTCACGTCCAAAACCCCCTTAACCCCTAAACACTATTCCATCATACTTCTTCATCTTTTCAAGAGCTCTCTTCAAGGTAATTACATATTTGACTTCTCCTCTTTATTCCAAGCGTTTACATGGTTCTAATTTTAATTAAATCCCATTGTCCAAGTTTTTAAGTTTTCAAGTTTTAAGGGAAAAGGGATAAGATTTAAGGGTTTTTGTTTAGCTCTTGATTTGATGAGTTTATTTATGTTTTAATCTAGTCCATAGATGTATCATATCTCAAAATGGAGGGGTTTTAGCAAGAATCCCGAAATGGGTTCTCATGGGTATTTTAAAAGTGTCAAAACTTGGGTTTTTAGTGTGGTTTTAAGTTGGAGAGCGGGGCTGATGTTATAGCAGTGTTAGAGAGGTGTTTTGAAGGTGTTTAACGATGTTTTGGGTGTTGGAATTGGTAGTTTTCCACTAGGTTTGGTGGGAGTACGAAAATGAAGATGTTTTTTTAGCTCATGGTTTTGAAATGTGGTAAATGGGTCTTGAAATTGTGTTTTGATCGTGACAGTGGTAAATGGGGAAATGAGGCTGAATGATTGAGTAAATTGTTGTTTTTGATTGATTAGAATAGGGAAACCATCAGAGAAGCTTCAGGCACTATTCAGGAAAATTTGGAGATTTGAGATTGGTGTTTTGGCTTCTAGTTGGGCTTCATCGGTGAGTGAAAATGGTTTGAACTTGATTTGATTTCGAAATGGGTTATTGGGGGTTTGGGTGGAGCCTCGAGGGTAACCTAAACTCAAGTGTAAGTTTGCTAAATTTTACCTTGATTGTTAAGCATTGGTGCATGAACAATTGTTGTGATGTTATGTAAATTGTGGATTGCCTTTATTTACGTTTGTTGTTGTGTATTCATTGTTGGTGTCAAGCCTCACATGACGGTTGTGTAACTACGATGATGTGTAGTCCCACATGTAGTGACTACTAGAAGAGTACGTTGTTGTATAGTCCCATCGAAAAACTACTAGTCGAAACGGTGATGTGTAGTCCCACCGTGTTTTGGTTGTGCATGTGAAAACCATGTAATTGTGTTGTTGTGCTTCCTTTCGTGCATTTAAATGGATTACTTATCGTTTAAGAAATGTGTTTTGAAAACTGCATGATTGATGAGATTTAAGAACTTCGCTCACTAACCTTCCAAGCTTACACTCTCCTTTTTCCAACATGCAGATCGTTAGAGTTTTGGAAGGCAAGTGGGCAAGGGAGGAGCTTTTCGGAGTTCTCAAGTAGCTCAAGTATGGTTTAAGTCTTTGTAATAATGCCTAGACAATGGGGGTGTTAGACTTGTATGGAGTTGGTGCCAAACTCCTTAGTTTGTTTTGTTGATGTTCTAGCATGTTGAGTGTTGATACAATGTTGAATATGTTTATGCTTCTATGTTGTGGATTGTAAACCATGTTTATTTTGTGGTGAAGGGTTAGGACCATTGTTCCATGAATGTTATGTGTGATTTGTGATAAGGCATGTAAACCTTGATATGCAATATTTGTGTAAGTGCTTGTCTTCCTTGGAGTGTAATGGTTTAGTTATGAATGCCTTTATGCAAGTTCTATCTAAATGCTTATCTTTTGTTGGATGCCATGTTTGATTGGTTAAGTAGCATCGCATGCTTAGTCTTGGTTGCTAAATGTTGTATGAGAGTTTGTTTGTTGCTAGACGAGTCCTAAATTGCATCTAGAGTTGAGTCTAGGAGGGTCTTACAGCCAAAATGCATTTTGCACTGCAGGGCGTATCAGTACGCCTAAGGGCCGTACCGATACGGTCATACACTTTGGACTTCATTTTAGGCTAAGCGTACTGGTACACGGGGGTGTATCGATACGCCAAAAGCTCTCTGGAAATCTGAGATATTGATGAGATTTTGGCGTATCAGTACGGGTCTTGGGTGTATCGGTACGGTTTTTATTGTTTGACCCTGAGAAGTTGACCGTTGAGGGCGTATCGGTACGGTCAACCAGTGTACTGATACAGTCCCCCTAGGTTGACTTTGGGCAGTTGACCAAGTCAAGGCATATCGATACGGTCTTCTAGCATATCGATACAGCCTGTTGTAAAGGATAAAAATGGGCAGTTTCAATTGCTTGATCTGTATGTTTGTATCGTTTCGTTGTCTTTCCGCTGTAGTATCTCACATAGGGTGCTTGAAAGCATTTAGACAAGATAATGATTAAAAGAAATTTTCTACGGTTGCTAACCGAAGGGGAGCCTTAACGGGTTTCACTTCGGTTTTCCCCATGTGACCTAATCAGACCGGTCAGTCGTCTAGACCAGGACGAGGGGGTTACATGAATGATGCATATGAAATACAATGAGGTAACATGGTTTTAAAGTGTATGTTGACAACTGATGTGATTTAAAATATTATTGTATATAGTTGGTCGACCATAGGATTGATAGCGCATTATAATAAGTCGCCTTGGATGTTGAGGGGTTTATTCGGTTTATCTAATACTCCATCCAAGTACCCTAACGATAGAGGGGTTTATGGGTACAGAAAATCCTGTTAGTGGATTATACATCTATCGATGATAGGTGTCGAGGGGTTTATATGGTGTACCAAATACTCCACCACGAGTGTCACAACGGTGGAGGTGTTCATGTGTATCGAAACTTCTCGTGTGTGAACCTTGTGTGTTGCTAGTGAGAATGTATGAAGTGTTTTGTAAACACTTGTTGAATCCTGTATCCGATGTGTTGCTAACATTCTAATAGAATGTGAGAGTAGGGGCGAGCCTATCCTTGGATAGAGGTGAGTCTGTACGGGTTACTTGTTAAGCCAATATATGAGGTTACATGTATCATGATTTAAAATGGTTTTGTATAACAAGATTTATACTTGAGATTTTATTTTTAGATGTGTTTTATGATGTTCAAGCACGAGAAGCTTGCATTGAGATTTGCTTTGTGATTAAAGCATGAGATTTTGATACATGTGTTTTAAAAGATATTTGACTTTGCTTTGGAAGAGATTTAAAGCATGAGAATTATTTGAGCATGATGAGAAGTGATTTATATTTGATAAATGGTTTTAAAATGAATTGTTATGGTTTTTAATCGAGCGACCCTCACTAAGCATTTATGCTTATGCTTTTCTTTTTCAATAATACAGAGAAGTAGCTTTCCAAAGGCAGTGAGGAGGCAAGAGAAAGAGTTCCAAGAAGTGTATTTGCTCAAGTATGATTTCCGTAATTAGACTGTAACACCCCAATTTTGGGCTTGGAAGTTTAGGGTTTGAACCGGACCGATTTAAATTATGATTCGAATATAAAAGGTGATTTTAGGGAAAGCCTAGTTCGGGATGCATTAAAAATATGGAAAAATATCTAAAAATCCTCTTTTATTATATATAAGAGAGTGGTGAAATCAATTTTACAAAATGGGGTTTGGAAATATGACATTTCAAGTTAGTGACTAAAATGTAAATTTTGAAAAGTTGGTGACTGTTTTAAAAGGATTGAAACTTTGAATCTTTAAGGAGATAATTTACCCAAGGGAGGGTTTCTCCGGATTTTTCTTAAATTTTAAAGACTCATTTAATGTTATTAAATAAAAAGAAAAGATGAAAAAGAGATATTTTAGTTTCATAACTAACTTTTGCCAAAATTTTCCCATTTCATTTTCTCTCAATTTTCCCTCAGCCAAACACATTTCCACAGCCACTTTTCCTTTGATTTTAACACCTAAAGTTGAGATTTCAATCTCTAAATGATTTCTAATCATTTCCACACCAAATCATCATCATTTGCTTATTGAATTTTCAAGAATTTTAGCTCTAAACAAGGAGAAATCCACATTTAGAGGTATGAACGTCCTTCTCTAAATACTCAGTTCTTTACTGAAATTCCCAAGTTCTCAATCCTTAAATTGAGTTTTATTAAAGGTTTTGATGTTTTGATCTTGATTTTGGCTTAAAATGCAAGATTTTGATTTAATTTTGAAGAAATTCGTATTAAATGATTGGGCTCTGTTTTGAGATGTCTTTTTGATGTATTTTGGATGTCTAAATGATGTGTAATTGAGGTTTAATCAATGTAATCCCGAATAGGTTGATTTTCCTAAGTTTTTACTTGAGTTAATGGTGGTTTTTGGGGTGATTTTGATGTTCTGCTATAGCTGGAGGTATAAGGACGTGATTAGGTCCTTTTTGGATGTTAATTGATGTCTAAGAATGATTGGAATTGATGGATCTTGGATGGGTAATGTTGTAGAGGTGTTTGGATGTGATTTCGGTTGTGTTTGGTAGCCGAAATGTGAGTTTTGATGAGAGCAGCGAGTTTAGGTGTTTTGGCTGAAGATTTTAATGCATGATGATGCATTAATCCTCTACTTTTATGTGTTTAAAACAGGGGAGACATCTTCGGATCCTTGTGGTGTTGATCCGGAGGCTTGATCGGCGTTTCGGCAAGCTTGCGAAACGGAATCGGTGAGTGAAGTTTGGTTTTCAGCTTTGAAACCAATGTTGGAAGGTTATGGGAGCTTAGTTTAAGTCTAAACAGCTTAGCTAAGCTCAAGAGTAAGTTTTTCTGAGAAACTCTCTTTTTGAAGAACCATGAGATGGTTGAATGCAATGTGTTTATTTTGCATGTTTAAATTCTATTTTGAAAGCATATTTTAGCATGTTTAATGCTGGTTTTGTAAGCCATGTGTTGAAGGATGCTCAAGGTAATAGATCCTTGATTTGAACATTGATAAATGTGGTTTGATGCATGGTGATGCATGATTATTTAACGGCTTTGTTAAATGCTTTAAAACAGTGGATTGATGATGCTAAATGATGTATATTGGCAAGTGATGTGTTGGTTTAAAAGTACTTGAATCGGATATAGTGAGCCGACTATAGGATTGGGTGCACCGTGAATAAAGTCGCCTTGGATGTTGAGGGGTTGTAATGGTACCGTAAACTCCATCCAAGAACACTAACGAGATGTTTAAGATCATAATGGTGGTTAAAATGCCATGTGAGGATCTTGTGTTGTGTGTCCCGTGTTCTCGTTAGTGATGTTATACAACTACCAATGAGTGATGTGGAGGGGTTGTAATTGTACCATAGACTCCATCACGGGTGTTGAGGGGTTGTGATTGTACCGGTAAACTCCACCTTGAGTGTTTGGTAGTGTGTATGGAGTGTATGGGACAACGCATGTAATCCGCGTATCCGATTGTGTTTTGAGTTGAAAAATGGTTATGGATTTTCGCTTGAAAGCCAATATGACATGTTGATGAATTGAAGCATGAGATGCTTGGTTTGTATGCATAAATGCATGATAAATGATGTTTTGAAATTAAAGGCCTTGGAAAGGTGTTTTTACAAAGTGCATTATTGTGTTGTTTTATTAAAGCATTTCTCACTAAGCATACGTGCTTACGCTCTCTCTTTATTGAACCAATAATGCAGAGCATTGAAGTACTTTAAGGGCAGCAAGGAAGTCAAGGATCCAAGTGAAAGTCTAAGCTCATGTATGGTGACTATTTTCACAACACTATTAGCTTTTGGTATTTGGCAATGGGAACCTAGATTGTGTTTTTGGGAGATGTTTTGGACTCACTAAGTTTGGTTTAAGCCTGTGGTGTTTGGAACATGTAAATGGCCATTTGGTATTTTGTTTTAGAGATTTGATGATTGCTTGCTTTTCTATATAGGATGCATGCCTTTAATGTTTGATGACTTGTTGGCATGACATGGAGGTCTTATGAGCGTGTTTGGTGGGTCGAAAGAGTGTAAAACAGGCCTTTATGCTGTTTCTGGGCAGGGTGTTTCGAAACACCCTTGCCTGTTTTGAAACATGTGCATATTTTGGCCTGGGTGTTTCGAAACGGGCAGAGGTGTTTCGAAACACTTTGGCTACTGCCAAGGGGTGTTTCTGAACGGCCTAGACCCGTTTCGAAACACTTGACCGTTGGGCACTGATTTGAATGGTTTTGAAGTTTGCAAGCTTTACGTTTTAGTCCTGATTTTTGTATATGCAATTGATTGAGTTTGAGATGTCCGTTTGAGATGCAATTTGACAGAGAAGCATGAAACATGACTAATTTCATAATGCTAACTTAAAAATTGGTAAAGTCCTATTAATTTCCAGAATTTACAAATTGGTCCCTAAATTCGTATGTTGTGCAATTGAGTCCCTTATTATTTTCCGATTGTTGTGATTTTTAGGTATGCTTATCTCAAGAGTACACCTAGGGTTAATATGCATTTAGAAAAGGTTAAAAAGAAAAAAAAGGGTCGTTAATCAAGGTTGACTTTCAGGTTGACTTTGGTTTTCCCCGTGTAATCTTCGTAGTTCGGGTCAACCGTCTAGGCCGGGCTAAGGGGGTTACATAGACTAATACATAATAAGGGAAATGGAGGTTAATAATGAATTGAGAGTTTGCCTTTTTGATCTTCCCTGTTTGTTGCAAGTTTGTGTTTGGTTAGAAGTTCTGTAATGGCATTTGGTCTTTGGATTGCTTAATTTGGTGCTGCTGGGAATTAAAATCATGTTGGGTAGAAATCATGCCTATAGGTTTCACCTTTGTTCCTGAAACGTTTACACTTTTATATTGAGGTGGTTGTTGGTTGATATGTTGATGTATGATTGCTGAGATATTGTTGTTTGAATCTTATGTGATGTTTGGGATTTATCCAAGTGTGTTTAGCAAGGTATCGTAGAGTTTCGAATGTGTTGATTTTGCGAAACAACAGACAAGTTTCGAAACCAGGTGGCCAAATTTGGCTACTAGAGCCCAGGTTTTGAAGCAACCTTGAATGGTTTTGTTGGGTTTTATGTGCTCGATTTCCTTCAACCGTTCTAGCTCGCCAAGTGTGGAGAAGATTTGATATTTGGGCGATTTTGTGGGAGATGAAAAATAGACAATAGACACATGGATTTATAGTGGTTTGGCCTTCTAACAAGCACCTACATCCACTACCTTAGCTCCCCACTAAGGATTTCAAACAAATTCACTAAGAATCTTGTCCCTTTTCTCAGCTTAGGAGGAAACTGTTACAACGATCAAGATTTCTACCCAAAGCTTGATCAAGCACTTTCTCACAAGAGAAATTCTAAGCAAACTTGAAATCCCTATAATAGGTATATGTTTGCACTATAAAGCTCTCACCAAAAACCTAAACACTTGAGCAAATTTGACAATTAAGCTCACACATGTTGTTTATACAAGACAATTTCTTTATCATGATGTTGCTGAAAATTGAAGCATTGACCTATCCTTGATGCTTAGAGGTCTCTTTTATACTTCTAATTGAGTTTGTAGTCATTGAGGACCGTTGGGATTGAATTGGAGCCATTATAGACTTTATTTCCTTCATTAAATGCAGTTCTGGTGATGTCCGTTTCGGAACAGGAGAGCCCGTAAGTAAAACCTATGTTTGATTTTGATATAATTAAATCTTTAAGGATCAATTTGGAAAACTTAAAATTGTTTTATAAGTCCCTTAATAAGTTTTAAATCACCAACTCTTTAAAACTGATTTGAAAAACTCAAACTCAAAATATTTTCTAAGTGTTCCAAAGCCAAAATATTGAAAAACGTTCAGGTGTATCGATACACTTCCAGCTGTATCGATACCTTTTTACCAAAGTTGGCTACTGGAGGAACACGTATCGATACGCTCTTCACCTGTACCGATACGCCCCTTTGCAAAAGTCTAAAGAGTTTGAATGGCGTACCGATACGGCAAACCCTCGTATCGATACGGTCTTAATGAATTTTTAAATTCAAGCCGATTTAAATATTTTGACCCTTGGTGTCAGTTGGTTGGTAACCAATTTTTAAATGGTCGTTGACCCGTATCGATATGCCAAACCCTCGTACTGATACGAAAATCGAAAGTGAGCTAAGTTGAGGAAAAGGTATCGATACGGTCCTTTCCGTTTCGATACCCCGTACCGATACGCTTACGTGCGTATCGATACCCCTTATTTATTGCACACAACGGCTCTATCTTTTCTGAGACAGGTATCGATACGACTCCCCGTGTACTGATACGCATAGCTACAGAAGTGCATTTATGGTGGTAAGAGAGGGGTCCAACGGCTCCATTTATGTTCCCAACCACCCAAACGGCTAGATTTAATAGAGGAGGTATAAAATGAAGCTCTTTGAAGGTCAGCAACAACTATTCAACATTCAAGCATCATCAAAGCAAAAAATCCAAACCCTTGAGCTATTCAAAGTCATATTCTTGTACCCAACTCTATTGTCTTTCAATTGTCAATTTGTATTGTGAGTTTGGGTTTATTGAAATTGTAATTGGGTAGACAATTATCCTTTGAGAGGAAACATTTGAGTTTACCAAATTCTTTCTTTGAAGTTTGAGTGGATTAAGCTTTGGGTAGAAAGCTTAATCGAAATTGTAAGGTTCCCTTCTCATCCAAGAAAAGGGGACGAATTCAATTAGTGAATTGTTTGAAAATCCTTAGTGGGAACTAAGGTAGTGGATGTAGAGTTCATTTGGAGAACTTGAACCACTATAACCCCTTGTGTGATTTTTATTTTCAATCTTTCTCTTCACCAAAATTTTAATTGCCAATTCACTCCCCTCTTGGCCATTTGCAAGTGTTCGATCAACTCAAAAATTGGTATCAAAGCTACACTCATTGGAAGGATTACAACCCTCTTGAGTCGATTCTAGGAGAGTTTGATCAACAACAAGTCAAGCAATGGCATCCACCTCCAACTATGAGTCCCAATCCACCACCAAGCCACCATTCTTCAATGGGGATAACTATCCTTATTGGAAGAATAGGATGAGGCTCTTCATCAAGTCTACCGACTATATGGTGTGGGATGTAGTTGAAGAAGGTCCATACTTTCCCATGAGGAGAGATGGAGAAAGGCTTATCCCAAAGGTCAAAGCCGAAATGACCGATGATGAAAGAAGAAGGATGCAAGTGAATGACAAAGCTCTTCATGTAATATTTTGTGCACTTGGTCTGGATATCTACTCCAAGGTGTCTTCAATCGAAAATGCCAAGGAGGTTTGGGACACCCTCGAGACAACATATGAGGGAACTAGTGATGTCAAGGAGACAAAGATTGGGCTACTCAATCTAAGCTATGAGAACTTCAAGATGGATCCCGAAGAAAGTGTCTCCAAGATGTTTGATCGGTTCTCGGTCATTGTCAACGGTTTGAAGGGTTTCGGCGAAATCATTCCCGAAGACAAGCTAGTGAGAAAGTTGTTGTACTCTCTTCTGGAGTCATGGGATGGCAAGAGAACGACCATTATTGAAGCTAGAGATTTGAAGACTCTCAAGCTTGATGCTCTTGTTGGATCTCTACTCACACATGAGACTATAAGGAAGGGAAGAGAACAAGAGAAGAAGATAGTGGAGAAGAAGGAAGTTGAGAAGAAGAAAGTGAGAATCGCACTAAAAGCTCCACTTTAAGAAAGCGATTCTAGTGAGGATGAAGATGAGGAGATGGCTATGTTGGCCAAACGTTTTACTCGGTTCATGAAGTCAAATCGTGGAAGAAAATTCATTAGAAAGGGAGACTTCAAGAGTAAAATCAAGGAAGAGAAGAAGGACCAAATTACTTGTTATGAATGCAAGAAACTGGGTCACATCCGTTATGAGTGTCCTCAATTGAAAAAGAAAAGCTTTGGGAAGAAGAACAAGCTCAAAGCAAAAATAGCTACTTGGAGTGACGATGGGTCATCCGAGGAAGAGGGGGAAGTGGCCAATCTATGTCTCATGGCCATTGATGATGAACCTAAGGTAAACTCTCATTTATCCAATTTCGATTTTACTATTATGAACTTCAAGAAGCTTATGATGAATTGCAAGAAGTGTATGATGAGTTAGTAGGAAAATACAAAGAGTCCATTTTGAAAAACAAGAAAATCATTTCCGATTTGAAAAATCAAAATGAGACATTTTCTAAAGCTAACTCCGAATTGGAAACGAAGGTTTTGTTTTTAGTCAATCTTTCAAATGATCTTAAAACAAAAAATCTTGAACTTGAAAAACTTCTTTCCGATTTTCAAGATTATCACACAAAAGAAGTGGATAATCTTAAAACATCTATTGCTATTGGGAAAAATAATTTTGAAAAAGGAAATCATTCTAAATCCCAATATGTAAAAAGAAAACCTTTTGTACCTACACAAAGAAATTTTAATAAGCAAGCTAAAGGTCAAAGAGTTAGGAGTGTTTGGGTTCCTAAAGAACTCATTATTTTTAATGATATGAATGCTATTGCTTTTTGGATTCCTAAGGGAACCAAATTGTTGAAGGCTAACACTCATGGACCCAAAATGATTTGGGTACCAAAAACCAAGGCCTAATTTCTTTGTTTGTAGGGGGAGCATTGCTACAAGGCTAAAGCTTCAAGCAAAAATTCTTGGTACCTTGATAGTGGATGCTCAAGACACATGACCGGTGACAAGAGTCGATTTGTGGAACTAAAGCCTAAAGGTGGTGGAGTGGTAACTTTTGGTGACAACTCCAAAGGCCACATTGAAGGAATAGGCTCCATTGGTAATCACTCTTCTATTTTCATTGAAAATGTTTTGTATGTCAACGGTCTTAAGCATAATTTGTTGAGTATTAGTCAATTGTGTGACAAGGGTTTTAATGTTATAATTGATAAAAGTGGTTGCAAATTTGTAAACATTAAAACAAATCAACTAATACTCATTGGTCATCGCATAGGGAACATTTACATGGTGCATCTAGAAGACATTCATTCATCACATACATGCTTAGTTGCATATGATGAATATGAGTCGTGGCTTTGGCATAGAAAATTAGGACATGCTAGCATGAGTGTCTTAGAAAAATTAATTTCCCTTAATCTAGTTCGAGGTTTACCCAAACTTAAATTTTCAAATGATTAAATTTGTGATGCATGTTCAAAGGGTAAACAACATAGAAGTTCTTTTAAATCCATAAATGATGTCTCTACTAGTAGATGTTTACAATTGATTCATATGGATCTTATTGGGCCTATTAGAACAATGAGCTTGCATGGAAAATCATATGCTTTTGTGCTTGTAGATGACTACTCTAGGTATACTTGGGTTCTATTCTTAAGTACGAAGGATGAGGCTTTAGAAAAATTCATCACATTTTCTAAAATAACTCAAAATGATCTTGAACTTAAGATTTCTCACATTAGAAGTGATCATGGAACCGAATTTCAAAATCTAGGCTTCGATGAGTTTTTAAATAAAAATGGGATTAGCCACAATTTTTCCGTACCTCGCACTCCTCAACAAAATGGGGTAGTTGAGAGGAAAAATCGAACTTTAGAAGAAATGGCTAGAACCATGCTTTGCGAAAATAATTTACCTAAATATTTTTGGGCGGAAGCCACAAATACCGCTTGCTATATTATTAATCGAGTAATGATTAGGCCAATTTTGAAGAAAACACCTTATGAGATTTTAAAATCTAAGAAGCCTAACATTAGCTATTTTCACGCTTGGTAGTGTGTATGGAGTGTATGGGACAACGCTTGTAATCCGCGTATCCGATTGTGTTTTGAGTTGAAAAATGGTTATGGATTATCACTTGAAAGCCAATATGACATGTTGATGAATTGAAGCATGAGATGCTTGGTTTGTATGCATAAATGCATGATAAATGATGTTTTGAAATTAAAGGCCTTGGAAAGGTGTTTTTACAAAGTGCATTATTGTTAGACCTGGCAAACATGACCCGAGACCCGAAACCCGAACCGAATTACCCGAACCGAAACCCGATTTTGACCCGAACATGATGATTTGAAGTTGACCCGAAACCCGAACCGAACCGAACCGAATCGAACCAAACCGAAAATTTTTGTTGAACCGAAATGGACCCGAACCGAAATATACCCGAACAGAATAGACCCGAACCGAATGGACCCGAACCGAATGCTACCCGAACCGAAAGCTGAACCGAAAGCTGAACCGAATATCGACTCGATTTTAACCCGATTTTGACCCGATTTTAACTCGAATATCTATTGTTAACAATATAATAAATAATAAAATGAAGTATAGAAATTTGAGATCTTGGTGACCAATTTTATAATTTCATCATAAAATATAGCATAAAATTGAAATTGTAGACTAAATTGAAAATTTGGAAGTGGAGAAATTTGAGAGTCCAATGATCAAATTTGTAATTATACCATATAAATAAATAGGGGTCAATTTTGGCTAAAAATTAAATCTTTGAAATTAAAATGAACGAAAATATCAATATATTAAATTAATAGACTAAATTACAAAGATTAGTCAATTTCAACTAAAGGTAAATTTTTAGAGACTAAATATCACTACGGGGAGGGGATTTGTATATCCGAAGTCTAAACCGTGGGAATACTTGTGACTAAATTAAATTAAACTAAAACTTAAAGTTGACTAAAATGTAACATTTTAAATGCAACATGACCTAAAAAGTAATTAATCTCTAGCTTAAAAAATTGGTGGCTTATTTCCCTCCAAAATTTTGTCTTTCTCTCTCTATTTTTTCCAATTGTCTTTTTCTTTTTTTTTTCAATCTAGCTTAAAAAATTGGTGGCTTATTTCCCTCCAAAATTTTGTTTTTTCCCTCTCTATTTTTACCAATTGTCTTTCTATTTTTCTTGATTTAATTGAGTTTCAATTTAGATTAATTTAATTGAAATTTCACATTTAGTTTTAAAATTATTTTAATTATGTCTGTGATTTATGGTTTTAGATTTTAGTTAATTCAATTAGATCCTAAGTTTAATAAATTAATTCATTTCAGACATTATTATTATTATTATTATTATTATTATTATTATTATTATTATTATTATTATTATTATTATTATTATTATAAACTTTGATTCAATATAATTATACAAAAAAAATTATATGGATACATGAAACTTTGATTTAAATATTTAATCAAATTCAAATGCATAGATTGACAAGTTGAATTAGAATTAATCTCATACATCAATAACTCTAAACTAAACCATAAATACTAAACCTCAAACCTTTAACCCAGCTCAAATCAAATTGACCCGAAAATTTAAATGTTCACCCGACCCGAAATTGACCCGAAATTGACTCGATTTTAACCCGAACCGAAAGCGACCCGAACGACCCGATTTTGACCCGAACCGAAAGCGACCGATCCGATATTGACCCGACCCGAAAACAACCGATCCGATTTTGACCCGATCCAATACCCGAACAGAATTCGACTCATCACAGACCCGAATTAGACCCGAACCCGAACCGAACCGACCCAAACCGAATCTAAACCGATTCTAGATAGACCCGAAATGACCCGAACCGAACCCGAACCGAATGACCCGATTGCCACCTCTAATTATTGTGTTGTTTTATTAGAGCATTTCTCACTAAGCATACGTGCTTACGCTCTCTCTTTCTTGAACCAATAATGCAGAGCATTGAAGTACTTTAAGGCCAACAAGGAAGTCAAGGATCCAAGTGAAAGTCTAAGCTCATGTATGGTGACTATTTTCACAAAACTATTAGCTTTTGGTATTTGGCAATGGGAACCTAGATTGTGTTTTTGGGAGATGTTTTGGACTCCCTAAGTTTGGTTGAATGCCTATGGTGTTTGGAACATGTAAATGGCCATTTGGTATTTTGTTTTAGAGATTTGATGATTGCTTGCTTTTCTATATAGGATGCATGCCTTTAGACTTGTGGTTTTTCTTATTTGAGGCCGTGATTGAGCTTTGATGATGCAAATGTGTTCCTTTAATGTTTGATGACTTGTTGGCATGACATAGAGGTCTTATGAGCGTGTTTGGTGGGTCGAAAGAGTGTAAAACAGGCCTTTCTGCTGTTTCTAGGCAGGGTGTTTCGAAACACCCTTGCCTGTTTCGAAACAGGTGCATATTTTGGCCTGGGTGTTTCGAAACGGGCAGAGGTGTTTCGAAACACTTTGGCTACTGCCAAGGGGTGTTTCTAAACGGCCTAGACCCATTTCGAAACACTTGACCGTTGGACACTGATTTGAATGGTTTTGAAGTTTGCAAGCTTTACGTTTTAGTCCTGATTTTTGTATATGCAATTCATTGAGTTTGAGATGTCCGTTTGAGATGAAATTTGACAGAGAAGCATGAATAATGACTAATTTCATAATGCCAACTTAAAAATTGGTAAAGTCCTCTTAATTTCCAGAATTTACAAATTGGTCCCTAAATTCGTATGTTGTGCAATTGAGTCCCTTATTGTTTTCCGATTGCTGTGATTTTTGTGTATGCTTATCTCAAGAGTACACCTAGGGTTAATATGCATTTAGACAAGGTTAAAAAGAAAAAAAAGGGTCGTGAATCAAGGTTGACTTTCGGGTTGACTTTGGTTTTCCCCGTGTAATCTTCGTAGTTCGGGTCAACTGTCTAGGCCGGGCTAAGGGGGTTACATTTGGTGGTTTCAGAGCTGAGTTCTCGAGTATTTGGGAATGGTTATGTGGGTGATAAGTGTATGATTGCTTTGTATACTTGTTGAATGAATGTATGATGTATGAATAGTAAGTATGTTGCAATTGTGGTGTATGCTGTGGTGAAGCATGTTAGAGGGACCCATTGCCATATCAAAGCTAATGAAATGATTTGTTTTTCATTGGAAACGAGCTTGAGTACTTGGATTGCTTACCTTGCTGAGCCTGACTTTGTTTATTGCATTTGTGATTGCATTGTTTAGTGAATGGGACCTCGTAGAGAGACGATGATTAATACATGAGCTATGGCTCAAAATGAGAATGAAGAGAATGCTGAAAATTTAGTGGATTTACCTCCTCCACCCGGTGGTGGTGGTGCTGGGGGTGAGGGAGCCGGTGTTGGTGCTGGTGCTGGGGTCGCTGGACCTGAAGCTGGGCAGGGGCAAGCTGCTCCTGACATGACAATGCTGATTCAGGCTATTGCTGGAGCCTTTCAGGCGGCGGTAGCTGGAGCTCATGGAGCTGGGCATCAAGGAGATGCTAATGCTAGACTACCTCTGGAACGCTTGCGCAGTCTGGGAGGGACTGAGTTCAGGGGTTTGTCTGCTGAAGGTTCTGAGTCTTGGTTGGAAAGTACCAAGAGAATTTTGGGACAAATGAACTGCAATGAAGTGCAGAAGCTGGGCTGTGTAATATCGTTGTTGCATGATTATGCGTATACCTGGTTGACAACCACTATCTCCGGAATGGAGGATACTGACGTGACTTGGACGTTCTTTCTGAACGTGTTCAAGGGGAGGTATCTGGGTGTGTAACACCCCCTTCCCGGCCTAGTAGAGAACCGGGTCGGAGAGCGTTACCGAAAACGATGCGAAAAATCTTTTCATTATTTTTTTTCTTTTTAAACTTTCTTAATAACTTATCTTATTAAAACTTAATGAACTTGTTGAGCTTATAATCTGAATTTTTAACAATCTTTATTCTTGCAGCGTTTACCGAGTTTACATATTAATCCCTTTAACCTTATAGAATTTTCTTGGAAAGCCATCCCATATCGAAACGCCCTAAGCCGTTTCGGTAAGGTTTGACCAGAGTCAAAACTTTGACTTTCCCTTCTTGACCGTTTCGATACGGTTTGACCCGTATCGGTATGGGTTGACTAACCTAGACTCGTCTTTGACCCGTTTCGAAACCAGTATCGAAACAGTGGTCTCCAGTAGACAAAACGTTCTGAAACAGAACTACCCCGTTTCGGTACACCCTGCTTTCCGAGGTTCAGATTATGCTTACCCGTATCGAAACGCCATCACCTGTTCCGGTACGGGTAGGCCTATAATGATAACTTCTAACTGTTTTTTAATCCTTTTTAACCTAGCAATAATGATCCAATTGCAACGAGACTTTTCCCACAACATTTTAAGAGGTCATGCCAAATTTTAAAGCCATTCATATTCGTTTACACTGTTTTACCATTTTAGCGTAAAACATGAACTATAGGTCATGACATGTTACACGAAAAGCACTATCCAACCATTTACTTCTTAAACACATAACATAGACATACCAAAATAGACATATCAAACTTATACAGAGACCTTGCCACCATACTAGGAGTTCGAAGGATAAAACACCTTACTTGGACTTGGTTGTGACTTGTGCAACGTACCAACTTCTCCGATCTCGATCCCAATACTGGCTTAACCTCGATATTAAGGTTCTCAAATAACGACGCCTTTTTCCTTGGTTGGCGATTGTCCTTTCTCGACTTCTTGAACCCGACGTCGGCAAAGATTCGATATTACTATATCGAAAATATCAAACCACCACTTTAATATTGAATCGTATTATTTCTCTCCTAATATTTGTCCTTATTTCTTCTTTGCTATCTCCTTGCGTAAAAACCCCATCCCCTATTTATACTTGTGATTTCCATCCTTATTAATTCCCACGGTATTACCGTGGCTTTGTTTGGGGTTTAAAACCCTTGGGTGTATGCCACGTAGTGGCATAATTGCCACCCTTCACTCTCCTATGCCCGAATGGCCCTTGCCATGTAATTGTGGTGGCACAAAATTGGGGATATAAATCCCTTTATATAAGCCACGTGTTGGCTATAATGCCACATGAAATACCCCTCGGCCAAGTGCCCATCTACGTGGGTTTACATTGCCAGATTCCTTCAATTTGAAGGATTTGGCATGGGCCCACGACCCTTTAATTTATTTATTTATTTATTAATAAATAATAATAATAATAATAATAATAATAATAATAATAATAATAATAATAATAATAATAATAATAACAAACAAACATAACTTAACTCGAAACATCAAATAAATTATTTTATCGATACAAAATATTCGGTCATCGGAACCTGATTCCGACTAGACCGGTTTTTGGGGTGTTACAACTCTCCCCCCTTAGAAAAGAATTCTTCCTCGAATTCTTACCTGTAGCTTCGGATTGTTCATTCGTGCACTCTTCGGGATCAGAATCTTCTAGAGATGAAGAATTCACCTTTCCTAATCTTTCTGGCCAAGATCGCCTTGTACTAACACGTTGACGTTTCTCGAAAAATTTCTAAGGACAATCTCGAGCGAGATGACCAATCTTACCACAATCGAAACAAGCTTCGATTCCCTTTTTACATCATCCTATCGAATGATTATCTTGGCAAAAGCTACAAAGAAATCTTTCTTGCTTCGGCTCATTTGGTTTCTTGACTGAATCCGACATCACTTAGGAACGAGGGTACTTTTTTAAGGAAAATGCTTATTTCACTTTCTTGAAATAGAGGTGGGTTTTGGTCTTGCTATTGCTGAGGATATCTATCCATATATAGAATGTAAAATTTGTCTTTTTCCCACCTATCTAAGAACCAATCACACATTCTCTTAAGGCTTTGCAAAGCTTATCATTTCATCTTTTCGTATTCACCTGACACTTGCACTTTCTAATAGCATTCAACATCTTAGGTGTCCAACACATAGGGTAAGTCATCATCCTCTAATTTCAAGCTATTCTTCTTGTTATTTCTTATTCAAAATCTGGTACAGTCTAACCAGTATCGATACGGTTATGCATAAATCCAAAATTCAGTTAAAAGCTTTTAAATCGTTCCGATACTCTCATACTTGTTTTGGTACGTTTTTATGGGTCGTTTCGATACGTATCCTTTCCCGTATCGATACGCCTAGCCCAGAGTTCTTTCTTTCTATTCTATAGATAGGTCCCTAACTAGGCTTACTTAAACAGGATTTCTTATCAACATACATAAAGATGAAAATTCTCACTCGAAATGGCGTCGAGATCATTTTTCGAGTCCTTGCCCTAAATATGAAATATCCGTGCAGAAGCTCTAGATTCGGGCCTACTTGTTACTTTTGACGTTTCCAATCCTTCCGACTTTCCGAAGGATCCCTGATTTGCCCCTTGCCTCTCAAAGGGTTGGTTGTCATAGAAATAAGCTTGTTAGGATTCTCTGGACAATCTCGAATGAGATGACCTATCTTTCCGCAGAGGAAACATGCACCGGTTTTCTTGCGACATTGACCTTTATGTCGTCGTTGACAGAAATTACACTTAGAAACTCTCGTGTCTTGCTTCGAACCAACAATACTTTTAATAAGAGTGACGTCCGATGGCAAACGAGGTTCAAACTGAGAAGGTTGCGAGTAACTGTTTTGTTCTGAGCTGCAATACCTTCCTTTCTTAGAAAATCCTGAGAAATGAGTTTCATTTCGATTTCTCTTTTCTGACTTATTAGATCCACTAACCTTCTGAGCTTTTTGTGCTCCCTCCATAGCTTTAACTCGGTTTACGAGATCTTGGAAATTGGTAATACATAATGTTGTGAACATGGGACGTAATTCATCATTGAGTCCAGCAATGAACATCTGACATTTTTCTTCCTCTTTAATAAAGTCAGCACCATATCTGCAATACTTGCCAAAAATTCGTGAATATACTGTTCAATCAGTCATCCACCTTGCTTAAGATGAAGGAAGATGCTTCGCCTCTCGGCCAGGTAAAACTCACTTAAATACTTATTACGGAACTCTTTTAGGAAGAATTCCCAACTCACGATATCTTTAGAGACAGTAAGAACGGTAGTCTCCCACCACTGTAGAGCTTCACCGGGAAGAAACGTGAGAGCGCATTCAAGCTTATGTTCACCTGAATACCTTAATTGCTTATCCAAAATCCTTAAAGTATTGTCTAACCAATACTCAGCTATTTCGGGATCATCTTCATCCCGACCAGTAAAGGTGTAAGCTTGGTATTGGGATAACTTATCGATTGGGGTTCGAAAAGATTGCGCAATGGCTGGCGTAGGTTACATGACTTGACTAGCCTTTATTACATTCATAAATTGCTGAACATATCAGCCATGTTCTGATAACATTCTGTCTGAGCTGTAGGAGCTTCAGGCTCTACACCTCGAACATGAGGGTTATGAGGGTTCAGAGGATTTCCTCCTTGCACCTCCTCGCCATGAGTCGAGGAGTTAGCAGCAGACTCATTATTACAAGCTTCGTTAGTTCGTCATATTTATATTATAAAAGAGATCGGATCAGTTGACAAGTCACAATACTTAACAGATTAACTCCTAGGTGGCAAAGTAACTTAACACACAATACAAACATACTTAAGTTTAGTCCAGAACCGACTAAACTCTAGCTCTGATACCACAAATGTAACACCCCCTTCCCGGCCTAGTAGAGAACCGGGTCGGAGAGCGTTACCGAAAACGATGCGAAAAATCATTTCATTATTTTTTTCTTTTTAAACTTTCTTAATAACTTATCTTATTAAAACTTAATGAACTTGTTGAGCTTATAATCTGAATTTTTAACAATCTTTATTCTTGCAGCGTTTACCGAGTTTACATATTAATCCCTTTCACCTTATAGAATTTTCTTGGAAAGCCATCCCGTATCGAAACGCCCTAAGCCGTTTCGGTACGGTTTGACCAGAGTCAAAACTTTGACTTTCCCTTCTTGACCGTTTCGATACGGTTTGACCCGTATCGGTATGGGTTGACTAACCTAGACTCGTCTTTGACCCGTTTCGAAACCAGTATCGAAACAGTGGTCTCCAGTAGCCAAAATGTTCTGAAACAGAACTACCCCGTTTCAGTACACCCTGCTTTCCGAGGTTCAGATTATGCTTACCCGTATCGAAACGCCATCACCTGTTCCGGTACGGGTAGGCCTATAATGATAACTTCTAACTGTTTTTAATCCTTTTTAACCTAGCAATAATGATCCAATTGCAACGAGACTTTTCCCACAACATTTTAAGAGGTCATGCCAAATTTTAAAGCCATTCATATTCGTTTACACTGTTTTACCATTTTAGCGTAAAACATGAACTATAGGTCATGACATGTTACACGAAAAGCACTATCCAACCATTTACTTCTTAAACACATAACATAGACATACCAAAATAGACATATCAAACTTATACAGAGACCTTGCCACCATACTAGGAGTTCGAAGGATAAAACACCTTACTTGGACTTGGTTGTGACTTGTGCAACGTACCAACTTCTCCGATCTCGATCCCAATACTGGCTTAACCTCGATATTAAGGTTCTCAAATAACGATGCCTTTTTCCTTGGTTGGCGATTGTCCTTTCTCGACTTCTTGAACCCGACGTCGGCAAAGATTCGATATTACTATATCGAAAATATCAAACCACCACTTTAATATTGAATTGTATTATTTCTCTCCTAATATTTGTCCTTATTTCTTCTTTGCTATCTCCTTGCGTAAAACCCCCCTCCCCTATTTATACTTGTGATTTCCATCCTTATTAATTCCCACGGTATTACCGTGGCTTTGTTTGGGGTTTAAAACCCTTGGGTGTATGCCACGTAGTGGCATAATTGCCACCCTTCACTCTCCTATGCCCGAATGGCCCTTGCCATGTAATTGTGGTGGCACAAAATTGGGGATATAAATCCCTTTATATAAGCCACGTGTTGGCTATAATGCCACATGAAATACCCCTCGGCCAAGTGCCCATCTACGTGGGTTTACATTGCCAGATTCCTTCAATTTGAAGGATTTGGCATGGGCCCACGACCCTTTAATTTATTTATTTATTTAATAATAATAATAATAATAATAATAATAATAATAATAATAATAATAATAATAATAATAATAATAATAATAACAAACAAACATAACTTAACTCGAAACATCAAATAAATTATTTTATCGATACAAAATATTCGGTCATCGGAACCTGATTCCGACTAGACCGGTTTTCGGGGTGTTACAGGGTGTGCGGTACCTGGATGAAAAGAAAAGGGAATTCATGTCTCTTACTCAAGGGAGCATGTCAGTGGCTGAGTACGAGGTTCAGTTTGTCCGACTCAGTTAGTATGCACCTGAGCTTATCCCTGATGAGCGGGAGAGGTGTGAACGTT
This sequence comes from Hibiscus tridactylites, assembly GCA_958450335.1. Taxonomy (NCBI): domain Eukaryota; kingdom Viridiplantae; phylum Streptophyta; class Magnoliopsida; order Malvales; family Malvaceae; genus Hibiscus; species Hibiscus tridactylites. The sequence continues at coordinate 69,174,474 of OY288277.1, forward strand.
TCCGTTATGGTTTGGTGACGAAAGTGAAGACCTATATGCTGGCTGTTGAGTACACTTACTTTGATGTGCTGGTTGGTAGAGCAAAAGACATTGAGTTGAATTTGGGTTTATCTTCTAGAGGAGTTGGTCCTAGTGCGGGCAAGCGAGCTGCTGAGTATAGTTCCGGTGGCGGAAGGAACAAGAGAGGACGTGATCGGAAGTATCAGTCTTCAGCTAGGCATGGTGGTGGAGGGCAAGGTGCGCCTGTTCAGGGGGGACAAGGTGAGAGCTGATCAGAACACATGTTGGGCATGTGGATCGCGTGGTCATCTGAGGCGAGATTGTCCTCGAGCAGCGAGGGAAGTACATACTCCTATTGTGGTGACCGGTACTTCGTGCTGGAACTGTGGTTCGGCGGATCACATGAAGAGGGAGTGTCCTCTGTTGGCCGGTGATGGTCAGGGACGTGCTCCTGGAGTTGTTGCACCACAGAGAGGCCGTGGGCGCGACCGTGGTAACTTCCAGCGCAGGGAGGATGGTGGAAGGAATGTGGCTCATGTGGTAGCTGTTCAGCCTGAGGGTGGTGGCCAGGACAGAGTGTATGCTCAGAGGGAGGGGAGGAATGACACAGATATAATCGCAGGTACTTTCACTTTGCAATCCTTGTCATTACTTTCCTTGATTGATTCTGGATCTACACACCCATACATATTGCGTGAACATGCTCAATTGCTTGGTTTGCCTGTTGAGTCTTTGGATGTTGGTATGCGTGTAACTAGTTCTTTTGGTGAGACTGTTGTGACGCGAAAGCTTTATAGAAGATGTCCCTTGGTTGTGCAAGATCATGTTTTTCATGTTGATCTTATGGAATTGCCTTTCTATGGTTTTGATGTAATCCTTGGTATGGAATGGCTTGTTGAGCATCGAGCTGTAGTGGATTTTGAGAATAAGCGAGTTTCGTTGAAGCTTGCGGATGATTATGAGGTAGTGGTGGTTGGTGAGAATGTGAAGTTTCTTGCCAATGTGGTGTCTACATTGGAAGCGAGCCAGATGCTGAGGCAAGGTTGTGAAGCTTACCTCGCCTTTGTGATGAATCCTAGCTCTAAGGAGTTACGAGTGCAAGATATCAGGACTGTGCGAGAGTTTCCTGGTGTGTTTCCGGAGGAGTTGCCTGGATTGCCTCCTAATCGCGAAGTGGAGTTTGGGATTGAGCTGTATGAAAACACAACTCCAGTGTCCATTACTCCTTATCGAATGGCACCTAAGGAGTTGAAAGAGCTGAAGACGCAACTTCAGGAGTTGCTTGATCGTGGTTTCATTCGGCCGAATGTGTCAACTTGGGGTGCACCAGTCTTGTTTGTGAAGAAAAAGGATGGCACTATGAGAATGTGCATTGATTACCGTCAACTTAACAAGTTGACTATCAAGAATCAGTATCCATTGCCGAGAATTGATGATCTTTTTGATCAATTTCAGGGAGCGGCTGTGTTCTCTAAAATTGACTTAAGGTCAGGGTATTATCAGCTGAAGGTGAAGGATGTGGATGTGCCAAAGACAGCCTTCAGAACGAGGTATGGGCATTATGAGTTTCTTGTGATGCCGTTTGGTTTGATGAATGCTCCTGCAGCTTTCATGGACATGATGAATAGAGTGTTCCATGAATACTTGGATAAATTTGTTGTGGTGTTCATTGATGATATTCTCGTGTACTCTCGTACTGAGGAGGAGCATGAAGGGCATTTGAGAATTGTGTTACAGGCTTTGTTGGAGAATCAGCTTTATGCCAAGCTGAGTAAGTGTGAGTTCTGGCTTAGAGAAGTTGTGTTTCATGGTCATGTGGTTTCTGCTGAGGGGATTCGTGTTGATCCTCAAAAGATTGAGGCAGTGATGAATTGGAAGCCTCCTAAGTCTGTTCATGAAGTCCGTAGTTTCCTTGGTTTTGCGGGGTACTATCGGAGGTTCGTGGATGGGTTTTCAAAGATTGCTGCACCTTTGACGAAGTTGTTGCAGAAGGATGTTAAGTATGAGTGGACGGAAGCGAGACAGCAGGCTATTGAGAAGCTTAAGGCAGCTTTAATGCAAGCTCCTATCTTGGTTCAACCTGAATCAGGGAAAGACTTTGTGGTGTATAGTGATGCGTCCTACGTTGGTTTGGGATGTGTGTTGATGCAAGAGGGTAAGGTGGTGGCTTATGCATCACGCCAGTTGAAGGTGCATGAGCGCAATTACCCTACGCATGATATTGAGTTAGCTGCAGTGGTTTTTGCTTTGAAAATTTGGAGGCATTATCTGTATGGTGAGAAGTGTACGGTGTACACGGACCACAAGAGTTTGAAGTATCTGATGTCCCAAAAGGAGTTGAATCTTAGGCAACGACGTTGGGTGTAGTTGCTTAAGGATTACGATTTGACGATTGAGTATCATCCGGGTAAAGCTAATGTTGTAGCGGATGCCTTGAGTAGGAAGGTAGCTGTTGAGTTGAGGGCTATGTTTGCCAGTTTGAGCATTTCACGTGATGGTGGTCTTGTGGCTGAGTTGCAAGTGAAACCATCTTTGGTTCAGTTGATTAAGGAAAAGCAGCTGTTGGATGATTCCTTGGTGCCACATGTTCAGGATATTGCGGAGGGTAGGCCTTCGGATTTCTGTTTTAATAATGATGGAGTCTTATGCTTTGGGAGTCGGATAGTGGTGCCCAATGATGCTGAGTTGAGGTGTGCTATTCTGACTGAAGGTCATAGTAGTCCTTTTGCTATGCACCCTGGTAGTACTAAGATGTACCGTGATCTTCGTGATGAGTACTATTGGGTGGGTTTAAAGAAAGATGTTGCTGAGTTTGTAAGCAAGTGCATGGTGTGTCAGCGAGTTAAGGCTGAGCATCAGTTTCCTTCAGGGTTGTTGCAACCATTGAGAATTCCTGAGTGTAAGTGGGAAAGGATTACCATGGACTTTGTGTCTGGTTTGCCTTTGTCGCCATCGAAGAAGAATTCAGTGTGGGTGATTGTGGATCGCCTGACGATGTGTGCGCATTTCTTGCCTGTGCATACTACGTACACTTTGGATAAGCTTGCGGAGCTGTACATTGCTGAGATTGTGCGGCTGCATGGTGCGCCAAAGTTGATTGTGTCGGATAGAGATCCGAAGTTTACATCGCGTTTCTGGCAGTGTTTGCATCAGGCTTTGGGTACACGGTTGAATTTCAGTACTTCTTATCATCCGCAGACGGATGGACAGTCTGAGCGTGTTATCCAGGTGTTAGAGGATATGTTGAGGTGCTGCGTGATTGAGTTTCAGGGTTCTTGGGAGAAACATTTGCCTTTGGTGGAGTTTGCCTATAATAATAGTTATCAGGCAAGTATTCAAATGGCACCTTATGAAGCTTTGTACGGGAGGAAGTGTAGGACTCCTCTTTGTTGGGATGAAACAGGTCAGAAGTTGGTTTCGATGCCAGCTTTGTTGAAAGGAACCATCGAGAAGGTGAAGCTCATTTGTGAGCGATTGAAGGCAGCTTCTGATCGGCAAAAGTCTTACGCGGATTTGAAGCGTAAGGAGATTGAGTATGTGGTGGGTGACCGTGTGTCTTTGAAAGTTTCGCCTTGGAAAAAGGTGATGAGGTTTGGCCGAAAGGGTAAGTTGAGCCCTAGGTATATTGGACCATACGAGGTGATTGAGCGTGTGGGTCTTGTTGCGTACAAGTTGAGGTTACCGCAAGAGTTAGAAAAGATTCATGATGTGTTTCATGTTTCTATGCTTCAGAAGTATAGATCGGATCCTTCTCATGTGATGCCTGTGGAGGAAGTGGAGTTGAATCCAAATTTGACCTATGATGAGGAACCGGTGAAGATTCTGGATTCGGACAGTAAAGTTCTTCGAGGCAAGACCATTGAGTTGGTAAAGGTGTTGTGGAAGCATCGTGGTGCTGAAGAAGCCACGTGGGAACGGAAGGATGACATGTTGAAGCAGTTTGTACCTTTTTCCTTCAGGTAAATTTCGAGGACGAAATTTCTTAGGGGGGGGGAGAGTTGTAACACCCCAATTTTGGGCTTGGAAGTTTAAGGTCTGAACCGGACCGGTTTAAATTACGATTCGAATATAAAAGGTGATTTTAGGGAAAGCCTAGTTCGGGATGCATTAAAAATATGGAAAAATATCTAAAAATCCTCTTTTATTATATATAAGAGAGTGGTGAAATCAATTTTACAAAATGGGGTTTGGAAATATGACATTTCAAGTTAGTGACTAAAATGTAAATTTTGAAAAGTTGGTGACTGTTTTAAAAGGATTGAAACTTTGAATCTTTAAGGAGATAATTTAACCAAGGGAGGGTTTCTCCAGATTTTTCTTAAATTTTAAAGACTCATTTAATGTTATTAAATAAAAAGAAAAGAGGGAAAAGAGATATTTTAGTTTCATAACTAACTTTTGCCAAAATTTTCCCATTTCATTTTTTCTCAATTTTCCCTCAGCCAAACACATTTCCACAGCCACTTTTCCTTTGATTTTAACACCTAAAGTTGAGATTTCAATCTCTAAATGATTTCTAATCATTTCCACACCAAATCATCATCATTTGCTTATTGAATTTTCAAGAATTTTAGCTCTAAACAAGGAGAAATCCACATTTAGAGGTATGAACGTCCTTCTCTAAATACTCAGTTCTTTACTGAAATTCCCAAGTTCTCAATCCTTAAATTGAGTTTTATTAAAGGTTTTGATGTTTTGATCTTGATTTTGGCTTAAAATGCAAGATTTTGATTTAATTTTGAAGAAATTCGTATTAAATGATTGGGCTCTGTTTTGAGATGTCTTTTTGATGTATTTTGGATGTCTAAATGATGTGTAATTGAGGTTTAATCAATGTAATCCCGAATAGGTTGATTTTCCTAAGTTTTTACTTGAGTTAATGGTGGTTTTTGGGGTGATTTTGATGTTCTGCTATAGCTGGAGGTATAAGGACGTGATTAGGTCCTTTTTGGATGTTAATTGATGTCTAAGAATGATTGGAATTGATGGATCTTGGATGGGTAATGTTGTAGAGGTGTTTGGATGTGATTTCGGTTGTGTTTGGTAGCCGAAATGTGAGTTTTGATGAGAGCAGCGAGTTTAGGTGTTTTGGCTGAAGATTTTAATGCATGATGATGCATTAATCCTCTACTTTTATGTGTTTAAAACAGGGGAGACATCTTCGGATCCTTGTGGTGTTGATCCGGAGGCTTGATCGGCGTTTCGGCAAGCTTGCGAAACGGAATCGGTGAGTGAAGTTTGGTTTTCAGCTTTGAAACCAATGTTGGAAGGTTATGGGAGCTTAGTTTAAGTCTAAACAGCTTAGCTAAGCTCAAGAGTAAGTTTTTCTGAGAAACTCTCTTTTTGAAGAACCATGAGATGGTTGAATGCAATGTGTTTATTTTGCATGTTTAAATTCTATTTTGAAAGCATATTTTAGCATGTTTAATGCTGGTTTTGTAAGCCATGTGTTGAAGGATGCTCAAGGTAATAGATCCTTGATTTGAACATTGATAAATGTGGTTTGATGCATGGTGATGCATGATTATTTAACGGCTTTGTTAAATGCTTTAAAACAGTGGATTGATGATGCTAAATGATGTATATTGGCAAGTGATGTGTTGGTTTAAAAGTACTTGAATCGGATATAGTGAGCCGACTATAGGATTGGGTGCACCGTGAATAAAGTCGCCTTGGATGTTGAGGGGTTGTAATGGTACCGTAAACTCCATCCAAGAACACTAACGAGATGTTTAAGATCATAATGGTGGTTAAAATGCCATGTGAGGATCTTGTGTTGTGTGTCCCGTGTTCTCGTTAGTGATGTTATACAACTACCAATGAGTGATGTGGAGGGGTTGTAATTGTACCATAGACTCCATCACGGGTGTTGAGGGGTTGTGATTGTACCGGTAAACTCCACCTTGAGTGTTTGGTAGTGTGTATGGAGTGTATGGGACAACGCATGTAATCCGCGTATCCGATTGTGTTTTGAGTTGAAAAATGGTTATGGATTTTCGCTTGAAAGCCAATATGACATGTTGATGAATTGAAGCATGAGATGCTTGGTTTGTATGCATAAATGCATGATAAATGATGTTTTGAAATTAAAGGCCTTGGAAAGGTGTTTTTACAAAGTGCATTATTGTGTTGTTTTATTAAAGCATTTCTCACTAAGCATACGTGCTTACGCTCTCTCTTTATTGAACCAATAATGCAGAGCATTGAAGTACTTTAAGGGCAGCAAGGAAGTCAAGGATCCAAGTGAAAGTCTAAGCTCATGTATGGTGACTATTTTCACAACACTATTAGCTTTTGGTATTTGGCAATGGGAACCTAGATTGTGTTTTTGGGAGATGTTTTGGACTCACTAAGTTTGGTTTAAGCCTGTGGTGTTTGGAACATGTAAATGGCCATTTGGTATTTTGTTTTAGAGATTTGATGATTGCTTGCTTTTCTATATAGGATGCATGCCTTTAATGTTTGATGACTTGTTGGCATGACATGGAGGTCTTATGAGCGTGTTTGGTGGGTCGAAAGAGTGTAAAACAGGCCTTTATGCTGTTTCTGGGCAGGGTGTTTCGAAACACCCTTGCCTGTTTTGAAACATGTGCATATTTTGGCCTGGGTGTTTCGAAACGGGCAGAGGTGTTTCGAAACACTTTGGCTACTGCCAAGGGGTGTTTCTGAACGGCCTAGACCCGTTTCGAAACACTTGACCGTTGGGCACTGATTTGAATGGTTTTGAAGTTTGCAAGCTTTACGTTTTAGTCCTGATTTTTGTATATGCAATTGATTGAGTTTGAGATGTCCGTTTGAGATGCAATTTGACAGAGAAGCATGAAACATGACTAATTTCATAATGCTAACTTAAAAATTGGTAAAGTCCTATTAATTTCCAGAATTTACAAATTGGTCCCTAAATTCGTATGTTGTGCAATTGAGTCCCTTATTATTTTCCGATTGTTGTGATTTTTAGGTATGCTTATCTCAAGAGTACACCTAGGGTTAATATGCATTTAGAAAAGGTTAAAAAGAAAAAAAAGGGTCGTTAATCAAGGTTGACTTTCAGGTTGACTTTGGTTTTCCCCGTGTAATCTTCGTAGTTCGGGTCAACCGTCTAGGCCGGGCTAAGGGGGTTACATAGACTAATACATAATAAGGGAAATGGAGGTTAATAATGAATTGAGAGTTTGCCTTTTTGATCTTCCCTGTTTGTTGCAAGTTTGTGTTTGGTTAGAAGTTCTGTAATGGCATTTGGTCTTTGGATTGCTTAATTTGGTGCTGCTGGGAATTAAAATCATGTTGGGTAGAAATCATGCCTATAGGTTTCACCTTTGTTCCTGAAACGTTTACACTTTTATATTGAGGTGGTTGTTGGTTGATATGTTGATGTATGATTGCTGAGATATTGTTGTTTGAATCTTATGTGATGTTTGGGATTTATCCAAGTGTGTTTAGCAAGGTATCGTAGAGTTTCGAATGTGTTGATTTTGCGAAACAACAGACAAGTTTCGAAACCAGGTGGCCAAATTTGGCTACTAGAGCCCAGGTTTTGAAGCAACCTTGAATGGTTTTGTTGGGTTTTATGTGCTCGATTTCCTTCAACTGTTCTAGCTCGCCAAGTGTGGAGAAGATTTGATATTTGGGCGATTTTGTGGGAGATGAAAAATAGACAATAGACACATGGATTTATAGTGGTTTGGCCTTCTAACAAGCACCTACATCCACTACCTTAGCTCCCCACTAAGGATTTCAAACAAATTCACTAAGAATCTTGTCCCTTTTCTCAGCTTAGGAGGAAACTGTTACAACGATCAAGATTTCTACCCAAAGCTTGATCAAGCACTTTCTCACAAGAGAAATTCTAAGCAAACTTGAAATCCCTATAATAGGTATATGTTTGCACTATAAAGCTCTCACCAAAAACCTAAACACTTGAGCAAATTTGACAATTAAGCTCACACATGTTGTTTATACAAGACAATTTCTTTATCATGATGTTGCTGAAAATTGAAGCATTGACCTATCCTTGATGCTTAGAGGTCTCTTTTATACTTCTAATTGAGTTTGTAGTCATTGAGGACCGTTGGGATTGAATTGGAGCCATTATAGACTTTATTTCCTTCATTAAATGCAGTTCTGGTGATGTCCGTTTCGGAACAGGAGAGCCCGTAAGTAAAACCTATGTTTGATTTTGATATAATTAAATCTTTAAGGATCAATTTGGAAAACTTAAAATTGTTTTATAAGTCCCTTAATAAGTTTTAAATCACCAACTCTTTAAAACTGATTTGAAAAACTCAAACTCAAAATATTTTCTAAGTGTTCCAAAGCCAAAATATTGAAAAACGTTCAGGTGTATCGATACACTTCCAGCTGTATCGATACCTTTTTACCAAAGTTGGCTACTGGAGGAACACGTATCGATACGCTCTTCACCTGTACCGATACGCCCCTTTGCAAAAGTCTAAAGAGTTTGAATGGCGTACCGATACGGCAAACCCTCGTATCGATACGGTCTTAATGAATTTTTAAATTCAAGCCGATTTAAATATTTTGACCCTTGGTGTCAGTTGGTTGGTAACCAATTTTTAAATGGTCGTTGACCCGTATCGATACGCCAAACCCTCGTACTGATACGAAAATCGAAAGTGAGCTAAGTTGAGGAAAAGGTATCGATACGGTCCTTTCCGTTTCGATACCCCGTACCGATACGCTTACGTGCGTATCGATACCCCTTATTTATTGCACACAACGGCTCTATCTTTTCTGAGACAGGTATCGATACGACTCCCCGTGTACTGATACGCATAGCTACAGAAGTGCATTTATGGTGGTAAGAGAGGGGTCCAACGGCTCCATTTATGTTCCCAACCACCCAAACGGCTAGATTTAATAGAGGAGGTATAAAATGAAGCTCTTTGAAGGTCAGCAACAACTATTCAACATTCAAGCATCATCAAAGCAAAAAATCCAAACCCTTGAGCTATTCAAAGTCATATTCTTGTACCCAACTCTATTGTCTTTCAATTGTCAATTTGTATTGTGAGTTTGGGTTTATTGAAATTGTAATTGGGTAGACAATTATCCTTTGAGAGGAAACATTTGAGTTTACCAAATTCTTTCTTTGAAGTTTGAGTGGATTAAGCTTTGGGTAGAAAGCTTAATCGAAATTGTAAGGTTCCCTTCTCATCCAAGAAAAGGGGACGAATTCAATTAGTGAATTGTTTGAAAATCCTTAGTGGGAACTAAGGTAGTGGATGTAGAGTTCATTTGGAGAACTTGAACCACTATAACCCCTTGTGTGATTTTTATTTTCAATCTTTCTCTTCACCAAAATTTTAATTGCCAATTCACTCCCCTCTTGGCCATTTGCAAGTGTTCGATCAACTCAAAAATTGGTATCAAAGCTACACTCATTGGAAGGATTACAACCCTCTTGAGTCGATTCTAGGAGAGTTTGATCAACAACAAGTCAAGCAATGGCATCCACCTCCAACTATGAGTCCCAATCCACCACCAAGCCACCATTCTTCAATGGGGATAACTATCCTTATTGGAAGAATAGGATGAGGCTCTTCATCAAGTCTACCGACTATATGGTGTGGGATGTAGTTGAAGAAGGTCCATACTTTCCCATGAGGAGAGATGGAGAAAGGCTTATCCCAAAGGTCAAAGCCGAAATGACCGATGATGAAAGAAGAAGGATGCAAGTGAATGACAAAGCTCTTCATGTAATATTTTGTGCACTTGGTCTGGATATCTACTCCAAGGTGTCTTCAATCGAAAATGCCAAGGAGGTTTGGGACACCCTCGAGACAACATATGAGGGAACTAGTGATGTCAAGGAGACAAAGATTGGGCTACTCAATCTAAGCTATGAGAACTTCAAGATGGATCCCGAAGAAAGTGTCTCCAAGATGTTTGATCGGTTCTCGGTCATTGTCAACGGTTTGAAGGGTTTCGGCGAAATCATTCCCGAAGACAAGCTAGTGAGAAAGTTGTTGTACTCTCTTCTGGAGTCATGGGATGGCAAGAGAACGACCATTATTGAAGCTAGAGATTTGAAGACTCTCAAGCTTGATGCTCTTGTTGGATCTCTACTCACACATGAGACTATAAGGAAGGGAAGAGAACAAGAGAAGAAGATAGTGGAGAAGAAGGAAGTTGAGAAGAAGAAAGTGAGAATCGCACTAAAAGCTCCACTTTAAGAAAGCGATTCTAGTGAGGATGAAGATGAGGAGATGGCTATGTTGGCCAAACGTTTTACTCGGTTCATGAAGTCAAATCGTGGAAGAAAATTCATTAGAAAGGGAGACTTCAAGAGTAAAATCAAGGAAGAGAAGAAGGACCAAATTACTTGTTATGAATGCAAGAAACTGGGTCACATCCGTTATGAGTGTCCTCAATTGAAAAAGAAAAGCTTTGGGAAGAAGAACAAGCTCAAAGCAAAAATAGCTACTTGGAGTGACGATGGGTCATCCGAGGAAGAGGGGGAAGTGGCTAATCTATGTCTCATGGCCATTGATGATGAACCTAAGGTAAACTCTCATTTATCCAATTTCGATTTTACTATTATGAACTTCAAGAAGCTTATGATGAATTGCAAGAAGTGTATGATGAGTTAGTAGGAAAATACAAAGAGTCCATTTTGAAAAACAAGAAAATCATTTCCGATTTGAAAAATCAAAATGAGACATTTTCTAAAGCTAACTCCGAATTGGAAACGAAGGTTTTGTTTTTAGTCAATCTTTCAAATGATCTTAAAACAAAAAATCTTGAACTTGAAAAACTTCTTTCCGATTTTCAAGATTATCACACAAAAGAAGTGGATAATCTTAAAACATCTATTGCTATTGGGAAAAATAATTTTGAAAAAGGAAATCATTCTAAATCCCAATATGTAAAAAGAAAACCTTTTGTACCTACACAAAGAAATTTTAATAAGCAAGCTAAAGGTCAAAGAGTTAGGAGTGTTTGGGTTCCTAAAGAACTCATTATTTTTAATGATATGAATGCTATTGCTTTTTGGATTCCTAAGGGAACCAAATTGTTGAAGGCTAACACTCATGGACCCAAAATGATTTGGGTACCAAAAACCAAGGCCTAATTTCTTTGTTTGTAGGGGGAGCATTGCTACAAGGCTAAAGCTTCAAGCAAAAATTCTTGGTACCTTGATAGTGGATGCTCAAGACACATGACCGGTGACAAGAGTCGATTTGTGGAACTAAAGCCTAAAGGTGGTGGAGTGGTAACTTTTGGTGACAACTCCAAAGGCCACATTGAAGGAATAGGCTCCATTGGTAATCACTCTTCTATTTTCATTGAAAATGTTTTGTATGTCAACGGTCTTAAGCATAATTTGTTGAGTATTAGTCAATTGTGTGACAAGGGTTTTAATGTTATAATTGATAAAAGTGGTTGCAAATTTGTAAACATTAAAACAAATCAACTAATACTCATTGGTCATCGCATAGGGAACATTTACATGGTGCATCTAGAAGACATTCATTCATCACATACATGCTTAGTTGCATATGATGAATATGAGTCGTGGCTTTGGCATAGAAAATTAGGACATGCTAGCATGAGTGTCTTAGAAAAATTAATTTCCCTTAATCTAGTTCGAGGTTTACCCAAACTTAAATTTTCAAATGATTAAATTTGTGATGCATGTTCAAAGGGTAAACAACATAGAAGTTCTTTTAAATCCATAAATGATGTCTCTACTAGTAGATGTTTACAATTGATTCATATGGATCTTATTGGGCCTATTAGAACAATGAGCTTGCATGGAAAATCATATGCTTTTGTGCTTGTAGATGACTACTCTAGGTATACTTGGGTTCTATTCTTAAGTACGAAGGATGAGGCTTTAGAAAAATTCATCACATTTTCTAAAATAACTCAAAATGATCTTGAACTTAAGATTTCTCACATTAGAAGTGATCATGGAACCGAATTTCAAAATCTAGGCTTCGATGAGTTTTTAAATAAAAATGGGATTAGCCACAATTTTTCCGTACCTCGCACTCCTCAACAAAATGGGGTAGTTGAGAGGAAAAATCGAACTTTAGAAGAAATGGCTAGAACCATGCTTTGCGAAAATAATTTACCTAAATATTTTTGGGCGGAAGCCACAAATACCGCTTGCTATATTATTAATCGAGTAATGATTAGGCCAATTTTGAAGAAAACACCTTATGAGATTTTAAAATCTAAGAAGCCTAACATTAGCTATTTTCACGCTTTGGGTTGCAAGTGTTTTGTTTTGAATAATGGTAAAGAAAACTTAGGTAAATTTGATGCTAAAAGTGATGAAGCTATTTTATTAGGGTACTCTTTAAACTCTAAAGCCTATCGTGTATTTAATAAAAGAATTCTAGTTGTTGAAGAGTCAATACTTGTTGTTTTCGATGATAACCTCCTTCTGAGGAAGGAATCTTGTGATGATGATGATGTAGGAATCATTGATGCCATTGATGGAGGACAAACGTCAAAGGTGGATGAGATTCCAACCAAAGATGAGGATTCACAAGATCCACCTCTTGAAGCCTTGAAGGACTTGGCTCTTGAGGAAAGGGAGGTGTCTTACCCAAGGGAGTTAAACTATGTCAAAGGTGGTGAAATCTTGGGTGATCCATCCAAGGGCGTAACTACTAGATCCTCTCTCCAATTAATGAATCATGTTGCATTTCTTTCATGCATTGAGCCTAAGAATATTAAAGAAGCTTTAATAGATGATTTTTGGATTTTGGTCATGCAAGAGGAACTAAATCAATTTGAGAGGAGTAAAGTGTGGACATTAGTTGCAAGGCCTAATGATCAATCTACTATAGGAACAAAATGGGTTTTTAGGAATAAATTAGATGAAAGTGGTAATATAGTGAGAAACAAGGCTAGGCTTGTTGCTCAAGGCTATACACAAGAAGAGGGAATTGATTTTGGTGAGACTTATGCACCCGTAGCTAAAATGGAAGCTATTAGGATGTTGCTTGCATTTGCATGTTACCATAATTTCAAGCTTTTTCAAATGGATGTGAAAAGTGCCTTTTTAAATGGTTTTATAAATGAAGAGGTGTATGTTGAACAACCACCGGGTTTTGAGGATTCAAAATTTCCAAACCATGTGTTTAAACTAACAAAAGCTCTCTATGGTTTAAAACAAGCTCCTAGAGCTTGGTATGAAAGACTTTCAAATTTCTTAATTGAAAAGGGTTTTGAAAAAGGAAAGGTGGATACAACACTCTTCAGAAAAAGATATAACAATGACATCTTAGTAGTTCAAATTTATGTTGATGATATCATTTTTGGTTCTACTAATGAGTGTTATTGTAAAGAATTTTCTAAGCTAATGCAAGGTGAGTTCGAGATGAGCATGATGGGGGAGCTCTCATTCTTTTTGGGACTCGAAATCAAACAAAGGAAGGATGACACCTTCATAAATCAAGCTAAGTACGTGAATGATATGCTCAAAAAGTTTGGCTTGGAGAATGCAAAGCCTCAAGCCACTCCTATGAGTTCTTCCATAAAGCTTGACAAAGATGAAGGAGGTAAGTGTGTTGATTCTAAGCTTTATAGATCCATGATAGGTTCTTTGTTTTACCTTACCGCAAGTAGACCAGATATCATGTTTAGTGTTTGCTTGTGTGCTAGGTTTCAAGCTAGTCCTAGAGAATCACACTTAGTTGCCATTAATAGAATTTTTAGATACCTTAGAGACACACCTACTTTAGGCCTTTGGTATCCTAAAGATTCTTCCTTTAGCCTTCATGCTTATTCGGATGCGGATTATGGGGGGTGTAAGATAGATAGGAAAAGTACTTCCGGGACATGCCAATTCTTAGGTAGTATGCTCGTATCTTTGTTCTCTAAGAAACAAAATAGGGTAGCCTTATCTACCACCAAAGCGAAGTACATATCCTTAGGGAGTTTTTGTGCTCAAGTCCTTTGGATGAAGCAACAACTCTTAGATTATGGTGTTGAAGTAGAAACCATACCCCTTAAGTGTGACAACACAAGTCCCATTTGTCTTACTAAGAATCCCGTCCAACACTCTAGAACTAAACACATAGAAATTTGACATCATTTTATTAGAGATCATGTTTTGAAAAATGATGTTGCTATTGAATATGTTGATACCTTGAACCAATTAGCGGATATATTTACAAAACCTTTAGATAAAGAGCGTTTTTGGTCCCTTAGGAGAGAGATAGGTCTAGCTAGCCTATCTTGACCTCTTAGGACCTCTTTGTGCTTAAAAATGCTTGATTTTGTGAAATTGCATGTTTATGTGTTGTAACTCTTGAAAATATCCATGCCTATAGTTAGGGGGAGTATGCTTCTATTAAAATATGCTTAGAACTGTTCATTCGTCATTTGCATACTCTTAGGAGATGTTAAATTCGAGCCTATGGTTGTTCTTAGAACTAAATATGCATTTCTGGGCATAAGGTATCGATACGGATCTACACGTATCGATACGTGTTCTTCATTCAAATTCCCAGAATTCATTTTGCTTAAACGGGTATCGATACAATTAAACTCGTATCGATACGAGCTTCTAATCATTTCGATACGGACCTCATCCGTTTCGATACGATTCTCCAACGGGCATTTTTAAGGAAATGACGTTCCTACCCCCGTATCGATACACCCTCAGGCGTATCGCTACTCGATTGCGCAGACAGCTTTTAATTTGGCATTTAAAGTGCTCAACTTTTACCAAAATTAAAACTCTTCAAAACCTAAAAACCCTAGCCGTTTTTGCCTATAAAAGGGCTCTTCCTCCTTCATATTTTCACACTACAACTCAAAATCTAAAAGAGTTTTCTCAATCAAGCAAAGCTTTAAGCTCCTTCTCATCACAATTGTGCTAGAATTTTCTTCAATCTCTCAAGTTTCCATCAAGGTAAAAATTCTTTCTTTTTCTTTTTCAATTTTTCTTTTTGTCTTTGTTTTTAAACTTTTGTTCTTCAAAAATTTTTTTAAATTTTTTTTACCTTGGTTCTTATCCAAAATTGAAGAAATCTTTATGCATGATTTCTCTTTTAGAACATGGCACCAAAGGAATCGAGGAAGTGAACAAGGGTTTGTCAAACCGGTGAATCATCCAATCTTGGAGCGATTGCACGTCCGAACTACACTACCATCTATGAACAATCCTTTGAAGGTCCCACGGGACTAGCATATTTTCGAAAATTCGAGAATTACAAGATTCGTGCGGAAAGGGTAATATCCATTCCTTTTCTCGACTCGGAGCGCTTTAAATTTGAATATCTTCCTTTGCTTCGTCGTTGGAAGTTCATGGATTTCCTATCTATTCCCAGTTTTTATTATCATCTTTTGGTTTTGATTTTCTACACTAATGCCAAATGTGTTTCTCGCAATGGGGAAGTTGTCGCCATTAGCTCTTATCTCATGGGAAAGAGGTTCATCCGTGATGTCAAATCTATTTGTGAAGTCTTTAAATTAAAGGATGAAGGCCTTGATGATGAGGATGCTTTTGGGCATGTTCTTAGTGGCTCCGTGACCGCCCTAAATGCTCAAGACCGGATCCTACATTTGATGTTGTCTTGGTGGTTTCGTCCTTCCAGAGGAAAATATTCTACCATCCGTCAAGTGGATGATTTTTGGATCTGTTGCTTCCATGAGCGAAAATGCCCAAATATTTCTCGAATTATGTTCGGGGAAATCGTCTATCATGTGCAACATCGTCAAACCTCTCTCGTCACCTCCTTTACATATGGTACGACTTTGAGTTATTTCTTTATGAAAAAGGATATTGATTTCTCTTTTGACTTCCCAACTCCTCTTACCGATCCCATTGATGAGCGATCTCTTGCACAGGGAAAATTCCATTATTTTAATGGCAATTGGGTTCGTCTTGCCGAGCTACCACCCGAGGCCGCCATCGTATTTGAAGAACCTCAAGGAGATCAAGCTCCTCAAGCTCCACAACCCTCCATGGATGCTCTCATGACATACCTCAATGAGCAATTTACCGGGTTGCGCACGGACATGGGTAACCGTCTTACCGCCCTTGAAACAACTTTTGATACAAGGATGATGAGCATGGAGAATCGGCTCACATCCCTTGAAAGCGGTCATAATTCTTTGAATATTTCCATCTCCGCTTTCCATGATGAGTGGCGAAATAGCATGAGTGACAATGATCCAATGGAAGTTGATGATGAAGATGATGAAGACAATGAAAATGATGCCTAGACCTTTCTTCTTGCATCTCATGCATCTCATTTAGGATTTTCTATTTTATGCATCTTTGATTTATGTTCTTAGGACTAAGTTTGCTTTATGATTAAACCTATGATTTGATTTTCTGTTTTTGTTTGGGTTTTTAAGTTTGATGCTATGATCAATAATATTAATGTTGCTTATTTATACCTTTGCCTTTGTTTATGCACTTATCTATTGTCTCAATATTTTTGATCTAACAAAAAGGGGGAGAGAAACTAGCTCACAACACTTCAAAAATTTTGATTTCAACTCAAAGGTTACCAAGCTTACATTAAGGACGAGTTAACTTTGTAAAGTTTTTCTAAGTGTCAAAAATTTTAAGTTTTAGTTTTGTTATATCAAAAAGGGGGAGATTGTAAAACCTATGTTTGATTTTGATATAATTAAATCTTTAAGGATCAATTTGGAAAACTTAAAATTGTTTTATAAGTCCCTTAATAAGTTCTAAATCACCAACTCTTTAAAACTGATTTGAAAAACTCAAACTCAAAATATTTTCTAAGTGTTCCAAAGCCAAACTATTGAAAAACGTTCAGGTGTATCGATACGCTTCCAGCCGTATTGATACATTTTTACCAAAGTTGGCTATTGGAGGAACACGTATCAATACGCTCTTCACCTGTATCGATACGCCCCTTTGCAAAAGTGTAAAGAGTTTGAATGGCGTACCGATACGGCAAACCCTCGTATCAATACGGTCTTAATGAATTTTTAAATTCAAGTCGGTTTAAATATTTTGACCGTTGGTGTCAGTTGGTTGGTAACCAATTTTTAAATGGTCGTTGACCCGTATCGATACGCCAAACCCTCATACCGATACGGAAATCGGCAGTGAGCTAAGTTGAGAAAAAGGTATCGATATGGTCCTTGCCGTTTCGATACCCCGTACCGATACGCTTACGTGCGTATCGATACCCCTTATTTATTGCACACAACGGCTCTTTCTTTTCTGAGACAGGTATCGATACGGCTCCCCGTGTACCGATACGCATAGCTGCAGAAGTGCATTTATGGTGGTAAGAGAGGGTTCCAACGGCTCCATTTATGTTCCCAACCACCCAAACGGCTAGAATTAAAAGAGGAGGTATAAAATGAAGCTCTTTGAAGGTCAGCAACAACTATTCAACATTCAAGCATCATCAAAGCAAAAAATCCAAACCCTTGAGCTATTCAAAGTCATATTCTTGTATCCAACTCTATTATCTTTCAATTGTCAAATTGTATTGTGAGTTTGGGGTTATTGAAATTGTAATTGGGGAGACAATTATCCTTTGAGAGGAAACATTTGAGTTTACCAAATTCTTTCTTTGAAATTTGAGTGGATTAAGCTTTGGGTAGAAAGCTTAATCGAACTTGTAAGGTTTCCTCCTCATCCAAGAAAAGGGGATGAATTCAATTAGTGAATTGTTTGAAAATCCTTAGTGGGAACTAAGGTAGTGGATGTAGAGTTCATTTGGAGAACTTGAACCACTATAACCCCTTGTGTGATTTTTATTTTCAATCTTTCTCTTCACCAAAATTTTAATTGCCAATTCACCCCCTCATGGCCGTTGAAGCCTGATGCATCAAGCCGCATCGAAACGCCTCTTGGCCGTATCGAAACAGTTAATAACCGTTTCGGTACGAGTGACTATTGAGCTGTAATTTAAATTACCATTGGGAAATAGCCGTTGGGGATTTGATCGTTGGGAAAATAACCGTATCGAAACGGCGAAGCCCGTATCGAAACGCTATGTAAAAACCCTCACCACATTAAGCTTGTTTCGAAAGAGACAGAGCTATATCAGATCGTTTTGACATTGTGAATGATCGTTTCGAAATGCCTAGGGGTTTTTCGAAACACCTGGGTTGTTTTTTAAAATTTGGCTTTAGAAAACACATTAAAACCCCTTTAAGAATTCCTAAACATATTCTTAAGTAGTTTGAACTTAAAAGCATTTTGAAATCTTTTTAATTTAGTCCAAAACTAATTTTTAATTATTATATCAAAACACTAGTGCTTCATGTTTCGATACGTATCGCGGGGACTCATCTGTAGAGTTGAAAAATAGTTTCTAAAGTTATATTTTGGTCCATGGTTGATTTGTATGCAATTGAATGAGTTTGGATGATCATTTTAAGCTGAAATTTGATATGTATTTATGGAACCTTATTAATGGAGGATTGGTAAATCTAATTTTAAATAAGTCTTTACATTTTTGCAGTTTTACGTTTTGGTCCGTAAATGTGAAAAATGCTTAATTGAGGATGCAGATGAGCTTGGTTTGAGACGAAATTTCATATGCATGTTTTAAATGGAATTAATTAAAGATTGGTAAGGTCAATTGATAAGTTGGATTACAATTTTAGAAAATTTACAAAATTGTCCCTAATCCTAGTTATTGAGCTTTCATTAATCGAATCGAAGTTGAATTTCGCTTTATCTTCTTTCGTAGTATGTATAATCACCTTTGGTAATATTAAATGCATCTAGATAATATAAAACAAAACAAAGGGTTGGTTATCGAGGTAAATCTTCATAGGTTTTCTTCGATAATCCTCGTGTAACTCGTTTGAGTAGGTAGATAAGTTAGTTCAAGTTAAGGGGGTTACATTTGTTGGTATCAGAGCCAGGTTTACGAATAATTGGGAGTTAAGATGATTGTTGTGACTTTGTTTGGGTTGATTCATGTTGTTTGCCTATGCACTGTGATTAGGGATGGGTATGGATCGGGATTTTGGCCCACCCTGACCCGGCCCGAAAATAAACACCCTAAACTCATACCCATACCCGACCCGACATTATTCTATAAAAAAACTAACCCGACCCAAAAATAAATATACTAAATCCGACCTGACGCGACCTATATAAAATAAATTAATTTTAGGGACCTAATTGAAAAAAAATATTTTTAATGGACTTAATTGTAAAAAATATAATTTAAAGGACTAAATTATAAATAAAAATTCAATTATAAGGACTTAATTATAATATATATATATATATATATATATATATATATAAAGAGGGGTATTATTATAAATATTACTAAAAATTTAGGGGAAAATTACACTATTAGTCCTAGGTTAGGTTGGATATTTTTCACCCTAAACCCGAACCCGACTTGACTCGACCCGAGTTTACCATTAACAAAAACCCGACCCAAACCCTATTTTTGTTAAAAATATCGACCTGATTGGGCCGGGTCGGGTCGGAACCTATTAGGTCTGGGTAAAATGCCCATCCCTAACGGTGATTACTTTATGCCAAGCTGTGATGGTTTGTTGCGTATATGTTATGCACGATGTTTGAAAGCATGATCCTTTGATTGCTATGTGAGATGTGGGATAGATATTGGGGGTATCCATTACCTTATTACTATTAGTAAAGAGAGATTATGTTTTTAAACTTGAGCATCTTGGAATCTTGCTTCAAGCTGGCCTAATTGTTTTATGGTTGCATTTTCATAATCTATATTTTAAATTGTTTTTGAAAATGGAACCGAAATGAGAGCTTAGAAGACTGAGAATGTCAGGGAAAAGTATGCCGATGAGAATGATATTCGATCTTGAGTTGATTTGATCCTGATTGAGAGTTGTTAGAAGGTGGTCTCTAAATTTGAGTGACATTGTCCTCGTTCAAGAGTTTACAAGTGGCGTTGTTACACTATTTGGACATTAAAGGTGGTTGCCACCATGGATGATAGTGAAATAGTTTTGAAGGCAAGAAATTCTCTTTGAGTACATGCTATTAAGTTGAATAGAAGCGAGAGTTTATGGCATCGGTTTATGGTAGCAGGACCGTGAAGGAATACGAAGTTTAGTTTGTTCGGGTTACAAAGATGTTGGTGCTTTGGCTACCCGAGTTAAGAACATAAAGTATAATTTCGGGTTTTACTTTCAATGCGTAGAGTCCTAGTGTTGAGTAAAGGGTTGTTGAGGCGGATGTTGGTAGAGATTAATGTAAGAAGTCCTGATATATGAGATGAAGCGACATGTGGAAAAATGTTGGTGAGGTTTTTGAAATCGTTGGAGTTGTAATTCACATGGGATCGTGTAACTATAAGACCCTTAGCCTGGCCTAGACGGTTGACCCGAACTATGAAGATTACACGGGGAAAACCAAAGTCAACCCAAAAGTCAACCTTGATTAATGACCCATTTTTCATTCTAATCTTATCTAGATGCTCATTAACCTTAAGTGAACCCTAGAGAAAAACATACTTGAAAATCACAGCGATCGGAAAGCAATAAGGGACTCAATTGCACAACATACAAAGTTAGGGACCAAAATGTAAATTCTGGAAAGATGGAGGACTTAACTGATTTTTAAATTACCAATATCAAATTAGTCATATTACATGCTTCCCTGTCAAATTTCACCTCAAACGGACATCTCAAACTCAAGCAATTGCAAATACAAAATTCAGGACTAAAACGTAAAGCTTGCAAACCTTAAATCATTCAAATCAGTGCCCAACGGTCAAGTGTTTCAGAACGGGGGTTGACCGTTCCAAAACGCGGGTTCGTTTGGAGACCTGTATCGAAATTGGGCTTGGCAGTGGCAAAAGCGTTTCGGAACGACCCTATCCTATTCGATACACGAAGGCCATTACAGGCCCCCGTTTCGAAACGCTAGTGCCCGTTCCGATACGGACTGCCCAGAAATTGTAGAATTTGCTGGCTTAACATACAATTAATCACTCAAACACATCCTAAAGACTTCCTAATAATGCCAACAAGTCATCATACATATTAGGTACATGTTTGCATCATCAAAACACGATCATGGCATCAATTAGGAAAATCACAAGACTATAGGCATGCATCCTAATGTCCAAAGCAAACAACCATCAAAACATCAAAGCAAGCACCAAAATGGCCATTTACATATCCAAAACATTAAGGCATCATGCCACAACTAGGGAGTCCAAAACATCTCCCAAAAACACAACCTAGGTTCCCATTGCCAAATATCAAAATCTAATAATGTTGTGAAATAGTCACCATACATGAGCTTAGCTTTCCCTTGGATTCTTAGCCTCCTTGCTTCCCACAAACACCTCAATTATCTGCATTATTGGTTCAAGAGAGAGAGAGCGTAAGCACAAATGCTTAGTGAGGCATGCTCTAAAGAAACAACACAATAATACACTTTATAAAAAACACTTTCCATAATGCCTTTAACACTTAAACATCATTATTCATGCAACATTGCATTCACATCAAGCATCTCATGCTTCAATATCATTAACATGTCATATTGGCTTCCAAGTGATAAACCATAACCTTTTACAACATAAGACACAATCGGATACGCGGATTACAAGCGTTGTCCCATACGCTTCATACACACTCAATCAAATCACATATCATATTGAAGAAAGGTTAAATTGACTTAAAGCCCCCTAAAGATTCTATGATTTTGGCTTCAACCTTAATAATCTCATTTTCCCAGTTTTGAAACTTTACAATTTGGTCACTACTCAAAATGTCAATTTTCCAAATCCCTTTTTGTAAAATTGACTTGACCAACCTCTTAATTATATTTTTAGAGGATTTTAGCAATTTTTATCACAATTTTATCCTATCCCGATCCTTGATTTCCTAAAATCACTTTACGCGGTTCATACCGTTCTCGACCGGTCCGATCCGATGTCCAAAACATCTAGGCCCAAAACAAGGGCATTACAACTCTCCCCCACTTAAGAAATTTCATCCTCGAAATTCTTACCTGATGGAAAGAGATGTGGAAACTGCCTCAGCATATCCGCCTTGCTTTCCCACGTGGCTTCCTAACCTCCTCGGTGTCGCCACAACACCATCACAAGTTCTATCGTCTTGCCACGAAGAACTTAGCTACTCACGTCTAGAACCCTCACTGGTTCCTCATCATATGACAAATCCAAATTCAACTTTATCTCCTCAAGAGGCATTACATGCGAAGGATCCGATCTATACTTCCGTAACATGGAGACATGAAACACATCATGTATCTTCTCCAACTCTACAGACAATCTCAACCGATATGCCACATGACCAATACGCTCCAAAATCTCGTAAGGTCTAATAAACCTTGGGCTAAGCTTACCCTTACGTCCAAATCTCATCACCTTTCTCCAAGGCAATACCTTCAAGAACGCATGTTCGCCAACCGCGAACTCAATTTCCTTACGCTTCAAGTCTGCGTAAGACTTTTGCCTATACGATGCTGCTTTTAACCGCTCGCAAATGAGCTTCACCTTCTCGGTGGTTCCCTTGAGCATAGCCGGTATTGAAATCAACATTTTCCCAGCTTCTTCCCAACAGAGAGGAGTTCTACACCCTCTCCCATACAAAGCTTCGTAAGGAGCCACCCGATACTTTCCTGACAACTAATGTTACAAGAAATCTCAACCAAGGCGAAAGCCTTTCCGATGAACCTTGGAATCTAAACACAATATCTCAACATAACCTCAAGCACCTGAAAAACATGCTCCGGTTACCCATCCATCAAAGGATGATAAGAAGTACCAAAACTCAACAGTGTACCCCAAGCTCAACTCAACCATTCCCAAAACTTCGATGTGAACCTTGAATCTCTATCCAAAAAAACAGACTCCAACACTCTGTGTAATCGCACAATCTTAGCGTCAAACAACTCAACCAACCTATCCAACTCATACGCAGTATGCACTGCCAAGGAATGCACAATCTTTGCAAAATGATCGACAACCACTCAACAATACTCCTCCGGATAAAATCCACAATAATCCAACCAAGAATCCATGACAATTCATCCCCCTCAACTCCCTTCCTGATAACCCCAACAATTACCACACCTAAACGATAAACAAACTCAGCTTCCACCCACTAACAATCCAAACATTTGCCTACAAATTCATTAACATCCTTTCCCATCTTATCCGTCAACCCTCAAATTACGATACACCTTCGTACAACCAGGGCACACTATGGAAGAACCTCTAAGAGATGATCCAGATTAGAGCACCTCAACTCTATATCACTTGGCACCACTATAGAAAATCTCCAAAGCTCAAAACACCAACCTCATTGACACCAAACCACAAGGCTTTCCATCCACAATTCGGCCACAAGGCTTGATTTATGGCTTATCATGAATGCTTTGTAAAAACAGTGAGGTATGCATGTGATATGGATTATATTAGCAAGTGTTGTTGAATAAAATGTTTTATTAATGAAATCGGATATAATTAGCCGGCTATAGGATTGAGTGCACTATAAACAAGTCACCTTGGATGTTGAGGGGTTGTGATTGTACCGAATATTCCATTGAAGTACCCTAAGGATTGAGGATTGTTTAAGGTTGCAACAGTTGAGGGTAGCTCCCAAGTGCAAACCTTGTGTGTGTCCCGTCTCTCGTTAGTGGGTTATACATCTACCGATGAGTGGTGTTGATGGGTTGTGATTGTACTAAATACACCACCACGGGTGTTACAACGATGGATGGTTGCTCTTGTGTGTGAACCTTGAGATGTCGGTAGAGTGTATGAAGGGTGTGGGACAACCCTTGGTAATCCGTGTATCTGATATGTGTTTTTAAGATTGTTGTTTATCACTTGTGAGCCAATATAATGAAATGAATTATTGTGGAAAATATTGTTAATGCATAATTTGAAAGATGCACGTTTTGGTTTAAGCTTAGCATAAAGGTGATTATGCTTGGAAGGCTTGTATTATGTGTAGCAATGGTTTAATTGCTGGATTTATATGTATCATGTTGCATGATGTTTTTACAATGGTTTTGAGGATAAAGTGCATGTTTTGTCAAAGGAAGCATGACGGTTTTAAAAATAGTGGAAAGTGGTTTTGTGCATTGATGATGTTTTTGGTTTGAGCAATCCTCACTAAGCTTTTATGCTTATGCTCTCTTTGTTCATCAATGCAGTCAATTTAAGCTTTGGAGGCATCACTTCCATTGCTAGTTGATGTAGAAATCCATGAGAATCATTTGGAAATCAAAAGTGGATAAAAAGAGATAAATCTCTAGAGATTTTAGTGATGGAAAGATAGTTTGGCTGATGGGAAAGTTGAGAGAAACGTTTAGGAGAAAAGTAGTTATGTAAGAAAATGTTTAGCCTTTTAAAATCCTCTTTATTAAATCTCATTTAATAAATCAATTTATTAAATATTTTAAAAGACAAAATCAAGGGAAAATGTTGATAACACCTTGGTGTAATAGCTCCCTAAATATTCTATGTTTTGGCCCTCTTCAATTTTGTTATTAAATCATATTTTGCAATTTTTACAGATTAGTCACCGTTTTCAAAATACCTATTAGATCAGTTTAATTTTATCAAATTGAACTCTCAAAAACATTTTTTAGATTATAAAATATTTTTCCATATTTTATCTCCTTAAAAAAACATTTATATCAAATTAATCATGAAACTAGCATAACTCGCTCAAACCGGTTCACTCGAACCTCTTAGCCAAACCCGGCTAACTCCTAAGCCCAAAATCGGGGCATTACAATACCCTAGTATGCATCAGTCAATTTAAGCACATTTTTACTCCCATAATTCTCACTCTCTTTTTGTACTGATACGAGGGGTGCCAGTTCATCACACTTATCGTACTTAACTCTAGATGAGTATGGAGCAAACATCTCACCCCGAGCTAGTAGGCAGAGTATTCCCGTGACAAATTTCATTCACTCGTATGTTGTTGCTGCCATTTATTTAACCATAGTATCCAGGCAAAACGACGCAAAGAGGAGTGTCCCTCCACAATTATATCGTAGCATTTATTCATTTTTCAACACATGCTATTAACAAAAAGGGAGTTCAAACATGCCTTTCATGCTTTCATTTATCATTCAAGCTCATTCACATCATCCATACTAAGGCATGCAAGAGTTCTTTACCAAACTTCTCTAATCATTCTTAAGCATAAAGAGCATGCAATCGTGTAATAGTTTAATCACAAATCATCAACCCCTAAATTCAATTCTACCGATCTCAATAGTCATGTATAGTCATTCAATCCATAGCCATAAAGATTTAAATACTCATCATTGGACATCCTCAACTTATTCATAAAACTACCTTTGATCTAAACAATATGTCATAGCAAAAATTTTGTTCCTAACTACAAAATGCAAATGCTTAACTATGGGCACTAACACCCCAAAACTTGAAAGATGCAGTGTCATCAATGCATGAAAATGAAACTAACTAAAATAAAATGAAATGAAAATGCGAGGTACCTCTCTAATGTCCTAATTTGGTGTAGCTGTCTTGTTTTCCTTGTGCTTGATACACTTCTTTTTAAGCGCGAAAATGGGCTCCTCTTTAACGACTGCTTTTGGTTGAGGTTGTGGTTGTGGGGCGACATCAGCTTGGTCATCTGTGTCAGAGTGGTCATCATCAGAATCATTCCTCTTAGTAGGAGTGTTCCAAACACGACTGTCGGTGCACTTTTAGCGACACCCAGTGCGTGCCGCGACATCTAGAGTTTGTGCGGGTGTAGGAGCAGGTGTGTGGTCGACTATCTTTTCATCATCACTCTCAATGGAGACTGGATCATCAGTAGGGGATTCAAGTGGAAGGGCCTCCATTGGGGCTTTACCTTTTCTCTTCCGTTTCTGGGACTAGCTTGTTGTGGCATCAGTAGAGGCTGGCTCTTTTGTAGCTGGTTCTGATTGTGCAGGGGTCAAACATTGGGCACGAGCTCTCTTGGTTGCAGGAGTTGTGCATTGGGTAATGGTCGTCTTTGGGGCGGTGATTCATATGGCAGTGATGATGGGCTCCGGAAAGGGTGGTGCTGCGCATTTCGTCCCTCTTTTCTTGCATGCGCCTAGTGGAGGCTACCAAAGATGCAATCCTTGCTGCGACAAAAGTTTTGGCTCCCCCACAACAGTTTTTGCCGGAGCATCCTCATCATAGCCTCTTAGCACTGGAATTTGGTTTGGGGTTAGGAAACTCTTCCCTTTTTCCACCTAATCCTCTTTTGGGTCTTCAATCACTTCTTTCTTTCAGCAGAGGACCGTGATCATGTTAGGAAAAATCAGGGGGCTTGACTTCCTTTTCAAGCAAGATTAAACTTCGTCGACTATAATCTTGCCCTCGTCAATCAACCAGCCATTGAGAATGGAGTGAAGGAGGAGCAATCTAGTTATGTAGATGGTGGAGTGATGGGATGTGAGCATCAAGCGAGTCTTGATATAGTGGTCCCAAACCTTAGCCTAGGGCTTCAAGCGTACCCGCTCCATAGCCTTGCTCATAGGGTCCAACTCAGTTCCACTAAAGCATAAGTCCTCAAGGACTTCTTTGTTTGTTTAGGAATTTACGACCTCGGGAAACAGTGTGTGTGCTGGTCGACGACATTCTTCATCCCATAAAACTTGTTTATCGCTACAACGGTGAAATTAACTTGGTCTCCCCATACATAGACACCAGACTGTGTGGGGCTCATGATATGTGCATAAAATTCCCTTAGTAGTGGCACGAAGATGTCATATGGGTGCTTAACAAAAGACTCTTAGTTGTGCTTGGTGATAACATCCATCACCTCTACGTCAAAGCATTCTTCTCCCCTAGAAGGGAATCTAAATCCTTGTTCGGCGAAGACCTTTTGTCTCTTTGAGTAGTTGGAAACGTTCCTTGGCTACCTCATCGAAGAAATTTTTTTATCTCAATGGTGGGTGGAGCTTGGGCACTACTGGAAGCACCAACTACATTCTTGAAACGCACGATGGATGAAGGAAGGGCTTTTGAAGATTATTTTTGTGTTTGGGTTTTAAGTTCTTGTCACGATAAGGTAGAAGAAAAGGGTCTTTGTTCTTTGAAGGAAAAATAAAGTGAAAGAGGGAAGGGTGTTGGTGAAGAAATAAACTGACAAAGTGAGGGGTAGGATTTAATGGGTGTGATAGTTATGCGGTATGGAAAAGAAAAGAGATTTGATGTGGAGTTAATGAAAAGTAAAAAGTAGGAAAGAGAATGTGGAGAGGAAATGATGGGGTAGGGTTGTAAAAGTTAAATAGGAATAAACTCCCTCCCTTAATATCTTAACTAACTTAGGGGGTCAATGAACAAGTGTTAGATACTAAGGCGAGATGCTTCAACGGAAGATGTTTAAGTAGATGAACTCACTTCAGGAGTGAAATCTACCACTTAGGAGTATAGATTGAGAGTTAATCGAATTAATTTATGAAAGACTTAATTATAGAGATATAACAATTTATATGATTAATTTAGGGCATTGCCATCGATAGAGGCAATGCTACTTTTTGAATCTACTCGGCAAACAATACCAAGACAAGATTATTAAAGGCTGGCATGTCATGAATAGCATGAATACCATGCATCCCTTGCTAACGCTCATCACTCATTTGAAAACTCTCATTGCCAACACTGTTTTATTTTCATTTCTTTTCTTCTAAACTATTTTCAAACCACTTTCAAATCAAACAACACTTTTTCCTTCACAAGTAAAACAAGCAAACCAATTAACTATTGGCCATTCCTTGTGGGATCGATAACCAGCTTATTGTTGTATTACTTGCCGACCGTGTATACTTGCAAGCGAAAGACTAAACCTTGGCATTGTTTGTATACATTTCTAATACATTTTCTGCCCCTTTTGCTAAGCACTCACACGAGTCAACATGTTTTTGGTGCCGTTTTCGGGGATTGCAATTGTAACACCCTAAATTTATTAAAATCCATAATTCAGAACCCTAAACTTTAGGAAATTTTAATTGGGAATTTAGTGAATTTTAGTGACCAAATTGCAAAAGTGGCAAAAATTAAGTGTCGTTTCATAAACTCTAGGAAGTACTATGGCTCGCGTTGTAATTTTCCCTTATGGTGTGATTTAAAATCCCATTTTTCAGAATGAGATGACTTTTCAGTTTCCTCCCCCTCATTTTCCTTCTCTCGACATAAACCAAATAACCATCTCGTTCATCGGTTTTACTCCGGCCTAGGGTCTTTCCATCTCCGTTTAATAAGCCTCTGTAGCCGTTAGCCTCTACTCACCTCACCAGTTTAAACCCAGCCTTCAACGCCACCCTTGCCGCCGTCCTTTGCTCAGAATTTGCTCGACATTTCTCGGGTTGCTTTAGGAACACCATTCATAACCGTCGTTTTTGTTTTTTCGTGTTGGGTAAGCCTCGATGATTGTTGGATTGTGTGGGTTATGTTGGTTTTGGCCGAGATAGTCCCGTAAGGGTCGTCGTTGTGTGCTCCGGTGGTTAAAATCGAATTAGGCGAAAACCCTAATTTTTTGATTGAGGAAATTGGGGATTTTGGGATTGAAACGGTCTGAACAGGTCCAGAAGGTTGAACCGGGTTTACATAACCGAACCAGCCTGTCATATTAAGAGCCGACTAACGTCAGCGTTGACCTATTGACCGTTGACTTTTTTCAGAAAAGGCATATTTTATGTTTTTCGACGTCCAGATTTCGATTCTGCAACCCATTTTTCCCAAATTCGAACTCGAAAAACCATTTTGACCACTTTTATTCGATTATACTTGTATTTAAAGATTTGAATATCGGAAAATTAATTGGGATTATTCGTATTTGCAGACGACATTGACTCGGATACTGAGATCCTTCCTCCTCCTCCACCTGGATGACCTCATGTTGCTCAGACATCGGGATCCGCTCGTGAGTTTAATTAATAATATATTCGTTATTTACATTACCAGTGTCTTGGCATAGTAGTAGTATCTTTGATGGTGTATTTAATTGTTATAGGAGCTAACTCTGACCGACCTAGAGATAGAGCTGAGCGTGGGAGACGTCACCGTCGATGTTGAGTGTTAGCTACCTGAGGTGTGTTCTCTTATGTGTTGTCTGTTTACAGTGCTATGTATGTAAATGTGTTGATCTGCTGATATATATACATGATGTGGTCTGATGATGTATAATAATAATATTATGTTGATCTGTGATATTTGACTTGTTCAACATTCTGTTACATTATGCAATATTTGTATATATTATCAGATTCAGATTCTTGTATATCGGATTATATGATTATGCATTTATGTTGATAAAAAATGCATTCAGATTCAGAACTCAGATTTTAAGTCATCTCATTATGGTTGGGATTCTGTACGAGGATGTAACACCCTAAATTTGGGTCTAGAAGTTTAGAGTTTGAACCGGATCGATCTAGAAATTGGTTCGAATCAAAAAGGGAGTTTTATGGAACACCTAGTTTGGGATGCTTTAAAAATATAGAAAAATATCTAAAAATCCTCATTTAATATATAAAAGAGAATGGTGAAATCAATTTTACAAAATAAGGTTTGGAAGTACTACATTTCGGTGAAGTGACCAAATCGCAGGTTTTGCAAAGTTTAGTAGTGACTATTTTGTAAAAGATTGAAACTTTGAATCTTTAAGGAGATAATTTACCAAAAAAAATTTCATAAAATTTTTTCCTTAATTTGGGTGATTTAATTAATGTTTTAATTAAAGAAATTAAAGGTGATTAAAATAGAAAAACTACCTTTGACTTTTCATAACTACTTTTCACCAATTTTCTCTCATTTCATTTTCTCTCAAAATCCTATAAACCAAACACTTTTTCTCCAGCAAATTTACTTTGATTTCTACTTCATTTGATTAGGTTTCAATCACTCTTTGATTCCTAATCAATCCTTCAACAAATCCACTTGATTTCTACATTGAATTTTCAAGGAAGCTTGCCCAAATTAAGGAGAAATCATCCATTAGAGGTAAGCTTCGTCCTTCTCCTCTAATGATAAGTTCTTTACTAAAATTTCCAAGTTATCAATCATTTATTAATGATTTTTGAGTGGTTTTAATGTTAGAAACAAGTAACTGGCTTAAAACTCAAGATTTTTGAAGAGATCTTAAAGATTTTCGTGGTGATTGATTGGGCTCTGTTTTGAGATGGTTTTCTAATGTATTTTGGATGTTAAATGATGTTATAAATAAGGTTTTATCAATCCAATCCCGAATATGTTTATTTTTCTTAAGTTTTACTTGTTAAAATGATGGTTTTGGGGTGATTTTGGTGTTCTGCTATAGCTGGAGGTATAAGGGCGTTGTTATGTTAGTTTTTGATGTTAATTGATGTTTAGAAATGATTAGAAGTGATGGATCTTGGCTGGGTTATGTTTTGGAAGAGTTTGGAGGTGATTTCGGTAGTGTTTGGTAGCCGAAATGTGGATTTTATGTGGAGCATCGAGTTTAGGTGTGTGGCTGATGATTTCAATGCATGATGATGCATTAATCCTTTGCTCTTATGTGTTTAAAACAGGGGATACATCTTCGAACACCTTTGGAGTTGATCCGGAAGCTTAGATAGCATTTTGGCAAGCAAGCGAAACGTAATCGGTGAGTGCGTATGGTTATAGAAGTCCTTGAGGGACAAAGAAACAAGGTTTGGGGATTTAGGGAAGTTTTGAAACACCTTCCTAAGTCCAGAAGTAATTATTGGCTAGATTGCAATCTATAATGTGGTGATTGCCCCTTAAATGCTTTTACATGCTCATGGTTTTAGATTGATAAATTCCTATTGTTTTTATGCATGACATATAACATGAGATGATGCTTGAAATGATTTCATAAAGTAACATGTTGCATAACTGAGATTTGAGCTTTTATGTTGAAGCATAGCAAATGTTATGATTTTGAAATGAGATGAGAATGTTGAGTTTTAATGCATGAAAAACAGTAGGTGAGATGTTGTTTTGACATAATATATTGGCATAGATGTTGAGATACTTACCGGATATAATTGATCAACCAAAAGGATGAGAGTGCACTATAAACTAAAAATCTGTATGTGCTTTTTGGTTAAGCCAAAGGGAGAGAACCGATGATGGGCATTCCATCGGGTAGGACTTGGTGAAATACCCAAGCTTTGTGGCGATGAGAGATTCCGCCATGTGAGTAAGGTGATGTGAGATTCCACCGGAAACTATGTTGCTAAACGAGTGAGTACGGTGATGAGAGATGCCACCAGAAGTGTCTAGTGAGATGTCCGCATATCCGAGTAATAAATAGATGTGAAATGCCAATAAAAAATATGTTATGGATTTTGATTCACATGTACCTTTGATGTAATGGTTTATGCTATGAGAAATGCATATGTGGTTTGTTTATGAAATGCTTTAGAGTTCAAGCATGATTTTGGCTTTCCCATGAGTTTGCATTGGTTTAAATGCATGAGATAGAATGAAGGTACATGTGGTTTCAATGAGAAATTGATTTGAAAGGTTTCCAAGCATGAGATAGAAATGAGCATGTGGTTTGAAAGCTTTTAATGAAAATGTTTTCAAGTTGTGCATTATTGGGTTGGTTTTCTTTAGAGCATGTCTCACTAAGCATTTGTGCTTACGCTCTCTCTTTTACCAATAATGCAGATAATTGAGGTGTTTTAGGGCACCAAGGAAGCTAAATTCATCCAAGGATGTCCAAGCTCATGTATGGTGAAGTTTTCGTACACTTTAGTTTTGATAGATTGGCAATGAGAAACCAAGAATTGTATTTGGGAGATGTGTTAGACTCCCTAAGGTTGTGGCATGTTTGTTATAGCTGGTTTGGTTTGTAAATGGCTTTAATTGCTTGTTTTGAGGTTGGTTTGCCTATTTGGGTTTTGAGATTAGGAATCATGTCTTTAGAATAACGAAGTTTTGTGTTTGATGCTATAGTTGTGCTTGAATGTCCCAAATATGTTCCATATATGTGTGATGGCTTGTTGGTATGAGTGGAGAGTCTTTGGGCAATGTTTGAGTAGGTGTTTGAGTGAAAAACCAGCAATTGCTACAGTTTCTGGGCAGGGTGTATCGAAACACCCCATGGTGTTTCGGAACGGGGGCCTGAAATGGCCTCGGCGTTTCGAAACGAAGGGAGCTGTTTCGATACATTTTGGCTACTGGAATTACATGTTTCGGAACTGGTCTTGGAACATACCCGCGTACCGAAATGGTCAACGCCGTTCCGATACGACGTTTCGGTATGGTGGGTAGGCATTTCGAAACGGGTTACCGATGGACCCAGATTTGAATTATTTGATGTTTGCATGCTTTACATTTTAGTCCTAAATGTTGAGATTGCAATTGCTTGAGCTTGAGATGTCCTTTTAAGATGAAATTTGGCAGAGAAGCGTGTAACATGACTAATTTCATAATGGTAACCTTAAAATCAATAAAGATCCTCTAATTTACAGAAATTACATTTTGGTCCCTATTCTTGTGTGAAGTGCAATTGAGTCCCGATATGTTATCCGATCATTGTGCCTTTCTCAATCGTGTTTCGTGAGTACTCACTTAGGATTAACAAGTATCTAGACAAGATTAAAATGAAAAAAAGGGTCGTGAATCAACGTTGACTTTCAGGTTGACTTTGGTTTTCCCCGTGTAATCTTCGTAGTTTGGGTCAAGCGTCTAGGTTGGGCTAAGGGGGTTACATTTGGTGGTATTAGAGCCAGGTTATCGAATAATTGGGGTTTGATATGTGATTGATGTATGTGTTTATGCATGATGTGTTGTTTTGGGTGAAAGGATGATGTATGATTAGTGGTGTATGACTCAATTGAGATGTTTTTGTGATGCTATGCTGTGTTTGGAGTGTGATAGGGGATCCCATTGCCATATCAAAACTAATGAGAGGAATTGTTTTCGAAAATGAGCATGACTACTTGGATTACTTACCTTATTGTGCCTAATTGTGTTTATTGCATTTTTGTCAGTGCATTGTTTTCTATATAATGGGGCCACGTAGAGACCTGAGAATCAATACTATATCGACCGCTGGTAATGAGAATGCTTAAGATTTACCTCCTCCCCCTGGTGGTGGACCACCCGGTGGTGGTGGTGCTGGAGCTGGTAATGCTGGTGCTGGTGCTGGGTCACTGGACCTGAGGGTGCGAAGGGGCAAGCTGCTCCTGACATGACCATGTTGATTCAGGCTATTGCTGGAGCTTTCTAGGCAGCAGTAGCTGGAGCTCATGGAGCTGCGTATCAGGATGATGCCAATGTGAGGTTGCCTTTGGAATGTCTTTGCAATTTATGAGGGACTGAGTTCAGGGGCTTATCTCCGGAAGGGTCCGAGTCTTGGTTGGAGAGCACCAAGCGGATTTTGGGGCAGATGAACTGCAACAATGTGCTGAAGTTGGGTTGTGTTGTTTCACTGGTGCATGGTGATGCTTATACGTGGTGGACGACCACTATCTCTGGGTTGGAGGATGATGAGGTGACTTGGACGTTCTTCTTGAATGCGTTCAAGCGGAAGTATTTGGGTGTGCGTTACCTAAATGAGAATAAAAGAGAGTTTATGTCTCTTGTGTAAGGTATCATGTCAGTAGCTGAGTATGAAATTCAGTTTGTTCGCCTCAGTCAGTATGTGCCTGAGCTAATCCCTAGTGAGCGGTAGAGGTGCGAACGATTCTGTTATGGGCTAGTAGCGGATGTTAAGACTTATATGCTTGCGACTGATTATACGGATTTCGATGTCTTGGTCACTAGAGCCAAGGACATTGAATCGAATCTTAGTCTGGCTAGTTGAGCGGGTGGATCTAGCTTCAGGAAGCGAGCGGCTGAACGCGATTATGGTAGAGATCGCAACAAGAGGCATAAGGATAGGAGGCCACATTATGATGCTGGGCGTGGGGGTGGTAATCCTGGTAGAGGTCAGCAAGGACCTAATGCTGTGCTGAGGACTCCTGAGTGTAACTGTTGTGGTAGACGGCATGGTGGCGAGTGATGGGGTAACCTTGGGACATGCTGGAATTGTGGGAACCGTGGACATTTGAAGAAAGATTGTCCTCAGCCTCCGAGAGAAGGACAAGCTCCGATGAGAGCAGCAGAGCCACAGAGAGATCATGGGCGCGGCCGTGGTAATTTTCAGCACATGGATGATGGTGGCAGGAACGTAGCACATGTTGTGGCCGTTCAACCTGAAGGTGTCGGTCAGGCTCGAGTGTATGCCCATTGTATAGGAAGGAATGATACAGATGTGATCGCAGTTACTTTTACTTTGCAATCCTTGTCATTACTTTCTTTGATTGATTCAAGATCTACACACTCGTACATATTGCGTGAACATGCTCAAATGCTTGGTTTACCTGTTGAGTCTTTGGATGTTGGCATGCGTGTGACTAGTTCCTTTGGGGAAACGGTTGTAACGCGAAAGTTGTATAGGAGATGTCCCTTGAGAGTGCAAAATCATGTTTTTCTTGTTGATCTCATAGAATTTCCATTTTATGGCTTTGATGGAATCTTGGTATGGGTTGGCTTGTTGAGCATAGAGCTGTAGTGGATTTCAAAAGCAAGCACGTTTCGTTGAAACTTGCAGATGATTATAAAGTGGTGGTTGTGGGCGAGAATGTGAAGTTTCTTGCAAATGTGGTGTCTACATTGGAAGCAAGTCGAATGTTGAGGCAGGGTTGCGAGGCTTACCTAGCCTTTGTGATGAATCCTAGTTCAAAAGAGTTGCGCATTCAGGATATAAGAACTGTACGTGAGTTTCCTTGAGTGTTTCCGGAGGAGTTACATGGTTTGCCGCCTAGTCGAGAGGTGGAGTTTGGTATTGAGCTGTATGAAAACACAACTCCGGTGTCCATTGCTCCCTATCGCATGGCACCTAAGGAGTTGAAGGAATTGAAGACGCAACTTCAGGAGTTGCTTGACCGTGGCTTCATTCGGCCTAGTGTGTCACCTTGGGGTGCATCGATCTTATTTGTGAAAAAGAAGGATGGCACTATGAGAATGTGCATCGATTATCGTCAGCTGAACAAGTTGACTATCAAGAACAGGTATCCTTTGCCAAGGATTAATGATCTTTTTGATTAGTTTCGGGGAGCGGCTGTGTTTTCCAAGATTGACTTGAGGTCAGGGTACTATCAGCTTAAGGTGAAAGATGTGGATGTGCCGAAAACAGCCCTTAGAACGAGGTATGGGCATTATGAGTTTCTTGTAATGCCATTTGGCTTCACGAATGCTCCTGCTGCTTTCATGGAAATTATGAATAGAGTGTTCCATGAATACTTGGACAAGTTCGTTGTGGTGTTAATCGACGATATCCTTGTGTACTCTCGTTCTGAGGAGGAGCATGAAGGTCATTTGAGAGTTGTCTTGCAAGCGCTGCTGGAAAATCAGCTTTATGCTAAGTTGAGCAAGTGTGAGTTTTGACTAAAGGAAGTTGTGTTCCTTGGTCATGTGGTTTCGGCGGAAGGGATTCGTGTCGATCCTCAGAAGGTTGAGGCGGTGATGAATTGGAAGCCTCCTAAGTCTGTTCATGAAGTTCGTAGTTTCCTTGGGTTGGAAGGATATTACCGGAGGTTTGCGGATGGATTTTCAAAGATTGTTGCCCCTTTAACAAAGTTGTTGCAAAAAGATGTTAAGCATGAGTCGACGGAAGCGAGACAACAAGCTTTTGAGAAGCTTAAGACAACTTTGATGCAAGCTCCTATCTTGGTTCAACTTGAGTCAGGAAAAGAGTTTGTGGTGTACAGTGACGCATCCTATGTTGGTTTGGGGTGTGTGTTCATGCAAGAGGGTAAGGTGGTGGCTTATGCATCGCGACAGTTGAAGTTGCATGAGCGCAATTATCCTACGCATGATATTGAGTTAGCTACGGTGGTTTTTGCTTTGAAGATCTGGAGACATTATCTTTATGGTGAGAAGTGTACTGTCTACACGGATCACAAGAGTTTGAAGTATTTGATGTCTCAGAAAGAGTTAAATCTTAGGCAACGACGTTGGGTGGAGTTGCTTAAGGATTACGATCTAACGATCGAGTACCATCCGGGAAAAGCTAATGTTGTGGCGGATGCCTTGAGCAGAAAGATGGCAGAAGAGTTAAGGGTTATGTTTGCTAGCTTGAGCATTTCGCGAGATGGAGGTCTTGTGGCTGAATTGCAAGTGAAACCATCTCTGGTTCAGTTGATAAAGGATAAGCAGTTGTGGATGATTCTTTTGTGCCACAAGTGCAGGATATTGCTTAGGGTAGATCATCGAGTGTTTGTTTTAATGATGATGGAGTTATATGTTTTGGAAATCGGATAGTAGTGCCGAATGATGTGGAGTTGAGGCGTACTATTCTGACCGAAGCTCATAGTAGTCCTTTTGCTATGCACCCTGGTAGTACAAAGATGTATCGTGATTTGATGGATGAGTACTATTGGGTGGGTTTAAAGAAAGATGTTGCAGAATATGTGAGTAAGTGCATGGTTTGTCAGCGGGTTAAAGTTGAGCATCAGTTTCCTTCAGGGTTGTTGCAACCGTTGAGGATTCCTGAATGGAAGTGAGAAAGAATAATCATGGATTTCGTGTCTGGTTTGCCTTTGACGCTAACAAATAAGAATTTGGTGTGGGTGATTGTGGATCGCCTTACAGAGTGTGCACATTTCTTACCTGTGCATACCACATATACCTTGGATAAGCTTGCCAAGTTGTACATTGTTGAGATTGTGTGTTTGCATGGGGAACCAAAATCTATAGTGTCGGGTAGAGATCTGAGGTTCACATCACGATTTTGGGAATGTTTGCATCAAGCTTTGGGTACGCGGCTGAATTTCAGTACTTCTTATCATCCGCAGACGGATGGACAGTCTGAGCGTGTTATTCAAGTGCTTGAGGATATGTTGAGGTGTTATGTGATTGAGTTTCAAGGCTCTTGGGAGAAGCATTTGCCTTTGGTGGAGTTTGCTTATAATAACAACTATCAGGCAAGTATTCAAATGGCATCATATGAAGCCTTGTATGGGAGGAAGTGCAAAACTCTTCTTTGTTGGACAGAATCAGGTCAGAAGTTGGTCTCGATGTCGGCTTTGTTAAAAGGAACCATCGAGAATGTGAAGCTCATCTGTGAGCGGTTGAAGGCAGCTTCTGATCGGCAGAAGTCTTACGCGGACTTGAAGCGTAAGGAGATTGAGTTTGCGGTGGGTGACTGTGTGTTCTTAAAGGTTTCACCTTGGAAAAAGGTGATGAGATTTGGTCGGAAGGGTAAGTTGAGCCCTAGGTATATTGGACCATACGAGGTGATAGAACGTGTGGGTCATGTTGCTCATAAGCTGAGGCTACAACAAGAGTTAGAGAAGATACATGATGTGTTTCATATATTCATGCTTCGGAGGTATAGGTCGGATCCTTCACATGTTATGCCCGTGGAGGAAGTTGAGTTGAATCCATATTTGACCTATGATGAGGAGCCGATTGAGATTCTAGATTCGAACAGTAAAGTTCTTCGAGGTAAGACCATTGAGCTGGTTAAGGTGTTGTGGAGGCATCGTGGTGTTGAGGAAGCCACATTGGAAAGAAAAGATGATATGAAGAAGCAGTTTCCTTACCTTTTTCCTCCAGGTAAATTTCGAGGATAAAATTTCTTAAGAGTGGGAGAGTTGTAACACCCCAAATTTGGGTCTAGAAGTTTAGAGTCTGAACCGGATCGGTCTGGAAATTGGTTCGAATAAAAAAGGGGGTTTTAGGAAACACCTAGTTCGGGATGCTTTAAAAATATAGAAAAATATCTAAAAATCCTCATTTAATATACAATAGAGAATGGTGAAATCAAATTTACAAAATAAGGTTCAGAAATACTACATTTCGGTGTAGTGACCAAATCGCAGTTTTTGCAAAGTTTAGTAGTGACTGTTTTGTAAAGGATTGAAACTTTGAATCTTTAAGGAGCTAATTTACCAAAAATGTTTTCATCATATTTTTCCTTACTTTGGGTGATTTAATTAATGTTTTAATTAAAGAAATTAAAGGTGATTAAAATAGAAAAACTACCTTTGACTTTTCATAACCACTTTTCACTAATTTTCTCTCATTTCATTTTCTCTTAAAATCCTATCAATCAAACACTTTTTCTCCAGCAAATTTACTTTGATTTCCACTTCATTTGATGAGATTTCAATCACTCTTTGATTCCTAATCAATCCTTCAACAAATCCATTTGATTTCTACATTGAATTTTCAAGGAAACTTGCCCAAATCATGGAGAAATCATCCATTAGAGGTAAGCTTCGTCCTTCTCCTCTAATGATCAGTTCTTTACTGAAATTCTCAAGTTATCAATCCTTTATTAATGATTCTTAAATGGTTTTAATGTTAGAAACAAGAAATTGGCTTAAAACTCAAGATTTTGGAAGAGATCTTGAAGATTTTCATGGTAATTGATTGGGCTCTATTTTGAAATGGTTTTCTAATGTATTTTGGATGTTAAATGATGTTATAAATGAGGTTTTATCAATCCAATCCCGAATAGGTTGTTATTCCTAAGTTTTTGCTTGTTAAAATGATGGTTTTTAGGGTGATTTTGGTGTTATGCTATAGCTGGAGGTATAAGGACGTGGTTGTGTTAGTTTTTTTTATGTTAATTGGTGTTTAGAAATGATTAGAAGTGATGGATCTTGGCTGGGTTTGATTTTGGAAGAGTTTGGAGGTGATTTCAGTAGTATTTGGTGACCGAAATGTGGTTTTTGTTTAGAGCAGCGAGTTTAGGTTTGTGGCTGATGATTTCAATGCATGATGATGCATTAATCCTCTGCTCTTATGTGTTTAAAACATGGGAGACATCTTCGGACATCTTTGGAGTTGATCCGGAAGCTTATATAGCGTTTCGGCGAGCAAGCGAAACAAAATCGGTGACTGCGTATGGTTATAAAAGTCCTTGAGGGACAAAGAAACAAGGTTTGGGGATTTAGGAAAGGTTTGAAACGCCTTCCTAAGTTCGGAAGTAAGTATTGGCTAGATTGCCCTCTAGAATGTGGTGATTGGCCATTAAATGCTTTTACATGCTCATGGTTTTAGATTGATAAATTCCTATTGTTTTTATGCATGAATTATAGCATGAGATGATGCTTGAAATGATTTCATTAAGTAACACGTTGCATAGTTGAGATTTGAGCTTTTATGTTAAAGCATAACAAATGTTATGATTTTGAAATGAGATGAGAATGTTGAGTTTTAATGCATCAAAAACAGTAGGTGAAATGTTGATTTGACATAATATATTGGCATAGATGATGAGATACTTACCAGATATAATTGATCGATCAATAGGATGGGAGAGCACTATAAACTAAAAATTCGTGCGTGCTCTTTGGTTAAGCCAAAGGGAGAGAATCGATGATGGGCATTCCATCGGGTAGGACTTGGTTAAATACCCAAGCTTTGTGGCGATGAGAGATTCCGCCATGTGAGTACGGTAATGTGAGATTCCACCGGAACTATGTGGCTAGACGAGTGAGTATGGTGATGAGAGATGCCACCGGAAGTGTCTAGTGAGATGTCCGCATATCCGAGTAATAAATAGATGTGAAATGCCAATATAAAATATGTTATAGATTTTGATTCACATGTACCTTTGATGTAATGGTTTATGCTATGAGAAATGCATATGTGGTTTGTTTATGAAATGCTTTAGAGTTCAAGCATGATTTTGGCTTTGCCATGAGTTTGCATTGGTTTAAATGCATGGGATAGAATTAAGTTACATGTGGTTTCAATTAGAATTTGCTTTGAAAGGTTTCTAAGCATGAGATAGAAATGAGCATGTGGTTTAAAAGCTTTTAACGAAAATGTTTTCAAGTTGTGCATTATTGGGTTGGTTTTCTTTAGAGCATGTCTCACTAAGCATTTGTGCTTACGCTCTCTCTTTTACCAATAATGCAGATAATTGAGGTGTTTTAGGGCATCAAGGAAGCTAAGTTCAACCAAGGAAGTCCAAGCTCATGTATGGTGAAGTTTTCGTACACTTTAGTTTTGATAGATTGACAATGGGAAACCAAGAATTGTATTTGGGAGATGTGTTAGACTTCCTAAGGTTGTGGCATGTTTGTTCTAGCTAGTTTGGTTTGTAAATCGCCTTAATTGCTTGTTTTGAGGTTGGCTTGCCTATTTGGGTTTTGAGATTAGGAAGCATGCCTTTAGAATAACGAAGTTTTGTGTTTGATGCTATTGTTGTGCTTGAATGTCCCAAATATGTTCCTTATATGTATGATGACTTGTTTGTATGAGTGGAGAGTCTTTGGGGCATGTTTGAGTAGGTGTTTGAGTGAAAAACCAGCAATTGCTGCAGTTTCTGGCCAGGGTGTATCGAATTACCCCATGGTGTTTTGGAACGGGGGCCTGAAATGGCCTTAGCGTTTCGAAACGAAGGGAGTTGTTTCGATACATTTTGGCTACTGGAATTACATGTTTCAGAACTGGTCTCGGAACATACCCGTGTACTGAAACATTAAACGTCGTTCCGATACGACGTTTCGGTACGGTGGGTAGGCGTTTCGAAACGGGTTACTGTTGGACCCGGATTTGAATTATTTGATGTTTGCTTGCTTTAAATTTTAGTCCTAAATGTTGAGATTGCAATTGCTTGAGCTTGAGATGTCCTTTTAAGATGAAATTTGGCAGATAAGCATATAACATGACTAATTTCATAATCGTAACTTTAAAATCAATGAAGACTCTCTAATTTACAGAAATTACATTTTGGTCCCTAATCTTGTGTGAAGTGCAATCCAGTCCGTATATGTTATCCGATCGATGTGCCTTTCTCAATCGTGTTTCGTGAGTACTCACTTAAGATTAACAAGTATCTAGACAAGATTAAAATGAAAAAAAAGGTCGTGAATCAAGGTTGACTTTCGGGTTGACTTTGGTTTTCCCCGTGTAATCTTTGTAGTTGGGGTGAAGCGTCTAGGCCGGGCTAAGGGGGTTACAGGGGAAGTTCAGTAGCTTCATCCTTCGGGATGATGTCTACTTCAGATCAGTGGTTTTGCCCTACGGGATGGATCCCACTTCGGATGGTGATGAGGTAGAGAGTGTTTCTGGGGAACCTTACTCTTCGGATGGTGATGTAGTTGGGTGCATGTCATACTGTGTTGCATATTCATTCATACTTATTTATGTGATTAAATTGATTCTTGGTGGAAAATTGAATTTTGATAATGTCTGATTGACTCTGTTGATATGATGGTTCTGTTAGTTCAGTTTGCACTGTAGAGACACACTGAGCGTTTTTGCTGACTCCCCCTTAGTTTCTATTTTCAGATACTTAGGTCTAGGCTACGGTACTTGGAGGTCCTCATTTTTCAGCTTTATTTGTTATTATCAGTATGATACTTGGAACTATTTATATTCTGCATTTTACTAGATTGTATTTAATTTTCGGATTTCGGACATTTTATTGGGTTATTACGTTTTATCATGCATGTGCATTTCGAATATTTAATACTTTTAGAAATGTTTTATCAA
This sequence comes from Hibiscus tridactylites, assembly GCA_958450335.1. Classification (NCBI taxonomy): domain Eukaryota; kingdom Viridiplantae; phylum Streptophyta; class Magnoliopsida; order Malvales; family Malvaceae; genus Hibiscus; species Hibiscus tridactylites. The sequence goes on from OY288277.1 coordinate 69,215,900, forward strand.
TATATATTATGCAATATTATCATTATCTATTTTGGAATTAAAGTTTTTGAATCAGGTTACTTACGTGAGGGACAAGCTTTGAGCTTGACACCTTATATTCGACACAGTTCTTCCGGGTCGGGTTTAGGGGGGTTACAACAACAGAATTGATTGTTTTGATTTTTACTCTTTTTAATTTATGATTATTTTTTATGATTATTTATTTTTCTAACATTATTTTTAATTTCATATATTTTAGGTACTTCTAGAAATATGGAGGATCGGAGAATGAGCATTAGAGACCATATTGGAGCTTACAACCGATGGCTGCAATACATATGCCATGAAAAATAGACCTCAACAACAGCCAAGCTACTCGTGCGAAGATCAAGGAGATTTCTATGATGATGATATATTTGCTGCTGCAACACATGTCTTGGCAAGAGAACTTCCACCCTAGGGAGGCTATGAAAGCTAGGGTGGATGCTCAACTTTAAGAGATAGAAGAAATAAGAAAAAAATTAAAAATTATAGCAATGATTTTGAACATCCTAAACAACACGTCACAACAACTAGTTCAAGGGCATTATGAAATTCCAAACCAAGAAAATGAAGGGAAGCGGCAAATTATTTACCATGAAGATAAATCAATGCTAGAAGTAGAACCCAAGGAAGTAGAGAAAGAAGAGGCAGAGGCGGATGATGCCAGACCACTACCAAATTCCAAAACGCCACCCGATGCCAAACAATAATCAGATGCCAACACCACCTTGACAAAACCAGTTGAGCCATCATTTTCCCACCCTACCTTGGTAAAACAAGCAGGTATTATTGTCGACATTTTTAAAGCTCTTAAATGTACATATGAAATTGAATGCTATGTAGTTGAGCCAATGGAATCCATTTTGTATGAGAACCTGACATTGAATAGCCATGGAATATAAGATGATACCATAAAACAAAAGTGTGATGGCAAAACAATTGAGCGATAGAGAAGATCGATTCTGGTCAAGACTAATGTCATGAAGCAGGAAAAGTAAAAAATTCTAGAAGGAAAAGTAGATGCCAAATGACTAAGAATGAAGAGTTGAAGCAGGAAAATTTTGTCGTAACAAAAATGACACAGATGATGCGGCTCAAAACTGAAGATTTCATGAAGATTCTGGAACAAGAGGAGGATGAATATACCTCGAAAACAAAGAGATTCTTCGGTTTTCTAAGGTGTTTGTTCAAAGCCACCATAGGAAAATATTCAATTTCATTGTGCAATCTAGAGTTCGACATACTCAAAGGTAAGAAATTCTTTAGCTTTCTAAGTTAGTTATTCAAACAAAAAGATAGCTACAACCCTCCGTCCACCAACCAAGGGCCAAATACTAAAGCACTATTCAGAAGGAAATCAGATTAATGCCAAGGAGACCATTCTCCTTACAGATATTCAATAACGTTTTGCCAACCAAGTAAGATCATTGTAAATAATATAGGAGAGCTATTTTCTTTTCAGTATTTAGGATATCTAAGTTTTAATTTCTTTAGTTTTGTATTCCTTTTTCTGTTCTGAAAGATTTCTTGGATTTTTAGCACAAGAAATTATGCCAAGAGATCATGCCGAGTCCTGGTGCCAAGACACCCAAGGATGAATCGACCATTCAATTTCCAGATGATGTTGTGACATAACTCTCCCAGATCTACCAATGCAAGGAGATCATCCTCCAAAAGTTGGAGAAAGTTGAAGTGCAAAACTCTATGCTTTGGAAATATGTTTATGCTAGGGTATGAAAACTTCAAAATGGATCCGAAAGAGGATATTGAGAAGATGTTCCACCGATTCTCCACCATCACCAATAGACTCAAGGGTTATGGAGAGGTTATTTCGAAAGGAAAGCTTATCTATTCTATTCCAGAGTCATGGGACTAAAAAACGACTGTCATCATCGAAGCAAAGAATTTGAAGACCTTGAAGCTTGATGAACTCTTAGGGTCACTTCTCACACACTGAATCATGAAGAAGGAGAAAGAAGAGGAGAAGAAGAAGGAATGTATAAGAAAGATAGGGAAGAAGAAGATAATGGAGGAAGGCATCCATGCAAATGCCATGGCTCTCAAGTCCTCCAAGTGTAACCATGTTGATACAAACGAGGAGGAGGATAAAGAAGAAGAGATAGTTCATCTCTTCAAGAAGTGTGCCCCATTCATGAAGAAAGAAATGAAATAATTAGAACGAGAATCTATGAAAAAGAAGAGGGCAAGCACTTCAAGCCATAAGAAGAAGTCATATGTGGCTACTTGGAGCGATGAAGACTCCACCAACGAAGAACAAGTCAACCTTTGCCTTATGGCCATCGAAGAAGATTCAAGGGTAACTTCTAATTCATCTACTTGATGTTCATACTCTTTTGATGAATTACAAGATGCCTATGATGATTTGGTTTTAGAGTTTAAAAATCACATTTTGAAAAACAAGAAAGTGATCTCAAATTTAAAAATTCAAAATGATTTAATTTATAAAACCAAAATTGAACTTGAAGCAAAACTCAATGAGTTTGAACAAAAATGTTTTAATTTATAAAATTTGCTTCATAAAGTTCAAGAAGAAAAAGATTTGATTTCCAAAGAGCTTGAAAAGAAAATTAATCTTGGAAAATCAAATTTTTATGTAAGACAATCTAGTGCCCCTAGATTTATAAATGGAAAATGTTTTAGAAGTTTTTGGGTCCCAAAAGAACTAACCACTTCTACTAAAAAGGATGAAATTGAAAAATGAATTCCTAAGGGGACTAAATTTTGTGCTACTAACGTCTATGGATCCAAAGCAATTTGGATACCAAAAATTACTTGATTGTCTTATGATAGGTGTGATGGAGATTGATCAACAAGTCAAATATTGAGGGGGAGCTCCATGCACACAAGGAAGAACACTTGTAGAAGGAAGGCTTCACATCCTCTCTTGAGTTCAAGTGTGGTAAAATCTAGTTGTTTTATTTGTCTAATTTAGTATATTTTATTTTAATTGAACTAGATTATCATATGTTGGACTAACATCTTTTGATGGTGCTTTGAGTTAGGGGGAACCATTTTAAAACAAAAACTCTTATTTATGTCATTTTTTAAAACCTCTTAAGTTATCTTGAACTTAAAGTTATTTAAATTCTTTTTGATATAACAAAAGGGGGGGAGATTTGATTTGAAAATTTGTATTTTCAAATTAATAAGGGGGAGATTTATTTACATTTCAATTTTTCATCTCTTACTCAAACTTTTAAACTTGAAGGGGGGAAATCTCAAACAATTTTTCAAGTTGGTTTTATTATATAAAAAATGGGGAGATTGAAGAACTAATGTTTTGATATAATAATTGAAAAATAGTTTTGGATTAAATTGAAAAGATTTCAAAATGCTTTTAAGCCCAAACAACTTGAAAGTATGTTTGAAAAGGTTTTAAAGGGGTTTTAATGCACTTTTTAAAGTCAAACTTTATAAAACCACCCAGGTGTTTCGAAACACCCTAGGCGTTTCAAAACGACCATTCACAGAGACAAAACGTTTCGATACTACCTTGTCTGTTTCGAAACAGGATTCAATTTGGCTGAGGGTTTTACACAACGTTTAGATATGGGCTTCACCGTTTCGATACGTTTATTTCCCCAATGGTAATTTAATTTGCTGCCTAACTATCAATCGTACCGAAACAGGTTGTAACCATTTCGATATGGCTAGAAGGGTTTCGAAACGACCATAGGCGTTTCGATACAGCCTGCTGCATCAGACTTTAACGGCTAGTTCTGAAGAAGGGAGTTCTGAAACGGGGTCGAGTATTTTGAAACGAACGTCTGCAAAATAGCTTTTATGGTGGGAAATAAAATCTCCAACGGCTCCAAAACAACCCCAACAGTCCTCAACGACTAGAAACTCGTTTGGGAGTATAAAAGGGACCTTCAAGCATCAAGAGAAGAAAAATGCTTCAATTGTTAACATCACTATGATCAAGAAATTGTCTTAAAGCTTAATTTCTCCATTTCTTGTATAGACAACACTAGTGAACTAAATATTGTTAAATTTGCTCAAGTGTTTAGGTTTTGGGTGAGAGTTTTATAGTGCAAACAAATACCTATTAGAGGGATTTCAAGTTTTTTTAAGAATTTCTCTTGTAAGAGAGTGTTTGATTAAGCTAAGGGTAGTTAGCTTAATCGTTGTAACTGTTTCCTCCTAAGCCGAGAAAAGGGGACGAAATTCTTAGTGAATTTTTTGAAATCCTTAGTGGGGAGCTTAGGTGGTGGATGTAGACCTTGGTTAGAAGGTTGAACCACTATAATTTCTTGTGTCATTTGCCTATTTTGCACCCCCACTAAAACACCAAAAAATCCAAGTTCTCCACACTTGGCGAGTTAGAACGGTTGATGGAAATCGAGCACGTAAAAACCCAACACATTCATGTCATTTAAATTTTAAACTTGTAAGAACTACCTCACTATGCTACGTAAGCCTAACATATGTGTGCTTCAGTTTCAAGTCACCTCTTCATCCAATATGTATGCATATCTTTTGCCCTAAACTCCTAGCGAAGTGACATATGGTCCAAACATGTTTTGTATAAGTACCTTGATGGTTGTGTAATAGCCTAATCATATACTAGTATTATATGCTTAAAATGATATGTTTGGGAATGGTTAAAATAGCTTAAGAAAGGTTTAAATGAGACTAAGGTGAAAACTTGGTAAATCGGTTAAGAATGGCATGAAACTTAGCATACTGTTAGATTATGTGTCCAAAAGCTTTCTGGTAAAAATTGGTAAAATTTGGATAAGGTTTGATGGGTTAAAATGGACTAAGACCAACTAAAATCTGTCATTTTAGGTCAGACATTTCGATACATGTCATGGGGTATTGAAACAACCTTGCATAATTTGACTGGGAAAATAGAGTGTTCGGATACACTTTGAGGGTGTACCAAAACAAGTTTTGACAGTAAGGTCTGGGAAATTAATTGGACTGATACCACCCTTAGGGTGTATCGAAACAATCAACGTTTGACCAATGTGTATCGATACATTATTAACCGTATCGATACGGCTTGTTAGGAGAAGTCAACTTTGGTCAACCTGTATCGATACGGGTGATGGCGTACCGATACAGAACTTGACATATTCAAATACATGTTTTAATTGGTAAAAAAAACATAGTTAAGTTATAGAAATTAGAAGTTTATAAAATGGTCACTAAAATATGAATAGATTAATTAGATAGGTAAATGACCTCTAATAGTAATAGAATTTCACATGCTTATATTTAGTAAGTTTAGTTTTAGATTGGTAAAAAGAAAAATTCTAATAATGACATCAATTTGTAAAATTTATGCTTAGGTCCTTTGGCTCGAAAAAGTTTAAAATTGACCCCGAATCTGCAATATGTTTCACAGTAGCACTTTCCGACCTGATTCTCCACCAGACCGGGAATGGGGTGTTACAAGGCGAGGATTTGCGTTCGAGCTAGTAAGACTAACCAAGCTAGTTCATGGCAAGGGAGCGAAGATATAGTAAAACCAAGAAATGGGGCTTCCACACAAAAAGGCAAGGAGTGCCGTTGTGGAAACCAAGAGGGAACAATGATTGGGGGAAGAAGTCGAGAACCTTCTCTACGAGATGTATGAGAAGCTTCAAGAAGATTGGGGTAAAGTTTCAACTTCGTTGGAGAAAAAGATCAATAGACTTAAGGAATCTGAAAAGGAGGCCAAGCGAATCCAAAGTGTTGTGGAGTCACGTCTTGAAAAGTTAGAGTCCATGGAGAACCAGTTCAATGATGAGAAGCAACATATCCTCAATGAGTTGAAAATAGTTCAAGAGAGTTGTGTTCGTGAAGCCGAGATAGGAGCTTTACGGAAGGAGATGGATGGGCTCAAGGGTGAGCTGCTTTGTTGCAAGACTATAATGGGAGAATGTGGTGTGCTCAAGACCTTCTTAGATGAAATCAGACCGGGGGCGAAGCTTGCATTAGAGTAAGGTGATGCCCATAGATTTTCAGAAACCGTCGGTGTTGCAAAACTCTTGACCAAGCCTGCACGAAACAAGCAATCCCGTGTTGAGTCAACCAGGTCCTGATCGAAAGACATGGGGATTGGTGAGGCTAAGTCTGTGCCGAAGAAGAAGGTGAGCATGAAGTTAAAGTGCTACTTCTGTGATGGTCCCCATTTTATAAGGTGAAGTCCTGAGAATAATCACATTGCTGCCATGGTGAGGACAATAGACGAGTCAAAGGGAGAAGTAGTGAGACTTGGGGCTATTGCATATGCCAGTGCCGCCAAGCTGAGAGAGAGTTATGGTTTGGTAGCAAATGATGAAACTGTCCAGACGAGGGTGAAGAAGAAGAAATTGGAGTTCTACCGATGAAGTGGCCTTACAAGTTGTGGGACTACCTGTTATGTTATGCCAAGGCGCATCTTGACCGAGAGCATAATAGGTTGGACATGTCGGAGAAGGTTACCAGGGAGTTCGCCGAGCCTGTTCATGGAAAGAACACGGCTTGAGAGACCACCATGAGACGAGGGTCGAAGAGAAAGCTTACCGAGGATGTTCTTGCGAAAAAAAAACGTTACTTCAAAGACCATAACTATAGAAGGGTTGAAGGGAGGGCTTGCCAAAGTTGTTCGTGTGGAGAACACTTCTTCAGAGATCATAATTAGAGAAAGGTCGAAGGGATCCAAGCCGAAGAGGGACATAACATCCAAGGAGATACCACATATTGGCAAGTTGGTAAATGAGCGAAGGACTTCAAGTAAGAAGCGCCAATGCAAGAGGAAGCGCCAAACTTCAAAGAAGAATGGTCGATGTATGAAGAAAGCGCCAAACTTCAAGTCCGAAGGGCAGATGCTACAAGGGGCAACAGACTTCATGGAAGAAGGGCTGATGCAAGCAACAAACTTCAGTGAAGAAGGTTCAATGAAAAGGGGGCCAGACTTCATGTAGAAAGAAGGCCTGACCCATTTTAAAGTAAATGCGACCGAGAGGAAGGTACATCTCAAACACATTACTAGTGTTTTTGAATTTGGTTTTCCATCTTTGATGAGCGTAGGTCAAGTAAGAGCCAGCCTTCAGTGCGAGAGATCCAAAGATTGGAAGGAGACTTTCAGAGTTCTAAAGGACAAGCCAGAGTTGCCGACGAATTTGGGAGTTCGACTGGTGTTCAACGTAGTAACGATTTCCAAGTCTTTGTAGTACGACCAAGAATGTTTGAGTCTAGGTAAATCAAAGTTTGTGGGAGAAGGCTCCTACGAGGGAGATGTAATGAAAGGCGTCTTAGCACGCGATGTTCCATGACGGTGTGAGCCGAGGCAAGCAGTTCATATGGGGGAATTTCAAGAAGCTGAGATATTGACGAGTAATCAAGTTGACCCTACCCAAGATCGTTTGAGTGGAGCAACGAGGGAGTCTCTACGTTGGCGCTAACATAAAAAAAAAGGTTGTGCACTGTGAAACGAGCTTGCCAACACCGTCAGACTTGGCCTGACACTTAGAGATTGCTAGAAAGCCCGTAAGCCCACTAGACTTAAAGAAATCTAGGGAAGATTCAGGAGGGTAAATTTGTCAAAGTATTATCTGATTATTTGAAATATATTATTTAGATAATGTTGAGATTATTAGAGATTTGAAATAGAGATAGATTTAATCTCGACTTTCGATGTAATTTAAACTAGACCGTTAGATGTAGGGTGTACAACCCCGGTTTTGGGCTTAGATGTTTTGGCGAGTCAGGTTGGGCCGGTGGAACCGATGTCGGTTGTTCGATCGGTTAAAAGGTGGTTTAGGGAAATCAAGGTTCGAGATGGGATAATAGTATGGTAAAAATTCCTAAAATCCTATAAAATTATATTTAAGAGGTTGGTTAAATCAATTTTACAAAACGAGTTTTCGAAAGTATACATTGTGGGTAGTGACCAAAATGTAAAGATTTAAAAGTTGGGAAAAATGTGTTTTTCAAGAAGATTCAAAATCTTAGAATCTTTAGGGAGCTATTTGGCAATTATGCCTTTTCTAAAATTTGGCATGTGTTTTAAATGTTTATTAAATAATCAAAAATGTTTTTAATTAATTAATTAAATGAGAGTTAGTTAATAGGTTAACAAAATTTTGACGAGCTTTTCATTTTTCTCTTTCACTTCAGCCAAACACTCTACATTTTCTCTCAATTTTCCATAATTTCTTCACTCTCAAATCCTCTTTTGATTTCCATCTTTTCCTTGTTGATTTCTTCCATTTTCCTTCAAGTTTCTTCAAGCTAATCTTGCCAAATTAGAGGAGAAGCAAGGATTGGAGGTAAATTTTGTGCTAAACCTCTAATCTAGGTTCTTTAATGAAATTCCAAAGATATTTGACTCTTTATTAATGAATTTAATTGAGGTTTTGTTGTTAGTTTGATAAACTATTGAAATCTTGTTAGAAAAATGGATTTTAATGTGATTTTCGGATCTTGTTTGATTTGGCTGGTTTGAGGTTGTTTCTAAATGAGTTTTAAAAGGTTTTTGGTGTTGAAGTGGAGTCTTAATCATAGAGATCCCGAAATCCTTGAGTTTCTTGATTTTTGATGTGTTTTTGGTTGAGTTTTTGGGGTGTTCTTGAGGAATTTGAGTCGCTGGAGGTCTAAGGATGGTTTTAGGTTGTTTTTGGATGTTGATTTATGCCTAAAATGTGTTGGATAAGTTGGGTAATGGTTGGGATACGGTTAGAAGTCCATCAATTGAGTTTTTTGGTTGTTTCATATGGGTGTTTTGATGCTTTAGAGTAGGGCTGCGGTATTTCTTTTTAGTGCTGTTGTTTTGGATGCATTTTAATGCATTGAACCTCTGTTTTGGAGTGTTGAAAACAAGGGATATTATTCTGGAAGCAAACAAAGTAGTTTTGGAGGCTTCGGACGATCGATAGTTGTGTCAGCAAGCGTGATTTCACAAGTTGGTGAGTGGAACTTGGTTTTCCAGTGTGGAAACGTTTAGAATAGGTTTTGGGAACTTAGTAAGAGCTTGAAATGCTTTACTAAGTTCGGAAGTAAGTAAAGTGAATTTTACTCTTGGATTGTGCTAAGTTTGAGCCAATGGTTGCGCTTGATTTTAATTGCAATTACATATTGTTTTAAATCCTTTTTTGAAAGCCTTGATTTATGGCTTATCATGAATACTTTTTAAAAACAATGAGCTATGCATGAGGTATGAGTTATATTGGCAAGTGATGTTGAATAAAGTGTTTTATAAATGAAATCGGATATAGTAGCCGGCTATAGGATTGAGTGCACTATAAACAAGTCGCCTCGGATGTTGAGGGGTTGTGATTGTACCGAATACTCCATCCAAGTACCCTAACGATTGAGGATTGTTTAAAGTTGCAACAGTTGAGGGTAGCTCCCGGGTGCGAACCTTGTGTATGCCTCGTCTCCATGAGTGGTGTTGAGGGGTTGTGATTGTACCGAATACTCCACCACGAGTGTCACAACGATGGACGGTCACTCTCGTGTGTGAGTCTTTTAATGCCAATAAAGTGTATGAAGGGTGTGGGACAAGCCTTGGTAATCTATATATTCGATATATGTTTTTGAATTGTTTCCAATCACTTGTGAGACAATATAATGAAATGAGTTATTATGGAAAATGATATTAATGCATGTTTTGAACGATGCATGTTTTGATTAAAGCTTGGCGTAATGGTGTTTATGCTTGGAAGGCTTTGAATACATGTAGCAATGGTTTAATTGTTGGATTTATATGAATCATGTTGCATGACGTATATTACAATGAGTTTTATATTGAAGTGCATGTTTTGTCAAGAAAGGCATAATGGTTTTGAAAGAACAAAATATGGTTTTGTGTATTGATGATGCTTGTGGTTTTGAGCAATCCTCACTAAGCTTGTATGCTTATGCTCTCTTTGTTCATCAATGCAGACAATTATGCTTTTGGAGGCATCATCTTCAAGGGAATCTTACCAAGACACTTTCTAAAAGTATGTTGTGTTCTTGAACTAGTGTAATAAAGGCAATGGGGTGTCTAATGCAATGAATGTTATTCGTTTGTTAATTTCTAGTTTTGTGCAAATTTGGGATGCATATTTGGACTTGCAAATGGCCTTTGAGTTTTGGTTTATGCTTGCATTTGGATTTTAGCCTTTCGGTGCTTTTAACTCTTAAGAAGCATGCCTCTAGTCTCATTACTATTGAGAACGATTCTTTGATGTTGCCTATGCTTCGTGTAAGTCGTCTTTGAAGTGTATTTGAGTTTCCATCTTGGTTGGGCATGTGTCGGGATGGTATCAGATGGTTTAAATCGAGTTTAAACAACATTGGAAAATATTGTAGGCCCAGGTGTTTCGAAACACCCTTGCATATTTTGAAACGGTGGCCTGAAATTGCCTTGGTGTTTCGAAACGGTGAGACATGTTTCAAAACATTTTGCCTCTATGAACCATCATTCTAAAACGAGCCTGAGGGGTTTCAAAACGAACCCGCGTATCGAAACGGTCAACTCTGTTTTGAAACGGTTGTTCTGATACGGGGCTCTCTGTTTCGAAACATCCAACTGTTAATGCAGTTTTTGAATTGTTCCGAGTTTCTATTTCTTACAATTTGGTCCCTGTTTCCCTTGTATGCAATTGGATGGGTTCTAGATGTCGTTTAGAGCTGAGATTTCACCAAGAAGTATGTAATGAACCTAATTACAGGTTGGTAATCCAAATTTGCTAATAACCCTTATATCAAATTTATGAAATGGTCCCTAAACATTAATTTAGTTGAAATCAAAGGGCGATTGTGTTGTTGTTTAATCCGTTGATTATGTGTGTACACTTATGAACCTAATAGCATTTAGACAAGATAAAAGAAAAAAAAGGGTCATTTATTGAGATAAACCTTCCTGATTTACTTCAATATTCCCCGTGTGATCTGTTTGGTTCGGTCTATCGGCCAGGCCAGGTTTAGGGGGTCATATTTGGTGGTATCAGAGCCAGGTTACGAAAGGTTGGGATGATGGTAAGTTGTTGGCATGTGAAGTTATTGTAATCATGTGTGTTTTGGCTCTTGAAGCGAGTCGAATGTTGGAGTTATGATGTGAAGCTTTCTTAGCGTATGTAATGAATCCTGGTACGAAGGAAGTACATGTGCAAGACATACGAACTGTATGTGAGTTTTCGGGTGTCTTTCAAGAAGAGTTGCACGGGTGCCATCCAACCGAGAGGTTGAGTTTGGTATAGAATTGTTCGAGAATATGACTCTGGTGTCCATTTCTCCTTATCGCGTGGCACCTAAAGAGTTGAAGGGTTGAGGACGCAACTTCAAGAGTTGCTTGATTGAGGGTTCATAAGGCCAAGTGTTTAACCTCGGGGTGCACCGGACTTGTTTGTATAGAAAAAAGATGATATGATGCGTATGTGCATAGATTATTGGCAACTAAACAAGTTGACAATTAAGAACAAGCATCCTTTGCCGAGGGTCGATGATTTGTTTGACCAGTCTCATGGTGTTTTATTTTCGAAGATTGATTTGAGGTTAGGGTACCATCAGTTAAAGGTTAAGGATATGGATGTACTCAAAACAGCTTTTCAGACGAGGTATGGCCTTTATGAGTTCTTGGTGGTGCCGTTTGGGTTGACGAGTGCACTAGCTGCATTCATAGACATTATGAATAGGGTGGTGTTTATTGATGATATTCTCGTGTACTCGCGTAACGAAAAGGATCATGATAGGCACTTGAGAATTGTGTTGCAAGTGCTATTGGAGAATTAGCTTTATGCTAAGCTGAGCAAGTGTAAATTTTGGCTCAAGGAAGTGGTTTTCTTTGGACATGTGGTGTTAGGCGAAGGTATTCAGGTTGAGGCAGCGATGAGTTGGAAAACGCCTAAGTCGGTGATAGAGGTGCGAAGTTTCCTTGGGTTAGCTGGATATTACCGAAGGATTGTTGTAGGTTTTTCTAAGGTTGCTGCTCCTTTGACCAAGTTGTTGCAAAAAAAATTCTAAGTCAGAATACTATTGATGCCCGTTGTAGATAATACTCGTTGGTATGAATCTTGCAATGGACAACAACCTTTGGTTCGTCCTCTTTTAGCCGCCTTAAACCCTAACCTATGTCTAGGTTGGATTGATCAACACCTGGTATGGATGAGATCATGCTTACTTCTTTTGTGAGTTTGACCGTCTCGGTGCCAAACAAATGGATTGCTCACAATTGATCTTTCGAACTCAATTGAAAACAATGAAGAACATGAAATAAGCAAACCTTGAATTTATTGCAATAACAAACTTAAACCTAAACAACAGTTTTCACAACTACTTTACAACACAACCCAAACCCTAGAGAATTTAGAACATAATGGCGGCAAGAAAACACAAGAGAAACTAAGCTATGCCAAGATGTCTCGACCGTCTAAAATACAAGGTATGGTCGGGTATATATAGGGCATAGCCTAGGTTAAGTCCTCCTTGGAGTAGAAGTCTTCCTCATGATAAAGTTGCTTTTGCATTAAATGCATCCTTTAATTCTAACTTCTTTGACTTGAATTTGGACTCCTCTTTTTGTTGCCTTGTGCCACAAGCAAGCTTTGATCTTCTCCTTTGGCGGTTCTGTCCGCTGTTTCCGACATTGGTAAATTGCATGGATGGGCTCATTGGAATCATAAAATTATGCTCTTCCAATCACACTCCAATCCACCAATTCCTAAAGTTGTTGCCCTAGGCGGCATATATGGCGACGGCAGCTACTCGACAACATCTTTCTCTGTGTTGAACTGCTTTAGTACATCTCCTTGATTTGTCGCCTCAACATCAGCTCCTCTGATTTCTCCTCATCCAAACAGCTTCTAGCATCTGAAACTAAAACTAAACTAAAACAATATCTTTTCTTACCAAATCAAAGATATTCAACAAGAACAAGGCAAAAGCAAAAAATACTGTAAATTATGCATGCATGCACCCAAGTATGCATAAAATGTACTTGATAATAGCAATAATATGAGATGGAATGTATACAAAATATAAGACTTATGAGCACTTTACAACGCAATTTCTAATTTTTAACTTTTATAATTAAAAGTTCTATTAAAAAACATTTATCATTAAGTGGCTTCATTACTAATTAATGAATTCAAACAGTCGAATTTGAAAAGTGATTCACTAATTACTAAAGATAATCAGATTTATATTAAGTCAATAATAAAAAAAGTGAAAAAATCAAACTGAAATGCCTGATATGTATTACACAAAAGACAAAAAATCATTTCTTATGTAATTTCTGCCCATGATGGGGTGTGGTCGAAAGATAATTTTGCGACAGTCGTCAAGCACGTTGTGGCCTCTGTCATGCCTCGGGATCCTCTTTAGCATCATCTTCAGTGTAGCTCACCTCCTTATTCACTGAGGGCATAGGAGGCGACGTTGTGAACAAATCCATGTAACCGCTCTGCCCTCCCATAATCGCGAGTGAATTCAGGAAAGTTTGCATTTCCTGAAAATCCATGTTATGTCCAAAGTTCAAGTAATTGGGTGACTGTGACAAATAAAATCTGGGTCTGTATAACCCAGTATCATCAAACCCTATAGTATATCTGAGGAGCTCAAGCCTACTTCTTGTTGTACACATGTAGGATGTGGTTCCTTTTCCCATACAGTTGTTGCCGTTACTCTACTCATATCTGGCTCTCATGTAGTTGGCCAACCTTTTGAGCTTCTACTCCAAACACTTCTACACTCAGATGAGCCCGCTACAGTCTTCGATGATTTATCTTTTCCACCATATTTTTTTCTTATACTTTCGAAATTCTTCTCGTCCTTTGAAAGTAGTTAAGTGCGACTTTCCATGACTATGATAGTAGATCATGTACTCTAAACACTAAAAAGAAAGATCACCAGCTCGTAGTGGACTGCGATATGAAAACGATGAAGCTTTGTCGTTCCAAAAACAATATAACCGACACGTACGGCTTCCCAATCCACATTTGGCATGCATCGTCCATCATACTCTTGAAGAAATTAATGATCGCGTGGAATACGTGGAATGGGCTGGTGGAAGCCAAATTGTTTCAACACCCTATTTGCAAAGTGAAACTCAACAGTAGCAAAGTGGATCAACGGTGTAACACTACACCATAAAGCATAATCCTTCGCCAAATAATCCAGTAGAATTATGTTGTCATCGTTGTCTGACATCCAAATAAATTACAAAAAATAAGATTTTTATAATTAATAATAATACATCTCAATAAAATGTAAATAATACAGGTTAAACCAAATAAACTTTTCATTTAGGTACTTGATCTTGACAATACGAATCAATATGAGATCTACATACTCTGACGTTGTTGTGCGCATGCTTTTCCTCGCACCATCTACATACAAATCACAATAATATTTAAAAAAACAAATAAATTTAATTTAAACATTCAACTCAAAATCAGGATATTTACCTTGCAATAAGAGGAAATTGTGTCTGTGTTCGAGTAATCTATGTAAAAAAGGGAAGTCGTTGTCAACCCCACGATTGCAACAACATCAGACATCCACAAATACTGCTTACCTTCTTACCCTTTTCTAGTATAACGACCTTGCACAACTCACAATACAAGCACGCTAGTATGGTCAATCCCCAACAATATTGACAAGAAGATTCCCAAGGAGTATCCAAAGATTGTAGATATTGTACATTGACCATATTGCCAGATTTATCCGACACTAGTATCCCTTCAATCATTTGCTAAATATATGCTCGACTAACCTTATAAATCTCATCAATTGTACTATACAGATTGAGTCCAAATTCACTTTCCAACCGACTCAATTTGACACGAGACCCGGCCACATTGCTTTCATATGGCAACTTCCCAAGGTACTTTTAACAAATTGCAGCAGTTGAACTCTGAGTACGCTCAATCAAGGGCTTCCCATTTACCGAGACCCCGATAAGATAAACTGCACCTTCTAGCATGATCATACATTCTCCACAAGGCATGTGGAATGTATGAGTTTTGGGTCTCCAACACTCAATTAGAGCAGTAACCAATCTGGGAACCAACTTGTACCCACGAATGAATGTCGCATGATAAAATCCCGCCATATGCAAGAAATTCAGGATTCTATTATCTAGGCGGGTTTCTACCATGCTTCGATGATGTTTAAATGTATCCTATGTATCTTGTAATTATAGAATTATTCAAACATAATTATTAACAAAAATACATAAGTGACTAATTTCGTAATAATTTTTTTTTAAAAAATTATACCAGTTCATCAACCCTAAGACTTCTAATGTGTCAGCCCTGTAAATGCAACATATGATCTTGCTCAGCCATCCTAAATGACAAGTAAGAAATATTAGTATCTCGAGACTAAATCTACTACGTTAAAATAATAATCATAATCAAATAAAAAATAACTCGGGACAATCTTTACTCAATTTTCACAAAAAAAAATCTTCTACAATTTTTGTCACCTTCAACCACCTATTTAACACAAAACAAAAATATTCAAAGCATCAAACATGACAAGTATAAAAATATTATTAACCGGGGACTAAATCTACCACGTTAAAAAATAATAATCATAACCAAATAATAAAAAATATACTTTAAAATATTTTTCGTTTAATTTAATTACATAACTAAATTCTAATAAACAGTTAAAATAAATAATTCAACTTACTTTACTTACTACTAAATTAAAATTACTCAATTTTTTTTAAAAAATGCTCTAAATTATATCAATGATTATCATTAATTTATTTATAGCTTACTTTAAACTATAAAGTTAAAATTTTTAAAAAAATATAATACATTAAATTATATTATATTACTCAAGTGTTTAAATTCAATCTTCTTTTTTCCCCCTCTAAATCATATCCAATCAAAAGTACATTAAATTATACTAACTAAATACAATAAATGTCACGACTTTTATAGAGTATATCATCAACATAGAGGTCGAAGGATTGCCGTATAGTTTGCATATCAAAGAGTTAAACATGTTTGGGCCGCTGGTGGATTGTGAATGCACAACGGTGGTCTCCGAGGCTAGTTGTAGTGAGTCACTAGAGTTAAGCTCGTCGGAGTTTGTTCCTGAGTCGAGGTTGGGAGATGAGAGACAAGTTGAGGATGTCTTGGCTCTAGGAAATAAGGTGGCTCAGATGGATCCCACAGTGCCTTAGGATTGGCATTGCAATAAACTTTGGGAGGATAATCGTCGGGAGGACCTGCGCATTGTGAGTGTTGCGTCTGATCGCTTTGGTTCGTTGTTGGAGAGGGTTGTGGATCAACGAGTGTCGACGGAGGCTAGAGACGCTGATTCAAATGTTGGGATTTTGTCTGATTGTGTGGCAAGCGAGGGACCACAGAGTCCAGTTTTGGATGGACACCAGGATAGAGAGATGAGTTTGAATTTGAATGGGAATTTGTTACAATCACGTGTGATAGTTGCAGGTAACAAGGTATCATTAGAGGATAATGTGGAGTTGGTTAGGAACATCACACAAGTAGTAGGCGGGTTAGGCAGGGACTCTGTAGGGGGGATTCACGGACAACAGGTTGTTACACAGGATGTATCAGCGGGAGACAAGGTTGTGTCGATGTAGATTTTATGGTTCTGTCTGAAAGACAAAATTGCTGACTTTTTTATCCGGTGTAACAAAGTCCCAAAAGCCAGGTAGGGGGAGACCGAGAAAAGGGTTAGGTCGTGGAACAGTTACGGTTGCTAACGCATCATTGACCGATTCAGATTTGAAACACAGGCAACAAATTTTGCAGCGAGAAATTACGACGACGATTTCTTTGGGAAATTTATTGGGGGTTAAGTCACTTGGTCGTGAAGAGGAAATCATGAAAGACTTATCGCGAGTGTTGTCCGAAGGCACTCGTGCGTTGTGATTTATGATAATTTTGACTTGGAATACTAGGGGTTTGGGTTCCCTCTTAATGACACGAGGAGTCTGTGACGTTGTCAAGAAACAACGGGTATACATGGTCATGTTCCAGGAGTCAAAATTAGAGGGGGTAGTGCCTTCAATGGTCACTAGCTTATGGTTTAGTGATGGGTTTGAGTTTGTACTCTCATCGTCGATAGGTGCATCGGGAGGGTTGGTGATAATTTGGGAGTTTCACGGTTTTTGTTGGAGTCGGTGGAGGTCGATCGACATTTTATTCTCGTGTAGGGGCGATGGAGGCCGGAGGATTTTCTATGTTGTATTATGGCCGTCTACGCTCCTTGTGACATAAATGAGCAAGTTCCGTTGTGGTCATGGATTGGGGATATGATCAGTTGCTTTTAGGGACCTTGGTGTGTGGCAGGGGATTTCAATTTGGACTGTTGGTCAACAGAACGGGCTGGTTGTAGCTCAATGCCGAGAGGTATGGATGCATTTTCTTCTTTTGTGGATTCAGCAGGTTTGGTGGACTTGCCGTTACGGGGGATGAAATTTACTTGGTTTGGTAAGGGTAATCATCGAAGTCGGATTGACATGTTTTTGGTGTCGCCGTTTGGGTGGATTGTTTTTCTAATATTGAGCAGATATCTCTTCCTCAAGGGATATCAGATCATGCCCCTTTGCTTCTTCTGTGTGATGATAAGGATTGGGGACCTTGCCCTTTCCGTTTTACTAATTGTTGGTTAGATGAAAAGAAAAATATTTGTTGTATGGATGAAGAGTGGTGTAGATTGTCGGAGTTGGGGATTGGGAATGAAAATATTATGGTGAAACTCATACACTTGAAGCAATTTTTACGAAAATGGAACAAGTCGGATTTCGGGGATGTTGAGCAAGAGATTAAGTTGATTCAAAGTTGCTTAGAAGGGTTTGATGGCAATGAAAATGATGACAACGTGAGTTTGGTTGAGTCAGAGCTGATTGGTCAAAAGCGAGAATGGTTGCAAGCGTTATGGCAAGCGATAAAACGCAAAGAATCTCTATGGCGTCAAAAGTCGCGAGCGAATTGGCTTTGACTAGGAGACAAAAACACGACATTCTTTCATAGAGCTGCGAAGCTGAGAGAAGTGCGCAACTCTATTACTGGCTTGAATATTAATGGAAAGTGGGTGACGGGTCCTCATAGGTTGCGACAACATATTGTTCACTCTTTCTCTAAGCTTTTTGCTGCCGATGAAAGGCTATGCGATTAAAGCATTGAGGGTAATTTTCAACAGGTGAGTGAGCATGAAAATAGGTGGCTGGTGGCTCATTTTATGCTTGATGTGGTTTGGGAGATTGTTCGTGGATGTGAGGGTTCAAAATCGCCAGGGTCGGATGGCTATAGAAATGCTGGGATGTTGATTATGGTGATGTGATGCGCTTCTAGGAAGTTTTTTTCGCTTCTAGTAAATTAGCTGTGAAGGCAAATAATACTTTTATCGTGCTTTTTCCTAAGGTTGATTCGCCGATAAGTTTAAGCAATTTTTGGCCTATAAGCTTGATTAATTCGATTTACAAGATCCTTGCTAAAATTCTAGCTAGAAGGCTGTAATCTGTGTTGGGTAATTTAATGAGTGATCATCAATCAACCTTTGTGCGTGGGCGTCAAATAGTTGATGGTATTTTATTGGAAAACGAAACCATTCATTCTATGCGACAAAGTTCGTCTAGTGGTTGTGTTCTTAAATTGGATTTTGCTAAAGCATATGACTGCGTACGGTGGGAGTTTTTGGAGCACATATTACGTTTGATGGGTTTTTGTGAGACTTGGCGAAGGTGGATTTCAGAGTGCATTAGCACTATTCGTTTGTCGGTTTTGTTAAATGGTAGTGCCACTACAGAATTTGGTATGGGTCGTCGCATAAGACAAGGATGCCCGTTGTCGCCATTGCTTTTCGTTATTGTTGCTGAAGCGTTGCATAGGTTGTTGGTTTAAGCTGAGGAGATGGGGCTTATCCGAGGGGTTGCCTTGGTTCCGGGGGTGTCATTGTCACATCTTCAGTTTGCCGACGACACCATTCTCTTTTTTGAAGCTTCTATTGAATATTCCATGACTGTCTGCTGATTGTTGTGTTGTTTTCAAGTATGTTCTGGCTTGCAAATCAATTTTAGTAAATCGTCTCTCTACACTATTGTAGTTGGGGATGAGTTATGTGACTCGATTGCAAATGTTTTGTGTTGTCAGAAAGGGTGTGCTGCCATTTGTGTATTTGGGGTTGCCTTTGGGGCTTAATCCTTGTAATATTGTTGTGTGGGAACCGGTTATAGCCTCAGTTCGACAAAAACTTGTAGGATGGAAGCGGTCATCCTTATCTTTTGTTGCCTGTGTAACATTGGTAAATTCGGTCCTCTCTTCGCTTCCTGTTTTTTATATGGGGTTGTTCCGGGTTCCGAAGGGAGTCATTGTAGCTATTGATAAGGTGAGGCATGCTTTTCTTTGCAGAGGGGTGAGTTTGCAACAGAAAATGAGTCAAATTTGTTGGAGTATGGTGTGTCAACCACGTCATTTAGGTGGCTTGGGATTGCGGATTTGGAGGTTCGTGACAGGGCATTGTTGGCAAAATGGTCGTGGCGTTATGCTATGGATACGTCCACTTTGTGGAGGACCATTATAGTGGCGAAATATGGGGAGGCAGCTCAATGGTGGTGTTTTAATTCTACATATAAGGGAACGATGTCGGCCATTTGGAAATAGATTGTGCAAACAGTGAATTCGGATGACGCGCAAAAATTTATGAGCGAGTCTAGCTTTTTATGGCAGGTTAGAGATGGATCTCGGGTGTTGTTTTGGTTCGATGCGTGGTGCGTCGACAAGCCCTTGAAGGACATTTTTCCACGGTTATTCTCCTTAGCTGTGAATCGGTTGGCCTTGGTAGTTGATTATTCAGTCGAGGGTGCTTTTCAGCATGATCTCTGGTCAGGTTTCTTTCGGAGATCTCTTTGTTCGTTCGAGTTGCGACAGGTTCAGGAGCTCATTTCGCTCTTAGGAACGGTGAGACTTTGCAACGGCACGTGTGATATGTTGGTTTGGACTCCCAACGTTCATGGGATCTTCTCGGTCAAGGCACTTTCACGGTTGCTTATGTTGGAAATGGTGGGGGAGAATGATTTTTGCGAGTGCTTTGCGTGGAAAATTCTCGTGTCGTCGAAAGTCCAGGCTTTCTTATGGTTCACTTAGTTGCTTCATTTGCCCACATTTTATTTTTTAAGGCACAGCGGTATTGCGTTTAATGATCAACATGGTTTATGCATTTGGTGTCGTGAGGGGGAGGAGGGGATCTATCACCTATTTTTCTCGTGCCCGTTTGTACAAGGCATATGTGATTGGTTTAGGCGCTGGTGGGGGAGTTTACCATTGCTGAGGTTGTTTTCTGAGTTCTTTATTCTGGGTTTTCATTGTTCCTTTTCGGGCGATCTACGACATTTGTGGGTCTCAAGCATCGCAACATTGTTGTGGTCACTCTGGCTTGCACGTAATGATATGGTTTTCAATGAAAAGTTGTTACCGGCATTAGAGATTTGTTTTTTGGTCAAGTTGTGCTCGCTTTATTGGGTGAAAACTCTAAAGAAGGGGTTGTTCATAAGTGACTCGTTATGATGGGATTGTCTGAGTTCTGTTTTTGAGACTATTTTTACTCGGCCTTGTTGTGTGGGGGTGTGTTGGGAGCCTCCGATCGGGGGACACTAAATTTCTCAGTTTATGGTTCAGCTTGCGGTAAACCAGGACCAACGGGGTTTGGGGGAGTCTTGTGCGATGCTCAAGGCAAGATTTTAGCTCTTTTTTCCGGTCCTCTTGGTTGCCTCGACTCCAATGCGGTGGAGCTGCAGGCGATTGCTTTTGCTGTGACGTTCTTTGCAGCGTCTAGATGGTCGTCCCAACCTCTTGTGGTGGAGTCGGACTCTAAAATTGCTCTTGGCTGGGTAATGCACTTGAATCGATAGCCATGGCATTTTTTGGGAGGTCTTTGGCATGATTGATCGTGCATGTCGTTCTTTGGGATCCGTTTGTTTCATTCACATTTTTCGTGAAGCGAATGGGTTAGCAGATGCATTAGCAAGGGAAGGGGTGTCGCATACATCTTTGTTTCAAGCTTGTCTATGACTTATTGTTGGTTCTTTGAGGGGTGTTACTTTCTTGCTGTTTGTTATGATTCGTTCTTGTCTACGTGTCGTACTCTTTTCCTTCGTTAGGCTTAGAGAGGTGTTTAATGAGGCACACATGTGACAACCGTTGTATCATTTTTTCGTTTAATATACAATGTGTTGCTGATAAAAAAAATACAATAAATTATAAATTACTTTAAAAATTAAATTCTAAATGCATTGATTTAAAATTAAAGTAACTTAAATGAATTAACCTTAATGAATGAAAATTACTAATTTGTTTTACAAATTTCATATATATTTGAAAAGTATTAATTCCTTCCTCGACTTCTATTTCCCTAAAAAATTAACAATAAAATTACTTCAAATTAAAAATAAAATTACTACATTAAAATTTTCTCAAACAAATTTCACAAAACTTACTTCAAATCTTTTTTCATCTGCTTCAACTCTCCTACAAAATTATAACAATAATAGATATGAAATACAATTTGAAAATAAAATCATATTACTAAATTTAAAAATCAAACACATACTTACTGTATTTTTTTCCTTATTATTCTTTTTCTCCTCCTCAATTAAAACTTCAAAATTTTTTCCTACAAATTTTCACTTCATCCTTTATTTAACTTGAAAATTCAAACTACTCATCCCATTAATACCCCAACTAAATTATTATTTTTACAACCACCTCCCGATACAACCTATTATATTCAACTCGTGCCTGCCAACCTATGCATGCCAAAACTCCATGCAAGCTGCTTGCCCCATGCGCAAAGCTGCACCAACTGAAACCAAGGTTGCCAACATTGTTCATATGCAGAACCAGGTGAGCCAGTTTTTGAATAGTGCCCACGCAACCAGCTGCACGCCACGTGCACTACGACCATTGTTCAAAATCGGATTCAAATAGTATCAATTTTAATTTTTTTTTCTTTTAAGTATTAATCCACTGTTCAAAAACGGAACCAAATGCTATCATCTTTTAAGTTACTGTTGGAACTGAGAAATAATGAGTTATACTATATTTTGGAGGGAAAAAAATATTTTCATCTTTTCTCCCAATATTTTTGTCTTTTCTCCAACTACAAATGCTTCAAATTGTAAAAAAATACTCTCAAATTAAATAATTGAGAGGAAAATGATGTCACCATTTTTTTTTCCTTTTTAAAGGTCTAATGGTATTAAGTTACATTTACTAATTGATGATGTCATTTTGAAATCAAAATAAATGTGTCCTATCATACCAAAACTTACCCACTAATTATTATTATATATGTACACAAACGAAAATGATCACCATTTCCTACCATGCTTAGCGGTATACATGTAGGAAATTACATAATTGATTAATTGTTTTTCAAAATTTCGGAATCATTGTAAGGATATCGAATATTGCTAAAAGTTTAAGCAATTAAACACAATAAAATCAATAAAGCTTTTGACCCGATTGTAAATTCTAACGGCGTTGCAAAAGAATATCCTCCACTACGATTAAGGGTTTATTTGAAAATGATAATTATGAAAAAAGTTTGCATTACCTTGCTTTAAACCGAACAAAATCTTATCCACAATGAACGAACTCCGTGCCCAATGTGACAGGGTTTGCAACGTTTGAAAAAATCAGTAGGTTTACAATTTGAAGCAAGAAAAAAATCTTTCACGTCTATGATATAAGGTTAGATTGGTCGTCTAAAGTTATATTGTACATTGATGAAAGTTAGAGAATTATATTTCTAATTTCTGTCATCTAACATTTATGAATCATTTTCCTAATATCTTGTCAATAATAGTAGTAAATAAGGTACTAGATTTTTGCTGTAATTTATTTGTAATTTTGTGCATTTTATTTTTTCTTTATTTATATTTTCGGTAAACTATAAATATTCAATATCTTTATCAATAAATAATGTAAAATATTTACAAAGAAATAACATTTTTTTTCTCTATACATACCATTTTTTTACATGGTATCAAAGCCCAAATCATATAAAAAATAACATTTACATTCAAGTTGCGAACCTACACCACATACTTACCAGCTTGGATGTGAGTTTGTCGAAGAGAACTCTTAGTAGTGCTTTGGTTAGGACATCAGCTAACTAGCTCCTTGTAAGAACAATGTTTAATTTAACTGTTTCATCATTGACCTTTTCTGAAAGAAAATATCGATTAATCTCTATATGCTTCGTTCTATCATGATGAACCGTTTTTTATAATAGTAATAATCAATTGACTATCACTCTGTAACTGAAACTCTTTTATACTATTTGAGCCTCAATTCTGCAAATAATCTTCGTGGCTAAATTTCTTCACAAAATCTCAAATCTAAAGGTCTACACTTAGCTTTCGTAATACTCAAAATTACTGATTATTTTTTTACTCTTTCACGTAACTAAATTGCCCCAACACAAAAGAACAATATTCGCTGGTTGATCTTTTGTCAGCCAACTTTTCAGCTCATCTTAAATCAGTAAATATCTTCACCAATCTATCTTTACTATTTCTGAATATCAAGCCATGACCATGAATCAATTTTGGATATCTCAGGATTTTGTTAATAGCTTGAGATGCTCTTCCCCTGGTTCAGTCGTATGTTGCCTAACGTTGTTTATTAGGAATGCAATGTCTGATCTTATCAGGGACAAGTAAATTAATTTCCCAACAAGTCTCTTGTATTGTTCTTTGTTTATAGGATATCTGAATTTATCTTTTAAAAATTTCAAATTTAATTCCATAAGTGTTTCCGATGGCTTGCGCTTTAACATTTTAGTTTCTTAAAGTAAATCAAGAATATATTTTCTCTTATTTATAATGATTTCAGGTTTGCACCTCGCCACCTTCATACCTAACAAGTATCTAAAACTGCATAAATCTTTGGTTTTAAATTCAGTTGATAGCAATTTCATTTTTTTTATTTCATCACAGTCATCACTTGTAACGATAATATCTTCAACTTAAATAATTAAAATTGCTTTCTTGTTACCTGAAGTCACCTTTACAAACAATGTGTGGTTTGTTTGGCATTGTTGGTAACAATTTTATCGATAAAATAACGTCACATGAATTGTGCAAGTGCACACTATCAATATAAATATAATTGACAGGTAATCTTATCAGATATCGATTCCACGAGGATAGAAATTTAATTGTATTCTTATGTTAATGCAAGCAACACCATGAGTAAAAAAAAATTATGAGCGTAGTTGTGATGTTAAAGGAAAATAAAAAGTTTTGTATTAAAGATTGATGTGGAAGCAATAGAAATAATCGATTATCAATTAAGGAACCATATGACTATATGGGTAATATTTCTCATATATTCTTATTTTTTTAATGCACGAGAAAGATTATCAAAGTTTTGGTTTTTCACATGCATGAAAAAATTAAGGACATTATTTTGTATTTTCATAAGAATTATAGTATTTTTATTATTATTTTATGCACGACCAACATGATAATTTCGTAAATTACGGAAAAATTCATTTTCTTAAAAAAGGAAAATAATACATTAAAAATCATTTAGGGAAATGGTCGAAATTTACCGTACCAAAGGGGTGTCATCACAAATTATTACCAATGGGTGAGGTGGGAGTCCCAGTTACTTTGGTCGAATTTTTTTTGTTCAATTTGGAATAAATTATACATATATAAAATTACAGTGAATAAAATCAATTTTTAAAAAAAATAACAAAAAACTCACCGTTTTGAGATACACAATTAAATTAAATAATTTGATTTTCATCTATACGGCGAGTCCAGAAATTTGAAAGACTATAGTTTTGTGTTTGAGTGTC
Source organism: Hibiscus tridactylites (assembly GCA_958450335.1). NCBI lineage: Eukaryota > Viridiplantae > Streptophyta > Magnoliopsida > Malvales > Malvaceae > Hibiscus > Hibiscus tridactylites. The sequence goes on from OY288277.1 coordinate 69,240,692, forward strand.
CGGTCTATGTGATTTGTTTTTTTGAATTCACATTATTTTTTTAGATCTACACATTGGCAAGGCAACATAGTCGTGTCGTTGTTTTCATCCCGAAAAAATCGTTTGCGCCTTCAATTTTGAATATTTCAATTTTTATTGAAACTTAGAATTCTTTGTCATCTATCTTTTTTAACCTATAACGCTTAAAACTTCAATTTTTCTATACAAATATATATCGTTATTCACAAAGATTCGATATGTGTACTGTTACTGCATTCTAAAATTTTTCATGTTGGTCCCTGTAATTTTAATTTCCTTTTAACTATGTCCATGCAATTTTACCACAAGACCAAAATCAAATATTTCAGAATGCAATAAGATTACACAACTTATAAATGTAGTATAATTACACAATTGCATTAATTTAGTGTCCATTTTCAATTTTAGTCCCTCTAATTTTAATTCTTTTCATTTTAGTCATAAAATGAAATAAAATTACCCAAAGTCACCAGCACCCTCCATCCCATAAAACTCGCCATCACATGAACATGGCCTCCCAAAGTTTTTTACATGTATGATTTGTAAAATTTTTAAAATAAATAAGTCTTTTTTGAGCTTCTACTTTTTTAAAAAATTGATTATTTTGAATTGGGGCAATTTTTTTTCACTCCTATCTATTCTTAGAACGATCCAAAAGTGAAACATTGAAAGGAGAAAAAAGTTTCTTAAGATGACGTGGCACAAATGGTATGTATGTTGTGCGGCAGGTTAAAATGCGGGTACTATACGACGACACCTGTTTTCCCAGTTATAGGTTACCAGCGAATTCAAACAGGTTTTGGTTAAGATTTTTAGTTGGCGAATGAAATGTTTTAGCCTTAAACTGATTTTTTCTAACATCTTGGGTGTCAAGTTAATTGTTTCCCTTTGAATTTAGAAAGTGGAATATCTTCCTAATATTTTAGGTTCCCTAATTACTTCAACTTCTTTTTGGTAACATTTTAGGTGACGAATGAAATATTTAATTCAACTTAAAAAGTTCAATATCTCGGTAATAATTTAGGTTCTCTAACGCCAAACTGAATGTATTAACATTTTAGGTGTCGATCTCGTAATTGAATTTCATTAACATTTTAGAGTCAAACTGAAACATAGGTAACATTGAAGGTGTTGATCACGAAACTGAATTTCATTAACATTTTAGTGCCCGAACCCCAAACTGATTTTCGCTAACATATTGGATTTAGAACGCTGAATTGAATTTCAGTTACATTATAGGTCATGAACCCCAAACTCGTTGCCTGTAACATTTTAAGTGTCGAACCCCAAACTAATTTTCGGTAACATTTTAGGTATCAAACCTAAAACTCTTTTTGGATAACATTTTAAGTGCCGAACTCCAAACTGAATTTCATTAACATTTTACAGTTAGAATCCCAAACTGAATATCAGTAAAATTTTAGGTATCAGACCCCAAACTAATTATTGATAACATTTTAGGTGCAAACCCCAAATTGACTATTGGTAACATTTAGGCGCTGAAGCCCAAACTGAATGTCGGTAACATTTTAGGTCCCGAACCCTAATTTTACCCTTACAAATATTCTATAAAAATTCTTCTACACCACCGTATTTTGTAGATATTCTTAATTAAAAATTATGGCAAGATTTTCTACAACCGTTTTCTTTTTAGGAACATACCTTTACACTTCATTCAATAACAACATCAAGAATGATGATTTGTTTGAGTTGATTTCCACGAAGGTTAGCAAATCAACAAGGAAGAAATTGTCTACATTGGAAGCCAAAATCACCATTGATGAACCTGGCCCTGAAGCTCATTACATGCTAAAGATATGTAATGCAAGCGGCTTTCGCAAGATGTTTAGGAGATACAACTGTGTAGGGGGTACCAACATCGAGTTGTATGTAAATTTTGATGAATGTGTTATTTCATCAAGAATCCAAGGAGGTTAGCTTATTACATGCTAAAGATATGTAATGCAAGTGACCTTCCAGAGACGAAGACGTTGTGTGTACGTAATTCCAGGAGACGACATCAGAAATAACTAATAACTAAGGAATTGAATATCACAACTGATATATCTACAGACTACGACAACAGAGAAACAGACTCTCGGTTTATGTAATTTATGTTTGTTTTGGTGATTATATTTCTCTTGGTTCCTTGATCAGAGCTGAGTATATCGTTAAACACGTTGGGCATCGTTTTAGCACCGAAAAGTATCAATACTAAACTTTGTATTTTGATATTCTTCAACATGAAGCTAAAATCTTACACGATATGGTAACATTTAAGGTGGTTGTTCTCATTACAAGTAGCGAAACTCTTATATATTTTTTGATACTCCCAATTACGTATGGACATATGTAACTATACATGAATGTGAACATTGTAGACGAGTGGTATCATAACTCTTATTTATGTTACATTATAGCTAAGATTCTTGACAGGAGAAGACGTGTAAGGCTCGTACAGCATAGAATCTTGTTAATTAGATAACGTGTCAGCGATGTGCGTTAGAGATTCTTGACATGAGTTGACGACAGTCGTATATTACATTTATTATAAGGTAAGCATTGTATTCTAGCATTGTTTGTTTGTGGCAAAGGTAAGTTGGATTGTGTTCACATCCGTAGATGAAAATTTTTATCACAAGGTAACACAAGATGAAATAATCAAAATAGACTTGTAGAACATCATATTATTTTTCAAGTTTTTTCTTTTGACTTGAAATTTCTCCATTTTTGTACAACCTTCATACTTCATCCATATTCACCAATTTTTGCAATTTGGCATTATGAATTCTAATTTCCCTGTTTTCAGCAAACAAGATTGTTACCCAATTTCTCAATTGGTCAACATCGATCGAATATCCATCACCGTGCATCCATTTAAAGAAAGCACAACAACTCTACAAATGTGCAGAGTAACACATTAATCGAAACACTGGAACAATAAGCCAACTTATTACTTAATACCACGGGGTCTCTAGCACATCCATAAAAAAATGTCCTTTGCTCCGTGGTACAGTTGAAGTGCAAATTGGTGATTGCAATACACAATAACAATGAATAATGTTTCCTTTGGCATGTGACTTAGAACACTTCCAATAAACATCGTCGAGGGAAAATTCAAACAGTTGATGTTGCAGCGTGCATAGATTGAAGTGGAGAGGAATATAAGAACAATATATAATTGTGGGTAATGAAATAAAATAAAAATCAAAGCAATTTGTAGATATGTATAAAAGAAAATGAAGTCCATCAAACATCTGCATCAAATTCCAAAAAAATATTAAGAAGTTCAAAAATTCATGATATTAAAAGTCTAGAACTGTCTTGCGGGTATAGAATTCTTGACGAAGAGAGGGCATTTCCTTGCGAATCTCAACAAACTAAGAATCATCATGCTTAGAATCTCAGCAAACTGAGAGTCAACATGGTTTCGAAGCTACGCGAACTACGAATTAGCATGGTTACGGAGGTCAACTAACTGTGAATCAACATGGTCACGACAAGTAACCATGTAGTCGCGCAGTGACTTCATCGTAATTTCCTCTAGAATTGTACAAGAAACTTGTTTGGCATGCAAAGGGAAATGTTCTTCCACATTTTCTGTGTTGGCGGCATCTTTTGTGTCCTTATAAATCAAACGTTTTTCTTTATCTTCAAAGATGTATACGCATTTGTGGGTCGAATGAATGTCAATCTTTTTCTTTAAAGGGACAGGTGGGTCCAAAGAAAAATCGACATCATTGTAACACCCCAAAAATTATGCCCAAATTTTAAACTCTAAATTCAAAAATTCCCTAATTTAGAAACCTAATTTTAAAATCCCTATGTTGAGAACCCTAATTTTGGGACTTTTAAATTTATGAAACCCTAATTTTGAAATTTCTAAACTTAATACTAAATTTTGAGAAATTCAGTACTCAAGTTCAAAATCACAAGTCTTCAAAGTTTAAGAACTATTTGGTAATTTTTTAAAGACTTTAGGGACTTATTGTGACATTAACCCTTGAATTCCTAATTGAATTCTAATGCAACCAAAATCGGTGAATTTATTTATTTATTTTATTGAAATCTTATTCAATTTTAACCTTTATATATATATATGTGAGATAAGATCCGTTCACACAGTGTAAAACTCTTTAAGTTTTACATTTTTTGGACCGTTGGATGAGTGAAGCGAATGTATTAGATTAACAGTAAATATGTGAAGATTATCACTTGGAAAAAAAAGAGTAAGAAGTTAATCTGAGTCATCCATTCCCCCATCTAACGATCCATAAAACGTGTAAAACTTAAAGAGTTTTACATTGTGTAAGTTGATCCTAACTCTCTCTATATATTGATCTTACCCTAGAATTTCCCTATTCTTTCAACCGTCAACAACCCTTTTCCATTGTTTCTGTCGGTTGCTCTTGCAAGTTTCATCCTATGATTTGTTGTTCATCGTTTACAAAACAATTCAATTATCAATTGAATTAGATTTTTTTTACGCCAACAATTCCCTTTTTTGGTTCCCCTCTGTTTCTAGTTAACAAGTGCTATGGTGGGACTCTCCACAAAGCCATCCTTAAGCTATAGCTAAGTTATATTTTCAAGCTGTGCACACATAAATTTGGGTGACAACGACTCCCTATTCTAAAAGTCTTACGGTTTATCGCCTCATCCACTGATACAGTTGAACTAGTACTTCTAATCGTGCGAAACCCAATATTCGGTTGAGTTTGCTTTGATTAAGGTGTGTTTCTTCTGGTGCTATAAATAAATGATTTTTATGTGTGTTCTCTTTCCATGCTACATACTTTTTTTTTGTGATAGTGTTTTACACTTGAGTGATTTCCAAATGTGTTGAGATTTTACAATATGTTTTCAGTGCATATTATTTTCAAACTGTGAATAATATTTTGATTTAAAATAAATGAGTTGTGAATCCATAAATTATTATTGGACTGTGTTGAGACTGTGAAAACTGTGACTGTGTTATAATGGGTTGAGATTGTACGGAGGAAGTTCAGCGGTTTATACCACTTGCGTTAGTGACTATGTAGCGAGAGGTTCTGCGAACCTACTCTTTTTGGTGACTATGCAGTATGGGTGCATTGCATTGTGATTTCATAAAACTGTGTTTAAACGTGCTTTGTGTCTTTTAAATATTTTTGTGAAAATGATTGTTGTGAAACTGAATTCGTGATTGCTTGCACTTTAGAGACACATTGGGCTCAATAGCTTACTCCCCTATAGTTTTCTCTTACATATACCTTGGACTCTAGGCGACTTGGTACTCAGAGGATCTCTTTATTTTATCTTCAATATGAACACACTTTATTTCGGGAATATTTTATTATTAAGATTATTTTGGGATTTTGATGTAATTTCAGATTTGGGGATGATTATTTTTACCATGCATTTTAGACTTTAAATTTGAGAGTTTTATTTAAATTATAAGAATATTATTTTAACATTTGAATATTATAAATATCGAGACACTTTATATTATTATCAGTAATAGTTTATTTTATGCTATTTTAATATATTATAATTCGAATTACTTTCTTGGGGGTAAAGTTTTCAATTGTCACATCCTAAATTTGGCTATTTTATCGAGACACAAGCGTGTTGAAGAGAGGTTAAGGCCCCATGGCCCTTAGCAACACATGATGGTATCTGGAGGAAAATGATTTTGGCAATGTTAGGAGAAACTTCAGTTCAATATTGGTTAAGTCACTAGTAATAAATCTCTCGGATGGTTCATGCCTTCCCACCGGATGATCGAAAAAATCATTCCACAATAAGGTGAAAGATTCTCTCTTCAAAAGGAAGATTTTTTGGACTATGGCTTTTGTACTTTTTAATATAGCTGGTATCAATTTCATCGTAAGGGCCTTTATTTTCAATACCAAATCAGCTGCAATTGATTGGGGGTGATAGAGAGTTCCTTACGCATAAAAAAGAGTTGATGGCAATAAACTCAGATGAATTTGGGTCACGTACATTTGTAGCATTACTGTAAAAGACTCGTACAAGTCTTTCACAAACCCTCGGTTGGATAGCAAGAAATGCATTCCAACCCCATTTCGTGAAAGTTGACTTCATTTTGAAGTTGTAGGTTTCATTTTGTAGGAAAATTCATGGCCACAACGCGTTCTTTATGAATTTGTATGTCGTAGAAATGTTTATAAAATTTGGTTTTCTCATCATTTTCTCTAAAACAAGATTCATTGAAAGTTGGTGTTGGGTCAACGGTTTGTTGACGTTTGGTTGGATGTTGCATGATTAATGGGTATAGTGAAGAAGAGTTCACTAGGATTTGTGTTTAGAGATCCTGTAAGAAATAAAGCTATTGTTTGGAAGTTAATCAACATCACAAATTGAAGAATTCATCCAAACACCATCAATGAATAATATATGAAAGCTGAAGAATAATGAGAGGAACCCATCAAACATATGTAACATGTTTTGAACATGAAGCCAAGCCCATCGATAATATGAAACAATTTTCAAGTTCAAAGCTAAGGCACGGAAAGAATTGGAAAACCAAACAAAAGAAATGGTATGGAAACATTTAAGGGTTACTATTAAATTTTAAACAAATTTAGCGAGAAATCTTAAAAACCCAAGCAATAATATCAACTATGTTGTGAACATCAACGATGAGGCATGGAAAGTAAGTGAAAAACATTAAAAAAACAAGTGAATGTATGAGAGAAAAGCTCATGTTTCCAGAAATATACTTTTGATTCAAGTAGACATGATTTGTTTGAACTGAGTTTAGGCTTCCTATTAAAGTTTAAAAGAACTTACCAGAAAATCTGAAAACCCCATCAATTATATTAACCAAATATTCAACAGTAACTGTCATCCATGAAAAGTAGATGAAAATCAAACAAGATCCAAACAAAAACCAATGGTTTTTTAATAGAGTTAGGGATTCCAAAAATATACCTTTTCTTGCTTCCAGTAGTTTCTTAGTGAACTAGGTTTCCAGAAGATCAACCAAGGCGGGGTTTCCAGAAATACCAATGAATCCTGTATATTTATAAGGCTATTAAAAAAATGTGGGGTTTCTAGAAATACCAGTGAATCCTGCATATTTGTAACCCCCTTAGCCCGGTCTAGACGGTTGACCCGAACCAAGGTGATTACACGGGGAAAACCGAAGCCAACTCCTTAAAGCTGACTCCGATTAACGACCTTTTTTTCTTCTTATCTTTCCTAAATGCGAATTAGATCCTATGTGATCAACAAAGAGTAAAGTAGAAACCGGCGCAATGATCATATGTCGTTTAGGGGTTCAATTGCACAATTTAAGCTTTTAGTGACCAAAACGTAATTTTCAAAAATTACTGGAACCCTTCCAATTTTTAAAGTTACCAATATACAATTAAACATATTTCATGCTTCTCTGCAAAAGTTCATCTCAAACGGATCATCCAAACTCATTCAATTGCATACACAACATTTATGGACCATAATGTAACATTTCAGACTTGTAAAGGATCCATTTAAATAATTTAACGGTCATGTATCAATAGCTTGCTACCCCGTATCAATACGCGGGGAGGCAGTAGCCAAAGTTGAGCAAGGGTATCGATACCCTTCCCCGAGTATCGGTACGGATGTACAATTATGTACAGGGGTATCGATACACTTCTCATGTGTATCGATACACCGTTCAAAGTTTGCATAGGCGTATAAATACACCTGATGCCCGTATCAATACACATGCACCATTTTAGCTTTAGGATATCGATACACTTGCCCGAGAATCGATACCCATGCCAGAAATGCTCAAGAAATTGCCCCAAAAATGCATCATACATCAACCAATCACACCCAAAACTCATAGACATTCTTATATCATAATGTTCAACATATTTGCATCAAAACTAACCACATTGCAAGCATTAGGCACAACATCTCATATAGCATATAGAACTAGAATGAACATGCTTTTAACCATAAGCCATAGCAAAACTAAAATGCAAATTGAGGACCAGTTGACCACATAATGGCCATTTACAAGTCCCAAACCATAAACCAAACTTGTTCTAGGTAATCAACCACATCACACATCAAAGTAAAGGATTTCCCCCATTGCCCTTATTATCTATAGCTAGTATCCAAAACATACTTTCCAAGTGGAGTTCTTCTTGAATCCCTTGCTTCTTGCTGTCCTAAATTCAACTATATGCATTGATGGATAAAAAAGAGTGTAAGCACATAATACTTAGTGAGGAATGCTCAAAACCAATTCACCATCAATGCAACAAAACCATATAACACACTTTATTTAAAATCACATTTCTTAAAACCAATGCATTGTTTGAAAACTTCATTTGAAAACACCATTGCCTTAAATCATGCATCGCTCAACATATAAACAAACATTGAAACCCAAATGCAACATGTATCTTAATTTTAAACACCATCCTTGTAATTACTTCCATTTAAACCTTATCATGCATAAATTCTTCATGCAAAGTTTAAACCCCTTTTTTCTTGGAAACCATTTCCACATTATGCTCTTTCTTTCTCATACTTGAAAATCATTTCGAAGCAATTCTAATCTTGAAAACCACATGTACCATCTATCTATCTCATGCATTCAACCAAAACAATTCTCATGGCAAGGCCACACATGGTTGATGCACAAAAGCATTTCACAATCTCATTAGCTCATATGCATTTCTCATTGCATAAAATCATTCAAAACATTGGTACATGAGAAACACACTTCATTCTCATATATTGACATTTTCATATTCTATTTTACACGGATATGCTGATAGCTTGACTCGAGGTCAAGTCCTACCCCAATGGGATCTCGCCACCGAACTCTTATGGTGGTATCTACATTCACCACAAAGCTTGGGTATTTCACCAAGTCCTACCACAACGGTATCTCCCTCACCGGACTCTCATGGCGGTAACGTTTGTTGCCATAAAGCTTTGGTCTTTCACCAAGTCCTACTCCGGCGGTATCTCTCTCACCGGTTTCTCATGGCGGTACCATTCAATGCCATTAAGCTTGTTTATTTCACCATGTCCTAACCGATGGAATTCAAATCATCGACCTCTCTCTTTGGAACGAATCCAAAGAGCACGTACGAATTTTATTGTTTAAAGTGCACTTTATATCCTATTGGTCGACCAATTATATCCGGTAACATCTCGTCATTCATCCCAATATATATATATCACAATTTAGCAAATAAATCATTGTTTTCAAAGCATGCAACATCATCAAGGCCCAAACATCAAAGCATGCCTTTAGAACACATGTTAAAACCACATCCTTTCAAGGATCATTAGTTTCATGCACCCTTCATCAAACCAAGTTTAATAATCAACTCTCATGCTTAAAAATCATGCTTAAATAGAAAATCAAACCATATTTCTAAACGAGGTACATCAAAACAAATTTTGATATTTTCAAAACAATAATAGCACAAATTGATAGAGAAATCAACTTCACTTACTTCCGAACTTAAACCGCCGTTTCAAGCCTAAGTTTAAGTTCCTAAACCTCTTTTCAAAATCATTCCAAGGCTGGAAAACACATTCTCAGTCACCGATACGAGACACTACTCTAGCCGACGAGCCAACTAAGCGTCTGAAGCCTCCAACGCTAGCTCGTTTGTTTCTGGATTACTATCCCTTGTTTTTAGCACATTAAAAACATAGAACCAATTCATCAAAATGCATTTAAACACCAGCAACTAAACAAAATCCCGCAGCCCTGCTCTAAAACATCAAAACACCCATCCTAAACAACCGAAAACACTCCAAACTCTCACCAAAAAAGCCCAGTAAAGATCTATCAATTCTAACCTTTTCTAAACTTCAATTAACATCAAAAATCAACATAACCTCGACCTTATATCTCCATCAATAGCAGAACATCAAAAACAAATCAAGATCCACAAATCTAACATATTAAAATTAGATACCCAAGCCTATTCAGGATTATATTGTTAAAACCTCATTCTCAACATCAAATAACATCAAAAATATGTATAAAATCAACCTCAACTCAAATCATAACATAAAAATACGAAAATCATCACGATCTCATCATAAATCTTGAATTTAACAACTCTTTCTTGTTTTTAACATTAAAACAACTCAAAAACCATTAACAAAGGATTGATAACTTGAGAATTTTAGTAAAGAACTGATCATTAGAGGAGAAGGATGAAGCTTATCTCTAATGATTGATCTTGGGCTAATTTTCTTGAAAATCCAAAGGTAAATCAATGTGATTTGAAGAAGCAAAGATAGAAAATCTTTTGGAAGATGAAATCTCAGCAATCAAGGTGAAAATCAAATGTTCTTTGATAAGGGAAAATGTTTGGCTGAAGAGAAGTAAAGAGAAAATGTGTATAGGCAAAATTAACGTGAATTTAGTTATGAAAAGTCAAGTTTTAAGTTTCCTTTTTAATTTCCTTTATTTTATTATAAAATCATTCATTAAAAGCTCTCAAATTAAAGAGAAATATGATGAAAATAATTGGTAAAAATAGATCCTTAACGATTCAAAGTTTCTGTAACACCCTGGTTTAAATGGTTTAAAAAAAGAAAGAAATAAAGAAGTTATGCACCAAGGGGGTTTGAACCCATGACCTTGGCTGCCAAGGTTAGGAGTTTAACCAATTGATCTAAGGGTATGTTTGATTATTATTTGTCAAGAATTGTTTTTATATTTAGGTTTGGTTACAAAAATAAATAAATAATAATAATAAAAGTCTGATTTAGCCTTACCTACCGTGTTGAATGCAGCCATTCTAGAAAAAAAATGATAGATCTGGAATTTTGGAGACCCTTCACCTCCTGACCTCTCTTGCGCGATCAACCCCACCGCCGGCCGGTGGCGTGCACGGCCACCAGCAATGTGCTCGCCATATTGTCCTAGACTCGATCCCGTGAGCCACTCGCACGACGGGGCCGCCTTTCACCGTGGAGAGCCGGGTGAAGACTCGACGATGAACCAAACAATTCCCCTTCGTCTCCGACCACCTCTGTCGCCGTTAGGGGCGCGTCGACGGGGCGGCTTTGACCGACGAAGCAAGATGAGCAAAACCCCTAAGGTTCCCTGTCCGATCGACGCCGGCGAAGCCCTCATCGCAACTACGCTATTTTTCAACCGTCCTAGTTCGTTTTGGTGAGTTTTCGGTTAGATCTCGGATTTGTTTTGGTATGTATATGTTTGATTGAATTGTGGTGTTAATGGGCTTTTGAAATCCGGCAGAATCGATGCCAAAGGTGACTTCGGCGAGTTTTCCGGCGACCTTCCGACGGCCACTTTAGTTTGGGTAAGTGAATCGTCCGAACCGGCCTGAGCCGGTCTGAACCGGCTAGACCGGTTGAAACGGTCAGCCTAGCCAACCTGTCTGCCCGACCCGAACCTGACCCGAGTTGACACGAACCCGACCCGAGTTAGACCCGTTGACCGAGTCAACACAGTGAGTCAACTCATCCGAGTCAACCCAGTGAGTCAACTTGGTCAACCAGTGACGTCAGCGTTGACTTTGACTGCTGACGTCAGCATTGACTTTGACCAAAAAGTAAACTTTTCCCGAAAAGTCCTATTTTATGTTTTTCGACGTCCTGAGTCCGATTTTGAAGCCCTTTTCGTGAAATTATAACCCGAAAGCCTCCGAATTGAACCTTGAACTCGAGTTTGCTTATGTATTTTAATAATCAATTATGAGCAATGTGAATAAGGACTGAAATTGGAATTTGTGCGATTGAAGGTATTTGAAGTTCCTTGTAATCGAGATGTTGAGGACATCGCATTCGGGTTCGAGAGTGATCGAATGGGGTACCATGGTTGACCAATAGAGCAAGGATTAAAGGTAATACATTACTACCTCTTGTATGTTTTATGATACATAGCGGTATTCGGTAAACGCATGCATGATTGTGTTTAAGCGTATGATTAATTATGTTAATGCCTGATCAAATATGGAAAAGGGTAGTAAACTAGTTGAGACTAGTGCTCGGTTAGAAAGATGAGTGACTTAAAAGAACTTTCGAGATTTAAGAATGATTGATAAGACTGTGATGCTCTAAATTGGGGTTTTGCTTGTTAATGATTTAAATTTCTGAAATGCTAAGTTAAGAGATGATGAAAATGCCCCTGGGAGTAATGCGATATGAGAATTTGCTCTTTATCTGATAAACAACTGATTCATCGGAAAATCTCGTTATACTTGAAATGACCTAGTAATAAGATTTGCATCTTCGGAAATGTAAACACTTAAGCTATTCTTGAATTCTGATTAATCTCCAAAGATAAATTTACAAGAATTTTTCGCATGTTCAGAGCTACCAATGGTGTAATTATCAGATTGACTAAAGCATCTGAAATGACAAAGAGGATTGAAAATATTAATAAGGCGGAATTAATCGGGACAACGTGATGACAAAAAATAAAGGACTGAATTACTCTCGGGCACTAGATGCCAAAATTTACCGAAATGATGAATACACCCTCGAGAACGGAAAAGAACGAACAGTTGGAACAACCGAAAGCTCATAATTTTTTGGAACACCCTCGGATATGAAGCATCCGAAATACTTGCGAATGCTAAAAATGACTGAAGGTACCTCTAATACTGGATTAAGGAAAACAAATAACGCTAGACAATATAATGACTCTAAAGTGGTAATTCACGACCCGTGTTTGTTGGTCGTTTCTGATACTATCGTAATTTTGGAAAGATACCATGTGGCGACATGTTCGGGTTATTTGGAGAAAGTACTCAGTTATTGGTAAGAGCAGCATGTTTCCTCAAAAATATAAACTCGATGCTATAGAACGAGTTAGGGTGTTATATACGTGTTCAGGAATTTGGAAAATTACCGCTTGGATACATGTTTGATCTCTCGTAGTAAGTTTAGTGGATGTAAGGTGAAGACGATCTGCTTTGTTGGTACGCTGTAATCAGTTCTAGAATTGAATGCTTAAGATGTATTTATCTGATTATATTTCAAACTCTGTGTCAATGGTTTCAATTAGTTCAGAGGGACTCGAAAGCTTGATGAGCAGCTAGAATTCCTGAATTCGCTACATCACCGTTTATACCTTGTTGGTTCAGTTTACCAAATTACCCCTCCGAAGGTCAGTATGACCAACAATACCCCCGTAAGCTTTAACGATCGAATCACTCTCGATATATCTGAAATCCCAATGATTCTGATGCATCAACTTCCGATGTTGAATCGATCCGTCTTATCGAACTCCCTTATTCGTAGGGACCTCGTTCTAAAATCAGTCCAATTGTCAAATGTCATCTTTCTGATATTTATCAAGTACATCTAAGAAATAAACTGGGTCATAAAGCGCGTACCATATATCTGTAAATACTTTCTGTTCTAAACCAAGACCACATGCTTAAAATTTAAAAGTATGATATTGTAATATGAAAAGAAAGCAATTCTCTGATTTCTGACCTATGTTATGAAAAATATATCTGAAATATGGCATTGAATACGAAATAGTAATAATGATAATAAAATAAATTAGATATATGTCTTCTGGTACAAAAAATAGATTTGATGTCTATTTTCTGTAATACTATCTTCTGAATATAAACCGAAATCACAAGGGGTATATTATCTGGGATATGAATGAAGATCTGTAGGCTCAGCGCTGGTAAGTCCTTCTGGACCTAAGCTCCTACGCCCACGGGCCTAGGGTAAGTCTTTCTGGACCTAAGGTATTCCCTTAGGTAGGCTCCTATGCCTCAGGCCTAGGGTAAGACCTTCTGTATGCAGTTCAGGGGGAATTGGATTCTGGAGTTCGGTTGGAGGATAGTTAAGTAAATAAATAAAACTTTTTGCACTCTTCTGAAGTATACCCTATTAAATTAATGTATCAAAGTTGAACTCTCTGTAAACTTACAATTTGTGCTTAATGAACTACTCTGAACTCATTGATTCAACTTCTGAAATCTAAATCTCTTCTGAATCTTTGGCTTTAGACATATCTCTTAAGATTCGAGTGAGCAAATAAAGAACAACTCTGTCACCTTCTGGTATACTTCTCCACTGAAATATCGAATCGTAATTTAAGCTTACCATATACATGCTTGTGCTTTCAGCATCTCCTGGTAGTTTGTATTACTGAGCTTTTCGAAGCTCACATTGTTTTTATCATCACAGGTTAAAAGATCAACCATGTTGCAGCTATCAACGTCGATATGAGGGCCTTTTCGGCTCGCTCGCAGAGTATGGTATTTGTGTAATTAGGGGGCATGTATGTCATGTTTTGGTTTATATTCAAGTCTGAAACTTGTATTAATAATTTGTATCATAGTTTTGTTTCATTGTCTGAATGTTTTTGGAATTGTATTTGAGTTCAAAACTTGATTTATGATTTTAAATGGTTTGACAAATTGTTTATTTAAAATTTTATCGTGGGTCGCTCCGGTGACCCTAATGTGACTTCCTAGGATCCGTATTAATGCATAGGCGGGTCTAGGGGGTTACAGTTTCAATCCTTTACAAAACAGTCACTAGCCAACTTTTGCAAAAACTACATTTTGGTCACTTGCCATAATGTAATATTTTCAAATCTCATTTTGTAAAATTGTTTTTACCACCATCATTTACATAATAAATAATGATTTTTAGACATATTCCATATTTTTAAAACTTCCCAACTAGGTTTTCCCTGAACCAACCTCAAGGATTCGAATCTCTAATTTGCGATCGATAAACCATTAAGTTGATCCCAAAACCTTCTAGGCCAAAAACCAGGGCGTTGCAATATTGATATTGAAAACAAAGGGGATGAGGAGATGGTTTTTATAAGGAGTAATCGGTGAAAGAATAAGTTGAAAAGTAAAGATTGTGAAGAGAAGGAATGTAGGAATCCAATCGGTTCGCCCTTCGCGAAACTGAGTGAGAGGAAAAAAAATTATTTTGAGGGTGACCTTCCAGCTTTGCTATATATATATATATATATATTCCACGTCAAGTAGCGGAACAAGGTCATAAGTTGCACAACTGTTAATGAAAAAAAGAAGCAGGAATGAAAACTGAAAATGTTATACGCGTTAAGTTTATAACTAAAAATGTTAAAACATAAAGTTGAAATATTGTTAAAGTGTCGAAACCTAGATACCCATTCTGATACTTTGATAGCAAACAAAGCAACATATGACATTTCATCCGTATGGAAACTTGATAGTAAACATAAAATATAACTAATCAGTCTTACATTTTAAGCTGATCTTTAATTCTAGTAGTACTAGATCTTGGTTGCATGATTTTGAAATCTTCTTTTTTCGTTAGAAGTGTTTTTAATTAGTTGTAACATCCCCAAATTAGGCTTAGAAGTTACCACGTTAAGACCTTGCGTTAAGCTTAAGTGATTAAAAGATATTATATACCATAGAATGATTGAGGACTAAAATAAAAAGGAATGTAAAGGTGATGACTGATTGTTATGTTTTGAATGAAAAATAATAGGATAAGTAAGGACCAAATTTTAGACAGGAAAAACTTGAATAGTTAATTATGAAATGACTAAATCGATTCAATACTAAAATTATGGGAATGCATGCTAAGGATTATGAATTTCAAGGGGCAAGGACACTTGTCCATGCTTGATCAAGCTAGGTCTTGAGAGGGGGGATGTTCTCGGCCATTGAGAAGAAAATTAAGATGAGCCAAAATCAAGTTCACCACCCTCCTTCCATCATTGCTAAAAAACCGATTAGTGAGAGAGTGAGAAAGTTGATGTTGAAGCCATTGTAGCTCACATTAAGTTTCACCGAAAGGGGTACAATTAGAAGGTAACAACTTGTTTTCTCTTCTTAAATATGTTAATTTTTTGTTTAAGATTATAGAAGAATTTTTGTTATGAGCATGTATATCACAAAACTTTCTTGAAGAAAAAATAAGAGAATGTGTGGCTTGATGATGCTGTATTCGAATGTGTATGCACATGATTGTATATGAATTGATTTGAATGAATCAAGGTGTAGTTGTGAAATCTGCTTAGAATGGTGATTATAGATTCGAAATGGACTGGTTTGATAAGATAAAAATTTATATGCATTGGAAAGATACCATGTTTTGTGTATACATGAGTAAATGGACTGATTTAATTAGAAATGAACGCATGTTAGAAGTCTGTCCAACTTTGATATATGTAAAGTAAGATTGGACTGTTTTGGTCTATTAAAACAAGGAAAATTTGTTTTGGAAGAGGATATTGGTATAGCTAGGCCTAGGAGTAAAAATCTATTTTGCCATCCAATGGAAATAAATGAGATTGCTTGATATATATGAACAGTGTTCGAAGTATTTAAATAAGCTGTTTCAAATGTGTAGATGTGTACATGTATGTAACGCCCTGTTTTTAATAGTCGAAAGTTGATATATAAACTGATTATAAATTGTTAAGTTGATAGAAGGCTGTTTAGGCAACCTGATTATAAACTGTTAAGTTGATAGAAGGCTGTTTTAGTGAAGTTTGATTATTTTGAGAGCTGATTTGGTGTAGTAAAACAGGGATTCTGTTTTTAATAGTCGAAAGTTGTCACATGGTTAGTATATCTCTAATAGGAGGCTGTTTTGAATTAATGAAGTAACAGGACTGACTAGATATTCATAAGATGGGTGTAAGATATGAAATTTGTTTGACATCTTAGAAGATAGAAAAAGGGGTTGTTATTATGCATTCAAGGGATGTTTAAACTGCCTAGTAAATGAGTGAATTGTCTTATGAAAATATAAGTTTTAAGTAAATACATGCATAATAGGGGCTGTCTTGAGCATCTAGGTATAAATATTATTGATTTTTGGACTGTCTGTAAATGAATTAAACAATCTTAGACTGTCTTCTAATGCTAAGTTATGTGTACAATTTTATGGGACAGTTTTGAATGATTTAAAGTATAGAAGTGTGAGTCGTCTTGATTGGTGTATGTTTAAAGGATTGAATTGATTCTAATGTACGTTGTTACATTATTGTTATGTTTAGACCATGAGGAAGATAGGAAGGATTTGATAAGTGGCACAGAACGAGTGAAATTCAGGTATTCTGTAACAACGAGATAAGAGGTGAGTGTAATTTAAAGACTCGGAAAGGGATTACAACCTTCCGAGCATTGTTTTTCTTTAGAGTAATATACTTTTAGATATCTATTGCAAATTATGTTATTGCTACGCTAAGCTGGAAGCAAGGTACATATTTCTTTAAGAAATACTTAGGGTCTTGAAATATTGAAAGAATGGTTGATATGAATTATATATTGCTATGCATGTATAAAAGCAAATTAAAACACAATATATGCTTTCATGATTTAATGAATGTTTAAGGAATTACTTCGCTTGTTAGATAAATCATGTGACAACATGCTATTAAGCTTGGTATCCAAAGAAAACACTCTTGTGGAAAAGCACCTTGATAAAAATATATAAGAGAGATGAATGATAATTGCATGGTAAGGAGCCTAAACGATATATTATAATTCATTGAATGAGAGGTTAAAATGTAAGCCTAGGTAGCCTCGTTGGTAAGAAATGAGTAATGTTCATCGTGAATGTGAAACTCACATGAGGTGAATTCATCTTATTTAAAAGTACTAAATTAAATTAAAGGTAATTGAATGATCAAAAGTGATGTTACAAGGCATACAATGCCTCTTGGTTGTTCGGATAACTAGTAAAAAGCAATAAAGCCTTGATTAGAGTCATTTTAGACACAATTGGCATGGCATAGAGTCCGTCGAGCTCGCTAGTTTGGACTATGGTCCCTTGTTGTTAAGATCTAGTGATCTAATGGTACAATTGTTACCCATGTCAATAAAATAATAGATCTGATACTTAGTGTACCCTTGTTTCGGTACTATGTGTACCCTTGTTATGGATTCGTGTGTCTAATAACTTAATCAAGGCTCAAGATAGTGTAAATATTCACAACAGTGAATCTTGTTAAACTAAAATGAAAAATAGGACTACGACCTCTTGCTTGAAAATTTGGACTATAAGTCCCTAGTAAAGGCTCGAAATTAGCCATGTATGCTAGTGATTGGTTAAACATGAGTTGTTGCATTAGTGAAATAAGTTGCCTTATGGATGGTATGTAAAACACCTTATAAGCATAAACGTGATAGGCTTAAGGCTATTTTTCTGCTTCGAAATGATTATTAAAAACCATGGTTTACTCATGCGTGTTGCACATCTTGTTTAATAGTATCCAACGTATGTGCTTGTTAACACTAAACTTGCTAAAAGTTCGATCTATACTTTACTTGTGATGGCAATGGATAAACTTGAATAGATTGCTTCGATTGATGTCTTCTTGTTACATAATAGATCGAATGTTTACCATAAAATTGATTATATGCTAGATTGAATGCCTATTTGGATTTTCATGCTAGTTTGAAAGAAAACAATGGAAATTGTTTAGACATTTAAGTTTGCCCAGAAATTCTGTATTGGGCAGTAAGTCTAGTAAATCATTAGAAATCCTATAGATCAATTTAGAGAATAAATTTTGTGTGTAAATAACCTTATATGAATCTAGTTTCTTTTTCACCAAACGGTGAACGATTTCGAATCGTATATCAAAAGTTATGAATTTTTGAGTATAGGAAGGTCAGAATTGGGACAACTAACTTTTTCGAAAATCTACATTAGTAATAACTTTGAAATTTCGCTATAAATTATAATAGTAAATTGGAAAATATAATTTATATGGTCAGAAATCTTATCTAGTCTAGTTTCTTTCAATACAAACAAAACTGAATTTTGAGCTTTTTAACAGTTTATAGAGATGATTGTTCAAAGACAATGTATTGTGCCGAGTGGCAGAATTGGGCGTATCATTAGACTAAATTTTGTACTAATCCATAGGAATTAAAAATGCAACGCTTATAAGGTTAGAAAGGTAGTTGAATTAGCTTTCTAACGGTGTAAATATTTTGAAATTCTGACCCACGGATTAAAAGATATGTATTTTTCATTGAACTTTGGCATAGTCTGCCTGGCAACAGCTCTATGGGTGATTTAAAATATCATTCAAAGCTTAAGAACATATATAATTATAAAATTTGAGGGCTAATTAGTGAATATGAAATAGTATATGTATGAAATTGGACTCAAGAAAACATAAGCATTCATAATGATAGGTGCTCTCAAATAACTAGTAAGTTGAACAAACCCGTAAGTTATGGTCTTGTTGTTCTGAAAGAACCTTGTCTGGAAATGATCCTAAATGTTTAAGGAGTTGAGTTCGTAATCACATTATAAGATTAGTTGGGGTTACTTATGGATGGCACCATAAGCGTATAAAGAAATTAATAAGAACTAGTTATCTTTGAAGTGTTGAATGTTTTAAATGAGCCAATAATTTAAATAAAGTAATAATTGATATTATAGATACTCGTATGTTTAAAATTGTTTTCCAAAAATATAACTATGCTCTCGTCTATTATATGGCTCATGCTTAAGATTGCTTTTGACTCATTGTGATGTTTAAAAAGTCATGTGTGTTAATTGTATGCTTGAGATGGAGAAAGGGTACCAATCATGCTAGTTTTTTTTTTTATCAGCAACTGTATGAATATTATTCATGAAGAAGAAAAAATCATACAGCGCGACGCAACCATACGCCTTGTTAAAAACCTCCCTAACCTAATGGAGGAAAAGAGTACGTAATGGCCCATCAAAATATGCAAGAACACCTACATAAATAAAGAACACCTATCCACCCCTTCCTTAGCTAAAACATCTGCGAAGTCATTCGCCTCCCGCGGCATGTACTGAAAATGTATCTCTGAAATGACTTGACATGTTTGATCAATTGTCACAAACGACTCCCATAACCGCCACAGACGTTTCGCCGAACATGTAACCCAACTCAACGCTACTTTGGAATCGGACTCAATCACCACACACTGATCACGCCAAGTCCCTTCCGCCAACAACCTTACTGCCAACTCAATAGCTCTCACCTCCGCCACATTGAAGTCCAAACTCCCGACTGCTCCGGAAAAAATCCCCAAAATGCGACTGTCCGCATCGCGCAATACAACCCCAATACCCGCAGGCCCAGGGTTACCCCTCGCCGATCCATCCACATTGAACTTCAATGTCCCCGCTATAGGCGGCTGCCACGAAATTCCAGCACGCACCTTTCTTGGCCGTGGACTAACTACACATGTAGATGGGCACGACCACCACACTGATTCAATCATAACCTCACTCGCGGCATCGACCTTTATCCAATAAAAAGAGCGAAGTTTGACTAGGAAATAAACTTCCGCCAATGTCGAACGCTTACCCCGAAAAATGAACTCGTTTTGGGCTAGCCATAAGGACCATAACATTGCACTCACACTAGCCACCCACCACTTCAATTGACATCCATAAAATGAACTATGAAAATTTACCACAAAAAATTCCGTGAAACTCACCGGTAAAGGTAACACAATGTCCCACCATCCACGCAACCAATCCCAAATCTGTTGTATACACGGGCAATCATAAAATAAATGAGCAATCGACTTCTCCACCCTTACACACCACGGACATAGACCTTGTCCCTTCGATAAAGGCACCCCTCTTATGCGCAAAAAATCTGCTGTCGGCAAACGTTTCAACCAAATAAACCATAAGAATGCTTGCATCTGGGGTGGGACAAGTACTCTCCACGCGAAACAGCCCCCAAAATCGCTATCCCCACCCTATCCAATTATAGCGCCTTAGACATAGCCTGAACCGAAAACTCCCTATGTTCACCCGGGATCCAAATTAGCGTATCAATACAAGCTTCCCTTATGGGAACACCACCCACCAACTCACACAATGCTCGCAACTGCTCTTGTTCGAATATCCACAATCGTCGCCTAAAAAATCCCTCCCATTGTCCATGATTAAAACGACTATCCACTGCATAATCCTGTACCCATGCCAATTTGTTCAAAGCCAAAGCAACCAATCGTGGGAATACCTCCTTTAGAGGCTGTTGTGTAACCCATAAATCAAACCAAAATAGAACAAGTTGTCCATTTCCGATATTCCATTGAGAATTCACCCCCCACGTGCGGTTCCACACTCGGACAACAAGCATTGGCCACAATTTGACGCCATACAATAGACATGGCGGACAAGTGTTCTGTATTAAACCTCCACCATTGGGTGTTTTCACCATATTTGGCCGTAATTAAACGACGCCAAAGCGAGTCCCGATCACGGGCATATCGCCATACCCATTTGGACAACAGCGCCATATTCTTCACCCTAAGATCCGCCACCCCCAAACCCCCTAAATGTCGTGGTCGACACACCATTTCCCATCCCACCCTGCTCATCCGTCGCTCGAGACTGACACCACCCCGAAGAAAAGCTCCACGAATTCGATCCAGCCGCTCAATTACTCCCTTTGGTGCTACAAATAGGCCCAAGTAAAAGATAGACAATGATGAAAGGACCGAGTTAACTAGTGTCACTCTAGCTGCAAACGACAAAGAACTACGCTTCCATCCTGCTAACTTGCGTCTGAAGTTAGCGATAACCGGATCCCATACTGATATTCGTCTCGGATCAGCCCCCAACGGGAAACCAAGATATACAAAAGGTAGTGCACCCAAACGGAAGCCCAACACACTAGCCACTGATGCGCTAAGCTCACCCTCCATTCCAATCGTATATAAGGAGCTTTTAGCAAAATTGATTTGTAACCCAGAACACACTTGAAAACAGTGCATTATCCTCTTTAAATTCCGAGCAAACTCAATTCTAGCATCAAAGAATAAGATCGTGTCATCAGCAAACTGTAAATGCGTCAGCCGTATGTTCGAAACCACCTCCACTCCCCGAATTAGACCTCCCGCTTCCGCTCTAATCAGCATCAAATGTAGTGCCTCAGCCACTATCACAAATAGCAACGGTGATAGTGGACAACCTTGTCTCAAACCACGGCCCATCCTGAACTCTTTTGTCGCGCTCCCATTCAGCAATACTGACAACCGAGCAGAACTAATACACTATTGTATCCATTGTCGCAACACTGCACAAAATCCCATCCGAACTAGCAAGGAATCTAGAAAAGCCCAGCTCACGCAATCATACGCCTTAGCAAAATCTAACTTTAAAATAAAACCACTAGCCCCACTTTGGCGAAGAGAATGTATCACCTCCGTCGCTAACAACACGCCATCTACAAGCTGACGGCCTTTAATAAAAGCCGACTGATGAGTTCTCAAATATGACATATTTCATTTGTTATTTTTCTAGCTATTGGGACTTCTTGCTGCTTAATACATGCTGTTTTTGTTATATTTTGTGCAGGAACCCAATTCTGGAAATAGCAGTGAAAATGGGGCATTTTTGCAGTTTTTATTATAATCCTGTCATGACTGGCATCATGGGCACGACACCGGGCACGACGCGTCTGATGTGGCAGTGACGTGGCAATGACGTGGCGACTTCTAGAAGCTTCTGGAACGTTCTGGAAGATGTTATCAGCTTATCCGATTAGATTCCTGCATTTAAATTTCAAAACATTTGAATTGTTTTATCTTTTGTTTATTATTTTAAATTATATCATCACTTTATCTTTGTAAATCTAAGCCTATAAATACCACCCTTGGTAAAGGCTTAGATCAATCAATCATTTTAGTTTTTATCTTTGTAAACATTTCTAGTTTTAATCCAAGTTCATTTTCAATTATTTTCTTGTTTCATTTATTTTATGTTATTCAATTGTTTTTCTAAAATCAAGTTAAGCATGATAATCAATATCATGCTTAGCTAAATCCTTTAAGCCAAGAACCAACCAAGTCAATTCGATTCGTGAGAATTGAACTTGCTCAAATTCTTTTGGGGAAATCATTTTTATCTTTCTGCTTAGATAGTTTGGCAATCGGCCTTACTAAAAGTTTTTAACCGTTTTTCATATCAAAAGGGCCCTTTGGTCTGAATTCGCTTAAAAACGCAGTTGGGAGGAAGGATCGGCCTGTGGCAAATTTCGACTTCCTATGAACACTCTTAGCGGCGGTCCGCTAAGGAAAGATAAAATCAGAAGTGATTCTATTTTTAGACAATTTCTGAGTCAGGGTTTTCCTGCTTTATACTAAATACTTTAACGGCGATAGTCGTGGTTGATTTATTTAAGAACCGTCTTTCGAAGATAGACTTGGGAGGATTGGTTACTCGAGAGAAGAACAAGTTACGATGGGTTGGGCCTCGTAGACTGTAACCGACATGATCCCCGAAATAAAAATCTATTTCAGTGATCGAAAGAATTGAAGGAGCTGGTTCGAGGCTGATTTACACACTTGGTTTTTCTTACTACTTTTAATTCTTTTTCTCTATTTTATTACTTCACCACAAATCATATCACCCCCTTCTTTTATTTCTTTGCTTTTTCAGATATTCCTGGGATTTCAGATTCAACAAATTCAAGTAAACAATTCCAGCTAATCTCCCTGCGGATCGACCCTCTTTCCCTATACCTATTCAATTTCTTTATTTATTTATTGTTGAAAGAGGATTAATTTATATTTATTTTGACCGGTTAACGACGACTTGTCAAAATTGGCGCCGTTGCCAGGGAGATTTATTTTCGGCAATTTTTGACTGATTTTGTTTTATTTTTATGACCAGGAAGAATCCGGGTACTTTGGCTCCATATAACCCGGAAATCGAAGCAAGCGCTCGTAGAACTCACGGCGAAACCCTTCGACGAAAGAAACAACAAAGCACACGACAACCCGAACAAGAATCCACCTCCGAATCTACACCAATCGAAGAACCTACACAAGAACCAGAATCGATGGCGGAACAAACGATTCGAGAGCTGAACGCAGCCCCTACTGTGCAACAACCCCTTTGTATCGCTTTTCCTCACGGTGATACCCCATTCCAACTCAAAATGAGCATGATTCACCTATTACCCACCTTTAATGGCCTCCCTACTAAAAGCCCACATAAACACCTTGCCGAATTTCACATGGTGTGTAGCAGCATGAAACCGCAAGGAGTTTCAGAGGATCAGATAAAACTAAGGGCTTTTCCTTTTTCCTTAGCCGGAACGGCTAAAGAGTGGTTATTTTATTTGCCTCCAAATTCTATTAATACATGGGCTGATCTTTCTCGTGTTTTCCTTGACAGGTATTTCCCTGCAGCAAAAGCGACTGAACTTAGGCGAAGCATTTTGAGTATCCAACAAATGCACGACGAATCCCTATATGATTATTAGGAAAGGTTCAAGAAGCTGTGCGCAAGCTGTCTGCAACATGGCCTATCCGAGCAAACACTCCTTCAATACCTATATGAAGGAATGTTACCAATGGACAAAAAGATGGTAGATGCAGCAAGCGGTGGCGCGCTCGTTAACATGACTCCTACTGCGGCGAGAACATTAATCTCCACAATGGCTGCAAACTCGCAGCAATTTGGTTCTACAAGTGAACCCAGCCGACGGGTTCACACAGTAAGCACAATTTCATTAGAGAATAAAATTGATAATTTGACTAATATTGTGTATTCTCTTGTTTCAGGGGAGATAAAAGCTGCTAAGGTATGCGGAATATGCACTATGCCAGATCACGCAACCGACTTATGCCCATTGCTGCGAGATACGTCTGGTGCCCAAGTTAACGCCATTCACAACTTTCCCGGACCTCCCCAAAGACCCTATAACCCACATAGCAATACATTCAATCCCGGTTGGAGAGATCACCCAAACATGAGCTACGGTAATCAGAACCCGAATTACCAACCTAGGCAACAACCTCCCTACCAAAACCAAGCACCCCAAAAATCTTCGCTTGAGTCTATTGTTGAGAGATTGGCAGTTTCGCAAGAAAAATTCCAAACCCAAACATAATCCCATCTCCAACAAATCGACAAACAAATAAGCCAACTAGCTCAAGCCGTTAGCCGTATAGAATCCCAGGGAAAGTTACCATCCCAAACCGAAACCAACCCAAGGGAAAACGTTAGTGCGATAACTTTGCGTAGTGGAACGGTGATAACGCCTAAACCGCCCAAGCAAGATGAGCAAAAATCCGACGAGCAAGGCAGCTCTCCAAAGGACCAGAACGAAAAGTCTCCACCCATTGCAGGTAACTCTAAATCCAATATTTCTGTTTCTACTAACGAACATGTTCCTCCTTTTCCAGGTAGATTGGCGAAACGAGATAAAAAGGAGGAAGAGAAGGAAATTTTGGATATATTCAAAAAAGTGGAAATCAACATTCCACTTTTGGATGTTATTCGGAAGGTCCCTATATACGCAAAATTTTTGAAAGATCTATGCACAAACCGAAGGCGATTGTCTGGGAATGAAAAAGTTAACCTTGGTGAGAACGTTTCGTCTATTCTTCAAAGACCATTGCCGCCAAAGTACAAGGATCAAGGTATGTTTGCGATTCCTTGTAAAATTGGGAATGTTGGGATAAAAAGAGCGATGTGCGATTTAGGCGCATCTATCAACGTCATGCCGTTAAGCGTCTACAACAAAATGTCGACTGAACCTTTGAAGGAAACGCGAGTGACGGTTCAACTAGCTGATCGTTCAGTTATCTACCCCGAGGGAGTTCTAGAAAACGTGTTGGTACAGGTAAAAAATCTTATTTTTCCTGCTGATTTTTACATTATTGACATGGAAAATGATCACAGCAATAACGGATCCGAATTGCTTGGCCGACCTTTCCTATCAACTGCGCATACAAAGATTGATGTCCGCGACGGCATCTTAACTATGGAATTTGATGGGGAAGTAGTTAAATTCGATATGTATAAAGCTATGAAGTATCCTGATTCGGTCGCAAGTTTAAATTTCATTGATATTATAGATCCGTTAGCTGATGATTTGATCGAAACTAATTTGTGTTATGAATTTTGTAGGGAATTCGCAGATCTCGATGATAAAAACAAAGGCGAAATCATTTCAAATCTTTCTTCCCTTTCTGATTTTCGATTAATTCCAATTCGAACTAAACATTTTCCATCAATTTTGCAGGAACCAAAGCCAAGGTTGGAATGGTTTGATTATATATTTTTAGGCGACAACCAAACTTTGCCAAACATCATCTTGAGTAAGTTGTCGTCTTGGGAAGGAGGTAGAAGCTTAGTTGTTGTTTTGCGCACAAAAAGAAAGATGAAGGAAGACGTTAAAACGACGAGCGATGGACATTATCGATTATTTTAAGACCTTTATTTTGAAGAGCCGAAAATTTAGCAAAGGTCGTCGAGCTAAACGACGTTAAACAAAGCGCTAAATGGGAGGCAACCCATTGATTTATTTTTCGTCAATTTTTACTTCTTTTTTTTTTAATTTATGCTTCTTTATTTTTCATTTTCTTTCGTTGCCTTAATAAATTTTCCTTTCCCTCTGCAGGTTCCTTTTCGCACACAGCAAGCCAAGCTTCTAACCCTTCACAGCAGCACATTTCGACCATAAGCATTGGAGTGCACCGTTTCATTAAACGGTGCACATTAGCATAACCCAAAGAAGCCGGCGCATCTTAGCCTATTCTCTTAAAAAAAACATTTCCCCTTTTTCCCTTTCCTGTCTTTCTTTCCTGTAAGCTACCCAAAACCTAAAAAAAACACAACCAAACACATTTGTTTTTTTTTACTCAGCCACACCGACTTCACCATTCCCCACACCTCCTCCTCGTCGTGGTAGTCGACAACGCCAAGCCCCCAGCCCTCAATCGAAAACCCCACGCCTATGGCTTCCACCGCACCTCTGCCCTCTCCCCCAACCATCATCCATCGTTCCCTGCTCTTCAACAGCACTACTGGATAAGCTCTGTCCGCCATCCGCCTCCCCACGATCACCATCATCGTCATTCCACTCTATGCCAACGGTGGACTCAATTTCATCACTCACGGGGAGTATTTTTTTTACCCTTATTTGTTCCTCATTTTCTTTATTTTTATTTTTGAATTGGGGCAATTCATTTAAGTGAGGGGGAGGGTAAATTACCACTTGTTTACTTGTTCGATAATATGTTTTGATTTTGATTAAACCTTGAGATGAATTTTTTTTCTCGCCATTACTTGTTGTCCAGCATGTTGTACTTGTTCTTGTGCTTAGGAATGATTGAATTGGAGCATTTTGATAATCAAATGATATGGGTAATCTGCAGCTTGACATTTTCTTTTAATTACTCTTGATTGTGTTGATTAGATTTCTCGCTTAGCTTAATCAAACTTAGCCCAATTTTGTGAGACTTTGAGCCTTGAGCATGCTTTCTTCACATTATGCTCATTTCTTTTGCTTGAGAGTGTCATCTTGAATTTTAGGAATCTAGAACTTGTGACTTGCTTACGATTCGAGATTACACTAAGAACGAGGTGCTTTAAAATGATTTAGGCATTAGGCTTTAACCTCTTTCATCCCTTTCATTTTAATTTACCCTTTCTCATCGCCTAGTGAACTTTTGTTAGCCTTACACCCCATTTTTTGTTTAACCCTCAACCAAACTTTTTGATTGATCAAATGCTAGAACTGTATTGCTAGACAAAAAGGGGCTGCAATTCGAATAAGGGTAGAATTTTTCAAAAAAAATTGAAAAAGAAAAGAAGAGAAAAAACAGAATAAAAAGAAGCAATTGCTTCGAAAGAAAAAAAAGGGAAAAGAAAAAAAAACAGTTTTGAAAAAAAAAAGAAAAAGAAATGTGTTTGCTTGCCCATTTTTTTTAACTCCTCTTATGTCTTCGTTGCTTATTGTTTGAAACTTCTTGCATGGATCATCTTCTTTTGCCTTTTCTTTCCATCTTTCTACTTTTTTTTTTCTAAACCCACATTACACCTTGAATAAAAGACCTAATGATTTTTGCACTTCGATTCTAATAAAGTAGTGGAGAATTGAACTTGTTACAAGCTTATGGAAACCTTTGTTCATACATGACTTTGAGTGTTTCTGCTTCAAATTTACCTTTAAAACACTTTGAGTGCTCTTGAGTGTATCTTGGTGAGGATTAAGACTAGGCTAAGATTTGATTAATGCTTGATAGGTAATTGAAAGGGACAATGGCTGCTCTTTGCTTGTATTTATTTGGTTTGATTATGTTTCTTTCATGAAGCTCCTTTTGCGCTAAAACTCTTATGATTATGTTCGATGCTTGTAATGGCTTGAGAAATGCATTCTTGGGTTTATGATTTTTTCGGACATACTTGAGGACAAGTATGAGACAAGTGAGGGGGAATTTGATGAGTTCTCAAATATGACATATTTCATTTGTTATTTTTCTAGCTATTGGGACTTCTTGCTGCTTAATATATGCTGTTTTTGTTATATTTTGTGCAGGAACCCAATTCTGGAAATAGCAGTGAAAATGGGGCATTTTTGCAGTTTTTATTATAATCCTGTCATGACTGGCATCATGGGCACGAAACCGGGCACGACGCGTCTGATGTGGCAGTGACGTGGCAATGACGTGGCGACTTCTAGAAGCTTCTAGAACATTCTGGAAATGTTATCAGCTTATCCGATTAGATTCCTGCATTTAAATTTCAAAACATTTGAATTGTTTTATCTTTTGTTTATTATTTTAAATTATATCATCACTTTATCTTTGTAAATCTAAGCCTATAAATACCACCCTTGGTAAAGGCTTAGATCAATCAATCATTTTAGTTTTTATCTTTGTAAACATTTCTAGTTTTAATCCAAGTTCATTTTCAATTATTTTCTTGTTTCATTTATTTTATGTTATTCAATTGTTTTTCTAAAATCAAGTTAAGCATGATAATCAATATCATGCTTAGCTAAATCCTTTAAGCCAAGAACCAGCCAAGTCAATTCGATTCGTGAGAATTGAACTTGCTTAAATTCTTTTGGGGAAATCATTTTTATCTTTCTACTTAGATAGTTTGGCAATCGGCCTTACTAAAAGTTTTTAACCGTTTTTCATATCAAAAGGGCCCTTTGGTCTGAATTAGCTTAAAAACACAGTTGGGAGAAAGGATCGGCCTGTGGCAAATTTCGACTTCCTATGAACACTCTTAGCGGCGGTCCGCTAAGGAAAGATAAAATCAGAAGCGATTCTATTTTTAGACAATTTCTTAGTCGGGTTTTTCCTGCTTTATACTAAATACTTTAACGGCGATAGTCGTGGTTGATTTATTTAAGAACCGTGTCACACTCTGTTTTTTGGTAAAGAAAAAAAATTGAGAATGGGGTTAGTGGGGTTCGAACCCACAACCACATCCCTCCCATCTCTGTGTATTGAACCATTGAGCTAGATGCTCATTTTTGTTAAAGGCTACCTAGAAAATTATTAGAATGAGTTTGGGAGGCCGTTAGCTAAGCCTTAATACACCATTTGACTCCCCACCTACCCGAGTTTGCCATTCATTTGAATCTGGGATTTTCAAGGGTCACTAAAGGTATTTTTTACCCCCCGTCCCGACTCCGATCTGCCACACCGCCCCGTCGTGGCCGTCACCGCCACCTTCACTGTGTTGGACGCCGCACCCTGACCCCAGCCATGCGCTCCACTCGCGGTGAGCGGTTGCCGTTCGTCGTGGAGATGGAGTTGAAGCGTCGTCGAGACCCTTTTGAACCAGCCTCTGTTTTCTTCCGTTCCGGCCACCCCCGTTGTCGGCAAGGCACGTCGATCGTGCAAGCGTGTTTAGCGTATGAAGGAGAACAAAACCCAGTAAACTGATCGTTCATCCGACTCCGTTAAGGTCTTTGTCGGAGCTTCGTCTTTTCCGACGAGGTTTTGACCTTTTGGGTCTTTTTCGGTAAGTTTTCAGCCGATTTCTAATTTGTTTTCGTTGTGGAAGTGTTGTGGACTAATTTCTCGTTCTGTTTACGGCCAGGCGGCGCTCCTCGACGTCTCCGGCGACCTCTCCGGTGTTTTTCCGGTGAACGGAATGTTTTGGGTAAGTAAATCTGCTTGAACCGGTTTAAACCGGTCCGAGTCAACCTAAACCGAACCCGGCCCAACCTATGAGCCCAAGCCCGATTTCGGTCCAACTCGTATTCGACCCGACCCGTTAACCCAACCCGTTTGTCCGATCCGGAAACCCGAACCGAGTCAAACCGAGTCAGTCGAGTCAACTCGTCCGAGTCAGCCGAGTCAACTCGTCCGAGTCAGCCCGAGTCAACTCAGTTGACCCTTGTTGACTGCTGACGTCATGCTGACGTCAGCATTGACTTTGACCAGTTGACTCTGACCCGTCAGCGTTGACCTGCTGACATCAGCGTTGACCTACTGACGTCAGCGTTGACTTTGACCGTTGACCAAAAAGTCAAAATTTCCGAAAACTCATATTTTATGTTTTTCGACGTCCTGAGTCCGTTTTTGAAGCCCGTTTTGCAAAATTCTGACCCGAAGACCTCCGAATCTGACCTTGATCCCGAAAGTGTTTGTGTGTTTTGTGAACTCTGCTTAAGCCGAATTCGATACGGAAAATAAGTATGAGAGTCAATAAGAGTATAATAATACATGTTGATATCTGGTTAAAGCATGCATGCTTATGATGAGTGTTTTGTGAACTCTGCTTAAGCCGAATTCGATACGGAAAATAAGTATGAGAGTCAATAAGAGTATAATACTCGGATAAGAATATTAATGAATCATGAATGTCGAAAATGCTAATAATAATAATACAGTTAAATCTGAAACTCTATCAATGGTGTCTAAGAACCAATGTTCAGAATGCGGAGTATGAAATGTTGGATATGAAATTACAAAAATGCCCTTGCATAAGTATGACTAAACTACCCTTCTGATAAAGGAAATGACCTAAAATCTGCATTCGACCTGATTATGCAATTTACACTACCCAAGATGTATGTTTTAATGGAAAGACTTCGGCATCATTATGCAATACGTATGATACAAATTTGGATAATCCCTCAAACTCTGTATAACACTTGAATGAGAATTTTCTAGAAATATTGTTGAAATTCTAAGTCGATCCTTATGACAGTAATGCATGAATTAAATGGGAATGATCGTAATGACCAAAAAGACGGTAATGCCCTCGAGCACCGAAATGTCTGATTAATTTGAATGACGTTATACCCTCAAGTTCTGTAATGAATGAATCGTCTGTAAAAGGGCGGAGAGTTAGGACGCCTTAATCTCGTTTGAGTACGTGAATGACAGAGATACCAAATGGTAATTCAGAAAGAAATGGTAGATTTATCTTAGTTTAAAATAACCGAAATACCCTCATGAGTTAATCGGTGACTATGTATTTGACGAAATTCTGGATTTGTTAATAAGACTTAAATAGCTAAGGTTCCCCTAAGTTTTGAGAAATACGACATGTGTATGCCCATCGCTCACTATATCGATGTAAGGTAGGAAGATCCGCATAAATTGTATGTTCGATTGCTCAAAGCTAAACCGTATAGTTAAAGTATGAGGGCGACTGTTCAGACATACAATTCAGACAGTGTTATGTTCTGATGCACGCTAATTACCTATATCTGAACGTTGGTAAGTATTGTCAAGTTGGGTTACGCCGCATTAAACAAATTCTGGAGATATAATAAATTGTTAGAGCCCCTGAGAATTATAACCTTCGTTCTGATATGATTCTGCCATAGTATAAAATTTGTCATGACAAACAAATAACTAAAAGGCCATGATAGCCTAAATAATTGAAACATCACTGAAAATATCTGATAACTTAAAGGACTTTAATTTAGACATTCTTGAATGTCCGGTTAGAAAACTAATGAGCAAATAGGATACCCGAGTTCTGTGAACCATTGCTTATTCAATGTTGGTATAATTACCAGACTGTTCATGAATGTCGAAATGACCATAATGCCCTTGTATGCTTAAATGACTAAAGTACTCATAATATATCTGAACCTTCTAAGATCTTGATGTATCAATTTTTGAATACATGATATGAATCTTTTTACGAACCCCTCTCTAATAGGGACCTCGTCTCATAAATCTGTTCAAATCGTCAAAAGTTAATATGTCCCATTCCGTAAATGTCAAGTATCTCCAAGATATAATTTGTCCCACCTAGTGTGTTCCATGTGTGCTATATTCTGTTGAATGAATTGTATAACGTTTTAATCATGAATAATATTATGTTTGATGAACTTGATATATGATGACATTCTCTGCCTACCTGATATATGTCTGCTCAATCTGTATAATTGGTTTGTGATCGTTTAAACTATGATGGTATTGTCTGACTGTTTGACGAATTGGTTAGCACGATCTGTTAGTTTGACTAATGATGGTACAATCTGTTCGCATGATGAATGCTGAAAATGTCTGTTTTGCAATAGTATGCCCATTCATCTGTCAAAGCATGAACTTCTGTTTCTGATACTCTGAATAGAATATGTCTGTTACATGTATTATGTTACTCATGTCTGAAATCTGATTACCGATTGTCATCTGGGGTATACTGTTGGGTTATGATATGAAGTCTCTGTCGGTACAGCCCTGATCAAGCTGGTAAATCCTTATGGACTCAAGGTCTTCCCTTGAGTGGCACCTACGCCCATCGGGCCTAGGGTAAGTCCTTATGGACCTAAGGCATCCCCTTAGGTGGCACTTATGTCCATCGGGCTTACGGTAAGTCCTTATGGACTCAAGGTCTCCCCTTGAGTGGCATCTAAGCCCATCGGGCCTAGGGTAAGTCCTTATGGATCTAAGACATCCCCTTAGGTGGCACCTATGCCCATCGGGCCTAGGGTAAGTCCTTATTGATGCAGTTCTGGGGGACTGCATATTGGTGTAAGGTTGGAGGGTAGTTCTTGTAAACTTCTGTATGAACATTGAACATTTGCATTTAATCTGTTATGTGCTCATATGATATGATGTTAAGTACTTATATATGTTGATCTGCACTTATTGGAACACACTAGACGCCAAACTCTCTGAGTCCTACCTCGTATGTTACCAGCCTATATAATTTCCGTCTAATTCTCAAGGTCTGATAAAAGAACAAAAACCATTATTCTTGAGTATGATGTAACCTCGAAATAGTAGAACAGAAATAGAGGATCATCACTGCTTGAAACAACATGAAAATGTTATGCCTACCATATGTCTGCATGAGCTTATAGCATCTTTTGGTAGTTCTGTATTACTGAGCTTTCCCAAGCTCACGTTGTTTTTACCATCGCAGGTTAAAAGAAAATATCATGACCTAATGTTTGACATCAGTGTTCGGAGTTCCCTCGGCGTTGCCTCTAGAGTACGGTACTGTATAGTTAGTGGGCATGTATGTCATGTATGTCACATATTGTTTTATGATAGAGTCTGTAAAGCACTTTCTGAAATTTTTGTTATGTGATTAAATGTTTTCCTGAAATTTTATTTTAAACAGAAGATGATTTTACAGTTTAATAAGTGTTTTGAGAAAGAAAAATGTTTTCATGTGTATTTTCCATTGTGGGTCGCTCTTGTGACCCTAATGTGGCTTCCTAGGATCCGTTGTAACGCATAGGCGGGTCTAGGGGGTTACATTTAGTGATATCAGAGCTTAGAGTTGTGTCATTCTGGGTAGATCGGCCGATCGTCTGTCATAGGGTGTCTGGTATGTGCATGCCCCTAGGTCCTGACCGTACTCCACCAAGCCGGGACTCTGATGTCGAATCCTTTTTCTGAAATTACTGAATCTAAGCTTTCTGTCTGCTGTATCTCGACTCGTAATGACAAGGAATGTCTGTAACACTCGTCTGTGAATTGGACTAACTTAATGAATTTGAATCTTGATAAAGAACTTGAGATGGTCTATGCTTGTGAAATTGAAGATCTGAATCAAGTTAAGAGTAAATGTTTGATCAAATGAGGTAATCGATATAATATTACATGTGAAGTAGCTCCGTGATAGTAATTGTGTGATAGTAATTGTACGTGAGAATATTCTGATGAAAAAAAACAATTGATAAAAGTATTATGAATTTAAAAGAAAGGTGTCCGCGAGATTGGTGAAATTATAGATTATGCTATGACTCTGTTATGCACGAAGTAAACGATTATCGGAGTATTACGCTGAAGGTATGTGACATCCGTTTAAAACTTTGGTTATGTTGGATTGGTTTGGAGAAAGGGTTCCCTGCAAGTGTGGCATGTTGTATAGTTATACATATCACCCCTGACTGACGTTCGATGTTACGTCTTGATTCTGGAAGGCTCTATTGGAAGCCTTGAGTACTCGTCCGAATTTGAGGGACAATTCTTCATCTGTAAGTTGATGGTCAACCTAGAAGAATTATGAATATAATTTTGGGTCGCATGAATGACATCTTTGATAGTTGGGAAGGCTAGCTATTCATGATTAAGACTGTTTATGACAAAAGTTATGAGATAAGTGTTCGCTTAGCACCATTCGAAGTTCGATAAGAATCCAAATATTTTATTCTGATTAGCCGTCGGAGATGTATGATGGGATGACTTTGGGTCTAAGGATAGTTTGAGTGACTGAGAAAAACTGCCAGATTGATATATGACCGACTGAGAGTCCTGAGAAACGATGATGCTATGAAGGAAAAGATTCAGTACAAGAATGGATGGAAGAGTAGTTTCTGCATTTCTCTGACTTTGGTAAATTTCGAGGACGAAATTTCTTTTAGGGGAGGAGAGTTGTCACACTCTGATTTTATGGTAAAGAAAAAAAATTGAGAATGGGGTTAGTGGGGTTCGAACCCGCAACCAAAACCCTCCCATCTCTGTGTATTGAACCATTGAGCTAGATGCTCATTTTTGTTAAAGACTGCCTAGAAAATGATTAGAATGAGTTTGGGAGGCCGTTAGCTAAGCCTTAATACCCCATTTGACTCCCCACCTACCCGAGTTTGCCATTCATTTGAATCTGGGATTTTCAAGGGTCACTAAAGGTATTTTTTCCCCCGTCCCGGCTCCGATCTGCCACACCGCCCCGTCGTGGCCGTCACCGCCACCTTCACTGTGTTGGCCGCCGCACCCCGACCCCAGCCATGCGCTCCACTCGCGGTGAGCGGTTGCCGTTCGTCGTGGAGATGGAGTTGAAGCGTCGTCGAGACCCTTTTGAACCAGCCTCTGTTTTCTTCCGTTCCGGCCACCCCCGTCGTCGGCAAGGCACGTCGACCGTGCAAGCGTGTTCAGCGTATGAAGGAGAACAAAACTCAGTAAACCGATCGTTCATCCGACTTCGTTAAGGTCTTTGTCGGAGCTTCGTCTTTTCCGACGAGGTTTTGACCTTTTGGGTCTTTTTCAGAAAGTTTTCAACCGATTTCTAATTTGTTTTTGTTGTGGAAGTGTTGTGGACTAATTTCTCGTTTTGTTTACGGCCAAGCGGCGCTCCTCGACGTCTCCGGCGACCTCTCCGGCGTTTTTCCGGTGAACAGAATGTTTTGGGTAAGTAAATATGCTTGAACCGGTTGAAACCGGTCTGAGTCAACCTAAACCGAACCCGGCCCAACCTATGAGCCCAAGCCCGATTTCGGTCCAACCCGTATTCGACCCGACCCGTTAACCCAGCCCGTCTGTCCGATCCGGAAACCCGAACCGAGTCAACCCGAGTCAGTCGAGTCAACTCGTCCGAGTCAGCCGAGTCAACTCGTCCGAGTCAGCCCGAGTCAACTCAGTTGACCCTTGTTGACTGCTGACGTCATGCTGACGTCAGCATCGACTTTGACCAGTTTACTCTGACCCGTCAGCGTTGACCTGCTGACGTCAGCGTTGACCTGCTGACGTCAGCGTTGACTTTGACCGTTGACCAAAAAGTCAAATTTTCCGAAAACTCATATTTTATGTTTTTCGACGTCCTGAGTCCGTTTTTGAAGCCCGTTTTGCAAAATTCTGACCCGAAGACCTCCAAATCTGACCTTGATCCCAAAAGTGTTTGTGTGTTTATTTTTGTTAAGAGCTTTTTGGATAAGTACTGAAATGTGGATTTATGTTTTTGAAGGTATCTACGTATCCTTGAAATTCGAGATGTTGGGGGCCGTTAAATCTTGGGATCGAGTGCGATCGAATGAGGTGTCATGAGTCAACCGTTGTAGCTCGGAACTAAGGTAATACATTACTACCCCTTGTATGCTTTATGTACATGTTGATATCTGGTTAAAGCATGCATGCTTATGATGAGTGTTTTGTGGACTCTGCTTAAGCCGAATTCGATACAGAAAATAAGTATGAGAGTCAATAAGAGTATAATACTCGGATAAGAATATTAATGAATCATGAATGTCGAAAATGCTAATAATAATAATACAGTTAAATCTGAAACTCTATCAATGGTGTCTAAGAACCAATGTTCAGAATGCGGAGTATGAAATGTTGGATATGAAATTACGAAAATGCCCTTGCATAAGTATGACTAAACTACCCTTCTGATAAAGGAAATGACCTAAAATCTGCATTCGACCTGATTATGCAATTTACACTACCCAAGATGTATGTTTTAATGGAAAGACTTCGGCATCATTATGCAATACGTATGATACAAATTTGGATAATCCCTCAAACTCTGTATAACACTTGAATGAGAATTTTCTGGAAATATTGTTGAAATTCTAAGTCGATCCTTATGACAGTAATGCGTGAATTAAATAGGAATGATCGTAATGACAAAAAAGACGGTAATGCCCTCGAGCACCGAAATGTCTGATTAATTTGAATGACGTTATACCCTCAAGTTCTATAATGAATGAATCGTCTGTAAAAGGGCGGAGAGTTAGGACGCCTTAATCTCGTTTGAGTACGTGAATGACGGAGATACCAAATGGTAATTCAGAAAGAAATGGTAGATTTATCTTAGTTTAAAATAACCGAAATACCCTCATGAGTTAATCGGTGACTATGTATTTGACGAAATTCTGGATTTGTTAATAAGACTTAAATAGCTAAGGTTCCGCTAAGTTTTGAGAAATACGACATGTGTATGCCCATCGCTCACTATATCGATGTAAGGTAGGAAGATCCGCATAAATTGTATGTTCGATTGCTCAAAGCTAAACCGTAGAGTTAAAGTATGAGGGCGACTGTTCAGACATACAATTCAGACAGTGTT
Organism: Hibiscus tridactylites; assembly: GCA_958450335.1. NCBI lineage: Eukaryota > Viridiplantae > Streptophyta > Magnoliopsida > Malvales > Malvaceae > Hibiscus > Hibiscus tridactylites. Next base: position 69,277,676 of record OY288277.1, read on the forward strand.
AAGTTCTGATGCACGCTAATTACCTATATGTGAACGTTGGTAAGTATTGTCAAGTTGGGTTACGCCGCATTAAACAAATTCTGGAGATATAATAAATTGTTAGAGCCCCTGAGAATTATAACCTTCGTTCTGATATGATTCTGCCATAGTATAAAATTTGTCATGACAGACAAATAACTAAAAGGCCATGATAGCCTAAATAATTGAAACATCACTGAAAATATCTGATAACTTAAAGGACTTTAATTTAGACATTCTTGAATGTCCGGTTAGAAAACTAATGAGCAAATAGGATACCCGAGTTCTGTGAACCATTGCTTATTCAATGTTGGTGTAATTACCAGACTGTTCATGAATGTCGAAATGACCATAAAGCCCTTGTATGCTTAAATGACTAAAGTACTCATAATATATCTGAACCTTCTAAGATCTTGATGTATCAATTTTTGAATACATGATATGAATCGTTTTACGTACCCCTCTCTAATAGGGACCTCGTCTCATAAATCTGTTCAAATCGTCAAAAGTTAATATGTCCCATTCTGTAAATGTCAAGTATCTCCAAGATATAATCTGTCCCACCTAGTGTGTTCCATGTGTGCTATATTCTGTTGAATGAATTGTATAACGTTTTAATCATGAATAATATTATGTTTGATGAACTTGATATATGATGACATTCTCTGCCTACCTGATATATGTCTGCTCAATCTGTATAATTGGTTTGTGATCGTTTAAACTATGATGGTATTGTCTGACTGTTTGACGAATTTGTTAGCATGATCTGTTAGTTTGACTAATGATGGTACAATCTGTTCGCATGATGAATGCTGAAAATGTTTGTTTGCAATAGTATGCCCATTCATCTGTCAAAGCATGAACTTCTGTTTCTGATACTCTGAATAGAATATGTCTGTTACATGTATTATGTTACTCATGTCTGAAATCTGATTACCGATTGTCATCTGGGGTATACTGTTGGGTTATGATATGAAGTCTCTGTCGGTACAACCCTGATCAAGCTGGTAAATCCTTATGGACTCAAGGTCTCCCCTTGAGTGGCACCTACGCCCATCGGGCCTAGGGTAAGTCCTTATGGACTTAAGGCATCCCCTTAGGTGGCACTTATGCCCATCGGGCTTAGGGTAAGTCCTTATGGACTCAAGGTCTCCCTTTGAGTGGCACCTAAGCCCATCGGGCCTAGGGTAAGTCCTTATGGACCTAAGGCATCCCCTTAGGTGGCACCTATGCCCATCGGGCCTAGGGTAAGTCCTTATGGATGCAGTTCTGGGGGACTGCATATTGGTGTAAGGTTGGAGGGTAGTTCTTGTAAACTTCTGTATGAACATTGAACATTTGCATTTAATCTGTTATGTGCTCATATGATATGATGTTAAGTACTTATATATGTTGATCTGCACTTATTGGAACACACTAGACGCCAAACTCTCTGAGTCCTACCTCGTATGTTACCAGCCTATATAATTTCCGTCTAATTCTCAAGGTCTGATAAAAGAACAAAAACCATTATTCTTGAGTATGATGTAACCTCGAAATAGTAGAACAGAAATAGAGGATCATCACTGCTTGAAACATCATGAAAATGTTATGCCTACCATATGTCTGCATGATCTTATAGCATCTTTTGGTAGTTCTGTATTACTGAGCTTTCCCAAGCTCACGTTGTTTTTACCATCGCAGGTTAAAAGAAAATATCATGACCTAATGTTTGACATCAGTGTTCGGAGTTCCCTCGGCGTTGCCTCTAGAGTACGGTACTGTATAGTTAGTGGGCATGTATGTCATGTATGTCACATATTGTTTTATGATATAGTCTGTAAAGCACTTTCTGAAATTTTTGTTATGTGTTTAAATGTTTTCCTGAAATTTTATTTTAAACAGAAGATGATTTTACAGTTTAATAAGTGTTTTGAGAAAGAAAAATGTTTTCATGTGTATTTTCCATTGTGGGTCGCTCTTGTGACCCTAATGTGGCTTCCTAGGATCCGTTGTAACGCATAGGCGAGTCTAGGGGGTTACAAACCGTCTTTCGAAGATAGACTTGGGAGGATTGGTTACTCGAGAGAAGAACAAGTTATGACGGGTTGGGCCTCATAGACTGTAACCGACATGATCCCCGAAATAAAAATCTATTTCAGTGATCGAAAGAATTGAAGGAGCTGGTTTGAGGCTGATTTACACACTTGGTTTTTCTTACTACTTTTAATTCTTTTTCTCTATTTTATTACTTCACCACAAATCATATCACCCTCTTCTTTTATTTCTTTGCTTTTTCAGATATTCTTGGGATTTCGGATTCAACAAATTCAAGTCAACAATTCCAGCTAATCTCCCTGCGGATCGACCCTCTTTCCCTATACCTATTCAATTTCTTTATTTATTTATTGTTGAAAGAGGATTAATTTATATTTATTTTGACCGGTTAACGACGACTTGTCACCGACTGAGTGTCACTAATGAGAGAATTCAGCACTGCTTGCAAACGGTTCGCCAAGCACTTAGCCAATAATTTGTACATCGAGTTTACCAAGCAAATATGATGATACTCACCTAGTAATTGTGGTGCCGCCACCTTAGGTAATAGCACAATAAACGCGCAATTTGCTCCCTTCGGCAATATCCCTCGGTCATGGAATTGAGTAAAGAAATTCAGTACATCATCCTTCACCACCTCCCAACTCTTCTTCTAAAATTCAAGTGTAAAACCATCCGGACCCGGTGCCTTTGATCCGTCGCAATCCCATAATATGCATTTAATTTCCCCAACCGTGAAAGGTGCCACCAACATTGAACTTACATCTGCTTGCACTCGTCGAAACTCTCCATCAAGCTCCCATCTACCCACCCGAGTATCACAAGAAAAATGGGCAGTGAACGCCTTGACTATAAATGAGCGTAATTTCGTTGGCGATGTATTCCATTTCCCATCAATCAATAATCCCAGAATAAAGTTCCTAGCTGTCTGTAATTTAGCCGTTCTGTGGAAAAAGGTTGTGTTCCGGTCACCTAACCTCAACCAAGTTGCCCGAGCTTTTTGACGCCACATTGCCTCTTTATTACACATCGCCCGCCATAATGCCTGCATCCACTTTCGATGCTCACTCTCCACCTCCCCATCCCCATCTTTCTCAATTAGCTCATCATCCGCATTGTCAATCTTCTGATGCATTTTCTCAATAATCAAATTGACATCTCCAAATGAATCTTTATTCCATCGTTTCAAGAACAATTTTAGATGTCGCAATTTTACCACGATATTTTCCTTTCCCAATCCTACACTAGTTAACCGACCCCATTCACTTGCCATGTCCAACACATTCGCTTTTCCCTCTAACCAGCAAATGAAACAACGAAATGGCCTTGGTCCCCAATCGCAATCATCACAAGCTAAAACCAGCGGAGTATGATCGGATACCCCCCTCGACAAGGCTACCTGTTGTACATTACTGAAAGCATCTAACCAGTTCGATGAAATCAAAAACCGATCTATACGGCTACATCTATTACCAGGGCCAAACCATGTGAACCGTTTACCTGGCAATGGCAAATCCATCAAGCCTACATTGTTGACGAAGTTTGTGAAAGCTTCCATTTCAGCCTCTCTGTCCGATACCCCAATCCTATCCTAATCTTTCAGGATGGCGTTAAAGTCCCCTGCAACACACCATGGTCCCTGAAATGTACACATGCTAGCCAACAATTTTTCCCATAACAAAGTTTGACCGACTACATCGCTTGGAGCATAAATTGCCACGATACCACAAACCAATTCTTCGACATTCCATTTCCCTTGAAGTAAGACATAATAACGATCAATCTGTATTGACTCCAAAGTAAATTTAGTACCTTCCCATATGACTATAATGCCGCCAGATGCCCCAATCGATGGTGAGGACACCATTTCGAAGCTATCCGAGTACCACAGATTTGCCCCCAACAACGACGGAATCTCTTCCAATTTTGTCTCCTGTAATAACACAATGTCACATTGATTCTTCCTAATCAGCTCACGAACACAACGCCTTTTTGCACTCCCGCCCAAACTCCTTACGTTCCATGTTAACAGCTTCATTAGTCAAAAACCACGACACTCACCGGTAATAACCCGAGATATGTCTTTGATAATGTCCTCTTCCCGCCCAGTTGATTTCACCCCAATCAATGCCCCTAATTTCAATGTCACCTCAGCCTCGGTTGCAATGTTCTGCTGCACGATCGGATCCTCACAAGAGTCTCTTCCCTTCTTACGTATTTCCGCTACTGTCCCCTTTTTCCCCGTCGCCCGGCCAAGGCTACTTTGTGAATTACCCGCAATACCAGTAATCTCTCCTCCCACCACCCGTCAAACCTTACAAAATGAATTCCCCACACGTATCAGCTCTGTTTTTCCCAATCCTTGCACCGTCGTACTTGCTTGTGAAATCGAGTTTTCCAGAGTAATCGCTTTTGAATTAACGCTAGCAACACATAGAGCTACTGTCCCCACATTATCCACTGAATTTGAGTTTGAATTTACTAACCCTGCTATTGCAGGACTCTCTACCAGAGTCCTACTCTGGCACTCCTTCTCTCCCTCCAGGCTATCGGAACTGATCGGCAGAATCAGTTGTTGCGCCGACACCACCGTTTCCTTTTCCATCTCAGGCCCCTCGACCAGCCTCGGACTAACATCCTCCTTCTCCACGTTCATCTTATTTTGGTGCTCAGTCGATGCACTAACCCCAGTCGGATCGGGATACTCCTCTGGTCCCTTGCACGCCTCCGCCATCCTATATCGCACATCATCCCTAAGACTATCACTGCTTCCCTCCTGCGGAGCTGCAGTTTGAGAATTGTTGCCCTCATAGCAGCCACATTCGATCATTGGTCCTTGCCCATCTGTCTCAAACACACGGACCAAATATTTCGCAGCCGCCAATTTGACGGTAATACTCTCCTCAATGCGATCCACCATTGTTGTTCCACCAGCATACGTCCGCAATCGAAAGATGTAGGGGTTTCCGTGTCATCATCTGTACATATCAATGACCCCCATAAATTTGCAATATTCGTGAACGTTTTCTTGTGCCATAGGTGAATCGGCAGTCCCACCACGGACAACCAAACTCGGCGGGATTCTGCTGTAATTGACGGTGACCACTCTTCAACTTTTGTGAAACACTCCTTTATGCAATCCATCTTCATCACCTGTTCGCGGATTTTCGCCGATGTGCACATCAACAGAATCATGGACCCCGAAAGCCTCATAATCGAAGAACCATTGTTTTCTCCACCTCTAATCGTTCCGCTAAAGTTTTTAAATTCCATGGCCTAGTGCTCCACCCAATCGCGCACCATTGAAGAATCGCCCATTTATCCTCATCTAACACACCCTCAATTACCCGTCGTTTTGTTCCGCTATCAAATCCACCCTGCGTCGAAGGTTTATGTGAGTCTTTTGTTGAATCCGTCGCAATCCCCTTCATCGGTTGTGATTCCTTTCACGTCATGTCCTTCTTTAAATTGTTAATGCCATTCCATGCCAAAGCCACTCGCATCCTTGCGCCATATATCCATTTTCCATGAATCCCTTCGATCACCCTATCCACATTCGTCTTTGATGCCATCTGAACAAATCCAAATCATGTCCCATCTCTAGCCCTCTTCTTCGATATAAACACATCTCTGACAATATCATGACGATCAAATACTTGCCATAAACCCTTCCAGTGAATCGACTCTGAAATCCCGCCTACGTATAAAGTCCATACCCGTTGCGAATCCTGTATATCACCAATCATGCTAGTATAAGAAAAGATTTAAAATATACTTCTTTCTCGATTTACTTGCCTATAAAAAGATGTTAAGACAATCATGATTACTAGATTATTTGCTAGTAAAACATTCTAATCCGGTTTATCTTCTAGATCGGGTTTAGGGACGTTACAAATGGTTTAAGAGCATGGTTTAGCCGATCGTCGGACTAAACTAAAATTCAATATGTGTCTGCATTACGCATGTGCCACCTAGGAGTTCAAGTTTTTGTTTTTTTATTGACATTTTGCAATGAATACAATTTAATTTCTTTGCTTGAAAACACGGAATACTTGCAAACGTTCTAAGATTAATGTTACGAAATAATTGTCATTAGAGAAATTCGGGGACGAATTTCTTTTAAGGGGGAGAATTGTAACATCCCCAAAGTAGGCTTAGAAGTTAACCATGTTAAGACCTTGTGTTAAGCATCAAGTGATTAAAAGATGTTATATACCATAGAATGATTGAGGACTAAATTAAAATGGAATGTAAAGGTGATGACTGATTGTTATGGACCAAACAAAACATAAGTTGAAACTTATGTTTTGCTTGCAAAATAATAGGATAAGTAAGGAAAAAATTTTAAATAGGAAAAACTTGAATAGTTAATTATAAAATGACTAAATTGATTCAATACCTAAATTATGGGAATGCATGCTAAGGATTATGAATGAGAGGGGGGGGGGGGGGGGGGGGATGTTCTCGGCCATTAAGGAGAAAATTAAGATGAGCCAAAATCAAGTTCATCATATCTTTTCTTAAAAACCGATTAGTGAGAGAGTGGGAAAGTTGATGCCAAATCCATTGTAGCTCACATTAAGCTTCACCGAAAGGGGTACAATTAGAAGGTAACAACTTGTTTTCTCTTCTTAAATCTATTAATTTTGTGTTTAAGATTATAGAAGAATTTTAGTTATGAGCATGTATATCATAAAACTTTCTTGAAGACAAAATAAGAGAATGTGTGGCTTGATAATGTTGTATTCGAATGTGTATGGACATGATTGTATATGAATTGATTTGAATGAATCATGGTGTAGTTATGAAATCTGCTTAGAATGGTGATTATAGATTCAAAATGGACTGGTTTGATAAGATAAAAAATTATATGTATTGGAAAGATACCATGTGTTGTGTATACATGAGTAAATGGACTGATTTAATTAGAAATGAACGCATGTTAGAAGGCTGCCCAGCTTTGATGTATGTAGAGTAAGATTGGACGGTTTTGGAAGTATTTAAACAAGGAAATTTTGTTTTGGAAGAGGATATTGGTAAATCTAGGAGTAACAATCTGTTTTGCCATCAAATGGAAATAAATGAGATTGCTTGATACATATGAACAGTGTTTGAAGTATTTAAATAAGTTGTTTCAAATTGTTAGATGTTTACATGCATGTAACGCCCTATTTTGAGTAACAATGGCAATGAAAAAATTATTCAGGCAACCTTATTATGAACTGTTAAGTATAGATGGCTGTTTTTGTGAAGTTTGATTATTTTGAGATCTGATTTGGTGCAGTAAAACAATGATTCTGTTTTTAATAATCGAAAGTTGTCACATGGTTAATATATCTCTAATAGGAGGCTGTTTTGAATTAATGAAGTAATAAGAATTGTGGTTGTAGATGTTTACAGGACTGACTAGATATTCATGAGATGGGTGTAAGATATGAAATTTGTTTGACATCTTACAAAACGAGTGAGGATTCAGGTATCCCGTAACATCAGAATAAGAGGTAAGTGTAGTTTAAAGCCTTGGAAAGGAATTACAACCTTCCGAGCATTGTTTTTCTTTAGAGATACTTTTAGATATCTATTGAAAATTGTGTTATTGCTACGCTAATCTGGAAGCAAAGTATGTATTTCTTTAGGAAACACTTATGGTCTTGAATATTGAAAAAAAAAAGTTGATATGAATTATATATTGCTATGCACGTATAAAAGTAAATTGAAACACGATTTATGTTGTCATGATTTAATGAATGTTTAAGGAATTACTTCGCTTGTTAGATAAATCATGTTACAACATGCTATTAAGCTTGGTATCCAACGTAAATACTCTTGTGTAAAAGCACCTTGATAAAACTATATAAGAGAAATGAATGATAATTGCATGGTAAGGAGCCTATACGGTATATTATGATTCATTGAATGATAGGATAAAATATAAGCCTAGGTAGCCTCCTTCGTAAGAAACGAGTAATGCTCATCTTGAATGTGAAACTCAAATGAGTTTAATTCTGCTTATTTTAAAAGTACTAAATTAAATTGAAGGTAATTGAATGATCTAAAATGATGTTACAAGGCATACCATGCCTCTTGGTTGTTCGAATTAACTAGTAAAAAAGCAATAAAGCCTTGATTCAAGTCAGTTTAGACACAATTGGCATGCCATAGAGTCCGTCGAGCTCCCTAGTTTAGACTACGGTCCCTTGTTAAAATCAAATGATCTAATGGTACAATTGGTACCCTTGTCAATAATGAAATAGATCCAGTACTTAGTGTACCCTTGTTATTGTTACCCTTGTTATGGGTTTGTGTGTAATAACTTAATCAATGCTTAAGATAGTGTAAATATTCACAACAGTAAATCTTGTTAAACTAAAATGAAAAATAGGACTATGATCTCTTGCTTGAAAATTGGGACAATATGTCTCTAGTAAAGGCTCGAAATGAGCCACTTATGCTAGTGATTGGTTAAACATGAGTTGCTGCATTAGTGAAATAAGTTTCCTTGAGGATGATATATAAAACACGTTATAAGCATACACATGATAGGCTTAAAGCTATTTTGCTGCTTTGAAATGATTACTAAAAGCCATGGTTTACTAATGGATGTTGCACATCTTGTTAATAGTATCCAACGTAAGTGCTTGTTAACACTAAACTTGCTAAAAGTTCAAGTTATACTTTATTTGTGATGGCAATGGATAAACTTGAATAGGTTGCTTTGATTGATGTCTTCTTCTTACGGAATAGATCGAATGTTTACCATGAAATTGATTATATGCTAGATTTAATGCGTACTTGATTTCATGCTAGTTTGAAAGAAAACAATGGAAATTGTTTAGACATTTAAGTCTGCCCAGAAATTATGTACTGGGCAGTAAGTCTATTAAATCCTTAGAAATCCTATAGAACGATTTAGAGAATAAAATTTATGTCTAAATAACCTTATATGAATCTAGTTTCTTTTGCAACAAACGGTGAACGATTTTAAATTGTATATCAAAAGATATGAATTTTTGAGTATATGAAGGTCAGAATTGGGACAACTAACTGTCCTGAAAATCTGCATTAGTAGTAACTTTGTAATTTCACTATTTATTGTAATGGTAAAATTGGATGCTATAATTTATATGATTAGAAAGCTTAACCTGAGTAGTTTCTTTTAAAACAAACGAAACTGAATTTTGAGCTTTTAAACAGTTTATAGAGATGATTGTTCAAAGATAGTGTAATTTGCCTGGTGGCAGAATTGGGCGTATCATTAGACTAAAATTTGTATTAATCCATAAGGAGTAAAAATGCAAGGCTTATATGGTTAGAAAGGTAGTTGAATCAACTTTCTAGCGGTGTAAATATTTTTAAATTCTGGCTTATGGATTAAGAGATATGAATTTTTAATTTAACAGTGCACAGTCAGCCTGGCAACAACTCTATAGGTGATTTAAAATATCATTCAAAGCTTAAGAACATAATTATAAAAGTTGAGGGCTAATTAGTGAATATGAAATAGTATATGTATGCAATTGGACTCAAGAAAACATAATCATTTATAATGATGAATCCTGATAATGTGTACTAAGAGTCGAACTATATTCCCTTGATGTTTAACTGGATTATGATCCCTTGATTGAAAATGGGATAACGTAATCCTAGTAAGGGCTTGAAATGTACTTACTTGTGATGGTACTTGGATAGATATAAATTGGTTGCATTGTACCAATTAAACTGCCTTGGAAATGATTGAAATGATGGCTATGTTTCCTTGTTGAAGTTGTTAGACGACGTTCCTTTGTTAAATTGAGTTAGTCACCTGAACTAGAGATCAAGAAAGTTTACACGTATGATATAAGGAGGTTATTTTGTGATTGAATTGTGTGGCTTTGATTATAGTAGTACCTTGATGAAGTTGTAGCTATTGATGTGAAAGTTAATCGAGTAAAGAATGAAAGACTATGTTCGATTTAGAGCTCCACTACCTCACTAAGCAAATGCTTATTTTGTTTATTTCTAACACCTTGCAGGTTGACAAAACTAAGGTTGCTCTCCAGCTGGACACAATCATCGAGGATTTCGTATAGCTCAAAACAACCTTCTTTGAACTCTTAGGATGGTGGCAATTATTTAACCCTTGCATAATGCATATAGAATTAATTATGGTTTGTATGTTATAAGAAGCTCTAAGGAGTATTTGGTTTGTAATAGGCCTTTCTAATTATTATTTTGGATGCTTATTATCAAGTTATTACCTGGTTCATTTATATGATTCCTTGTCTCATGTTTCGTTTGGTTGGTATGACCCTATGATTGATCACATTTATGTTTATGCTTACGATTTAAGTTGCTAGATTAGTTAGATGACATTTTTAATTGTGGGTCAAGTTATATTTATGAACTTATCATTAAGGCTCCAAAATTAAAGATAGGGTTGATAGATAAACCTAATTTGTAGAAGTATGTTAATAATTGTGTACATCGTCTTACAAAATCAATTCTTAAAGATAATAAATAGAATTATTACTAGTTTGGTTTGACGATGAACTTCATTAGAATGTGACTTTGAGAGTTACTCTCTAATGACCTTGCCCCTAATGTTTCATGGGTTCTTGTTTTTAAATTGGATGAAGTTTGATAATTGTTCATAACCTCGGACAGACGAGTATGTTATGAAAGCCTAATCAGTAATTTGTATAATAAGATAGGTGCTCTCAAATAACTAGTAAGTTCAAGGAACCCCCTAAGTTATGGTCTTGTTGTTCTGAAAAGAACCTTGTCTAGAAATGATCCTAAATGTTTACGGAGTAGAGTTTATATTCATATTATAAGATTAGTTGGGGTTACTTATGGATGGCACCATAAGCGTATTAAGAAATTACTAAGAACCAGTTATCATGGAAGTGATGAATGTTTTAAATGAGCCAATAATTTGTGTAAAGTACTCATCGATATTATAGATACTTGTATGTTTGAAATTGTTTTCCAAAAATAGAACTATGCTCTCGTCTATTATATGGCTCATGCTTAAGATTCATTTTGATTCCTTGTGTTGTTTAAAATGTCTTGTGTTAATTGCATGCTTGAGATAGAGAGTGGGTACCACTCATGCTAGTATTAGAAAATATTTAAAATATACCTCGTTCTCGGTTTACTTGCCTATAAAAAGATGTTAAGATAATCATGATTACTAGATTATTTACTAGTAAAACGTTCTAATCCGGTTTATCTTCTAGATCGAGTTTAGGGACATTACATTAGTGTAATTAGAAATGTTTTTAGGGATATTATCTTGTTAACAAATCAAACAGTCAAATATTAAATTAAAAATAGTTGATTGAGGATTCATATCATTATACTTACCATATCCCTATAACGAATATACTCCTAAAATTTTAAAACGAGAATGAGATAATAAAATGAATAACAAATTGCATCAAATACCAACCATAGCCAATTTAGAAGAAAAAAAACCCTAATTTTTTCATTTAGCATTCTAGCCATTGCGGCCGTTCAGTCCTTGAGATTTGATCCAGTTATTAAAAAAAAGCTTAAATTGACCAAGGTTGGTATGTGAACCAATTATTAAAAAAAATTGAAATATTATATAAACCAAAAATACTTTAATTGAAAATGAAATTTAAAATATTATTAATTATATGTTGAGCCCATGATCTTTGTAATCTTTATTAATGAAGGAAAAATGATAAATATGAGATAATGATCATAGCCTGAAACACCAAGTTATGACAATTTGTAGGAAATATACTCAAAGATTATTCTTGTTTGTATAGAAATATGCCACGTGTCTTTTTTTTTTGCTTACAAAAATTTTATAGAAAATGTACAAAGGCATGATTTTGTTCTTCTATTTAAATATTAAAATTATTGTTTAGCATGTGTAAACCATTTAAATATTAAACAAATATGAAATAAAATTATTTAATAAATTCAATATAGATCATTTACCTTAGAAGGATATATATCAAAAATTGCTTGTGTAAAATGAAAACACCAAGACATGCAACAATTGTAATTCATTCCTTAGCTATTTGGGTTGTATCCCTTTAGTTCCTGCACTTCGAATGGGAGAAGTCTCAGGACTGCATCAATAATGGTATCCCCCAATCATTGTTCCACTCCCACCTTCGCACATAGTGTTGTGATAAGGTTAGGAAAGAATAGATCATGTGGTTTGCTCATCGACGCAACTTTTTCGACGATGGCAGTGTGAATCAGCAGCATTGGGTATAGGTCACGTCCCTTGATGAGGGAGTACAATAAGAACATCCTGCAGAGAGAAAAAGTTTCTCGATTTTGGGTTGGTAAAAGTCGGTTATTGATGATATGGGCCCAAAATTTTGAATTTGGAGGAAGTTGTCGCCATTGCACCATTTTGTCATGGCCTTCTCCAGTCCATTTCGTTCTTTGAACACAAAGGTCCCACAAAATGGAGGAGTATGTTCGGTTTGCACCAAGGGCTATAGAAGTGGTGTATGCTTCCTGGTTGTCTGAGAATTCTTAGTTATTTCCAATTGCGTCGGCAGAGAAATCCATGTATTCCCCCTAACATGTACTAATTTCTCTCCATAGTGACCGATGTGGGTGTAAAATTCTTGTACCTATGAGATATTGATGTGACATGGCTGCTAAATAAATGTATCCCACATCTTCTTGTGAACAACATCCATCACATATTCATTGAAGTGTAGTATATACGTAAGAGTGAAGTCCAACCCTTCTTCTATAAGAATCTGCTATTGGCGTACCAGTTCATATCTTTGATGGAATGAACTAGAGAGGAGACTACGGATCTCTGGTGTGGCAGCCAGTATGTTGGGGTCAGATGCAGCAGTGAGGGAGTTAGAGGACAAAGCTCTGTGCGCCATAATACGCAGTTAAAGACAAAGCAGCTGAGACATTTTTGTAAAAATTGAAATTGAATAATTAGAGATTTGCTCCTCCTAATTGTTTAACGATAATGGGATATAAAGGCTAAGGAGAAACGAATCAGTATTTGGGGTATTAACCAACCATTAAGCATTAATAGGTAAATGGCGTGTGGAACACGTCTATGAATGTTGATATCACGGGGAAGTGGAATTGTCAAAAGTAGGAGAGAGAGTGATATGTGACCGTTTAGATTCTCTCTTGCTTCTGAATTGCCATGTTCAGGTAGAGGTATAACAAAAGTTTGTCAGCAACCATTCATTTATCCCTTAAACCCTAAAAATTTATCCCTAAACAATTAACCATTAACCCTAAACCCTTATCCAATGACCTTGTCGACCGTTATCTTTAAATAATTGCCACTAAAATTATAAACCTTAAAAGCTTAAACTATAGAAACCAATTATTCTTATAAACCACTAACCCTAAAGTAGATCATTACCCATTACTACTAAGACGTAAATCATAAACCAAAAACTTTAAATCTATAACAATTCACCCTTTAAACCTTAAAGCCCTAAACTACATCGTAAACCCTGAACCACTAACAGTAAGAGCTGCAGCTTAAACCAAAAACCTTTTAGCTAGGAAAAAAATTCATCTCATAAACCAATAAGCCTATATTATAGAATGAGACTTAGTCTTACCCAATTTGGTTTTGTTTCAGTGGGGCTTAGGGTAAAAAATTAAAACTCAATGGAACTAAATTGAACACAACAATAAGCTTTGTTTTTATATTTTTTGGGTAAGAATGGAATATAGAAACTAAAATGAACACAAATATGACCATATTAAAATTAGGGTTTAAATTTGATACACAGGGTGTGTAAAATAAATTTTACACAAGCCTTCTTATTTATACTATAGATCAAGCCTCAACCCTAAAAAATAAAACCCCAAACTCTAATCGTTAAACCCTAAAATATTACAATTGTTACTAACAATTTCAGTTTCGTTTAAGAAGTATCGAAACACTTATTCATTGGTTCGAAACTATTTACATTTAGTGGTTCCCAGCCCAAACATGTCTTTCAAGTTCTATTATCAAAATAACTCGTAAAAAATTGCACGTCTTTTCAATGTCCATTTCATATCTCTTTACTTTATTGTTCTGATACGTTAGCAGCAGAAAGGTCTTTTCAGTTGATCCGTCTGACAGAATAGCATACAAATAAATCTTATGGCAGTGTTGAAACTAGTAATCAAGTTTTGAAACTAGATAACACGTACTGAAACATGTGTAAATATAAAATATTCTATTCATGTTATAAATAATGGTATTTTTCCTTCATAGTTTTCAATTGTGTATTATTTCCTTCATAGTTTTCATCTCTACACCATTATGTACTCCTATTCAGAGACTTCTATTTTTCTATATCCATGAGGAGTTCTTATTGTTTATTTAGGTTGTTTAGGTTGACAAATAATGGTATTTGAAAGGCTATGATTAGCCATTTTGTGTTCAGTTTGTTGACTCGCGTGAGTGCTTGGCAAAAGGGGAAGAAAATGTATTGGAAATGTATGAAAACATTATCAAGGTTAAGTCTTTTGTGTGCAAGTATACACAGTCTACAAGTAATACATCAGTACGCTGAGTATCGATCTCACAGAGATTGACTTGGAATTCAATTGCTTTAATCGTTTACTTGTTGAGGGAAAAAGTGGATTTGATTTGAAGTTGGTTTTGAAAGTAATTTGAAAGAAAAGAATTAAAACAATGTTGGCAAGAAGGGTGTTGAAATAAGTGATGAGCGTAGGCAAGGGATGTCTGGTTTTCACGTTATTCATGCCATGCTAACCTTTAACAATGTCCTGCGTTGGCATTATTTATTGAGCAGATTCAAAGTTGGCATTACCTCTCTCAACGACAACGCCCGAAATTAACCATGCAAAAAATCATATATTTCTATAATGATGTTTTTTCATAAATCAATTTGATCAAGTCCCAATCTATACTCCTAATGGGTAGATTCACTTCAGAAGTAAGCTCATCTACTTGAACATCTTCTTTCGAAGCATCTCACTTTAGTACCTGGCAATAGGTCGTTGCCCCTAAGTCTGTTTAGATATTAATGTTCAATAAGCCAACAATGCTAGCTTTCGCTAGGCATAGTTTTTATAAAACATTGAAGAACATGTCAGATAGGGAAAACAATGGTGAAGCATTTTCATTATTAAAAACTAAACATAAAAACAATGTTCAACGCAAACATCCCCCCACCAACTATTAAATTCGTTCTTGGTGAGGGTATCAACCAAAAAAACCTTCAACGTTTTGCAAACACATCATCATTTAAAAGAAAATAAAAACAACTAAACAGAGAGAATGGGCGAGAGGGGGTCTCTCGATGCAGCCCTTCAAGGTCCAGGCTCTCGGTCAAGCTAGTCGAACCACGTCTCCTTGGTGCAGCCGGTCACTGATGGTTCTTTCAATATCCCAATCGATCCTCAAATGCTTGCTTGATCGTTCTTCAAATAGACATGCAAGGAAGACCTAAGATAAGCTCTTGAGTTTGAATTTTGAATGATCAAGGGATACAAGATGTGATCATCTTATCCAAAGTTTGAATGTGAGCTGATCAGGTTAGGGCTGATGTCATTTGTCATCACTACTTCGCCAACCAAGCTTGACATCATTCTGCCAACCAAGCTTGGCACTATTTTCCGCTATTTTTTTGGTGTTTGATCCAATTTCTATTTTCACACAACCTGATCTGCTTTTTTCAAGTTCGACGGCTACTTAGTCGGGCATCAAGTTCCTTTTCTCTTCCAACCGGTTCTTTGGCAATGTTTGGTCCATCTGTGCGAACAACATCTTGGCATTCTCTATGGCATTCCTTCCTTCCTGCGATAATGTGTTCTGCAAACTGCTATGCCAAGCTTGCAATAATGCAAACAAAATAACCTTTCACACTGGCATAGACAAAATTCATAACTCCTTACGCAAATGCATGGCATTAACAACTAAATGTACTCAAAATCAAGCAAAGACATTATATAATAGGGATAAAAAAATCAATACTTCTGAAGACTTAACACTCCCCTAAACCTAGCTCATTGCTTGTCCTCAATTAATGCAAGTAAGCTAAATAAAAACAAAATGGTGAAAATATTACCTCGGAAAAGTTTTGGTTGTAATGCTAACAAGTGCTAGCAAGCATAATTAAGTCTAGCTCTGTCCTAAGTCATTTCAATGCAGTAATGCCAAGCATGTAGTAAATTCAAATGCCGCAATATAACTCTAGTCTGAGAGTACGAAAAGTGCATGATGTGCGGGCAATTTGCATCAAGTGTCCTTTTACTCCCTTAGTCAATTTTACTACCTAAACTCAAAATTTTTATGCTTTTTCTTTTATTCATGCCAAGGGTTTCTGTTTGCATTAGTTTAAGCTTTCTTCATGACATTGTTTGGCGTGAGAAATAAGAGGGAGCATAGTACAAATCCCCACATTAATCCAAATATCAATAGGCTTTCTCTTCAACTCATACCTTAAAGTTTTGAAGTTGAGAACTAAGAGGGAGCAATCAACGAAGCCACAAGTGACTTATTATCCCTAAGGTAGAGGAGAGTTCAATTTTCTCATTGCTTTGGCAAACATTGTTGCCTTATTTATTTCTTGTTACACTGCATCAATCAATTTTTTTTTCTGAGCTCAGTTTCAAAATTTCTAAGTTTGCTTGGGAACTAGATGCATACTACGTGTTAAGTGAAAGTTCAATTCCCTAAACTAGAGATCAATTGTCAAGCAAAACTACATTACTATTTTGTTGGCATAGGCAAACTAAAGATTTAAAATTTCCTCATCGGACTGCTTATTCTAAAACTTAATTAAACTTGCCTAACAAGTTTTGGCATTCTTCAAATTTTGGTCGAGACAAAAATTTCATTTTATTTTTTTAGTGGTTCGATATGTATGACTAAAACCTAATCTATATGGCATACATGGAATGACAACAAAAATGAAAACATGAATGCATGGCATGGCATAAATGTGAGGCAACACACACCCCAAACCCAAGATGTGCATTGTCCTCAATGCATGAAAACAACACATATATACAAATAAAATAGAAAAATAAAATGCATGAACATTCGGATGCAATGAAATTAAATGTAAAGGAGTTTAGGAAGAGGAGGACTCCCCTTCGGAGACTTCTTCTTGTGTGACTTTGGTCTTCCTCTTGGCAAAGCTTCCACAATCAAGAGCTTTGACCTTTACTCTTGTCATGGCTGGTTTTGCGGTAGTAGAGGCTCCAACATCACGAAGAACTTCGTCCACAATCTTGACAGGTTCCGACACTGCATAGGCATTGATGGCATCAAACTGTGTCGACATGGTAGGCCTTGCGGTAGACTTAGCTTTGGTTTCCTTTGATTCAATCGAAGAGTTGGTACTAGCATATTCAACATAAACTAGAGACAACAGGACTGTGACATCAAATGGGGCACGAGCTAATTGGGGACTGGCTGGCATGGCATCATCGCTGGAAAAGATCTCGATTGGGAAATCTAGAAAAACATGCAAGAAATTCAGGGACATCTTTTCAAGGGTTTCCCTGATGGCAACCTCCCTGGCATGACTATACTATCAGAGATTGACATTCCACTGCTCGGCTTTCTCTAATTTAAGGAGAATAATCCCCTAGAGATGGTTGATCTCAAAAAGCAATGCTAGTGACTCAGCTAGCATGGGAGTTTCAGATTCTACCTTTGGCACCTTGGGCTTTGGCGTAGTTTTCTTTCATTTTCCTTTGTCCTTGGTCTCGATGGCAGTGAGTTGCCGCTGTATAGTTGGTGTGATTGTGGTGCCTTTGATTTCTTGGCCTTTGTTGGAATCAAGCTTGGGCACACCAAGCCTCATGCAAATGGTAGAAATCAATAATGGAAAGAACAAACTACCATTAGCCTTACCCGCACATTTATATGCCTCTTCAATGATGATTCAACCGACATTGATCTTCTGGCCAACTATGATTGAGTGCAGTAGTGTCAATCATTGCTACAACATCATTTCATTATGGGTGGTTGGCGTAAGGTTTGCCTTGAGAAAGTTGTTCCATCCCCTCAACTAAGATTTTAATGCCAATCTCTTGACAGTTCGGTGCCCTTGGAAGACACTATCCACATCGTGCCTGGTTCACACAAATCTGCCAGCAACTTCTTCCTTTTGACAGTGGTCATTAACTCGACAAAATCCAGATGTTCGTCCTTGGCATCCCCTAATTTGAACACGACATTAATATAACCTTCATCAAAACGAACGCATGTACCTCGTATCATCAAGAATGGGTTGTCCATGGTGGTCAAGTGGGCATAAAAATCTCGGACAATATTCGAATAAGCCTCCCCTTTTTGCTAGCAGAATAGCTCTCGTTTGTGTTGGTTGACTACCACCATGAAATCGGAGGGAAATCGAATGGTTGTTTCACCTTTGAAGTCGAAGTGCTTCTCATAACAAAAGGATCTTGAGGCGAAATTTTCTTCATGCCTTTTCTGGATCTCCTTATTGGAAAAGATTTGAAAGGTGGGTGATGAAGCTTTGGGCGTGTTAGAAAAAGGAAAAAGAAGAGAAAAGATAAATCTTGGTTTCTTGCTTGATAAAGAAAGAGAGAAGTGAACATGGTTATGTTTCTTTGAACGACTAGGGTAGGTGGAAAGTAAAGGGTTAAGTGTTTAATGGGGTTTAATAAAGTAGCCAAATTTAATGGGGTTTAATAAAGTATCCAAATTTAATGGGGATAATGATGGAAAAAATTTGATTTGATAAGGGGTTAAATGATAAGGGTGATATGATAAGGTTGTAAGTGATAGGATATATTTAAAGAGTAGAGTGATTAGGTGATTAAGTGGATTTTAAATTTAAACTTAATAGTTTGGGCGGGTAGGGTTAAAATTCAAAACAATTTTTACTCTCATGGGTCAAATTTAATCAAGCTAGAGTAAATCTCTTCTTCCAATATTCCAATCCGCAGCATGTCAAGCCTCTGTGTTGGCATTCTGCCTGGCACGCAGAATTCTATCGTTGTGTCATCGTCTCAAACCAAGTTATTCCTTGGCATTATAATTGGCATACTAATCTGCACTTACTCAAAGAAAACCTTTCAACTTAGAAAAGGAAAATTAAAAAATAAAGAAGAAAAATAAACAAATAAAGAGAATGCTGAAAAAGAAAAACATCTAATCCTAATATTTACAAAATGTAAACCACGATGATGATGTTACGATACCTCTACTATGAGGATAACCTCTTTGACATGCTTCTGATCACCTTCCAAATAGTGCTTTAAACGTTGGCCATTTACCTTAAAAATATCTCTCGTCTTCAAATTCTTGATGTCCATAGCTCGACATAGGGCTTTACAACTTCATAAGGTCTCGACCATCGTGATTTGAATTTACATGGAAACAATTTTAGCCGTGAGTTAACAAAACACGTTGGCCTACCTCAAATTGTCTTGGCATTATCCTACTGTCATGCCGTTTTTTGCTTTCTCCTTATAGATTCTAGCATTCTCATAGGCCCTTGTCCTAAATTCTTCCAAAGCATTTAGGTCTAGTAACTTCTTTTCTCCAACAAATCTCCATGCCAAGATAAGTGTTCTGATGGCCCAATAGGCTTTATGTTCCAGCTCTACTGGAAGATGGCATAATTTTCCAAAAACAAGTCTAAATGGTGAAGTACCCAAAGATGTTTTAAAGGTTGTCCTATAATCCCACAAGGACTCATCTAGTCTCAAGGACCATTCTTTCCTTGATTGATTTAGAGTTTTCTCTAAAATATTTTTGATCTCCTTATTTGAAATTTTGGCTTGCCCATTTGTTTGTGGAAGGTATGTTGTGGCAATCCTTTGTTGAATTCTATACCTGCACAAAGCTTTAGAAATTAGATTGCATTTAAAATGAGTACCCTCATCATGAATAATCACTATGGGGGTACCAAATTGAGTAAAAATGTGTTAGAGCAAAATCTTGGCAACGACCTTGGCATCGCTTGTTGGCAGTGCAACAGCCTCAACCCATTTTGATACATAGTCAACTACTACAAGAATATATAGATTACGAAATGATGGGGGAAAGGGACCCATAAAGTCTATCCCCCACACATCAAATAAGTCCACATTCATAATGCTTTTGAGCGGAAATTGGTGTCTGTCATAGATGTTTCCTGTCCGTTGGCATCGATCACATGCATTGGCATAGTTGTGGGCATCATTGTATAACCTTGGGCCGAAAAATCCTACTGCAACACCTTGACAGCAGTCTTCATCCCGAAAAAATATCCTCCATATGGTGCGACATAATATAGTTGCAATATATCGTGCTGCTCGTCCTCTTGCACATACCGAAAGATCACTTGGTCGGCACATTATTTGAACATATTGGCTCGTCACAATAATATTGTCGAACATCTCGCAGAAAAAATTTCCTGGCATTATATGCCAAGTCTGGTGGAAGAATATTGCTTACCAGGTAGTTGACTATGTCAATGTACTACGGATCAACATTAACTGCAAGCAAATGCTCGTTTGGGAATTCATCTCTTATGGTAGCGGTCTTACCATCTTCAAGGTGATGCTCTAGGTGTGGTAGGTGATCAACTACCAAATTTTCACTGCCCTTCTTTTCTCGCATCTTGAGGTCAAATTCCTGTAGAAGAAGCATCCATCGGATCAACCTGGGTTTGACATCCTTCTTTGCCAAGAGGTACTTAAGTGCTGAATGATCTGTATACACCACAACTTTGTTACCAACTAAATAAGATCTGATAAATGCAAGAAATTCTTTCTTAGTTATAGAGTAATTCAGCTGTGCTCCATTTAAAGCCCGTCTGGCATAGTAAATGGTATGAAAAACTTTGCCATGTTGTTGTCCTAACACTGCTCCGATGGCATAGTCACTAGCATCGTACATGAGCTCAAATGGTTCATTCCAATCTGGTGCCACAACTATGGGGGCTTTAATCAACTTCTCTTTAAGTTCTTAAAACACTCTTAAACAAGCATCATCAAATGAAAAAAGTTGTATTTTGTTCCAATAACAAGCATAAAGGTTTAGAAATTTTAGAAATATATTTAATGAAGTGTCGGTAAAAACCTACATGTCCTAAAAACTTCTTATACCTTTTACACTCATAGAGGGTGGAAATTGCTTGATTACCTCAACTTTTGCTTGCTCAACCTCCAATACTCTCTTGGTTACCTTATGCCCGAGAACAATTCCCTCCTTCACCATGAACTGCATTTTCCCAATTTAAGACTAGGTTTGTCTCATCCAAACTTTGAAGGAATTCCTCAAATGTTTGACCAAACATCGAGAAATCATCCATGAATACTTCTAAGTTATGCTCAATCATGTCAGAAAAAATGGCCATCATGCAACGTTGAAACGTTATCGGGGCATTACACAACCTGAATGGCAGTCTTCTGAAGGCATACGTTCCATATGGACACGTGAAGATGGTGTCATCTTGATCATCAGGGGCGATGGCAATCTTGTTATAACTTGAATAACCATCCGAAAAGCAATAAAATGCTTTACCTGCCAGTCTATCTAACATTTGGTCGATAAAAGGAAATGCGATGTGATCCTTTTACGTGGCATTGTTCAGCTTTATGTAGTCCATGCACACCCTCCATCTCGTTACAGTCCGAAAGGGAATCAATTCATCCTTGTTGTTTTGTACCACTGTCATGCCACCTTTCTTTGGCATGCATTGTACTGGGCTTACCCAAAAGCTATCAGAAATGGGGTAAAGTATCTTGGTATCAAGCCATTTGATAATCTCCTTCTTCACTACTTCTTCCATGCTCGTATTCAGCCTTCTCCAGCCTTCAACGGTCTTGCAATGGTATTCCTACAGGATAATCTTGTGCATGCAAATGGTTGGGATTATACCTTGGATATCGACCAAGGTCCAACCCAAAGCTTGCTTATATTTGCTTAATATTTCTAGCAATCTTCCCTCCTAATCATTAGTAAGATTAGCAACAATGATCACTGGAAAAGTTGAGTTTTTATCTAGATAAGCATACTTGAGGTGGTATGGCTATGGTTTCAGCTCCAATTCTGGTGTCTCCTCAATTGATGGTTTGGTGCCTTGATTTCTCTGTCGGCCAATACCAGTGGCTCAAAATAGCTCACTTCTCCAACCTCCACAATTTCTTCAGGTTCCTCACTCATCTCATCATTGCCATCCAGTTCCCTGGCATCGTCATCTGGGTCTTGGCACAATTGTTCCACGTCCAAAGTAAAAATTGACTCCATCATCTCATCAGTTTGGTATTCATCAGGTTCATCTGCGCATTTAAGATCTTGAAACACATTAAATGTAATATGTTGATTATTCATGCGCATAGTAAGTTCACCCTTATGAACATCAATCAAAGCCCTACCTGTGGCAAAGAATGGTCTACCCAAAATAATTAGGACACCAATATCTGTCTCATAATCTAAAATGATGAAATTAACAGGAAAATTTAATTTGTCTACCTTTACCAACACATCCTCAATCTTACCCTTAGAATGTGCAAAGGATCTGTCTACTAACTGAAGTGTCA
Source organism: Hibiscus tridactylites (assembly GCA_958450335.1). Taxonomy (NCBI): domain Eukaryota; kingdom Viridiplantae; phylum Streptophyta; class Magnoliopsida; order Malvales; family Malvaceae; genus Hibiscus; species Hibiscus tridactylites. Next base: position 69,300,224 of record OY288277.1, read on the forward strand.
CTGTGGTAGGTCTTCCTTCTATGCCAAGCTTTCTCAAAACTGACATTAGTATCAGGTTGATGCTGGCTCCTATGTCACACAATGCCTTGCAAATGAATCTGTTGCCAATGGTGCAGGGAATAATAAAACTTCCCAGACCTTTCAGCTTCGGTAGCAATCGATTAAGTATCAATGCACTGCATCCTTCAGTGAGAGCTACAGTCTCAAAATCTCCCAACTTCCTCTTTTTGGACAAAATGTCCTTCATGAATTTGACATAGTTGGGCATTTGCTCAAGAGTCTATACCAATGGCATATTGATTTACAATTGTTTAAGAACTTCTAAGAAGCGCTTAAATTGCTGGTCTTGCTTATGCTTTCGAAACCTTGCTGGAAATGGTAGTGGTGGATAAGTAAATGTCGGCTCTGCTAGCTTTGCCAAGGTGGTGTTGGCATCTGAATCCTGTCTAGCATTGGTATGTTTTTGGGCATCAGTTAGTGGTATGACATCATCAGCTTTTGTTTCTTTCTTCTTTGTTTCTTCGAGATCATCTGCTGGCCCAACTTTTCAATTTGGCAATCACTTGGCAGCCATCTCTATCTCACATTGCTTGACACTCCAAAGAGTTACAGCTTTGCATTGCTCATTGTCTTTATGTCGAGCATCCTCCATATCACTTGGCAAAGCTCCCTGGGGTCGGTTGATGAGTACATTAACAATTTGCCCAAGCTAAACTTCCAATATCTCATTGATGCTGCCAAACTCTGGACTGTTGCATCATTCCTCTCCATGTACTTCGTGAGAGTGATTCCTTGGTTATATCTCTTCCCTTGCTGAAAATTGTTTTGGGCTCTCTATGGCATGGTGTAACGCCCAATTTTGGGCCTAGTAGTTAGACGGTTCGGGCCAACCAAATTAGGCAGTTTAGTCTAGTTTCTGGAATTAAATCAAATTAAATGGTTCGGGCAAAATGAAAATATGGGAAAATATTCTAAAATATTAGAATAATATTTTAAAGGTTTTGGTGAACTCAATTTGGCAAAAATAAATTGGGTTAATTGACATTTTAAAAGAGGTCACTAAATTGTTAAATTTATAAAGTTGTTTTGGTGACTAAATTGAAAAGGAGTCAAAACTTAGAATCTTTAAGGAGCTATAAGACCAAAGTGTTTTATTAGTTTTTCCCTTATTTTTAGTTATTTTATAATGATTTTAAAAGGTTTTATTAATTATAATTAAAGAGATTTAATAAAAATGATTTCTAAAAAAGCTAAATCATTTTCTTACGTAACTTCTCTTTTGCTCTCATCTTTTCTCTAAACTTTCCCACTTACCAAACTAGATTTCTTTCACAAAAAATGATGGGGAATCAATTGATTTGATTTCCTACACTGATCATTGGTTTTGTACAACAAATATCATTGGGCTTCTTGAAGATTTCAATCAAACTATGTAAAACAAGGGAAAGCAACTTGTTAGACGTGATCTTCTTAATTCTCATCTACTCAAAGATTATTTATTGAAACTCCCAAGTTCTTGGCTCTTATGTTTTGATTTCAAACTTGTTTTAATGATTACTTGGTAATATCTTGATTTAAATGGGTTTTATTAAGGAGAATTAATTAATCTTGATAATAGATTTTAATTTCTGGGATTTTAATTGATTAAAACCGTGTGTAAAGTGTGTTAAATTGTTATGGGAAGTTATTTGTAAATGGAATCTGGAAATTAGGTGAATTGTTATATTTTTAGGTTGGAAATAGTTGAGTTTTAGGCTATTTTTGGTTTTAATTGAATGTTGGTGTTATAAGGTTGTTTAGAGGATATTATAGAAGCAAAATGATGATGATTAGATCCTTAATTCGTTGGGTAAATGCTGGTAGATGTTTAGATGGGTTTTGGCGATGTTTTCGGTTGTTGTAGAGGGGCAATTGTTGGATTTATGATAGAGGAAGCTGAGGAGTTATTTTGCTGGGTTTTAGATGTCTAAAACTGCATTAATCATCTGTTATATCATGTTTAAAATAGGGGAGTTGGATCTGACATCATTAGAAGAAGATTTGATAGCATTGGATGCTTGAGATTGCTCCGACAAAGCAAGCGAAGCATTGTTGGTGAGTGAAAATGGTTTTTAAAAGCTTTTCAAAGGTTTGAGAACACTATTTGGGGGTTTAGATTGAGCTTGAAACGCTAATATAAGCTTGGAAGTAAATATGGAGGATTTCGCTCTCGTATCATGTTTCCATTGTTTTATTAAATTCACGCTCATGCTTTGAAGATAGATTTGTTTTACCCATTGTTATATGCATGTTTTATAAATGAGAAATGTTGCATATGTTTATATTTTGATAACACATGTGTATAGAAAGTAGTATGCAACATATTTGAGAAAATGCATAAATACATGTATTTGTGATACTTTAATGGAAATTGGTTTGAATGATGCATGTGAAAAGCAGTGTGATACTTTGATGCAAATGGTTTAAATGCTATCGGATGTAATTGGTCGACCATAGGGTTAAAGTGCACTGTAAAATGTAAAATCGATCATGAGAAATTCTTTGGTTACACAATAAGTAGTTTTATTGCGAAGTGGTAGGGGTAGTGCTATCACATAGGTATATGGGTAGATTATATTCCCAACTGAAGTGAGACTATAGTGGGGATAGTTCTGCCATGAGACTTAATGGGGGTAGTGTCATCAAGGGAATTCGTGTATCCGAACATGTATGGATAGGGGTAGTGCTATCCAAGATAGAGGTAAGTCTATCTAGGTCACTTTTAATGCCAATATGTGTGATTTAAGTGTATCATGGCTTGTAAATAGATTTTGTATAATGTGCTTTATACATGAGATTTCTCTTTAAGCTTTTTTTATTTGATAAACAAGCATGAAAGGCTTAAATTGAGGTTTTGCATTGAGGTGAATGCATGGGATTCATGATACATGTTTTAGAAGTGTTTTATCAAACTTGTCTTGGAAGAGAAGTAAAGCAACAAATGATTTGAGCATGTTGTTAGAAGAATGATTTTAAAAAAATGGTTTTAAATGCATTGTTGATGGTTTTATTTGAGCGACCCTCACTAGGCATTTATGCTTACGCTCTCTTTTTTCAACAATGCAGAGAAATAACTTTCCAAAGGCAGTGAGAAGACAACAGAATGAGTTCCAAAAAGTGCGCTGCTCAAGTATGGTTTTCGAAACTAGTCTAATATGTAATAAGGGCAATGGGGTTTAGTAATGGTTTGGGTGTATATCTTTTGAACTCCCTGGGTTGATTCATGTTTATGTTGGGTTATAAGACTTGTAAATGGTTGTTCATGTTTACACTATGCTTTGATTTGGGGCTTTTGGAAAGTACAAGCATGTTGGGTAGAAATCATGTAACGCCCTGGTTTTGGGCCTAGATGTTTTAGACGTTGAATCGGGCCGGCCGAGAACAGTTCGAATCTTTAAGGTAGGTTTAGGGAACACCTAGCTCGGGATGCTTTAAAAATATGGAAAATATCTAAAAATACTCATTTATTATATAAATGGTTATTGTGAAAACAATTTTACAAAATGTGATTTGGAAATATTACATTTTGGTGTAGTGACCAAATTGCAGTTTTTTCAAAAGTTGACTAGTGTCTGTTTTGTAAAGGATTGTAACTTCGAATCTTTAAGGAGCTAATTTTACCAAATTGTTTTTCATCAGATTCCTCTTTAATTTAGGTGTTTTAATAATGATTTAATTAAAGGAATTAAGAGAGAAATTCTATTTTGACTTTTCATAACTACTTTACGATACTTTTTCCCTCTTTTCATTTTCTCTCAACTTCCACTCAGCCAAACACATTTCCGTCACCAAATAATCTTTGGATTTCATCTCTTTTGCTGAGATTTCATTCTCCTAACGATTTCCAATCTTTACTTCATTAAAACCTTTTGTTTTTACCTTGGATTTTCAAGAAATCTTGCCCAAATTGAGGAGAAATTAGCCATTAGAGGTAAGCTTCATCCTTCCCCTCCAATGGTCAGTTCTTTACTGAAATTCCCAAGTTATCAATTCTTCGTTGATGGTTTTTAAGTTGTTTTATGTTATCAATGTGAAATGGTTGTTAATTTCAAGATTCCTGATGAGATCTTGGTGATTTTCATATTCCTATGTTAAGCTTTGTTTTAAGGTTGATTTCTAATGTATTTGGGATGATATATGATGCTGAAAATGAGGTTTTAACAAATAAATCCTGAATAGGTTTGGATTCCTAAGTTTTACATGTTAGATTTGTGGTTTTTTGGGTGGTTTTGGTGATCTGTTATAGCTGGAGGTATAAGGACGTGTTTGTGATGATTTTTGGTGTTGATTGAGGCTTAGAAATGATTAGAAATGATAGATCTTGGTTGGGCTTTGATTTGGGAATGTTCGGAGGAGATTTCGGTTATTTCGGATAGCCGAAATGGTGTTTTTGAGTAGTGCAGCGAGTTTGAATGAGTCGCTGGTGATTTCAATGCATGATGATGCATTAATCCTCTGCTCTTATGTGTAATAAACAGAGGAGACATCTACGAACGCTTTTGGTGTTGATTCGGAAGTCCCGGAAGCCTAGGAATCGTTTCGACAAGCAAGCGAAACGTAATCGGTGAGTGCGAATGGTTTTAGAAGTCCTTGAGGGACAAGGAAATAAGGTTTGGGAATTTAGGTTTGGTTTGAAACACCACCCTAAGTCCGGAAGTAAGTATGACTAGATTTGCTCTTGTTATATGGTTGATGCCCCTAAATGCTTTTAACATGCTCTTGATTTGTGCTAGACAAAATCATATTGTTTTATGCATGATTTATAACATGAAAAGATGTTATGTGTTGACCCCATGTGATGGCATGTCTATGGAAAGAGTTTTGAGATTTTATCTAGATGAAATGCATGAATTGTGGTTTTGAAATGGGATGAGAATGATTTGAGAAATGTTGCATCAAAACAGTAGGTGAGATGATGATTTTAATGTAATATACTGGCATAAATGATGAGATAATTATCGGATATAATTGGTCGACCAATAGGATGAAAGTGCACTATAAACTAAAAATTTGTACGTGCTCTTTGGAGTCGGGCAATTGGGGTAGTGCCATCCCGATCCAAAGTGAGAATCCGATGATGAGAGATACCATCGGGGTAGCTCTTTGTGAAACACCCAAGCTTTGTGGCGAAGAGAGATACCGCCATGAGAGTCTGGTGATGTGAGATTCCACTGGGGTAGGACTTGGCTTTATGTCAAGCTAATCCGCATATCCGAGTAAAGATGTAATATGAAATGCCAATATATGAGATTATATTTGATTCACATGTACCAAATGTTGAGATGTTTTTATGCTATGAGAAATGCATATGAGACTTTTGGTTTATGAAATGCTTTTTTTTCAATAAGCATGAGTATGGCTTTGCCATGAGATTTGCATTGGTTAAATGCATGTGTTAGATTGAAGGTACATGTGATTTTCAAATGGAGATTTGCTTTGAAATGACTTTCAAGCATGAGATAGAAAGAGCATGTTGTAGAAAATGGTTTTTGAGATAGAGTTTTAAAGTTGCATTGTTGCGTTGGTTTTTCTTAGAGCTTGCCTTACTAAGCAAATGTGCTTATGCTCTCTTTTACCAACAATGCAGAGAATTGAGACACTTTGGGGCAGCAAGGAGGCTAAGGATATCCAAGGAATTGAAAAGCTCAAGTATGGTGACGTTTACGTATACTTTAGTAATAATAATTGGCAATGGGGATCTATGGTTAGTTTGGGAGATGTAATTTGGAACTCCCTATGGTTGTTGCAAGTTTATTATGGTATATGTGGTTTGTAAATGCCTTTACGGTATGGTTTGTGGTTTGTGGCCTTCGTATGATTTTCATGACTAGGAAGCATGTCTTTAGAACTCATGCATGGATGTTTGATGCTAAGTTTTGGTTCTTGCTTCATAATATCTGACATTGATGCTTAAACATGTTGTTAGTATGTTGTGGTATGATTCGTAACATTTCAGGATGTATTTGGAAGTGAAAAACTAGCAAAGTTTGTAGTTGCAGGGTTGGGCGTATCGAAACGCTCCAATCTGTTTCGAAACGGTGGCCGGAAATGGGTCATCAGGTTTCGGAACGGGTAGGAACGTTTCGGAATGCTTTGGCTACTGGAAAGCCATGTTTCGATACGGGTCTCGGAATGCACCCGAGTATCGAAACAGTCAACTCAGTTTCGATACGACCATTTCAATACAGGGCTTAGCGTTTCGAAACACCCGACCGTTGGTATGGATTTTGAACTGTTTCAGGTTATTGTTTCTTACATTTTAGTCCCTGATGTTTATGAATGCAATTGAATGAATATGGAATGTCAGTTCGAGTTGATATTTGAAAAAGTGGCATGAAATAGAACAAATTGAATATTGGTAACCTTAAAATTTGCAAGGTCCTTGTAATTTACAAAATTTACATTTTGGTCCCTAAATGTCTAATTTGTGCAATTAAACCCTTAATTGATTTCCGATCGTTGTGCCTTTTCTTCCTATGTTATTGGGTGGTCACATAGGATTAATATTGCACTTAGAAAAGATAAAAGAAAAAAAGAGTCGTCAATCAGAGTTAACTTTAACGAGTTGGCTTCGGTTTTCCCCGTGTAATCACCTCGGTTCGGGTCAGCCGTCTAGACCGGGCTAAGGGGGTAACAAATCATGCCTATAGGACTTATTTTGTTGTCGTATTACATGCGCTCTTATATCGTAGTGGTCTTTGGTTGATATGATGTTGTATAATTGTTGTGGTATTGATGCTTGAGTCTTAAATGATGTTTGGGGTTAGTTCGAATGTGTTTAGGAAGGTTTTGTAGCGTTTTGAATATGCAGATTTTGGAAACCTACAGACAGGTTTCGGAACCAGTCAGCAGGATTCGAAACGAGGGGGCATTTAGCTCTAGGTAGGTTTCAAAACCATCCCCTAGGTTTCGACACCAGCTAGCCAATTTTGCCTACTACAATGCAAGTTTCGAAATCACCTTGAATGGTTTCGATACCTATCGCGTGGACCCATCCATTATGTCAAAAATTAGTTTCTAAAGTTATATTTTGGTCCTTGGTTGTTATGTATGCAATTGGATGAGTTTGATTGGTCATTTTAAGTTGAAATTTGACATATATGCATGAAACTTGACTAATTGATGTTTGGTAAATCAAATTTTAAGCAAGTCCTTATAGTTTTACAATTTTACATTTTTTCCCTAAATATTTGCAACGCCTAATTGATGTTGCAAATGAACTTGGTTTGAGACGAAATTCACATGTATGTTTTAAATGGACTTAATTAAATATTGGTAGGGTAAATTAAGAAGTTGGATTAAAATTTCAGAAAATTTGTAAAATGGTTCCTAATCTTAGTTATCGAGCTCTCGTGAATCGAAACAAAGCTATTTTTTATGTATCTTTTTATGTTGTATGTATGATCACCTTAGGTAATATTAAATGCATCTAGATAAATAAAAGAAAAAAAGGTCGGTTAATAACGGAAACCTTCACGGTTTTTTTTTTATAATCCCCGTGTAACTCACTTGAGTCGGTAGAATGGTTAAACCAAGTCAAGGAGTTTACAAGTGGCACTCTGATTGAATGATGGTAAGATACTGTTATTCTACCTCTGAGCATTGCTGTTCTGACGCTGAGCATTGTACTGGTTACCTCATTGATTTCCCCAAGCTAGAATTGGGTGCTGCTTCCAACCGGCATTGTAAGTATTGGTGTTAGAATTATAGTAACGACCAAAATTACCAACAAAATTTACCGACTCATTGTTGGCAGGGAAATCATTTGTGTGATGATCTTCTCCACATATTGTACAAAATGGTTCTAATGCCCCGACTTCTCGAGAATCAACACTCTTATGCAAAGTTTCCAGCTAATTGTTTGTCAGTTATGGGTCTGATCGATTGCGGCCACCGTGACATGTACTGGCAGCAGCAGATGATTAGAATCTAAAATTTCTTGTTTCGTTATAAGAATTCAGTTCCGGTTTAACATGGTGAACCAATTCCATTTTTCATTGTATTGGAAAATGACAACAAACCTAAATTCCAATGAGTAATGCTCTGCAAATTCTCCCTATCCCTTTTGCAACCACACCCTAACATCAGCACATTCCAGTGAGAAATGATCATTCTCGTTGTATTTGAAAATTGTCATTTTGGTTATAATATTAAACTGTCCACAAATGTGATGAAGTACTCGCAGAAAGTGCCTTCGCAGTAATACTACTAATTGCGAATGTTGGTACACGGTTTCAAACTTTCCATTTCATACAAAAAAATGTAACATGTATTCCTAATGATTTCAGTTTAAGTTTTCCTTTACTTAAAGACTCTGCTCGTACAAATTACACCTTGAACTTTTCATTTTCCACTTTATGTTCATTAATTATGAATTTAAGTTATGCTAGTTTAAACCTAAAAGGTGACATTTATGCCTAATGTTCATGTTCCACTTTATGTTCAGGCAAAAAATGGTTCAAGTCTGTATCAATTAATTAACGGGTTAATTCACATTTGGATGGACTATAGGTCGGGTCTCGTAGTTTTAGAATTCTCATAATTATGTATACGTTTTGAAGTAAATTAGAAACATTATAGGCTTATTTTTAAATTAAAAAATTTAAAAATAAATACAGGTCACTTTTGGATGAAAATATAATTTTATGGAATAAATTGAACTAAAATGACACCATCTTACTTTTATTATAGTTAGTTGTAGAAATTAAAAATAAATGTGGTTCAGTATTGGGGGTATTAATCAGCCATTAAGAATTAATGGGGAAACGACGTTTGGAACACGTCCATGTTTGTTGTTGTCATGGGGAAGTGGAAGTGGAATTGGCAGAAGTAGGAGATAGAGTGGGATGTGACTATTTAGATTCTCAGTGCATCCGAACTGGCGTGTTTAGGTAGGAGTGTAACATAAGTGTGTTTGAAACCACTGATTTATCCCCTAAACGCTAAAATTTATGCCCTTAACCATAAACCATTAACCGACCGACCCTGAACTTTTCAAAGCTCATATATTTGGCTTCAATTTTCTTAATTTTTATGAATTAGTCCTTACACCATAAAATGTAATCACATAAACCACTAACCCTAAACTACACATTACACCATAAACCCTTACTACTAAACTGTAAATCATAAACCATAAACCATAAACCTTATAACCATAACAAATCCCTTAAACCATAAAGCCCTAAACTACACCATAAACCCTAAACCACTAAAAAGCTACAACTTAAACCAAAAAACCTTGTAACCATGAAAATAATTCATCTTATAAACCAATAACCCTAAATTACAACATGGGATTTAGTCATAGCGAATTTGGTTTTGTTTCTGTATGGTTCAAAGTAAAACTTAAAACTCAAAGGAAGTAAAATGAACACAAATATAAGCATTTTAAAAAAAATTTGTAAAAATGAAATATACAAACTAAAACGAATACACGTATGACAATATTAAAATGGATAATTATTTGATACATTGGCAGTGGAAACTAAAAGTTTCCACAAGCGCCCTAGTTTTAGGGTTTAGAGACTTAGTTTAAGGCGTAAAATTTAGGGGTTTAAGTTTAGTAGTTTGAAATTTAGGGATCATGAATAGAAGTTAGTGTTTACGGTATAAATTTAAGGTTAATAGGTTCAAAACTTAAATCCTCAATATATTACCCTAAAGCCTAAACCCTGACATCTAAACCCTAAATTCTAAACATTGTCCCTAAATTCTAAACCCTGCACCTAAACCCCTAAACTATAAACTCTAAACTAAGTCCCTAAACCCTAAAACTAAGGTGCTTGTGGAAACTAACAATTTCCACCACCATTGTATTGTATATAAATCCTATTAAAATTAGGGTTTAAAATTGATACACAGGTTACACAAGCCTTCTTATGTATACTATAAATTAATATTAAACTAATACCCTAAAAACTAAACCCCAAACGCTAAACCTTAAACCCATAAATATTTAATCTTAGGAAGTGTACGCGGCATTTAACTGCTCACAGAAAGTGTCTTTTCAATAATGTGGCGACTATCGAACGTGTACATATACATGCTCTAAGTTTTAATTTGATACCTAAAATACTACATTTCTTACTAACAATTTAAGTTTCAATGGCATTGTAGAAGTGTCGAAACACATAAGCATTGGTTCAGAACAATTTAAATTTAGTGGTTGCCTCCCCAAACATGTCTTATTAGTTCTATTAAAGTACAAGTAAAAAATTAATTTTGCAGGTTCAATTAAAAACTAAACTAAATTGTCAGTTTGATGAAATAATTTCAAAAGATGCATGTTTCCAAGTAAATACACGTCTTTTCAATGTCCGTGTATAACATGTTCCAATACGTCAGCACCAAATAAGTCCTTTCAATTGATACAATTGGTAGAATCGTGTATAGATAAGTATTATAGCAGTGCCGAAACCAGTGGTTATGTTCCGAAACCTAACTATTCAACCAAAAATTGGATATGTACTTTTAAGATTTTTGGTTTATTCCTCATGAACATTAATCTGCAACTGGAATATGTGTACCGAAATAGGTGTAATCATAAAATATTCTTTTTTTCTATTATAAATAGGAGTCCCTTGAGTTCTTAGCTTCATACCCTAATCACCGACTCTGGTGTATTATTTCCTTTCTAGTTTTCAACTCTACACCATTATACTACTATTTAGAGACTTCTTTTTTATAGACCCGAGTGGAGTTTTGATTGTTTTTTAGGTTGTTCGGGTCGACAAACAATGGTATTTGAAAGGCTATGATTAGCCATTTTGTGTTTAGGTATGAACACCAACGTACATAGTATTTGGACAACCTTGCTCTCAAGATTTTCGAATACTATTGTTTGTTGCTGTTTGGAACTACATTGGGGCGCAACGATGTCACCTAATTCCAATGAGTAATACTCTGCAAATTCTCGCTAGCTTTTTCGCAACCACAACCTGTTACTACCATATTCCAGTGAGTAATGATCAGTCTCTTTATATTAGAAAACTGTCTTTTCAGTTACAATATTAAACTTGCCACAAATGTCATGAACTGCTCACAGAAACTCTCTTCGTAGTGATACGATGAGTTTCACAGTATTTGTACACAATTTCAAACTTTCCACTTCAAACCTAAATTGTAACATGTATTCCTAATGATTTCAGTTTAAGTTTCCTTTTAATTAGAGACTCTGATCGTCCAAATTGTACCTTGAATTTCTCATTTTCCACTTTATGTTCATTAATTATGTAATTAATCATATAAAATGGTGAATCTTAGTATTACAGTTGCAATTTTCCTTAACATGAACCGACACCTGCATCCATAGTTTCGACCTTTTTGGTTAACGCCCAAAACTTCCATTTCATAAAATAAAAATAAATGTGCCATAAATTTTATAAATGTGGCATAGTTTGCATATGTGTATTAAATGACTTTGTAACATTCGAGGTTGAGCATTTAGAGTTATAGTTTCTGAACTTTAAAAGAGGATATTAATTTAAACTTTATTTGCTTGAAGATTTATATCATTATACTTACCATATTAGGAATATACTCCTCAAATTATAAAGCATGATTTAAATAATGAAATGAATAATAAATTTGCATAAAGTGAAGAAAAAATGATAAATAGGGGATGATGATCGTATCATGAACACCAAGTATATTATAAAAATTTAAAATAAATGTGGTTCAATTCCACCCCTAAATTTCATCTAAATGAAGTTACGAAGTACATAAACCTATTGGGTATAATCCTAACACACAAAAATAATTATCATGTCTTAATAGGAGTTATTAACGTATCGATATAGACTATGGACCATAGAGACATATCCTATACTATATTAATAATAATATCATAACTGTAGTACCCTTCGCCCGATTTAGGAGCGGAGAGCGTTACGACACGCAGCAGACAGATTCAGAATACAATTTGTGTAAACAGTTCAACCATTTAATGTTACTTATCAAAAAGTGGGCTAACAAAAACTTTAAACATTCATATCATACATGTTACTAATATAATAATTCAAGCATACTTATCAATCATATATACAAGATTACTTATTTAGAATCAATCATATAAGATATCCCAAAGGTGACCATTCATGCTTTTCATATAAACAACAAACAAGCATATCAAACTTATTTGCTAACATTATATAAACATGCCTCTAATTCAATTCCATATTCTACCCTATTCGAACAAGCATGGGATCCTATTTAATCAATCTTATGACATTCGAGCTAAGCATGAACATTCAGCTTACATTTCATTCAATTTAAGCATGATTACATACATGTGAATTAAATACAATTTCAATCTTTACAAGATCATACACTTGAAACTCTATATATGAGACCATTCAAACATTACACACACACACACACATATATAGGAAACAATTTGAACTTCATAGTTACTCATACAAGGCATAGCAATCGAAAGGATTTAACAAAAAACAACCATATTTATATAAATATCAAAAAGAGTCTTACATTTTCCATGACATGCTTAGTGAACTATTACATACAAAACTCTAAGCCATATATATATTTACAAGACAAAATGACCATATTGTCAAAAGAACTTATTTACATACTAGGTCTAAAATATCACCATCCACACTTAAGTTCATACACACTTCAAATACATGCGTAAAATCAACCAAATACATGTTACTTGGATAACTAAACAGTACATTAAGCCACCAACTAGGAGTACTAGTATAATGAAACAAGGCATACTTGTCTTGGCTTGTGAAGGCTTCGAATCAAGATGGAGATAGCTTTCAAACAAGAGGTCATGTTGGTTTGGGAAGAAGGAAACAAAAGAGTGATAAGTACTATAAGTACTTAGTGAAGTAGTTCATATCATATTATCTATCCATTTATTTCATTAGGAGTATTATTTCTTTTAGACAAGTTTACCTAACTAGGCTTCGAACCAAAGGAGTATCACCTAGCTAGTCTTAATCAATTTTCTAACATAATAACATATAAACACCATGTATCAAAGAACAAACAATTCAATGTCATATAACATATTCATGTAACCAACTTATAAAGCCAATCATATAGGTCGATTAAGATCAACAATCACATTCATGACACATTGGAATTAGGGCCTTGACCAAAGCATTACTTATGCATATTAAACATTTTCAATTGATCATTCAATTTATGATCTCATTCCCAATTGCACTCATTCATACAATATATTACACAATTTATTGAACATGTGATATGTTTTATTTATAGTCTTTAAGTGTTTGGCCTTGGTAGATTAGTGGGACTAGGTAATCGAGTCACAATAGGTACAAAGTACCAAGTCATAGGATGCTCACAGCATCAAATCAGAGGATACACAATGTTTCAAAATATCAACATAGGATGTACAAGGCATTAAGTTCACTAGGTGCTATCAACACCAAACAAAGAGTACACAAGGTACTAAATTAAAAGAGCTCTAGACTCTAAGGCATGTTGTTTTACATAAGACCAACTAGTCAACCAAGGACTTTCATTGTCTTTCAATGTCTTTTACATTATTCAAGCATATTGGAAATGATTAGCAATTACAAACAGCAAGATCACATACAATATTTCATGTTCCTAATAGGTAGAACCGATTTCATGTTCATGAATTCAAAATTTCTAGCATGTAGCAATCAAATGAGAATTTTTCCAGAATCATGTATCACATATTAGCAGTGGCATGTCACTCATTTCAACTCAATTAATCGATCACATAACCATTCAAACATAGGTAACCAATTCATGCTTCAACGAGACAAACATCTAACAATATAGAGCATGCTTTCATCTTTCCATTTAATCCATCTCCACTTAGATTATTTACCAATCCAGATTTAAATTCATTCCATGCTTCAATCTAAAACAATGTAAATTAACATATGATAGTTGTTAGGACACTAGTCCTAACCCTAAGGTTAACTACACTCACAATACTCCAAGCTTTCTACTAGTCTTGCTCCTTGATGGCTATCCCTTTGTTCTTTCTATTTGGATGGCAAGCCCTTGCTTCGTCCAAATTCTCCTCAATTCCTTGGTCTAACAATTCATGTAAGAACTTAATACGTACGTCGGAATTGTTTTCCAGTTATGGTCTAACAATTCATGTAAGAAACATATAAGTTCAATCAAATAAGCACAACTTAATACACTCAAATTTTTTTTCTAGTTCTGGCAGCTTGCACCCCTGTTACTAATCTGATCATATCTCTCAATCCGTACGTCAGAATTTCAATTACTTTATATCATTTTAAAGCTTAAAAATTATCTTTAAGACCATATTAAGCTTGTATTTGAATTCTTATCCAATTAGTACAGTTGTAACTCCATTAGCCCGGCCTAGACGCTTGACCCGAACTACGAAGATTACATAGGGAAAACCAAAGTCAACCCGAAAGTCAACCTTGATTAACGACCTTTTTTTCTTCTTTTTAGTCTTTTCTAGATGCACATTAAGCCTATGTGAATACTCAAGAATCATAAGAGAGAAGGGCACAGTGATCGGAAGTCATTTAGGGACTCAATTGCATGAATTACACTTTTAAGGACCAAAATGTAATTTTTAGAAAATAAAAGTACTTAATAGATTTTAATCTAACCAATATATAATTAGACATATTACATGCTCCTCTGTCAAATTTCAACTAAAAAGAACATTCCAAGCTCACGCAATTGCATCCACAACATTCAAAACTAAAATGTAAGACATGAAACTTGAAACAATTCAAAAATATCATCCAATGGTCACCCGTTTCAGAACACTGGCCTTCATACCGAAACGCCCGTATCGAAACGGTGTTGATCGTTTCGGTACTCTAGTTCGTTCTGAGACCGGTATCGAAACAGGCCTCTCCAGTAGCCAAAATGTTCCGAAACACCTTCAACCGTTCTGAAATGCCATGGCCATTACATGCCTTCCCCGGATGATACTCAATCGTTAGATCGTAATCCTTAAGCAACTCCACCCAACGTCGTTGCCTAAGATTTAACTCCTTCTGAGACATCAAATACTTCAAACTTTTGTGATCTGTATACACAGTACACTTCTCACCATAGAGATAATGCCTCCAGATCTTTAGAGCAAAAACCACTGCAGCTAACTCAATATCATGCGTAGGATAATTACGCTCATGCACTTTCAACTGTCGCGATGCATAAGCCACCACCTTACCCTCTTGCATTAACACACACCCCAGACCAACATAGGATGCGTCACTATACACTACAAACTCTTTCCCTGATTCAGGTTGAACCAAGATAGGAGCTTGCGTCAAAGATGCTTTTAGCTTATCAAAAGCTTGTTGTCTCACTTTCGTCCACTCATACTTAACATCCTTTTTCAAAAACTTCGTCAAAGGGGCAGCAATCTTAGAAAATCTATCCACAAACCTCCGGTAGTATCCCGCCAACCCAAGGAAACTACGAACTTCATGAACGGACTTAGGAGGCTTCCAATTCATCACCGCCTCAACCTTATTAGGATCAACTCGAATCCCTTCCGCCAAAACCACATGAACAATGAAAACAACTTCCTTTTGCCAAAACTCACATTTGCTCAGCTTAGCATAAAGCTTATTTTCCAACAACGCTTGCAAAATAATCCTCAAATGACCTTCATACTCCTCCTCGGTACGAGAGTACACAAGGATATCGTCGATGAACACCACAACAAACTTATCCAAGAATTCATGGAACACCCTATTCATCGTATCCATGAAAGCAGCAGGAGCATTCGTCAACCCGAACGGCATCACAAGGAACTCATAATGACCATAACTTGTTCTAAAGGCTATTTTCGGCACATCCACATCCTTCACCTTTAGCTGATAGTACCCTGACCTCAAATCAATCTTTGAAAACACAACTGCTCCCCGAAACTAATCAAAATGATCATCAATCCTCGGCAAAGGATACTTGTTATTGACGGTCAACTTATTTAGCTGACGATAATCAATGCACATCCTCATCGTGCCATCTTTCTTTTTAACAAACAAGACCAGTGCACCCCAAGGTGACACACTAGGCCGAATAAAGCCACGGTCAAGCAACTCCTGAAGTTGCATCTTCAACTCTTTCAACTCTTTGGGTGCCATGTGATAGGGAGCAATGGACACTGGAGTTGTGTTCTCATACAACTCAATTCCAAATTCAACCTCTCGACTAGGCGGCAAACCAGGTAATTCCTCCAGAAACACTCCAGGAAACTCACACACGGTTCTTATATCGTGAACGCGAACCTCATTTGAACTGGGATTCATAACAAAGGCTAGGTAAGCCTCACAACCTTGACGCAACATCCGGCTTGCTTCAAGCGTCGACACCACATTAGCTAGAAACTTCACATTTTCTCCCACCACCGCAACCTCATTATCATCTGCTAGTTTCAATGAAACTCGCTTGCTTTCGAAATCTACAACGGCTCTATGCTCAACAAGCCAATCCATGCCAAGTATTAAATCGAAACCATAGAATGGCAATTCCATAAGATCAATAAGAAAAACATGATCTTGCCCCTTTAAGGGGCATCTCCTATACAACTTTCTTGTTACAACCATCTCGCCAAAGGAACTAGTCACACGCATACCAACATTTAAAGACTCAATAGGCAAACCAAGCATTTGGGCAATGTTCACGCAACATGTACGAGTGTGTAGATCTAGAATAAATCAAAGAAAGTAATGACAAGGATTGCAAAGTAACGGTACCTGCGATCACGTCCGTGTCATTCCTTCCCTCACGATGGGCATACACTTGAGCCTAACCGCCACCCTCAGGTTGGACAGCCACCACATGCGCCATATTCCTTCCACCCTCATCTCTGCACTGGAAATTACCACGGCCGCGCCCACGACCTCTATGTGGCTCAGCTGCTCTCACCGGATCCTGTCCCTCTCTCAACGGCTGAGGACAATCTTTCTTCATATGCCTCTGATTACCACAATTTCAGCATGTACCAAGGTTACCCCAACACTCACCAGCATGTCTCCTACCACACCAGTTACACTCAGGGGTCCTCAAGAAAGCATTTGGTCCTTGTTGGCCTCTTCCAGGGTTACCACCCCCGCGTCTAGCATCAAAATGCGGCTTTCTATCCTTATGCCTCTTGTTGCGATCTATACCAAAAACGCGTTCTACAGCTCGCTTCCCCAAGCTAGATCCTCCCGCTCGACTCGCCAAACCAAAATTAAGCTCAATGTCATTGGCTCTAGTGACCAAGACATCGAAATCAGTATAATCTGCTATGAGCATATAGGTTTTCACATCCGCCACCAGCCCATAACGAAATCGTTCACATCTTTCTCGCTCACAAGGAATCAGCTCAGGCGTATATTGGCTAAGGCGAACAAACTGAATCTCATATTCAGCCACAGACATGCTCCCTTGCACAAGGGACATAAAGTCCTTCTTTTTCTCGTTGAGGTAGCGAACTCCCAGATACTTCCTCTTGAACGCATTCAAAAAGAATTTCCAAGTCACTTCATCATCCTCCATTCCCGCAATAGTGGTCGTCCACCACGTATATGCATCACCATGCAACAGGGACACAATACATCCCAGCTTCTGAACATTGTTACAATTCAGTTGTCCATGCATCCTCTTGGTACTCTCTAACCAAGACTCAAAACCTTCCGGGGTCAAACCCTAAAACACAGTCCCTCCCAGACTGCGAAGACGCTCCAACGGCAATCTTACATTAGCACCATCTTGTGCTGCAGCTCCATGAGCTCCAGCTATCGTTGCTTGGAAAGTCCCAGCAATAGCATGTATCAACACGATCATATCATGAGCAGCTTGCCCCTAACCTCCCTCGGGTCCATCACCAACTCCAGCAACACCAACCCTATCTCCACCACCACCAAGTGGTCCACTAAGGGGAGGAGGAAGTAGATCCTCAACATTCTCTATATTCTCATTCCCATCCATATATCGAGTATTGATTCTAAACTCTCTGTGTGGCCCCATAATAAAACAATGCACTGACAAAATACAACAACTCAATTAGGCATAATAAGGTAAGTAATCCAAGTACTCAAGCTCATTTTTGAAAACAATTCTTCTCATTAGTAATGATATGGCAATGGGATCCCCAACTATTCCCCAAACATAGCATAGCATCACAAATTTATCTCAATTGAATCATACATCAATATTCATACTTCACACTTTCACCGAAAAGTCGCAAACATTCATAACTGCATACAATAACCACTTACCAAGCCCCAATTACTCATTAACCTGGCTCTGATACCAACAAATGTAACCCCCTTAGCCCGGCCTAGACGCTTGACCCGAACTACGAAGATTACACGGGGAAAACCAAAGTCAACCCGAAAGTCAACCTTGATTAACAACCTTTTTTTTCTTTTTAGTCTTTTCTAGATGCACATTAAGCCTATGTAAATACTCAAGAATCATAGGAGAGAAGGGCACAGTGATTGGAAGTCATTTAGGGACTCAATTGCATGAATTACACTTTTAAGGACCAAAATGTAATTTTTAGAAAATAAAAGGATTTAATAGATTTTAAGCTGACCAATATATAATTAGTCATATTACATGCTCCTCTGTCAAATTTAAACTAAAAAGAACATCCCAAGCTCACGCAATTGCATCCACAACATTCAGGACTAAAATGTAAGACATGAAACTTGAAATAATTCAAAAATATCATCCAACAGTCACCCGTTTCAGAACACTGGCCTTCGTACTGAAACGCCCGTATCGAAACGGTGTTGACCGTTTCGGTACTCGGGTGCGTTCCGAGACCGATATCAAAACAGGCCTCTCCAGTAGCCAAAATGTTCTGAAACACCTTCAATCGTTCCGAAACGCCATGACCATTACAAGCCTCCGTTTTGAAACAGTTAAGGGTGTTTCGATACACCCTACCCTGTGACAGCAGAAATTGCTGGTTTTTCACCTCTTATCCCACTCAAACATGCTTCAAAATGTACCAAAACATACCAGCAACTCATTTAGACACCAAAGATCATATTTAAGGACCTTAAGCTAGAGCATGGCATCAAACACATGATCACACAATCTATATGCATGCTTCCTAGCCAAAAATCCAAATATAAGCTTTCAAACCTCAAACCAAACCTTTAGGACCATTTACAACCCATAAAAACCATCACAAATATGCCACAAACTTAGGGAGTTCAAAACACATCTCCCAAATACAACCTTGGAGTCCCATTGCCAAATATCAAAACTAAAGTGTATAAAAACATCACCACACATGAGCTTTGCACCTCCTTGGATGTTCTTAACCTTCTTGCTGCCTAAAAACACTTCAATTATATGTATTGTTGGTAAAAGAGAGCGTAAGCACATTTGCTTAGTGAGGCAAGCTCTAAAGAAAACCAACACAACAATGCATTAATCAAAACACTTTCTCAAAGCCTTTTTCTACAACATGCTCATTCTATCTTATGCTTGAAAACCGTTTCAAAACAACTCTCCATTGAAAACACATGTACCTCAATTCTATCTCATGCATTTAAACCAATGCAAATCTCATGGCAAAGCCATACACATGCTTGTGAAAACTAAAGCATTTCATATACAAATCTCATATGCATTTCTCATAGCATAAATCATCTCATCAATAGGTACATGTGAATTCAAAAACATTTTCATATATTATATTGGCATTTCACATCTCATTATTACTCGGATATGCGGACAACATTCTCAAACCACTAGACTCTTCCGGTGGAATCTCACATCACCATACTCACTTGTCTAGTAAACATAATTTCTGGTGGAATCTCACATCACCGTACTCATATGGCGGAATCTCTCATCGCCACAAAGCTTGGGTATTTCACCAAGTCCTACCCGATGGAATGCCCATCATCGGTCTCTCTCTTTGGTTTATAGTGCACTCTTATCCTATTGATCGATCAATTATATCCGGTAAGTATCTCATCTTCTATGCCAATATATTATGTCAAAATATCATCTCACCTATTGTTTTTAATGCAACATTTCTCAGAGCTTTCTCGTCTTATTCAAAATCATAACATTTGCCATGCTTTAAAACAAAACGTCAAAACTCAACAATGCAATATGTTATTTCATGAAATCTTTTCAAGCATCATCTCATGCTACAAATCATGCATAAAAACAGTAGGAATTTATCTATCTCAAACCATGAGCATGTAAAACCATTTTAGGGGTAACCACCACATATATGAGAGCAATCTAGCCAATACTTACTTTCGTACTTAGGAAGGTGTTTCAAACCTTTCCTAAATCCCCAAACCTTGTTTCTTTGTCCCTCAAGGACTTCTAAAACCATTCGCACTCACCGATTACGTTTCGCATGCTTGCCGAAATGCTACCTAAGCTCCCGGATCAACACCAAAGGCGTCTGAAGATGTCTCCCTTGTTTATAACACATAAGAGCAGAGGATTAATGCATCATAATGCATTGAAATCATCAGCCACAAACCTAAACTCGATGCTCTACTCAAGAACCTCATTTTGGCTACCGAAAACAACCGAAATCATCTCCAAACTCTCCCAAAACAAAGCCCAGCCAATATCAATCACTTCTAATCATTTCTAAACATCAATCAACACCAAAAACCACCACAAACTCATCCTTATACCTCCAGCTATAACAGAACACCAAAACCACCCCAAAAACCACCATTCTAGCATACAAAACTTGGGAATCCAAGCCTATTCGGGATTTTTTTGATAAAACCTCATTTATAACATCAATTACCATCCAAAATACATTAGAAAACAACATCAAAACAGAGCATGACCAACAACCACGAAAATAATCAAGATCTCTCAAAGAACCTTGATTTTAATACAATTTCTTGTTTCTAACATTAAAGCAACTCAAAAATCATCAACAAAGGATTGATAACTTCGGAATTTTAGTAAAGAACTGATCATTAGAGGAGAAGGGCGAAGCTTACCTCTAATGGCTGATTTCTCCTTGATTTGGGCAAGTTTTCTTGAAAATCCAATGTGAAAACAAGAGGATTTGGTGAGGAAAAGAATAGGAATCAAAAGGAGATTGAAATCTCATCAAAAGGAATGAAAATAAGAGGCTAATTGATGGAGGAATGTGTTTGGCTGAAAAGAATTTGAGAGAAAATGAAATGAGAGAAAATTGACGTAAGGTAATTATGAAAAGTCAAATATGGTTTTTTCCTTTCAATTATCTTTATTTCATTTAATTAAAACATTATTAAAATCACCCAAAATAAGGAGAAATCTGATTAAAAACATTTGGTAAAATTAGCTCCTTAAAGATTCAAAGTTTCAATCCTTTACAAAACAGTCACTATTTAACTTTTGCTAAAACTGCGATTTGGTCACTACACCGAAATGTAGTATTTCCAAACCTTATTTTGTAAAATTGTTTTCACTATAATCATTCATATAATAAATGAGGATTTTTAGGTATTTTCCATATTTTTAAAGCTTTCCGAACTTGGTATTCCCTAAATCTCCCTTTAAGATTCGAAACGTTCTCGACCGGTCCGATTCGAACTCTAAAACATCTAGGCCCAAAATCGGGCCGTTACAACAGTTTATTGTCGAAAGACACATCATTTATATTGCTTGGACAATTTGCACTACTTATGACTTTTCATCTCCAGATTTCACTACACAACTTAAAATCCTATGTCGTTTGTTCCTGATTAAAGTATAAATTTCAAGGTACCTTCTATCAAAATTTTAGCTTATAATTTGATTCCTAGGATTTATACTTATTTATCAAAGACAATGTCCAAAATAAAGCTTCTAGGCAGATTCATTAGAATTTGCTTCTAATTATTCAATTATACTAATTTCTTACTTATTCATTTTAGGACTTAACAAACATTTCAACCTATTTTCCCCCTGTTCATTCAAGTTCTTTAGGGTCTCAAAACAGAACAATACAATCCCTTTGTTAATCAACTTTCCAGATCAATCCCAAGCTCATCTAATAAGCACTTTAATCATTTTAAACACTCAACTTAACCTACTTATCATCCAATCTAGTTACCCTTCATTTATATATCAAGTCCCTTGTTTTTAGACATTATTTTCAGTATTCATTCTTTTTAATTTTACTACCAGAATTTCTAATTTTCACAAAACAGTCCCAATTTACACACTAGACATTCTAAGTGACCAGTTTTGATTCCAATAAGTTTTCCAACAATCCTATCAACATTTTCGATCATCCAAGACTTTAATCTAACAGTAAACATCATTTTAAACAATTTCTTCCTACATCAATTTCTCTAGAATTTCAAAATTTTCCAGTTAAATCAGAATTTACACATGAATATAGAAAACATATCAATTAGGTCACTACTTCATTTCGGCTACCTTACAAACAATGTTTCTAATGAAATTTCATTAAGATTTTCAATTAAAAAACATCTCTACTAAATTTCCAGCAACCAAAAATTAACATAACATCATCACATCATGCAAAAATGATAATCAAACCACACAATCAACTCGTCTTAAGGAGAGAAGCTTACCAAGCTTCTTAAATTTGATTTCCTAGTTAGATTTACAACCCATGAAAAGCTCCAAGCTCTCAACAATGGCTTTTCTTTCTCTCAAACTCTCTCTCTCTCTCTCTCTCTCTCTCTCTCTCTCTCTCTCTCTCTCTCTCTCTCTTTGTTTCTTAGTGTAGCCGGGTAGAGTGGTTGAAGGAGATGACTTAGTGTCATCATATTTGGACAAAAAATTGTCCAAATTGTCCTTTTAATTAACTTACATAATTACACTAGTGGAGGGGCAGCTTAGGAAATGTTTGTTTTAGGCATGCAACTCCCCATTCTTTTAGTTCATCCGATTTAGCCATTTGAATTGCCCAATTCGACAATTTGTAATTTTACTCAATTAAGTCCTGAATTACTTAATCAATCTAGGATTGTGTTTGATTTAAATTGAGATTCGATTTAATAATTCAACTTCTGCTAAGCTCAATTTTAGGGTATTACAATAACATATGGTATATTATGTATGGATTGTAGACTATAGACTATATAATGCTTGAACTTAATCTCATACACAAAGCTAAACACTAAACCTTATCAACCAAAATTAATGGCATAACCACTAACCCTAAACTACACCATAACATTAACCCATTAATAGAATCTCCTAAATCATAAACTATAAACCTTAAAGCCATACAAATTAATATACATAAGTATTAACCCTAAACTACACCATAAGCCCCAAACAACATAACAGAGGGACCTAAATCGTAGAACCAAAAACCTTAATTCGATAACAATTTATCTCATAAACCAATAACCCTATATTATAGGTAACTCTTAATGATTTTGGTTTTGCTTCTGTAGGTTTATGGTAAAAATTTAATGCTAGGAACTAAAATGAACACAAATATCACCAGATTAAAATTGTTAGGTTAGAAATTAAATCTTAGGAGCAAAGTAATATGATAAGAATGCTAATGTTTGTCACAATGAACAAGTTAAAAGAGTTGTGAAGGAATATTTGTGTTTTAAAAATAGTATAATAAAAGGAGGAGTATGGAAGGCATGCGTATACAGTTTCAAGCTTTTTTGGGTGAAACCTAAAATATTGCATGTTTTAAAATTTATTTCAGTTTATGGTTCCCTTCATATGTATCAAAACCCATTAGATAAGTTCGAGCATAGCTTGGCGTTTGTGATTCCCGCTCCGAACTTTCTTTTCCGTTGTAATAATAATTGTGCCATAAATCAAACCCAACTGAAAGAACGCGTAAAAAAGTAATGTCGTGTGTGTAGAAACAAATAAATTAAATTTGAGGTTTAATGGATTTCAAATTTCAAAAGACGCATGTTCCCAATAATACAATAGTCTTTTCACTTGTTATTTTTTGAATCTCTATAACCATTGTCGATACGTCAACAGCAATAAGTCCTTTCAAATGCCGCATTGGGCATAATAGCTTGAATATAAGTCTTATAGAGAAGTTCTGAAACCGAGTAACAAAGTACGAAACACAACCTACCAACTGCACTGTAAGTTGTTAGGTTTAAGTATAATGAACATTGTTCTGAAACATTTTAAAGATTGTCGAAATAGGTTTAAATATAAGCACTACAAACAAAGGACCATATATTCACCAGTAAATCTTTTTTTCTTTTATATATAAATTTTAAATCCCATGTTCAATATTCTTGTTTCTATTATAAATAGGACTCATTTGGATCGATAGTGTCATACCCTCATTACCAATTCATTCCCTTCGTCTCTAAAACATTATATGTGTGGTTTAGGTTATTTACTGGAGGCGATGGTTACTGGGTATAGACTTCATTTTATAGATCTTTGAGGAGTGGTGATTTGTTTTTAGGGTCCATAGTTAATAATCAATGGTATTTGACAACTAGGTCTCCACTCGTCCTCAATGGTTAGGTGCTTCTCACTTGAACTTGGACAGGTTTGATAGGCAATACATACAAACCAGCAGTGGCTGGCTATGCATATGGATGATTTAGACTTCGTTGGTCTCTACACCCTACAATTCCCTGCCAACAACATACATAGTATTTTGATTACTTGTTTTTTTTTGTTGAAATGTAAGATTAAATGTTTGGTTGAGGGAATAAAAGATTACTTGGTCCCAATACAAAATATGTATTTTCCTTGTGATATATTTTATTTTTAACAAGTTTGACATAATAATAGTTAAAAATTTTGTCGTTGATTCTCCATATGGGCATGTCTAACGCAAGGCTTGGTGTGGTACCCTATTAATTATACTTAATATATTAGGAATATATTCCTCGAATTTTAAAGCACGATGGAAATAATCAAATGAATAATAAATTTGCGTTAAGTCAAGATTTCCGTGTAAGTTTCCCTCAAAACATATTGACACCCATTTTCAGAGGTTCGAAACTAGTTCAGATTTATGGTGCCCGCTCCGAACCTTCTTTTCCGTTGTAATATTAAATGTGGCATTAAAACAAAGCCAACATCAACAACTGAAGGAACGCGTAAAAAAATAAAGTGGCTTGTTTAGAAATGAAAAATTAAATTGGGGCTTCAATGGATTTCTAATTTCAAAATACGCATGTTCCCAATAATGCAATGGTTTTTTCACTTGTCTTTTTAGAATCTATATAACCCTTGCCTATACCTCAGCAGCAAATAAGTCTTTTTAAATGCTGCATTGGGCTTAACAGCTTGAATATAAGTCTTGTAGAGAGGCTCCAAAACCGCTTAACAAATTTCAAAACCTTGACAACCAACTGGAAATCTTATATGTATTGTAAAAAAATTATGTTTCCTAGGTAATGAAATTTGTTTTGAAATAATTTAAATAGTACATAAACAATTTTAAGTATAAGCACTGAAAACAAAAGACCATATCCCCGTGGAAATCACTTTTTCTATCATAAATAAATCCTAAACGTCAGGTTTGATATTCTTTCTTTATTATAAATAGGACTCCTTTGGGTACCTAGAGTCGTACCCTCATTAGCTATTCTTTTTTGTCAGTATTATATGTGTGGTTTGTGTTTTCTATTGTAGGCGATGCCAACTATGCACATACTTCATTTTATATATCCTAGGGGAGTTGTGATTTGCTCTTGGGTTTTTCTTGTCGACAAACAATGGTATTTGGATGTTTATGATTAGCCATTTGTAGGGATTAACATCAACAGACATAGTATTTGGAAAACCTTGTTTCCTTGGTCTTAAGATTTTTTAAATACTATTATATGTTGTTGTTTGGAACTACATCATAAGACCAACCTTGAACATTCCAGATGGTGTTTAGTGTTTGGAACTACATCGAGAGCCAGTGACTGCAGATCGGACTATCGACATTGTTGATATGCGGAGGAATTGGATCATTTTCCCCCATATATATCATGGAGGTTGTTTGTGCCCTAACTATTATCTCAAATGTTTCTAAGGTTTTCGTTTTTTTCACACAATTATAAGAGTACATGGTTGTGTTTATTTTGTAGGAATGTAAGATTACATGTTTAGTTGAGAGAATATAAGATTAGTTAGAGGTTAACAAAATATGTATTTTCCTTGAGGACATAATGTATGGTATATTACATATTGATTGTAGACTATACAGAATAGAATGGTTGAAGTTAATCTCATATACAAAGCTAAACACTAAACCTTCTTTACCATTTAAACCCTTCCCATAATCCAATAACCCTCAAGAATAACATAAACCCTAAGTAATTAATTATTAAGCCCTAAATCATTTTCTTAAACTAAAAACCCTAAGGAAATTAAAATTTAATCTCAAAAAACTAAAAACCCTAACCTAAACCAAAAACCCAAAACAACAACTAGTACGACCTAAATCGTAAACCAAAAACCTTGAATCCATAGAAATTAATCTCATGAACCAATAACCTTAAATTACAACATATGTAACACCCTAAATCCTAGCCTAGTATTAATGGAACCAATTACCTAAATTACTAATTCAATCGAACTTGTATCTAGCTAATTAGGTTAGAAAGAGACTTAAATGAAAGAATGAATAAATTGAATGATCAATTTGAGATGACCAATTCGAATAGGAAAGAAAAGAAAGAGCTTGCATGCTAATTTTGTTGATTCCTATTTACCCTTGCTTGATTATATAATTAAGGCTTAATTAAAGGATAGAATAGTCTTTTCATAATTCCACTAAGGTGGATAACTATGTATCATCTTCCTCATTTGGTCTTCCTTAGCCGAATTGAAGAAGAAAAATAGAGAGAGAGGAGGAATTTTGAGAGAAAGCCATAAAAAAGAAGGAATTAAGCTTGCATGCTCTTGGATTTTCCATAGGAATTTAGCTAGGAATCAAGTTAAGCCACTCATGCTTTAGTCCATTCGAATAGCTAGAAAATTATGATGAGTTTCATTGTTTGATGTTTATTCAAGATCGGAATCCGGAATTTGATGATTGGTTTGTATGCTTGTATATAGAATTGAAGTTTAAATTGAGTAATTGATATAATTACATTGATATAGAATGAATCGAAGTTAACTGATTGGTGTATGTATGCTTAAATGCACTCTAGTGATGTGTTCATGTAATTAATTGAGTAGATGATGATATGAACAAATCTGGAAAAATTGATGTAGGATAAAGTTGCTAGAAATTAAGTAAACTAGTGAATTGAGGTGTTGGATTAATGAAATTGATGTTAGATTTGTTAAAATGGAAAATGGTAGTGAAACTGGTCACTTAGCTAGTTTGAATTACTAATCAGCATTGTTTTGAGAAAATCAGTATATTAGGGATTGAATTGAATAAGATTAAGGACTGAAAAAGTTATCTAAAAAAAGGGGAAGGGCTGTAATTAATGTAGGATAACTTGAAAACTTGAATTGTAGCTCAATAAATGGTTTAAAGTGGCTAATTGGAAGAATAGGTAAATCTGGACTACTCTGAAAGGTTGGCTAAATAGAGGACCTAGTTGAACTAATTAGGGACCAACCTTAACTTGAAGGAACAAGGGGAAATAGGGTAATCTATGGTAAAAAGTAATAAAATAAATTAGTAAGGGTTCTAAGAGAAATAGCTCACTAAAGTGCCTTAAACTACAAGCTGGCAGAATAAGGACTGGAAAATGGACCTAGCTTTAAATTGAAAATTGTAACGATGTAGAAGAAACTAAAATATGAGCCTTATATGGTTAAGAATTCAATTGAATTAGCATTCTAAGGGTGTAAATTAATTGAAAATCCAATGTGTATATTAAACGATATGAACATTTTACTAAAGGGTGTACAAACTGCCAGGGTAGAAACTGTTTTGGATAATATAGTTCAAATGATCTTGAATTATTAATGTATTGATTCTAATGATCTCTCTATGTTGTGCATGACTTGCTAGATCAAGGAATAGATGAGGTTGCTGAAGGAAATAAGGTTGGATCATCAACGGATAGACAAAAAGGAATAGCAATACAAGACTAGCTAGCTTGGAGTATTGTGAGTGTAACTCCACTTAGGGTTAGGAATTAGGTCCTAACCATTCATTTTTCTTGTATTGATGCCATGGAAAATGACTAATCTATATTTGGTAACTAAGGGAAGAATGAACTAATTGAAAACTTGTTTGATGCTGTGATGACTTGTTTCCTTGAATTGAATGCTTTGTTGTGCTATGATAATGCATGTCTAAATACATGTTCACATTTGCATTGCTTATGTCAAAGGTATGTAATGGCATGCTAGCTTGCTTGGATACGAAGTATGCTCAAACTTGCATAAATGAGTTTATGATTGAATGCTTCTATGTATGTTGATATGTTCGAATGGCTTGTTAGATTGAATGCCCTTGTGTGATGCTTGAGAATGCTTAATCACTTGATGTGCATTGCTTGAAAATAAAAGATTCAACAAGACCTTGGTTGCTAGTTGCTCTTAGGTAGAACGACATGCCTTAGAGTCTAGAGCTCGACTTAATACGATAACATGTTAGGTGCCTTTTTGTTAGATACCTTGGGTATCATCTTCCTAGGTACCTTGTGTGCCCTAATATGTGGTGTATGTAACACTCCTTTCCCGGTTTGGTCGAGAACTGGGTCGGAAGGTGATATCGATGATCAATACAGTGAACGGTGAAACAAAATTCTAGTTTAATATTAAAATTTAAACAATAACATACAATGAATCATTACCAAAATGTAACTTAGTCCAATTGATCCATACGAAGTAGTAATTAATCATCCAGGGCTAATTCCCAACTATTACAAATTTTAGGGACCAAAATGTAAATTTGAGAAATTAGGGGTCCTTCGATGCAATTGAATATACTACCTTAAAATTAATCACAATATTAATATAACCCTAAAATTTCATACATTTTGGAGTCCATTAGCTCATTCAATTTAATCTTTCAAAATTCAGTGACTAAACTGTGAACATTGCAATCTATCTAATATGCCTTTAACTAACTTAACTAACCACGTATCGAAACACCTTATAGATGTTTCGAAAGGGGTGGACGATGGTCAACCCATGTTGACTTTTCTCTTTAGACCGTTTCGATACGGTAACCCTCTGTATCGGAACATATTGACTTCTTTTGACTTTGAGTTTGACCCGTTTCGATACGCTATGAACCTGTATCGAAACAATATATTCTAGTGGCAATATGTTCCGAAATGGATATAGACCATATTGGTACGCCCCTGTTTTTTAGGTTCATTTATGATTACCCGTATCGAAATGCCATCACCCGTTTCGATACGGCCTGACCTGTAATGGCAGATTTTTGCTGATTTTTATTTAATTTGACCTATCGAACGATGTCCAAATGCAATGAAACTTTACACACAACATTTCAATGGTATAAACTATTAGCATGACAAATTTAATGACCATATGAATATGTTTACTATGTTTTGACCTTTATGAGCTAAGTATACACTTTTGAACCACTTTAAGCCAAAACAAAAGGACCACTTAGGGCCATCAATCATATTATAACATAGGCATCACACAAACATATCAGAATAGGCATAAACGAATAGTTCAACTAATTTACCACCTTCCT
The DNA here is from genome assembly GCA_958450335.1 of Hibiscus tridactylites. Lineage (NCBI taxonomy): Eukaryota > Viridiplantae > Streptophyta > Magnoliopsida > Malvales > Malvaceae > Hibiscus > Hibiscus tridactylites. Next base: position 69,329,817 of record OY288277.1, read on the forward strand.
AGGAGTTCATAAGTCAAAACACATTACTTTAGGGCCTGTAGTGACTTGTCTTGACTTGACTATCTGATCCTCAAACACGCGACCTTTCAACCTGAAATGCATGAGATGAGATACGTTAGGCATACATTGCCTAGGGAGATAGTCATAAACGATATGAACAACAATGTAACAAGTATTTATATACATGCTCTCATGCTCATCAATATCAATACTATGCATCAATATGTAATGTTTAACATATTCATTTCATCATTAATCCTTGGATTGAATCAAGATAGTGGATACGCGAATTCCTATGCCTCGCCAAATCAATGAATGGTCTAGTCCCTCCGCCTCACCAATATGACCAATATCAATACACATCCCTCCACCTCGCCAAATCAATATAGACCATAGCCTTAGGACCATTGTCACCCGTACGCTGAGCTCATGAATTCTATGGCATGCCAATTGTATTCATTGTCCATTCAAATCCAAGGTTCCAATGTTTGTATCCATATTCAATGTTCAATGAGAATTCCAATGACCAATTATTTCAATATTTTTAATGAAAAACATGTATCATTATCAATGTTTCATGGTTCAATGTCAATATCAATATCCGATGATTTCTTTACAATATATCAATAACAATAACTATATGAACGACAATGAACAATGACAATACCAATAATTGTGTCCGATATTCAATAACAACTTACCGACACTTACAAAGGTGTCTGTTTAACAATCCGATTTAACTTCCTCAATAGTAATGTTAGCCAAATGATCGAAACAACGATAAAAGATTTGGGAAGGCTTTTTGCCTAATCCCGAGACTCCGACTACACTCACCTCAAAATTCGATGCTCCTAAGGCTCTCGGATAACAATCTCCCTTTTCCTAGCTTTGGATGGGGACGATGGATGCTCTTTATCAACTTCTTGAGCTAGGAAATCAATAGGAGTGTGTTAAGAACGATACTACAATATCATAATCAAGTTAGCGATATCAAAATCGATATCTAAACTAGTAATAGTTTTTAGATATCAATATGACCATGGATAGACAAACCCTAATTTTTGATGGAGCTTGATATATCCATAGAACTTAATAATTATTTGAGGGGATAGACTTACCCGATCACTATCAATGTTTTGATAGCAACGATTCAAAGGAAACTAAGTTTTAAACAAAGCTCTAATTGAGGTGTGTGCTTAGGTTGAAGGAGATGATAGCTTTAAGGGAGGTGCTTGCTTTCATTAACAACCTGGTAAGCTTTTCTTTGAATTTTCTTTTATCATATTTCAATACAATGAATCGATGGCTTTCCTTCACATGAAGGAAGCTCATCCAATTCATCCACATAGGTGGCAATTTTATTTGAGGATGGATTCTCTTTGAATTCTCTTTGATAGTCCCTCAACTCTCAATACTTTCTAACTTTACCCCCAAACTTTCAATTTTCTCCGATTAGCCACTTAATAGGTTTCAATATTATTCGATAACGACCAATGACAACAATTTAGATCAATTAGAGTCTGATATCAATAATTAACTAGCCGATACAATATCCAGACTTTATCAATGCAAATTTTCCGATCACTGGAACCCAAATTCGACTAGACCGGATTTTAGGGTGTTACAACTCTCCCCCATTAAGAAAAATTCTTCCTTGAATTTTACATGAACCGAAGATATGTGGATATTGTTGTTTCATGGTCTCTTCAGGTTTCCATGTGGCTTCCTCAACGGTGTGGCTCTTTCAAAGCACTTTAACTAACGGTACAGTTTTGTTGCGAAGCCTCTTAACTTCTCTTGCAAGAATTTGAACCGGTTCCTCTTCGTAGGATAGATTTGGTCGAATTTCTACAGACTCAGGTTCCACAATGTGCGAAGGATCAGAACGATACTTCCAAAGCATCGATACATGAAAAACATCATGGATTTTACTCAATTCAGAGGGCAACAATAGTCGGTATGCCACGGGGCCAACTCTTTCGATGACTTCAAAGGGTCTAATGAATCGGGGACTCAATTTTCCCTTCTTGCCAAATCATAAAACCTTCTTCCACGGTGATACTTTGAGAAAGGATTTTTCACCAACTTCGTACTCGATATCTCTTCTCTTGAGATCAACATAAGCCTTTTGTCGATCAAAGGTAGCCTTTAAACAATCGTGAATAATGGTGACTCGCTCTTCAGTCTCTCAAAGCAAGTCAGGGCCTAACATCTTGCCCTCGCCAAGCTTTGACCAACACAATGGAGTTCTACATCGCCTACCATACAATGCTTCATACGGGGCAATTTGGATTGATTCTTGGTAACTATTATGGTAGGCAAATTCAACAAGAGGTAGAGATTTCTCCCAAGTTCCACCAAAGTCAATAATGCATGCTCGGAGCATGTCTTCCAAGATCTATATAGGAAAGTTCAATAACAATGAAAATTTCTACGATTTCAATGACCAAGTTTTTCGATAATTTACCTGGATTACCCTTTCTGAATGATTGTCAGATTGAGGGTGAAAATATGTGCTAAGATTAACTCGGGTGCCTAGAGCTCATTGTAAGGTTCTCTAAAACCGAGATGGAAATCAGGGATCTCGATCGGAGATAATGGACTTAGGTACTTTGTGGAGTTGAATTATGTAACACCCCAATTTTGGGCTTAGAAGTTTTGGGTTTGGACCGGATCGGTCGAATTGTGGTTCGAATATAAAAAGGTGATTTTAGGAAAGCCTAGTTCGGGATGCATTAAAAATATGGAAAATATCTCAAAATCCTCTTTTATTATATATAAGAGAGTGGTGAAATCAATTTTACAAAATGAGGTTTGGAAGTGTGACATTTTGGGTTAGTGACTAAAATGTAATTTTTGAAAAGTTGGTGACTGTTTTAGAAGGATTGAAACTTTGAATCTTTAAGGAGCTAATTTACCCAAGAAGATTTTTCTCCAGATTTTCTTAATATTAAAGATTTAATTAATGATTTTTAATTAAAGGAAAAAGGGGGGAAGTAGATATTTTGACTTCATAACTAACTTTTCTCAAAATTTTCCATTTCTTTTCTCTCAACTTTTCTCTCAGCCCAAACACTTTTCCCCAGACAATTTTCCTCTGATTTTAACATCTAAAGATGAGATTTCAATCTTCAATTGATCTCTAATCATTTCTACATCAAATTCTTAGCATTTGCTTATTGAATTTTCAAGAATCTTGGTTCTAAACAAGGAGAAACTCACATTTAGAGGTATGAACGTCCTTCTCCTCTAAATACTCAGTTATTTACTGAAATTCCCAAGTTCTCAATCCTTGATTTGTGTTTTATAAAAGGTTTTAATGATGTGTTCTTGATCTTGGCTTTAAAATGCAAGATTTGGTTTAATTTTGATGAAATTCGTATGAAATGATTGAGCACTGTTTTGAGATGTCTTTTTGATGTAAATTGGATGTATAATTGATGTGAAATTGAGGTTTAATCAATGCAATCCCGAATAGGTTGATTTTCCTAAGTTTTGCTTGTGTTAATGGTGGTTTTTGGGGTGATCTTGATGTTCTGTTATAGCTGGAGGTATAAGGACGTGATTAGATCCTTTTTGGATGTTAATTGTTGTATAAGAATGATTGGAGTTGATGGATCTTTGCTGGGTAGTGTTGTAGAGGTGTTTGGATGTGATTTCGGTTGTGTTTGGTGGCCGAAATGTGAGTTTTGATGAGAGCAGCGGGTTTAGGTGTCTTGGTTGAAGATATTAATGCATGACGATGCATTAATCCTCTGCTTTGATGTGTTTAAAATAGGAGAGACATCTTTGGATCCTTGTGGTGTTGATCCGGAAGCTTGATTGGTGTTTCGGCGAGCTTGCGAAACGGAATCGGTGAGTGAAGTTTGGTTTTCAGCTTTGAAACCAGTGTTTGAAGGTTTTGGGGGCTCATTTAAGTCTAAACAACTTAGCTAAGCTCAAGAGTAAGTTTTCGGAAAAACTCTCTTGTTGATGAACCATGAGTTGGTTGAATGCAATGTGATTTGTTGCATGTTTAAATTCTGTTTTTGAAAGCATATTTTAGCATGTTTATTGATGGTTTTATAAGCCATGTGTTGAAGGATGCTCAAGGTAAGAGATCCTTGTTTTGTACATTGAGAAATGTGGTTTTAATGCATAATGATGCATGATGATTAATGGCTTATTAAATGCTTTAAAACAGTGGATTAATGTTGTTAAATGATGTATATTGGCAAGTGATGTGTTTGGTTTAAAAGTACTTGAATCGGATATAGTTAGCCGGCCATAGGATTGGGTGCACCGTGAATAAAGTCGCCTTGGATGTCGAGGGGTTGTGATTGTACCGTATACTCCATCCATGTACACTAACGAGATGGTTAAGAACACCATGGTGGTTAAAAGTTTATGGGTGGATCTTGTGTTAAGGTCACAATGGTGGTTAAAAGTCCATGTGTGGACCTTGTGTATTGTAAGATCACAATGGTGGTTAAAAGTCCATGTGTGGATCTTGTGTTGAAAGTCCCGTGATCTCGTTGGTGATGTTATACAACTACCAATGAGTGATGTGGAGGGGTTGTGATTGTACCATAGTCTCCATCACGGGTGTTGAGGGTTGTGATTGTACCATGCTCCACCTTGATATTGGTAGTGTGTATGAAGCGTATGGGACAACGCTTGTAATCTGCGTATCTGATTGTCGATTGTGTTTGAATTGAAAAATGGTTATGATTATCACTTGTAAGCCAATATGACATATTGATGATTTGAAGCATGAAATGCTTGGTTTATATGCATATGTGCATGATTAAATGATGTTTTGAACTAAAGGCTTGAAAAGGTGTTTTTACTAATGCATTATTGTGATGTTTTAATTGAGCATTCCTCACTAAGCTATGTGCTTACGCTCTCTCATTCTTAAACCAATAATGCAGAGCATTGAAGTGCTTTGAGGGGCAGCAAGGTGGTCAAGAATCTAAGTGGAAGCTTAAGCTCATGTATGGTGACAATTTCCATAACTTGTTTAGCTTTTGGCATTTGGCAATGTGGACTTAGTTTGTGTTTTTGGGAGATGTTTTGGACTCCCTAAGTTTGGTTTATGCCTATGATATGTTGGAACATGTAAATGGCCTTTTGGTATTTGGTTTTGGTGAATTGATGTTTGCATGATTTATAATATAGGATGTATGCCTATAGATTTGGGTTTTACCTTAATTGATGCCATGATTGAGATTGGATGATGTTGCTATGTCCCTTAAGTGTATAATGACTTGTTGGTATGATTTGAGGGTCATTGGAATGTGTTTGATTGGTTGAAAGTGCATTAAACCAGAGAAAAATCTGCAATCTGGGCAGCACGTTTCGGAACAGGTGCTACCGTTTCGGAACAAAGGGCTTGAAATGGCCTTGGCGTTCCGGAACAGGTAGAGCCGTTCCGGAACGGTTTTGCCACTGCCAGGCCTTGTTCCGCAACGAGTTTCGGAACGGTCCCGCGTTTCGGAACGGATCATTCCCGTTCCGGAACACTCGACCGTTGGGCACTGAAACTGATGGTTATATGTTTTGAAATCCTTGCGTTTTTGGTCCTAAACTTTGTTTATGCAATTGAATGTGTTTGGGATGTCCGTTTGAGTTGAAATTTTGCAGGGAAGCATGAAACATGATTAATTTCATATTGGTAACTTAAAATGTGGTTAAGTCCATGAAATTTCCCAAATTTGCAATTTGGTCCCTAAACTTGTATATTGTGCAATTGGGTCCCAAAATGTTTTCCGTTTGCTGTGATTTTGAGTATGCTGTTTTTATGAACATATCTAAGGTTAATATGCATTTAGATAAGATTAAAAAGAAAAAAAGGGTCGTTAATCAAGGTTGACTTTTGGGTTGACTTTGGTATTCCCCGTGTAATCTTCGTAGTTCGGGTCAACCGTCTAGGCCGGGCTAAGGGGGTTACATTTGGTGGTATCAGAGCTGAGTTCTCGAGTAATTGGGAATGGTTATGTGGGTGATGAGTGTATGATTGTTTTTTATGCTAGTTGAATGAAAGTATGTTGTGTGAATTGTAAGTATGTTGTATGAATTGTAAGTATGTTGTGATTGTGGTGTATGCTTTTGTGAAGCATGTTAGAAGGACCCATTGCCAAATCAAAGCTAATGAAATGATTTGTTTTTTTTAATTGGAAATGAGCTTGAGTACTTGGATTGCTTACCTTGCCGAGCCTGATTTTGTTTGTTGCATTGTAATTGCATTGTTAGTGAATGGCACCTCGTAGAGAGACGAGGATTAATACGCGAGCTATGGCTCAAAATGAGGGTGATGAGAACGCTGAAAATGTTGTGGATTTACCTCCTCCGCCTGGTGGTGGTGGTTCTGGGGGTGAAGGAGCTGGTGTTGCTGCTAGTGCTGGGGTCGCTGGACCTGAAGATGGTCAAGGGCAAGCTGTTCCTGGCATGACAATGTTGATTCAAGCTATTGTTGGAGCTTTTCGGGCGGCGGTAGCTGGAGCTCAGGGAGCTGGGCAGCAGGGGGATGCTGGTGTTAGACTACCTTTGGAACATTTGCATAGTCTGGGAGGGACTGAGTTCAGGGGTTTGCCTGCTGAAGGTTCTGAGTCTTGGTTAGAAAGTACCAAGAGAATCTTGGGTCAAATGAACTGCACTGAAGTGCAGAAGTTGGGTTGTGTGATATCCTTGTTGCAGGATGATGCGTATACCTGGTGGACAACCACTATCTCCGGAATGGAGGATGCTGATGTGACTTGGACGTTCTTTCAGAACGCGTTCAAGAGAAGGTATCTGGGTGTGAGGTACCTAGATGAAAAGAAAAGGGAATTCATGTCTCTTACTCAAGAGAGCATGTTTGTAGCTGAGTACGAGGTTCAGTTTGTTCGACTCAGTCAGTACGCACCTGAGCTTGTTCCAGATGAGCGGGAGAGGTGTGAACGTTTCCGTTATGGTTTGGTGACGGAGGTGAAGACATATATGCTGGCTGCCGAGTATACTGATTTTGATGTGCTGGTTGGAAGAGCTAAGGACATTGAGATGAATTTGAGCCTATCTTCTAGAGGTGCTGGTTCTGGTGCTGGTAAGCGAGCTACTGAGTATAGTTCCGGTGGCGGACGGAACAAGAGAGGACGTGATCGGAAGTATCAGTCTTCAGCTAGGCGAGGTGGTGGAGGGCAAGGTGCGCTTGTTCAGGGGGACAAGGCGAGAGCTGATCCGAACACATGTTGGACATGTGGATCGCGTGGCCATTTGAGGCGTGATTGTCCTCGACCAGCGAGGGAGGTGCAGGCTCCTGTTGTGGCGACTGGTAACTCATGTTGGAACTGTGGTTCGGCGGATCACATGAGGAGAGAGTGTCCTCTGTTGGCCGGTGGTGGCCAAGGACGTGCTCCTGGAGTTGTTGCACCGCAGAGAGGTCGTGGGCGCGGCTGTGGTAATTTCCAGCGTAGAGAAGAGGGTGGAAGGAACATGGCTCATGTTGTAGCTGTTCAGCCTGAGGGTGGTGGTCAGGCCAGAATGTATGCTCAGAGGGAGGGGAGGAATGACACGGATGTGATCGCAGGAACTTTCACTTTGCAATCCTTGTCATTACTTTCCTTGATTGATTCTGGATCTACGCACTCATACATATTGCGTGAGCATGCTGAATTGCTTGGATTGCCTGTTGAGTCTTTGGATGTTGGTATGCGTGTCACTAGTTCTTTTGGTGAGACTATTGTGACTCGAAAGCTTTATAGAAGATGTCCTTTGGTTGTGCAAGATCATGTTTTTCATGTTGATCTTATGGAATTGCCTTTCTATGGTTTTGATGTAATCCTTGGTATGGATTGGCTTGTTGAGCATCGAGCTGTAGTAGATTTTGAGAACAAGCGAGTTTCGATGAAGCTAGCGGATGATTATGAGGTAGTGGTGGTTGGTGAGAATGTGAAGTTTCATGCCAATGTGGTGTCTACATTGGAGGCGAGCCGGATGCTGAGGCAAGGTTGTGAAGCTTATCTCGCTTTTGTGATGAATCCTAGCTCTAAGGAGTTGCGTGTGCAAGATATCAGGACTGTGCGAGAGTTTCCTGGTGTGTTTCCGGAGGAGTTGCCTGGATTGCCTCCTAATCGCGAAGTGGAGTTTGGGATTGAGCTGTATGAAAACACAACTCCAGTGTCCATTACTCCATATCGTATGGCACCTAAAGAGTTGAAAGAGCTGAAGATGCAACTGCAGGAGTTGCTTGATCGTGGTTTCATTCGGCCGAGTGTATCACCTTGGGGTGCACCGGTCTTGTTTGTGAAGAAGAAGGATGGCACTATGAGAATGTGCATTGATTACCGTCAGCTTAACAAGTTGACTATCAAGAATCGGTATCCATTGCCGAGAATTGATGATCTTTTTGATCAATTTCGGGGAGCGGCTGTGTTCTCTAAAATTGACTTAAGTTCAGGGTATTACCAGTTGAAGGTGAAGGATGTGGATGTGCCAAAGACAGCTTTCAGAACGAGGTATGGGCATTATGAGTTCCTTGTGATGCCGTTTGGTTTGACGAATGCTCCTGCAGCTTTCATGGACATGATGAATCGAGTATTTCATGAATACTTGGATAAATTTGTTGTGGTGTTCATTGATGATATCCTCGTGTACTCGCGTACTGAGGAGGAGCATGAAGGGCATTTAAGAATTGTGTTGCAAGCTTTGTTGGAGAATCAGCTTTATGCCAAGTTGAGCAAGTGTGAGTTCTGGCTTAGAGAACTGGTGTTTCTTGGTCATGTGGTTTCTGCTGAAGGGATTCGTGTTGATCCTCAGAAGATTGAGGCGGCGATGAATTGGAAGCCTCCTAAGTCTGTTCATGAAGTCCGTAGTTTCCTAGGTTTGGCAGGATATTATCGGAGGTTCGTGGATGGGTTTTCAAAGATTGCTGCACCTTTGACAAAGTTGTTGCAGAAGGATGTTAAGTACGAGTGGACGGAAGCGAGACAGCAGGCATTTGAGAAGCTTAAGGCAGCTTTGACGCAAGCTCCTATCTTGGTTCAACCTGAATCAGGGAAAGAGTTTGTGGTGTATAGTGATGCGTCCTATGTTGGCTTGGGATGTGTGTTAATGCAAGAGGGTAAGGTGGTGGCTTATGCATCTCGGTAGTTGAAGGTGCATGAGCGTAATTATCCTACGCATGACATTGAGTTAGCTGCGGTGGTCTTTGCTTTGAAAATCTGGAGACATTACCTGTATGGTGAGAAGTGTACTGTGTACACGGATCATAAGAGTTTAAAGTACCTGATGTCTCAGAAGGAGTTGAATCTTAGGCAACGACGTTGGGTGGAGTTGCTCAAGGATTATGATTTGACGATTGAGTACCATCCGGGTAAAGCTAATGTTGTAGCGGATGCCTTGAGTAGGAAGGTAGTTGTTGAGTTGAGGGCTATGTTTGCCAGTTTGAGTATTTCGCGTGATGGTGGCCTTGTGGCTGAGTTGCAAGTGAAACCATCTTTGGTTCAGTTGATTAAGGAAAAGCAGTTGTTGGATGATTCCTTATTGCTACATGTTCAGGATATTGCGGAGGGTAGGCCTTCGGATTTCTGTTTTAATGATGATGGGGTTTTATGCTTTGGGAGTCGGATAGTAGTGCCCAATGATGCTGATTTGAGGCATGATATTCTGACTGAAGGTCATAGTAGTCCTTTTGCTATGCACCCTGGTAGTACTAAGATGTATCGTGATCTTCGTGATGAGTACTATTGGGTGGGTTTAAAGAAAGATGTTGCTGAGTTCGTAAGCAAGTGCATGGTGTGTCAGCGAGTTAAGGCTGAGCATCAGTTTCCTTCAGGGTTGTTGCAACCGTTGAGAATTCCTGAATGGAAGTGGGAAAGGATTACCATGGATTTTGTGTCTGGTTTACCTTTGTCGCCATCGAAGAAGAATTCGGTGTGGGTGATTGTGGATCGCCTGACGAAGTGTGCGCATTTATTGCCTGTGCATACTACGTATACTTTGGATAAGCTTGCGGAGCTGTACATTGCTGAGATTGTGCGGCTGCATGGTGTGCCAAAGTCGATTGTGTCGGATAGGGATCCGAGGTTTACATCGCGTTTCTGGCAGTGTTTGCATCAGGCTTTGGGTACACGGTTGAATTTCAGTACGTCTTATCATCCGCAGTCGGATGGACAGTCTGAGCGTGTTATCCAGGTTTTGGAGGATATGTTGAGATGCTGCGTAATTGAGTTTCAGGGCTCTTGGGAGAAACATTTGCCTTTGGTGGAGTTTGCCTATAATAATAGTTTTCAGGCAAGTATTCAAATGGCACCATATGAAGCTTTGTACGGGAGGAAGTGTAGGACTCCTCTTTGTTGGGCTGAAACGGGTCAGAAGTTGGTTTCAATGCCAGCTTTGTTGAAAGGAAATACCGAAAAGGTGAAGCTCATTTGTGAGCGGTTGAAGGCAGCTTCTGATCGGCAAAAGTCTTACGCGGATTTGAAGCGTAAGGAGATTGAGTATGCGGTGGGTGACCGTGTGTTTTTGAAAGTTTCGCCTTGGAAAAAGGTGATGAGGTTTGGCCGGAAGGGTAAGTTGAGCCCTAGGTACATTGGACCATACGAGGTGATTGAGCGTGTGGGTCCTGTTGCGTATAAGTTGAAGTTACCGCAAGAGTTGGAAAAGATCCATGATGTGTTTCATGTTTATATGCTTCGGAGGTATAGATCGGATCCATCTCATGTGATGCCTGTGGAAGAAGTAGATTTGAATCCGGATTTGACCTATGATGAGGACCCGGTGAAGATTCTGGATTCGAATAGTAAGATTCTTCGAGGCAAGACCATTGAGTTGGTAAAGGTGTTGTGGAAGCATCGTGGTGCTGAAGAAGCCACGTGGGAACGAAATGATGACATGTTGAAGCAGTTTCCATACCTCTTTCCTTCAGGTAAATTTCGAGGACGAAATTTCTTAAGGGGGGAGAGTTGTAACACCCCAATTTTGGGCTTAGAAGTTTTGGGTTTGGACCGGATCGGTCGGATTATGGTTCGAATATAAAAAGGTGATTTTAGGAAAGCCTAGTTTGGGATGCATTAAAAATATGGAAAAATATCTTAAAATCCTCTTTTATTATATATAAGAGAGTGGTGAAATCAATTTTACAAAATGAGGTTTGGAAGTGTGACATTTTGGGTTACTGACCAAAATGTAATTTTTGAAAAGTTGGTGACTGTTTTAGAAGGATTGAAACTTTGAATCTTTAAGGAGCTAATTTACCCAAGAAGAGTTTTCTCCAGATTTTTCTTAATATTAAAGGTTTAATTAATGAGTTTTAATTAAAGGAAAAAGGGGGGAAGTAGATATTTTGACTTCATAACTAACTTTTCTCAAAATTTTCCATTTCTTTTCTCTCAACTTTTCTCTCAGCCCAAACACTTTTCCCCAGCCAATTTTCCTCTGATTTTAACATCTAAAGATGAGATTTCAATCTTCAATTGATCTCTAATCATTTCTACATCAAATTCTTAGCATTTGCTTATTGAATTTTCAAGAATCTTGGTTCTAAACAAGGAGAAACTCACATTTAGAGGTATGAACGTCCTTCTCCTCTAAATACTCAGTTCTTTACTGAAATTCCCAAGTTCTCAATCCTTGATTTGTGTTTTATAAAAGGTTTTAATGATGTGTTCTTGATCTTGGCTTTAAAATGCAAGATTTGGTTTAATTTTGATGAAATTCGTATGAAATGATTGGGCATTGTTTTGAGATGTCTTTTTGATGTAAATTGGATGTATAATTGATGTGAAATTGAGGTTTAATCAATGCAATCCCGAATAGGTTGATTTTCCTAAGTTTTGCTTGTGTTAATGGTGGTTTTTGGGGTGATCTTGATGTTCTGTTATAGCTGGAGGTATAAGGACGTGATTAGATCCTTTTTGGATGTTAATTGTTGTATAAGAATGATTGGAGTTGATGGATCTTGGCTGGGTAGTGTTGTAGAGGTGTTTGGATGTGATTTCGGTTGTGTTTGGTGGCCGAAATGTGAGTTTTGATGAGAGCAGCGGGTTTAGGTGTCTTGGTTGAAGATATTAATGCATGATGATGCATTAATCATCTGCTTTGATGTGTTTAAAACAGGGGAGACATCTTTGGATCCTTGTGGTGTTGATCCGGAAGCTTGATTGGTGTTTCGGCGAGCTTGCGAAACAGAATCGGTGAGTGATGTTTGGTTTTCAGCTTTGAAACCAGTGTTTGAAGGTTTTGGGGGCTTAGTTAAGTCTAAACAACTTAGCTAAGCTCAAGAGTAAGTTTTCGGAAAAACTCTCTTGTTGATGAACCATGAGTTGGTTGAATGCAATGTGATTTGTTGCATGTTTAAATTCTATTTTTGAAAGCATATTTTAGCATGTTTATTGCTGGTTTTATAAGCCATGTGTTGAAGGATGCTCAAGGTAAGAGATCCTTGTTTTGTACATTGAGAAATGTGGTTTTAATGCATAATGATGCATGATGATTAATGGCTTATTAAATTCTTTAAAACAGTGGATTAATGTTGTTAAATGATGTATATTGGCAAGTGATGTGTTTGGTTTAAAAGTACTTGAATCGGATATAGTTAGCCGGCTATAGGATTGGGTGCACCGTGAATAAAGTCGCCTTGGATGTCGAGGGGTTGTGATTGTACCGTATACTCCATCCAAGTACACTAACGAGATGGTTAAGAACACCATGGTGGTTAAAAGTCCATGGGTGGATCTTGTGTTAAGGTCACAATGGTGGTTAAAAGTCCATGTGTGGACCTTGTGTATTGTAAGATCACAATGGTGGTTAACAGTCCATGTGTGGATCTTGTGTTGTATGTCTCGTGATCTCGTTAGTGATGTTATACAACTACCAATGAGTGATGTGGAGGGGTTGTGATTGTACCATAGTCTCCATCACGGGTGTTGAGGGGTTGTGATTGTACCATGCTCCACCTTGATATTGGTAGTGTGTATGAAGCGTATGGGACAACGCTTGTAATCCGCGTATCCGATTGTCGATTGTGTTTGAATTGAAAAATGGTTATGATTATCACTTGTAAGCCAATATGACATATTGATGATTTGAAGCATGAAATGCTTGGTTTATATGCATATGTGCATGATTAAATGATGTTTTGAACTAAAGGCTTGAAAAGGTGTTTTTACTAATGCATTATTGTGATGTTTTAATTGAGCATTCATCACTAAGCTATGTGCTTACGCTCTCTCTTTCTTAAACCAATAATGCAGAGCATTGAAGTGCTTTGAGGGGCAGCAAGGTGGTCAAGAATCTAAGTGGAAGCTTAAGCTCATGTATGGTGACAATTTCCATAACTTGTTTAGCTTTTGGCATTTGGCAATGGGGACTTAGTTTGTGTTTTTGGGAGATGTTTTGGACTCCCTAAGTTTGGTTTATGCCTATGATATGTTGGAACATGTAAATGGCCTTTTGGTATTTGGTTTTGGTGAATTGATGTTTGCATGATTTCTAATATAGGATGTATACCTATAGATTTGGGTTTTACCTTAATTGATGCCATGATTGAGATTGGATGATGCTGCTATGTCCCTTAAGTGTATAATGACTTGTTGGTATGATTTGAGGGTCATTGGAATGTGTTTGATTGGTTGAAAGTGCATTAAACCAGAGAAAAATCTACAATCTGGGCAGCACGTTTCGGAACAGGTGCTACCGTTTCGGAACAAAGGGCTTGAAATGGCCTTGGCGTTCCGGAACAGGTAGAGCCGTTCCGGAACGGTTTTGCCACTGCCAGGCCTTGTTCCGCAACGAGTTTCGGAACGGTCCCGCGTTTCGGAACGGATCATTCCCGTTCCGGAACACTCGACCATTGGGCACTGAAACTGATGGTTATATGTTTTGAAATCTTTGCGTTTTGGTCCTGAACTTTATTTATGCAATTGAATGTGTTTGGGATGTCCGTTTGAGTTGAAATTTTGCAGGGAAGCATGAAACATGATTAATTTCATATTGGTAACTTAAAATGTTGTTAAGTCCTTGAAATTTCCCAAATTTGCAATTTGGTCCCTAAACTTCTGTATTGTGCAATTGGGTCCCAAAATGTTTTCCGTTCGCTGTGATTTTTGAGTATGCTGTTTTTATGAACATATCTAAGGTTAATATGCATTTAGATAAGATTTAAAAGAAAAAAGGGTCGTTAATCAAGGTTGACTTTCGGGTTGACTTTGGTTTTCCCCGTGTAATCGTCGTAGTTCGGGTCAACCGTCTAGGCCGGGCTAAGGGGGTTACAAATTACTTCCTTGGTATATAAGTCAGCTAGTTTGTGGAGACTGTAGTCTATTCTAACCGGTATAAAATGAGATGACTTTTTGAAACGATCTACAATGACCCATATGGGATCATGCTTCGCGGGAGTTAACGGTAGACCACTAACAAAATCTACAGTGATCCTTTCCCATTTCCATTTTGGTGGATCAATAGGCTGCAATAATCTGGTAGGAGCACAATGTTCTGCCTTAACACGTTGGCACATGAGACATTTGGAGATGAAATCAACTATGTCCTGCTTCATGTCTGGCCACTAATTGGGTTCATGTAGGTCCTTATACATCTTCACAAACCCAGGGTGAACATAAAAAGAACTCGAATGAGCTTCAGAGAGAATATCGGTGCGAAGAGATTCATCATTAGGTACAAAGACTCGGTCATGAAAACACAAGAACCCTTTAGAATTAATTTTGAAGTAAGGGTTGTTCGATAGCTTAGAGACAATAGATTGAAGCTTTGGATCTTGCTCTTGCAAAACCTTGATTCGCGAAACGTTGGTAGACTGAACTAGAAGTTCATCTAAAAGACAATGATGCTTTTGAAGTCAGAAGTGAGCATTAATTGCTCGAGGGGCTATAATATGGCAATGTTACAATAAGTTAATGTACCATACAATGCATATAACTCCAAATTTATTGTCAATGCTTACCAGGCAAAGGTTCACGGCTGAGTGCATCAGCTACAATGTTGGTCTGGCCCAGATGGTTATCAATGACAAAATCGTAATCTTTAAGGAGTTCCATCCACCGTCGTTGCCGAAGGTTCAACTCCTTTTGAGTCAATAGGTACTTAAGGCTTTTATGGTCGGTGAAGAGATAACATTTTTCTCCGTAAAGGTAATGTCTCAAGATCTTTAATGCAAAGACAACTACAGCCAATTCAAGGTCGTGGGTGGGATAATTCATTTCGTGTGGCTTAAGTTGTCTCAAAGAATAAGTGATGACTTTGCCTTCTTACATCAGTACACATTGTAACCTGAGATGTGATGCATCACTGTAAACTATGTAGTCCTTTCCGGACTCTGGTTGGGTCAAGACTGGTGCATTGGTCAATACTTTCTTCAACTGATCGAAACTCCATTGTTGAACCTCGGTCTAAACAAAAAGGAGCTTCTTTCCTCAATAACTTGGTTAAAGGAGCGGCTATCATAGAAAACCCTTTCACAAATCTTCGATAATAGCCAGCAAGCCCAAGGAAGCTTTTGACTTCACCAATGTTCTTCGGTGGGTGCCAATCTAAAATAGCTTGAATTTTCTTCGGGTCCACTTGAATACCCGAAGCCGACACAATATGTCCTAGAAAGGCAACTTCGGTGAGCCAAAACTCACACTTAGAAAACTTCGCGTACAACTGTTTCTCTCATAAGGTCTGAAGCACAATACGAAGATGATCTCGGTGTTCCGCTTCATTCTTGGAATAGATCAATATGTAATCTATAAACACCACTACGAACTTGTTGAGATAGGGTCGAAAGACCCGATTCATCAAACCGTGAAGGCCGCCGGTGCACTGGTTAACCCAAAGGGCATCACCAAGAATTCGTAGTGTCTATATCTTGTACAGAATGCAGTCTTCGGTACATCACACTCATTAACTCTTATTTGATAATAGCTCGACCTTAAATCGATCTTGGAAAACATAGAGGCATCCTTTAGTTGATCGAACAAGTCATCTATTCTAGGCAATGGATATTTGTTCTTGATGGTTACTTTATTCAACAGTCGATAGTCAATACAAAATCTCATTGAACCATCTTTCTTCTTTACAAAGAGAACCGGTGCTCCTCAAGGCGAAGAGCTCGATTGAATGAAACCTTTGTTCAACAAGTCTTGAATCTGAGCCTTTAATTCTTTTAGTTCCATGGCTACCATGCGATATGGTGCAATGGAAACTGGAGTAGTCCCAGGCTGCACCTCGATGCCAAACTCCACTTCACGGGTTGGGGGCAATACCGAAAGTTCATCAAGAAAGACATACGGAAATTCACATACGGTGTCAATGTCTCGCAATTGTGATTCGCCTTTGGTCTCCAATGTCAAAGCATACAATTATGGAGTCTTTACGTTCATCTGTACAACATTTTCCTTCCCCAGACCTTGAAGGTACAATTTCCTCTTACAAAAATCTACCCCGGCTTGATGCTCACTAATCCAGTTTAAACCTAGGATGACATCGAATTCATGGATCGGTAAAGCCAACAAATTGGCCGAAAAGGAATCCCTTGGATCATTAAGGGGAAGTTCTTACACACTACCCTCACGGTGACACAATATCCTAAGGGATTGGTTATAGAAATTCTGGATGTTATTGGTTCAGAAGACATATTATACTTCTTAGCTACAATGGTACTTATAAAAGATTGAGTAGAAACACGATCAATTAATGCATATAAAGAATGTGAATATAGCTCGATGACACCTGCAATGACATCAGGTTCATCCTCTTCTTCTCTACTTCTCACATGATACATTTGGGTAGGGACTTTTAAATCTTGCTTATTAAAGGGTTTCCCTGGACCACTTGATCGCCTAAAAGTTCCTGAAGATCCTTGTTTCGATCCTTTACCTCGAAAGGATTGAGCAGGAGAAGCAGAAATAGTCGGTGTAGCGGTAGATTTAGTTGCATTCGAAGGACAATCACGTATAAAGTGACCTTGCTCACCACAGTAGTAACAGGCTCTAGTTTGTTTACGAAATTGACCCGATGGATGCCTATTCTGAAAATAATTGCAAAGTGGATGATGGTTGCCTCGATTTGAACCTCTAGTGCTATCAACGGACGCTGCTTTAGCAAAAGACTGCGTCACAGACTGAGGCCTCTCAATGTTTCCAGAACGGGAGGGTTGTAGATAGACATTCTGTTTGGGGGCTTGATACATTCCTTTCTTATTCCACCTCGTAGGTCAAGAATCATCCCTGAACCTTTTCTCGGACTTTTCAGACCCAACAGCTCGTTGAGCTTTCTGTGTAGCTTCAGTTACCTTAACTCGATTCACAAGATCTTGGAAATCAGAAATGCTGAGTGCAGTAAACATAGGGCGTAGTTCATCATTGAGCCCTGCAATGAACATCCGGGACATTTTCCCCCTTCTTAATGTACTCAGCACCGAATCTATAGTACTTACAGAAATCATGGATGTATTGTTCGATCGACCGTCCACCTTGTTTGAGGTGAAGGAAAATGCTTCGCCTTTCAGCAAGGTAAAGCTCACTGATATATTTCTTGCGAAATTCTTTAAGGAAGAACTCCCAAGTCACCCTGTCTTCAGAGATTGTCAATATGGTAGTTTCGCACCAGCGAAACGCCTCATCAGCCAAAAACGCGATAACACACATGAGCTTGTGCTCATCCGAGCACTGAATTTGCTTATCCAAAATCTGCAAGGTGTTGTCCAACTAGTGTAACCCCCGTAGCCCGGCCTAGACGGTTGGCCCGAACTACGAAGATTACACGGGGAAAACCAAAGTCAACCCGAAAGTCAACCTTGATTAACGACCCTTTTTTTTTCTTTTTAATCTTATCTAGATGCACATTAACCTTAGATGTGATCACACAACCACCATGCTCAAAGATCACAATCATCAGAGATCAAACAGGGACCCAATTGAACAAATTACAACTTTAGGGACCAAATTGTAATTTCTGAAAACTTTAAGGACTTAACCAGATTTTAAGTTACCAACTTGAAATTAATCATGTTTCATGCTTCTCTGCCAAATTTCAGCTCAAACGGACATCCCGAACTCATACAATTGCACAAACAAGATTCAGGACCAAAATGCAAACATTTTGAAACATTTAACCGCCCATGTCAGCCCCCAACGGTCACCCGTTCCAAAACAGGCCAAGGCCGTTCCGAAACACGGGCCGTTCCGCAACGCGTTCCGCAACGGGGGTCTGGCAGAATGCTTTCCGTTTCGGAACGGTGACACCCGTTTCGGACGCCTGGGTTCATGCAGGGCACCCGTTCCGAAACGGTGTTGCCTGTTCCGAAACGCCTAGCCCAGAATGTTGCATTTTGCTCACTCAAACACACAATTGATCAATCAAACATGCTCCAAAAGCCACCAAACTTTGCCAACATGCAATTCAACATAAAAGAGACATACTTGCATCAACAATTCAACAAATAACCATCACATACGGAAAGCCCCAAATCTATAGGCATGCTTCCTACACAAGCAACCATTTAAGCACAAACCTTTCAATTCAACCTCAATTAAGCCAATTCATGTTTCAACAACATTAACAACAGTATTTAAACATTCGTGATCAACACATACGATCACAATAACAACAAATCGAGAGATTCTACCCCATTGCCCTTATTAACTATAGCTATTCACCGAGACATACATCTCCATTGGAGTCCACCTTGAATCCCTTGCTCCTTGCTGTCCAAACTTCAAGAATCTGCATTGATGGACAAAAAGGAGCGTAAGCACATAATGCTTAGTGAGGAATGCTCAAAACCAAAACACCATCAATGCAGCGGGTCTTTAAAACACTTTAAAACCAACCCGATTTGCTTTCCAAAACCATGTTCGAAAACTCTTTCAACATCAAGCTCAAAACATGCATAAACACCATATGCCAAGCTTAAACAAAACCATGGAAAACACATCCTTTCCACAACATACCTTTCTTTAACTTGAAAACCACATCAAGCAAGAAACCATTTAAAACCATAGTTCAATTAAACCATTTCATGCATTTAATCAAGGCATTATAAAACCATAACATCATATTCACATGCCTTTAACAACAAGTCATACATGACTCCAATGCAACATAGGTAATCCATGCTCTCATGCATCATTTATCAAATGATTACCAACACTTGTTCAACATACAAGTAGCATGCTTTTACTAGCATCATACACATCCCATGCAACAATGCATCTTACCAAGCAATCTCATGCTTCTTATGCAAACATGCATCAATTCAAGCATCTCATGCTTCACATGCAACCATGCATCATTTCAAGCAATCTCATGCTTCACATGCAACTATGCATCATTTCAAGCAATTCCATGCTTCACATGCAACTATGCATCATTTCAAGCAATCCCATGCTTCACATGATCAAGAACATTATATTGGCTTCCAAGAGATCAACCATATTCACTTTCCAACTTTTCAACCCGATCGGATACGCGGATTACAAGCGTGTCCCAACGCTTCCTACACACTACCCAATCCAAGGTCTTCCAAATGGGCAACAACCTCCATTTGACCTTAACAACCTAAGGTTCCCATGCATGGACTTTTAAACACCATACAACCTTAGCTTTTCCTCAAGGTTACCATGTATAAACATACACCCTTGACATGCACAAGGTCTTCCCGTATGGACTTTCAACCACCATACAACCTTTGCATAACCGATTGGTAGTTGTAGACATCATCTAACGAGATCCGGGACATCACACACAAGATCCACACATGGACTTAACCATTGCCATTGTGATCTTAACAAGTACAAGGTTCTCACATAAGGACTTTTAACCACCTTATAACCTTTACTTAACCAAGGTCTACCGTGGGCAACAACCTCCACTACGACCTTAAGCAACCGAGGTCCTCCCGTGGGCACACCCTCCACTGACCTCATCTCGTTAGGAATACTTGAGGGGAGTTTACCCGGTCCACACTTGACCACTCCGCCATCAAGGCGACTTTATTCACGGTGCACCCAATCCTATAGCCGGCTAATTATACCCGATCAACGAACCAAGAACCATTCACATCTCTTGCCAACATAACCATCTTACCATAATATCCAATGTTCCACATGCATAAACATAATGCAAGCCATCACAACATTAGCTCAATGATCCACATGCATACGCATAATGCAAAACCATCACATCATTAGCTCAATGATTCACATGCATAAACAATATGCACAAGGTAACAATTATCATCATTAATCATCATCAACTCACTGTTTTTAAGCATCATACAAGGCCGATGAACAACATGCAACACTATGCATCAAAACCACATTTTCATTGCACTAAACCAAGGATCTCTTACCTTGATCACCCTTTTCAATTGACTTTCAAAACCAGCATTAAACCATGCTAAAACATGCTTACAAAACAGAATTAAACCATGCAATAACACATGCACATCAATCATCAACCACAATTGATTTTAAAACCAAATCATACACAATCCAAGAGAAAAAACCTCTTCACTTACTCTTGAGCTTAGCAAAGTTGTTTAGACTTAAACTAAGCTCCCAAAAACCTTCAAACCATGTTTCAAAAGCTGAAATCCCAACTTCACTCACCGATTACCAAACAAGCCTAGCCAACAAGCTTTCCAAGCTTCCGAAACCTTCCGAAAACACCTCCAAAGCTCAAGGATCAACCTCCCCTGTTTCAAGCACACAAAAACAGAACATTAATGCATCCATATGCATTAAAACACCAGCAACATCAACACAACTCGCTGCTCATCACAAAACTAGCAATTTGGCTACCAAACACAACCGAAATCACCTCCAAACACTTCCAAAACTTAACCCAGCCAAGATCCATCACTTCTAACCATTTTTATACATCAAATAACATGCAAAATGATCACAACCACATCCTTATACCTCCAGGTATAACAGATCACCAAAAACACTCCAAAAACAACCAAAAACTCAAGCCAAACTTAGGAAATTCAACCTATCCGGGATTGCATTGATTAAACCTCAACTTCTAATCATTTTAGCATTCATTTAACATCAATTTAACACCTCAAAACCCTGCTTAAACAGATCACACGAAAATTTCACCAAAATCCTCAAATCTTGCATTTTAGCCAAAAATCAAGATCTCAATTGAAAAGCCTTTAATAAAACATGAATCAAGGATTGAGAACTTAGGAATTTCAGTAAAGAACTGATAGTTTAGAGGAGAAGGACGTTCTTACCTCCAAACTTGAATTTCTCCATTTTAGAGCCAAAATGCTTGATGAATCAACTTGTAAATTGTGAGGTTTTGATGATGAGATGATTAGGAATCAAATGAGAATTGAAATGAGAGATTAAAATGTTAAAATCAAAGAAAGAAATCCGAGGAAATCTTGTTTGGGTTGAGAGAAAATGAGAGAAAAGAGAATTTGAGAGAAAATGGAAAATTAGTTGGAATTAGTTAAAATGATTTTTCCCTCTCTTTTCTTAATCTTTAAAATCAGATTTTAGACTTAAAATATCTTAGAAAAATCTGGAGAAATCCTTTTTGGAATAATAGCTCCTTAAAGATTCAAAGTTTCAATCCTTTATAAAACTGTCCCGCAACTTTCAAAAATTACATTTTGGTCACTAGCCAAAATGTCAACCTTCCGAACCTCATTTTCCAAAATTGATTTCACAGTTCACTTATACATATTAAAAGATGATTTTAGAATATTTTTTTCCATATTTTTAATGCAACCCGAACTAGGCTTTCCTAAATTCACTCTTAAATATTCGATCAGCACTTTGACCGAACCGGTCAACGCCAAAACTTCTGAGCCCAAAACCGGGGCGTTACAACTCTCCCCCCCTTAGGAAATTTCGTCCTCGAAATTTCAACCGGCAAAAGAGAACAACAACCTTCTCAAGCAACACACAAGGCAACACCAAAGCCTTAACCAACACCACTGATCACTTTCCACACAAAACTTCCACCATTCACTGTTCACAAATCCACACTCTCAAGGGTAACCACAACCCAACCTTCCACACAACCAGATTATGCACCATCCCAACATCAACCTGAAAACTTCAGCTCTTACAGCAGACAACACTGTAGCACATAACCTCCATAACTGGTTTACACAGAAACAGCAACCAAACCAACTTAGCCGCTAGGCAACCTCTCAGCCTCTAAAACTCTTGCGATTCCCAAACCTCTTCCAAAGATTTCCCAACAAGCAGAAATCCTTAACATCAACTGTTTACTCAAGCTCTTCAACGAAGCTGACCACCCTTCATATCCGTCAAAAACATTACCATAATAGCTCACCAGCACCAAAAACCAAAATCACATCACAACCTCAACTTGAAACCTTCAGCCGTTCCACATACCATCAACAGACTTCAAACAAAACTTCTTAACCACACTAACCAACCACTGCTCAAACAAAAAACCCAACAACCAACAAAAACCTTCGATCTTTCACAGCCCTTTCACTACAAACTTCAACCAGAACACTTGCATTACCAGAACATCACTGATCCAAAACACACATAACAGCCTCTGATCTCCTCAAAGATTGCTAAGAACCAACACAACCCTTCACAACAACTTAAAAAAAACTAAACCACCTCAGCTGCAACAACACTTAGCACCAAGGAACAACCACTTCCTTTCAGCTAAACAAACCACTTAGCTGATACTAACCTCAAACAGATACCCTTCATCACCAAACCACTAAACTCTCAGAGCAACAAACACTTTCCTTTCACCAACAGGCCATTCCACTCTCACTATCACTAGCAACTAGATAACAAACTCCAGCACTTCTAACTCCCACTCAGCACCAAACACCCTCTAAAAACCATCATCCCACCTAATCCAACCACAACACTAACAGATTCGATTAGTTATTAGGGAGTGTGAACATCGTATGCATGATCACCTACATGCCCTATCAATGTCTGATGTACATGTATGCAAAAACCTCTAATGTTATGCCACATGTATGCATGGACCAACATATATAATATAGTATATATCAATGATTTAACTGTGCATGAATGCCAGTTCACACCCTCCAATAACATCCTCAAAATCTGTCTAAGAACAACCTCCTTACTCATCTTTAACTTATCTAACTCCATCATACCAACAACCATTAACCACAAGATACTCACCCAAGCCTTCTTCACACCAAAGATATTACCAAACCACAACTACCATTACTCCAAACATGCTAGCAACAAAACTAAACTTACCACGCAAGGAAAAACCAACAGAAACCAAACTAAGCAACTAAAGCAAAGATCACTTAACAAGGTTACCTGAAAACACAACACCACCCTGAAGCTTCATCGAACGAGCTCTCTTCCTTGCGGAACCAACATCCTTCGGTTGCACCCTTGCAGCACCAACAAACACTCCTGGGTCACCACCAACTCCTTGCGATAAGAAACCTTGACTGTTCCGCGCCAACATCAAGCAATCATGCTTCATGTGTCCAGCAGACCCACACTTCCAGCAAACTTCATCTTCCAAACTCTTCACAACTTTCTGCTTTTTACGCCACCTCTGAACCTCGCCTCGGCCGCACCCACGACCTTTCAAAGATCCTTTGGCCAACATCAAAGCTGACTTCACTCCATGAGGACAATCACGCTTAACATGCAACTTGGAACCACAATTCCAAAAAACACCTGCGCCCCAACAATTTCCAACATGTTGCCTTTTACAACGGTCACAAACAGATGACTGAGCTTCCACTCCTTGCTCAGGCAACACTTGCTCACCAACAGCATCAGCCGCACCTTGCTCAACCCTTGGAAATTCCCTTCCAAGATACCTTTCATAGAAAGCAGATACGAAGAAATCCCAATCAATATCAAGAATATGTGACGCCACAGCCACAGATGTCCACCAAGAACAAACATCCTCCAGCATCAGAGAAACAACACTCCCCAGCTTACAGGCATAATCACAGCCTTCCTGATCCAAAATCAGAACTACATTGGCCAACCAGGCCTCAAACATTTTCGGGGAAGAACCATGATACTCCTCAGCACCCAAATCAAGCAAATGCTGCTTCGGCAAACCCACACATTTAGCCAGCACATCCACTGATCCCACCTCAACCATAGCCTGAGATGTTCCCAACACCTCCTGAACAACAGGTAAAGAACTTTCCATCCCGGAACCAGCTTCCTTCCCTTGCCTTACCAACTCAACTTCAGTCACAGAAGACTGAGACAAAACACCTTTACAAAAGGGTGAATCCTTTGACTTAACAACCTGCCCCAAGGCAGCCACCATCTCACTCATCCTCCACTCTTTCATCATCTTTGCCATACCACTAACAACAAACAACATACAATCACAACAAACAAACAAAACCTGTTAGACCAGCATTAAGCAAGGATTCAAACTCCAACTCCAAAATAACACAATAGCTATATTAATAAGGCAATGGGTATCCCGAATCCTCCCCTTTACATGACATAACAGCCAACACAACATGAACATCACAACATCAAGCATATCAACAACATACCTTGATCATGCTTACACCAAACAACATCCAACAGCACTAGCACATTAGCAACATAACATGCTCAAAACACATTCATCATGCATAGCATCAGCTCATAACATCCACACATATCCATATGATCTCAACCAAGATTCATAACCACAAATCATGCTTGCATACACCAGCAACATGCTCAAAACATCAACAGCATATACAGAAACACATGCTTCAACCAACTTTCAACCATACAACAAGGTAAACATCAAGCACACTTACCACAACAACTTACCGTTTTCCCCAACCTTCGCAACTCAGCTCTGATACCACCAAATGTAACCCCCGTAGCCCGGCCTAGACGGTTGGCCCGAACTACGAAGATTACACGGGGAAAACCAAAGTCAACCCGAAAGTCAACCTTGATTAACGACCCTTTTTTTTTCTTTTTAATCTTATCTAGATGCACATTAACCTTAGATGTGATCACACAACCACCATGCTCAAAGATCACAATCATCAGAGATCAAACAGGGACCCAATTGAACAAATTACAACTTTAGGGACCAAATTGTAATTTCTGAAAACTTTAAGGACTTAACCAGATTTTAAGTTACCAACTTGAAATTAATCATGTTTCATGCTTCTCTGCCAAATTTCAGCTCAAACGGACATCCCGAACTCATACAATTGCACAAACAAGATTCAGGACCAAAATGCAAACATTTTGAAACATTTAACCGCCCATGTCAGCCCCCAACGGTCACCCGTTCCGAAACAGGCCAAGGCCGTTCCGAAACACGGGCCGTTCCGCAACGCGTTCCGCAACGGGGGTCTGGCAGAATGCTTTCCGTTTCAGAACGGTGACACCCGTTTCGGACGCCTGGGTTCATGCAGGGCACCCGTTCCGAAACGGTGTTGCCTGTTCCGAAACGCCTAGCCCAGAATGTTGCATTTTGCTCACTCAAACACACAATTGATCAATCAAACATGCTCCAAAAGCCACCAAACTTTGCCAACATGCAATTCAACATAAAAGAGACATACTTGCATCAACAATTCAACAAATAACCATCACATACGGAAAGCCCCAAATCTATAGGCATGCTTCCTACACAAGCAACCATTTAAGCACAAACCTTTCAATTCAACCTCAATTAAGCCAATTCATGTTTCAACAACATTAACAACAGTATTTAAACATTCGTGATCAACACATACGATCACAATAACAACAAATCGAGAGATTCTACCCCATTGCCCTTATTAACTATAGCTATTCACCGAGACATACATCTCCATTGGAGTCCACCTTGAATCCCTTGCTCCTTGCTGTCCAAACTTCAAGAATCTGCATTGATGGACAAAAAGGAGCGTAAGCACATAATGCTTAGTGAGGAATGCTCAAAACCAAAACACCATCAATGCAGCGGGTCTTTAAAACACTTTAAAACCAACCCGATTTGCTTTCCAAAACCATGTTCGAAAACTCTTTCAACATCAAGCTCAAAACATGCATAAACACCATATGCCAAGCTTAAACAAAACCATGGAAAACACATCCTTTCCACAACATACCTTTCTTTAACTTGAAAACCACATCAAGCAAGAAACCATTTAAAACCATAGTTCAATTAAACCATTTCATGCATTTAATCAAGGCATTATAAAACCATAACATCATATTCACATGCCTTTAACAACAAGTCATACATGACTCCAATGCAACATAGGTAATCCATGCTCTCATGCATCATTTATCAAATGATTACCAACACTTGTTCAACATACAAGTAGCATGCTTTTACTAGCATCATACACATCCCATGCAACAATGCATCTTACCAAGCAATCTCATGCTTCTTATGCAAACATGCATCAATTCAAGCATCTCATGCTTCACATGCAACCATGCATCATTTCAAGCAATCTCATGCTTCACATGCAACTATGCATCATTTCAAGCAATTCCATGCTTCACATGCAACTATGCATCATTTCAAGCAATCCCATGCTTCACATGATCAAGAACATTATATTGGCTTCCAAGAGATCAACCATATTCACTTTCCAACTTTTCAACCCGATCGGATACGCGGATTACAAGCGTGTCCCAACGCTTCCTACACACTACCCAATCCAAGGTCATCCAAATGGGCAACAACCTCCATTTGACCTTAACAACCTAAGGTTCCCATGCATGGACTTTTAAACACCATACAACCTTAGCTTTTCCTCAAGGTTACCATGTATAAACATACACCCTTGACATGCACAAGGTCTTCCCGTATGGACTTTCAACCACCATACAACCTTTGCATAACCGATTGGTAGTTGTAGACATCATCTAACGAGATCCGGGACATCACACACAAGATCCACACATGGACTTAACCATTGCCATTGTGATCTTAACAAGTACAAGGTTCTCACATAAGGACTTTTAACCACCTTATAACCTTTACTTAACCAAGGTCTACCGTGGGCAACAACCTCCACTACGACCTTAAGCAACCGAGGTCCTCCCGTGGGCACACCCTCCACTGACCTCATCTCGTTAGGAATACTTGAGGGGAGTTTACCCGGTCCACACTTGACCACTCCGCCATCAAGGCGACTTTATTCACGGTGCACCCAATCCTATAGCCGGCTAATTATACCCGATCAACGAACCAAGAACCATTCACATCTCTTGCCAACATAACCATCTTACAATAATATCCAATGTTCCACATGCATAAACATAATGCAAGCCATCACAACATTAGCTCAATGATCCACATGCATACGCATAATGCAAAACCATCACATCATTAGCTCAATGATTCACATGCATAAACAATATGCACAAGGTAACAATTATCATCATTAATCATCATCAACTCACTGTTTTTAAGCATCATACAAGGCCGATGAACAACATGCAACACTATGCATCAAAACCACATTTTCATTGCACTAAACCAAGGATCTCTTACCTTGAGCACCCTTTTCAATTGACTTTCAAAACCAGCATTAAACCATGCTAAAACATGCTTACAAAACAGAATTAAACCATGCAATAACACATGCACATCAATCATCAACCACAATTGATTTTAAAACCAAATCATACACAATCCAAGAGCAAAAACCTCTTCACTTACTCTTGAGCTTAGCAAAGTTGTTTAGACTTAAACTAAGCTCCCAAAAACCTTCAAACCATGTTTCAAAAGCTGAAATCCCAACTTCACTCACCGATTACCAAACAAGCCTAGCCAACAAGCTTTCCAAGCTTCCGAAACCTTCCGAAAACACCTCCAAAGCTCAAGGATCAACCTCCCCTGTTTCAAGCACACAAAAACAGAACATTAATGCATCCATATGCATTAAAACACCAGCAACATCAACACAACTCGCTGCTCATCACAAAACTAGCAATTTGGCTACCAAACACAACCGAAATCATCTCCAAACACTTCCAAAACTTAACCCAGCCAAGATCCATCACTTCTAACCATTTTTATACATCAAATAACATACAAAATGATCACAACCACGTCCTTATACCTCCAGGTATAACAGATCACCCAAAACACTCCAAAAACAACCAAAAACTCAAGCCAAACTTAGGAAATTCAACCTATCCGGGATTGCATTGATTAAACCTCAACTTCTAATCATTTTAACATTCATTTAACATCAATTTAACACCTCAAAACCCTGCTTAAACAGATCACACGAAAATTTCACCAAAATCCTCAAATCTTGCATTTTAGCCAAAAATCAAGATCTCAATTGAAAAGCCTTTAATAAAACATGAATCAAGGATTGAGAACTTAGGAATTTCAGTAAAGAACTGATAGTTTAGAGGAGAAGGACGTTCTTACCTCCAAACTTGAATTTCTCCATTTTAGAGCCAAAATGCTTGATGAATCAACTTGTAAATTGTGAGGTTTTGATGATGAGATGATTAGGAATCAAATGAGAATTGAAATGAGAGATTAAAATGTTAAAATCAAAGAAAGAAATCTGAGGAAATCTTGTTTGGGTTGAGAGAAAATGAGAGAAAAGAGAATTTGAGAGAAAATGGAAAATTAGTTGGAATTAGTTAAAATGATTTTTCCCTCTCTTTTCTTAATCTTTAAAATCAGATTTTAGACTTAAAATATCTTAGAAAAATCTGGAGAAATCCTTTTTGGAATAATAGCTCCTTAAAGATTCAAAGTTTCAATCCTTTATAAAACTGTCCCGCAACTTTCAAAAATTACATTTTGGTCACTAGCCAAAATGTCAACCTTCCGAACCTCATTTTCCAAAATTGATTTCACAGTTCACTTATACATATTAAAAGATGATTTTAGAATATTTTTTTCCATATTTTTAATGCAACCCGAACTAGGCTTTCCTAAATTCACTCTTAAATATTCGATCAGCACTTTGACCGAACCGGTCAACGCCAAAACTTCTGAGCCCAAAACCGGGGCGTTACAACTAGTATTCGGCAACTTTAAGGTTGTCGTCATCTTTTCCAGTAAAAGTATAAGCTTGATACTGTGAGAGCTTATCAATAGGTGCTCGAGTGTGTTAAACAACAGGATCAATATGTTGCACGACTTGTTCGGCCGTCATAGCAGTCATAAATTGCCTGAACATGTTGGCCATGTTCTTGTAACACTTAGCTTGAGCGGTAGGTGTTGCAGGCTCGGTACCCTAAACAGGAGGTTCCTGCGGTTGCGGTGGGTTCTGAGGATTTCCTCCTCTAATCTCCTCACCATGCGTCGAGGATCCGGTCGCAAGTTCGTCTATGTGAGCTTCATTAGTTGCAGACATAT
This sequence comes from Hibiscus tridactylites, assembly GCA_958450335.1. Classification (NCBI taxonomy): domain Eukaryota; kingdom Viridiplantae; phylum Streptophyta; class Magnoliopsida; order Malvales; family Malvaceae; genus Hibiscus; species Hibiscus tridactylites. The sequence goes on from OY288277.1 coordinate 69,359,100, forward strand.
CTATATGAAAGTTCAGATTAGTCGACAAGTCACGATATACGCAATATATACCCCCTAGGTGGGAAAGTAACACAATAACAATGCAATAAGCCTCGGTTTAGTCCTAGAATTGACTAAACTCTTTCTCTGATACCACAAATGTAACACCCCCTTCCCGGTCTGGTCGAGAATCGAGTCGGAAGGTGATACAGATGATTAATACAGTGAACGGTGCAACAAAATTCCAGTTTAATATTAACATTTAAACAATAACATGCAATGAATCATTACCACAATGTAACTTAGCCCAATTGATCCATACGAATCAGTAATTTATCATTTAGGGCTAATGCCCAACTATTACAAGTTTTAGAGACCAAATTGTAAATTTGACAAAATAGGGGTCCTTTGTTGCCATTTATTATACTAGTTTGAAATTCACCACAATATTAACATACCCATAAAATTTCATACAATTTGGAGTCCATTAGCTCATTCAATTTAATCTTTCAAAATTCAGTGACTAAACTGTGAACATTGCAATCTATCTAATATGCCTTTAACTAACCTCGTATCGAAACACTTTAGGGTTGTTTCGAAATGTGTGGATGATGGTCAACCCATGTTGACTTTTCTCCTTAGACCGTTTCGATATGGCAGCCCCCTGTATCGGAACAGATTTACTTCTTTTGAATTTGACTTTGACCTATTTCGATACTCTATGAACCCGTATCGAAATAATAGATTCCAGTGGCAAAATGTTCTGAAACGGATATAGACCGTATCGGTATGCCCCTGTTCTTTAGGTTCATTTATGCTTACCCATATTGAAACGTAATCACCCATTTCGGTACGGCCTGAAATGTAATGGCAGATTTTTGCTAGTTTTTATTCGATTTGATTTACTGAACGATGTCTAAATGCAATGAAACTTTACACACAACATTTCAATGGTATAAACTACTAGCATGTCAATTTTGGTGACCATATGAATACGTTTACTATGTTTTGACCTTTATGAGCTAAGTATGCACTTTTAAACCACTTTAAACCAAAACAAAAGGGCCATTTAGAGCCATCAATCATATTATAACATATGCATCACACAGACATATCAAATTGGGCATAAACGACTAGTTCAACTACTTTGCCACCTTCCTAGGAGTTCATAAGTCAAAACACTTTAGGGCTTGTAGTGACTTGTCTTGCCTTGACTATCCGATCCTCGAACACACGATCTTTCAACCTAAAATGCATGAGATGAGATACGTTAGGCATACATTGCCTAGCGAGGTAGTCATAAACGATATGAACAACAATGTAACAAGTATTTATATACATGCTCTCATGCTCATCAATATCAATACTGTAACCCCCGTAGCCCGGCCTAGACGGTTGACCCGAACTACGAAGATTACACGGGGAAAACCAAAGTCAACCTTGATTAACGACCCTTTTTTTTCTTTTTAATCTTGTCTAGATGCGCATTAACCTTATATGTGATCACACAAACACCGTGCTCAAAGATCACAACCATCAGTGATCAAACAGGGACCCAATTGAACAAAATACAACTTTAGGGACCAAATTGCAATTTCTGAAAACCTTAAGGACTTAACCAGATTTTAAGTTACCATCATAAAATTAATCATGTTACATGCTTCTCTGCCAAATTTCAGCTCAAACGGACATCCCGAACTCATGCAATTGCACAAACAAGATTCAGGACCAAAATGCAAACTTCACAAAACATTTGAAGATACCTTTAACCGAAATAACAGAACATGTATCGATACGCCTGGAGTCGTATCGATACGCGGGGAAGGCAGTAACCAAACTCGAGCAACGGTATCGATACGATATCGCCCGTACCGATACGGCATTCAAACTTTACCCAGATGAGTACCGATACCCACACAACCGTACCGATACGCTTGGGCAGAAAAGAGCATATTTGGCTCAGGCGTATCGATACGCAAGCCCGAGTACCGATACCCCTGCTTGAAATCGTCTCAAAAACAACATCATACATGCTTTAAACTTCAATTTAACAACACCAAATTATACCACATACTCAAACAACATACAGGGACCATAAATGCATCACCAATTCAACGTATAACCAACACATATGAAAAGCCCCAAATCTAAAGGCATGCTTCCTACACAAGCAACCATATAAGCACAAACATTTCCAAAGCAAACACATATAAGCCAATTCATGATTCAGCAACAACAACAACATTGAAACATACTTGTCCGAACATAAACGAATACAAAACATCAATCCGAGAGATTCTACCCCATTGCCCTTATTAACTATAGCTATTCACCGAGACATACATCTCCATTGGAGTCCACCTTGAATCCCTTTCTCCTTGCTGTCCAAACTTCAAGAATCTGCATTGATGGACAAAAAGGAGCGTAAGCACAAAATGCTTAGTGAGGAATGCTCAAAACCAAAACACCATCAATGCAGCGGGTCTTTAAAACACTTTTAAACAAACCCGATTTGCTTACCAAAACCATGTTTGAAAACCCTTTCAACATCAAGCTCAATTCATGCACAAACACCATATGCCAAGCTTAAACAAAACCATGGAAAACACTTCCATTTCACAACATACCTTTCTTTAACTTGAAAACCATATCAAGCAAGAAACCATTTAAAACCATAGCTCAAATATTCCAACACATGCATTTAATCAAGGCAACATAAAAAACCATAATAACATCTTCACATGCCTTTAAAAACAAGTCTTACAAGACTCCAATGCAACATAGATATTTCATGCTCACAAGCATCACTTACCAAATGATTACCAACACTTGTTCAACTTAACAAGTAAACATGCACTCACTAGCATTGTACACTTTTCATGCAACAACGCATCTCTTCAAGAAATCTCATGCTTCTCATGCAACCATGCATCAATACAAGCATCTCATGCTTCACATGCAAACATGCATCAATTCAAGCATCTCATGCTTCACATGCAAACATGCATCAATTCAAGCATCTCATGCTTCACATGCAAACATGCATCATACCAAGCATCTTATGCTTCACATGATCAAGAATATTACATTGGCTTTCAAGAGATCAACCACATTCACTTTCCAACTTATCAATTTGATCGGATACGCGGATTCCGAGCGTTGTCCCTACGCTCCCTACACACTACCCAATCCAAGGTCCTCCCGTGGGCAACAACCTCCACTTGACCTCAACATCCTAAGGTTCCCATGTATGGACTTTTAAACACCATACAACCTTAGCTTTTCCCACGGTTCCCATGTATGGACTTTTAACCACCATACACCCTTGACATGCACAAGGTTCTCCCGTATGGACTTTTAACCACCATACAACCTTTGCATAACCGATTGGTAGTTGTAGACATCATCTAACGAGATCCGGGACATCACACACAAGATCCACACATGGACTTAACCACTGCCATTGTGATCTCAACAAGCACAAGGTTCTCACATATGGACTTTGAACCACCATATAACCTTTGCTCAACCAAGGTCTTCCCGTGGGCAACAACCTCCACTGACCTCATCTCGTTAGGAATACTTGAGGGGAGCTTATCCAGTCCACACTTGACCACTCCGCCATCAAAGCGACTTAATTCACGGTGCACCCAATCCTATAGCCGGCTAACTATATCCGATCAACGAACCAAGAACCATTTACATCTCTTGCCAATATAACCATCTTACCATATTAATCCAATGTTCCACATGCATAAACATAATGCAAGCCATCACAACATTGGCTTAATGTTTCACATGCATAACCAATATGCAAAACCATTACATCATTAATCCAATGATCCACATGCATAACCATTATGCAAAAGGTAACATTTATCATCATTAATTCACTGTTTATAAGCATCATACAAAGCCAATGATCAACATGCAACACTATGCATCAAAACCACATTTACCATATACAAAACCAAGGATCCCTTACCTTGAGCATCCTCCTCAATTGGCTTTCAAAACCAGCATTAAACCATGCTAAAAACATGCTTACAAAACAGAATTAAACCATGCAAAACACATGCATATCAATCATCAAACACATTTGATTTTAAAACCAAATCACACACAATTCAAGAGCAAAAACCCATTCACTTACTCTTGAGCTTAGCAAAGTTGATTAGACTTAAACTAAGCTCCCAAAAACCTTCAAACCTTGTTTCAAAAGCTGAAATCCCAACTTCACTCACCGATTACCAAACAAGTCTAGCTAACAAGCCTTCCGAGCTTCCGAAAAACACCTCCAAGCTCACGGATCCAACTCCCCTGTTTCAAGCACACAAAAACAGAACATTAATGCATCCTTATGCATTAAAACACCAGCAACAACAACACAATTGCTGCTCATCACAAATCTAACAATTTGGCTACCAAACACAACCGAAATCACCTCCAAACACTTCCAAAACTTAACCCAGCAAGATCCATCACTTCTAACCATTTTTATACATCAATTAACATGCAAAATGATCACAACCACGTCCTTATACCTCCAGGTATAACAGATCACCAAAAACACTCCAAAAACAACCAAAAACTCAAGCCAAACTTAGGAAATTCAACCTATCCGGGATTGCATTGATTAAACCTCAACTTCTAATCATTTTAGCATTCATTTAACATCATTTTAACACTTCAAAACCCTGCTTAAACAGATCACACGAAAATTTCACCAAAATCACCAAATCTTGCATTTTAGCAAAAAATCAAGATCTCAATTGAAAAGCCATTAATAAAACATAAATCAAGGATTGAGAACTTAGGAATTTCAGTAAAGAACTGATAGTTTAGAGGAGAAGGACGTTCTTACCTCCAAACTTGAATTTCTCCATTTTAGAGCCAAAAAGCTTGATGAAACAATTTGCAAATTGAGAGGTTTTGTTGATGAGATGATTAGGAATCAAATGAGAGTTGAAATGAGAGATTTAGATGTCAAAATCAGAGAAAGAAATCTGGAGAATTTTGTTTGGGTTGAGAGAAAATGAGAGAAAAGAGAATTTGGGAGAAAATGGAAAGTTAGTTGGAAATTTGGTTAAAATGATTTCCCTCCTTTTCATAATCTTTAAAATCAGATTTTAGACTTAAGATATATTAGAAAAATCTGGAGAAATCCTTTTTGGAATAATAGCTCCTTAAAGATTCAAATTTTCAATCCTTTATAAAACTGTCCCGCAACTTTCAAAAATTACATTTTGGTCACTAGCCAAAATGTCAACCTTCCGAACCTCATTTTCCAAAATTGATTTCACAGTTCACTTATAAATATTAAAAGATGATTTTAGAACATTTTTCCATATTTTCAATGCAACCCGAACTAGGCTTTCCTAAATTCACTCTTATATATTCGATCAGCACTTTGACCGAACCGGTCAACGCCAAAACTTCCGAGCCCAAAACCGGGGCGTTACAAATACTTTGCATTAATATGCAATGTTTAACATATTCATTTCATCATTAACCTTAGATTGAATCAAGATAATGGATACGCGAATTCCTACGCCTCGCCAAATTAATGAATGGTCTACTCCCTTCGCCTCGCCAATATGACCAATATCAATACACATCCCTCCGCCTCGCCAAATCAATATAGGTCGTAGCCTTAGGACCGTAGTACACTTGTACCCTAAGCTTATGAATTCTATGGCATGCCAATTGTATCCATTGTCCATTCAAATCCAAGGTTCCAATGTCTGTCTCCATATTCAATGTTCAATAAGAATTCCAATGACCAATAATTTCAATATTTTCAATGACTAACATGTCTCATTATCAATGTTTCATGGTTCAATGTCAATGTCAATGTCAATATCAATATCCGATGATGTCTTTACAGTATTTCAATAACAATAACTATATCAATGACAATGCACAATGACGATACCAATAACTATGTCCGATATTCAATAACAACTTACCGACACTTACCGAGGTGTCTGTTTAACAATAAAATGTAACTTCCTCAATAGTAGTGTTAGCTTAATGATCAAAACAACAATAAAATATTCGGGAAGGCTTTTCGCCTAATCTCGAGACTCCGACTACACTCACCTCAAAATCTGATGCTCCTAAGGCTCTCGGATAACAATCCCCTTGTTCCTAGCTTTGGATGGAGACGATGGATGTTCTTTATCAACTTCTTGAGCTAGGAACTCAATAGGAGTGTGTTAAGAATGATACTACGATATCATAATCAAGTTAGCGATGTCAAAATCGATATCTAAACTAGTAATAGCTATTAGATATTAATATGAGCATGGATAGATAAACCCTAATTTGTGATGGAGCTTGATATATCCATGGAACTTAATAATTATTTAAGGGGATAGACTTCCCAAATCACTATCAATGTTTCGATAGCAATGATTCAAAGAAAAGTAAGCTTTAAATCAAGATCTAATGGAGGTGTGTTGTAACGCCCCGGGTTTAAGGGTGAGATGTTACTCGGGTAATCGGGTTTGAGTCTTGGGTTCGTTTCAAAATTTAATTATGCTTTGGTTTAAATTAAAAAGAGTTTTAGTCATTAATGGCATTTTTGTAATTTTAAAGTAAAGGGAAATAAAATATGAGAAAAGGGGGTTTTGAAATTGGCAATCCATCATCTTCTTCTCTTCATTTCACGTTAAACCCCTCTTATCCCCTAAAACACTATTCCATCAAATCCCACCCTCATTTCAAGTGCTCTCTTCAACGTAAGCACGTTTTTGGAATCTCCGCACTATTTCCAACATTTCCATAGCTTTAGTTTTCAAAGAAATCCTCTTTCAAGGTTTTTGAGGTTTTCAAGTTTTTGAAGAGAAAGCATGAGACTTTAAAGGATTTTCGTTTTGTTTTGATGTGTAGAGTTAAATTATGAGTTAACCTAGCCCAAAGGTACATTATATCTCAATTTGGTTGTTTTTTATTAAGAATCCCGAAATTGGGTTTTGGGGGGTATTTTAGAAGTGTCAAATTCTGTGTTTTTGGTGTGGTTTTGTGAAAGAGAGTTGGGCTGGGGTTATGGTGGTATTAGAAGGGTGTTTTGAGGATGTTTGGAGGTGTTTTGGACTTTGGAATTTGTAGTTTCCTGTTGGGTCATTCGGGAGTACGAAAATGAAGGATGTTTGTTGGTTCATGGGATGAAAATGTGGTGAATGGGTCTTGGAATTGTATCTTGATTGTGACTGTGATTTTGGGCCTAAATGATTGAGTAAATTGTTATTTTTGATTGACCAGAATCAAGTGAAAACATCGGAGAGGCTTCAGGCACGAATCCGGGGAATTTGGAGAGTTGAGATTGGTGTTCGGCTTCCGTTTGGGTTGCAACGGTGAGTAGAAATGTTTAACCTTGTATTGCTTTCGAAAAGGGATTCTTGGGGGTTTGGGTGGAGCCTTGAGGGCTCACCTAAACCCAAGTGTAATTTTACTAATCCTACTTTAATGGTTATGTGATGATGCGTAATTAATTGTTGTGTTATCATGTGCATTGTGGATTGCTTTTACATCCGTTGATGTTGTGTAGTCGTTGTCGATATCGAGCCTCACATGATGGTGTTCATAACTACGGTGATGAGTGGTCCCACCGGTAGTGACTAGTAGTAAAGTAAGGTGATTAGTTGTCCCATCAGAAAACTACTAGTCAAACGGTGATGTGTGGTCCCACCGTGTGTGTTGGTTGTGCACGTACCAACCATGTAGTTGTCTTGTTGTGATATATTTCGTGCATTCAATGGTTTATTTATTATTTAAGAAAAGTGTTTTGAAAACAGCATGATTGTTGAGTTTTAGAGCTTCGCTCACTAAGCTATCTAGCTTATGCTCTCCTTTTTCCGACATACAGATCGTTAGAGTTCGGAAGGCAAGTGGGCAAGGGAGGAGCTTTTTGGAGTTCTCAAGTAGCTAAAGTATGATTTAAGTAATTGTAATAATGCCTAGACTTTGGGGGTATTAGACTTGTATGGTGTTGGAGTTCAAACTCCTTCGTTGGCTTTTGATGTTCTAGCATGTTGGTTGTTGGTGCCATGTGTTGTATGAGCATTGTTGGACTCATGTATGTTGGATTGTGGTTAATGTCTTGTGTTTGAGGGTTTAGACCCTTTTCTATAAATGCTATGAGATGTTATGAGAGCATGTAAACCTTGTCATGAATTGTCTATATGTGTGTTTGTTTGCCTTGAATGGAATGGTAAAGTCATGTGTGTTTTATGCAAGTTTCCTACCTAAATGCCTATCTTGAGATGTATGTCATGTTGGTTCAGTTAAGTAGCCTTCATGCCTAATTTTGGTTTCTAAATGATGTATGAATGTCGATATGATACTAGGCAAGTCGTAAATTGCATCTAGAGTTGTGTCTTTGTGCCTTTTGCTTCTAATTTGAGTCTTGCAGTGCAGGGCGTATCGGTACGCCCAAGGGCCGTATCGATACGATCCTACACTTTGGGACTTAGATTTGGCTTAGCGTATCGGTACATTGGGGTGAATCGATACGCCAAAACTTCTCTGGAAATCTGAGATTTTGATGAGATTTTGGCGTATCGGTACGGGTCTTGGGTGTATCGGTACGGTCTTATCTCGTTGATCGTGAGAAGTTGACCATCGAGGGCATATCGGTATGGTCAACCTGTGTACCGATACGGTCTCCCTGGTTTTACTTTGGGCAGTTGACCTAGTCAAGGGGTATCGATACCCTCTTCTAGAGTATCGATACGGACTGTTGTACAAACTAAAATGGGTTGTTTTAAATTGCTTGCTTGCATGTTTGTTTTAATTCATTGTGTTTCTGTTATTGTGTTTCACATAGGAAGTATTAAAGCCTCTAAACAAGATAATGTTAAAAGAAATTTCCTAGGGTTGCTAACCGAAGGGGAGCCTTAACGGGTTTCACTTTGGTTTTCCCCGTGTGACCCACTCGGACCGGCCAGTCATCCTGACCGGGACGAGGGGGTTACATTTGGTGCTATCAAAGCCAGGTTTCCGAGACCTCGGGTAGGTAAGTGAGGTAAGGTTGATATGTTATATTGTTACTTTGTATCAATGAGTGTTTTACCATGTATGCTTGAAGTTGCTTGCTAGTACGGTGTTTGGAAGCGTGTTTTAATGGCTTTTGTTTTGGTTAAGGGTTAGTCAAATGTCCCCATTGTTAGGTGCTATTGTCAAAAAATGGTTTTGATTAAATGAGCTTGAGAACCTAGGTCCTTGTCCTTATGCTAACCTAACGTTTTTCTTGTGTGTTGTGTGTTTGTTGTTTTAGATTCTACCTTGATATGGTGAGACCGAGGGGGCGACCTAGAGCGGGTGACCAGGCACCCGGAGGTGAGCCTCCTGTTCCTTCTGCTCCCGGTGGTAATAGAGTAGGTGGCGAAGGAAATGTGCCTCAGGCTGGTGCGCAAGTCGGAGGTGGTGGTAATGGGACTGAGGCTGATGCTAATGTTGGAGGTGTTGGAACACAGACGGGTCAGGGTCTGGCAGGCGCGTACATGACCCATTTGATTCAGACCATAGCCGGAGCTTTTCAGACAGCTTTGGCCGGTGTTCAAGCTGCAGTACCACCTCAGGGTGTAGGGACAAGATTACCCCTAGAGAGGCTCCGTAGTTTGGGCGGAGTTGAGTTCTGTGGGTTGACTCCCGAGGGTTCGGAGGCGTGGCTTGAGAGTACCACACGCATCTTGGGACAGATGGAGTGCTCAAACGCCCGTAAGTTTGGTTGCATCGTCTCCTTGCTTCAGGGGGACGCATATACTTGGTGGATCGTTGTTACTTTGGGTATGGCCGAAGCGGATATCACGTGGGAGTTCTTCAGAAATGCCTTCAAGAGGAAGTATCTCGAAGTTCGTTACTTGGATAAGAAGAAGAGGGAGTTTAAGGCCTTGGTTCAGGGTAATAGGACCATGTCTGAGCACGAGGTTCAGTTTGTGAGATTGAGCCAGTATGCACCTGAGTTGGTTCCTAGTGAGAGGGAGCGGTGTGAGCGCTTCTGGTATGGGTTGACTAGAGATGTGAAGACCTACATGCTTGCCTCTGACTACACTGAGTTTGATGTTTTGGTCTCTAGGGCCAAGGATATTGAGTAGAACTTGGGCTCCAGTTCCCGTGCTAGTGGGTCCGATTCCGGGAAGAGACACGCGAACTGGGATAGAGATCATGCCAAGAGGCATAGGGATAGGAGGTATCGGCCGGATTCGAGACAGAGGGGTGGTAACTATGGGTGGGGCCATCAGGGCCATGGAGCTTTGGTGCACACTTCGGAGTGCACTAGATGCAGGAGACGCCACCAGGGCGAGTGTACGAGTACCTTCGGGCCATGTTGGAACTGTGGTTCCTGAGATCATATGAGGCGTAACTGTCCACACCCAGCTAGGGGCGAACCGACCCCAGCTAGGGGTTTTGAGCATCAGAGAGGTCATGGGCGCGGTCGTGGAAACTTTCAGCTGAGGAATGAGGGTTAGAGGAACTTAGCTCATGTAGTGGCAGTTAAGCCCGAGGGAGGAGGACCGGCTAGGGTGTATGCCTAGCATGAGGCTGGGAATGACACGGACGTCATTACAGGTAATTTCTCGTTACAGTCTTTGAGTTTGCAATCTTTGATAGATTCGAGGTCGACACATTCATATATTCTGGGTGAGCATGCAAGGTTATTAGGGTTACTATGTGAACGGTTAGAGGTAGGTGTGAATGTTACTAGCTCTTTTGGTGATACAGTGGTAGTTAGGAAAATGTATAGGAGGTGTCCCTTGATGGTTCAGGGCCACATGTTTCCGGTTGATATGATGGAGTTACCGTTCTATGGCTTTGACGTGATTTCGGGCATGGATTGGCTCGTAGAGCATAGAGCTAGGGTTGAATTTGAGACCAAGAGAGTCACCTTGAGGCTTACGGATGACTTTGAGGTTGTGGTAGTTGGTGAGAACGTTAGGTTCTTGTCCAATGTTGTTTCAGCTTTGGAAGCTCAGAAGTTGTTGAGTTCGGGTTGTCAGACTTACTTGGCTTATGTGATGAATCTGAATATGAGTGAGGTGAGACCGCAAGACATCAGGACCGTATGTGATTTTCCGAGTGTCTTTCCGGAAGAGTTGTCAGGTTTGCCTCCTAATAGAGCAGTTGAGTTTGCTATTGAGACGTATTCTGATTCTGCATCAGTGTCTAGTACTCCGTATAGAATGGCACCGAAGGAGTTGAAAGAGTTGAAGACACAACTTCAAGAGTTGTCCGATAGAGGTTTCATTAGACCTAGTGTTTCTCCATGGGGTGCTCCGGTCTTGTCTGTGAAAAAGAAAGACGGTAGCATGAGGATGTGTATAGATTATAGGCAGTTGAACAAAGTGACAGTGAAGAACAAGTACCCTTTGCCTAGGATAGATGACTTGCTTGATCAGTTGAGAGATGCTTACGTGTTTTCGAAGATCGACTTGCAAGTACTATTAGTGTAAGGTAAAGGACGTGAACATACTGAAGACAACCTTTCGTACACGTTATGGGCACTATGAGTTTTTGGTGATGCCTTTTGGGTTGACTAACGCTCCAGCAGCTTTCATGGATATGATGAACCGTGTGTTTCATGAGTTCTTAGACAGATTTGTGGTAGTCTTCATAGATGACATCCTAGTGTACTATAGGATAGAAGAAGAGCACGATGAGCATTTGCGGTTGGTGCTTCAAACCTTGCTTAAGAACAAGTTGTATGCCAAGCTAAGCAAATGTGAGTTTTGGATTAGGGAGGTAGTCTTCCTAGGTCACATGATCTCGGCTAATGAGATTAGTGTGGATCCCAAGAAGATAGAAGCTATGGTGAATTGGAAACAACAGAAGTCAGTGACAGACATCCGTAGTTTCCTAGGTTTGGCGGGATACTATAGAAGATTTGTCGAGGGATTTTCTAGGATAGCGGCCCCTTTGACTAAGTTGCTTTAGAAGAATGTTCCACATGAGTGGTCAGATGCAAGGCAAGAAGCGTTTGAGAAGTTGAAGAATGCTTTGACCGAAGCTCCTATCTTGATTCAGCCTGAACCAGGGAGAGAGTTTGTGGTTTTCAGTGATGCATCATACGTATGGTTAGGTTGTGTGCTTATGCAAGGAGGTAAGGTGGTAGCCTATGCTTCGAGACAGCTGAAAGTGCACGAGAAGAACTATCCCTCTCATGACATAGAGTTAGCCATCGTAGTGTTCGCTTTGAAGATATGGAGACACCATATTTATGGTGAGAAGTGTACCGTATATACCGACCACAAGAGCTTGAAGTACTTGATGTCTCAGAGGGAGTTGAACCTTAGGCAGCGTAGGTGGTTAGAACTTCTTAAGGATTATGACCTTACGATAGAATACCATCTGAGTAAGGCAAACGTAGTGGCTGATGCTTTGAGTAGAAAAGTGGCGGTTGAGTTGCGAGCTATGTTTGCAAGATTTAGTGTGTCCAAGGATGGTGGGTTGATATCCGAACTTCAGGTTAAGCCTTCGCTAGCTCAGTTGATTCGAGAGAAGCAGTTGCAAGATGAGTCTTTGGCACCTCACGTGCAAGATATAGCCAAAGATAAGCCTACCGATTATTATTTTGGTGAGAATGGGATCCTATGTTTCAAGGATAGGATAGTGGTTCCAGAAGATGTCGAGTTGAGACGTATGATCTTGAATGAAGCTCATAACAATCCTTTTGCCATGCATCCGGGTAGTACGAAGATGTATCGAGGGTTAAAAGAAGAGTACTATTGGGTTGGATTGAAGAAGGATGTTGTCGAGTTTGTGAGTAAGTGTATGGTTTGTCAGCGAGTCAAAGTCGAGCATCAGTTTCCTTCAGGGTTGTTACAGCCGTTGAAGATTCCGAAATGGAAGTGGGAACGTATCACCATGGATTTTGTGCCAGGGTTACCGTTGACTCCTTCGAGGAAAAATTCAGTGTGGGTAATAGTTGATAGGTTTACTAAGTGTGCTCACTTCATACATGTTCATACCACCTATAATTTAGATAAGTTGATTGATCTGTCATCAAGGAGATAGTGAGATTTCATGGGGTACCGAAATCGATTGTGTCAGACCGAGATCCGAGGTTTACAACTAGATTTTGAGAGTGCCTGCATCGTGCCTTGGGTACTTGGTTGAACTTCAGTACTTCGTATCATCCGCAGTCAGATGGTCAGTCTGAGAGAGTGATTCAGGTGTTGGAAGACCTGTTGAGATGTTGTATCATCGGTTTTTAGGGGTCGTGGGAGAAACATCTACCGTTAGTAGAGTTTGCATACAATAACAGTTACCAAGCTAGTATTCAGATGGCACCGTATGAAGCTCTGTATGGTAGGAAGTGTAGGACTCTGATTTGTTGGGCCGAAGCCGGACAAAAGCTTGTACCGATGCCCGATTTACTTAAGGGTACTACCGAGAAGGTAAAGTTGATATGTGATCGTTTGAAGGCAGCCTCAAACCGAAAAAAGTCATATGCCGATTTAAAGAGGAAAGAGATAGAGTATGTCGTGGGTGAGAAAGTGTTTTTGAAAGTCTCACCTTGGAAGAAGGTGATGAGGTTCGGTAGGAAAGGTAAGTTGAGTCCGAGATTCATTGGGCCTTATGAGGTAGTTGATAGGTTTGGTCACGTTGCTTATAGATTGAGACTCCCGACCGAACTAGAGAAGATTCATGATGTGTTCCACGTGTCGATGCTCCGAAAGTATATATCGGATCCGTCTCACGTAATGGCAGTGGAAGAGATCGAATTGAATCCGGATTTGACATATGATGAAGAACCAGTGGAGATCTTAGCCTCAGACATCAAGGTGTTGCGTGGCAGATCAATTGAGTTGGTCAAGGTGAGGTGGCAACTTCGAGGGGTGGACGAGGCCACTTGGGAGAGAAAGAAGGATATGGAAAGGCAGTTTCCTTATCTCTTTCAGTCAGGTAATTTCGAGGACGAAATTCCTTAAGTGGGGGAGAGTTGTAACGCCCCAGGTTTAGGGGTCGAACGTTACTCGGGTAAATCGGGTTCGAGTCGTGGGTTCGTTTCAAAATTTAATTGAGCTTTGGTTTAAATTAAAAAGAGTTTGAGTCATTAATGTCATTTTAGTAATTTTAAAGTAATGGGAAATAAAATAAGAGAAAAGGGGGTTTTGAAATTGGCAATCCATCATCTTCTTCTCTTCATTTCACGTTAAACCCCTCTTATCCCCTAAAACACTATTCCATCAAATCCCACCCTCATTTCAAGTGTTCTCTTCAAGGTAAGCACGTTTTTGAATTCTCCTCATTATTTCCAACATTTCCATAGCTTTAATTTTCATAGAAATCCTCCTTCAAGGTTTTTGAGGTTTTCAAGTTTTTGAAGAGAAAGCATGAAACTTTAAAGGATTTTCGTTTTGTTTAGATGTGTAGAGTTAAATTATGAGTTAACCTAGCCCTAAGGTACATTATATCTCAATTTAATTGATTTTTATTAAGAATCCCGAAATTGGGTTTTGGGGGTATTTTAAAAGTGTAAAACTTTGTGTTTTTGGTGTGGTTTTGTGAAAGAGAGTTGGGCTGGGGTTATGGTGGTATTAGAAGGGTGTTTTGATGATGTTTGGAGGTGTTTTGGACTTTGGAATTGGTAGTTCCTACTGGGTCATTAGGGAGTACGAAAATGAAGGATGTATGTTGGTTCATGGGATGAAAATGTGGTGAATGGGTCTTGGAATTGTATCTTGATTGTGACTGTGATTTTGGGCCTGAAAGATTGAGTAAATTGTTGCTTTTGTTTGACTAGAATCAAGGGAAAACATCGGAGAGGCTTCGGGCACGAATCCGGGGAAATTGGAGAGTTGAGTTTGGTGTTCGGCTTCCGTTTCGGTTGCAGCGTGAGTAGAAATGTTTAACCTTGTTTTGCGTTCGAAAAGAGATTCTTGGGGGTTTGGGTGGAGCCTTGAGGGCTCACCTAAACCCAAGTGTAAGTTTACTATTAATCCTACCTTAATGGTTATGTGATGATGTGTAATTAATTGTTGTGTTATCATGTGCATTGTGGATTGCTTTTACATCCGTTGATATTGTGTAGTCATTGTCGATATCGAGCCTCACGTGATGGTTGTCATAACTATGGTGATGAGTGGTCCCGCCGGTAGTGACTAGTAGTAGAGTAAGGTGATGAGTGGTCCCATCGGAAAACTACTAGTCGAACGGTGATGCGTGGTCCCACCGTGTGTGTTGGTTGTGCATGTGCAAATCATATAGTTGTCTTGTTGTGATATCTTTCGTGCATTCAATTGTTTATATATTATTTAAGAAACGTGTTTTGAAAACTGTATGATTGTTGAGTTTTAGAGCTTCGCTCACTAAGCTATTTAGCTTACGCTCTCCTTTTTCCAACATGCAGATCGTTAGAGTTCGGAAGGCAAGTGGGCAAGGGAGGAGCTTTTTGGAGTTCTCAAGTAGCTCAAGTATGATTTAAGTAATTGTAATAATGCCTAGACTTTGGGGGCATTAGACGTGTATGGTATTGGAGTTCAAACTCCTTTGTTGGCTTTTGATGTTCTAGCATGTTAGTTGTTGGTGCCATGTGTTGTATGAGCATTGTTGGACTCATGTATGTTGGATTGTTGTTAATGTCTTGTGTTTGAGGGTTTAGACCCTTTTCTATGAATGCTATGAGATGTTACGAGAGCATGTAAACCTTGTCATGAATTGTCTATGTGTGTGTTTGTTTGCCTTGAATGGAATGGTGAAGTCATGCGTGTTTTATGCAAGTTTCCTACCTAAATGCCTATCTTGAGATGTATGTCATGTTGGTTCAGTTAAGTAGCCTTGCATGCCTAATTTTGGTTGCTAAATGATGTATGACTGTCGATATGATACTAGGCAAGTCTTAAATTGCATCTAGAGTTGAGTATTTGTGCCTTTTGCTACTAATTTGAGTCTTGCAGTGCAGGGCATTTCGGTACGCCCAAGGGCCATATCGATACGGTCCTACACTTTGGGACTCAGATTTGGCTTAGCGTATCGGTACACGGGGGTGTATAGATACGTTAAAACCTCTCTAGAAATCTGAGATTTTGACGAGATTTTGGCGTATTGGTACGGGTCTTGGGTGTATCGGTACGATCTTATCTCGTTGACCATGAGAAGTTGACCATTGAGGGCGTATCGGTACGGTCAACCTGTGTACCGATACGGTCTCCTTGGTTTGACTTTGGGCAGTTGACCTAGTCAAGGCGTATTGATACCCTCTTCTAGAGTATCGATACGGCCTGTTGTACAAACTAAAATGGGTTGTTTTAAATTGCTTGTTTGCATGTTTGTTTTAATTCGTCGTGTTTCCGTTGATGTGTTTCATATAGGAAGTATTAAAGCCTCTAGACAAGATAATGTTAAAAGAAATTTTCTAGGGTTGCTAACCGTAGGGGAGCCTTAACAGGTTTCACTTCGGTTTTCCCCGTGTAACCACTCGGACCGGCAGTCGTCCAGACCGGGACGAGGGGGTTACATGTGTGCTTAGGTTGAAGGAGACGATAGCTTTAAGGGAGGTGCTTGCTTTCATTAACAATCGGGTAAGCTTTTCTTTCAATTCTCTTTTATCATATTTAAATACAATGAACCGATGGCTTTCCTTCACATGAAGGAAGCTCATCCAATTAATCCACGTAGGTGGTAATTTTATTTGATGAAGGGCTAATCGCAAGGTTAGTCCCTCAACTCTCAATACTTTGTGACTTTATCTCAAACTTTCAATTTTCTCCGATTAGCCACTAAATAGGTCTCAATATTATTCGATATGGCCCAATGACAACAATTTAGCTCAATTAGAGTACAATATCAATAATTAACTAGCCAATACAATATCCAGACTTTATCAATGCAAAATTTTTTATCACTAGAACTAGGGATGTAAAAACAAGTCAGGATCTGGAAACCTGCTCGAGTCAGAACCTGATTTAACCCGAGAATTCGATGATCCGAACCCGAACTGTAACTGACTGTTGCTGACCCGAACCCGAGTTGAACCTGTTACTGTAGCAACCGAACCCGATCTGTGTCCGACTGAAAACAACCCGAACCCGAATCTGACCTGGTAATTTTGACCTGAAACCCGACCTGCATCCGATTGAAACGAACCCGAACCCGAGACCGACCTGGCAAATTACCTGATATTATCCGACTGAAACGACCCGAGATCCGATTTTACCCGACCTATTTTGAACCCGACCTGTTAATGGACCCGACCTGTTTTGAACCTGAACTGTTGTTGACCTGAACTAATGTAGACCTGTTTATTATAAACTTAAAAAATTTTTAATAGATTATGTTAATTTCGTTACTTAAAATTATATACTTAAAAATTTGTTTAATACTTAAAAATTTGTTTAAGTATAAAAATATATACTATGTATAATAAAATTATATACTTAAAATATTTGACTTATTTTGTACTAAATATATAATATATTAGTAATATATAATTAATATAATATATTAAACTTGTATACTTTATTATGTCAAATGTCTTTCAATTGACATAATAACTTATTTTACTAAAGTTATTAACATAATAAGAAAATTCTTTTAAGTATTATACTAATTATATATTATATTAATTGAAAGACAATTGTCATAATATATACTAAGTTATTAGCTTATATTTTGTCTTATTTTTCGTACTTATTATGCTTCATATTTATGTTAACTTAAATTATATAAAACATATTGACATAATAAATACTAAGTTATTAACTTATAATTTGTCTTATTTTTCGTACTTATTATGCTTCATATTTACGTTAACTTAAATTATATAAAACATATATACTAAGACAATTGACATAAAATATACTAAGTTATTAAGTCTTTCAAATTAACAGTTAAGTTAGTATTATGACAGATAGCTTAGATTGATATATATTAAGTCTTTCAAATTAAAAGTTAAGATAGTATTATGACAATTTTGTCTTTCAAATGATTAATATAAATTAAGTCTTTCAAATGATTAATATATTAAGTCTTTCATATTTATGTCACTTTGCTAACTTGAAATTAACAGTTAACTTAAATTAACAACGAACAATGAACAAAATGAAGAAATCGGGTTAACTTCATAATAACAGTTAACTTAAATTCTAATAATTTTACAAACATATAATTAAAATAAGTTAATAACAAAGAGAATACAAACTTTAAGTTTACAAACAGAATAGAAGCTTACAAAATGATAAGTAATTTTGCTCTCAGATCTTATAGCAAAGTCAAAAGACTTTGCTACCAGAAAGATCATCATCGAGCAACAACATAGCTACCAACAAGTTTTAATATTGGGTAATTTAGCTATGAAAGCAAAGAAACCAGCAAAATTAAAACAAGGACAACAAAATAAAACCAACAAACTAACAGTACTTAATACCCAGCAACCAGCAACCAACAACCAACAACCAGCAAGACAGCAATCGGCAAAGAACGTCAACCAGCATCAAACTCAGCATTGAACAGCAACCAGAACAAAACAACACTAAGTGAAAAAAAAACAAGGTATAAGAAAAAGTAAACAACACTAAAAGAAATAAAAGACATGTAAAATAAAGAAACAAAAAGATGAGAAAGGTAAACTTACATTTTTGGGCAACAGAAAAGGAGCATTGTATGACCAAGTCCAGCAACATCAAAATATAACAGCAACATAAACTGTAAGTTAAAAAAACAAAAGTGAAAACAGAGACTAAGAAACAGAAACAAAACGAAAGTAAAAACTGAGAGAGATTAGAATACCTCATTCAGGAATGGGATCTTCAACAGCAACATCAGGCAGAGAAGATTCATTCACAACAGCCAGATATTCATCATCTTTATCCTCAGGCTCAAATCCATACAACCAATTACGGGTTGTAACAAAAATTTCAACATTTTTGGGCAAAAGTCTAGCCCTCAACTTGTTCAAAATCCGACCCCCCATACTAAATGAGGATTCGGATGCAACAGAAGTAATTGGAATGGCTAAAACATCTCTAGCCATGAGAGAAAGAGTAGGAAAAGAAACAGACTGTGACTTCCAATACTCTAATATATCAAACTCAGAATCATCAGACCGAGGGAGAAGGGGCAAAGATATGTAAGAGTCAACATCAGATTTACCACTCCTAGAAGCGGCCAAATTAGCATCAAAGTTCTACAAAAAAACATAAAACTAGTTAGAAAACTGTAAGTAAAAGAAACAAAACTGAAAACATAAACAAAAACAAAACTGACCTGAAACAGATTTGACTTTTTGAAGGTTTGAAGCCGATTCAAACTCAAAACACTTGTACTTTGAGATGAATTGCATTGGACAGAAGAATTAGAAGAAGATGAAGAACACAGAACAGTTCTAGAATAATAGATATACAAATTCACAAATTCATTGTACACAAGACTAACCCTCCTCTCAACCTCATCCTCAACATAGAGGACACCATACAACTCCTTCAGAAGTTGCAACTTATAACGGGGATCAAGTAAAACAGCAAAAGACAGAATAGTAGAGTGTTCAGACCAGTATTTCTCATACAACTCAAGCATAGGACCAGCCATAGCAGAAATTCCAACACAAGGATCATTGTGAGCATCACACAGAAGTTTCTCAATTGCAACAACATTAGCCAGATATAAATTAGAAGTAGGATACTTGGATCCTGAGAACAGAGTGGTAATCTCATAAAATGGCTCAAGAAAATCACAGATCAAAGTTGCAGTTTCCCACCCATCCTCTAAAATAATATCCAGGCCATTCTCTCTATTAACAAACAAATTGATAGCTAACTTAGCATCAATAGCCCTACGTAGCATCAAATAAGTGGAGTTCCACCTAGTAGGGACATCCAAAACTAACTTCCCAGAAAAATCAGAACCACAATCTCTAACAGCAGAATCAAAACCACATAGTCTAGAATCAGAAGAGTCAATAAATTTAACAATTTCATGCAACTTAACAATAGAAGAATCAATAACCTTCAACCCTCTTTGAACTATCAAGTTCAGAATATGAGCAGCACATCTAATGTGAAAGTATTTACCATTGCAAGGAAGGGGAGATATGGCATGCAAATCGTCTTTGAGACGCTTAACCATTCTATCATTAGCAGATGCATTATCAAGGGTTATAGTAAACACTTTCCTTTCAAGACCCCACTCACATAACAACTTCTTAACAAACTTATATATAGACTCACCATCATGGGGTGGGGGGAAACGACGAAAGTTAAGAATTTTTTACTGAAGCTTCCAATTATTATCAACATAATGGGCAGTCAGAGCAAAATATGAACGTGAAGTGCAAGCAGACCAACCATCACATGTAAAACAGATTCGACTTGAAACAGAAAGCATTGAATCAATTAACAACTTCTTATGCTTCTCATGCTTTAACATGCAATGCTTAGTAATAGTATACCTAGAGATATCCTTGACATTAGAATTAAGATAACGATGCAAAATCCTAAGTTTATCATGCTCAACCATGCTCAATGCATATCCATGACACAAAATAGCTTCAGCAAACAAATCACAGTAGGTTTTCTGATCAAAAGAACTTCCTAAACAACTACTGGGATTGGATTCAAGGAAATCCTTATAGGCAGGGTATTTTTCAGTGTGTCTTTTAGGGTTAGAGGTACCAATATAGGAATCAGCTTTATACCTTTTTGATTTGCAATACATACATTCAGCAAAGATGCCATCCTCCTCCTTAATGAAGCAATAGTGATCCCAAACAGGAGAAGTCCTTCTCCCAAACTCTGTTGCTGAAGTTGTTGAAGCCCTCCTTCTAGTGGAAGGAAGAACAGTAGAGGCTTGGTCATTTTCATCCGCTTCAAACAAAACATTAACAAAAATGAGTTAGTGACTGATCAAATACTAAAAATGATCTTCTGAAAATAAAAAAGTTAAAAGAGTATACCTCTTTGAACAGGAAACTCCAACTCGTAAGAAATATTATCCATAGGCATAACTGTGCTAAATGAACAAAAGAAAAATATGTGAAATCCCAGAAAATGAATGAAACAGCAAAAAGAACAAGTACATAACACATTTAATAAACAGAAACCCTAACATGCATACTAAACAAACAATACAGAAACAGAGGGTGGTTTCAGTTTAATCCTTGTACGTGGCGTTGTTTACACCGAACCCCAGGGTCCTTTAAAAACCCCCTTTGGCACCAGTAGCCCCGCAGGTCTGGTATTCCAGCCTATATACTCGGATTAAACCAAGGAAACCCTAGCATGCATACTAAATCAACAACACAGAAACAGAAACCAAAAGAAAAACAAAACAAAACAGACATGCAACCAAACAAAGTAGACATGCAACCAAACCAAGATACAGAACCATAAACAGAAACTTAAAAACATTTATTTAATAGAAACCCTAGCATGCATACTAAACAAACAAAACAGAAACCAAATGAAAAAGCATGCATATCAAACATAAATATATAATAAACAGAAACCCTAACATGCATACTAAACAAACAATACAGAAACAGAGGGTGGTTTCAGTTTAATCCTTGTACGTGGCGTTGTTTACACCGAACCCCAGGGTCCTTTAAAAACCCCCTTTGGCACCAGTAGCCCCGCAGGTCTGGTATTCCAGCCTATATACTCGGATTAAACCAAGGAAACCCTAGCATGCATACTAAATCAACAACAGAAACAGAAACCAAAAGAAAAACAAAACAAAACAGACATGCAACCAAACAAAGTAGACATGCAATCAAACCAAGATACAGAACCATAAACAGAAACTTAAAAACATTTATTTAACAGAAACCCTAGCATGCATACTAAACAAACAAAACAAAAACAGAAACCAAATGAAAAAGCATGCATATCAAACATAAATATAAACCAGAAACACATAAACAGAAATATACCAACAGAAGTTAGGGATTTAGAAATATACCAACAACTGAAAATTCCAGAAGATCCGCTCCCAGAAAATAAACATGCAAACCAAACAGAAAAAAAGTTAGGATAAATCAGAGTATAAAAAATTAAAAAAATTAAAAATAAAATAAAAATAAAAAGAACAGATGAGAAAAAAACTTACCAAATCCCAGAAGATTAGGGCTTCCAGGGATATCAAAAGTCAGGAGAAGGAGAAGGGCTTCCAGGGAACTCAGAAGTCAGGAGGAGAAGAAGGAGAAGGGCTTTCAGGGATCTCAGAAGTCAGAAGAAGGAGAAGGGCTTTCAGGGATCTCAGAAGTCAGAAGAAGGAGAAGGGATATTAGGGTTTTCTGAAGAAGATGAAAAGATTTTTGAATACGAATCGATTTTGGGATAAGGGTTTAGGGTTGGTGGATTAGGGTTTGGGGATTAGGGATTGGGGTTTAGGGTATATGGGTTAGGGTATCGAGTAATTTGGGGTTTAGGGTAAAACATTTTTGATTTAGGGATTAGGGTTTTGAAGGATTGAAAAGGAGAAATTGGAAGAACAGGATGATGTTCTTGAGAAAAAGTTTGGGTTTGATCGAGAGGAAACAGGTTTAGATTGAAGTAGGATGTTTGTATAGGATCTAGAATGGGTTTGGGAAAGAACAGTGAAGAACTTGGTGAAAAAGTTTGGGTTTGATCGAGAGGAAACATGTTTAGATTGAAGTAGGATGTTTGTATAGGATCTAGAATGGGTTTGGGAAAGAACAGTGAAGAACTTGGTGAAAAAGTTTGGGTTTGATCGAGAGGAAACAGGTTTAGACTGAAGTATGAAGTTTGTATAAGATCTGGAAGGATTTTGGGGAAGAACAATGAAGAACTTTGGGAAAAAGTGAGGTTTTGATCGAGAATAGATAGGAAATCTGGGAGAAATTGTGTTTTTCAGAGAGAGAGAAAACGAGGAGAAATTTCGGCAGAGTAACGGTAGGGTAAAAATGGTGTAAAAGGGCTGGGGGTGAGGGTTTATTTATAGGGGTGAGCCGGGTCAAAAAGATCCGCGTGTTTTTAACGGGTTACACGGGTCTTGCTCCGCAAGCACTCTGACTTTCAATTGTTTCAATTTGGTCCTGAATTTTGTGAAATTCAGCTTAAACTTTTGTTTTATGTTCGATTTGGTCCTTATTTCAGTCTTAAGGTTTAGGGTTAGGATTTAATTTAAGGTTTGGGGTTTTAATTTAGGAGTTAGGGTTATAATTTATAGTTTAAGGTTATAAATTAGGGGTAAGGTTTAAGGATTAGTGCTACTATTCCAATTAGGGTTTGAGATTTGGGGTTTAAGGTTTAAATATTTAAGGTTTGTGGTTTAGGGTTTATGTTAAATGTTTAGGGTTTAGGGTATTGATTTAGTGTTTATGAAGCCTTTAGGTTTAGGGTTAGGATTTAATTTAAGGTTTGGGGTTTTAATTTAAGAGTTAGGGTTATAATTTATAGTTTAAGGTTATAACTTATAACTTAGGGGTAAGGTTTAAGGATTAGTGTTACTATTTCAATTAGTGTTTGAGTTTTAAGGTTTAGGGTTTAAATATTTGAGGTTTTTGGTTTAGGGTTTAGGTTAAATGTTTAGGGTTTAGGGTTTAGGGTTTAGGGTATTGAGTTAGTGTTTATGGAGCCGTTATGTTTAGAGTTAATGGGTTTGACTTTTGAATTAAGGTATCAATCACGAAACCCTAAACCCTAAACAATAATGAAAACTAATAAATCCTAACCTTAAACCCTAAATTATACAATAATGAAAACTTAAATACCCTATCTCATAAACCCATAATCCCTAAACCATAAACCCTACACTCATAAAGTCGATTGTATAACCCTAAATCCCTAATCCTAGCCCTAAATACTAAACCCATAACTATAAACCATGAACAAATATAATGATTAATGAAAACTTATAAACCCTAAACCATATGGCTTATACCATATACCCTAAACTATAAACCATGAACAATAATGAAAACCCATAAAGCTAAATCTATACCCCCTAAACCCTAAACACTAAACACTAAACCCTAAACTATAACCACTAAATAATATTGATAAGTTATAAGTTATAACTTAGAAACCCTAAACCCTAAACCTTTCGCATTAGATTCTAAACCCTAACCATGAACAATAACAACAACCCTAAACATTTAAATGTGAACTATGTACGGTGTCCCCTAAACCCTAAACCTTAAAGCTATAAACCATGTTGATGTAGGAATGTACTCTAATCCATAAGCAATATTGCAAAAATGAATTAATGATAACACATAAACCCTAATGCAACACCCTAAACCCTAAACCCTAAACCTTAAAATTAAACCATAAACATTAAACCCTTCAACTCTAAACCATAAACAATAATGATAGCTCGTGATCATAACGCAACACCTTAAACCCTAAACTATCAATTCGAATATAAAGACTAACTCATAAATATAATATAATATAATAATATATATATAATTTATATAATGTATTTATAATATAATAATTAATAATTAGTAATAGTTTGGGCCTTGGGCTTTTGGGCTCTTATCCCACCACCCATTTATTTTAGATGGGCCCTAAAACCAATATTGTATAAATATAATATATATATATATATATATATATATATATAAACTTATAACTTATAATTTATATAATGTATTTATAATATAATAATTAATAATTAGTAATAGTTTGGGCCGGCCTTGGGCCTTTGGGCTCTTATCCCACCACACATTTATTTTAGATGGGCCCTAAAACAATAAAACCTATATTGTTTAAATATATATATATATATATATATAAACTTTATAACTTATAATTTATATAATAATTAATAATTAGTAATAGTTTGGGCTTTGGGCCTTTGGGCTCTTATCCCACCACCCATTTATTTTAGATGGGCCCTAAAACTTATATTGTATAAATATAATATATATATATATAAACTTATAACTTATAATTTATATAATGTATTTATAATATAATAATTAATAATTAGTAATAGTTTGGGCCTTTGGGCTCTTATCCCACCACACATTTATTTTAGATGGGCCCTAAAACAATAAAACCTATATTGTATAAATATATATAAACTTATAACTTATAATTTATATAATAATTAGTAATAGTTTGGGCATTGGGCCTTTGGGCTCTTATCCCACCACCCATTTATTTTAGATGGGCCCCTAAAACCTATAATATATATATATATATATATATATAATATATATTTATGTATTTATGTATAATACATTACATATACATAAATACATTATACATTATACATACATGTTTGTATAATATATAATTATATATTGTAATTTATATACATGTGAATACATAAAAATACATATATATATAATATATACACATAATCACATGTATTTATACTTATAAGTATAAAGTTATTATATTAATTAATAAGTTATATTATATTATAATAATTAATAAATAATATTAAATTATAATATATGGGAGGGAAATTTTTCAAATTGAATTTCAATTTAGGGTAAATTATAAATAAAGCCCTTTATATTATATAGGTTTTTTATTCAAGTCCTTTAAGTTTTAATTCAATTCAATTGAGTCCTTAAAACTTTATTTTTACTTCAAATTAACTCTTATTTATTATTTTTTTTCACTATAGTCCATAAAACTTTGTTTTTATTCAAAATTCTTCATTTATGGTGAACCTGAATTATCCCGAACTGAAATGAACCCGACGACCTGGAATTACCCGACCTGAAATGAACCCGACCTGAAATGAACCCGACCTGAAATGAATCCGACCTGAAATTTACCCGACCTGCAATTTTACCTGCCAATTAACTGATTTTACCCAACCTGTTTTTACCCGATCTGCAACGAGTTTGACCTGAAATGGACCCGACCTGAAAATTGACCCGACCTGAAATGGACCCGACCTGCAAATTACCCGACTGCAATGGACCCGCACCCGACCCGAGTCGAGTCAATTTTTTTTTTACCTGAAATGACTTGTATCCGATTTTACCCGACCTGACAGAACCCGACCTGAAACCTGTCCGATTACCTGTTTTTACATCCCTAACTAGAACCCAATTCCGACTAGATCAGATTTTGGGGTGTTATAGTGTAGCAGACACCTTCTTGTTTAGGTACTTTGTGTACTCTAATACGTGACTCCATTACCTTGTCCTAGCTAACTACCAAGGCAAAATAAGATTAAATGAAACTTGAAAGAAAGACTTACAATCTTGAATGATGAATGAGTAAACTTGTCACTTGTGAATAAGCTTGTAATGAAATGGAATTTCATAATTTAAATCGAAATACATGTTATCTTAAATGTTCATGACTTAAAAGAATAATCAAATGATAAAAAGGGATCATATGCTAATGAGATTGGATGCTCACCTTTCTTGAATTGAATTGTTTATACTTGCTTGTCTTGTTCATTGTGTACTTGACATGAAACCTTGTTTCCTTGGTCTATTGTGATCGAATGGAATATGGAAAACTCCTAATATTATGAGTGAGTAGAGATCCAGCAAGGGCATCAAGCTTGAGGGTCTTCAAATCTCTAGCTTCAATGATGGTCGTTCTTTTTCCATCCCACGATTTCTGAAGGGAATATAGAAGTTTCCAAACTAGATTGTCTTCTGGAATGACTTCACCGAAGCCCTTTTAACCGTTGACGATGTCCGAGAACCGATCAAACATCTTGGAGACGTTTTCATCGGGATCCATCTTGAAATTCTCATAGCTTAAATTGATCAACCCAATCTTTGTCTCTTTGACATCGGTAGATCCCTCATAAGTCGTCTCGAGGGTATCCCAAACTTCCTTGGCACTTTCGATGGAAGACACCTTTGAGTAGATATCATAGTGGGTAGTTATCCCTGTTGAAGAATGGTGGTGTGGTGGTGGATTGAGACTCATAGTGGTTGGGGTCGGAGGTAGATGACATTGCTTGAAGTTGTTGTTGATCAAACTCTCCTAGAATCGACTCAAGAGGGTTGTAATTCTTTCGTTGTGTGTAGCTCTGATACCAATTGTTAAGTTGATCAAACGATTGCAAATGGCCAAGAGGGAGTGAATTGGCGATTAAAAATTTAAGGGTGGAAATTGGAAGAATGAAAAATTGACACAAGGCAATTATAGTGGTTCAAGTTCCTAAATGAACTCTACCTCCACTACCTTAGCTCCCACTAAGGATTTTAAACCAATTTTCCCATTTTCTTGGATGAGGAGGAAACCTTACAACAACGATTAAGCTTTCTACCCCAAAGCTTAATCCAACACACTCTTTACAATGAAGGAATTTTTGTAAACTTAACAAGTGTCTCTCAAAGGATAATGTTTACCCAAATACAATCAAACACTCCCCAAAACTCTTAATAAAAATTACAATGAAGATCACACTTGAATTGGGTACGAGATTTTACTCTAAAAGATCAAGGTTTGGATTTGAATGATTTGATGTTGCTTGAAGGCTCAATAGTTGTTGATGTAGCTTTTGAGACTTGTTTTTATACCTTCTCATTGATTTCTAGTCGTTTGGGTGGTTGAGATCATCATTAGAGTCGTTGGGGCTCTCTCTTTCCTTTATAAATGTAGTTCAGCAACTACCCGTATCGGAACACGAGACCCCTGTATCAAAACGGACACTCAAAAATGAAAGTCGGTATATGTAAAATAGGGCCCGTATCGAACCGACTATAGGTCGTATCGAAACATCAAGTGCAAAAAGAAGGTCGTATCGAAATGGATAAGAGTTGTATCGAAACGTTTTGAAACTGTAATTTGGTGTTTCGAAACAGCTTGGGGTGTAACGAAACACTTAACCAAATCTTTAAAATTCGGTTTCTGACAAGTAACGACTAGTTAATTAAATATCCAATTTTAAAATTACTTAACCCCTGTATCGAAACGGGTGTTAGCCGTTCCGAAATGATGCTTAAAAATCAAAGTCCCGGATGAAGGCCATATTGAAACAAGTTTGAGTCGTTTCGAAACAGATGTCTCTAGTGTCAAATTGTATCGAAGCACTTTGAGGGTGTTTCGAAATGCCTGGGCGATTTTGTGTATTTTGGCTTAAAACACTTAGAAAATTTATGAGGATTAAGTTTTGACTTTAAAACATTTTAAGTATAATTTGTACTTGTCAAAATCGAATATTTTGATTACTTAAAAATTTATTTACTTTACAAATTAGTCCTTGAATTACTTGTTATATCAAAATCAAATGTTGGTTTTACACATAGGCTAAGAACACCTGATAACCAGAATTCATCATACGGCTCGCTTCTAGAGCTCTAACAACATTGGACAAGAATGCAACATTCTTACCCACAACCACCACTTCGTAATCATCAGCGAGTTTCAGTATCAAAATCAACTACAACTCCATGCTCGGTCAACTAGTCCATGCCAAATATTACATCAAAACCATAAAACGGCAACCCCATCAAATCAATCGTAAACACGTCACCTTGAACTATCGAAGGACATATCCTAGACAACCTCCTTACAACAACCATCTCAAAAGATTGCTCAATCCAAAACTCCAACAAGAATTAGCCACAACAGTTGCAGGAGCTTGTCCTTCACGAGCCAAGTGTGGGCAATCGCACCTCATGTGATCACGCGATCCACAAACCCAAAAACTATTATATGCTCCTTTAGCCTGGGTACCCTGACCCTGCGATCCTCATCCAACACTACTTCCACTACGCCTCAAATCAGGGTGATACCTCTTATCACGTTGCTTATTAAACTAACCACCACTAATATTACAGTTCGTGACTCTCTTACCAGAGCTAGAACCTCCAACACAAACTGATAAACCCAGGTTCTGGTCAATGTTCTTCGCTCGTGTAACCAACACGTCAAAATCGGTGTAGTCTGAAGGTAACATATAGGTCTTAACATCCTATACCAATCTATAACGGAATCGATCACAGCGATGCATCTCATTCGATACTAGTTCATGAGCATACCGACTCAACCGAGTAAATTGTACTTCATACTCTGCCACAGACATATTGCCCTGAACCAAAGCTATGAACTTTCGCTTCTTCTAATCCAAGTATCTAACTCCTAGATACTTCTTCTTAAAAGCAACTTGAAAGAAATCCCAAGTCACATCACCGGGTTCCATGCACGCGGTCGGTAGTCCACTAACTACACACATCTCCTTGCAACAGAGATACAACACATTCCAGCTTAAGGGCATCATTGCACCCCATTTGCACGAAAATCTGATCAATACTAGAAATCCACTCCTCAGATGCAAACCCTCGAAACTTAAATCCTCCCAAACTACGCAAGCGCTCCAGCGGCAACCCCATTTGTCCAACAACTGGTGCAGGTACATGCTCTCCAGCAACGACAGCTTGAAAAGCTCCGTTCATCACATGTATCAAAGGTGTCATATCACATAACACCGGCCCAGCTGGCGCAGGTGGTACTTGCTCCACTCCTACAGGTGGATTAGGTGGAGCAGGCGGCAAACCCCCAAGAGATACAACATTCTCATGATTCCCCTGCCCAACGGCATTAGCATTGGTTCTAGCCCTCAATTCTCCCCTCGGTCCTAACATACTAAAATATCTAAGGCATGGTGATTACACCAAAACAAAAACAAAAACATAGGCCAGCTTCAAGCAAAGATCCAAAACTTTATTTCAAAACATTTCAGACAGTAGTAATAAGGCAATGTGTCCCGCAAGATATCCCCCAACATGGCATATAACAATCAACGTATATATATATACAATCATCGTGCATAGAAAATAACAGTAATCAATCAATAACATCCTTACAATCATAAACCCATCCCAATTATCGCAAACCTAGTTCTCATACCACCAAATGTAACCCCTTCGGTCCGGCCTAGACGTTGGACCAAACCGAGTGAGCTACATTGGGTTTGCTGAAACAAACCTGAAACAATTGACTTAAAATTAGGTTCTTTTTTTTCGTTTTATCTTGTCTAGATGCATATTTAATCCCTAAGGTGAGCATGCTAACAGCGGAAAAAAATTCCATTAGAATCGAGCATCGAATTGACATCTAATTGAACATAATTGCAATTTAGAGACCAAACTGAAAATCTGAAAAATTGAGAGGACTTGTTTAAATCCTAAGTTACCAAACCATAATTAGTCAAGTTACATGCATGTCGATCAAATTTCAACTCAAAACAATCATCAAATCTCATTTAATTAGCAATAATACAAAATCGTGACCAAATTGAAAGAATCGCAACACTAAGGGGAACCATACGAAAATGAAAGCACCATTTTGAAATTAAACAACATTCAGACCCACATGTAAATTTTCAGTTCAAAAAGGACGCTTAGAACTCATTGAATTGATGAATATATGTTATAGGACCAAAATATAGCATTTCAAACTATTTTTCAACTTTGCAAAACAATCCTCGTGAAAGGTTTCAACTCTCTCAAAGGTTTCGAAACCTTTATTCCAGTAGCCAAAGTTGGCCTCCTCGTTTTGAAACCTTAAGGATGGTTTCAATACCAACTTTAACAAGTTTCAAAACTAGATTCAAAACATGTTCATCTAGTTTCGAAACTTACCTGCAGATTTGCAGAAAATGCATATTTGAGACCCTTCAGAATCTTCCTAAACATATCCAAATTAGTCTCAAACACCCTAACTCACAAAACAATGTGCTTGAAACATCATACAAACATCATACCAACTAAAGATTATCCAAAAGACCACTATGATATGGAAGCATAGACATCATAACAACAAAGGTAATTAACAAGGTAAACCTATAGGCATACTTCATAGTCAATGTGAAAAACGTAAATACACATCAATAACAAGCATATAAAGCCTCATATAACTTCACAACAGCATTATAAACTTGCACATAACAAGAGTTTAGCAAATAACCCTCCCAAACAACAATGAACCCCATTGCCTTTATTACTACTAGTCTAGTTCAAAAACTATACTTTCAATCGCTCAAGTCCTTGGATTTCTCCTCGCTTGTTTGCTGCTTCTAACCTTTAATTCTTTGCATTGATGAACAAAGAGAGCGTAAGCACACTAGGCTTAGTGAGGAGTGCTCAAAAACAACCACCATCAATGCAATTAAAATCATATATCAATACCATTTTAAAAATCTCATTTAAACGTCTTTGAAAACACCATGACTTATAAACCATGCACTTAACATTTCCAAAACATGCATATTAAACCATATGCAACATGTATAATGGACTAACAGAAAAATCACCATTGCAATCCCTCAGTTTAAGCTTTCCCGTGCATAACAATTCGTATGCAAGGCTTAAAGAGTAAACATGTATAAACAAATGTTATACAACATAATCCATCAACATAATACATTATCAATTATATTGGCTTTCAAGTGATTACAAACCAAGTTTCCACTTTACAAAATATTACACCGAATACACGGATTCAACAAATGCTCTCTCAACACTTCATACAATCTAAACCAGAATTAAGGTACGATCATAATTGGGTATCATCACAACCCAATCATCGGTTAGATGTATAATCCACTAACAGAAGTGTTCGGTACCATATAACCCTTCGACTATTAGGGTACTCATGGTGGAGTATTCGGTACACAAAAACCCCTCAACACCCAAGGCGACTTATTTATTGTGCACCATCAATCCTAATGGTCGGCCAACTATATCCAATAATATTTTAAGCCACATCACTTGCCAATATAATTCATTATTAACCATGTACCTCATTATTTTTATAAGCAACATCCAAAACCATTTTCAATGCTTTAAACCATGCATTAACAAATATTCCTCATACTTACATGAACCATTTTCAAAATGCATTCATCATCAATATACGATCAAAATCAGTATAAAACATACTTAAATCATGCTTAAACAATAGGTACCATGTAATTCAAAAACAAGTGCATAAAATCAATTTTGCCAAAACAAGACAACGGGAGAAATCTCGTCCTACTTACTTCCGAGTTTAAACCAGCGTTTAAAGCTTAATTTAAACTCCAAAAATAACCTTTGAACCATTTCAAAGCTGTAAACCATGTTCTCACTCACCGACTACGTAAAACTCCACTTGCCGATGTGAAATCAAGCGTCCGAAGCTTCTAAAACCTCCCCAATCGTTGTAGGATCAATCTCCTCTATTTTAACCATTTAACAACAAATGATTAATGCATCATTACACATCCATAATCCCAGCAATACAACTCCCAACTTTGCCTTACTAAAATCCATTAAACACATTCCAAAAACAACTAAAAACACCACCAAACACAACCTAAACAAATCCCAGCCACAACTTATCGATTCGAACACCTTAACAACATCAATTAACATCAAAAAACACTTATATAACCAACTTATACCTCCACAACCTTTTAACACCAAAACACCTCAACATCTAACTATTCACAACCTAGAAAATTAGCAATCCATTTAGGTTCATGTTTCTTATTACAATTCCATCTTTATAACATTTAAACTCATCATTGACATGATCAAAATTAATCTAGATCACTAGAAAACAAATCCATTAATGAACTCAATCAATTTCTTAATTAAAACTTAATTAAATAAAAAATATCAATTAAATAGATAAACCATGCTAGAAATCAATTCAAAAGAGTCAGGAACTTAGGAATTTCAGTAAAAAAACCTTTAATTAGAGGATAGAAACAAAAATCACCTCTAATAGTTGTCTTTCCCATTAATTGGCATGATTTGAGTGAAATCTCCAAGAAAACAAATAATATTTGATGTAGAGATCAAGAAATCAATGGAGGAATCAAAAAGGAAAATCAAGAGAGTTAATCTCTAATCTCTAATCATTTAGAGTAGAAAATTTAGTTTGGCTGCCAAGAAACTTGAGAGAAAGTTGAGAGCTAAAGTAGTTACGTGAGAAAAGTGATTTAGTTAATAAAACTCCTTTTTATTAAATCTATTTTATTCTCATTTAATTTCCATTTTAAAACCATTTAAAAATAACCTAAATTAAGGGGGAAATCTGATTAAAAACATTGGTAAATTACCTCCTTAAAGATAAAAATTTCTGACCCTTTTCACATTTTAGTCACCAAAAATAGTTTTGAAACTTTACATTTTAGTCACCAATCCAAAAAGTTATTTAATCTGAATTTATTTCATTAAATTGAATTTACCAAAACCCTAATTATATTAATTAGGTATTTTCCAACATTTTTCTGTATTGTATTCCGCAATAAAACATTTATTATGAATTAAATCCTGAAACAAACTCGAATTGACTGACCCGGTTCCCCCGAACTGTCTAATCTAACTAGCTAACTTCTAGGCCTAAATTCGTGGCGTTACAGCTTAAGTTGGGTTTTGTACCATTTTTTCGGGATTAGGATTGGAAGATTGACCTAATTCTCTTCTTTCTCTTTTCTTAGGAGCCATGGTAAAAATCTGAAATCAAAATCAAACCACAAAAACAATGTGTGCATAAACATCACATTCAATCCAATCAACAATCCAATGATCAAGGTATTGTAAAAACCTATATTGTATAGTTTAAAATCATATACAAGTATAAAAAGAATTTTTGGTAAAATAAAATTTGAAAAACAGTTTTGAAAAAATATACGAGTATAGTTTTATATTCGAATAAAAAATTTAGTTTTGAAAGAATTTTTGTAAAAAACTTTGAAACCTATGTTATATACATACTACATTTATATTTTTTGATGAAAAATAATATACAAATATAAAATAAGAACGAAAATAAAGAAAAATGAGTTTATACCTTGAATATATTATATATATACTATATTTATAATTTTTGGTGCACAAAGCTTGATGATTTTACTTGGGTTTGATGAGAAAGCCAAGAACCCTCAAAGGATTTTGATGTTTTGTGTAAAAAACAAAGGGATTTGATGGGATTTTATAGGAGATTTTTGACCTAGATTTTTTAAGAAAAGTTTGATTTAGATTTGATTTGAAAAACCCTCTTTTAATGAGATTTAAAGACTCCGGCGGCTATGCGTACTAATAAGCCATCTGTGCGTATTGAAACAATATAGCGGTACAAAGATACCCTGTACTGATCCCAGACATGTACCGGTATAGATAAAATTGTACCGAAATTGTCTCATGGTACCCGTATCGGTACGGTCCGTATCGATACCCCTATGCCAGAAATGACATTTTTGGCAACAAAGAGCTCAAAAAATCGATTTTACTCGAATCGAAATGCATGAAGATGATATGAGATTATCATGTATGAGCAAAAATAGATGCATACTCCCCCTAGCAACAAGCATAGATGCATATAAAAGCAAAACACATAAGCAATGAAATCATCCAAATTCAAGCAAGATATAAACACCAAAAAGGCTTTAAGGTTCAAGGTAGGCTAGTTAAACCTAACTCCCTCCTAAGAGACCAAAAACACTCTTTATCTAAAGGTTTGGTGAAGATGTCCGCTAGTTGGTTCAAGGTGTCTATGTATTCTAGAACAACATCATTTTTCAAGACATGATCTCTAATGAAATGATGTCTTATCTCTATGTGATTGGTTCTAGAATGTTAGATGAGATTCTTAGTGAGACATATAGCACTAGTGTTGTCACACGTAAGAGGGTTGGTACCTACATCAATTCCATAATCTAAAAGTTGTTACTTCATCCAAAGGACTTGAGCACAACAACTTCCTACATTATTTTGTTTCTTTGAAAACTACGATATAAGCATACTACCTAGGAATTGACAAGTACCGGTGGTACTTTTTCTATCTATCTTACAATCTTCATAATCCGCATCCGAATAAGAATCCAAACTAAAGGATGAGACTCTAGGATACCAAAGACCTAAACAATGTGTATCTCTAAGGTATCTAAAGATTCTCTTAACGGTTTTAAGGTGTGATTCTCTAAGACTAGCTTGAAATCTAGCACACAAGCAAACGCTAAACATGATATTGTTGGGAAACACCGGTACAACCCATGGCCTAGTGGAAAAATTATCTGGCGTATTCCACTAGTGATCCATGTATGAGGAACGAATCCGGGGTGAAAAGAGATGAAATGTTACCTTAATTAAATCTGGAAAAACCGCATGGAGTTAGGAGAATCCAATTCTTCCAGCACGATATCGAATCCATGTCGTCACAATAGTATTCCGACCTCTACGCAGTCTACCCGAACGAAACGAACAATATTTTCTCTTCTCTAATTGTTAGAGGTTTTTCACAAAAAGAATATATTTGGCTACTAGACCTTATGCCTTTATATAGCATTCAAAACCCTAATCCTAATTAAATTCAAATTCTTTAAATATAAAATATATTTAACCAAATATAATTAAATATGTAGAATCTGATTCTACTTTGATCAGGTTTCTTTAGAGATATATTATTTTAATAGTATCTGATAATTACAATAATTATCTAGTATTAAAATATATATAAACAAAATTATCTATAATTACAATAATCATAATAATTTTAGTTTTTTACTTATTTCGTGCACGATAGGTTTGTACATACGCTATCTAGTCAATATTTGTCCGTTTCAGTCATAGGGTGTGACCCTTGTAGGTTCATGTAACATTAGTAGTAATATCTAGAGCACAAGTCATTGCTACCTAAGTTACAGGAAGTCGTGATTTAACATAACCTTTTTCGTGATTAACTCTTTTCATGTATTACATCCTTTTTTCCTTATATCTAGATCGAACACAAGTCATGGAATAGTCACACTTGTATAGTCCATCTAATATTTCTCGATAGCTTGAGTAGACTATTATAATCAAATAACTATGATATCTCATATCAATTTATTCGAGCATGGCCATGCATTTCTAGTCTCACTCAATCAAGTGGCCTATGATATTACTCCTATTATGTAGGAGGGACAAATCATATCTTGATCAACCATATTCTACTACATAGATTATAACATATCCAATATCAGTCTTTATAGTGTAGTCAGTTACGAAACACGTTTGATTGTATCAAAATATGTCACTCACAATGTTGAAATAATGATGATCTCTTGTCTAAGAATCATACATGTAGTTATCAGTATAAGCAATGTTGTGACTGTCACATAATAATCCAAGAAACATGCTCATAGCGGGTCAGTCCAATATGTCGTTCTCTAACACATACTTATGTATTGATTTTGACATCTCCATGTCAATGACAACACTTTGCCATCAATCAACTACATATTAGTCTTAATATATTATTGTTGTCCATGCCCATAATAATACTCAACTAAGGACATTTAAGAATAACTATATTATTCTAAGGACTTTATTATAATTCACTTTATTTATAAACGCACAGAATAAGACTGAAATAATAATAATGGCTTTATATTAATAAAACAAGATAAAATAAGTTTGTCTTTTATAATCATCTCATGATTGGTCTTTGGGCATACTCCAATAGATATCCGGTCTACTTGCGGTACGATAAAGAAAAGATCCTATCATAGAGCGATAAAGCTTTAAATCAACACACTTACCCCTTCATCTTTGTCAAGTTTTGTAGAAGAGCTCATTAGTGTGGCTTGAGGTTTCACATTCTCCAAGCCAAACTTCTTGAGCATGTCCTTGATGTATTTAGCTTGATTGATGAAGATGTCATCCTTCCTTTGTTTGATTTGGAGTCCCAAGAAGAATGAGAGCTCCCCCGTCATGCTCATTTCAAATTCACCTTGCATTAACATAACAAAATCTTCGCAAAGTAATTGGTTATTAGAACCGAATATAATATCATCAACATAAATTTGAACTACTAAAATGTCTTTGCTTTTTCTTGTAATATAGAGCGTAGTATCCACCTTTCCTTTGTCAAATATTTTCAATTAAAAAACTTGACCACCTTTCATATCAAGCTCTAGGAGCTTGTTTCAAACCATACAAAGCTTTAGAAAGTTTTAAAACATGGTTTGGGTATTTTGGATCTTCAAAACCGGGTGGTTGTTCTACATACACTTCTTCATTAATAAAACCATTTCGAAAAGCAATTTTTGTGTCCATTTGAAAAAGCTTGAATTCATGATAATATGCAAATGCAAGAAGCTTCCTAATAGCTTCCATTCTAGCTACAAATGCATAGGTTTCAACAAAATCGATTCCTTTTTCTTGAGTGTAACCTTGAGCAACAAGTCTAGCCTTGTTTCTCACTATGTTACCACTCTTATCTAGTTTATTTCTAAAACTCATTTAGTTCCTATGGTAGATTTCTTACAAGACCTATCAACTAATGTCCATACTTGACTTCTCTCAAATTGATTTAACTCTTCTTGCATGACCAATATCCAAAATTCATTATTTAATTCTTCTTTGATATTTTTTAAGCTCAATGCATGAGATAAATGCAACAAAATTACAAGTATTTCTAAGAGAAGATCTAGTGGTTACCCCTTTTGATGGATCACCCAAACTCTCACCACCTTTGACATAGTTGAACTCCCTTGGGTAGGTGACCTCCTTTTCCTCTAGAGTCATGTCCTTCAATGCTTCTAGAGGTGGATCTTGTGCTTTTTCTTTGGTTGGAACTTCATCCAACTTTGATGTTTGTCCTCTATTAATGGCATCAAGAGTTTCTACATCATCATCATCACAAGAATCCTTCCTCAGAAGGAGGTTATCATCGTAAATCACATGAATAGACTCTTCAACTACCAAAGTTCTCATATTAAATACACGATAGGCTTTAAAGTTTAAAGAATAACCTAAGAAAATAGCTTCATCACTTTTTACATCATATTTGCCCAAATTGTCTTTTCCATTATTCAAAATAAAACATTTGCATCCAAATTGATGAAAATAGCTAATGTTAGGCTTTTGCTTTTAAGAAGCTCATAAGATGATTTCTTTAAAATAGGCCTAATCATTACTCGAATGACAATATAGCAAGCTATATTAGTGGCTTCTGCCCAAAAATACTTTGGCAAATTATTTTCACAAAGCATGGTTTTAGCCATTTCTTCTAAAGTTCAGTTTTTCCTCTCAACAACCCCATTTTGTTAAGGAGTGCGAGGAGCAACAAAATTATGGCTAATCCCATTTGAGTTACAAAAATCCTCAAAACCTAAATTTTGAAATTCGGTTCCATGATCACTTCTAATGTGAATAATAGACTGACCAACATCGTTTTGAGTTATTTTTGAAAATATGATGATTTTTTCTAAATCCTTCATTTCTTTTATGAAATCATACAATTTCTTCTGACTACACCTTGTGTCAAAAGATTTCTGTAGGTACTCAGTGGATAAGTTCCTACGTCAATCTTACTGTATCAAACAAAGAATGTCTTTAGATTGCTATTCCCTATCACCTTCTTGGGTTGTCCTGATTTATATTCTTTGTATGCTGCCTTCTCCTTCTCAATTTCATCAATGTAAGGTTGGTTGTCTTCCTTCAACATTTCCTTCGATTTCTTGCCTAACTCCTTCCTAACCTAAGTGTTGGGTTATTCGGTGCTCGATTACTTCAACCGTTCTTGCTCACCAAGTGGTGGAGAAGTGGAATTTTGGGTGATAGAGGTGTGGAAGCTAAAAAGATTAAAGACAAGATGATTTATAGTGGTTCAACCTTTCTAACCAAGGTCTACATCCACTACCTTAGCTTCTCACTAAGGATTTCCAATCAATCCACTATTGATTCATCCCCTTTTCTAGGCTTAGGAGGAAACCCTTAAAAACCGATCAAGCTTTCTACCCAAAGCCTTGATCAAACCCTCTTCACAAAGAGATAAAAAAAATATGCAAACTCAAATCCTTCTAATAGGTATTTGTTTGCACAATAAAGCTCATACCCAATCCTAAAACACTTGAGAAAATCTAACAATTTTGGCTCACTAGTGTTTGTCTATACAAGGGATTGACAATTAAGCACTAAGACACAATTTGATCAAATGTTGTATTACAATTGAAGCATTAACAATTACTAGATGCTTGGAGGTCCTTTTTATACTCCTCTTTGAGGTTGTAG
Source organism: Hibiscus tridactylites (assembly GCA_958450335.1). Classification (NCBI taxonomy): domain Eukaryota; kingdom Viridiplantae; phylum Streptophyta; class Magnoliopsida; order Malvales; family Malvaceae; genus Hibiscus; species Hibiscus tridactylites. Next base: position 69,397,963 of record OY288277.1, read on the forward strand.
CCGTTACTAGTCGTTGGGGTTTAATTGGAGCTGTTGGAGACTTAATTTCCCACCATAAATGCATTTTTGCAGCTCCCGGTTTCGAAACGCTCGAACCCGTTTCGAAACACTCTTGAAACAGAAAGAGCTGTTGCAGTCTGATGAATCACCCGTATCGAAACGCTCTTGGCCATATCGAAACGCCCGTATCGAAACGCTAGTCACCGTATCGAAACGCCCTACATTTAAAAGGTAGTTGGGAAATAGTCGTTGGGGGTTTATGACCGTTGAGGTCAAGGCCACATAAGCGTATCGAAACGGCAGGGGCCGTATCAAAACACTATGCAAAATCTCACCCAGATTAAAGCCCGTTTCGAAACTCGTTTCGAAACGTTTTGCCACTAAACAGACCCGTATCGAAACACTTAGGGGTGTTTCGAAACACTTGGATGGTTTTGTTGGATTTGGCTTTGAAAACACTTAAAAACCTTTTGAAATATCCCATAAATATAGTTTCAAGTTGTTTGGACTTCAGAAATGGTTTTGAATTCTTTTTAACTTTGTCCAAAAACATTTTTCAATTATTATATTAAAACATTAGTTCTACAATCTCCCTCTTTTTGATATAATAAAACCAACTTGAAAAATTGTTTGGAATTCTCCCCCTTTTAGTTTAAAAATGTGAATAAGAGATGAAAATTTTAAAGTAAAGTAAAGCTCCCCCCCTTATTCATTTGAAAATACAATTTTTCAAACCACTCTCCCCCCTTTTTGTTATATCAAAAAGAATTCAAAAGACATTAAGTTCAAAAATAACTTAGGAGGTTTGAAAGATAACACAATAATAAGAATTTTGGTTTTAAAATGGCTCATCCTTACTCAAAGCATCATCATAGATGGTTAGTCCAACATATATGATCATCTAGTTGAAATAAAATAAACAATAAATCAAATAGAAGCAAGAACAACTAGATTTTTACCACACTTGAATCCAAGGGAGGATGTGAAGCCTTCCTTCTTCAAGTGTCTTTCTTTGTGTGCATGGAGCTCCTCCTCAATGTTTGACTTGTTGATCAATCTCCATCACACCTAGCAAAAGACAATCAAGTAATTTTTGGTATCCAAATTGCTTTGGATCCATAGATGTTAGTAGCACAAAATTTTCTCCCCTTTGGAAACCATTTTTCAGTTTCATCCTCTTTAGTTGAAGTACTTAGTCCTTTTGGGACCCAAATACTTCTAAAACATTTACCATTCACAAATCTAGGGGCACTAGATTGTCTTACATAAAAGTTTGATTTTCCAAAATTATTTTTCTTTTCAAGCTCTTTGGAAATCAAATATTTTTCTTCTTGAACTTTATGAAGCAAATTTTGTAAATCAAAACATTTTTGTTCAAACTCTTCGAGTTTTGCTTCAAGTTCAAGTTTGGTTTTAGAAATCAAATCATTTTGAATTTTCAACTTTGAAATCATTTTCTTATTTTTCAAAATGTGATTTTTAAACTCTAAAACCAAATCATCATAGGCATCTTGTAATTCATCAAAAGAATATGAACATGAAGTAGATGAATTAGAAGTTACCCTTGAATCTTCTTCGATGGCCATAAGGCAAAGGTTGGCTTGTTCATCATCGATGGAGTCTTAATCACTCCAAGTAGTCACATATGTCTTCTTCTTATGGCTTGAAGTGCTTGCCCTCTTCTTTTTAATGGATTCTCGTTCAAGTTCCTTCAAGACTTTCTTCATGAACGGGGCACACTTCTTGAAGAGATAAATTATATCTTCTTCATCATCATCCTCTTCACTTGAATCAACATGATGGCATGTAGAGGATTTGAGAGCAATGGCATTAGTGTTGATGCCCTTTGAGCTTCTTCTCCCCCAAAGCTCTAATTTCTTCCCTCTTCTTCTCATCTTCTTTGTTTTTCTTCATTATTTGATGAGTGAGAAGTGACCTCATGAGTTCATCAAGCTTCAAGGTCTTCAAATTCTTAGCTTCGATGATGGCGGTCCCATGACTCGGGAAGGGAGTAGATGAGCTTTCGAACAAGCTTTTCTTTCGAGATGGCTTCTCCAAAACCTTTGAGTACATTGGTGATGGTGGAGAACCGATCGAACATCTTCTTGATGTCCTCTTCTGGATCCATCTTGAAGTTTTCATACGCTAGGTTGAGAAGCCCGATCTTGGTCTCTTTTGCTTCGTTTGTCCCTTCGTATGCGACTTCAAGCTTGTCCCATACCTCATTGGCACTCTCACAAGAAGACATCTTCTCATAGATGTTTGGGCCAAATGCACAAAAGAGGATGTGCAAGGCTTTGCAATTAAGCTCCATCTTCTTGCGGTCGTCGGCACTCCACTCCGCCTTGCTTTCTTGTGGTATGAACGGATCATCTTCTACTATATCCCAAAGCTTGTAGTCCTTGGACTTTATGAAAGACTTCATCCTTGTCTTACAATGGGCATAGTGAGTTCCGTCGAAGAAGGGCGGTTTGTCAATGGATTGCGCTATTGAGCCGGTTGAGTGAAATGGTGATCGAGCTTGCCGGATCTTCTCAATAGGATGTTAATCCTCTTCAACTGAGCCAAGCTCTGATACCAATTGTTGGGTTATTCGGTGCTCGATTCCTTCAACCGTTCTTGCTCGCCAAGTGGTGGAGAACTTGAATTTTGGGTGATAGAGGTGTGGAAGCTAAAAAGATTAAAGACAAGATGATTTATAGTGGTTCAACCTTCTAGCCAAGGTCTACATCCACTACCTTAGCTTCCAACTAAGGATTTCCAATCAATCCACTATTGATTCGTCCCCTTTTCTAGGCTTATAAGGAAACCCTTACAAACCGATCAAGCTTTCTACCCAAAGCCTTGATCAAACCATCTTCACAAAGAGATAAAAAAAATGCAAACTTAAATCCCTCTAATAGGTATTTGTTTGCACAATAAAGCTCACACTCAATCCTAAAACACTTGAGCAAATTTAACAATTTTGGCTAACTAGTGTTTGTCTATACTAGGGATTGACAATTAAGCACTAAGACACAATTTTATCAAATGTTGTATTACAATTGAAGCATTAACCATTACTAGATGCTTGGAGGTCCCTTTTATACTCCTCTTTGAGTTTGTAGTAGTTACTAGCCGTTGGGGTTTAATTGGAGCCGTTGGAGACTTAATTTCCCACCATAAATGCAGTTATGCAACTCCCAGTTTTGAAACGCTCGAACTCGTTTCGAAACACTCTTGAAATAGAAAGAGCCATTGCAGTCTGATGCAGTACCCGTATCGAAACGCTCTTGGACGTATCGAAACGCCTGTATCGAAACGCTAGTCACTGTATCGAAACGCCCTGTATTTAAAAGGTAGTTGGGAAATAGCCGTTGGGTGTTTATGACCTTTGAGGTCAACGCCACATAGGCGTATCGAAACGGCATGGGCCGTATCGAAACGCCATGCAAAATCTCACCCAGATTAAAGCCCGTTTTGAAACGTTTTGCCACTGTAAAGACCCGTATCGAAACACCTAGGGGTGTTTCGAAACACATGGATGGTTTTGATGGATTTGGCTTTGAAAACACTTAAAAACCTTTTGAAATATCCCATAAATATAGTTTCAAGTTGTTTGGACTTCAGATATGGTTTTGAATTCTTTTTAACTTTGTCCAAAAACATTTTTCAATTATTATATCAAAACATTAGTTCTACACTACGAATGACAAATTTCAAATGAATTTAACATCTTACACATCATAATTCACTGAAACCTACCTCAGTAGTCACTTTTTCCTCTCTTTGCTTCATCCTTATACATTCACCTTCACTGTAAAACATGAAAAAACAAAGTTATACATTCAACCATTCTGCATTTCAATTAAATAAGAACATATAAATATCAACTTACTAAAACTTCATGAAGGGAGGACATGTTTTTTCCCATACGACTTATCACATATGGCCATCATCTTAAACGAAGCTTCCTTAGCAACTTCTTATCAGCAACTTCATTACAAACTTCTTTAGCATTAGCATCTTTATCAGCAACTTCTTTACCAACATCATCGATAACTTCGTCAAAAACGAGATTTATATTTGCAGTAGTCATCCTAAGAATTAAATCTTCACATGAATCAGTACAAAAACAAACCAACTCACTCATAAATAAACTCATCCTCATTACATGCAAATCTAACCTTTTTTAGTTCAAACCGAGGGAAAAGGCACCATTTTCAAAAAAAAACCTAATCTGGACATAATATTCAGTTTAAACAGATTTCCTCCAACAAGAAATGCAATTCCATCCCATAATTTTGAAACACAAACACTATATTTCAAGTACTTCGCAAATAAACAAACCTTAGGGTTTTGCTTGTTACCTTCATGATGGAGACGATAGGTTCAGTTGCAAACCTAAATTAAGGTTTTGATCCTTTACATTGACCGAAACGTTTTACCCAACTTGCGAGGATTCTCCAGGTTTTCATTGGAGAAATGAAAGTATGACTCTCATTCTAGGGAAGTTGGGCAGCTTTAAGAGACCTACAAAAACTTGAAATATGAATCGTTAAACCGAGAATATTAACATCTTGTACTTTAGGTTGCGAAACTCGTTGACAAATTACGATACTTTACGAGTGGCCATAATATGTTATCTACTTCCATCACTTTTACGGTTTATACGCTAATTTTATCTATCTAACATATCATACTCCAGGTTTCGGTATGTCTACATACATTCCGATACATACTATATAAACATGTATTGCTAAAGGAACTTTAAACATTTCTAGTTTAAACATTTTCTACAGGTTGCGGAACATATACAAAAGTTCGGACACCAGGAGAAAAACGTCAACTGTTACACGTTAACCATTAAATGTTACTTTCACACCAGAATGTTTCGTTACTCGATATCAAATTCCGATACATCTTCTTTCGACATCAATTTTCACAAACTTTACTAACAATATAGGTTTAAAACTTTTACCTACCGATTCCGGTACATATCTCACAGGTCCGAAACATTTGCTTTATTTAAACATTTGACGTTACAACACGAATTTTATCCCCATACAGTTCCGAAACTTATCGGCAACGACTAGTTCCCATTTTCGTGTTTTTTTGGGACTCTAAATCTAACTTACCGTTCTTTAGGCTCTCTCTGGAACAAAATGGTTGAAGATGGCATCTTATTGGATTGCCACTTCCTTTCAAATTACAATTTACAAACTCTCATCTTTTTTTAATATGCTGGTGTGATTACAAGGTAGTATATGTTCAATTTTCTTAGCCCTTAAATATCGCACACACACCGTGTACACATGGTGCTCGAACCCGGATCACCTACGGGTTCTACAAACTCTCATCCAGTAACAGCGTTGCACCGACAATACCACGAATTTCCAATTATATAACGCCACCTGGCATATCAGTCAATAAAAAAATATCCTTTTCCATCCAAACATCCTTCACTATTGGCTGTTAAAATATTCAAAACGACAGCGCTTTCGGTTTTGGCAACAAATAGACTCCAGATTCTGTTTCCTTGTAAAGGAAAATATCTATTAAAAATTTCTTTTAATCTCCGATCTGTAACGCTTCATCGACTGTTAGAGCGACAGAGATAGGAGATTTAAGATCAGAGGTTTTAATTCCTAATTTTACTTGCAAGTTTAATTTCTTTAATCTTTTTTTTTGTCTATATTACTGAGTTAAATTGTTTCGATCTATTGCAGTTTCATTTTTGCTTTAGGTAATAAAAAAAAACTTTTGGTCGCTGTTGTTTCAGTACTAAACGACGACGATGAAGAACGCTGAAAGGCTCGCCAATTTGGCTTTAGCAGGTTTGCCTTTTCTGCTCTATTCTTGATCAATTGTTAGTTTATTATATACATTTTGGTTTTGATTTTGAACGATTTTTTTTCTCGATTTTATTATTCGGTTGTTGAATTTGGTTGTTAACGGTGTCTTTGGGTTCGAATTGCAAACAAAAATAAGAGAAATGATAGGAAAGAAGTGGGTTGAGGGTGGAGTTTGACCTCCTTTTTTCACAGTATTGGGAATGTGTATGTGTAATTTGTGTAGAAATAGGGTAGCTTTCTTACTCATGGCCTGGATGATCTATGTTGTATTTATAAAGCTATGGATTATATGTGAAAATTTTAATACTCTTTTGACAACACAAATTTGAAAATTTTGGATTTCATTTGAGAATTAAATGACATTATAAATAAATCAGTTGGGTTTAATTATGCTCTATATTTGAAACGTACAACGTTCCCTTAGGAATTTCAAATTCACTACTAATTGGCATCCAACAAATCCATGGATTTGGGAAATTATTAGGAATGTTGCTTTTGTTCGTGTGTTACCACTCAATTTACACTATGTTTGAAATCCAAGTTCCCAAACGTCAGATAAAGGAATTAATTTTTATTTACACTTTTTAGAAAAAGGCTAAATAATTGAAAAAGCTCCTAAATTATTACACTTTTCTTGTGTACCTACCATTTATTTTATGTTCCCAAAAGAAACCCGTCTTTTGATTTGTACAGTAATAAGTCTTCATGTCAAATGAAAGATTGATTTATGTTACGGGTTATTTAGGTTTTTAGTTAAAGATTGAGACTATATTTGGGTACCAATTAAAGGTCAATGGCTTATTTGGGTGCAAATCAAATGTGAAAAACTTATTTGGGTGCCCTAAAAATATGGGGCCATACCAAGGTACAAATGTAAAGTGATAAAACTTAAGGGATTTGAGGGACTATAAATTTTAGGCTCCTTTTGGTTGTTGCTTTGGAGTTTGGACATAAAGGCTCATATTTTGAAGAATGTAAAAGTAATAAGGTGCACGGATTTAGTTTTATACACCAGAATTTGCTTGTACCATTTGTATATTTTAGATAAATACGATTTTGTTCTCTACTTTCTTTTTCATTTTAGATTTATTAACCAAAACTATTTATCATATTCAATGATCAAATGGACGCACCTTGCATTGCATATCCCACTTTATTAAGTCCAAATGCATTATTATTGTTTTTTTCATAGTATTTGAGTTCTTACATCATGTATCTTTCTTGATATAATGGTGAAAAAATAGATATATTATGTCTCGTGCTGATTCTTTTAGAGTATGAATGTTACATCAGTTACTGTCAGATATGGGATCTCTATGGAGGCACATGCATATTTTATGTCCATGGTTCAAGAGGCTTGACTCTTTTAAATGTACTGTTCATGATTTGCTAAATGCAGGTTTGACAATGGCACCGCTTGTTGTGAAGGTAGAACCCAACTTGAATGTTGTTTTGACTGCATGTCTAGCAGTATATGTCGGTTGCTATAGGTCTGTCAAGCCATCTCCGCCATCGGTGAGTAAATTGATTTTGGTGCTTTCTTCTTGTCTTCAAGGACCTTGGTCAGAATTATCTAATAGTGTCATGTCTATCATTCAGGAGACAATGTCTAATGAGCATGCTATGCGTTTTCCATTCGTTGGGAGTGCAATGTTGTTATCACTTTTCTTACTGTTCAAGTTCTTATCAAAAGACTTGGTTAATGCAGTGTTGACAGGCTACTTCTTTGTGCTTGGAATCATCGCTCTTTCGTATGCACTTTTCATATGGGTTTGCTACTATTGATTTACTTTTACACAACCAGTTCACCTGATTCCATTATCTCATTTATTCTTTCTGCCATCATTCTCAGGGCAACAATACTGCCTGCCATAAGACGCTTCTTGCCAAAGCATTGGAATGAAGACCTTATCATTTGGCATTTTCCATTCTTCCGCTGTACGTCCTTCTTTTGTTATTCTTGAAGTATAGTTTGAGTTTTATATAATAAGAGGATTTGATTAGTGTTTGAATGGGACTAACCTTTTTCTTCTCAAATTTAACTGTGTTACTGTTGCTTCAACCTTTTATTTTTATGAAGCAATTTTTTTTGGCTTTTTGGAAGGTTCTGAATTTACTTGCATTCTTGTGTGTTTCTTCCTCATTCAGTGCCTTCTTTTATTTGTCATTTTTTCCTTCTGAAAATTACATTGGGTTGGTTTCATGTATGGGAAGTAAGTTATGTGGAGATTGGAGGAATACTAGCCTTCTAGGTGCATTAAAGTTCTGTTATTTTTAATTGGTAGTTTCTTTGAAGATTCTGCTCAACTTTCTTTCCAGGATTTGCTCTTAGAATTTCATAAATCCAAAATGGAGTAAATTCTTTGATTCTTTTGATACCATTTAGTAGGGAACATTCCTTTGGCAATTTATGAGCATTCTGGTTCTTGTGCTATATAAAGTTGACAGGTCTGCCCACTGGAATAGTTTGAATGCAGAATCCTGTTGATGGTTTGAGTTTTATTTCTTAATTTTCTGCTTTAGTGATATAATCTTTTCTTGTTCAAAGTTGAGTAAATCTGTTGCGTCCATCATTGACTCCTTAGAATTCTTATTTGATCTGTTAACATTACCTTGCTTGCATAATGCAGAATGATATTTTTCCTTACACCTTTCTTAAACAGCTTTTGAGATTGAGTTCACAAGATCTCAGATCATAGCTTCAATCCCTGGAACCTTTTTCTGTGCATGGTATGCTTCGCAGAAGCATTGGCTGGCTAATAACATTCTGGGTCTCGCTTTCTGCATTCAGGTATGGTTGAATCGTTTTTGGTGTTTGGTATCTACTGCCTTTGATTGTGCAATGAGACCTAGAGTAATCAATAATACCAGGTATATTCTATTCAGCATTCTAGCTTGTTATATGGAAGTTTGTATGTCTGTCAAACTTTTTGTTAGGGTTTAATTAACCAGTTCAATGACAGTTAAAGTATTATTTTCCTTTATCTTTTAATAATTTTATGAAGGCGTTATTTTTTTGCTTGGTGGTTTGAAGGTTTCCATTGTTTTTTGTAGGGAATTGAAATGCTTTCTCTTGGATCTTTTAAGACTGGTGCCATTCTATTGGTAAGAAGTGGATTAGTGATTTTTGTGCGTGTTACTCCCTGTTACTGAGATGAGTTAACGTCTAATATTATTTGTTAATGTATCAATGTTTTGCATGTGTTTAGCTATCATGATATGACTCAAGCAACTTTACCATGGTTGCTTATTTTTAAGCTGATTGATCATGATATGAATCAAACAACTTCACTACAGTTGCTTTTTGTCAAAATTTTGATCTGTAGACCCAGTTTCCTTTTTTTGCATTATGCTTTGACGAGACTTGAATAGGTCCTCGTGGCTTCTATCTTACATTTTGCTCTGTGTTTAAGGTTATTATGTAGCCACATTTCAAAGCTATGTTTTGTTTTTGGCTGATTAGAAAAATATACTTTGTATTTTGGTCTGCTGTTTGACCACTTAATTTTGTCTTCTCTTTTTCAACTAGGTTTTCTTTCCTCTGATTTTTCCCCATCTTTATACATTGCAGGGTGGCCTTTTTGTCTATGATATTTTCTGGGTCTTCTTCACACCTGTTATGGTTAGCGTTGCGAAGTCTTTTGATGCTCCTATCAAGGTCAGTTCTCCCCCCCCCCCCCCCCCTCTTCTTTTGGTAGCCTGGTTAGTTTTTGTTTCGACATATTTACATTACATTTTTTATATATTATTAAATTTGTTAGCCATGGTAGTCTTATTGCTTTGATACTTTCCCGCAGCTTTTGTTCCCTACAGCTGACTCTGCCCGACCATTTTCCATGCTTGGACTCGGTGACATTGTAATTCCTGGTATGTTTGAAATCCATTTTAGTCAGAGGTTGAAACAAAAGAAAGCGAAGTAACTTTTTCCTTTCTTAATTGTATAGTATTATTTTGCATCTTTTCACATATTTGTCTTGACAACTATTTTTATTTTTACTTTATGCTTTGAGATCTAAGGCTTGCGTGTAGACCTGTGCCAGAGTGGGATGGGCAAGGTGTTTTTAAATTTGACCTAGCCTGAATTAAAATTTGAATTATAAAACTAATATTTTTATTTATATTTAATTTAAAAAATATATAAAAATAGTCTATTTTTAATAGTTTATTATTATGTTTTGAATAGTAAAATGGGTAAGTAGTGTTGGCCCGGCCCTGACCCCGGCTCAAATGGCTTGGGTCTGGCTTGGCACATGAATACCTCTACTTGCTTGCTTTTATTTGATGCTTAATGCACTTTGTTGCTAGACTACGATCTTATCTACTGCTCTAGCACAATGCCTTCTGTTGTTTGATTATGGAGATGTTTACTCAAAGTTTTCTTTTCTGTTTTAGCCAATGGCATTTTCATCCCGGGCAGCAATGCTCTCAGCTGCTGGTGTTTTCCTAATGCAATTTGTTCTCAAATGAAATATGTACCTTTTGCTTTTAGGGCTCTGTTTTTAACTAATTAATATTGCACTATTATGGTGATAAATTTATGCGTGTACCTGGTTCAGAAAAAAAAAATGTTTCTCCTTTTAATTTCCATTTTGTTTGATTGTTATTCCTTTGGCAAGTTCTCTGAGAGTTAGTTTCGTGTATATGAGAAACAGAATACTCGTGTGAACAATATTTTTTTTTGTTTTATCAATTGGTTTATTTCTCCATGTAGGTATTTTTGTAGCTTTAGCATTAAGATTTGATGTATCAAGGGGGAAAGAGAGCCAATATTTTAAGAGCACATTTTTGGGGTACACGGTGGGCTTGGTCCTTACAATTGTTGTCATGAACTGGTTTCAAGCGGCACAGGTAAACTATTTATGACTATCTGTCTTATGTAATCTTGTTAATGCACATGCAGCTGTATCCTATAGATATGCACTCGTCCTCTTCCATGACAATTTTCTATGCTCATTTTGCTTTCAGCCTGCACTTTTGTATATTGTACCATCTGTTATCGGATTCTTGGCTGTTCACTGTATTTGGAATGGAGAAGTTAACCCGGTTTGCTCCCAACCCTTGTTTGATTATCTTTGGCATTATGTACTTGTCTTGTACTTAATTCGATTTCTTTTCAAATTGCCATTTTGCTTATCAAAAGGAAAGAAAAAAAACGGACATGTGAGATGGATACTGAGTAGTAAAAATGGTGATATTTATTTCGTTTGTCAAGGACTAGCGAAAGGGTCATTTTGTGTACTGCTAATGAAAAAAGAATAAGCGAGTATGATCTTACTGTGCGATTGGGTTGAGGGTTCAGTTCCGTATTCATTTCTTAGAGTAATTTCAAGAAAAAAATGAAGAGTCGGGATGGCAAACTATCTTCTGTACTGGGATTATGATTTAGTTAATATGATCCAATGTCTCGTGTGCAGTTATTGGCGTTTAACGAATCAAAGGCAGCGGACGGAACGCAAGAAGGCAGCGAAGACAAATCTAGCAAGAAGGTGGAATGAGTTAGAATTGAAGCAGACACTGAAACTATTTGTAGGTTGAGAGGAGGAAATAGTGTTTTTACATTAAAAGGTGAATCTCTTGGCTAACTTGTTCTACTGCAAAACCCTTGTAACAGATTTTGGAATTAAGCAAGAAATAATATTTAGCCTCTTAAGGAAAAGTTTGCTTTCAGTTTTACACAATTCCATTTCTCATATATTGTCTTCAGTTTTACGCAATTCCAGTTCTCGTATATATATATATATATATATTTAAACTAATAGAGGTTTAGAGACAATTGTTTTATTCAGGTTTTATTATAAAATAAGTGTTCAAATTATATTGGTTTTTTCTTTAGGTGTTCAAACATTTTCAGTTTTTTAAAAATTAGAAATTATGCTTGGTTAATAATATGGATGAAAACTTATTTTTTAAAAATAAAAATAATGGAGATGTGTTTGGTATATAGTTTTTCAAAATAAAAATGAAAAAAATAATAATAAACAAAAATATGACTAAATAACATATACTAAAGTTTTTAAAAAATAGACTAAAAGAATTCAAATCTGGGTTAAAATGAAGTTAAAAAAAACACTTTTGTTTTCCTATTTTCTACCTTCCTAAAATATTTTCAATTAACTTTTGTTTTTATTTTCTAAAAAATTAATTTCTAATTTTACAACCAAACATATTTACTGTTTTTTAATTTTCAAGAAAATGAAAATAAACTTCATTCTTTAAACCAAACGAATGTGTGACATGTAATCTTTAATCATCTTCATTCCCCTTAGATTTTTTTAGAGAAACAAATAAAAAAACTAAGGAGAAAATTTTGAAAATTAATTTGTTTTGAGAAATCAAACAACTCTAAGTTCCAAACACTTAGATTGTTGGAATTCATTTATTCACGGTGCATTAATTTTCGACATGAGTCTTCATTTTCTGCGAAATTAAAAAGCCCAAAGTCCCAAAATTTACCAAAGACACTTCAATTGTAAAAAATCATCTCTGTGGAAGTGGAATCAATGCTCCAGCTCTAAAAAATTAGACTCAAAACACTCTGATTTTGCTTGTAATGACAAGTTAGATAAAAAAAACGAAGCTTTTTTTCTCTTATGATTTTTAGACGATTTGTAATATAAATATTTGATGAATTTATTCAAGTTGATAATTTGGAAGATGTATTTATTAGTGCATTGTCTACATCAACATTTAAAGATTGTATTCAAATTAAAATATGAAGATTCAAAGATCTTATGTGATATATTCTTGAGTGGGAATAACTACACTATTTTCTTAATCAAAGTTTTGTATCAATGGATTTTTTATAAGATTTTTAACGAGACATTAATTATATGCGTATTTTTTTTTCGCTAAGAATTTTCTCCCTTTGTTTTTATATTAGTAAGGTTTTTAATAAGGCACATCATCTTCATGGACATTCAGGTTTTTAACAAGGCACATCATCTTCATGGACATTTAAGGGGAGTGTTATAAATATGTATGGGTAAATTACACTGTTGGTTCATTTTGTTTTCGGACTGTTTAATTTTAGTAACCAATTTTGAAAAAGTTACATTTTAATTTTTTTACGTTATCAATTCATAACATTTTGGTCACTAGTGGGTAAATCGTTTGGAGTAATGCAGAGAGATAACCATCGATAACATTACGGAAAAATCAAGAAAACGTTGATGTTAGATGGACCGAAAAAGAAGAAACAAAATGAAAAGCTAAACCAAACGAACTTCCATCGGTGGAAAGCAAGAGCCCTAACAAACCACCCATAGGACACCGAGAGTTCACAAAACAGGGACCAAGGCATAAACCAGTTGAGACAAAAGCGAAAGTGAAGAGAAACGAAAAAGAAGAGTAGAGCTTTCCTTCTTGTCTACAACCCTACGTCCACCTCTCAAAGGTCCCGATCAAGGGCCTTGGATGTTGAGAAAAAAAGAGCCATCGAGCAAGTCAATGAGATCATCAAAACACTAAAAATAAAAAAATAAAAGAAAAGACGAAAATAAAAAAGGAGAAAAAATAAGAAAAAAGAGAAATAACAAGAACGAGAATGAGATAGAAGGTCATCCACTGTTGACAACAACGGCCGACCGTCCCTGAGAAGAAAAAAAACTAAGGTTAGGTTTTTAAATGGAAATTTGACAAGTGTATTTTTTTGGTGGGGTTGGTCTTTTATTAATGGTATACAAAGGAGATTGAACCATCTTATCAATAATTGTTCTTTTATAAGATTTTTAAAAAGGTAAACTTTACCGGTAGTCCTTTTGTTTGGGTTGTGTTCTATTTTTTGTCACATTTTTTGGAAAAAAAAATATTCTTACCACTTACGTTTTCGATTTATTTTATTTTGGTCATTGTTTAGTTTGATGATGTGACACGCTACTCAAATGAGTTAATTTCTAGTTTGACCCTTAAACTTTAAACAAAATATCTATTTCTCACTCACATCCATTTCTTTGAGTTCCTTAACATGTACCTTGTATTTCAAGGAAGAATTGTAATACCCCAAAATATAGTCTAGTAGTATGTTACAAATTAATGGTAATTAAGATAAGGATGCCTCGAAAATTGTTTCTGATTAAGACAATGACTTATTATTAATTGTGAAACAAATATTTTAATTTTGATATAACTAAAAACCTAAGGACTAAATTGAAAATGTCAAAACGAATTTTAAGTCCTCAAAATATCCTCATATAATTTTAAGATTATGCCCAAGTTAAAAACAAAGTTTTTCAAATATTTTTCTAAGTGTTTGAAGCCAAAACAGTGATTTTCAAGTTCCTGTTTCGAAACGGCCCTAAGGCGTTTCGAAACGTTTTCATCACTGTCAACCCATGTTCCGAAACGTGTATCGAAACACTTGAACCTATTTCGAAACTGTATCTCACGTTTCGAAACTGTTCTTCATATTTGATTTGAAAAAGCACAACGGTTGAAATATTTTTGCTGAATATTTAATGATAAATAGGGTGTTTCGAAACGGGCTAAGGCTGTTTCGAAACGACCCTTGACAGTGGCAAAACGGTTTCGAAACGAAGCCAAGCGTTTCGAAACAGCTCTTAAGTCTAAATTGAAAAATATGACCGTTGAAGTTGTTTTTAACTGATTTTCTGAAAACCGTTAAGGTGTTTCGAAACGGGCTAAGACCGTTTCGAAACGACCCTTGACAGTGGCAAAAGTGTTTCGAAACGGCCCTAAGGCGTTTCAAAACGGGCTCTTAAATGCACCCCAACGGCTCTTTCTATTTTAGTCCGTTCCGAAACAGGTACCCCGCGTTTCGAAACGGGTTGTTGCAGACTGCATTTATGGTGGTGAGATAACATCCCCAACGGCTCTATTGATGAGTGCAACAACCACAACAGCTAGAAATCAATGAGAAGGTATAAAAGATACCTCTAAAAGCTCCAGCAACAACTATTAATCCTAAAGCAAACATCCAAACATCAAATCCAAACAATTGTGCAAAAATCTCATTTTGTCTAAAACCCCAATTGTAATTTTCATTCATATCTTGTTCAATTGGGTTGAGTGCTTGTAATTGGGCTATCATTTGTATTGAGAGATACCTTATTAGCCATCAAATTTCTTTGTTCACTTGTGTGAGGATTGGGTTGATTTTTGGGTAGAAAAATCAACCGAAATTGTAAAGGGTTGCCTCCTTGTCCTAGAAAAGGGGAAGAGCAATTAGTGGAATTGTTGCAAATCCTTAGTGAAGCTAAGGTAGTGGATGTAGAGTTCATTTGGAACTTGAACCACTCTAAATTCCTTGTCTATTATTTTCAATTTGCAATTTCCACCACAAAACCTTTAAATTTCCAATTCACCCCCTCTTGGTTAATATCGATCTTGCAATCCACTCAACAATTGGTATCAGAGCCTACCTCTTTGAGGATTAACAACCACAAGAGGAGTTCCTTGGAAGAGTGTGATCATCAAAGTATCAAGAGATGACTTCAACCTCCGGTTCCGGCATGTACGAGTCACAATCGACCACAAAGCCTCCCTTCTTCAACGGTGATAACTATTCTTTTTGGAAGAATAGAATGCGTCTATTCATCAAGTCAAATGACTATCTTGTGTGGGATGTCATTGAGGATGGGCCATATATTCCATTGAAGCAAGATGGTGAAGGCAAGATGGTGTTAAAGAAGAAAGTGGAGATGAGTGAAGAGGAGAGGAAAAAGATTCAAGTTAATGATAAAGCTCTCCACATGTTATTTTGTGCTTTCGGTCCGGACATCTACTCAAAGGTCTCATCAATTGAAAGTGCCAAAGAAGCGTAGGACACTCTTGAGACCACTTATGAAGGCACCAATGATGTTAAAGAAACTAAGATTGGAATTCTCAATCTTAGTTATGAAAATTTCAAGATGGAGCCCGATGAGACGGTGTCAAAGATGTTTGATCGATTCTCCACGATTGTCAATGGTCTAAAGGGCTTTGGAGAGATCATACCGGAAGACAAGTTTGTCCGGAAGCTACTCTATTCACTTCTCGAGTCTTGGGATGGAAAGAGAACCGCTATCATCGAAGCAAAGAACTTGAAAATGTTGAAGCTTGATGAGCTTGTGGGTTCTCTCCTTACTCATGGGATCATGAAGCAAGGAAGGGAAGATGAGAAGAAGAAAGAAGCGAAAAGGGTAGAGAAACTTGAGGTTGAGAAGAAGAAGAAGATGGGAATAGCTCTCAAGGCTAAAGCTTCACAACATGATGAGAGCTCATCTTGTGAGGAGGATGAACTTGAAGAATTGGCTATGATAGCCAAACGGTTCTCACGTTTCATGAGGTCTAACCGGGGAAGAAAAATCCAAAGGAAGATAGACTTCAAAGGGAAGAACAAAGAAGAAGGAAAGGATCCTATCATTTGCTTTGAGTGCAAACAACCCGGCCACATACGTTCGGAGTGCCCTCAACTCAAGAAGAAGGGCTTTGAGAAGAAGAAGAGACTCAAAGCCAAGCTTGCTACTTGGAGTGATGAGGAGTCATCGGAGGATGACGAACAAGAAGTGGCTAATCTTTGCCTCATGGCACTTGAGGAAGATTCCTCCTTGGTAACCTCTAACTCATCTACTTTAGATTTTTCATATGAAGAGTTAAATGGTGCATATGATGAGTTACAAGAGGTATATGATGAATTAGTTGAGAAATATAAGGAGTCGGTCATTAGGAATAAAAAGATTATTCTAGAACTAAATGAGAAAAATGACTCACTTACTCAAGCTAATTCTAAAATTGAGAAAAAGATATTAGGATTAAAAGATGAACTTAAATTTTTTCAAGATGAAAATGTTGATCTTAATAATCTTTTATCTCAATGTAATTGTGAACACCAAAAGGTGTTGGGTGAGCTAAATGAGCTCAAAAAGTCTTTAAAAAATGTTGGTAGTGTCAAGCATGAAGTAGGAGAATCCTCTAGAACACACCAACATAAGAAAAAGACTAATTACTACAAACAAAGTGGCTACCCAAGACATAGTAGAGCTAAAAGAATTAGAAGTGTATGGGTTCCTAAGGAACTTGTTAAATCTAATAATATTATTGCTATGTCATCTTGGATTCCTAAGGGAACCAAGGTTTTGGGAGCTAACACTCATGGACCCAAAATGATTTGGGTACCAAAAACCAAAGTTTAATATCTTTGTTTGTAGGGTGAGCATTGCTACAAGGCCAAAGCACAAAGTCAAAACTCATGGTACCTTGATAGTGGATGCTCGAGGCACATGACCGGAGACAAGAGGCAATTCATGGATCTAAAGCCAAAAAGTGGAGGAGTAGTAACATTTGGTGACAACTCCAAAGGCCACATTAAATGTATCGGCTCCATAGGGATCACAAATGCCTTTGATGGAGGTCAAACTTCAAAGGAGGATGAGATTCCAACAAAGGAAGAGGACTCGCAAGATCCACCTCTTGAAGCCTTGAAGGACTTGGCTATTGAGGAAAAGGAAGTGAGCTACCCAAGGGAGTTGAACTATGTCAAAGATGGTGAAATCTTGGGTGATCCATCAAAGGGGGTAACCACTCGTTCTTCTCTTAGATTAATGAATCATGTTGCATTTATCTCATGCATAGAGCCTAAAAATATAAAAGAAGTATTGAAAGATGACTTTTGGATTATGGCTATGCAAGAAGAGTTAAATCAATTTGAGAGAAGTAATGTTTGGACATTAGTTGATAGGCCTAGTAATCAATCTACAATAGGAACTAAATGGGTCTTTAGGAACAAACTAGATGAGAGTGGTAACATTGTGAGAAATAAAGCTAGACTTGTAGCACAAGATTACACTCAAGAAGAGGGAATAGATTTTGATGAAACCTATGCACCCGTAGCTAGAATGGAAGCCATTAGGATGTTGTTTGCATATGCATGTTATCATAATTTCAAGCTTTTTCAAATGGATGTTAAAAGCGCATTTTTAAATGGTTTTATAAATGAAGAAGTGTATGTGGAACAACCACCGGGTTTTGAAGATTCAAAATTTCCAAATCATGTTTTCAAACTTACCAAAGCTCTTTATGGTTTAAAACAAGCTCCTAGAGCTTGGTATGAAAGACTTTCAAATTTTTTGATTGAAAAAGGATTTGAAAAAGGTAAGGTGGACACTACACTTTTTATAAAAATGTATAAAAATGACATCTTAGTAGTTCAAATTTATGTTGATGATATTATCTTTGGTTCTACTAATGAATGTCATTGTTAAGAGTTTGCTAAGTTAATGCAAGGTGAATTTGAGATGAGCATGATGGGGGAGCTCTCATTCTTTTTGGGACTCCAAATCAAGCAAAAGAAGGATGACACCTTCATCAACCAAGCAAAATACATAAAGGATATGCTCAAGAAGTTTGGCTTGGAGAATGCAAAGCCTCAAGCCACTCCTATGAGCTCATCTACAAAGCTTGAGAAAGATGAAGGAGGTAAGTGTGTTGACTCTAAGCTTTATCGTTCTATGATTGGATCTTTGCTTTACCTTACCGCAAGTAGACCGGATATCTTGTTTAGTGTTTGCTTGTGTGCTAGGTTTCAAGCTAGTCCTAGAGAGTCTCATCTTATAGCCGTTAAGAGAATCTTTAGATACCTTAGAGACACTCCTTGTTTAGGTCTTTGGTATCCTAGAGACTCTACCTTCAACCTTCATGCTTACTCGGATGCGGATTATGGGGGTTGCAAAATTGATAGGAAAAGTACTTCGGGAACTTGTCAATTCTTAGGTAGTATGCTCATATCTTGGTTCTCTAAGAAACAAAATAGTGTAGCCTTATCTACCACCGAAGCCGAGTACATATCCTTAGGGAGTTGTTGTGCTCAAGTCCTTTGGATGAAGCAACAACTCTTATATTATGGAATTAAAGTTGAAACCATACCCCTAAAATGTGACAACACTAGTGCAATATGTTTAACTAAAAATCCCATCCAACACTCTAGAACCAAACACATAGAAATAAGGCATCATTTCATTAGAGATCATGTCCTTAAGGAAGATGTGGTTATAGAGTACGTAGACACCTTGAATTCATTAGCGGACTTATTTACAAAACCCTTAGACAAAGAGCGTTTTTGGTCCCATAGGAGAGAGTTAGGTCTAGCTAGCCTATCTTGACCTTTTAGGACCTCTTTTGTGCTTAAATATGCTTGATTTTGTGAAATGCCATGTTTATGTATTTAAACTCCTAATTTCATCCATGCTTATAGCTAGGGGGAGTATGTTTATGCTTGAATATGTTTTGCCTGCTCATTCATGACATTTATGCATGTTAGGCCTAAGAAAACCTCATTTTTCTGCATTTTTAGAGCCTCATCTGCACTTCCAGGCCCAGGTGTATCGAAACGGGTGACCCTGTTTTGATACGGATACCTTAAATCCAGTTCTGAGAGAAGGGCGTTTCGAAACGCCTCCAATGCGTTCCGAAACGTTTTGGCTACTGCCAAGGGGTGTATCGAAACGTGTTTCGATACGGGTCAACAGGGCTTTGGTACGGTCAACACCGTATCGAAACGGTCAGCCTATGGTCTTAAAACGGTCAAACCCTAATCGTCCCGTTTCGAAACGGTCCTGACCATTCCGAAACGGCATCGCAGATTGCTTTATTTAGGGCTTTTAATGTTAAAATTCATTTTTTATCAAACTCTTAAAAACCCTAAACCGCCTCCATCTCTATAAATACCCTCTCAAACTCATTTATTTTCACAAAATTGTAAGGGGTTTTACTCTAAAACTCAAGTCTAAGCAAGTTCATCAACATTGTCCAAGGATTTTCATCAAATCATCCAAAATCCCAAACTAAGGTATTTTTTTATCTTTTCTTTTTCTTTCAATTTATGTTCGAATCTTAGGTTAGAAAATTTTATTTTTGTATAAATTATAGTTTTTCCTTTGTGGGTTTTCCATATCTTGTAAAAAAAATTCAAAATCTCAAAATTTTTGATTCGAATATAAAATTTTTCAGTCGTATTTTTTTTAATTTTTTTTTCTGTTTTCTTTTTATCTTTTTGTTTGTTTTTAATTTTGTTTCAAAAACATAAGTGGGATTTATTATTGGATTGATTCTAAATATCAATGCATACACTTAATTTAAAATATACTTGCTTAATGTTTTTAGATGGCGGAACAAGCTAACAAAAAGCGTAAGGCCGTTCAAACCGGTGATTCGAGCATTCGTCCGAATCTTGCTCTGCTTTTTCAGAAATCCCTTAAAACTCCGGAGAGGCGTGCTCGTTTCTCTTATGTCAAGGATTTCGAAGTTCGTAAAGAACGTGTCATTGATCTTGATTTCCTCAATTCCGAGCGATTCTTATTTCGTTATCTCGACCGTTTGAGTGAGTGGAATCTTATCCTTTTCTTGAGCATTTCAGATATTTGCTACAAACACATGATACTCCTTTTTTACTCTAATTCTCGGTTTATTTACGATGAGACCAAAACCGAGATTATAGGAATTGAATCTTTCATATTGGGCAAAAAGTTTGTTGTCAATGTTGCTCTCTTGGAGTCTATTTTTAAACTTAAAGATGAGGGTCTTGAGGATGAACGTCACTTTGGCACTTTCACCGGTCGGGCACTTACTTTGGATGTGCACGATCGCGTTCTTCACTTGATGGTTTCTTGATTCATTCGACCTTTCGGAGGTAAATACTCTCATATCCGTCAAACTGATCATTTTTGGCTTGAATGTTTCCGTAGAGGTGAGCGCCCTAATATGCCTAAAATTATTTTTGCCGAGATAGTCAATAATATTAAGCTTATTGACACAAATGAGTTGAAGTCTTTTACCTATGGCACAATCTTGAGCTACATTTTTCATGATCTTGGTATCGATTGTACCTACGACTCTCCGGAACCTCGCAAGACCAAGATTGGTGAGTCCTCCCTTCGCAAGTCCGGGTTTACATATGTGAATGATGTTTGGGAAAGAGTTGATAGAGAAGCTGTTCCTCCTCCCGTTGCTCCTCCACCGCAAGTTCAGGTTGCAAACAATGAAGCCCTCACGGCTCTCATTACCGAGCGGTTCAATTCTTTGGATACTAGCATTGCTTCGGGTTTTACTACCATGGACAATCGTTTGAAAAATGTCGAGGATTGTCTTCATACTCTTGAGACTTCCCATTCAAACTTGGATCTATCCTTCTCTACTCTCTATGGGCAATGGACGAAGTTTCACCATTCTCAAGTCAAGAGCGATGATGATACTTAGGATGATGATGACGAGGCCTAGGATCTTCATATCATATCATATTATCTATGCATTTTAGGATTAAGATTGCATCTTTATGTCTTCTTATGTTTTAGGAACCTATGCTTTTGATCTTTTGTTTGGGATTTTATTATGAACTTAATGTTGGTTTATGTTTTGGATATTTTGATATTATGAATTAATATTATGGTTGCTTATTAATGCTTATTGGTACTAATCCTTTGTCTTCTCTATGAGTTTTCATTATTCTTTTTGATCTAACAAAAAGGGGGAGAAGAAATTTAAGAGCCACAAACTAAAATTCGTTTTAAATTTTAAAAGGTTTTTTAAAGCTTTACAACTTGGATTTCAAGTCAACATTTTTTTTAACCTTAAAAAAAACCTATCTTAAATTAAGGGGGAGTTAGAATATTTTCAAAACTTTCAAAATTCTTAAAAATTCTAACTTTGGTTTTGTTATATCAAAAAGGGGGAGATTGTGAAACAAATATTTTAATTTTGATATAACTAAAAACCTAAGGACTAAATTGAAAATGTCAAAACGAATTTTAAGTCCTCAAAATATCCTCATATAATTTTAAGATTATGCCCAAGTTAAAAACAAAGTTTTTCAAATATTTTTCTAAGTGTTTCAAGCCAAAATAGTGATTTTCAAGTTCCTGTTTCGAAATGGCCCTAAGGTGTTTCGAAACGTTTTCATCACTGTCAACCCCTGTTCCGAAACGTGTATCGAAACACTTGAACCCGTTTCGAAACGGTATCTCACGTTTCGAAACGGGTTGTTGCAGACTGCATTTATGGTGGTGAGATAACATCCCCAACGGCTCTATTGATGAGTGCAACAACCACAACGGCTAGAAGTCAATGAGAAGGTATAAAAGAGACCTCTAAAAGCTCCAGCAACAACTATTGATCCTAAAGCAAACATCCAAACATCAAATCCAAGCAATTGTGCAAAAATCTCATTTTGTCTAAAACCCCAATTGTAATTTTCATTCATATCTTGTTCAATTGGGTTGAGTGCTTGTAATTGGGCTATCATTTGTATTGAGAGATACCTTATTAGCCTTAAATTTCTTTGTTCACTTGTGTGAGGATTGGGTTGATTTTTGGGTAGAAAAATCAACCGAAATTGTAAAGGGTTGCCTCCTTGTCCTAGAAAAGGGGAAGAGCAATTAGTGGAATTGTTGCAAATCCTTAGTGAAGCTAAGGTAGTGGATGTAGAGTTCATTTGGAACTTGAACCACTCTAAATTCCTTGTCTATTATTTTCACTTTGCAATTTCCACCACAAAACCTTTAAATTTCCAATTCACCCCCCTCTTGGTCAATATCGATCTTGCGATCCACTCAACATTAATGTTATAAAGTATGATATCTAAAGTAAAAAGACCAAATTGAAGACTTAGATAAACTACATGAAGTGCATGTAAAAGTTCATGAAATCCAAGGATTCTAACATGTGTCAAGAGTGTAGGAATTGTATGGAGGGGTGTGAAACTCTCGGTCAAAGAGAGAGAGAGTTTATGGAAGAAGAACTCGTCTTCTTATTCTTGCTTGAAACAACCGAAACAAAAAAAATGGCGGGAGAGGGAGATTGGATGCTTCATAAGGTCACGATGGATTAAACAAAATTTTTGGTTCCCTCATTGGGATTCATTTCGAACAATGGTGATCCCTTCTTCCATTTACTCTTTCAAGATTTGTTAGATGTCATATGAAATTATGGGTCTATTGATTAATGCATGCATGAATTCTCAAGTATTGTAGTGTATTGATGCAATTAGACTAGTTGCTGTTGGGTTACTTGAATTTGAACCAAAGAAGGTTGGAGGTTGTTGCAGGTTCGAATGGATGCTTGTGTAATTGTCCTTGTTAAATGTTATATAGAATTGAGGTTATGTTATGAAATTTATGGTTTCAATCGATTGAAATATATGTATATATATGTATTGACCTTGCTAAGTGTAACACCCAAAGTATTTGAGTAAAAAGAAGAAAAAAAGTAGAAGAAAAGAAATGTTTAAGAAGAGGTGCAGCCAAGGGGTTTTTAATCCGTGCCCCTCGGCCTTGTGAGACAAAGTCTGAACCCGTGCCCCTCTAAAAAAATGCATATTCGAATTTTGAGAGAACCTAGAAGGTTCCAAACTCTCTCCTCAAACACACCCCTTCACCGTTGTCGATCTCAGCCACCGCTTTGCCGTGGTTCTCACCGCCAACGTTGTAGTGACCGGTGGCACGTCGCGATTTCAACCTTGACCACCACTCGCGCGTTAGCGCCGCCGTCTGCTGTGGAGATTGGTTCGAAAGATCCGTGAAACCCTAAGTCAACCATTCTATTTTTCGGTGTTTTCGCGCTCCGTTCGTCGCGCCGCCAGCTCCAGTAGGTTCCTCATGCCACGGCGGACAAAACCCCTCCGGTCGTTTGCTCATCCGACACCGGGAGAGGCCTCATCGGAGCTACGTCACTTCCGATCATTCTCGAGTGTTTTAGGTGATTCTGGTGCGTCTTTCGGCTTATTTTTACTGTTGTTGATGTATGAGTTGAGCTAACAATATTGTTCTCCTTGTTCTCCGGTGAAATCGAGGCTTTTGAGGGTCTCCGGCAACTTTCCGATGGGGTTTTCGACGATTTTTTCGGTAGGTTTCCGATTTGGTAAGGGAGCCAGTCTGAACCAGGTCCAAACCGGTCTGAACCCGGTCCAACCCGAGTCCGACCCAACCCGTACCCATGCTTGACCCAAACCCGTATTCGACCCGACCCGACCCATATCCGAGCCTAACCCATCTACCGAGTCAACTTAGCCCGAGTCAGCTTAGTGAGTCAGCCGAGTCAGTTCAGTGAGTCCACCGAGCCAAATTCGTTGACCTCTGCCCGTTGACTGCTGACTTCAGTGTTGCCTTGCTAACGTCAGCATTGACTTTGACCCGTTGACCGTTAACCTGCTGACGTCAACGTTGACCTGCTGACGCCAGCGTTAACTTTGACCGTTGGCCAAAAAGTCAAATTTTTCGGAAACTCCTATTTTATGTTTTTCGACATCCTGAGTCCGTTTTTGAAGCCCGTTTTGCAAAATTCCGGCCCGAAAGCCTCTGAATCTTATCTTGAACCCAAAAATGCTTATGCGTTTCTTGTTCAGTATAAAGGCAGCGTGATTAAGGATTAACAGTGGATTTTGTTTAATTGAAGGCATCCACATTCTGAT
Organism: Hibiscus tridactylites; assembly: GCA_958450335.1. Lineage (NCBI taxonomy): Eukaryota > Viridiplantae > Streptophyta > Magnoliopsida > Malvales > Malvaceae > Hibiscus > Hibiscus tridactylites. Next base: position 69,422,188 of record OY288277.1, read on the forward strand.
TCTAGGAGTCGCTGTCGGAGTCCTAGAGTGCTTGTTTGAACTGTAGTTGCAGTTATTCATCTGAAAATTTTTGGTCAACCTAGTAGAGTAATTCAGATTCTGAAAGATACACCTTTGGGTTGTATGATTGGCTTCGGTGGTAGTTCAAATTGTCTCTTATTCTTGACTAAGACTAGTTATAATAAAATATATGTGATAAGTGTAGTAACCCATTTTTAGGTCTAAAATAACAAATAATAAATAAATCAAAAACCTTATTATTATAAAAAAATGAAAAGAAAAAAAAAGTAAAAAAAAGGCAAAAAAAAAAACCTAAACTACCGTGGATGCCATGCAAGGAGTTGCAGATCGACCCCCTTCTAGCATCAATAGAGTTGCAGTAGATCGACACTTCTTCAGATCTTCTAGCATCAATGGAGTTGCAGATAATCGACCATTCTTCAGATCTTCTCGGATCAATGGAATTGCAGATGATCGACCCTTCTTCAGATCTTCTAGCATCAATGGAGTTGCAGATGATCAACCCTTCTTCAGATCTTCTCGCATCAATGGAGTTGCAGATGATCGACCCTTCTTGTGATCTTCTCGCATCGATAGAGTTGCAGATGATCGACCCTTCCTTAGATCTTCTCGCATCAATGGAGTTGCAGATGATCGAACCTTATTCAGATCTTCTCGCATCTATAGAGTTGCAGTAGATCAATCTTTCTCCTCCAGATCAAGCTACCTTGTTAAGTGTTCTATGTTACAAATGGATCAAGTTTTGTAGACCTCACAGCTCTGTCAGTGTCGCAGCTAGGTCAAGTTTTCTGCATGTATTGCTTCAATGTTAGAGTCGTTGCAAGCCAAAGTTATGAGCTTCTACAACAAATCTCCTCCTCTTGAAGATTTTGTTTATTAGGGCGGCTGAGAGGATCAGTGAAGCAGAAAAGAACGTGCCAAGAGAAAAGAGCCAAACTAGACCAAATTAAAATGGGTTCCTTTTTGTCTTTGCTTCATTGTCGTTATACAACAATAAGCAAAGAGGGGCAGCTGTAATAACTCATTTTTAGGTCTAAAATAACCAATAATAAATAAATAAAAAACCTTATTATTATAAAAAAATGAAAAGAAAAAAAAGTAAAAAAAAGGCAAAAAAAAAACCTAAACTACCGTGGATGCCATGCAAGGCATCCACACACCCTTGCCATATGACTCATCCCCTCCCACTTTTACTATAAATAGGGGTGGCTAGGCTGCCTTTGGACACACACACAAATGAAGCCATAGAAATGGCGCAAGAAAAGGGCGGTGCCCTTTCGAACCTTAGGGGCAGTGCCCTTTTAATGGTTCGAACAGTTGATTCGATTGGAGGCCCTGTCGAGGTTCGTTCGAATCAATTTTTGAGTTATAGCGAGGTGATGTGGAGATCCTGCTAGGGGTCAGGCGAATTTCTTATTTCGAGCTTCTAGTAGGGTAATTTTTGATACTCATATTTGTATTTATTTTAATGTCGTCTTCTTGTAATAAATATCTTTGTAAGCAATATAAGATATTTTTATATTTGTTGGTATGTTTTTTTTATATGTCATGTTTGTATATTTTATTTTGTATGCAATGTTTGAATAAACTATTCATTTATATTTGTTTAATTAAATTTTAAATTAAAACTTTTTATTAGGGGTTATCATAAAAAACGTACCCCGAACATAGGGGTGCCGCTTTCCTCTAGTCCCTATTACAAAAGTATTATTTTTAATCTTAATTTATAATTTTTAAAGTAAATTCCCTTCAGTTGGGAATCTACCGGAAATCATGCCCCAAACGTAGGGGTGTAAATTCCTTTTATATACGAAAATTATGCCCCGATTGTTGGCGTGTAAATTTTCTTTTCTACAAACAAATATTCGTTTAAATATTTTAAGGGATCACACCGATTTTGGGTGTTGTGGGGGTTCTCACCCTTCCCCACACGTAACCGACTCCCGAACCTATCTTCTGGTTTCGCAGACCAAAACTCATTGTTTTAATAAAAACTATAAAAACAAGTTTTATTAAAATAATCGGGTTTTTTCAGGTTCCAATCGCACCTAAAATAAAACTAAGGATTGGTGGCGACTCCCCCGTTGTTACGGCTTGGCGACTCTGTTGGGGACCTTTTTTTAGAGAGTCAAGCCACAAGTCGATTACTTTTTGTCTATAGGTGGAAATTATGACTTCGATTTAATTAATTTGTGATCCTTTTTTCTAAAATTTTTACAAATTTTTTTTATAAATTTATTTTCTGAGTTTTCATATCATGAGCTCTATACCCGTGCTATGTCCCTTAAGTGGGAGCGAGAAACCACGCCTTTGTGAGGTACTCCCTTAGTGAAGGATGGTGTAACGCCCCGGTTTTGGGCTCGGAAGTTTTGGCGTTGACCGGTTCGGTCAAAGTGCTGATCGAATATAAAAGAGTGAATTTAGGAAAGCCTAGTTCGGGTTGCATTAAAAATATGGAAAAATATTCTAAAATCATCTTTTAATATATATAAGTGAACTGTGAAATCAATTTTGGAAAATGAGGTTCGTAAGGTTGACATTTTGGCTAGTGACCAAAATGTAATTTTTGAAAGTTGCGGGACAGTTTTATAAAGGATTGGAACTTTGAATCTTTAAGGAGCTATTATTCCAAAAAGGATTTCTCCAGATTTTTCTAAGATATTTTAAGTCTAAAATCTGACTTTAAAGATTAAGAAAAGAGAGGGAAATCATTTTAACCAATTTCCAACTAATTTTCTATTTTCTCTCAAATTCTCTTTTCTCTCATTTTCTCTCTACCCAAACAAGATTCTCTAGATTTCTTTCTCTGATTTTGACATCTACATCTCTCATTTCAACTCCCATTTGATTCCTAATCATCTCATCATCAAAACCTCTCAATTTGCAAATTGTTTCATCAAGCATTTTGGCTCTAAAATGGAGAAATTCAAGTTTGGAGGTAAGAACGTCCTTCTCCTCTAAACTATCAGTTCTTTACTGAAATTCCTAAGTTCTCAATCCTTGATTTATGTTTTATTAAAGGCTTTTCAATTGAGATCTTGATTTTTGGCTAAAATGCAAGATTTGATGATTTTGGTGAAAAATTTCGTGTGATCTGTTTAAGCAGGGTTTTGAGGTGTTAAATTGATGTTAAATGAATGCTAAAATGATTAGAAGTTGAGGTTTAATCAATGCAATCCCGGATAGGTTGAATTTCCTAAGTTTGGCTTGAGTTTTTGGTTGTTTTTGGAGTGTTTTTGGTGATCTGTTATACCTGGAGGTATAAGGACGTGGTTGTGATCATTTTGCATGTTATTTGATGTATAAAAATGGTTAGAAGTGATGGATCTTGGCTGGGTTAAGTTTTGGAAGTGTTTGGAGATGATTTCGGTTGTGTTTGGTAGCCAAATTGCTAGATTTGTGATGAGCAGCGAGTTGTGTTGATGTTGCTGGTGTTTTAATGCATAAGGATGCATTAATGTTCTGTTTTTGTGTGCTTGAAACAGGGGAGGTTGATCCTTGAGCTTTGGAGGTGTTTTCGGAAGGTTTCGGAAGCTTGGAAAGCTTGTTGGCTAGCTTTGTTTGGTTATCGGTGAGTGAAGTTGGGATTTCAGCTTTTGAAACAAGGTTTGAAGGTTTTTGGGAGCTTAGTTTAAGTCTAAACAACTTTGCTAAGCTCAAGAGTAAGTGAAGGGGTTTTTGCTTTTGAATTGTGTGTGATTTGGTTTTAAAATCAAATGTGGTTGATGATTGATATGCATATGTTTATGCATGGTTTAATTCTGTTTTGTAAGCATGTTTTAGCATGGTTTAATGCTGGTTTTGAAAGTCATTTGAAAAGGATGCTCAAGGTAAGAGATCCTTGGTTTAGTGCATTGAAAATGTGGTTTTGATGCATAGTGTTGCATGTTGTTCATTGGCTTTGTATTATGCTTAAAAACAGTGAGTTGATGATGATTAATGATGATAATTGTACCATTTGCATATTGTTTATGCATGTGAATCATTGAGCTAATGATGTGATGGTTTTGCATTATGTGTATGCATGTGAATCATTGAGCTAATGATGTGATGGCCTTGCATTATGTTTATGCATGTGGAACATTGGATATTATGGTAAGATGGTTATGTTGGCAAGAGATGTGAATGGTTCTTGGTTCGTTGATCGGGTATAATTAGCCGGCTATAGGATTGGGTGCACCGTGAATAAAGTCGCCTTGATGGAGGAGTGGTCAAGTGTGGACCGGGTAAACTCCCCTCAAGTATTCCTAACGAGATGAGGTCAGTGGAGGGTGTGCCCACGGGAGGACCTCGGTTGCTTAAGGTCGTAGTGGAGGTTGTTGCCCACGGTAGACCTTGGTTGAGTAAAGGTTATAAGGTGGTTAAAAGTCCTTATGTGAGAACCTTGTACTTGTTAAGATCACAATGGCAATGGTTAAGTCCATGTGTGGATCTTGTGTGTGATGTCCCGGATCTCGTTAGATGATGTCTACAACTACCAATCGGTTGTGCAAAGGTTGTATGGTGGTTGAAAGTCCATACGGGAAGACCTTGTGCATGTCAAGGGTGTATGGCGGTTGAAAGTCCATACATGGTAACCTTGAGGAAAAGCTAAGGTTGTATGGTGTTTAAAAGTCCATACATGGGAACCTTAGGTTGTTAAGGTCAAATGGAGGTTGTTGCCCATTTGGAAGACCTTGGATTGGGTAGTGTGTAGGAAGCGTTGGGACACGCTTGTAATCCGCGTATCCGATCGGGTTGAAAAGTTGGAAAGTGAATATGGTTGATCTCTTGGAAGCCAATATAATGTTCTTGATCATGTTGAGCATGGGATTGCTTGAAATGATGCATAGTTGCATGTGAAGCATGGGATTGCTTGAAATGATGCATAGTTGCATGTGAAGCATGAGATTGCTTGAAATGATGCATGGTTGCATGTGAAGCATGAGATGCTTGAATTGATGCATGTTTGCATGAGAAGCATGAGATGCTTGGTAAGATGCATTGTTGCATGAGATGTGTATGATGCTAGTGAAAGCATGATACTTGTATGTTGAACAAGTGTTGGTTATCATTTGATAAATGATGCATGAGAGCATGGATTACCTATGTTGCATTGGGGTCATGTATGACTTGTTGTTAAAGGCATGTGATGATGATGTTATGGTTTTATGTTGCCTTGATTAAATGCATGAAATGGTTTGTTTAAAATATGGTTTTAAGTGGTTTCTTGCTTGATGTGGTTTCCAAGTTAAAGAAAGGTATGTTGTGGAAAGGATGTGTTTTCCATGGTTTTATTTAAAGCTTGGCATATGGTGTTTATGCATGATATGAACTTGATGTTGAAAAGAGTTTTCGAACATGGTTTTGGAAAGCAAATCGGGTTGGTTTTAATGTGTTTTAAAGACCCGCTGCATTGATGGTGTTTTGGTTTTGAGCATTCCTCACTAAGCATTATGTGCTTACGCTCCTTTTTGTCCATCAATGCAGATTCTTGAAGTTTGGACAGCAAGGAGCAAGGGATTCAAGGTGGACTCCAATGGAGATGTATGTCTCGGTGAATAGCTATAGTTAATAAGGGCAATGGGGTAGAATCTCTCGGATTGTTGTTATTGTGATCGTATATGTTGATCATGTATGTTAAATGCTGTTGTTAATGTTGTTGAACATGAATTGGCTTAATTGTGGTTGCTTTGGAAAGTTTATGCTTAAATGGATAGCTTGAGTAGGAAGTATGCTTTTGAATTTGGGGCTTTTCATATGTGTTGGTTATTTGTTGAATTGATGATGCATTTATGGTCTCTGCATGTTGTTCATCTTTGAGGAATGATTTGGTGATGTTAATTTGATGTTTGAAGCATGTTTGATGCTGTTTTCGAGTTGTTTTCAGGCAGGGGTATCGATACTCGGGCTTGGGTATCGATACACCTGAACCAAATATGCAAGTTTCAGGCCAGGGGTATCGATACTGATGAACAAGTATCGATACCTTATGAGTGGAGTATCGATACTGGGGGAAGGGTATCGATACCCTTGCTAGAATTTGGTTACTGCCTTCCCCGAGTATCGATACGACACGTGGCGTATCGATACCGAACCGTTAAAATCAGTTAAAAGTATCTTTTATGTTTTGAAATGTTTGCGTTTTGGTCCTGAATCTTGTTTGTGCAATTGTGTGAGTTCGGGATGTCCGTTTGAGCTGAAATTTGGCAGGGAAGCATGAAACATGACTAATTTTAAGTTGGTAACTTGAAATCTGGTTAAGTCCTTAAAGTTTTCAGAAATTACAATTTGGTCCCTAAAGTTGTAATTTGTTCAATTGGGTCCCTGTTTGATCTCTGATGTTTGTGATCTTTGAGTATGGTGTTTGTGTGATCACATCTAAGGTTAATGTGCATCTAGACAAGATTAAAAAGAAAAAAAAAGGGTCGTTAATCAAGGTTGACTTTCGGGTTGACTTTGGTTTTCCCCGTGTAATCTTCGTAGTTCGGGTCAACCGTCCAGACCGGGCTACGGGGGTTACATTTGGTGGTATCGGAGCTGAGCTGCGAAGGTTGGGGAAAATGGTAAGTTGTTGTGGTAAGTGTGTTTGATGTTTACCTTGTTGTATGGTTGAAAGCTGGTTGAAGCATGTGTTTCTGAGTATGCTGTTGATGTTTTTGAGCATGTTGCTGATGTATGCAAGCATGTTTTGTGGTTATGAATCTTGGTTGAGTTCATGTGGATATGTGTTGATGCTATGAGCTGATGCTATGCATGATGAATGTGTTTTGAGCATGTTATGTTGCTAATGTGCTGGTGCTGTTGGATGTTGTTGGTGTAAGCATGATCAAGGCATGTTGTTGATATGCTTGATGTTGTGATGTTCACGTTGTGTTGACTGTTATGTCATGTAAAGGGGGAGGATTCGGGATACCCATTGCCTTATTAATATAGCTATTGTGTTATTTTGGAGTTGGAGTTTGAATCCTTGCTTAATGCTGGTCTAACAGGTTTTGTTTGTTTGTTGTGATTGTATGTTGTTTGTTGTTAGTGGTATGGCAAAGATGATGAAAGAATGGAGGATGAGTGAAATGGTTGCTGCCTTGGGGCAGGTTGTTAAGTCAAAGGATTCACCCTTTTGTAAAGGTGTTTTGTCTCAGTCTTCTGTGACTGAAGTTGAGATGGTAAGGCAAGGGAAAGAAGCTGGTTCTGGGATGGAAAGTTCTTTACCTGTTGTTCAGGAGGTGTTGGGAACATCTCAAGCTACGGTGGAGGTAGAATCAGTGGATGTGCTGGCTAAATGTGTGGGTTTGCCGAAGTAGCATTTGCTTGATTTGGGTGCTTTGGAGTACCATGGTTCTTCCCCATAGATGTTTGAGGCCTGGTTGGCCAATGTAGTTCTGATTTTGGATCAGGAAGGCTGTGATTATGCCTGTAAGCTGGGGAGTGTTGTTTCTCTGATGCTGGAGGATGCTTGTTCTTGGTGGACATCTGTGGCTGTGGCGTCACATATCCTTGATATTGATTGGGATTTCTTCGTGTCTGCTTTCTATGAAAGGTATCTTGGAGGGGAATTTCCAAGGGTTAAGCAAGGTGCGGCTAATGCTGTTGGTGAGCAAGTGTTGCTTGAGCAAGGAGTGGGAGCTCAGTCATCTGTGTGTGACCGTTGTAAAAGGCAACATGTTGGAAAATGTTGGGACATAAGTGTTTGCTGGAGATGTGGTTCTAAGTTGCATGTTAGGCGTGATTGTCCTCATGGAGTGAAGTCAGCTTTGGTGTTAGCCAAAGGATCTTTGAAAGGTTGTGGGCGCGACCGAGGCGAGGTTCGGAAGTGGCAGAAAAAGCCGAAGGTTGTGAAGAGTTTAGGGAATGAAGTTTGCTGGAAATGTGGGTCTGCTGGACACATGAAGCGTGATTGTTCGATGTTGGCTCGGAATAGCCAAGGTTCCTTATTGCAAGGAGTTGGTGGTGACCCTGGTGTGTTAGCTGGTGCTGCAGGGGTGCGACAGAAGGATGTTGGTTCCGCAAGGAAGAGAGCTCGTTCGATGAAGCTTCAGGGTGGTGTTGTGTTTTCAGGTAACCTTGTTAAGTGATCTTTGCTTTAGTTGCCTTAGTTTGGTTTCTGTTGGTTTTTCCTTGCGTGGTAAGTCTAGTCTTGTTGCTAGCATGTTTGGGGTAATGATAGTTGTGGTTTGGTGATATCTTTGGTGTGAAGAAGGCTTTAGTGAATATCTTGTGGTTAATGGTTGTTGGTATGATGGAGTTAGATAAGTTAGAGGTGAGTTAGGAGGTTGTTCTTAGACAGATTTTGAGGATGTCATTGGAGGGTGTGAACTGGCATTCATGCACAGTTTAAAATCATTGTTATATACTATATTATATATGTTGGTCCATGCATACATGTGGCATGACATTAGAGGTTTTGCATACATGTACATCAGGCATTGATAGGGCATGTAGGTGATCATGCATACGATGTTCACACTCGCTAATAACTAATCGAATCTGTTAGTGTTGTGGTTGGATTAAGTGGAATGATGGGTTTGTAGAGGTTGTTTGGTGCTGAGTGAGAGTGGAATGGCTTGTTGGTAGAAGGATAGTGTTTGATGCTCTGAGAGTTTAGTGGTTTGGTGGTGAAGGGTATCTGTTTGAGGTTAGTATCTGCTAAGTGGTTTGTTTAGTTTAAAGGAAGTGGTAGTTCCTTGGTGTTAAGTGTTGTTGCAGCTGAGGTTGTTTAGCTTTTAAGTTGTTGTGAAGGGTTGTGTTGGTTCTTAGCAATCTTTGAAGAGTTCTGAAGCTGTTGTGTGTGTTTTGGTTCAGTGATGTTCTGGTAATGCAAGTGTTCTGGTTGAGTATGTAGTGAAAGGGCTGTGAAAGATCGAAGGTTTTTGTTGGTTGTTTGGGTTCTTGTGAGAAGTGGTCGGCTAGTTGTGGTTAAGAAAGTTCTGTTTGAAGTCTGTTGATGGTATGTGAAATGGCTGAAGGTTTCAAGTTGGGGTTGTGATGTAATTTTTGGTTTTTGTGTAAATAGTGCTGGTGAGCTGTTGTGGTAAAGTAGTTGACAGATGTGAGGGATTGTCAGCTTCGTTGGAGAGTTTGTGTAAACAGTTGATGTTAAGGATTTCTGCTTGTTGGGAAAATCTTTGGAAAAAGGTTTGGGAATCGCAAGAGTTTTAGAGGTTGAGGGGTTTGCCTAGTGTGGCTAAGTTGGTTTAGTTGTTGTTTCTGTGTAAACCAGTTATGGAAGTTATGTGCTACAGTGTTATCTGCTGTAAGAGCTGAGGTTCTTCAGGTTGATGTGGGATTGTGTATAATCCGGTTGTGTGGAAGGTTAAGTTGTGGTTACCCTTTGTGAGTTTGGATTTGTGAACAGTGTGTGATGGAGGTTTTGTATGGAAAGTGATCAGTGTTGTTGGTTGAGGCTTTTGTGTTGCCTTGTGCGTTGCTTGAGAAGGTTGCTGTTCTCTTTTCGCCGGTTGAAATTTCGAGGATGAAATTTCCTAAGGGGGGGAGAGTTGTAACGCCCCGGTTTTGGGCTCGGAAGTTTTGGCGTTGACCGGTTCGGTCAAAGTGCTGATCGAATATAAAAGAGTGAATTTAGGAAAGCCTAGTTCGGGTTGCATTAAAAATATGGAAAAATATTCTAAAATCATCTTTTAATATATATAAGTGAACTGTGAAATCAATTTTGGAAAATGAGGTTCGGAAGGTTGACATTTTGGCTAGTGACCAAAATGTAATTTTTGAAAGTTGCGGGACAGTTTTATAAAGGATTGGAACTTTGAATCTTTAAGGAGCTATTATTCCAAAAAGGATTTCTCCAGATTTTTCTAAGATATTTTAAGTCTAAAATCTGATTTTAAAGATTAAGAAAAGAGAGGGAAATCATTTTAACCAATTTCCAACTAATTTTCTATTTTCTCTCAAATTCTCTTTTCTCTCATTTTCTCTCTACCCAAACAAGATTCTCCAGATTTCTTTCTCTGATTTTGACATCTACATCTCTCATTTCAACTCCCATTTGATTCCTAATCATCTCATCATCAAAACCTCTCAATTTGCAAATTGTTTCATCAAGCATTTTGGCTCTAAAATGGAGAAATTCAAGTTTGGAGGTAAGAACGTCCTTCTCCTCTAAACTATCAGTTCTTTACTGAAATTCCTAAGTTCTCAATCCTTGATTTATGTTTTATTAAAGGCTTTTCAATTGAGATCTTGATTTTTGGCTAAAATGCAAGATTTGATGATTTTGGTGAAAAATTTCGTGTGATCTGTTTAAGCAGGGTTTTGAGGTGTTAAATTGATGTTAAATGAATGCTAAAATGATTAGAAGTTGAGGTTTAATCAATGCAATCCCGGATAGGTTGAATTTCCTAAGTTTGGCTTGAGTTTTTGGTTGTTTTTGGAGTGTTTTTGGTGATCTGTTATACCTGGAGGTATAAGGACGTGGTTGTGATCATTTTGCATGTTATTTGATGTATAAAAATGGTTAGAAGTGATGGATCTTGGCTGGGTTAAGTTTTGGAAGTGTTTGGAGATGATTTCGGTTGTGTTTGGTAGCCAAATTGCTAGATTTGTGATGAGCAGCGAGTTGTGTTGATGTTGCTGGTGTTTTAATGCATAAGGATGCATTAATGTTCTGTTTTTGTGTGCTTGAAACAGGGGAGGTTGATCCTTGAGCTTTGGAGGTGTTTTCGGAAGGTTTCGGAAGCTTGGAAAGCTTGTTGGCTAGCTTTGTTTGGTTATCGGTGAGTGAAGTTGGGATTTCAGCTTTTGAAACAAGGTTTGAAGGTTTTTGGGAGCTTAGTTTAAGTCTAAACAACTTTGCTAAGCTCAAGAGTAAGTGAAGGGGTTTTTGCTTTTGAATTGTGTGTGATTTGGTTTTAAAATCAAATGTGGTTGATGATTGATATGCATATGTTTATGCATGGTTTAATTCTGTTTTGTAAGCATGTTTTAGCATGGTTTAATGCTGGTTTTGAAAGTCATTTGAAAAGGATGCTCAAGGTAAGAGATCCTTGGTTTAGTGCATTGAAAATGTGGTTTTGATGCATAGTGTTGCATGTTGTTCATTGGCTTTGTATTATGCTTAAAAACAGTGAGTTGATGATGATTAATGATGATAATTGTACCATTTGCATATTGTTTATGCATGTGAATCATTGAGCTAATGATGTGATGGTTTTGCATTATGTGTATGCATGTGAATCATTGAGCTAATGATGTGATGGCCTTGCATTATGTTTATGCATGTGGAACATTGGATATTATGGTAAGATGGTTATGTTGGCAAGAGATGTGAATGGTTCTTGGTTCGTTGATCGGGTATAATTAGCCGGCTATAGGATTGGGTGCACCGTGAATAAAGTCGCCTTGATGGAGGAGTGGTCAAGTGTGGACCGGGTAAACTCCCCTCAAGTATTCCTAACGAGATGAGGTCAGTGGAGGGTGTGCCCACGGGAGGACCTCGGTTGCTTAAGGTCGTAGTGGAGGTTGTTGCCCACGGTAGACCTTGGTTGAGTAAAGGTTATAAGGTGGTTAAAAGTCCTTATGTGAGAACCTTGTACTTGTTAAGATCACAATGGCAATGGTTAAGTCCATGTGTGGATCTTGTGTGTGATGTCCCGGATCTCGTTAGATGATGTCTACAACTACCAATCGGTTGTGCAAAGGTTGTATGGTGGTTGAAAGTCCATACGGGAAGACCTTGTGCATGTCAAGGGTGTATGGCGGTTGAAAGTCCATACATGGTAACCTTGAGGAAAAGCTAAGGTTGTATGGTGTTTAAAAGTCCATACATGGGAACCTTAGGTTGTTAAGGTCAAATGGAGGTTGTTGCCCATTTGGAAGACCTTGGATTGGGTAGTGTGTAGGAAGCGTTGGGACACGCTTGTAATCCGCGTATCCGATCGGGTTGAAAAGTTGGAAAGTGAATATGGTTGATCTCTTGGAAGCCAATATAATGTTCTTGATCATGTTGAGCATGGGATTGCTTGAAATGATGCATAGTTGCATGTGAAGCATGGGATTGCTTGAAATGATGCATAGTTGCATGTGAAGCATGAGATTGCTTGAAATGATGCATGGTTGCATGTGAAGCATGAGATGCTTGAATTGATGCATGTTTGCATGAGAAGCATGAGATGCTTGGTAAGATGCATTGTTGCATGAGATGTGTATGATGCTAGTGAAAGCATGATACTTGTATGTTGAACAAGTGTTGGTTATCATTTGATAAATGATGCATGAGAGCATGGATTACCTATGTTGCATTGGGGTCATGTATGACTTGTTGTTAAAGGCATGTGATGATGATGTTATGGTTTTATGTTGCCTTGATTAAATGCATGAAATGGTTTGTTTGAAATATGGTTTTAAGTGGTTTCTTGCTTGATGTGGTTTCCAAGTTAAAGAAAGGTATGTTGTGGAAAGGATGTGTTTTCCATGGTTTTATTTAAAGCTTGGCATATGGTGTTTATGCATGATATGAACTTGATGTTGAAAAGAGTTTTCGAACATGGTTTTGGAAAGCAAATCGGGTTGGTTTTAATGTGTTTTAAAGACCCGCTGCATTGATGGTGTTTTGGTTTTGAGCATTCCTCACTAAGCATTATGTGCTTACGCTCCTTTTTGTCCATCAATGCAGATTCTTGAAGTTTGGACAGCAAGGAGCAAGGGATTCAAGGTGGACTCCAATGGAGATGTATGTCTCGGTGAATAGCTATAGTTAATAAGGGCAATGGGGTAGAATCTCTCGGATTGTTGTTATTGTGATCGTATATGTTGATCATGTATGTTAAATGCTGTTGTTAATGTTGTTGAACATGAATTGGCTTAATTGTGGTTGCTTTGGAAAGTTTATGCTTAAATGGATAGCTTGAGTAGGAAGTATGCTTTTGAATTTGGGGCTTTTCATATGTGTTGGTTATTTGTTGAATTGATGATGCATTTATGGTCTCTGCATGTTGTTCATCTTTGAGGAATGATTTGGTGATGTTAATTTGATGTTTGAAGCATGTTTGATGCTGTTTTCGAGTTGTTTTCAGGAAGGGGTATCGATACTCGGGCTTGGGTATCGATACACCTGAACCAAATATGCAAGTTTCAGGCCAGGGGTATCGATACTGATGAACAAGTATCGATACCTTATGAGTGGAGTATCGATACTGGGGGAAGGGTATCGATACCCTTGCTAGAATTTGGTTACTGCCTTCCCCGAGTATCGATACGACACGTGGCGTATCGATACCGAACCGTTAAAATCAGTTAAAAGTATCTTTTATGTTTTGAAATGTTTGCGTTTTGGTCCTGAATCTTGTTTGTGCAATTGTGTGAGTTCGGGATGTCCGTTTGAGCTGAAATTTGGCAGGGAAGCATGAAACATGACTAATTTTAAGTTGGTAACTTGAAATCTGGTTAAGTCCTTAAAGTTTTCAGAAATTACAATTTGGTCCCTAAAGTTGTAATTTGTTCAATTGGGTCCCTGTTTGATCTCTGATGTTTGTGATCTTTGAGTATGGTGTTTGTGTGATCACATCTAAGGTTAATGTGCATCTAGACAAGATTAAAAAGAAAAAAAAAAGGGTCGTTAATCAAGGTTGACTTTCGGGTTGACTTTGGTTTTCCCCGTGTAATCTTCGTAGTTCGGGTCAACCGTCCAGACCGGGCTACGGGGGTTACAGATGGTGAAACGCTTCCGGGATATAGGTCCCTTTGTCTTCGTGAGACCTCTGTCTCCGTGCAGACCTGGGGAAATGTATCCTCCCGAATCGATGTCCTAGCGACAGTTCGGGTACTGTTACTCTAGAACCAGAACCACATATAGTGAGCCGTAGGAGCCAACCTTTCAGAGCCATGCTGAAACTCTACCCATTTAGCAGTCGCCTTGTTTAGGTTTTATGCCTTTATTTGCTATATGTGCAATTTCTTTACTACTAATTTTTTTTCCTATTCATCGCTTGATTTATTCATTCAATTCTTTTATTATGAACTAACCCATTTTTCTCTTTGGTGATCTCACTGCTTAGGGTCATTCATTCCACATTGATTACATGACACCACAATAACATTTTAATTTTTGCATTTCATCAGCATGGAGTATTGATTCACGTCTGGTCCCTATTTGAAAAAGTATCATCGGGAGAAAATCTAGTACCCTAGATATCGATGCAACATTCAAAAGTTGCGAATAAATCCCGTAAATTCAGAAGTTGAACCATGAATCAGTACTTCCACATCTAGGACACGCACCTTACATATGCATTTTTAAATCTTGAAACTGGTTCTAGGGATGCCCCTTGTCAGCAAATACTGGATAAAGAACTCATCACGCTAAACCTATACAAGAGCCCAACACCATGCCCCTACGAGGCCCCAATCTGAGAACATTCCTCGACAAGTTCAGGAAGCGAGCCTTCGATGCCAAGTCAGACTTCTGCACCCTAGATGGCTACATCAATTATCGATTGTAGCACTTCGCCAGAGCCGGAAGTAATAAGTTACCATAAGCCGACACGTAAATTTATATATCGACCGGGGGGCAACATAACACGTCCACAAGAACAATGAAAGCTCTTCAAGAAGAGACGAAAACATACTTCAAGCTTCGAGTTCGCTTCAAGAGCAGTCTTAGACAAAAATGTTGAGGCATTCACCTGAGGAAGTAATTCAAAAAATGATCGAACCCAAGGAAAGTTGGGCCATCCTTACATACAAGGCACTGAGCACTGTTTAATCAGAAGCAAATATCTGACTAGCAGAGAACCAGAGGCATCCTTTTAAGGGGAAAAATAGAATCCCATTCACATATCCATCACCATGCATCATCTATGTGCATTGCACATGCATTCAAGTCATCATGCATTTAGGCTAGACACATACATTAAGCACAAAGCTAGGTGCGTCCATAGCACATTTATGTCTTGAACGTATAAACAGGTCCATGAAAGAGACTGAAGACCCCAAATGTGGAGGCAACAACATCATGACAGGCCTTTAGCCATGAAGGAGGCCAAATACGCGAAAAAGATCGAACATTCAGGTAAAAGTGGTAATTTTTTTGAACATATTACTAACTAATGTTCCATTTTCAGGTCATAAGTCCATGAAGTTTCGGAATCAACCTTTTTCCGATCTCACCTTCGTCAGTGGCAGTGAGCCAAGTAAATTTCCCTGAAAAAAACAAAAAAACAAGATGACATCGAGATCATTCAGCTTAGAAGTTCAAGTCCAAAAAAGAATAAGGACAATGAGGCTTGGGGGCAAACTTCTGCTGAGACAAATTTTAAACAAAAATCAGGAGATCAAACTAAGTCAGAAGAAAGGGACTTCTACAAGAATTTCATGCATCTTTGCATCATCACAAAAGCAAGCACATGAACATCATCTGCATAAATACTATCAGGAGCTAACTTGGAACTTGTTACTTAAGATTTTCCTAAACACCGTCCTTTCTTAAGGACACTTTTTTTTTCCAGAGTTTGAGTTTCTTAACTCCGTCCTTTCTTAAGGACACCTTTTTTCAGAATTTGAGTTTCTTAACTCCGTCCTTTCTTAAGGGCACTTTTTATCAAAAACAAGAGTTTCTTAACTCCGTCCTTTCTTAAGGGCACCTTTTCTCGAAAACACAAGTTTCTTAACTCCGTCCTTTCTTAAGGACACCTTTTCCCAAAATTGGAGTTTCTTAACTTCGTCCTTTCTTAAGGGCACTTTTTCTCAAAAACAAGAGTTTTTTAACTCCGTCCTTTCTTAAGGGCACCTTTTCTCGAAAACACGAGTTTCTTAACTCCGTCCTTTCTTAAGGACACCTTTTCCCAAAATTGGGGTTTCTTAACTCCGTCCTTTCTTAAGGGCACTTTTTCTAAAAAACAAGAGTTTCTTAACTCTGTCCTTTCTTAAGGGCATCCTTTCTCGAAAACACGAGTTTCTTAACTCTGTCCTTTCTTAAGGACACCTTTTCCCAAAATTAGAGTTTCTTAACTCTGTCCATTCTTAAGGACACCCTTTTTTTTAACTTCGTTCTTTCTCAAGGATAACTTTTCTCAAGGACACATTTTCTCAAGACAAGAGTTTTGTAACTCTGCCCTTTCTTAAGGACCCATTTTCTTAGATTTCGTCATTTCTTAAGGATACTTTTTCTCATAAATTGGGTTTTCTTAATTCCATCCTTTCTTAAGGATAGTCTTAAAAATGTGAATTTCTCAACTTCGTCTTCTCATGAGGATCAAAACTATTTTGGAAAGTCCGACAGAAATATCGGCACAACGTGCTTAAACACGGTCAAGTTTAAGACAAATGGGCAATTCAAATGTCCATCGAAAATCCATTGTCACAAATGGTCGAAGGAAAATAAATCCTTTGGAAAAATCCAATCTCATGATTGGTAGAAACTGATTGTACCCAGGGGAATGGTACAACTAGCCCGGAGCAAACGGCTACCGGTAAAGGCAGGTCAAAACCGTTGATCCAAGTGCATTTGGGAAAAATGCAAATTCGAAAGCCGACAGAAATGTCAGCATAACGTGCTTAAACACGGTTAAGTTTAAGATAATGGGCAATTCAGATGCCCATCAAAAATCCATTTTAAAGAATGGTCCAAGGAAAATAAATCCTTTGGAAAAATCCAATCTCATGATTGGTATAAACTGATTGTACCCAGGGGAATGGTACAACTAGCCCGGAGCAAACAGCTACCGGTAAAGGCAAGTCAAAACCGTTGATCCCAATGCATTTGGGAAAAAAGCAAATTAGAAAGCCGACAGAAATGTCGACATAACGTGCTTAAACACGGTTAAGTTTAGGACAATGGGAAATTCAGATGCCCATCGAAAATCCATTTTAACGAATGGTCCAAGGAAAATAAATCCTTTGGAAAAATCCAATCTCATGATTCATATAAACTGATTGTACCCAGGAGAATGGTACAACTAGCCCGAAGCAAACGACTACCGGTAAAGGTAAGTCAAATCCGTTCATCCATGTGCATTTGGTAAAAATGCAAAAGAAGTGTAAACTAGGGACACTCTTCCTCGTCTCGTTGACGGAATTCCAGTACTAATCAGATCTTCTAGCATCTATGGAGTTGAAGTAGATCGACCTTTTTTCAGATCTTCTAGCATCAATGGAGTTGCAGTAGATCGACCCTTTTTTAGATCTTCTAGCATCAATGGAGTTGCAGTAGATCGACCCCTTCTTCACATCTTCTAGCATCAATGGAGTTGCAGTAGATCGACCCCTTCTTCAGATCTTCTAGCATCAATGGAGTTGCAGTTGATCGACCCTTTTTTTAGATCTTCTAGCATCAATGGAGTTGCAGTAGATCGACCACTTCTTCAGATCTTCTAGCACCAATGGAGTTGCAGTAGATCGACCCTTTTTCAGATCTTCTAGCATCAATGGAGTTGCAGTAGATCGACCCCTTCTTTAGATCTTCTAGCATCAATGGAGTTGCAGTAGATCGACCCTTTTTCAGATCTTCTAGCATCAATGGAGTTGCAGTAGATCGACCCGTTCTTCAGATCTTCTAGCATCAATGGAGTTGCAGTAGATCGACATTTCTTCAGATCTTCTAGCATCAATGGAGTTGCAGTAGATCGACCCTTTTTCAGATCTTCTAGCATCAATGGAGTTGCAGTAGATCGACCCCTTCTTCAGATCTTCTAGCATCACTAGAGTTGCAGTAGATCGACCCCTTCTTCAGATCTTCTAGCATCAATGGAGTTGCAGTAGATCGACCCCTTCTTCAGATCTTCTAGCATCAATGGAGTTGCAGTAGATCGACCCTTTCTTCATATCTTCTCGCATCAATGGAGTTGCAGTAGATCGACCCTTTTTCAGATCTTCTAGCATCAATGGAGTTGCAGTAGATCGACCCTTTTTCAGATCTTATCGCATCAATGGAGTTGCAGTAGATCACCCCTTCTTCAGATCTTCTAGCATCAATGGAGTTGCAGTAGATCGACACTTCTTCAGATCTTCTAGCATCAATAGAGTTGCAGTAGATCGACCATTTTTCAGATCTTCTCGCATCAATGGAGTTGCAGTAGATCACCCCTTCTTCAGATCTTCTAGCATCAATGGAGTTGCAGATAATCGACCCTTCTTCAGATCTTCTTGCATCAATGGAATTGTAGATGATCGACCCTTCTTCAGATCTTCTAGCATCAATGGAGTTGCAGATGATCGACCCTTCTTCAGATCTTCTCGCATCAATGGAGTTGCAGATGATCGACCCTTCTTCAGATCTTCTCGCAATGATAGAGTTGCAGATGATCGACCATTCCTCAGATCTCCTCACATCAATGGAGTTGCAGATGATCGAACCTTATTTAGATCTTCTCGCTTCTATAGAGTTACAGTAGATCAATCTTTCTCCTCCAGATCAAGCTACATTGTTAAGTGTTCTATGTTACAAATGGATCAAGTTTTGTAGACCTCGCAGCTCTGTCAGTGTCGCAGCTAGGTCAAGTTTTCTACATGTATTGCTTCACTGTTAGAGTCGTGGCAAGCCAAAGTTATGAGCTTCTACAACAGATCTCCTCCTCTTGAAGATTTTGTTTATTAGGGCGGCTGAGCGGATCAGTGAAGCAGAAAAGAATGTGCCAAGAAGAAAAGAGCCAAACTAAACTAAATTAAAATGGGTTCCTTTTTGTCTTTGCTTCATTGTCGTTATACAACAATAAGCAAAGAGGGGCAGCTGTAGTAACCCATTTTTAGGTCTAAAATAACCAATATTAAATAAATAAATAACCTTATTATTATAAAAAAATGAAAAGAAAAAAAAAGTAAAAAAAGGCAAAAAAAAACATAAACTACCGTGGATGCCATGCAAGGCATCCACGCACCCTTGCCATATGACTCACCCCCTCCCACTTTTACTATAAATAGGGGGTGGCTAGGTTACCTTTGGACACACACACAAATGAAGCTATAGAAATGGCGCAAGAAAAGGGCAGTGCCCTTTCGAACCTTAGGGGCAGTGCCCTTTTAATGGCTCGAACAGTTGATTCGATTGGAGGCCTTGTCGAGGTTTGTTTGAATCAATTTTTGAGTTATAGCGAGGTGATGTGGAGATCCTGCTAGGGGTCAGGCGAAGTTCTTATTTCGAGCTTCTAGTAGGGTAAATTTTGATCCTCATCTTTGTATTTATTTTAATATCGTCTTTTGTAATAAATATCTTTGTATGCAATATAAGATATTTTTATATTTGTTGGTATGTTTTTTTTATATGTCATGTTTGTATATTTTATTTTGTATGCAATGTTTGAATAAACTATTCATTTATATTTGTTTAATTAAATTTTAAATTAAAACTTTTTATTAGGGGTTATCATGAAAAACGTACCCCGAACATAGGGGTGCCGCTTTCCTTTAGTCTCTATTACAAAAGTATTATTTTTAATCTTAATTTATAATTTTTAAATTTTAAAGTAAATTCCCTTCAGTTGGGAATCTACCGGAAATCATGCCCCGAACGTAGGGGTGTAAATTCCTTTTATATACGAAAATTATGCCCCGGTTGTTGGCGTGTAAATTTTCTTTTCTACAAACAAATATTCGTTTAAATATTTTAAGGGATCACATTGATAAATTATATTCGAATTCATAATTCCACCATTAAGACATTACGTAATCGATAGGTACCAATTTTGGGCGTTGTGGGGGTGCTCACCCTTCCCCACACGTAACCAACTCCCTAACCTATCTTCTGGTTTCGTAGACCAAAACTCGTTGTTTTAATAAAAACAATAAAAACAAGTTTTATTAAAATAATCGGGTTTTTCAGGTGTTCCAATCGCACCTAAAATAAAACTAAGGATTGGTGGCGACTCCCCCGTTGTTACAATAAGTTTTCGCTTGGCATCGTATGAAGTTTGATATGGTTTAGAATACCATATTCAGATAAGTTGGTCTGGGGTTAGATGAGATGGTTTTGGGCCAGGTTGGTCTAAGTGATCGAGGACACTACTAGATTTATTTGTGACCGTTTGAGAGTCTCGAGAAACAAACACACTCTGATGGATAAGTTTCAGTGCAGGAATGGATGAAAGAGTTATTTCAGTTATTCTTCTGACTCTAGCAAATTTCGAGGACGAAATTTTCTTGTAGAAGGGGAGAGTTGTAACACCCAAAGTATTTGAGTAAAGAGGAAAAAAAGAAGTAGAAGAAAAGAAATGTTTGAGAAGAGGTGCTGCCAAGGGGTTTCAAACTCGTGCCCCTTGGCCTTGTGAGACAAAGTCTTAACCATCAGAGCTATATGTATTTATGGTTTCATCTTACTCGATTTAAATTTTATATTATATGTGATGTTTATACCCAAAAAATTTAAGCTTGATCTGTCTCCCCAGCTACCCCTCTAAAAAAATGCATATTCGAATTTTGAGAGAACCTAGAAGGTTCCAAACTCTCTCCTCAAACACACCCCCTCACCGTTGCCGATCTCATCCACCGCTTTGCCATGGTTCTCACCGCCAACGTCGTAGTGACCAGCGGCACGTCGCGGTTCCAGCCTTGACCACCACTCGCGCGTTAGCGCCGCCGTCTACCGTGGAGATTGGTTTGAAAGATCTGTTAAACCCTAAGTCGACCATTCTGTTTTCCGGTGATTTCGCCGCCGTCCGTCTTTCGTTCGTCGCGCCGCCAGCACCAATAGGTTCCTCATGCCAAGCGGACAAAACCCCTCTGGTCGTTTGCTCATCCGACACCGGGAGAGGCCTCATCGAAGCTACACCGCTTCCAATCGTTCCCGGGTGTTTTAGGTGATTTCGGTGCTTCTTTCGGCTTATTTTTTGTGTTGTTGATGTATGAGTTGAGCTAACAATGTTTTCTCCTTCTTTTCCGGTGAAATCGAGGCTTTTGGGGGGTCTCCGGTGGCTTTCCGATGGGGTTTTCAGTGATTTTTCCGGCAGGTTTTCGATTTGGTAAGTGAACCGGTCTGAACCCGGTCCAAACCGGTCTGAACCCGGTCCGAACCGGTCCAACCCAAGTCCGACCCAGCCCGTACCCATGCTTGACCCAAACCCGTATTCGACCCGACCCGACCCGTATCCGAGCCTAACCCATCTACCGAGTCAACTCAGCCCGAGTCAGCTTAGTGAGTCAGCCGAGTCAGTTCAGTGAGTCAACCGAGTCAACTTCGTTGATCTCTGCCCGTTGACTGCTGACGTCAGCGTTGACATGCTGACGTCAGCATTGACTTTTACCCGTTGACCTTTGACCTGCTGACGTCAACGTTGACCTGCTGACGTCAGCGTTGACTGTTGACCAAAAAGTCAAATTTTCCGAAAACTCCTATTTTATGTTTTTCGACATCATGAGTCCGTTTTTGAAGCCCGTTTCGCAAAATTTCGACCCGAAAGCCTCTGAATCTGATCTTGAACCCAAAAATGCTTATGCGTTTCTTGTTCAATTTAAAGGCAGTGTGAGGATTAACTGTGGATTTTGTTTAATTGAAGGCATCTGCATATCTTCATATCCGTGTGGTTGTGGGATGTTGAATCTGAGTTCAAGGGTATTCAAATGTCGTATCTTGAATCGACTGATGTAGCTCGGAGTTAAGGTAATACATTACTACCCCTTGTATGCTTTATGTACATGTTGATATCCGGTTAACGCATACTTGCTTATGATGAAGTGTTTTGTAAACTTTGCTTAAGCTAAATTAGATACGAGAAATAAGTACGTAAATTATTAAAACACAAATATTCGAATAAGAACACTAATAGATCAGAAGTATCGAAAGTTTTAATAGTAATAAATAATATAGTGAAATTCGCAACTCGATCAACAATGTCTAAGATTCAATGCCCATAATATGGAGTAAGGGATATTGGATATGAGATTACAAAAATGCCCCTGAGGTATAAGAATGACTAAACCGCCCATAATAAAGGAAGTGGCCCAAAATTTGCATTCGGCCTAATTAAAAAATTTCCCTACCTAAGACGTATGTTCTTTTGGAAAAGACTTCGTCATCATTATTCGAACGCGTGTGATACTAAAAGAAACTTGGATTTGTCCCTTGAGCTCTGTATAACACACGAAGGTGAATTTACTAGAAATATCGTTGTATTCCTAAGCTGATCCTTACGAGAGTAATGAATGAATTAATTGTAATGATCGTAATGACCAAAAAGACTGTAGTGCCTTCGAGCACCGAAATTCTTAATTAATCAGAATGACAATTATGCCCTTAAGTTCTAAATGAGTAAACCGTCTGTAAGGGCCGAAAGGATTAGAACGACCTAATTTCTACCGAGTACGTAAACAACAGAGGTGCTAAATAGTAAAATTGACAAAAATGGTGGATTTATCCCAATTTCCAAAATGACTGAAAAACCCTCTTGAGTTAAATAGGTAGTTATGCATTTGATGAAATTCTGAGATTTCTAATAAGACTTTAAGGGTTAAAGTGCCCTTAAGTGTTAGGAAGCATACTCATGTATGTTAATCACTCATGATATTAAAATAAGGTTGGAAGTTTTCCGCACAAAAATATAAGTTCGGCTACTCTGTGGCAAGTCCTGTGGTGAATTATGAATGCAACCGTTAAAATATATATTAAATATTATAAATCGTCATTTTATCATTACTGAGCTAAATTACAAAAATCGCCCCTGGTAATTAAAAGACTAAAATGCCCTCGTTGGCCAAAGTAATTAAGATAGCCCTAAATGTATCCGATATCGTGAAAGATCTTGACATAGAAATCTCTGAATGCCTGATTGGAAGCCTATTGAGCAAATAGAATTTCCTGAGCAGCTATTTATGCTTTGTTGGTATAAATTACCGAAATGTCCATATGTGATAAAATGACCATAATGCCCTTGTAGGCTTAAATGACTAAATAACTCATGATGCGTCTAAACTCTCAAAGATCTTGATGTATCACCTCCTGAATATCTGGGTTAAACCGTTAGTATGAACCCCTTTTAATAGGGGTCACATTTCAGAAATTCGTTCAAATTGTCAAAAGTTTAATGTGTCCCCTTCTGTAAATGCCAAGTATCTCCAAGAAATGATCTGTCCCACCTAGTGTGTTCCATGTGTGATATATTCTGTTGAATGGATTGTATAATGATTTAATCATGAACAATGCTATGTTTGATGAACATTTCAATTGTTATTGATTGCATCACTATGTTGGAAAATGAGATGCAATGATGAACCAGATATATGGTGACATTTTCTGCCTACTTGATGTATGTCTGCTCAATATGCATACTTGTTATGTGATTGCTTGATCAGTGATGGTATTGCCTGACTGTCTGATGAACTTTATAGTATGATCTGTTAGCTTGACCTATGATGATACAATTTGTTTGCATGATGAATGATGAAAATGTCTGTTCTGCTCAATGATATGCCCATTTATCTGTCAAAATCATGAATCTTCTGTTTCTGATACTCTAAATAGAATACGTCTGTCACATGTATTTTGTTACTCATGTCTGAATTCTAAATACCGATTGTCATCCGGGGTATACTGTTGGGTTATGTTATGAAGTCTTTGTTGGTACAACCCTGATCAAGCTGGTAAATTCTTATGGACTCAAGGTCTCCCCTTGAGTAGGTACCGATGCTTCAGCACGGGTAAATCCTTATGGACCTAAGGCAGCCCCTTAGGTGGCACCTATGCCCATCGGGCCTAGGGTAAGTCCTTATGGGTGCAGTTCTGGGGATTGCATATTGGTGTAAGGTTGGAGGGTAGTTACTTGTAAACCCTTGTATGTACTTGAACATTTGCATTGAATTGTTATGTGTTCTCATGATATGATTGGTATACATTTATGCCTATTTGATATGCACCTATTGGGACACACTAGACATTAAACTCGTTGTTTCCATCTTCGTAATCTATCAGCTTGTATAATTCTCGTCTATTACTCGATGATTGAATAAAGAACAAGTACCATTATTCTCAAGTATAACGTTACCCTTAATTAGCGGAAAGGAAATGAAGATTGTTACTACTTGGAACATCATGAAAATGTTATGCCTACCATGTATCTGCATGAGCTTATAGCATCTTTTGGTAGTTCTGTATTACTGAGCTTTTCCAAGCTCACATTGTTTTTACCATCGCAGGTTAAAAGAATATATCATGGTATAATGTTGACATCAGTGTTCGGAGTTCTCTCGGTGTTACCTATGGAGTACGATATTGTATAGTTAGTGGGCATGTATGTCACGTATTGTTTTATGATAGAGTCTGTAAATCACTTTTTGAAATTTCTGTTAAGCATTTAAATGACTTCTTGAAATGTTATTTTAAACAGAAGTTGATTTTTTACAGTTTAATAAATGTTTTGAGCAAAAATGTTTTTTTACATGTAATTTTTACTGTGGGTCGCTCTTGTGACCCTAATGTTACTTCCTAGGATCCGTTGTAACGTATAGGCGGGTCTAGGGGGTTACACTAAGAATTATGCTAGAAGTTGTAAATGATGAACACTTATGATTTTGTAATTGTGGTAACATAATAATATCGAATTGCTTGCGATAAACCATGGATTGATGGTTTAATTGAATTGAAACTGAAATTTGATGATAAAGCACGTTAGAGATATAATTTGATTGTTTTGATCAAGTGTATGTTTGGTTATAATTGGGGCTGCTATAGGAGCAATTGAGGACTGTTTTAATGACCTATGTGTACACATAAATTTACTAATGTATGAACATGAGAATTGGATAGATAGGTGATTAAATTGGTAAGGAAATAATCAGATTAGCTTAGGAGGGTAAGCAACTTCATTAATCTTAGCTTTGATTGTTCAATTAAGAATTTTGGTCATGCATGTTCTTGATAGTAATGTACTATTGGAATTTTTTAGGTCTTTTATACTTAGAAGCTTCATGTATGATTATGAAACTGGGATTTTTAAACTAAATTTAAATGTGATGGTGTTAAGTTCGAATAGAAACTGAAACTAGATAATTTAGCTTAGTTAAGATATAAGCATGAATGAATTAAGAATTGTGTCGTGGTAGTGCAAGTGGTTAAAGATATGATAGGTTTGTTTTGTGTCAAGATGGATAAATCTTGGGATTGTAATTGAAATTAGAAACTGTTAAATACATGCTTAGTGTGCTTAATGGAATGTTTAAAGTATAAGGGGCTGTTTCATGACCTTTAAGGTTTATTAGGAAATGAATAAATGAGTTAAATAATAAGGTATTTAAAGGGACTGCTCTAAATTTTATGCTGTGTAATAATGGACTATTTCGATTAGTTAAACAAGAAGATTTATATGTTTTGATAAGTCTTAAGTATGTATGCCCCAAGGTTTAGGAATGCTGTGTGCATTCTAATGATATATGTGTTAGTATTGATGCAAATTATACATTGTTTTGGATATGCACAATTTAATTAAGATTGTGCAGTATAGAAATGTATAAAAATAAGCAGTCTTGGATAATAAAGTGTACAGTTTTGTTGTTTAAAACAGTGTAGTTTTGTTTAATAGAATAACAGTGCAGTCTTGATTGAAAACAGTTTTGGAACTGTGCAGAATTGGTAATTTTAATTGTGCAGAATCGATGAATTTAACAGTGCATATTTTTATAGCTTAAAAACTGAGCAGAATCTAGCTAAAAATAGTGCAGAATTGAATTTGGATTTGTGCAGTTTGTGTGTGCAGTTTTAATGAAACGCAGTTTTGATTAAAGGAATTTATGCAGTTTTTAAAAGATAATAAAGGGCAGTTTTGAAAGTGTTTGATTATAAACATGACTCAATTGGATAGTTTGGACTTGATGTAAAAGTTAGGGGCTGATTTGTATGTGTTTGTGCGTATATGTGTTGAACTTGGGTTGTTGGTTAATAAATTGTTTTGGTTTTAGTAAATTGTCGTTCTTTTCGAGGTACATATTGTGGTGTGGACGAGTGGGAAAAAAGGAGTTTTTTAAATTCTAGGATAAATGTGAATTCAGGTATCCCGTAACTTCGAGATAAAAAGGTGAGTGTAGTTGTATTGTTACGGGTGACACGGTGTCACGCCAAATCATGTTTTTATGATGTGTATCATGTCAAAGTTCATAAACATGTATATGGCTCACATAGAGCACAATGAATGTTTTGCATACATGGCATGACATTTAAGATAAGTTTATGATTATGTTTGAATTTTAAATGCACCTTGTGCTTTGCTATGCGATGATGTTATTGAATGACTAAGTGTCCTCTTGTTATAATGTTAGAAGCTAACTACTAACTAATAAAATCAGAAGACTTTAATAAAGACACGAATATCAGTGTTAAAACTTATAAAATCTAAGACTTTTAGAAGCTAAAGGCTTTTCGTAAGTCATAAGATATTAAGGATTGAGACAAGAAGTGATTACATGAGCCACAAGATATTCTAATAATCTCAAATATAAGATAAGACATGTAAGTTGCCTTAAATGGAAGTCCTTGGTCACCATGGCATAATACATGGTATATATATATTGGGACTACGGTCCATGAGCTACGGCTCGGGGGACGCCCTATTGATATGTATATTGGCAACAATAGGAGGTAACGGGGGAGATGTACGGAGAATGGTGACAGTTTGGTTTGATAGTGTGAAGATATGATTAATATGTTTCCAATACTAGCCATTGCTATGTGCTTTAGGTTATGTATTGCTTGGACCATTACGGTCGGTTACGAACCATTGTTATTTATGACCATAAGTGATCCAAGGCAAACAATTAAAAGACATGAATAAGTTGAAAATTGTGATAAGTTATGATTATAAAGCCTTGGTGGCATTGTAATAAGATGAGCAAAATGCTCCTCAATGATATGATTCTCATAAGAGACGAACATGTGCCCCTCTTATGCAAGGCAACAAGTCATTGAATCAAATCTTTGATAATAATTTGATAAATTAAAAAGAAACTCCAAAAGCTATATTGAGTATTGATCAAGTCTCGTGAAGACTTCAATGTGAACATGCGATCTTTGTTAAGATCGATGTACTGCAATAAGGCTTGTTAAGCTATTGAAAACCATTATTAAGGCTAACATATGTGTTGAGTGGGTCGATCGAATAGAAAATGTCAAGAGGGGGTGAATTGGAATTTTAAGAGTTGTGGGATGAAATAGGAAAATTGAAAAAAATCAAGACATGATGATTTATAGTGGTTCTAGCTTAGAACAAGCTCTACATCTACTACCTTAGCCACCACTAAGGATTTTCATCCAATTTCACTATGAAATTTTCCACTTTTCTAGGTTTAGGAGGAAAACTTTTACAAAGATTTACAAAGGCAATAAAAAGTATCTCTCAATAGAAAAATATGCCCAAAATACACTCAACCACACACCCAATCTGAGAATAAATGGTTTACAATAAAAGAATTACAAATTGGGGTACAAGATAGGAAATTTGAGCACAAGAGTTTGGATTAATTGCTTGGACGTTGCTTTGATGAGAAATAGTTGTTGTTGGTTCTTAAAATGCTTCCTTTTATACTTTCTCATTGATTTCTAGCCATTTGGATAGTTGACATCATAATTATAGCTGTTGAGACTTCATCTTCCCACCATAAATGCAGTTCTGCAACTACCCGTATCGAAACGGTACCTACCTGTTTCGAAACACGACTAAAAAAGAAAGAGTCGTTATGTGCATTAAAGAGGCATATCGAAACGTTAGAAAGCGTTTCGAAACAATAGGGGGTCATTTCCAGACCTGTATCGAAATGGTTGAGCTCATAAAATTCTAGTAGCAAAACGTTTCGAGACCAAGCTAGGCCGTATCGAAACGATTATTTTACCTTTAAAAATTGATTCTAACAAGCAACAGCCGAAAACATTAAATGCCCAATTTGAAAAATTTTAACCCCTGTATCGAAACGGATAGCTGTCGTTTCGAAACAAAATCGAAGTTTGACTTGCCTAGATGAAGGTCGTATCAAAACGGGCTGAGGTCGTTTCAAGACCTATTCGATACGAAAAATTCCAGTAGCAAAACGTTTCGAAACAAGCCTAAGCTGTATCGAAACGCCTTGGCAAAATCAACATATTTAGCTTGAAAACACTTAGAAAAAGTTATGGGGATTATTTTTAAACCTTAAAATATTTTGGGTTAAATTTTTACTTGTCAATTTTTGAGCTTTTTGAGAACTTAAAAATTTATTTACTTTGCAGAATATTCCATAAAGTATTTGTTATATCAAAATCAAGTTAATTCAAATTAAGAATTTTACAATCTCCCCTTGTTGATATAACAAAACCAAAGCAAAACTTTTAAGTGAGCTCTGTGATAACGTTTTTGAAAACCAAAAACTTTTAAAGGTTTCGTTTTTTGAAATTTGTTTATTAGAAAAGGGGAAATTTGAATTTTGAAAAACAGTAAAATTTTTGGAGTCACCACCGGCCACTAAGGTAGGTCGGACACCACAAAATCAGAGATTCGCTATAAAATAGATTCTGGAGTTGGTTACGTGTAGGGAAGGGTTAGCATCCCTATCACGCCCAGAAATCGATACTAAATTACTTGTTGCCTTTTAAGCGATATAAATTATTTAAAACCCAAAGTGAATTTAAAGAAGCGTTCTGAAATGAAAATGTGACTTAAATAGTGCGAACTTTATCAAATTGTGACTTTAGAATTAATTAAGAATTTAATTAAAAAGGATGATGGTACACCGAACCATAGACTAAATCGACGTCATATAAGACTAACTGCTGTGTTAGTTTAAGGTTCGGGTCCCGTACGTCACCTTTATGCATGATGCAATAAAGTAAAGGATGATGTCGTGGTATTTCCATTTTTATGTTCCCGCTTACCTAGAGACGGTGAAAATTAACCCAAATATTCGATCGACATCCATTAAGCTTGGACTATTTTGATACGAATATCGGGGTTAATGATACCTCCCTTTAGTATACTTTAAATTCAATTAACATGCTAAATTATTAATGGTCTCATGAATGACAAGTATAGGATGCATGCCATAAAAGAGCTTGGAAATAAACATATACAAGCCCACCCAAGGCCCTAACTTAAAGGCTCGAATTATGGATACATGATTAGTGATCTAATTATTTGTTAGACGATTCTAGTATTAACTTCTAAACTGTTTAAATCCTAAATAATTAGGGGCTCGAATAAATTATGGATTTTCTCGTTTTATCTCGTCTAGATGTGATATTAATTTTATCTTAAAAGGTGAGAGTGGCTTAACCGATTTAACGAACTTAATATCTATCCTAATAAGATAAGGATGAATTTAAGTTAATTAAAACGATTAGAGCCCTAAACTTAATTTAAGCTCTAAACCTAAACCAACGTAATTGTGCGAAACGTGCCCCTATGAGGCAGACACACGATCCGGAACAATTAAATCGATTAAGCTAAACTAAAACCACTAACCTAACTAGCCCAAGCCCACCTAAGCTAAGAAGGCCCAAAAGAACCTAACTCTAGCCACCTAAAGCCCTAAGGCCCAAAAGCCCAAAATTAAAAGATATTAAGACAAGACTTGTTAACAAAGCCAAATTAACACCACTTGAATCATACATATCTCATTAAGCATGTTGACGTTTTTATCACAATTTTTATAAACAAGCTCCTAATCATTTCTATATGTTATATTTGAAAACACCACTAATAAATTAGATTATGTTAAGTATTTTAAAAGCCACATTTACCCATATTTTATATAACCTTAGATTACATATAACTAATTAAGCAACCCTTACATTAAATCTTACATGACCCACCACTACATTCCATTGATAAAAAACAACATCATGGTCACAAACAACATACATGTCCCATTCATACAAACATACAACTTAAAAACAAGAGAAATACATTAAAATTACAAAGCATACATTTAACATACCATATGAATAAAAGCAAGAAGGAAACAAGGCTAATTTGAAAGAAATACAAAAAACAATGACCAAATCAAAAAGCATGAAAATATATAAAACTGTAAAAGAGGACCAAATTGAAACAAGTGTAAAATGGTGGGGAGGGGATGGACGATTAAACCACAGGTGACCAAACACGGGGTGAAATTGAAAAGGGGAACCAAACCTCAGGGACCTGGAGTGCTATTTAAGAAGACGAAAACCACTAGTCTGCTAAAGACTCGACACAGAGGGAATAGACGCGAATTTCCCCCTAAATTAAGACCCTAAGACACTATAAAACCTAACCTAAACTAAACCGAGCCCCCTTTTCCCTCTCCGAAACCCTAGCCACCAAAGAAAAACACTCCCCTTGACCCTCTAAACGTCGGCCGATGTTACTCACCGTCCGGTGTCCACGAAACAACACAGAAACCCCCCCATTTTGTACTTTTAACCCAAAGCAACACCAAAACCATAAAACAACCCCCTTTCCGATGAAAAAGCCTAGACGACAACCCCGAAACAACCTTTTTTTGTTTTCTGAAAAAAGAACCCAAAACCCATTCTTTTAAACTAGAAAGAAACGATGCGAAACAAAAAGAAGGCCTTTGCACTTCCCTCGGTCGAGTCACCATTCAAGGCCACCAACGGGTGTTGCGTGTAAAATAGTCTATCGCAATGGTAGTGCAAGTGTACACGTCGCAAGTAATAAAGTGATATTAGAGTATCGGATATCGTCTCCACAGGGACTGGGCTAACCCTTTCCTTCGCTATCTGCACAAGGGGAAAAGAATAGATTAAGATATTGTCACGAAAATAATAAAGAATACTGGAAAATAAAAGTAGAGAAATCAAGATAGAGAGAATGGGCTGGTATTGAGTTGCTCAGTAGTGCAGGTATTGAATTGCTTAGGAACTCCAGTTCTGTCGTCGCGCCCGTCGCCGACAGCACCTGTCGCGACGGCTGTCCGTTAGCTGTCGCGGCAGCAGACACTAACTCTGTTCTTCAAGCTTGGCAAGAATCCCAAATCTGCCTTGCCCTATCCCTAGGCACAAGTCTGTTGATGATCATGTCTTTGATGATACCTCCCGGCGTGAATCGAAGGATGAACACCGATGTGTATGAATTCTTCCTTAGCCACTTAACCTCGCCTTATCCCTAAGCATGAGATGGTTCAACTATAAACTAGAGAACGCGCTTTTATCTCTTTCGTATACTTAACTCTCCCGATGCTAAGTAAATAGATAACCTCACAATGCTCTCCCGATGCTCTTCCAAGATATTAAAACCAAGATAAAAGAACTTTAAGTTTATTTTATTGAACTTGGAAAATCCTAAAACAAAACAACCCTTGCAACTACTTTACAAAACAACCCGTAACCCTAGGGGGAATTTAGAACATGTCGGTGACGGGTGAACGGCAGGGGTTTGGTTTTGGTTATGGGGTATCGGTTATGCCCCTAGGTTAAATCTATGCCCTTATATAAGCTTTGGGCTCAAGTTATCTAAGGTAACAAGGTGTAACCCCCTTAACCCGGCCTAGACGGTTGACCCGAATTAAGAAAGTCACACGGGGAAAACCAAAGTCAACCCGAACTAGGCTTTCCTAAATTCACTCTTATATATTCGATCAGCACTTTGACCGAACCGGTCAACGCCCAAAACTTCTGAGCCCAAAACCGGGGCGTTACAACTCTCCCCCCCTTAGGAAATTTCGTCCTCGAAATTTCAACCGGCGAAAAGAGAACCGCAACCTTCTCAAATCACACACAAGGCAAAACAAAAGCCTCAACCAACACTGAACACTTTCCACCCAAAAACCTCCACCAACTTAGCACCTCCACACACTGTTCACAAAATCCAGAACACTCAAAGATAGCCACAACTTAACCTTTCACATAACCGGACTGTACACAACCCCAACATCAACCTGAAGAACTTCAGCTCTTACAGCACACATCACTGTAACACACAACTCCCAAGACCTGTTTATACAGAGACAACAACCAATCCAATTCAGCCACTATGCAAACTTCTCTGCTTCTAAAACTCTTGCAAACTCCCAAACCTCTTCTAAGGATTTTTCCCAACAAGCAAAAATCCTTAAGCATCAACTGCTTACCCAAACTCCTCAACGAATGCTGATAATCCTTTACATCCGCCGCTAACATTACCCTAACAGCTCACCAGAACTACTCACCCAGATTCCAAGAATTACAACATAACCCCAACTTGATTCCGTCAGCCGTTCCATACACCACCAGCCGACTTCAAACGGAACTTTCTTAACCACACCCAGCCAACCACTTCTCACAAGAACCCAAACAACCAACAAAAACCTTCGATCTTCATAATACTTCCACTTCAAACTTCAACCATAACACTTGCATTACCAGAACATCGCCCAACCTGCCATACATACCAACTCCTCAAAGGTTGCTAAGAACCAGCACTTACCAACACAACCCTTTCACAACAACTTAAAAGCTAAGCTACCTCAGCACTTTGAAAACACCACCACAAAACTGCAACATCACCAGCACCAAGGAACTACCTCTTCCTTTTAGCTATACAAACTACTTAACCGATACTAACCTCAACCGGTATTCTTCACCACCAAACCACTAAACTCTCTTAGCATCAAACACTATCCCTCTACCAACAGGCCATACCACTCTCACTATTACTAGCAACCATCTTAATATACTCCACTACTTTAAATTCTCACCCAGCATCAAAACAACCTCTAAAAACCCATCATCCAACCTAACCCAACCACCACACTAACAGATTTGATTAGTTATTAACGAGTGTGAACATCGTATGCATGATCACCAACATGCCCTATCAATGCCTGAAGTACATGTATGCAAAACCTCTAATGTCATGCCACATGTATGCATGGACCAACATATATAATATAGCATATAACAATGATTTTAACTGTGCATGAATGCCAATTCACACTCTCCAATAACATCCTCAGAATCCGTCTAAGAACAACCTCCCAACTTACTCCTAACTTATCTAACTTCATCATAACAACAACCATTAACCACGAGATACTCACCAAGCCTTCTTCACACCAAAGATGTTTCCAAAACTACAACTATTACCCCAACATGCTAGCAACAAGACTAACTTACCACGCAAGGAAAACCAACAGAAACCAAACTAAGGTAACTAAAGCAAAGATTACTAAACAAGGTTACCTGAAAACACAACACCACCCCGAAGCTTCATCAGACGAGCTCTCTTCCTTGCGGAACCATCATCCTCCTGCGGCACAACTGCAGCACCAGCTAACACACCAGGGTCACCACCATCTCCTTGCGGTAAGGAACCTTGGCTGTTCCGAGCCAACTTCAAACAATCACGTCTCATGTGTCCAGCAGACCCACATTCCCAGCAATTCTCTTTCCCCAAACTCTTCACAACCTTCTGCTCTTTTTGCCACCTCTGAACCTTGCCTCGGCCATGCCCACGACCTTTCAGAGATCCTTTGGCTAACACCAAAGCTGACTTCACTCCATGAGGACAATCACGCTTAACATGCATTTTGGAACCACAATTCCAGCAAGCACCCGCGCCCCAACAACCTCCAACATGGCGCCTTTCACAACGGTCACACACCGGTGGCTGAGCTTCCACTCCTTGCTCAAGCAACACTTGCTCCACAACAACACTATCTTCACATTGTTTAACCCTTGGAAATTCCCTTCCAAGATACCTTTCACAAAAAACTGATACAAAGAAATCCCAATCAATATCAGGAATATGTGACGCCACCGCCACAGATGTCCACCAGACACACACATCCTCCAACATCAGAGAAACAACACTCCCCAGCTTACAGGCACAATCACAGCCTTCCTGATCCAAGATCAGAATCACACTGGCCAACCAGGCCTCAAATGCCTCAGGTGTCGAACCATGATATTCCACAGCACCCAAATCAAGCAAACGCTGCTTCGGCAAACCCACACATCCCACAGCCAGCACATCCACTGACTTTACCTTTACCTCAGCCTGAGATGTTCCCAACACCTCCTGCTCAACAGATGATGAACTCTTCATCACAGAACCAGCTTCTTCTTTCTGCCTTAACACCTCAACCCCAGGCACAGAAGGCTGAAACAAAACACCTCTACAGAAAGGTGAATTCCATGCCTTAACAACCTGCCCCAAGGCAGCAACCATCTTACCCAACTGCCGTTCTTCCATCGACTTTTCCATACTACTAACAACAAACAATCACAACAAACAAACAAACCAGTTAGACCAGCATTAAGCAAGGATTCAAACTCCAACTCCAAAATAACACAATAGCTATATTAATAAGGCAATGGGTATCCCGAATCCTCCCCTTTACATGACATAACAGTCAACACAACATGGATATCACAACATCAAGCATATCAACAACATACTTTGATCATGCTTACATCAAACAGCATCCACTTGCAACAACATAATAACAACATAACATGCTCATTACACATTCATCATGTATAACACCAGCTCACAGCATCGGCACATTTCCACATAAACTCAACCAAGATTCATAACCATAAAACATGCTTGAAAACATCAACAACATGCTCAGAAACACGTGTTTCAACCAACTTTCAACCACACATCAAGGTAAACATCAAGCACACATTACATCAACTTACCGTTTTCCCAAACATTCGTAACTCAGCTCTGATACCACCAAATGTAACCCCCTTAACCCGGCCTAGACGGTTGACCCGAATTAAGAAAGTCACACGGGGAAAACCAAAGTCAACCCGAAAGTCAACCTTGATTAACGACCCTTTTTTTTCATTTTAATCTTGTCTAGATGCACATTAGTCCTAATTGTGATCACACAAACATCATGCTCAAAGATCACAAACATCAGAGATAAAACAGGGACCCAATTGAACAAATTACAACTTTAGGGACCAAATTGTAATTTTTGATAATTAAAAGAACATAACCCAAATTAAAGTTACCAACTTGAAATTAATCAGGTTTCATGCTTCTCTGTGAAATTTCAGCTCTAAAGGACTCCCCAAACTCATACAATTGCACAAACAAGTTTCAGGACCAAAATGCAAACAATTCAAAACATATAACTGCCAGCGTCAGCCTCCAACGGTCGACCGTTTCGGAACAGGTTGACCCCGTTCCGAAACACGGGCCGTTCCGCAACTGGTTCCGGAACATGGCCTTGGCAGAGGCCAAACCGTTTCGAAACGGTGCATACCGTTTCGGACGCCTGAGTTCATTCAAGGCACCTGTTCCGAAACGGTGCACACTGTTCCGAAACGCCCTGCACAAAACGCAGCACATAGCTCACTTAAACATGCAATTGATCATTCGAACATGCTCCAAAAGCCACCAAACTTTACCAACATGCAATTCAACATAAAAGAGGCATACTTGCATCAACAATTCATCAAAACAACATCATATACGAAAAGCCCCAAATCTATAGGCATGCTTCCTACACAAGCAACCATTTAAGCACAAACCTTTCCAAATCGAACTCATTAAAGCCAATACATGTTCCAACAACATCATCAACATAAAACATCCTTGTCCAAACATAAACGAACACATACACATTAACCCGAGAGATTCTACCCCCATTGCCTTTATTAACTATAGCTATTCACCGAGACATACATCTCAATTGGAGTCCACCTTGAATCCCTTGCTCCTTGCTGTCCAAACTTCAAGAATCTGCATTGATGGACAAAAAGGAGCGTAAGCACATAATGCTTAGTGAGGAATGCTCAAAACCAAAACACCATCAATGCAGCGGGTTACAAAACACTTTTAAAACAAACCCGATTTGTTTACCAAAGCCATGTTTGAAAACCCTTTTCAACAACAAGCTTAAAACCATGCAAAGCTCAAGCATGAAAACCAACCCTTAGCTTAGCAAGCCAAGAAAACCATTTTAAAGCACAATTTGCAAATTCATCCATTTAACCACTCCATGCATAAACACCATATGCAAAGCTAAATTCCAAACCTTGGAAAACACCTCCATTTCATAATATACTTTTCATATGCTTGAACACCATTCAAACAAGAAACTCTCTAAAACCATTTACTCAAGCAATCCAACACATGCATTAACCAAAGGCAACTCATGAACCACAACATCATTAACACATGCCTTTTTACAACAAGTCTTAACAAGACTCCAATGCATTAAAGAGATTTCATGCACACATGCGTCATTTACCAAATGATAATCAACACTTGTTCAACTTAACAAGTAAACATGCATTCACAAGCATTATACACTTTTCATGCAACCATGCATCTTTTCTAGCATCTCATGCTTCACATGCAATTATGCATCATTTCAAGCATCTCATGCTTCTTTAATAATCAGGAATATTACATTGGCTTCCAAGTGATCAACCACATCTACTTTTCAACTCAACAACCCGATCGGATACGCGGATTCCGAGCGTTGTCCCTACGCTCCATACACCCTACCAATCCAAGGCCTCCCAAATGGACTTTTAAACACCATTTGACCTTACAAGCCTAAGGTTCCCATGTATGGACTTTTAAACACCATACAACCTTAGCTTTTCCCGAGGTTCCCATGCATGGACTATTAAACACCATACAACCTCAACATGCACAAGGTTTCCATGTATGGACTTTTAAACACCATACAACCTTTGCATAACCGATTGGTAGTTGTATAAATCACTAACGAGATCCGGGACACCCCACACAAGATCCACACATGGTCTTACACCGCCATTGTGATCTTAACAAGCACAAGGTCCTCATATATGGACTTTTAAACACCATATAACCTTTGCTCAACCAAGGTCCTCGAATGGGCAACACCTCCATTATGACCTTAACCATCTCGTTAGGATACTTGAAGGGAGTTTACCGGTCCA
The DNA here is from genome assembly GCA_958450335.1 of Hibiscus tridactylites. Taxonomy (NCBI): domain Eukaryota; kingdom Viridiplantae; phylum Streptophyta; class Magnoliopsida; order Malvales; family Malvaceae; genus Hibiscus; species Hibiscus tridactylites. Next base: position 69,458,948 of record OY288277.1, read on the forward strand.
CTCTTGACCACTCCACCTCCAAGGCGACTTAATTCACGGTGCACCCAATCCTATAGCCGGCTAACTATATCCGATCAACGAACCAAGAACCACTTTCATCACTTGCCAATATAACCATCTTACCATGATAATCCAATGATTCCCATGCATAATCATAATGCAAAAGCCATTACCACATTAGTCCAATGATTCACATGCATAATCAATATGCAAAAAGTAGCATTTACCATCATCAATTCACTGTTTTTAAGCATTACACAAAGCCATTGATCAACATGCAATACTATGCGTCAAAACCACAATTACCATATACAAAACCAAGGATCTCTTACCTTGAGCATCCTTCACAAATGGCTTTCAAAACCAGCATTAAACCATGCTTAAAATATGCTTTCAAACAGATTTAAACCATGCAAAACACATGTATTTCAATCATCAACCACAATTGCTTAAAAGCCAATTTCACAACACAATTCAAGAGAGAAAATCCAATCACTTACTTTTGAGCTTAGCAAAGTTGTTTAGACTTAAACTAAGCTCCCAAAACCTTCAAACCTTGGTTTAAAAGCTGAAAACCCAACTTCACTCACCGATACACAAAACAAGGCTAGCCATCAAGCCTTCCAAGCATCCGAAAACCTTCCGCAACACCTTCAAAGCTCACGGATCAAACTCCCCTGTTTCAAGCACACAACAACAGAGGATTAATGCATCATTATGCATTAAAAACACCAGCAACAAGACTCAACTCGCTGCTTAACCCAAATCCAACAATTCGGCTACCAAACACAACCGAAATCACCTCCAAACATTTCCAAAACTTAACCCAGCCAAGATCTATCACCTCTAACCATTTTTAAACATCAATTAACACCCAAAATGATCACAAACACGTCCTTATACCTCCAGGTATAACAGATCACCAAAAACACTCCAAAGACAACCAAAAACTCAAGCCAAACTCAGGAAATTCAACCTATCCGAGTTTGCATTGATTAAACCTCAACTTCTAATCAATTTAGCATTCATTTAACATCAATTTGACACCTCAAAACACTGCCCAAACAGATCACACGAAAATTTCACCAAAATCACCAAATCTTGCATTTTAAGCCAAAATCAAGATTTTAATTGAAAACCCATTAACAAAACACAAATCAAGGATTGAAAACTTAGGAATTTCAGTAAAGAACTGATAGTTTAGAGGAGAAGGACGTTCTTACCTCCAAACTTGAATTTCTCCTTTTTAGAGCCAAAAAGCTTGATGAAACAACTTGCAAATTGAGAGGTTTTGTTGATGAGATGATTAGGAATCAAAGGAGAGTTGAAATGAGAGATTTAGGCAACAAAATCAGAAGAGAAAATCTGGAGAAATGTGTTTGGGTGGAGAGAAAATGAGAGAAAAGGAAAATTGAGAGAAAATGAAAAGTTAGTTAAGAAATGGTAAAAATGATTTCCCTCCACATTTCATAAACTTTAAAATCAGAATAAAGCCTTAAAATATCTTAGAAAAATCTGGAGAAACTCTTTTTGGAATAATAGCTCCTTAAAGATTCAAAGTTTCAATCCTTTATAAAACTGTCCCGCAACTTTCAAAAATTACATTTTGGTCACTAGCCAAAATGTCAACCTTCCGAACCTCATTTTCCAAAATTGATTTCACAGTTCACTTAATTATATTAAAAGATGATTTTAGAACATTTTTCCAAATTTTTAATGCAACCCGAACTAGGCTTTCCTAAATTCAATCTTATATATTCGATCAACACTTTGACCGAACCGGTCAACGCCCAAAACTTCTGAGCCCAAAACCGGGGCGTTACAACTCTCCCCCCCTTAGGAAATTTCGTCCTCGAAATTTCAACCGGCGAAAAGAGAACCGCAACCTTCTCAAATCACACACAAGGCAACACAAAAGCCTCAACCAACACTGAACACTTTCCACCCAAAAACCTCCACCAACTTAGCACCTCCACACACTGTTCACAAAATCCAGAACACTCAAAGATAGCCACAACTTAACCTTTCACATAACTGGACTGTACACAGCCCCAACATCAACCTAAAGAACTTCAGCTCTTACAGCACACATCACTGTAACACACAACTCCCAAGACCTGTTTATACAGAGACAACAACCAATCCAATTCAGCCACTATGCAAACTTCTCTGCTTCTAAAACTCTTGCAAACTCCCAAACCTCTTCCAAGGATTTTTCCCAACAAGCAAAAATCCTTAAGCATCAACTACTTACCCAAACTCCTCAACGAATGCTGATAATCCTTTACATCCGCCGCTAACATTACCCTAACAGCTCACCAGAACTACTCACCCAGATTCCAAGAATTACAACATAACCCCAACTTGATTCCGTCAGCCGTTCCATACACCACCAGCCGACTTCAAACGGAACTTTCTTAACCACACCCAGCCAACCACTTCTCACAAGAACCCAAACAACCAACAAAAACCTTCGATCTTCATAATCCTTCCACTTCAAACTTCAACCATAACACTTGCATTACCAGAACATCGCCCAACCTGCCATACATACAAACTCCTCAAAGGTTGCTAAGAACCAACACTTACCAACACAACCCTTTCACAACAACTTAAAAGCTAAGCTACCTCAGCACTTTGAAAACACCACCACAAAACTACAACATCACCAGCACCAAGGAACTACCTCTTCCTTTTAGCTATACAAACTACTTAACCGATACTAACCTCAACCAGTATTCTTCACCACCAAACCACTAAACTCTCTTAGCATCAAACACTATCCCTCTACCAACAGGCCATACCACTCTCACTATTACTAGCAACCATCTTAATATACTCCACTACTTTAAATTCTCACCCAGCATCAAAACAACCTCTAAAAACCCATCATCCAACCTAACCCAACCACCACACTAACAGATTTGATTAGTTATTAACGAGTGTGAACATCGTATGCATGATCACCAACATGCCCTATCAATGCCTGATGTACATGTATGCAAAACCTCTAATGTCATACCACATGTATGCATGGACCGACATATATAATATAGCATATAACAATGATTTTAACTGTGCATGAATGCCAATTCACACTCTCCAATAACATCCTCAGAATCCGTCTAAGAACAACCTCCCAACTTACTCCTAACTTATCTAACTTCATCATAACAACAACCATTAACCACGAGATACTCACCAAGCCTTCTTCACACCAAAGATGTTTCCAAAACTACAACTATTACCCCAACATGCTAGCAACAAGACTAACTACCACGCAAGGAAAACCAACAGAAACCAAACTAAGGTAACTAAAGCAAAGATTACTAAACAAGGTTACCTGAAAACACAACACCACCCCGAAGCTTCATCAGACGAGCTCTCTTCCTTGCGGAACCATCATCCTCCTGCGGCACAACTGCAGCACCAGCTAACACACCAGGGTCACCACCATCTCCTTGCGGTAAGGAACCTTGGCTGTTCCGAGCCAACCTCAAACAATCACGTCTCATGTGTCCAGCAGACCCACATTCCCAGCAATTCTCTTTCCCCAAACTCTTCACAACCTTCTGCTCTTTTTGCCACCTCTGAACTTTGCCTCGGCCATGCCCACGACCTTTCAGAGATCCTTTGGCTAACACCAAAGCTGACTTCACTCCATGAGGACAATCACGCTTAACATGCATTTTGGAACCACAATTCCAGCAAGCACCCGCGCCCCAACAACCTCCAACATGGCGCCTTTCACAACGGTCACACACCGGTGGCTGAGCTTCCACTCCTTGCTCAAGCAACACTTGCTCCACAACAGCACTATCTTCACATTGTTTAACCCTTGGAAATTCCCTTCCAAGATACCTTTCACAAAAAACTGATACAAAGAAATCCCAATCAATATCAGGAATATGTGACGCCACCGCCACAGATGTCCACCAGACACACACATCCTCCAACATCAGAGAAACAACACTCCCCAGCTTACAGGCACAATCACAGCCTTCCTGATCCAAGATCAGAATCACACTGGCCAACCAGGCCTCAAATGCCTCAGGTGTCGAACCATGATATTCCACAGCACCCAAATCAAGCAAACGCTGCTTCGGCAAACCCACACATCCCACAGCCAGCACATCCACTGACTTTACCTTTACCTCAGCCTGAGATGTTCCCAACACCTCCTGCTCAACAGATGATGAACTCTTCATCACAGAACCAGCTTCTTCTTTCTGCCTTAACACCTCAACCCCAGGCACAGAAGGCTGAAACAAAACACCTCTACAGAAAGGTGAATTCCATGCCTTAACAACCTGCCCCAAGGCAGCAACCATCTTACCCAACTGCCGTTCTTCCATCGACTTTGCCATACTACTAACAACAAACAATCACAACAAACAAACAAACCAGTTAGACCAGCATTAAGCAAGGATTCAAACTCCAACTCCAAAATAACACAATAGCTATATTAATAAGGCAATGGGTATCCCGAATCCTCCCCTTTACATGACATAACAGTCAACACAACATGGATATCACAACATCAAGCATATCAACAACATACTTTGATCATGCTTACATCAAACAACATCCACTTGCAACAGCATAATAACAACATAACATGCTCATTACACATTCATCATGTATAACACCAGCTCACAGCATCGGCACATTTCCACATAAACTCAACCAAGATTCATAACCATAAAACATGCTTGAAAACATCAACAACATGCTCAGAAACACGTGTTTCAACCAACTTTCAACCACACATCAAGGTAAACATCAAGCACACATTACATCAACTTACCGTTTTCCCCAAACATTCGCAACTCAGCTCTGATACCACCAAATGTAACCCCCTTAACTCGGCCTAGACGGTTGACCCGAATTAAGAAAGTCACACGGGGAAAACCAAAGTCAACCCGAAAGTCAACCTTGATTAACGACCCTTTTTTTCATTTTAATCTTGTCTAGATGCACATTAGTCCTAATTGTGATCACACAAACATCATGCTCAAAGATCACAAACATCAGAGATCAAACAGGGACCCAATTGAACAAATTACAACTTTAGGGACCAAATTGTAATTTCTGATAATTAAAAGAACTTAACCCAAATTAAAGTTACCAACTTGAAATTAATCAGGTTTCATGCTTCTCTGTGAAATTTCAGCTCTAAAGGACTCCCCAAACTCATACAATTGCACAAACAAGTTTCAGGACCAAAACGCAAACAATTCAAAACATATAACTGCCAGCGTCAGCCTCCAACGGTCGACCGTTGCGGAACAGGTTGACCCCGTTCCGAAACACGGGCCGTTCCGCAACTGGTTCCGGAACATGGCCTTGGCAGAGGCCAAACCGTTTCGAAACGGTGCATACCGTTTCGGACGCCTGGGTTCATTCAAGGCACCCGTTCCGAAACGGTGCACACTGTTCCGAAACGCCCTGCACAAAATGCAGCACATAGCTCACTTAAACATGCAATTGATCATTCGAACATGCTCCAAAAGCCACCAAACTTTACCAACATGCAATTCAACATAAAAGAGGCATACTTGCATCAACAATTCATCAAAACAACATCATATACGAAAAGCCCCAAATCTATAGGCATGCTTCCTACACAAGCAACCATTTAAGCACAAACCTTTCCAAATCGAACTCATTAAAGCCAATACATGTTCCAACAACATCATCAACATAAAACATCCTTGTCCAAACATAAACGAACACATACACATTAACCCGAGAGATTCTACTCCCATTGCCTTTATTAACTATAGCTATTCACCGAGACATACATCTCAATTGGAGTCCACCTTGAATCCCTTGCTCCTTGCTGTCCAAACTTCAAGAATCTGCATTGATGGAAAAAAAGGAGCGTAAGCACATAATGCTTAGTGAGGAATGCTCAAAACCAAAACACCATCAATGCAGCGGGTTACAAAACACTTTTAAAACAAACCTGATTTGTTTACCAAAGCCATGTTTGAAAACCCTTTTCAACAACAAGCTTAAAACCATGCAAAGCTCAAGCATGAAAACCAACCCTTAGCTTAGCAAGCCAAGAAAACCATTTTAAAGCACAATTTGCAAATTCATCCATTTAACCACTCCATGCATAAACACCATATGCAAAGCTAAATTCCAAACCTTGGAAAACACCTCCATTTCATAATATACTTTTTATATGCTTGAACACCATTCAAACAAGAAACTCTCTAAAACCATTTACTCAAGCAATCCAACACATGCATTAACCAAAGGCAACTCATGAACCACAACATCATTAACACATGCCTTTTTACAACAAGTCTTAACAAGACTCCAATGCATTAAAGAGATTTCATGCACACATGCGTCATTTACCAAATGATAATCAACACTTGTTCAACTTAACAAGTAAACATGCATTCACAAGCATTATACACTTTTCATGCAACCATGCATCTTTTCTAGCATCTCATGCTTCACATGCAATTATGCATCATTTCAAGCATCTCATGCTTCTTTAATAATCATGAATATTACATTGGCTTCCAAGTGATCAACCACATCTACTTTTCAACTCAACAACCCGATCGGATACGCGGATTCCGAGCGTTGTCCCTACGCTCCATACACCCTACCAATCCAAGGCCTCCCAAATGGACTTTTAAACACCATTTGACCTTACAAGCCTAAGGTTCCCATGTATGGACTTTTAAACACCATACAACCTTAGCTTTTCCCGAGGTTCCCATGCATGGACTTTTAAACACCATACAACCTCAACATGCACAAGGTTTCCATGTATGGACTTTTAAACACCATACAACCTTTGCATAACCGATTGGTAGTTGTATAAATCACTAACGAGATCCGGGACACCCCACACAAGATCCACACATGGTCTTACACCGCCATTGTGATCTTAACAAGCACAAGGTCCTCATATATGGACTTTTAAACACCATATAACCTTTGCTCAACCAAGGTCCTCGAATGGGCAACACTTCCATTATGACCTTAACCATCTCGTTAGGATACTTGAAGGGAGTTTACCGGTCCACTCTTGACCACTCCACCTCCAAGGCGACTTAATTCACGGTGCACCCAATCCTATAGCCGGCTAACTATATCCGATCAACGAACCAAGAACCACTTTCATCACTTGCCAATATAACCATCTTACCATGATAATCCAATGATTCCCATGCATAATAATAATGCAAAAGCCATTACCACATTAGTCCAATGATTCACATGCATAATCAATATGCAAAAAGTAGCATTTACCATCATCAATTCACTGTTTTTAAGCATTACACAAAGCCATTGATCAACATGCAATACTATGCGTCAAAACCACAATTACCATATACAAAACCAAGGATCTCTTACCTTGAGCATCCTTCACAAATGGCTTTCAAAACCAGCATTAAACCATGCTTAAAATATGCTTTCAAACAGATTTAAACCATGCAAAACACATGTATTTCAATCATCAACCACAATTGCTTAAAAGCCAATTTCACAACACAATTCAAGAGCGAAAATCCAATCACTTACTCTTGAGCTTAGCAAAGTTGTTTAGACTTAAACTAAGCTCCCAAAACCTTCAAACCTTGGTTTAAAAGCTGAAAACCCAACTTCACTCACCGATACACAAAACAAGGCTAGCCAACAAGCCTTCCAAGCATCCGAAAACCTTCCGCAACACCTTCAAAGCTCACGGATCAAACTCCCCTGTTTCAAGCACACAACAACAGAGGATTAATGCATCATTATGCATTAAAAACACCAGCAACAAGACTCAACTCGCTGCTTAACCCAAATCCAACAATTCGGCTACCAAACACAACCAAAATCACCTCCAAACATTTCCAAAACTTAACCCAGCCAAGATCTATCACCTCTAACCATTTTTAAACATCAATTAACACCCAAAATGATCACAAACACGTCCTTATACCTCCAGGTATAACAGATCACCAAAAAAACTCCAAAGACAACCAAAAACTCAAGCCAAACTTAGGAAATTCAACCTATCCGGGTTTGCATTGATTAAACCTCAACTTCTAATCAATTTAGCATTCATTTAACATCAATTTGACACCTCAAAACACTGCCCAAACAGATCACACGAAAATTTCACCAAAATCACCAAATCTTGCATTTTAAGCCAAAATCAAGATTTCAATTGAAAAGTCATTAACAAAACACAAATCAAGGATTGAAAACTTAGGAATTTCAGTAAAGAACTGATAGTTTAGAGGAGAAGGACGTTCTTACCTCCAAACTTGAATTTCTCCTTTTTAGAGCCAAAAAGCTTGATGAAACAACTTGCAAATTGAGAGGTTTTGTTGATGAGATGATTAGGAATCAAAGGAGAGTTGAAATGAGAGATTTAGGCAACAAAATCAGAAGAGAAAATCTGGAGAAATGTGTTTGGGTGGAGAGAAAATGAGAGAAAAGGAAAATTGAGAGAAAATGAAAAGTTAGTTAAGAAATGGTAAAAATGATTTCCCTCCACATTTCATAAACTTTAAAATCAGAATAAAGCCTTAAAATATCTTAGAAAAATCTGGAGAAACTCTTTTTGGAATAATAGCTCCTTAAAGATTCAAAGTTTCAATCCTTTATAAAACTGTCCCGCAACTTTCAAAAATTACATTTTGGTCACTAGCCAAAATGTCAACCTTCCGAACCTCATTTTCCAAAATTGATTTCACAGTTCACTTAATTATATTAAAAGATGATTTTAGAACATTTTTCCAAATTTTTAATGCAACCCGAACTAGGCTTTCCTAAATTCACTCTTATATATTCGATCAACACTTTGACCGAACCGGTCAACGCCCAAAACTTCTGAGCCCAAAACCGGGGCGTTACACAAGGATTACAACTTTAATTAAAAGTAAGATTCTAATAAAGACTAAATCTCTAAAGTCTCCTACTTTCCAGCCGCATCCTTGCTTTTATGAATTTCCTCTCCTTGAGCTTTGGCTTGACATATCTTTTGATCCGGGGCTTGGAAAAATATTTGGCTTCCACACGACAGACGAGCAGATTTTTCTCTATCTATCGAGGTCCACTTGACTTTTCCTCTTCATAAATCTGCTGTCACCATGCTGTCACGACAGGTCCATGACAGGTTCGTCTTCTTTGGCTGCTTGTCCAGTTCAGCTTTTCTGCTTCTCTGCCTTGCACCTGCCTTCTCCGTCTACTATGGCAGCAACTTGCTGTCGTCCTCTGCTGTCATGGCAGCTCCATGGCAGCATCGTCATCTTCGTTTGCTTGTCCAGTTCAGCTCTTCTGCTTATCTGCCCTGCGCCTGCCTTCACCGTCTACGACGGCGGAAACCTGCCAAAAACAGCCATTTTTAGTAGAATCTGTGCCTTTTATATATTTGTGATGTTTTGCTGAAAACTAACCTAAATGCAATGAAATGATGCTTGAATGGAGCAGAAATATGGGTTAAAAAGGGTGTAAATAATAGAACTTTTACACAGTCAACACACCCCCAAACTCAAGTTTTTGCTTGTCCTCAAGCAACTAAGACCAAAAAAATGAAATATTTTTGTTTTGGCTTTCAAACAGTAAACTTTCCCTTACCCGTCGTTCATTCCCTGTGGCGGCAGCAACCTGTCGGATAATTTAGGATCTGTCCGGAATCTCCCTATAGCTCTCGTGCAGTGTGTGCATGTTTGTGAACAGTTATATGCTAAGACTCTTTTAGTTTCACTAGAATATTCAACTTTTTTAACTCGAATTTTTATGCCAAAGTTTAATTTTGAAGACACATTTTCATGCTTCTTTTCTTCTATTTTCAAGCTAAGTTTTTACTAGAGCCAGTTTCGGACACCTCTAGTTAGCTTCCTAGAGCCGGTTTCGGGCACCTCTAGGTTTTTGAGTTTCTGTTGCTAAACTTCTTTCCTAGAGCCAGTGTTAGGCACCTCTAGGGGCTATCCAAGTTCTAAGCATCCTATTCTAGTTTGGCTAAAAGAAATCTAAGCAATATAACAGTCACAAAGGTGTTTAAATTTTCAGAACTATAGAAAGGCTCTAAACTTCTCCTTAAACTGTCCTAAAGATGCTGCCACGACAGAGCTGTCATGACAGGTAAGTTCAGTTCACAATTTTCAGCCAAAATTTTTAATTTTCGTTTTTTTTTTTGAAAAGTACTAAGTAAAGGACACAATTTAACTAAGATGTACTCCATGAATATGGAGGGTTGCCACCCCCAAACTCGAGGGTTGCATTGCCCTCAATGCAAATGACAAAATAAAAATGAAAGCATATGAAGGCAGTACATCACAAAATATATATGGCAGGCAACAATAAGAAGATAAGAAACTTAAATTTTAATCACTGTCTTCATTACTGCTGCTGAGGCGGATCTGGCGGCGGGTTCTGGTTTGCGGGGCAGGTTGGGGTGGTTGTTGTAAAACCTGAATATCAGAGCTGTTGCCGCTGCTATCATTGCTGCTGTTGGCCCTCGGTAGAGTTTTCTTATCTGCCATTCTTTTCTGCCTCTTTACCGGTGTAAATTCCTTCGACAGGTTCCTCTTAATAGAGGGTTCAATGTCACTATCTGCCCAGACAGAGGAGGAAGAGAATCCAACAACAAAGGCAGCAAGGTCATCCGAGGGCACTGGTCGCTTTGTTCCTTGAGCAGATGTTTCGACATGGGTGCTGCCGGCTGCCGTCGAGGCAGGTGATGGTGTGGAGGCGGCAGATGGTATGGAGGCGGCAGGTGATGAAAGGCTTGAGGCCTAGATTCTTTGCCTTTGGAGTATAAATGAGGCCTCGTTCTTCCCACAGATCTCTGGTTGCAAAGGACTGTGGGGGAGTTGCTGCCGGTGAGGAAGTAGAGGCAGCATTGCGGCGGGTTTTTTTCTAGAAGACATGTTAGTGCAAGGGTTGTGAAAAGTAATTGAAAGCAAATGAAAACTAAAGATGGAGAGCAAGTAAGAAAAGCAGAAGTGAGTGAAAATGAAAATGAAAAGGGGTTTTATAGAAAAGGAATTTCTGCCCGTTGAAGCTGTAACGACAGGCGCGAATAACGGGGCGGCTGTCGAGCTTTAGCGTGTCTGATGCGTCTGTCACACGTTTCCGCGTCTGTCACACATTTCTGCGTCTGTCGTGACAGCCTGGTGACAGCCTGTCTTTTCCGCGTCTGTCATGACAGGCTGGTGACAGGCTTCAATATTGGGCGTTGTTGTGCTGATGGATGGGTGTTGGGTTTAGTTCACTTCTCCTGTTCTTCTTGGCTCCTTTATTTCCTAAAAGCATTATTCGAATAAAATAAACCTTATTTCCTAATAAATAATAAATGATAAAAATAAAAATAAAATTTAGGTTAAATTAGGGATGCCAGGTGGGGCATCTTCTAAGGTAACCACTTCCTGCATTCATGGGGCTTCAGTCCCCTGATAATGCTTGAGGCGTCGTTTCCGGTACTTCTTGAAGTCCATCCGTACCCTCCATCTGGTGATTATTCTCATGTTGGGGGCTCCTTTCTTTCTCTTCCCTTTGTAGTCCATGAAGTCCTCCCTTCTTGGTAATGTTTCTGAGGGCATGAATATATGATTAGAAATAATCAAATTGACATTCGGCCACAAACTTACCTTGTTTTCGTTGAATGTTGTTGTGGTTGAATGTATCCCTTGCTGTCGTGTCTGCTGCTGCGGCAGGTAGTTATTTTGACAGTTTTTTATCAGGTTACTTTGCAGGTCATTGGGATATTGGTAGGTGCCATCACTCTCTATACCAAATTCTGTTGACCACTCGTAGATCTCCATCAGTAGAGATTTTGATGATTCTGTGTCCACCGGCTTTGGTTCCTCAAATACCTGCAATAAAATTGGTGAGTTTTCATATAATTCAAAAGGTTCGTTTGTTACCTGCTCATATTCCATCGGCGAGGCATTGTCATTGGGTAGCTCTTCTAGGTGGTCGTGCGAGTGCCATGACAGGGATGTATGTGTGCAATCTTGGTCAGGCATGATCGAGGTGGTGGGTTTAGAATTTGCCTCTGATGTAGTTGTTGCTTCAGCATCTGTTGCTGTCGAGGCGGCAGTTTCTGTCGAGGCGGCAGTTGCTGTCGAGGCGGCAGTTGCTGTCGAGGCGGCAGTTGCTGTCGAGGAGGCAGTTTCTGTCGAGGCGGCAGTTGCTGTCGAGGCGGCAGTTGCTGTCGAGGCGGCAGTTTCTGTCGAGGCGGTAGTTTCTGTCGAGGCGGCAGTTTCCGCTTTGACTGGAGTTTCTGCCTCAAAAGTTGTTGCTGCCGTGTCATTCTCTTGAATTTCACTCAGCGTTGTCGCGGTGTTGCTCCATTCCGGCTCCTCGATCATTGTCATGGCAAGTTGTTGCTCAGACTCATCATATGTTGGGTATTCCTTCACATGGGCGTCCTCGTCATCTTGCCTCGAGATTTCAGGTTCAGTCGTGGCATGAATGAGGACAGGTCTGCTCAAGAGTTCATCCATCTTGGCGATACTTGCGTTCGTAGAAGCCGACACTTTTTGAGCGAGTGCCATGAAGGCTTGCAGTGTGTCTTCTAAGGATTTTGACTGCTCTTGAGGATGATGACATTGCCAGGGCAGGTCGGGTTCTGCAGCAAAACTGTTATGGTATAAAAAATTTTGTGGGTTTTGATCGTACCATAAAAAATTTTGCTGCTACGGCATCGGCATTTGCTGCCCCTGTTGCTGTCGTGGCAGCATGTCTTTACGGTAGTTGCGAGAACTTTCCCACATCAACTCTCGAATGGTTTTTCCCGGCATGTTGATGCCCTTGAACCTGTATTTTCACCTGAGTTTTTTTTTAAAAAATAATAAAATATAAAATAAAAAATAAAAAATAAAAATAAAAATAAAAGAAAAGTGCAGAAGCTAGGGTAAGAGTGTGTTGCCAGTCCCCGGCAACGGCGCCAAAAACTTGTTGCGTGTAAAATAGTCTATCGCAATGGTAGTGCAAGTGTACACGTCGCAAGTAATAAAGTGATATTAGAGTATCGGATATCGTCTCCACAGGGACTGGGCTAACCCTTTCCTTCGCTATCTGCACAAGGGGAAAAGAATAGATTAAGATATTGTCACGAAAATAATAAAGAATACTGGAAAATAAAAGTAGAGAAATCAAGATAGAGAGAATGGGCTGGTATTGAGTTGCTCAGTAGTGCAGGTATTGAATTGCTTAGGAACTCCAGTTCTATCGTCGCGCCCGTCGCCGACAGCACCTGTCGCGGCGGCTGTCCGTTTGCTGTCGCGGCAGCAGACACTAACTCTGTTCTTCAAGCTTGGCAAGAATCCCAGATCTGCCTTGCCCTATCCCTAGGCACAAGTCTGTCGATGATCATGTCTTTGATGATACCTCCCGGCGTGAATCGAAGGATGAACACCGATGTGTATGAATTCTTCCTTAGCCACTTAACCTCGCCTTATCCCTAAGCATGAGATGGTTCAACTATAAACTAGAGAACGCGCTTTTATCTCTTTCGTATACTTAACTCTCCTGATGCTAAGTAATAGATAACCTCACAATGCTCTCCCGATGCTCTTGCAAGATATTAAAACCAAGATAAAAGAACTTGAAATTTATTTTATTGAACTTGGAAAATCCTAAAACAAAACAACCCTTGCAACTACTTTACAAAACAACCCGTAACCCTAGGGGGAATTTAGAACATGTCGGTGACGGGTGGACGGCAGGGGTTTGGTTTTGGTTATGGGGTATCGGTTATGCCCCTAGGTTAAATCTACGCCCTTATATAAGCTTTGGGCTCAAGTTATCTAAGGTAACAAGGATTACAACTTTAATTAAAAGTAAGATTCTAATAAAGACTAAATCTCTAAAGTCTCCTACTTTCCAGCCGCATCCTTGCTTTTAGGAATTTCCTCTCCTTGAGCTTTGGCTTGACATATCTTTTGATCCGGGGCTTGGAAAAATATTTGGCTTCCACACGACAGATGAGCAGATTTTTCTCTATCTATCGAGGTCCACTTGACTTTTCCTCTTCATAAATCTGCTGTCACCATGCTGTCACGACAGGTCCATGACAGGTTCGTCTTCTTTGGCTGCTTGTCCAGTTCAGCTTTTCTACTTCTCTGCCTTGCGCCTGCCTTCTCCGTCTACTATGGCAGCAACTTGCTGTCGTCCTCTGCTGTCACGGCAGCTCCATGGCAGCATCGTCATCTTCGTCTGCTTGTCCAGTTCAGCTCTTCTGCTTATCTGCCCTGCGCCTGCCTTCACCATCTATGACGGCGGAAACCTGCCAAAAACAGCCATTTTTAGTAGAATCTGTGCCTTTTATATATTTGTGATGTTTTGCTGAAAACTAACCTAAATGCAATGAAATGATACTTGAATGGAGCAGAAATATGGGTTAAAAAGGGTGTAAATAATAGAACTTTTACACACTCAACAACGGGCTAGGCTTATTCTCGACAAGGGAGTGAGGGCGGTTTCGAAGAAGGGAAGAAGAAGAGGTAAAAGAAATTTATGTTTCTTTTTTTATTATTACATGCATTGTTGAGATTGAGGTTATCTGAATGTGCTTTGCTCGTATTGTATTGCTCTTTGTGTTTTTTGGGAGATCACGAATCCCTTTACATTTCGATTTTGCCTTTGGCTTTATAGCCGAATATTCAGCATTTGTTTACATTTGATTTTGGAATGGAAATTATCCATTGGATCGTACACTTTTGGCCGGATTCATGTGCGGCTCTGCTCTGATTCTCTTCCATTTCGATTTTTGCTTTTCGTTTCGTTCGTTTTACTTTCGTTTTGCTGATTCTAACCCTTTGTCTTTTGTATGCATGGTTCGTACGACGGGGACAAGGGGCGGACGTGGTTGTTGAGTCGACCTCGGGTGTGGCCGTCATCGTACGGGAACAGGGACGTGGCAACAGGCCACTGGCTCTCGAGAGAAATCGAAAGGGCAGATGGATGCATGGCACGCGCGCGTGGGACGACTCGGAACGACGCGCGTGGAGTTGCGCGTGGGGTATTCGTTGTATACGAGCAGTTAGATCATGTCTTGATCTAACGGTTCAAATTTGGGCGACGCAATGTCATCAGACGGGCATTAGGATACCACTGGAGAAGTGATATAGGCCGTTGATGCCTGCTCGATCCAACGGCTACGATCCATGCGATGCAGAACCAACCAAGGCTCCTCTAGTGTTTTTCTTCAAGCTCTCATCTGGGCCGCCAGATTTGGATCAGATCTAATGGCGGGAAATTGCATGCGCAAGCAAATGGTTTAGTTAGGGCTACGGTTTCAGATTGTGTTTCTCTTGGGCCAAACGGGCCATGTATTTTGTTTTTCTTTGTAAATGGACTTTAATTAAACTGGACTTTTATTAATTGGGCTGTTATTTTATTTAAACCATCCTTTTTAGTTTAGTATAATAATAATTATAACAATTATAACAGTAATAATAAAAATAGTAATAATGATGATATTATTAATAATAATAATAACGATAATAATAATAATAATATGGGTGACATAAAATTGTAATATTAACAATATACGATTAATATATGATAACATATGGTAATAAAATAAGATACTAATAATATTTAGTGGTTTTTATGAACATAGTATAACATACATATACTGATTTAAGTCACACAAAGCCCACAACACACACATATTTTTATTTAGATAGTGACAACATATGAAAAAGCCCACATAAGCCTATTATTATAAATGAAATGGAAAGAGGTTAACCCGGACAGAATTAGTGATTACAGTTGCCCCTCTTTGCTTGTACTTGTGGAACAAGAATAAAGCAAAGACCATAAGCACTAACTTTGTCCAACTTCCAAGTTTGGGTGATTTGCTCCTCTGAAGAGGCAGAAACAAAGTGGGTAGCGTTGGCATGTCCTTCCGGAACGGCAAGGGACATATCAGCCAATAATTGATTCATTCTTCTGAAGCGGCAAAGAACAAACCCAAATAATTTGCTTTCCCAAAACGGCAAAAACAAATTGAGTAGGCTTTCCAATTTTCTGCACGAAAATCCTTGAGCTCTTTTGCTCTTAAATCCTGATGCGGCGAGTTCGAAATCCTTTGCCTGAAGTCCTTAAGCTTTGAGTATCTGCCTTCTTCGCTCTGAAAACTTGACGTAGCGAATTTGAAATTCTTCGCCTTGAGCTATGAGTATTTGTCTCTCTTGCTCGAAAGTCCTGATTATGGTGAATTTGAAACCCTTCACTTTGAGCTATGAGTATCTATCTCTTTTGCTCGGAAGTCCTAATTCTGGTGAGTTCGAAATTCTTCACCTCGAGCTATGAGTATCTATCTCTTTTGCTCGAAAGTCATGGTGTGGCAAATCTGAAATCCCTTGCCTGGAATTTGTTCTTCTTTCTGTCACTCGCTTCTTTTTCGGAAGCGAATGGTTTTATGAATCTGTAAAAAGAAAGTATTATGATGCTATGGGTTAGCATGATCATAAAATAGGTATGCTTATCCTAACATGATGCATGAATGGGTATGCCAAATATGGGTCCAGTGTCACGGCTCTTTGGTTGATCTCTTCTGCCCCTTTATCAGTTTCCCTCTTCTCTTCAATGCTGATGCTTGTCTCACACTCAAGTTTAACCATAAGATCTTCTGGGAAGCCCCTCTTTGCAGATTCTAACCTTGAGTTTTCTTTTCCAAAACGCCTTTTCAGGTTTTCGCTTTGGTATTTATCTTCTATGAAGCGCTCTTTCGGGTTTTCACCTCATTTTTTCTTTTCTTATTTTTTCATTCCTTTTTTTTTCTTCTTTTTGTTTTCTTTTCTCTCTTTTCTCTTTTCTCTTTTTTTCTTTTTCTTTTTCTTTTGCTTTGCTTTGTTTTTTTTGTAATTGCCTTTGTCTTGGTAATCCCTTCAGTAATGGATTCGAAACATGATCCGAGCGACGCTCATCTTCTCAATGTATGGCTGTGGCTAACCGCCTGAAATTCTTTTCTTTCGGGCTCTCGTCACATGTCCTTGTAACGACCCTTAGCATTGAGCCGGGCTGGCTTTTTGGTCACCTGCACTCAAAAGATTGAACCATAAAAATACCGAGAAATCTTTTGCTTTTAATAAGTCTATTTTAAACTGCTCGCATAATTCTTTATGGAAAGAGATGAATGAAGATGCCAAATAGTACTTATTAATATACTTTGAAGTTCATGAAAAGTTCATGTAGCATGCAGAGAAAGAAAAATGATGCAATGTCCTAAGTATTTTCTATGTGAATGATTAGAAAATCCATCGACGAAGGCGGATTCTTTGCTAGCAGTGTTCCGCTCATCCTTGAATTCTAAGAGTTCACATTCACTGATTGTGTAATTATTATTATTTCCTCCCGGTTACTCTTCCCCCTTTGATTTCAAGACGCCCTTTTTGGGTTTTCATCTTGAGATTCTCTCCCATTTTCTCTTCTTTTTTTGATACCTAAAGCTCCCTTTTTGGGTTTTCACTTTGAGAATTTATTTCTTGTGAAGCGCCCTTTCAGGTTTTCACTCCACTTTTTTCTTTTCTTTTTTTCTTCTTCTTCTTCTTTTTCTCTTTCTGATACCTAAAGTGCCCTTTTTGGGTTTTCTGGGTATTTACCTCTCGTGGAGCGCCCTTTTGAGTTTTCACTCCACTTTTCCTTTTACACATAGTATCTCTTGACCAAATATGAATTCCATGGGTTGCCCAACTCTTTCCCATCCATCTCCCTCAAGATTAATGCCCCTCCAGAAAAGGCCCTTTTAACCACATAAGGTCCTTCCCAATTTGGCATCCATTTCTCGCGAAAAACTCTTTGGGTGGACAAGACTCTTCGCAGTACCAAATCCCCTTCCCGAAACTCTCTTGGTGAACTTTCTTGTCATAGGCTCGCATCATTCTCCTCTGGTACATCTGACCGTGGCAAATAGCCCTAAGTCGTTTCCCCTCGAAGAGATTCAACTGATCAAACTGAGCCTGTACCAATTCAAGCTCTTCTAATTTTACTTCGTTCAAGATTCTGAGTGACATGATCTCTACTTCCATAGGCAGTACTACTTCCATGCCATAAACCAGAGAGTACGGTGTTGCTCCTGTCGAAGTATGTATGGACGTTCGGTATGCGAAGAGGGAAAATGGCAACTTCTCATGCCAATCCTTGAACGTATCTGTGGTCTTGGCTATAATCTTTTTGATGTTCTTATTTGCAGCCTCTACCGCCCCATTCATTTTCGGGCGATACATAGTGGAGTTATGATGCTTTATTTTGAATTGCTCGCATACTTCATCCATCATCGTATTATTTAGATTGAAAGCATTGTCAATAATAACTCTTTCTGGTAGCCCGTAATGACAAATGATCTCCCTCTTCAAGAACCTACACACTGTTGCCCTTGTAACATTGGCATAAGAGGCGGCTTCTACCCATTTAGTGAAGTAGTCGATGACAACAAGGATAAAGCGGTGCCCATTGGATGCCTTGGGGTGGATCTGACCAATGACGTCCATTCCCCACATGGCAAAAGGCCAAGGTGAATTCATGGTGTGTAATGGTAACGGTGGTGAATGTATTTTATCGGCATATATCTGACACTTGTAACACTTCTTAGCATAATCAATGCAATCTCCCTACATGGTTGACCAAAAGTATCCGTATATCATGATCTCCCGGGCCATTGAAAAACCGTTGGCATGTGTCCCACACAATCCATCATGAACTTCTGCCAGGATGCTCTTGGCCTTCTGAGCATTGATACACCTTAGCAGTACCTGATCTTTTCCCTTTTTGTACGGGATCTCTCCATCTAAGATGTATCCCGTCGCCATTATCCTAATGGTCCTTTTATCATTCTTATTAGCTTCTTTAGGGTATGTTTGGTACCTGATGTACTGTAGGATGTCATGATACCACGGGTTGCCATCTGTCTCTTCTTCTATGCTGTAACAGTGAGCTGGCACTTCAAACATTCACATCTTAATCGGTCTCATCTCTGCACATGAGCTTGCCTTGAACGTGGCAGCCAAGGTTGCTAGGGCGTCTACCATCTGATTATCCTCTCTCAGGTGTTGAGTAAAACTAATGTTCTTGAAATTCTTGATTAGTCCTTGGACCAAGTCATAATATTTGATCAAATTTGGGTCCATGGTCTCCCATTCATCTCTGAGCTGATATATTACTAAGGAAGAATCTCCAAAAACATGAAGTCTCTTTATCCTTCTTTCAATGGCTGCACGCAACCCCATAATGCATGCCTCTTACTCAGCCATATTGTTGGTGCAGAAAAAGTCCAGTCTACTGGTGAAAGGGTAATGAACCTCCTCTAGAGAGACTAGCACTGCCCCAATTCCATGGCCTAGAGTGTTGGATGCCCCGTCAAAGTATAGCTTCCATGATTCTTCTTCGAAGGTATCCTTCTCCCCCTATAGTTATACACAATAAGTTCTCATCCGGGAAGTTGAAATCCAATGATTCATAATCATTTGAAGCTAGACTTGCTAAGAAGTTTGCTATAACGCTTTCTGACTCAGATACATGATGTAAAATTTTGACAATAACATTTGCCAACGGGCCAGTTTTCCGGTGAGTGCTGGCATCTCCATCAGAAATTTTAAAGGATCCAACTTGGATATCAGCTACGTGGTGCGGTACAACATGTACTGTCTAAGCCTCTTGGTTGCCCATACTAGGGCACAACATAACTTCTGGATCTGCGGGTATCGAGTTTCGCACTCGGTAAACTTCTTACTCAAGTAACAGACAGCTCTTTCTTTCTACCCAGTGTCGTCATGTTGCCCTAGAACACATCCCGTTGAATTTTCAAAGACTGTCAGGTATAAGATCAATGCCCTATCCGGTACCGGGGGTACTAAGACTGGAGCATTAGTCAAGTACCTCTTGATTCTATCTAGGGCCTCTTGATACTTTTCATCTCAAACCTCGGGGTTGTTCTTCTGAAGTAGCCTGAAAACAAGATCGCATTTGTCGGTCAACTAGGAAATGAAACGAGATATGTAATTCAGCCTCCCTAAGAATCTGTGAACTTCTTTTTGGGTCTGAGGCGGTGGAAGGTTCTGGATAGCTTTTACTTTGTCGGGATCGATCTCAATCCCCCTTTGGCTAACCACAAAGCCTAGAAGTTTACCGAATGTGACGGCAAAAGTGCACTTTGCTGGATTGAGCTTCAACTGATATTTCCTCAACCTTTTGAATAGCTTCCTCAAATTTTGAATGTGTTCCTCCTCAGTCTGGGGCTTGGCTATCATGTCGTATACGTAAACCTCAATATCCTTGTGCATCATGTTATAGAAGAGTGACACCATGACTCTTTGATAGGTTGCCCCAGCATTTTTCAGACCAAAGGGCATCACTTTATAACAAAATGTTCCCTACATTGTCACGAACATTGTCTTGGTCATGTCATCAAGATCCATCTTTATTTGGTTATACCCCAAAAAGCCGTCCATGAAGGAAAACCATGAGTGTTCGACAGTGTTGTCAACTAGGGTATCAATATAGGGTAGAGGAAAGTTATCTTTGGGGCTTGCCCTATTAAGGTCTCTATAGTCCACACACATGTGAACTTTTCTGTCTCTTTTCGGGACAGGAACTATGTTGGCCACCCACTCCGAATATTGGACGACTTTTAGGAATCCGGCCTGATACTACTTTCTTACTTCATCCCGGACTTTCAACAATGTGTTTGGTCTCATCCTCCTCAATTTCTGTTGGGTCGGCTTACATTCTGGCCTGATTGATAGCTTATGCATTACAATACTTGTGTCTAAACCTGGCATATCCTGGTAGGTCCATGCGAAAATGTCCTTGAACTCTAACAATAGGTTCACTAACTCACCCCTGGTATCGGACAAAAGGGTAGTGCCAATTTTGACCTCTCTTCAATCCTTCTCATTTCCCAAGTTAAGGATCTCAATCTCCTCTTGATGGGGTACTATCTGTCTATCCTCACTTTCCAATAATCTAAAAAAAATTCTAGGACTTCATATTCTTCCCCATCACCCTCTTATTCACCAATCTCGGCTAGATACAATGGTTGCTCAAAATCCACCTCGGGATTAGATTCAGAATCATTCACAAAGTTAATAATAGGAGTCCTACAACATTTATGAAATGAACGTGTATTGGGAAGTCGAACATATATATTATTGTAGAGTGGATGGAATAATAAACAATAAACGAATAATGAATGTAATGAATATGATGCTCGCAATTTTGGAAGGTGTTTTTTTATTGAATTATAAACGAGCAGATTATCATAGAAGCCCTTTACAAAAGATCCATATTGCTCGCGGGCAAAAGCAAATAGGGTGGGTTCTGAGCATTACTCTGATTCAGACCTAAAGACTACATGAAAATCCAGACCAGTCCAATTGTTAAGCACTTCTCCCAGAAGACAAAGGCGGATTCCTGTCAAAAAGCTGGAGTTTCCCTCATTCTTGGATATCACGTTAACATCCATCCCTTCTAGTGCTTCACTGAGCTTTTCCTCTTCATAGAGCCTGGAGTTCTCCACATTAGCCTCATACACCATTTGTTCGGGGTTGATGACTCCACCCGACACAAAGATGTTTCTCATGTCTGTATAAACAATGGGTTCCCATATCATGTCTTCACCCCTCTGTCTAGTTCTCCTTCGTTCAGCCCTCTTCTTCCATTCCAACTTTCTTTGCTGAAGTGTTGGCTTATGGCCAAACCCGAACCGATCTTGCTTGTTGATGACATTCTTGACACGGAGACACCCTTGTAAGTTCATACCAAGTCCTCTTCCTTTCTTGGCTCCTCGCCCCAAGGTCTGCCACAACTGCATCATAACACAGTTTGATAACTTCGGGCACGTGATTTTACTTCCTTCCGCAAAAAATGTAGCATTCACAAATTCAAGAGCCCTGAAGGAACACTCGATTGCCTCCTCATCGGCTTGGACATATGGAGCATCCGTAGTCACAAAAGCTAGGATGTCTTGCTCGGGGGCCACACTTACTAACTTCCCCTCGATAACAAACTTCAACTTCTGGTGTAGCGATGAAGGTACAACCCCAGCTGAACGGATCCACGACCTTCCTAGCAGGCAATTATAAGTTGGCATGATATCCATTACTACAAAGTCAACCATATACTCGGTAGATCCAATTAGCAATGGTACTTCGATCTTTCCCACGATGTCTTTTTGAGTCCCATCAAAAGCTCTAACAGAGTTCTGACACGGCTTCATATGCGAACTGTCTATGGGCAACCTTTGCAAAGTCGCCATTAGCATAACATTCAAAGCCGGCCCATTATTGACGAGCACCCCCGACAAGACATATCCTTTACAGTGGGTAGTTATGTTCAAGGCCTTAGTTGACTCCATGCCCCCGTCTAGAATCTCATCATCGGTGAAGGTGATAAAATTATCGGAAGCAATATGACCCACTATTCTGTCCAACTTGTTAACCGAGATGTCATATGGGACGAACGTCTGATTCAACATCTTTAACAGTGCATCACGATGTTTCTCAGAATTCAAAAACAACTCTAGTACCGAAATCCGAGCTTGCTGCTTTCGGAGCTGGTCAACAATGTTGTACTCACTGTGTTTTAAGAATATCAAGAACTCTTGTACTCGTGCCTCTGTTATCGGCTCATTGATCTTCGGAGGGGCTCTTCACCAAACAACTTTTCAGCTTCCGGCTCGGCCGATTTCTCTTTACCTTTCGGCTCTACCTCTTTTGGAGTATTCGAGAAATAACACCTCCCACTCCTTGTGAATTTTCCTACCTCATTTACCGTCTTGGTTTCTGATTCCATCAGACCTTCTTCCTTCTCGGGCTCTTCCTCATCAAGCAACTTGTTTTCTTTTACCGGATCCGTACTTCCCGGTATCGATACATGAGCAGAATAGTTCCATAGAACTTTTCGTTCATCCTTAAAAGGGAAGGACGTTGGGGGAGATACTCTAAGCTTTGGAGTCAATTTCGAACTTTCTCCCTTGGGTAAGCCACCTTCCTTCGTCTTACGAGGCAAAACAAACGTCCGGTCCAAACCATACTTGACTTTAGGGCCATCAGATGCACACACATCTAAGTCCTTCTTCTCTTCATCTTTCTCAAAGAACTCGATTTCCTTATTATTCATCATCTATTGGACTACTTGCTTAAACTCCTCACAGTACTGAATGTCATGACCTTCTTGCTGATGGTACTCACAATACGGTCCGCAACCTTCTAATACGATTTCCATGCCCGGTCAACTAGGCGTGCCATGCACAACTGCTGAAACACCCACCTTAAGGGAGACTTGACCTCGGACACACTAGCTTTAGCTTTTATGGTGTATTTTTCCTCGATTGCGTTCACATTTCGACCCGCGTGATTTGGTAGCGGGTTAGTAGTAGTATTTGGCTCGTCTAACTGTAACACCCCAGTCTTAATCAAATTTTACACAGAGTTCTTAAATGCTATGTAGTTCTCAATCGAGTGCCAGGGACACTACCATGATACTCGCAATTGGCCTTCTCATTATACCAAGTCGGGAACGGTGGCTTCAATAGAGTGACATAGTAGGGTCGAACTAAGTCCGACTCATGCAAGTAAGAGTACAAATTGGCATATGATACTGGGATAGGCGTGAAATTCATCTTCTCATTTTCTCTCTTTGGTGCCCTAGTCCCCTTTTTGTTCGAGCTTTGCCCACCCCAAGACGTGACTTGCGGTGCTAAAAAAGTGAAACTCTTCGGGGCTATATAGGTGTTCACAGCGTTCACCTCATTTTCCTTCCTCTTGTAATTCTTCCGATTACTTTCCCCACTGTCAATCCTCCCACTTTTAATAGCCACCTCAATGGACTCTCATGTTTTTACCATATCCGCGAAGTTCTGAGTGGTGTTGTTTATTAGACGATCAAATAATGCTCCCTTCAATGTATTGATGAACATCGGGGTAATCTCGTGCTCTGGAATCGGGGGTTGGATTTGAGCGGTTACGTCACGCCACCTATGGGCATACTGGCACAAACTTTCATTTGCCTTCTGTCCCATCCCTTCTAACATAATCCGGTTGGGAATCATGTCAGTAATGTGCTTGTAATGTTCTATGAAGGCTCTCAAAAGGTCCTTCCATGACTTGACATTTGCTCGGCTGAGCATGGTGTACCACCGAGTAGAAGAACCGATCAAACTATCCTAAAAACAGTGGATAAGCAGCTTCTCATCCTTCACAAAGGCGGCCATTTCTCGACAATACATAGTGATATGCGCTGAAAGGCAAGTGGTACCATCATATATGTCAAAGTCGGGGACCTTGAACTTGGGCGGGAGCACCAAATCCGCTACAAAACTCAGGTCACTTGCATTGTTGCCTTGCTCATCCATCTCTTGAATTGCTCTAAGCTTTTCTTCAAAGGATCAGAATTTCGATTCATACTTCTTGTCTATTTCAGCTCTGATCCTTTCCACCTCCTCCAACACGCTTAAGTCCGACACCTCATTTTCTTGGTCAGCCCCTAAATCGATGGTCTGACTCGCTGAAATTCCTCTGGGACGGCTAGCAGATGCCCACATGGTAGGACCGGCGGGAACCCCTGCGAGATTAATAAAGACTTTCTTTCCTTGCTCTGGCATTTCTGGGTTAACCTTTGTGTAAGACATAACACCCTCATGTTCTTTCATATTTGAACTGTCTATAGAAATTCCTTCTTTGCCCTTCATCTTAGTCAACAAACTGGTCAACTGAGCAATGATGGACACTTGCGATTGCGCGATCTGGTCATTGATATTCTTGTTCACCCCTTTCCAAACGGTTTTCTAGGTCCTTCTGACCTTATTCCACTTTAGCTATCCTTTCTTCCATAACTCGAGACTGGGACCGTGTACCGTACAAATGAGGAATGGTTGAAAATTTAAAGAACCGAAATGTAATTCTTATCTGAAAATGAAAGGTCTTTTAATCAAATTCAAATTATTTAAACAAGATGTGCAAATAAATGTACAATGCATGAATGCAAAGTGCAACATTGTATTCGACAAATATCATCCTTAAACGACTTGTATTAATTGGAACATTGTTTCATTACAACGATTTGAAGTAAAAGTTTTACATAAACGGTCCTACGCTAGCAACTACTAAGAATCTCCCTAAAAATCCCAATGCTCCTTCTTCTATCTTCAAGTTCATCTCCTTCACACATATTGGTCTTACTTGGCGCCCAAATCGACGATTTCCCTTAAGATACAAACAACTATTTCCCCCGCTTTGTTTGAGTCATCTACGCAACCATCAAGTTCGGCAGCATCCACAGCCAGGAACTGTACCTTCACAGCAACATCGTGCATTCGAACATCCCATTATGCCAACTCTTGTTCTTGTCTCCAAATGGTATAGGCAGCGAAATGCAACTACTCTATAGTGGGCATTGGGTGCACTTGGATTGCTCCCCTAAGGCCCTCGATGCGGTCTTGAGCTGTCGGACCTCGGTTTCTAATTTATCAACATGACCTTTCAAGGCTTGGTTTTCTGATTCGTTGGCCCTGAGCTTGTTGGTGGATCCTTTGTGCTTGAAGAGGGACCTCTCTAAATTCTCCACCTGATCTTTCAAAGATACGTTCTGACTTAGTTCTCTTTCAAGATGTTCGGAATACTCGTTCCGCAAGTTCTTCATTTCTTGTGTCAAGGCGAGCACTCAGTCCTTGAACTCATGATACCCTCTCTTATAATTCTCGTCCCTCGCCCTTTCCTCCTTGAGAAGGAGTTCTAACCCCTGACTTGATCCACCTTCGACGACTCTCTTACCTTTGTTCAATCTTTGCAACTAATGAATTTCTTCCTTCTCCAACCTGAGCTCGAGTTCTAATTCATCGTTTTTCCTTTTCAACCCTTTGATGTCTCATTCAAACCGCACCTTCTCTAATTCGAATTCGAACCTCTCCTACTTAGCTCTTTCATCGAGTTGTTCATACCTCTTTTTCTCTTCCACAATTTGCTTCCACATTAGATCCACCACGGTGGGAAGCGAAGCCAATATTTCTCCCATTGTCCTCTCCCTGTCCGGGTTTAGCTGGGGAACGTTATCGCCAACACGGTTAAACTTCCATACCTTATATTCCAGGGTAACCATGTAGGGAGCGCTCAAGATCTGAACTCGTCTTGAGTTATTCCACGCCGAAGAAGCGTTATACGCCTTCCCCTTGTAACCTTTTCCCCTCTGATAGTCTATGTTGAATTCCCTCAAACCATTTGTAGCTGGCACGAACTGTTTCGATCCATACTGTCTTAAAACCAATAGAGGTGCGTAGGCCATATTCCCCCAAAGACCTAATAGAGGTACACACGAATACATCCCACACCTATAGAGGATGTTTCTTGCCGACATCCATGAGACCCTCCAAACTATGTCATTGTCACTTAAATTTCGGAGGATATCAAGCCAAACTTCTTCAGATCGTTTTTTGGGCCAATCATCTTTTCTCAAAAATTCCTCCAAAGCAGAGAACTTATCATCTTAAACTGGTCTCGAGAAGCTAACATCCGCCCAAAGGTGACTATAGAACCAAACTGTCAAAACTTGAGGGCACCCTAAGAAATGGCCCCTCCGTGTTTCCTACAAAACTTTAATGACTGGAAGGTCTCTGACAAGATCACCATAACCGGATTATCTCCTTCGGCTAAACGATCGAACAAATCCAAAACTGCAGGGTGGATGAAGCCTAAAGCTTTAGGAAAAAGCACCAACTCATAAATCAAAAGTGCGAAGAGATTACGTTGAACCCTTCCTGCTGGATGCACTGATGCTAAGGCCAGAATCCCATCTACCTTAAGGTACTCCTTGTTGTTCCAAGTTGTTACTTGACGATCAAACCATGACATCAACTTATCCGAAAGTTTCTGAAGCTTCACTCCGAAAGGTTTGTTCTTGCTTGTCTTAGAGTAGACGCGATTCTCCTTTACCTTCTTACAATTCACAAGGTTATGATATTCTTCGATGGTCGAGGTTAAGTCAAAGTCACCAATCATGAAGCAACTATAGGTCGAGTTCCAAAAACCCACAAAAGCCTGAAGTAGTGATTGATCAACTAAAACATATAACATATATGCTATGTCACCATATTCATTCCTAAAAGCATTCCTTGCTTCGAAGTCCCAACCGTTCCAAACATGTTTCAATTCGACCACGTCATTAAACTTCATTTTCATGAAGGTCTCGCTTGCCATTTCTGACCTAAACCTGGCTGAAATGCTATCTCCCTCGTGCTGTTGTTCTTCTTATGACCGTACTTGTACATCTGAATTCTTCTCATCATTACTCCTGACTATGTCCCCCATTGATCTTGCCTTTAATTTAGACTATTTCTAAACCAATGTGCTCTTTATGTCATGATGAAATATGCAAAATAAGAGGAAAGGGCAAGAAAAGAAAAGGCGTTAGTTACATGATAAACATAAATTAGAAGGCAAGAAGGAAGATACAAGCATGGACGAAAAGGAAGCAAGCAAACATGCAATTAGCAAGAAGAACCTAGTCACTCTAAACTCTATGGTTATCCGCATGGCTCTAATAGTGTGGGCTTCTTATATTATCACACATGAGTTTGGTTCTAACAAGGGTACCCGAACCTATCTCATCACCTACTAAGGTACCGAGAACCCCAATTCTGGCCCATTACAAGCTTGCAAATTGGTTTCGGTTCGAGGGAAAGCACGACCTAATGACGTGGAGGGCTGCTAACGTGTCAAAGGCGTGGATTTTTTTAAGTGAATTACCGACCCGTGGAGGGATACTCACGTGGGTATGGGCGTTTCACTCTCACTTAAGAAGGGTAGCTCGGGCATAGAGCTTAATGATCATGGTGCAACACATGTCGGTGACTCCTTAGTAATTAAATGGAGAATTAATTTGAATGTCGCGAAATTTCAAAGCTCGTTCAACTTAAGTCATATTTTCAAGGAAGAACAACCTTATTAACTTCACTTTAAACTTTAAATAGTTTCTATCGATTAAAGACAACAAGTGTTTTATTAGTTTAACTCTCTTTTTTTGTTTTGTAAAAAACAAAAATTTTGTCCCTAGCGGAGTCGCCAAACTGTGATAAGGTTTTTGAAAACCAAAAACTTTTAAAGGTTTTGTTTTTTGAAATTGGTTTAATAAAAAAGGGAAACTTGAAATTTGGAAAACAGTAAAAAATTTGGAGTCGCCACCGACCACTAAGGTAGGCCGAACACCACAAAACAATAGATTCGCTCTAAAATGGGTTCGGGAGTTGGTTACGTGTGGGGAAGGGTTAGCACCCCCATCACGCCCAGAAATCAGTACCAAATTACTTGTTGCCTTTTAATCGATAGAAATTATTTAAAACCCAAAGTGAATTTAATGAAGCGTTCTTAAATGAAAATTTGACTTAAATAGTACGGGCTTTATCAAATTGTGACTTTAGAATTAATTAAGCATTTAATTAAAAAGGATGACGGTACACCGGACCATAGACTAAATCGACATCATATAAGACTGGATGCCGTGTTAGTTTAAGGTTCGGATCTCGTACGTCACCTTTATGCATTGTAACCCCCTCGTCCCGGTCTGGCCGGATGACCGGTTCGAGAAGGCTACACGGGGAAAACCAAAGCGAAACCCGTTAAGGTTCCCCCTCGGTTAGAAACCCTAAAATTTTTTCTTTCATTTTAATCTTGTCTAAGGGCATATTAAATCCTAGGTGATCACGTCAGCGGAAAACATCAAGCAAGAAACACATTCGAACCCCAGCCATACATAGAACTGCTCATTTTACACATTCAAGGCAGGCCGTATCGATACACCAATCAAGGGTATTGATACGCCTTTACTAGGTCAACTCAACAAGTTAACTCAGGGAAGACCATATCGATACGCTCAAGGGCTGTATCGATACGCCCCTCTCGATCAACATCTCGTGGTCAACGAGATAAACCCGTACCGATACGCCACAACACCGTACCGATACGCCAAAAACTCCCCAAATTCTCAGAATTTCAGTGAGCAAAAACCATATCGATACGCCCCCGTGTATCGATACACCCAGCCAAAACTGAGTCCTGCAGGCAAGACCGTATCGATACGGCCCTCAGGCGTATCGATACGCCCTGCTCTGCAATTCTCCAATTTCAACAAAAACAACATAAAACACGACTCTAAATGCATTTTTGGACTCCCCTAAGCTCATGCAAACATCCATACAACATGCTACGACCAAGGACTAGCATATAGAGCAAACAAGATGATTAACAAGGCATCCATTCATGGCATTCACACAAAGGGGTAAATTTTGCATATATGGGCATACTTAAGAGTTTCAAAAAGCCATAAGGCACAAGTTATCACATATGAGGTTTGCATATACAACCCAAGCAACCTAAACATCCAAGCATGGCTTCATCAACACAAGCATTCATCAAGGCATAGTATGGTTTACAAAATTCAAGCCAAACATAAACATTCATCAATGCTTATGAGTCAACAATGCTCATACAAAACACATAATAGCCCCATTGCTAGACTACCACATTAATTACTAAAACCATACTTGAGCAACTACACTTGGAAAGCCCCTTCACCTTGCTCCTTGCTAACATCATACTAATGATCTGCATTGTTGAAAATGAGAGCGTAAGCTAGAAGCTTAGTGAGGATGCTTTAAAAACCAAAAACAACAACAATGCAGGGTCCAAGCATGCAAATCCTTAACCTCACACACAACATACATAAGCATCAACAAGGCAACCTAGCTAGTCTTTCAAGAGTCATAATATGGCATCTCACATCATACTAAGCTCAACAATATAAACCAACATCACAACATCATAATTATAAGAACGAGTTCATTGGCCACTATTAGTTTACTCGGATGTGCGGATTTACTCTCAACAACAACATTACCTCGAAGGGATTACACTCATCACCAGACCTTACATGGGTGGGATTCCACTCATCACCACATGCCTTACTGATGGGATTCCACTCATCATCACGTAGAATATAATTAAATTTCCGGTGGAATATTACATCACCGTACTCCTCCTTGATGACTCAACGGTATCAAGACCACGCGCGTTTTGACTCAATTGTGTGCACACTAATCCTAATGATCGATCATTTACACCCGGTAAGTTAATTAGTGCCAATTTCGTTAACCACATCACACATCCACCAATTATATCACATGTTCATCGCATACACATATCAAGGTATATACATACGAGTCAATTCATATTTCACAAGATCAAATAGGCAATGGCATAACAAGCAACTTTAGAAATCAAGGAGTTAAACTACCAATTTAACTCCCAACTAGGAATGGCCTACCAAGCTCATTCCATCACATCCACTACACACACTTGAACCAACTTTAAAACAAATTTAATGTTTTACTCACCACCCTTCCTTAGCAAACCAAGCAAGTAAGCAAGCCTCCTAATTCCCCGGATTCGGTCCCGTTGCTTCTTCGACGCCTCCTCTTGCTTCTAACAAAATCAAAACACAACCATTACTCACCAAATCAATGCTAAATCTCAGTCACAAACCCCACTCACAATACCAGCCAAACTTCACCAAATTTCAAACCCATTTACTCACCAAACTTCCAATTTTCGTGCTCCTTTATTGCCCAGCAGAAAACCATGATTCCAAACACTCAAATGACATCTAAAAGGTCCCAAAACACTCCCTTATATCCCTAAACCACCAGCCCTTCAACCCAACCTTAAAACTCTCCAAAATTTCAATTTTAGACACCTCAAGAATGGCCCCAAAGACCCACTTCGGGTTTTCACCCAAAGTCAACAATTTCAAGATATCATGTGTATTTTGATGTGATTAAACCAAAACCCAACTTAACAAATCAAAATCAAGTGTAAAACCCTTTAAAGATTCAAACTTTCTTTAAATTTGAAATTCTAAAAAGATGATAGTTTTCAATTCTAAGACTAGGTAAATGAAGAGGATGATGAGGAGAGCGTGAATATATAATTACCTTTGAAAATGCCCTAGAGTAGATGAAGAAATCAAATGTAATAGTAGTTAGGGATTTGGGAGGGTTTAGGTGCTTTCCAACGTGAAAATGAGGGAAAAGGAAGATGATGGTTTTATTTTTTTTGTTCCTTTTTGTTTCAAAAAGGTTGTCATCAACTTTTCCTTTTAATTACAAAAATGCCACACATTTTATTTTAAATTCCAATTAAATCAAGACTAAGGTCAATTTAATTAAAATTGATTTTACCGACTCGAACCAACTCACACGACTAACTCCTAACCCCAAAACACGGGTGTTACAACTCTCTCCCACTTAAGGAATTTCGTCCCCTAAATTACCTAACTGAAAGAGATACGAAAACTGCCTTTCTATATCCTCCTTCTTCTTCCAAGTGGCCTCGTCCACCCCTCGATGTTGCCACCGCACTTTCACTAACTCAATCGATCTACCTCGCAACACCTTACTGTCAGAAGCTAGGATCTCAACTGGTTATTCCTCATAAGTCAAATCTGGTTTCAATTCAATCTCCTCTACATGCATAACAGGCGATGGATCAAATCTATACGTACGGCGCATCGAAACATAGAATACATCGTGTATCTTCTCTAGCTCGGATGGCAAACGCAACTAATAAGAAACTGGACCAACCCTCTTCACAATTTCATACGGTCATATGTACCTCGGACTCAACTTCCCATTTCGGCCAAATCTCATTACTTTCTTCCACGGAGACACTTTCAAAAACACCTTCTCACCCACTGAGAACTCAACTTCCTTCCACTTCAAGTTGGCATAGGACTTCTGCCTATCCGAAGCAGCCTTCAATCTATCGCAAATCAATTTTACCTTGTCAGTTGTCCCCTTGAGCAAATCCGACATAGGTAACAACTTCTGTCCTGCTTCGGCCCAACAAACTGGAGTTCTACACTTCCTACCATACAAGGCCTCATACGGAGCAATCTGAATACTCGACTGGAAGCTATTATTGTATGCGAACTCAACTAGAGGCAAGTGCTTCTCCCATGTACCCTGAAAGTCAATGACGCAACAACACAACATGTCCTCTATGATCTGTATAACCATCTCTGACTGAACATCTGACTGAGGATGATAAGACGTGCTGAAATTCAAACGGGTACCCAAAGCTGTATGCAGACACTCCCAAAATCGAGATGTAAACCTCGGATCTCTATTGGACACAATAGACTTCGGCACACCATGCAGTTTAACAATCTCACCAATGTATAGATCGGCCAATCTATCTAAGGTATAAGTGGTATTAACTACCAAGAAGTGAGCAAACTTCGTAAAACGGTCTACTATAACCCAAACTGAGTTCTTCTTCGTAGGAGTCAAAGGCAAGCCCGAAACAAAATCTATGGTAATATTCTCCCATTTCCATTCCGGAATTCTAAACGATTGCAACAAACCTGAGGGAACCTGATGTTCCGCCTTCACTCTCTGACACACCAAACATTTACTCACGAAGTCGGCCACATCTCTCTTCAAACCAACCCAAAAGTACTCATTCTTCAAGTCACTGTACATCTTCGTACTTCCAGGATGCATAGCAAAAGGACTACTGTGTGCTTCAGTCAAGATCGTACATCTCAAGTAACTGTCTTCTGGCACAATTATCCTATCCTTGAAACACAAGACCCCATCGGTACTGAAACTATAGTCTGAAGGTCTACCCTCGGCCACATATTGCACGTGAGGTGCCAAAGATCTATCTAGGAGCTGCTTCTCTCTAACCAACTGACCTAGAGTAGGTCTAACCTGAAGCTCGGCTACCAAGCCACCATCCCCGGACAAGCTCAATCTAGCAAACATGGCTCTCAAGTCTATGGCTACCTTTCTACTCAAAGCATCGACCACTACATTGGCCTTACCCGGATGGTACTCAATCGCAAGATCATAGTCTTTTAGCAACTCTAACCACCTACGCTGTCTGAGATTCAAATCTCGATGAGTCATGATGTACTTCAAACTCTTGTGATCCGTGTCCACTGTGCATCTCTCACCATACAGATAATGTCTCCAAATCTTCAGAGCAAACACAACTGCAGCTAACTCTATGTTATGGGTCGAATAGTTGCGCTCGTGAGTCTTCAACTGTCTTGAGGCGTAGGCTACCACTCTCTTGTCTTCCATGAGAACACAACCTAGGCCTACATAGGAAGCATCACTGTAAACTACATAGTCTTTCCCGGACTTTTGTTGAATCAAGATCGGTGCTTGGGTCAAGGCTTCTTTCAATTTCTCAAAGGCTCTCTGTCTTGCATCTGTCCACTCAAACTAAACACTCTTCTGAAGCTATTGTGTCAAAGGAGCGGCTAACTTCGAGAAACCTTCTAAGAATCTTCTATAGTATCCATCTAAGCCTAGAAAGCTACGTACCACTTTTACGGACTTCAGTTGCTTCCATTCAACAATGGCCTCTATTTTCTTCAGATCAACTCTAATCCCATCGGCAGACACTACATGTCTTAGGAAGACTACCTCTCGGATCCAGAACTCACACTTTCTCAACTTCACATACAACTAATTATCTAACAAGGTCTTCAAAACTAATCTCAAGTGTCGGTCATGGTCTTCTTCAGTTCGCGAATACACCAAGATGTCATCTATAAAAACGACTACAAACTGATGTAGGTACTGATGAAAAATCCTATTCATCATATCCATGAAGCCAGCTGGTGCATTAGTCAACCCAAAAGGCATGAGTAAGAACTCATAGTGACCATATCTAGTCATAAAGGCCGCCTTCGGTATATCAACTTCTCTTACCTTTAGCAGGTAGTAGCCGGATCTCAAGTCAATCTTCGAAAAGACCGATGCCCCTCTCAACTGGTCAAATAAATCAACAATTCTAGGCAATGGATACTTATTCTTCACTGTTAACTGATTCAACTGTCTGTAGTTTATACACATTCTCATGCTTCCATCTTTCTTCTTCACAAACAAAACTGGTGCACCCCAAGGTGAAGAACTAGGTCGAATAAAGCCTCTATCTGTCAACTCTTGCAACTGAGTCTTCAACTCCTTTAGTTCTTTCGGTGCCATGCGATACAGAGCAGTCGAAACAAGAGCTGAATTGGAATAAGTCTCAATAGTGAACTCTACCTCTTTATCCGGTGGTAACCCTGGCAACTCTTTAGGAAACACACTAGAAAAGTCACACACTGTCCGAATATCTTGAGGTCTAACCTCACTCATGTTCGGATTCATCACATAGGCCAAGTATGCTTCGCAACCCAACTCAACTAACCTCTTAGCTTCTAGAACTGAAACTAAATTGGACAAGAACTTCACGTTCTCACCCACCACTACAATCTCATAATCATATGAGAGTCTCAAAGAAATCCTCTTAGTTTCAAAATCTATCCTAGCTCTATGCTCAGTGAGCCAGTCCATACCCAGAATCACATCAAACCCATAAAATGGTAGCTCCATCATATCCACTAGAAACACATGTTCTTGAACCATCAACGGACACCTTCTGCACATCTTTCTAACTACTACTGTATCCCCAAAGGAACTAGTAACACTAACTCCTACCTCTAATATTTCACAAGGCAAATTCAACGACTGTGCATGCTCACTAAGAATATAAGAATGTGTAGACCCGCAGTCAATCAAAGAAAGCAAACCCAAAGACTGTATCGAGAAGTTACCTGCGATCACATCTGTGTCATGCTGATCTCCACGCTGAGCGTAAACTCTGGCCTGACCTCCACCCTCCGGCTGGACTACAACTACATGTGCTATGTTCCTCTGACCATCGTTTCTCGGCTGGAAGCAACCTCTACCGCGCCCGCGGCCTCTCTGAAAGTCATTAGCTCTAGCAGGAGCCTGAGCTGGTGCCTGCCCCACCTGATGTGGACAGTCACGCCTAATATGATCTCTATCCCCACAACTCCAACACGAGTGGAAATTCCCCCAACACTCACCGGTGTGGTTCCTCCCGCAAGTAGCACACGTGGGCAACTTCCCACCAGCCCTCTGGCCCCGTTGGCCCCAACCGTGGTTACCTCCACCACCCCTATGGTCATAATGATGCCGGTTGTTCTGATGCCTCTTGGCATCCCCTCTATCAAAGTCACTAGATCTCTTGTTGAAACTAGGGCCACCAGATCGTTTGGTCAAGCCCAAACTGTGCTCTAAGTCCTTGGCCCTCGCGACCAAGACATCAAAATCAGTGTAGTCCGAAGCTAGAATGTACCTCTTGATTTCTTCATTCAGCCCATAACGGAAACAGTTACAACATTCCACTTCAATAGGAACAAGCTCGGATGCATACTGACTCAGTCTAACAAATCGAATCTCATAATCGGTCACAGACATACTCCCCTGAAGTAGAGCCATAAACTCCATATTCTTCTCATCGAGATATCGAGGACCCAAATACTTCTTACGGAATGCTGACTCAAAGAACTCCCAAGTAATCTCGGCCTCCTCTATACCCGTAGTGATGGTGACCCACCAAGTGTAGGCATCACCCTGAAGCAAGGACTCAACACATCCTAACTTGCGTCTCCCAATACATCCTATATGTGACAAGATACGGATGGTCTTCTCTAACCACATCTCAGACGTCTCCGGTGTCGACCCTCTGAACTCCTCACCTCCCAAGCTGCGGAGTCTCTCTAAAGGTAACCCAGTACCCTCTCCCTGAGGCTGTGCTGCTGCCTGACCCCCAACCACTGCAGCCTGGAAAGCTCTAGCTATTGCCTGAACTAAGGGAGCTAGATCAATTCTGGCCGGTCCTTGGCCAACTTGAGGTCCAATACCCTCGGCTCCCGCCTCACCTCCCTCTTACTGAGGATGAGGTGGAGGATGTTGAGGAGCCTGTGCTCCACCAATCTGCTCAATCCCCGGAGCTTGTGCCCGTGGTTCCGGCTAAACCATCCTAGGCCTCCCACGTGGTCTCATGATACATCTAGCAAGATAATAATTACAACAACAAACAGATAAGGATTATGTTAGCAAAGGCAAGGGTCCAACAGTGCTCAAGTACTTTCCTTTACAGAACTTTTTAAATTAAGTAATAGTAGCAATGGGCACTTGACTCTACACCAAACACAACAATTCATGCTTCAACTCATCATATGAACAATCAAACAACAAGATTTCATGGTAAAGTATACACCAAGCAATACAATTTCTTAACACATCAAGCTTACCTCACTTACCTGCCCGAGGTCTCAGTAACCTTAGGCTCTGATACCAACAAATGTAACCCCCTCGTCCCGGTCTGGCCGGATGACCGGTCAAAGTAGGCTACACGGGGAAAACCGAAGCGAAACCCGTTAAGGTTCCCCCTCGGTTAGCAACCCTAAAAATTTTCTTTCATTTTAATCTTGTCTAAGGGCATATTAAATCCTAGGTGATCACGTCAGCGGAAAACATCAAGCAAGAAACACATTCAAACCCCAGCCATACATAGAACTGATCATTTTACACATTCAGGGCAGGCCGTATCGATACACCAATCCAGGGTATCGATACGCCTTGACTAGGTCAACTCAACAAGTCAACTCAGGGAAGACCGTATCGATACAACCCTTGAGCGTATCGATACGCCCCTCTCGGTCAACATCTCATGGTCAACGAGATAAACCCATACCGATACGCCCCAACACCGTACCGATACGCCAAAAACTCCCCAAATTCTCAGAATTTCAGTGATCAAAAACCGTATCGATACGCCCCCGTGTATCGATACGCCCAGCCAAAACTGAGTCATGTAGGCAAGACCGTATCGATACGGCCCTCAGGCGTATCGATACTCCCTGCTCTGCATTTCTCTAATTTCAGCAAAAACAACACCAAACACAACTCTAAATGCATTTTTGGACCCCCTAAGCTCATGCAAACATCCATACAGCATGCTACGACCAAGGACTACCATATAGAGCAAACAAGATGATTAACAAGGCATCCATTCATGGCATTCACACAATGTAACGCCCCGGTTTTGGGCTTGGAAGTCTTGGGCGTTGACCGGTTGGTCAAAGTGCTGTTCGAATCGTAAGAGGTTAAATTAGGAAAGCC
The DNA here is from genome assembly GCA_958450335.1 of Hibiscus tridactylites. NCBI lineage: Eukaryota > Viridiplantae > Streptophyta > Magnoliopsida > Malvales > Malvaceae > Hibiscus > Hibiscus tridactylites. The sequence continues at coordinate 69,495,957 of OY288277.1, forward strand.
TAGTTCGGGTTGCATTAAAAATATGGAAAAATGTTCTAAAATCATCTTTTAATATAATAAAGTGAACTGTGAAATCAATTTTGGAAAATGAGTTTTGGAAGTGTGACATTTTGGCTAGTGACCAAAATGTAATTTTTTGAAAGTTTGGTGGCTGTTTTACAAAGGGTTGAAACTTTGAATCTTTAAGGAGCTATTTACCCAAAGGGAGTTTCTCCAGATTTTTCTAAGATATTTTGACTCATAATTCTGATTTTAAAGAAAACAAAAGGAGGGAAAACTCATTTTAGGCATTTTCTCAACAAACTTCCCATTTTCTTTCTCTCTTTTTCTCTCAACCCAAACACTCCATTTCCAGAGTTTTAATTCTGATTTTCTCACCTAAAATCCTCCTTTCAACTCTCAATTGATTGCAAATCAACATATCTTCAAAACCTCTTCAATTGCTTCAAGTTTCATCAAGGTTTTCCATTCCAAAAAGAGGAGAAACTCAAGTTTGGAGGTAAGAACGTCCTTCTCCTCTGAACTTCAAGTTCTTTAATGAAATTCCTAAAGTTTTCAATCCTAATTTGATGTTTAACTAAAGGCTTTCAAGTTGATTTATGGATCTTGGCTAATTATGCAAGATTTTTGATGATTTCATATGATTTTCGTTTGATCTGTTAAATCTGTGTTTTTAGAGGTGTTTTTGATGTTAAATGATCACTAAATTGAAAAGGAAATGAGTTTTGATTGATGCAATCCCGGATAGGTTGAGTTTCCTAAGTTTTGCTTGTGTTTTAAGGTAGTTTTTGTGGTGATCTTGTGGATCTGGTGTTGCTGGAGGTATAAGGATGGTTGTAGGTTGTTTTTAGATGTTAAATGATGTTAATGGAAGTGAGGTTTTGCTGGTTTATGGCTGGGCTTTGTTTAGAAGTGTTTTGGATGCTTTTTCGGTTGTGTTTGGTGGCCGAAAATGGAGGTTTTGTGAGAGCAGCGAGTTTAGATGCTTTCATTGAAGCAATTAATGCATGATGATGCATTAATCCTCTGCTTTAATGTGTTGAAACAGGGGAGGCATCCTTGGATCCAAGAATTGTTGATCCGGAGGCTTGATTTGGTGCTTTGGCTTGAAGCAAAGTGGAAATCGGTGAGTGGATTTGTGAAAATGGTTTTCGGCTTTGAAACCAAGGTTTTGGGAGCTTAGTTTAAGTCTAAACAACTTTGCTAAGCTCAAGTGTAAGATTTCGGATTTCTCTTTAAGTGGTGGCCATGTTTTGGTTTGATGCAAAATGATGATTTGCATGTTTTGATTACTGTTTTGGAAAGCATGTTTTAGCATGTTAATTGCTGATGTTTTAGCATGATAATTGCTGATGTTTTAAGCCATGTGATGAAGGTAACTCTAGGTAGGAGTACCTTGTTTTTATGCATTGATTAAATGTGGAATTTATGCTTTGAAATGCATGATGAAATGGCTTGGTTTAATGCTTTAAAACAGTGGATTATATGATGTATAAGATGTATATTGGCAAGTGATGTTTTGTAAAGTGAAGGTCACTAAGGTGGTTAAAAGTCCTTGAGTGAGCCTTGTTACCTAAGATCATCAAGGTGGTTAAAAGTCCTTGGATGAATCTTGTTGCGGACACTAAGGTGGTTAAAAGTCCTTAGGTGCTCCTTTCCATGGTGTTTAAAAGTCCATGGGGCCAAGGTGTTTAAAAGTCCTTGGGGCCAAGGTGTTTAAAAGTCCTTGGGGTAATTCAAGCATTGGACACAAAGGTGGTTAAAAGTCCTTGTGTGGTCCTCATTCATGGTGTTTAAAAGTCCATGGCCAAGGTGTTTAAAAGTCCTTGGGGCCAAGGTGTTTAAAAGTCCTTGGGGAAAGTTGTTGAACTTGGTTTCATAAATGAAATGTATCACTTGAGCCAATATGACATGTATAGTACATTGAGATGCATGAGATGCATGTTTTAATGATTAAGTTGAAGCATGAGATGCTTGTTTAAATGATATTTGAAGCATGGGATTGCTTGATTTAAAGTATGCTTTGAGCATGTACAATGGTTGACTATAAGCATGTTTTGTAAATGGTTTTAATTGCATTATTGAATGGTTTTAAAAGAGCACTCCTCACTAAGCTTTTGCTTACGCTCTCTCGTTTCTTGATTCAATAATGCAGAGAATTAGAGTACATTGAGGGGCAGCAAGAGAAGGCAAGCAAACAAGTTCAAGTAAAGCTCAATGTATGAAGGTTTTATAAGTTCTTTTAGCTTTTGGTTGATTTGGCAATGGGGGACCAATGTGTATGTTTTGGGAGGTGTTTGAGACTCCCTGAGTTTGTTAAATGTTGTATGAATTGCTGGTTTTTGGTTTGGATTTCCTATTGCTTGTTTATGAAGGTTATGCATGAATGGTAGCTTAAGTAGGAAGCATGCTTTACAAATTGGGGCTTTTCATATATGTTGTTTAAATGCTGAATTGGTATGCAATTATGGTTCTTGCATGTTGTATGATTAAGTGATATGGTTTGGTGATGTTAAATTGATGTTTGAAGCATGTTAGATGTTGGTTTTGAGTCGAAATCAGGCAGGAGTATCGGTACTCGGGCTTGTGTATCGATACGCCTGAGCCAAATATGCTCATTCCTGCCCAGGCGTATCGGTACGGATGAACAGGTACCGATACTGTGTGAAGACCGTATCGATACGGGGAAACTTGTATCGATACCGTTGCTGAAGTTTGGTTACTGCCTTCCCCGCGTATCGGTACGACACGTGGCGTATCGATACCAGACCGTTAAAATTAGTTAAAAGTATCTTTGAATGTTTTGTTTTGTTTACGTTTTAGTCCTGAATCTTGTTTGTTCAATTGTATGAGTTTGAGATGTCCGTTTGAGCTGAAATTTCACAGAGAAGCATGAAACCTGATTAATTTCAAGATGGTAACTTTAATTTGGGTTAAGTCCCTTAATTTATCAGAATTTACAATTTGGTCCCTAAAGTTGTAATTTGTTCAATTGGGTCCCTGTTTGATCTCTGATGGTTGTGATCTTCTAGTATGTTGTTTGTGTGATCACAAGTAGGGTTAATGTGCATCTAGATAAGATTAAAAAGGGAAAAAAAAAGAGGGTCGTTAATCAAGGTTGACTTTCGGGTTGACTTTGGTTTTCCCCGTGTGACTTTCTTAATTCGGGTCATCGTCTAGACCGGGTTAAGGGGGTTACATTTGGTGGTATCAGAGCCAGGTTATCGAGTAATTGGGAATGAATGTATGCATGATTGAAGTATGGTTTGGCTTGTATGCTTGTTGTGTGAAAGCATGTTCAGTAGTTTGAGATGATGATGTTTTTGAGATGTATGCTGTGATGATGCATGATGAGGGTACCCATTGCCAAACAAAAGCTAAAGAGATGATGTTGTTTTTGAAAGAAATTGAGCTTGAATACTTGAAATTGCTTACCTTGCTGGGCCTGACTTGTTTTATTTTGCATTGCGATTGCATGGTAATAGTATGGCACCACGTAGAGAGTTAAGGAGTAACGTAAGAGCTCCGAGTCCGGATGGGAATGAAAATGAGGAGAATGCGGGTAGTGCTGTGATACCTCCTCCTCCACCTGGTGGTGGTGGTGCGGAGAGGGAAAGAGCTGGAGCTGAGGCAGCCGGTGCTAGAGCTGCAGGACCTGAGGTTGGTCAGGGGCAAGAGATGCCTGACATGTCTATGCTGGTACAAGCTATTGCGGGTGCTTTTCGAGCAGCAGTAGCTGGAGCTCAAGGAGCTGGGCATCAGGGCGATGTTGGTGCTAGACTACCCTTAGAGCGTCTGCGCAGTCTTGGTGGGACTGAGTTTAGGGGTATGTCAGCTGAGAGGTCGGAAGCATGGCTGGAAAGTACCAAGCGTGTCTTGGGACAGATGAGCTGCACTGATGTGCAAAAGCTGGGATGTGTGGTGTCTTTGCTGCAAGGTGATGCTTATACGTGGTGGACGACCACAATCTCTGGGATGGCGGATGCTGATGTTACTTGGACATTCTTTCAGAATGCGTTCAAGAGGAGATATCTGGGAGTTAGATATCTGGATGAGAAAAAGCGTGAATTCATGTCTCTGACCCAAGGGAGCATGAGTGTGGCTGAGTATGAGGTGCAGTTTGTACGTCTCAGTCAGTATGCACCGGAGCTGATACCTGATGAGCGCGAGAGGTGCGAAAGGTTCCGTTATGGCTTGGTGACGGAAGTTAAGACCTACATGTTGGCTGCGGAGTACAATGATTTTGATGTGTTGGTTAGTCGGTCCAAGGATATTGAGATGAACCTGAGTTTGTCTGCGAAAGGTGCTGGAGCTAGTTCTGGGAAGAGAGCTGCTGAGTATAGTTCCGGAGGTGGACGGAACAAGAGGGGACGCGATCAGAGGTTTCAGTCCTCATCTAAGAGAGGTGGAGGTGCACCTGCTAGGGGCGTCAATGCTAGAGCTGACCCTAGTGCTTGTTGGATTTGTGGTTCGCGTGGTCACTTGAAGCGTGACTGTCCTCGTGCTAGGAGGGAGGTGCAGGCTCCTGTTGTAGCAGCTGGTTATGAGTGCTGAAATTGTGGTTCTGCTGTCCATTTGAGGCGAGATTGTCCGAGGATGGCTGGTGGTCAAGAGCGTGCTCCTGTTGTTGCAGCACCGCAGAGAGGTCGTGGGCGCGGCCGTGGTAATTTTCAGAGGCGAGAGGAAGGTAGTCGTGGAGTAGCTCATGTTGTAGCTATCCAGCCTGAGGGTGGAGGCCAAGCGAGGGTGTATGCTCAGTGCGAGGGAAGGAATGATGCTGATGTGATTGCAGGTACCTTTACTTTGCAATCCTTGTCATTGCTTTCTTTGATTGATTCTGGATCTACGCATTCATACATTCTTCGTGAGCATGCTGAGTTGCTTGGTTTGCCTGTTGAGTCTTTGGATGTTGGTGTTAGAGTCACTAGTTCTTTTGGTGAAACTGTTGTGACTCGTAAGCTTTATAGAAGGTGTCCTTTGGTTGTTCAAGAGCATGTCTTTCATGTTGATCTTATGGAGTTGCCCTTTTATGGTTTTGATGTGATCCTTGGTATGGATTGGCTTGCTGAGCATCGTGCTGTTGTGGATTGTGAGAATAAGCGGGTTTCGCTTAAGCTTGCGGATGATTATGAAGTGGTGGTGGTTGGTGAGAATGTGAAGTTTCTTGCCAATGTTGTTTCTACCTTGGAGGCGAGCAGGATGCTGAGGCAGGGTTGTGAAGCGTATCTGGCTTTCGTGATGAATCCTTGTTCTAAGGAGTTGAGGGTGCAAGATATCAGGGTTGTGAAGGAGTTTCCTGATGTTTTTCCTGAGGAGTTGCCTGGTTTACCTCCTAATCGCGAGGTGGAGTTTGGTATTGAGCTGTATGAGAATACCACTCCTGTGTCCATTACTCCCTATAGAATGGCACCTAAGGAGCTGAAGGAGCTGAAGACGCAGTTACAAGAGCTGCTTGATCGTGGTTTCATCCGGCCGAGTGTGTCACCTAGGGGTGCTCCTGTCTTGTTTGTGAAGAAGAAAGATGGCACTATGAGGATGTGCATTGATTACCGTCAGCTGAACAAGTTGACTATCAAGAATCGGTATCCTTTGCCGAGAATTGATGATCTCTTTGATCAATTTCGGGGAGCTGCCGTGTTCTCTAAGATTGACTTGAGGTCAGGGTATTATCAGTTGAAGGTGAAGGATGTGGATGTGCCTAAGACAGCCTTCAGGACAAGGTATGGGCATTACGAGTTCCTTGTGATGCCGTTTGGGTTGACAAATGCTCCTGCTGCTTTCATGGACATGATGAACCGTGTTTTTCATGAATACCTGGACAAGTTCGTCGTGGTGTTCATTGATGATATCCTTGTGTACTCGCGTACTGAGGAAGAGCACGAAGAGCATTTGAGGATTGTGTTGCAAGCTCTGTTGGAGAATCAGCTTTATGCTAAGCTGAGCAAGTGTGAGTTCTGGCTTAGAGAGGTGGTGTTTCTTGGGCATGTGGTCTCAGCTGAGGGGATTCGTGTTGATCCTCAGAAGATTGAAGCAGTGATGAACTGGAAAGTTCCTAAGTCTGTTCAGGAGGTTCGTAGTTTCCTTGGTTTGGCAGGATACTACCGAAGGTTTGTGGATGGTTTTTCCAAGATTGCTGCTCCTTTGACGAAGTTGCTGCAGAAAGATGTTAAGTATGTGTGGACAGAAGCGAGACAGCAAGCTTTTGAGAAGCTGAAGATGGCTTTGACTCAAGCTCCTATCTTGATTCAGCCTGAATCAGGGAAAGAGTTTGTAGTCTACAGTGATGCATCCTATGTTGGTTTGGGGTGTGTGCTGATGCAAGAGGGTAAAGTTGTGGCTTATGCGTCGCGACAGTTGAAGGTGCATGAGCGCAATTATCCTACGCATGATATTGAGCTGGCTGCAGTGGTTTTTGCTCTGAAGATCTGGAGGCACTATCTGTATGGTGAGAAGTGTACGGTGTACACGGATCATAAGAGTTTGAGGTATCTGATGTCTCAGAAGGAGTTGAATCTTAGGCAGCGACGTTGGTTGGAGTTGCTCAAGGATTATGATCTGACGATAGAGTATCATCCTGGAAAGGCCAATGTTGTTGCGGATGCCTTGAGTAGGAAGGTAGCTGTTGAGCTGAGAGCTATGTTTGCTAGCTTGAGCAAATCGCGAGATGGTGGTCTTGTTGCTGAGTTGCAAGTGAAACCATCGTTGGTTCAATTGATCAAGGATAAGCAGTTGTTGGATGATTCCTTGGTGTCTCATGTTCAGGATATCGCGGAGGGTAGACCTTCGGATTTCTGTTTTAATGAGGATGGAGTGTTGTGTTTTGGTAGTCGGATAGTAGTGCCTGCTGATGCTGAGTTGAGGCGTGCTATTCTGACTGAAGGTCATAGTAGTCCTTTTGCTATGCATCCTGGTAGTACAAAGATGTATCGTGATCTTCGTGATGAGTACTATTGGGTAGGTTTGAAGAAGGATGTGGCAGAGTTCGTGAGCAAGTGTTTGGTGTGTAAGCGAGTTAAGGCTGAACATCAGGTTCCTTCTGGTTTGTTGCAACCGTTGAAAATCCCTGAATGGAAGTGGGAGAGGGTTACCATGGATTTTGTGTCTGGTTTACCTTTGTCTCCATCAAAGAAGAATTCTGTTTGGGTGATTGTGGATCGCTTGACGAAGTGTGCGCATTTCTTGCCTGTGCATACTACGTTTTCTTTGGATAAGCTGGCAGAGCTGTACATTGCTGAGGTTGTGAGGCTGCATGGTGTGCCTAAGTCGATTGTGTCGGATAGGGATCCGAGGTTCACATCGCGTTTTTGGCAGTGTTTGCATCAAGCTCTGGGTACAAGGTTGCATTTCAGTACATCCTATCATCCTCAGTCGGATGGCCAGTCTGAGCGGGTTATTCAGATTTTGGAGGATATGTTGAGATGTTGCGTGATAGAGTTCCAAGGTTCTTGGGAGAAGCATCTGCCTTTGGTTGAGTTCGCTTATAACAATAGTTATCAGGCGAGTATACAGATGGCACCTTATGAGGCTCTGTATGGGAGGAAGTGTAGGACTCCTCTTTGTTGGGCTAAAACTGGTCAAAAGTTGGTTTCGATGCCTGCTTTGTTGAAAGGAACCACCGAGAAGGTGAAGCTCATTTGTGAGCGGTTGAAGGCTGCTTCTGACCGGCAGAAATCTTACGCGGATTTGAAGCGTAAGGAGATAGAGTTTGCGGTGGGTGATCGTGTGTTCTTGAAGGTTTCGCCTTGGAAGAAGGTGATGAGGTTTGGTCGGAAGGGTAAGCTGAGCCCTAGATACATTGGACCGTATGAGGTTGTTGAGCGTGTGGGTCCTGTTGCGTATCGGTTGAGGTTACCTCAGGAGCTGGAGAAGATCCATGATGTGTTCCATGTTTCTATGCTCCGGAAGTATAGATCTGATCCTTCGCATGTGATGCCTGTGGAGGAAGTGGAATTGAATCCGGATTTGACCTATGATGAAGAACCGGTAAAGGTTCTGGATTCAGATAGCAAAGTTCTTCGTGGCAAGACCATTGAGTTGGTGAAGGTGCTGTGGAAGCATCGCGGTGTTGAGGAAGCCACGTGGGAGCGGAAGGAAGACATGCAGAAGCAGTTTCCTTATCTCTTTCCTTCAGGTAAATTTCGAGGATGAAATTTCTTAAGGGGGGGAGAGTTGTAACGCCCCGGTTTTGGGCTTGGAAGTCTTGGGCGTTGACCGGTTGGTCAAAGTGCTGTTCGAATCGTAAGAGGTTAAATTAGGAAAGCCTAGTTCGGGTTGCATTAAAAATATGGAAAAATGTTCTAAAATCATCTTTTAATATAATAAAGTGAACTGTGAAATCAATTTTGGAAAATGAGTTTTGGAAGTGTGACATTTTGGCTAGTGACCAAAATGTAATTTTTTGAAAGTTTGGTGGCTGTTTTACAAAGGGTTGAAACTTTGAATCTTTAAGGAGCTATTTATCCAAAGGGAGTTTCTCCAGATTTTTCTAAGATATTTTGACTCATAATTCTGATTTTAAAGAAAACAAAAGGAGGGAAAACTCATTTTAGGCATTTTCTCAACAAACTTCCCATTTTCTTTCTCTCTTTTTCTCTCAACCCAAACACTCCATTTCCAGAGTTTTAATTCTGATTTTCTCACCTAAAATCCTCCTTTCAACTCTCAATTGATTGCAAATCAACATATCTTCAAAACCTCTTCAATTGCTTCAAGTTTCATCAAGGTTTTCCATTCCAAAAAGAGGAGAAACTCAAGTTTGGAGGTAAGAACGTCCTTCTCCTCTGAACTTCAAGTTCTTTAATGAAATTCCTAAAGTTTTCAATCCTAATTTGATGTTTAACTAAAGGCTTTCAAGTTGATTTATGGATCTTGGCTAATTATGCAAGATTTTTGATGATTTCACATGATTTTCGTTTGATCTGTTAAATCTGTGTTTTTAGAGGTGTTTTTGATGTTAAATGATCACTAAATTGAAAAGGAAATGAGTTTTGATTGATGCAATCCCGGATAGGTTGAGTTTCCTAAGTTTTGCTTGTGTTTTAAGGTAGTTTTTGTGGTGATCTTGTGGATCTGGTGTTGCTGGAGGTATAAGGATGGTTGTAGGTTGTTTTTAGATGTTAAATGATGTTAATGGAAGTGAGGTTTTGCTGGTTTATGGCTGGGCTTTGTTTAGAAGTGTTTTGGATGCTTTTTCGGTTGTGTTTGGTGGCCGAAAATGGAGGTTTTGTGAGAGCAGTGAGTTTAGATGCTTTCATTGAAGCAATTAATGCATGATGATGCATTAATCCTCTGCTTTAATGTGTTGAAACAGGGGAGGTATCCTTGGATCCAAGAATTGTTGATCCGGAGGCTTGATTTGGTGCTTTGGCTTGAAGCAAAGTGGAAATCGGTGAGTGGATTTGTGAAAATGGTTTTCGGCTTTGAAACCAAGGTTTTGGGAGCTTAGTTTAAGTCTAAACAACTTTGCTAAGCTCAAGTGTAAGATTTCGGATTTCTCTTTAAGTGGTGGCCATGTTTTGGTTTGATGCAAAATGATGATTTGCATGTTTTGATTACTGTTTTAGAAAGCATGTTTTAGCATGTTAATTGCTGATGTTTTAGCATGATAATTGCTGATGTTTTAAGCCATGTGATGAAGGTAACTCTAGGTAGGAGTACCTTGTTTTTATGCATTGATTAAATGTGGAATTTATGCTTTGAAATGCATGATGAAATGGCTTGGTTTAATGCTTTAAAACAGTGGATTATATGATGTATAAGATGTATATTGGCAAGTGATGTTTTGTAAAGTGAAGGTCACTAAGGTGGTTAAAAGTCCTTGAGTGAGCCTTGTTACCTAAGATCATCAAGGTGGTTAAAAGTCCTTGGATGAATCTTGTTGCGGACACTAAGGTGGTTAAAAGTCCTTAGGTGCTCCTTTCCATGGTGTTTAAAAGTCCATGGGGCCAAGGTGTTTAAAAGTCCTTGGGGCCAAGGTGTTTAAAAGTCCTTGGGGTAATTCAAGCATTGGACACAAAGGTGGTTAAAAGTCCTTGTGTGGTCCTCATTCATGGTGTTTAAAAGTCCATGGCCAAGGTGTTTAAAAGTCCTTGGGGCCAAGGTGTTTAAAAGTCCTTGGGGAAAGTTGTTGAACTTGGTTTCATAAATGAAATGTATCACTTGAGCCAATATGACATGTATAGTACATTGAGATGCATGAGATGCATGTTTTAATGATTATGTTGAAGCATGAGATGCTTGTTTAAATGATATTTGAAGCATGAGATTGCTTGATTTAAAGTATGCTTTGAGCATGTACAATGGTTGACTATAAGCATGTTTTGTAAATGGTTTTAATTGCATTATTGAATGGTTTTAAAAGAGCACTCCTCACTAAGCTTTTGCTTACGCTCTCTCGTTTCTTGATTCAATAATGCAGAGCATTAGAGTACATTGAGGGGCAGCAAGAGAAGGCAAGCAAACAAGTTCAAGTAAAGCTCAATGTATGAAGGTTTTATAAGTTCTTTTAGCTTTTGGTTGATTTGGCAATGGGGGACCAATGTGTATGTTTTGGGAGGTGTTTGAGACTCCCTGAGTTTGTTAAATGTTGTATGAATTGCTGGTTTTTGGTTTGGATTTCCTATTGCTTGTTTATGAAGGTTATGCATGAATGGTAGCTTAAGTAGGAAGCATGCTTTACAAATTGGGGCTTTTCATATATGTTGTTTAAATGCTGAATTGGTGATGCAATTATGGTTCTTGCATGTTGTATGATTAAGTGATATGGTTTGGTGATGTTAAATTGATGTTTGAAGCATGTTAGATGTTGGTTTTGAGTCGAAATCAGGCAGGAGTATCGGTACTCGGGCTTGTGTATCGATACGCCTGAGCCAAATATGCTCATTCCTGCCCAGGCGTATCGGAACGGATGAACAGGTACCGATACTGTGTGAAGACCGTATCGATACGGGGAAACTTGTACCGATACCGTTGCTGAAGTTTGGTTACTGCCTTCCCCGCGTATCGGTACGACACGTGGCGTATCGATACCAGACCGTTAAAATTAGTTAAAAGTATCTTTGAATGTTTTGTTTTGTTTACGTTTTAGTCCTGAATCTTGTTTGTTCAATTGTATGAGTTTGAGATGTCCGTTTGAGCTGAAATTTCACAGAGAATCATGAAACCTGATTAATTTCAAGATGGTAACTTTAATTTGGGTTAAGTCCCTTAATTTATCAGAATTTACAATTTGGTCCCTAAAGTTGTAATTTGTTCAATTGGGTCCCTGTTTGATCTCTGATGGTTGTGATCTTCTAGTATGTTGTTTGTGTGATCACAAGTAGGGTTAATGTGCATCTAGATAAGATTAAAAAGGGAAAAAAAAAGAGGGTCGTTAATCAAGGTTGACTTTCGGGTTGACTTTGGTTTTCCCCGTGTGACTTTCTTAATTCGGGTCATCGTCTAGACCGGGTTAAGGGGGTTACACACAAAGGGGTAAATTTTTCATATATGGGCATACTTAAGAGTTTCAAAAAGCCATAAGGCACAAGTTATCACATATGAGGTTTGCATATACAACCCAAGCAACATAAACATCCAAGCATGGTTTCATCAACACAAGCATTCATCAAGGCATAATATGGTTTACAAAATTCAAGCCAAACATAAACATTCATCAACGCTTATGAGTCAACAATGCTCATACAAAACACATAATAGCCCCATTGCTAGACTACCACATTAATTACTTAAATCATACTTGAGCAACTACACTTGGAAAGCCCCTTCGCCTTGCTCCTTGCTAACACCACGCTAACGATCTGCATTGTTGAAAATGAGAGCGTAAGCTAGAAGCTTAGTAAGGATGCTTTAAAAACCAAAAACAACAACAATGCAGGGTCCAAGCATGCAAATCCTTAACCTCAAACACAACATACATAAGCATCAACAAGGCAACCTAGCTAGTCTTTCAGGAGTCATAATATGGCATCTCACATCATACTAAGCTCAACAATATAAACCAACATCACAACATCATAATTATAAGAACGAGTTCATTGGCCACTATTAGTTTACCTGGATGTGCGAATTTACTCTCAACAACAACATTACCTCGGTGGGATTACACTCATCACCAGACCTTGCATGGGTGGGATTCCACTCATCACCACATGCCCTACGGATGGGATTCCACTCATCATCACGTAGAATACAAATAAATTTCTGGTGGAATATTACATCACCGTACTCCTCCTTGATGACTCAACGCCATCAAGGCCACGCGCGTTTTGACATAATTGTGTGCACACTAATCCTAACTCTGGCCACCTAAAGCCCAAAAGCCCAAAACTAGAAGATATTAAGACAAGAATTGTTAACAAATCCAAATTAACACCACTTGAATCATACATATCTCATTAAGCATGTTGACGTTTTTATCACATTTTTTATAAACGAGCTCCTAAACGTTTCTATACGTTATATTTGAAAACACCACTAATAAATTAAATTATGTTAAGTATTTTAAAAGCCACATTTACCCATATTTTATATAACCTTAGATTACATATAACTAATTAAGCAAACCTTACATTAAATCTTACAAGACCCACCACGACATACCATTGATAAAAAAACAACATCATGGTAACAAACAACATACATGTCCCATTTATACAAACATACAACTTAAAAACAAGCAAAATACATTAAAATTACAAAGCATACATTTAACATACCATATGAATAAAAGCAAGAAGGAAACATGGCTAAATTGAAAGAAATACAAAAAACATTGACCAAATCAAAAAGCATGAAAATATATAAAACTGTAAAAGAGGACCAAATTGAAACGGGTGTAAAATTATGGGGAGGGGATTGACGATTAAACCACAAGTGACCAGACACGGGGTGAAATTGAAAAGGGAAACCAACCCTCAGAGACCTAGAGTGCTATTTAAGAAGATGAAAACCCTAATCTGCTAAAGACTCAACACGGAGGGAATAGACACAAATTCCCCCCTAAACTAAGACCCTAAGACAATATAAAACCTAACCTAAACTAAACTGAGCCCCATTTTCCCTCTCTGAAATCCTAGCAACCAAAGAAAAACACTCCCATTGACCCTCTAAATTTCGGCCGTTGTTAATCATGTTCTGGTGACCTCGAAACAACACAGAAAACCCCCTTTTGCACTTTTAACCCAAAGCAACACCAAAACCATAAAATAACCCCCCTTTTCGATGAAAAAGCCTAGACGACAACCCCAAAACAACCTCTTTTTGTTTTCTAGAAAAAGAAACCAAAACCCCTTCTTTTAAACTCAAAAGAAACGACGCAAAACAAAAAGAAGGTCTTTGCACTTCCCTCGGTCGAGTCACCATTCAAGGCCACCGACGGGCTAGGCTTATTCTCGACGAGGGAGTGAGGGCGGTTTCGAAGAAGGGAAGACGAAGAGGTAAAAAAACTTTCTGTTTCTTCTTTTTTTTATTATTGCATGCAATGTTGAGACTAAGGTTATCTGAATGTGCTTTTGCTCGTATTGTATTCCTCTTTGTGTTTTTTTGGAGATCACGTATCCCTTTACATTTTGATTTTGCCTTTGGCTTTATAGCCGAATATTCAGCGTTCGTTTTTCTTTCGTTTTGCCGATTCTAACCCTTTGTCATCTAAATGTATGGTTCAAACGGCGGGAACAAGGGGCGAACGTGGCTGTTGAGTCGGCCTCAGGCGTGGCCATCATCGTACGGGGACAGGGACGTACCTGCTCGATCCAACGGCTACTATCCGTGCGGCGCAGAACCAGTCAAGGCTTCTCTAGGTTTTTTTTTCAAGCTCACATCTTGGCCGTCAGATCTGGATTAGATCTTGTTGCGTGTAAAATAGTCTATCGCAATGGTAGTGCAAGTATACACGACGCAAGTAGTAAAGTGATACGAAGTATCGGATATCGTCTCCACAGGGATTAGGCTAATAGCTTCACCTTAATTCACTGCACGAAAGTAAAGAAAATATTTGAGAGTTGTCACGAAAATAATAGAGTAAACGCAAATAAAAGAGTAAAAATATCAAGATAGAGAGAATGGGCTGGTATTGAATTGCTCAGTAGTGCAGGTATTGCAGAGTTTAGGAAATCCAGTTCTGTCGTCGTCACCCGTCGCGGCAGCAGTGCGTTGATCGTCGCGGCAGCAAACGCTCAACTCAGTACTTTCAAGTTTGGCAAGAATCCCAGATCTGCCTTGGCCTATCCCTAGGTCCAAGTCTGTCGATGATCACGTCTTGATGATACCTCCCGGCGTGAATCGAAGGATGAACACCGATGTGTATGAATTCTTCTTTAGCCACTTAACCTCGCCCTATCCCTAGGCACGAGATAGTTCAACTATAAACTAGAGAACTTGCTCTTATTTCTTTCTTATACTTAACTCTCCCGATGCTAAGTAAATAGATAACCTCACAATGCTCTCCCGATGCTCTTGCAAGATATTAATAACAAAAATAAGAGAACTTGAAGTTTATTTTATTGAACTGAAAATTCCTAAAACAAAACAACCCTTGCAACTACTTTACAAATCAACCCGTGGCCCTAGGGGGAATTTAGAACATGTCGACGACGGGAAAACGGCTAGGGTTTTGGTTATCGGTTATAGGGTATTCGATATGCCCTAGGTTAAAATACATGCCCTTATATAAGCTTTGGGCTCAAGTTATCTAATTTAACAAGGATTATAACTTTAATTAAAAGTATGATTCTAATAAAGACTAAATCTTCAAGGAATCTACTTTCCAGCCGTCTTCCTTGTTTCTTGGGATTTTCTCTCCTTGAACTTTGGGCTTGACATATCTTTTGATCTGGGGCTTGGAAAAATATAAGGTTTTCACACGATAGACAGGCTGAATTTTCTCTATCTGTCGAGGTCCACTTTGCTTTTTCTCCGCAAAATTGCTGTCGTCCTCTGCTGTCACGGCAGCACCATGGCAGCATCGTCCTCTTTCTCTGCTTGTCCAGTTCAGCTCTTCTGCTTCTCTGCCCAGCACCTGCCTTCTCCGTCTGCAACGGCGGCAACCTGCAAAATCAGCCATTTTTAGTAGAATCTGTGCCTTTAATATATTTGTGATGTTTTGCTGTAAACTAACCTAAATGCAATGAAATAATGCTTAAATGCAGCAGAAATATGGGTTAAAAAGGGTGTAAATAATAGAACTTTTACACACTCAACACACCCCCAAACTCAAGTTTTTGCTTGCCCTCAAGCAACTAAGACCTAAAGGAAAAATGAAATATTTTTGTTTTGGCTTTCAAACAGTGAACTTTCCCTTACCCGTCGTTCGTTCCCTGTGACGGCAGCAACCTGTCGGATAATTTAGGATCTGTCCGGAATCTCACTATAGTCCTCGTGCAGTGTGTGCATGCTTGTGAACAGTTATATGCTAAGACTCTTTTAGTTTCACTAGAATATTCAACTCTTAACTCAAATTTTTATGCCAAAGTTTATCTTTTTGAAGGCACATTTTCATGCTTCTTTGATTTTTTTGTTTTGACTCGATTTCTCTAAAGTTTTACTAGAGCCAGTTTTAGGCACCTCTAGTTAACTTCCTAAAGCCAGTTTCGGGCACCTCTAGGATTTTTGAGTCTCTTTTGCTAAGCTTCTTTCCTAGAGCCAGTGTTAGGCACCTCTAGGGGCTATTCAAGTGCTAAGCTTCCTATTCTAGTTTGGCTAAAAGAAGTCTAAGCAGTATAACAGTCACGATGGTGTTTAAGTTTTCAGAATTATAAAAAGGCTCTAAACTTTTCCTTAAACTATCCTAAAGATGCTGCCATGACAGAGCTGTCACGACAGG
This sequence comes from Hibiscus tridactylites, assembly GCA_958450335.1. NCBI lineage: Eukaryota > Viridiplantae > Streptophyta > Magnoliopsida > Malvales > Malvaceae > Hibiscus > Hibiscus tridactylites. The sequence continues at coordinate 69,511,777 of OY288277.1, forward strand.
CAAGTTCAATTCACAGTTTTAAGCCAAAATTTTCAGTTTTTCAGATTTTTTTAAGAGAAAAATAACTAAGTAAAAGACACAACAATTAACTAAGATGTACTTGGACTCCATTAATATGGAGGGTTGCCACCCCCAAACTCAAGGGTTGCATTGCCCTCAATGCAAATGACAAAATATAAATGAAAACATATGCAGGTAGTACATCACAAAATATATAAATAGCAGGCAGCAATAAGAAAATAAGAAACTTAAATTTTAAGCACTGTCTTCACTGCTACTGCTGAGGCGGATTTGGCGGCTGATTCTGGTTCTTGGGGCGGGCTGGGGTGGATGCTGTACAACCTGAATGTTAGAGCTGCTGCTGCTGCTGCTACTGCTGGCCTTTGGCAGAGTTTTCTTGTTTGCCATTTTTTCTGCCTCTTGACCGGTGTAAATTCTTTCGACAGATTCCTCTGAATAGAGGGTTCAACGTCGCTGTCTACCCAGACGGATGAGGAAGAGAACCCAGCAACAAAGGCAGCAAGGTCATCCGAGGGCACCAGTTGCTTTGTTCCTCGAGCGGATGTTTCGGCATGGGGGCTGTCGGCTGCCGTCGGGGCAGGTGATGGTATGGAGGCAGCAGATGGTGTTTGTGCTGTAGCAGCAGGTGTAGGTGTGTGGGCAGGGGTGGGGATAGTGAAGTAGTGGGCAGGGAAGGTGGGGAAGACAACATCAGGGAAATTTAAAGTATTGTGAATAAAATTTACTGTGGATGCGGCAAAATCCTTGATGAATGTCATGAGGCCCAACTATCTGTCCTCCATCCTTTGAATAGCAGCTAGGATTTGATTGGATGGGTCTGTCGGAGCAGTTGCTGCGGCGGTAGGTTCAAGAATTGGCTGCTCTGATGATTCAGCTGGGGCGGCAGCGGGGTTGAAAGATGAGGGAGGGGTTGCCACTGTCAGCTCCATGAGGCTGATGATATTCTTGTCTGTCCAATCCCGTCCTTTCACTATGCTATTGGTGTTAGCTTCCGGCACATCATGACATCGACAGAGGGACGTGATGAGGTAGGGAGGCAAAGGAGGGCCGTCGGTCTATGGGCGCTTTCCAAAATACTCTCTCGCATATAACTTCCCACATTAATGGGTCGTTCATTTAGAATGGAGTGTATTAAGGCTAACCTCTGCTGGTCAACGGTGGTGTGATGCGACGACGACAGGATCCTCTTTTTGATGAAGGCATTCCACAGTTTTGCCTCCGGCAGCAGCTGCCCCCTCTTCACTATGTGAGGATTTTTTCGGCTTGTGTTCCATTCAGTCCCTTCTTCTGCCAGTTCTGCCATGACAGCGTCATAAGCAGCATCATTCAAAGTGTCAAGGAACTGCTGGTGAGCATCATCGTTGGGGCCTAGGTAGAGGCCATACAAAGAGTTAATGCGCTCGGCTGTGAACTGCACCTCTTTCCCTCGGACAGTCACTGCAGTTGCCGTCTTGATGCTGATGGCAGCATAAAATTCCCTCACCAGCGTCTCGTTCATCTCTGCTGGTTGCTCCGCAAATGATTCCCATAAAAGAGCTCTAATCGTCCTTGCGATGAAAGGCTTGAGGCCCAGATTAATTGCCTTTGGAGTGTAAATGAACCCTCGTTCTTCCCATATATCTCTGGTCGCAAAGGACTGTGGGGTATGTGCTGCCGGTGAAGAAGTTGAAGCATCACTGCGGCGGGTTTTTCTGGAAGACATGTTAGTGCAAGGGTTGTGGAAAGTAAAAGATAGCAAATGAAAACTAAGGATGGAGAGCAAGTAAGAAAGGCAGAACTGAGTGAAAATGAAAATGAAACAGGGTTTTATAGAAGAGGAATTGCTGCCCGTTGAAGCTGTAACGGCAGGCGTAAATAACGGGACGACTATTGAGCTTTAGCGTTTCTGACGCGTCTGACACGCGTTTCCGCGTCTGTTATGCATCTGTCACACGTTTCCGCGTCTGTCGTGACAGCATGGTGACAGCCTGTCTTTTCCGTGTCTGCCGCGGCAGCTGGAACGACAGGCTTCAATATTGGGCTTTGTTAGGCTGATGGATGGATGGTGGGCATGGGTTCACTTCTCTTATTCTTCTTGACTCATTTATTTCCTAAAAACAATAAACATAAAAACATTATTCAAATAAAACAAACCTTATTTCCTAATAAATAATAAATAATAATAATAAAATAAATAATTAAAATTTAGGTTATATTAGGGATGCCAGGTGGGGCATCTCCTAAGGTAACCACTTCTTGCATTCCTGGGGCTTCAGTCCCCTGATAATGCTTGAGGCGATGTCCGTTGACTTTAAATTGGTGCCCGTCTTTTAATGATCGGATTGTGATGGCACCATGGGGAAAAACTTGTACAACTTGGAATGGGCCAGACCATCTAGATTTCAGTTTCCCTGGGAAAAGTTTCAGTCTAGAATTGAACAACAATACAAGCTACCCTGGGCAGAACTGTCGTGACAGCAATTTCCTGTCATGCCACTTCTTAGTTTTCTCCTTGTAGATTCTTACATTGTCGTAGGCCATTGTCCGTATTTCTTCAATCTCGTTCAGATCTAACAGCCTTTTTTGGTCTGCCTTGTCCAAGTCCATATTCACTGCCTTGATCGCCCAGTATGCTTTGTGCTCTATCTCGATAGGCAGATGACAGGTTTTTCCATAAATCAATCGGTATGGAGACATACCCAATGGAGTCTTAAAAGCTGTCCTATATGCCCATAATGCATCATTGAGGAGTAAAGACCAATCTTTCCTAGTTGGCTTAACCATCTTTTCAAGAATGTTCTTAACTTCCCTATTAGATATTTCTGCTTGTCCATTGGTTTGTGGGTGATATGCTGTCGCGATCCGATGCTTGACACCATATTTCTTCAAGGCAGCATCAATAACCCTATTGTCAAAATGTCTCCCTTCATCACTGATAATCGCCTTTGGGATGCCAAACCTAGAAAAAATGTTTTTGTGTAGAAACTTTTGGACGGTCTTGGCATCATTCCGTTGAGTGGCGATAGCTTCAACCCACTTAGAGACATAATCCACTGCTAGGAGGATGTATAAATTTCCACATGAAGATGGAAAAGGTCCCATAAAATCGATCCCCCAAACGTCGAAGATTTTGACTTCTAGAATGTTCTGCAGCGGCATCTCGTTTCTCCTTGAGATGTTTCCTGTCCTTCGGCACCTATCACAGCTCTTGTAGAAGATTTGTGCATCTTTATACAGTGACGGCCAATAAAACTCTCACTGCAGCACCTTAGCAGCAGTTTTGTTGCCTCCTAAGTGACCTCCATACTGTGAAGCATGGCATGATGAAGAATGTCTTCTTGCTCTTCTTTTGGTACACATCTTCTTATAACCTGATATGCACACATTTTGAAAAGAAGAGGTTCGTCCCAATAATAATGTTTGACATCATTTTGGAACCTCTTCCTGGCTTGGTAATTAAGATCAGAAGGAATTATTTCGCTAACTATAAAATTAACGAAATCAGCATACCAGGGGAGTTCAGAAGACTTACCTGCCGCCATGGCTGTCGCGGCAGTGATTGCGGCAGCAAAGAGCTGCTCGTCTGGGAAGGTCTCCAGTATGTTTGTCTCATCTGTGGGTAGACTCTGTCCCTTCTCCAACCTTGACAAGTGATCTGCCACCTGATTTTCTGTCCCTTTTTTGTCCATGATTTCAAGGTCGAATTCTTGGAATAGTAGGATCCACCGTATCAATCGAGGCTTTGCATCCTTTTTCGCGAACAAATACTTCAGGGCAGAATGGTCTGTGTGCACTATTACCTTCGTTCCAAGTATGTAAGAACGAAACTTGTCAATGGAGAACACCACAACTAATAGCTCCTTCTCTGTGGTGGTGTAGTTCACTTGGGCGTCATTTAGTGTCTTGCTGGCATAATATATGACATGAAATAGCTTGTCTCTCTGCTGCCCAAGTGCTGCCCCGACAGCATAGTCACTAGCATCACACATGATCTCAAATGGCTGTGTCCAATCTGGTGGCTGTACTATTGGGGCTGTTACCAGTTTTTCCTTCAGAACCTTGAATGCTTCAGTACATTCATCATTAAAGTCAAAGGGTCGGTTATTCTCCAAAAGATGGCATAGGGGCTTGGTGATTTTTGAGAAATTTGCAATAAATCTCCGATAAAAACCAGCATGTCCCAAGAAACTTCTAATGCCCTTGACTGTGGTCAGCGGGGGCAGCTTCTCGATCACTTCTATTTTGGCCCTGTCGACTTCTTTCCCACGGCAGCTAATCTTATGGCCAAGGACTATCCCTTCATCCACCATAAAGTGGCATTTTCCCAATTTAAGACCAAGTTTGCTTTTTCACATCTTTCAAGTACCTTTTGTAGATTGCTGAGGCAGCTCTCAAAATCGTCTCCAAAGACTGAAAAATCATCCATAAAAATTTCAAGGAAGTCCTCCACCATATCAGAGAATATGGCCATCATGCATCTTTGGAAGGTGGCGTGTGCATTGCATAATCCAAACGGCATCCTCCTAAAAGCATACGTTCCGTAGGGGCATGTGAAAGTCGTCTTTTCTTGATCCTCAGGTGCGATATCAATTTGATTATAACCTGAATAACCATCAAGAAAACAATAGTATGGTTTACCCGCTAATCTATCAAGCATTTGATCAATAAAGGGTAAAGGAAAGTGGTCTTTTCGGGTAGCTTTGTTAAGCTTCTGGTAGTCCATACAAACCCTCCAACCAGTCACAGTCCTGGTTGGGATTAACTCATTGTTTTCATTGGTCACCACGGTCATTCCTCCTTTCTTTGGAACGCATTGCACCGGGGTCACCCATTTGCTATCGGAGATGGCGTAAATAATACCAGCATCTAACCATTTGATTATCTCTTTACGAACCACCTCTTTCATCACATGGTTTAGCCGCCTTTGGGCATCTATAGTCGGCTTATGATCTTCTTCTAAAAGGATTTTGTGCATGCATAACGCCGGACTAATGCGTTGAATGTCAGCTATCGTCCATCCAATTGCCTTCTTGTGCTGTCGCAGCATCCCTATTAGCTGTCGTTCCTGTTCCTGTGGCAGCTTAGAAGAGATGATTACGGGCAACGTATCATTTGAACCAAGAAAAGCATATTTTAGTTGCCCTGGCAGAGGCTTTAGTTCTAAGGCAGGTGGCTCAACAGTAGATGGCTTTTGGATTGCATGGTTATCCGAAGTATAATTCAAAGGTTCGAATAACTTACCTGGACGATCGCCTATCCAGTTTACCTCCTCCTGATCTTCAGTATCAGATGTATCAGATTCAGAGGAGTTGCTGTCGTCAGTGCTGTCGTGACAGCCCTGTAGGTGGCTGCCACGGCAGTGACCAATTTTTATATCGTGACAGTCCGACCTGATGCAGGGTTGATCAAAGGCAACGTTAGTGATAGCCTTGCATTCCTCGTCTGCATCAGCATGCTTCATCGCTTGGAGAACATTCAACTTAATCTCTTGATAATTCACTCTCATGGTGAGTTCTCCTTTCTCCACATCAATCAGTGATCTTCCCGTGGCTAAGAAGGGTCGCCCAAGGATGATTGGTGCGTTTTTGTCTGCCTCACAATCTAAAACAAGAAAGTCAGTAGGAAAAATAAATTTATCCACTCTTACCAGAATATCTTTGATTTTTCCTTCCGGATGAACATAAGAGCGGTCTGCCAGCTGCAGAGTTACTGTCGTGGGCCGCGCCATCCCAATACCTAATTTCTGAAAGACAGATTTTGGCATTAAATTAACACTAGCACCAAGATCACAAAGTGCCTTACCCACATATTTATTTCCGATTACAGAAGGTATGATGAAGCTCACCAGATCCTTCTTTTTCTGGGGTGGCTGCCGATGAAGAATACTCATGCAACCTTCTGTCATCTTTACCGTTTCAAATTCCCCAAGTTTAGATTTCTTTGACATGATATCCTTGAGAAATTTAGCATAACCGGGCATCTCCCTAACGGCATCTAACAGCGGAATATTAATATGAACCTGCTTAAAAATACCATAAATCTTTTTGAGCTGAGATTCTTGCTTAGCTTGTTGTATCCGTTGAGGAAAAGGAGGTGGGGGACGAAAATCAGCAATACGTCCTTCCCACTGCATACAAATCTGAGGAGGTTTAGGTTCATCATTTTTCTCCTCTGTCGCTTCTGCTGTCGTGACAGGCTCATCGGCAGCAGTCTATTTGTTGCCTGTCGGGGCAGCTTCCTCGGCAGGTTTGTCCAAGGCTGGTTTTCTAACTGATTCAGCTTCTTTTTCCGGCCCTGGTAATTTCTTCCCACTCCTAGTAGTAATAGCTTTACACTGCTCATGTGTGGGCTGCCTAGCATTTTCAGTATTACTAGGGAATCCTCCAGTTTGCCTCGGCTTAATATGTTGGGAAACCTGACCCATTTGTGTCTCCAAAGATTTCAGAGTAGCTTCATGATTCGTCATCCGCATCTCCATTTTATCCATGAATGTCTCTGTTTTCTTGACAAACTGATTCATATTCTCAATATAAGTACCTGTCTGAGACATAAAAGTGGCCAGAGTCTGTTCCAGTATACTGCTCGTGGCAGCTGGTTGCTGCTGTTGCTGCTGCGGCGGCAGTTGCGGCGGCTGTTGCTGTCGCGTCAGCAATCTAGGTCCTCCCTGATTCTGATTTTGTGCTTGGGGATTCAGGGCATTGTTAGGATTACTCCAAGAAAACTTGGGATCCTTCCTTCAATTGGGATTATAGTTGTTGGAATTGTAATTCGGCTTGTAGTTTCCAACATATTTTCCCTCTTCTAGCTGTATAGGACACTCATCCGAACTATGATTCCCCTCACAGATTTCACAAACCTCCTCAACAGCAAATCCATGTTGTGTATCATCATTCAATAACCTTTTCATTGCTATAGTAAGGAATTCTACCTGTGATTTCATCTTGCTGTCGGCCTCATAATCCTTAACAGCTAGTACCCGTTTACCCCCTCTTCTTGCTGTCGGAAACTGCTCCTCATTCTTATCTAGATTTTTCAATACTTGCATTGCCTCGTCCGGATCTTTATCCAATAATAGTTTGTTTGCTGTTGAATCAATTCGAATACGAGTTTGTAAGTTGGCAGCATTATAAAACTTTGTTACCTGATTCCAGACGGGGAATCCATTCATTGGGCAGTTCCGTAGAAGAGTAGTAAATCTGTCCAGGCCTCGTGCATCGGCTCGTCATCTTCCTGTTGAAAAGTAGCAATTTCATTACGTAATCGCTCAGATAAATGCGTAGGATTAAAACGAGATAAGAATTCACGAGATAAATCTGCCCAAGTTCTAATTGAACCCGACGTAATTTTATTCCACCAAGTTTTAGCTCTGTCCCTCAATGAATGGGGAAATAACCGAAGCCTCAGTATCTCCGGATTAACTCCTGGCAGTCTAAACGAACCACAGATCTCCTGGAACGTTTTTAGATGCTCCCTAGCATCCTCTGTAACAGCACAACTGAATTGACCGACATTGTTGATCATACTAAACATAACAGGTTTCAGCTCGAAGTTGTCAACATCAATATCCGGCAGCGTGGTCTCTAGTTCTACATGATCATTCAACATGTAGTCACGACAGGACCTTCGTCCGGCAGCGGCAGGCGGGTCGTTTCTATTGTAGGCCATCTTCTCTAGCTGTTCCTCAAGGTACTCGTTCCTGGCTAGTAAGTGACGAAGTTGTTTCTTGAGATTGAATGATCGTTCAATTTCCGGATCTAATGGATATTCAGGATCTTTACCTCGATTCGATTTGCGCATAAACAAGAGACCTTGTGAAAAGCAAGAGTTGAATGCACCAAAGAAAAACAGAAAAATAAAAATAAAAATAAAAACGAAAAGTGCAATAAAAGAAAAGGTAGAGTTATGTTGCCAATCCCCGACAACGGCGCCAAAAACTTGTTGCGTGTAAAATAGTCTATCGCAATGGTAGTGCAAGTATACACGACGCAAGTAGTAAAGTGATACGAAGTATCGGATATCGTCTCCACAAGGATTGGGCTAATAGCTTCACCTTAATTCACTGCACGAAAGTAAAGAAAATATTTGAGAGTTGTCACGAAAATAATAGAGTAAACGCAAATAAAAGAGTAAAAATATCAAGATAGAGAGAATGGGCTGGTATTGAATTGCTCAGTAGTGCAGGTATTGCAGAGTTTAGGAAATCCAGTTCTGTCGTCGTCACCTGTCGCGGCAGCAGTCCGTTGATCGTCGCGGCAGCAAACGCTCAACTCAGTACTTTCAAGTTTGGCAAGAATCCCAGATCTGCCTTGGCCTATCCCTAGGTCCAAGTCTGTCGATGATCACGTCTTGATGGTACCTCCCGGCGTGAATCGAAGGATGAACACCGATGTGTATGAATTCTTCTTTAGCCACATAACCTCGCCCTATCCCTAGGCACGAGATTATTCAACTATAAACTAGAGAACTTGCTCTTATTTCTTTCGTATACTTAACTCTCCCGATGCTTAGTAAATAGATAACCTCACAATGCTCTCCCGATGCTCTTGCAAGATATTAATAACCAAAATAAGAGAACTTGAAGTTTATTTTATTGAACTGAAAATTCCTAAAACAAAACAACCCTTGCAACTACTTTACAAATCAACCCGTGGCCCTAGGGGGAATTTAGAACATATCGGCGGCGGGAAAACGGCTAGGGGTTTTTGTTATCAGTTATGGGGTATTCGATATGCCCTAGGTTAAAATACATGCCCTTATATAAGCTTTGGGCTCAAGTTATCTAATTTAACAAGGATTACAACTTTAATTAAAAGTATGATTCTAATAAAGACTAAATCTTCAAGGAATCTACTTTCCAGCCGTCTTCCTTGTTTCTTGGGATTTTCTCTCCTTGAACTTTGGGCTTGACATATCTTTTGATCTGGGGCTTGGAAAAATATAATGTTTTCACACGACAGACAGGCTGAATTTTCTCTATCTGTCGAGGTCCACTTTGCTTTTTCTCCGCAAAATTGCTGTCGTCCTCTGCTGTCACGGCAGCACCATGGCAGCATCGTCCTCTTTGTCTGGTTGTCCAGTTCAGCTCTTCTGCTTCTCTGCCCAGCATCGTCCTCTTTGTCTGCTTGTCACGGCGGCAACCTGCATAATCAGCCATTTTTAGAAGAATCTGTGCCTTTAATATATTTGTGATGTTTTGTTGTACACTAACCTAAATGCAATGAAATAATGATTAAATGCAGCAGAAATATGGGTTAAAAAGGGTGTAAATAATAGAACTTTTACACACTCAAAAGATCTAACAGCGGGAAATTGCCTACGCATGCAAAGGGTTTAGTTAGGGGTAGGGTTTCAGATTGTGTTTCTCTTTGGCCAAACGGGCCATGCATTTTGTATTTCTTTGTTAATGGACTTTAACTAAACTGAACTTTTATTAATTGGGCTGTTATTTTATTTAAACCATCATTTTTTGGTTTAGTATAATAATAATTATAACAATTATAACAGTAATAATAAAAATAGTAATAATGACGATATTAATAATAATTAATAATAATAATAACGATATTAATAATAGTTAACAACAACAACAACAACAACAACAACAACAATAACAACAAAAACAAAAACAAAAACAACAACAACAACAACAACAACAACAACAACAACAACAACAACAACAACAACAACAATAATAATAATAATAATAATAATAATAATAATAATAATAATAATACATGTGACATATAATTGTAATATTATCAATATGGGATTAATATAGGATAACATATGGTAATAAAATAAGATACTAGTAATATTTACGGGTTTTTATAAACATAGTATAACATACATATACCGATTTAAGTCACACAAAGCCCACAACACACATATTTTTATTTAGATAGTGACAACATATGAAAAAGCCCACATAAGCCCATTATTATAAAATGAAATAAAAAGAGTTTAACCTGGACAACATTAGTGATTACAAGCTCCCTCTTAGTTTAAGCTAGATTTTGAAAACTTCAAAAATTTGCTTAAACACTTTTCTCGCCTTTTTGTTAGAAGAAAATCATAACAAGCATAATTTAATGAGAAATAAAGAGATAGACATAATTAAACCAAACAACATAAATCATAACTCATAAAGCATAAGTTCCAAACTAAAAATAAAATCAATCCAAACTTAAATCCTAAAAAGCATAATCCAAAATAATAAAGTAAAGCATAGGTCCAAAAAATAAAAGGTGCATAATAATAACGTCTTAGATGATATGAGATGTATGCAAGCTAGACTAGGGCTCATCATCGTCTTCATCTTCATCCATGTCATCTTCATCTTTCTCTTGACTCGTTTTAAAGTGTTGTCATTCACTATAAAAGGCGGTGAAGGAGAGATCTGATAAAGATTATTGATTCTCGATAGCGGCAATGCGATTTTCCATACCATCAAAGCGGTCCTCCAAGGCTTTAAAACGATTTTCCATGTGAGTACGCAAGCCGGTGAATTGCTCGCTGAGGAAAGCCATCATCGCATCATTGTTAGGAGCTTGTGGAGCAACTTGAGCTTGAGAAGAGCTTGAGCTTGAGCACATTCACCTCGAGGCACATGAACCTAATCATCATCATTGAAATGGAAACCACACTTCATGAGTGTAGTCTCATTTAGCTTCTCCTTGAGAGGCTCCTTAATATCAAATGTTCAATCAATTCCACTAAGAACAAAGATATGACTTAGGATGGTAACATATGTGAAGGAGGAGACGTTGTTGCGATTCTTTACTAAGTGCACCATCTCTGCAAACATAATATTCACAAGGTTCGGTTGTTGTTCTTGTCGGAATCACTTGAGCCAAAAGTCATCGACTTCTCTAATGTGAGAAAACTTCTCACCGGATGGAGGGAACCACCATGAGATCATAAGATGAAGAAACCGATCATGGACATCCAAGGTAGTAACTTGGCTGGTATGGGGATCAAGTGAGCTCTCATTTTCAATACCCTCATCTTTGAGACCAAGGAGATTGACTAAGGTAGACGGCTCAATACAAATCTTTTTCCCCAAAAGGTAAGACTCAATCGCTACAACTTGAGAACGGTCAGAACTAAGGATACATTTGGCATTGGAGTAGAACAACAAAACGAAGTTTTGGTACATGATTCCAGAATTGCCTAAAAAGGTCATGAAATTCCAACGGGTTAAAAGGTCAGAGTATTTAAAGTGAAATCGGTTGGAATCAAGAAAATCAACGTCAACTACACACTCGGGTCGAATTTTGATGGTTTGGTAGTATTTAAAAGATTGTTGAGCGGTAGGCGTTAGAAAACTTTTTTTTTTGAAAAGATAGGCGAGATTCAGTCTAGGGAGGTTTTTCTCGGATGGTTCAGACCCTTGACCCTCTTCGGAAACTCTAGCTCTCTTCTTGGAGGAAGCCATCCTAAAAATATTAAGCAAGCAAAAATAAATATGTATGCATAAAAAATCCACATTCAATCCAATAGTAATCCTATAATCAAGGTTTGATAATATACAATATAGGTTTAAAGAATATACAAAAAGGTTCAAAAATAAGGTTTTACAAGAGAATCACTGGAAAATAATTTTTGAAAAATACGGTTAAAGAAATTTATATTTGAATAAGTTTTTTGGATTTTTAGAAACTTTTTGCAAAAACATCAAAGCCCATAGTATATACAAGTAATATATGCAAAACAGTAATTTTAAACTATAAAAAACAAACGAAAATTAAAAAAAAAAGAAAATAGGAAAATACCTTGAATTTTGGAGTTAGAAAGAATGAATGGATGATAATGTACAAAGTTGTTGATACTTGCTTAGGATTGTTGTTTAGAGCAAAAACTCTCAATTTTGTGTGTAAAAATGTTTAGGTTTAGTGGGTATTATAGGAAAAATTAGGTTAGGGTTTGAGAGGAGTTTGAGTTTAGATAAAGTTCCTTTCAAATATGGAAAGGCATTAAATAGCCTTTACAGCGATTAACCGTGTCGAAACGGTTACGAGCTTTTTAGAACACGCGTTTCAAAACCAAAAGACAGCCGATTCGACGCTCGGAGCCATATCGAAACACCACTTACTCGTTTCGATCCTAATGATTCCAGAGACATCCCTTTTAAGAGCTCGTTTCGAAACATTTCCTACCGTTTCGAAACCCTTTAGGGCAAAAGCCTTTCAGAAGGTAGCCCGTATCGAAATGGGGGACCTGCTTTGATACACATGTGCTAGAATGTGTAGATTTGGCAAAAAATTGCAGAAAAGTTGATTTTCAATCAACTCTATATGCATGAACATGATATATGAGCAATTTCTATAGGCAAAAACATGTGCATACTCCCCCTAACTATAAGCATATAAGCAATTAACATAAAAAACACATAAGCATGCAAATCAAAATGGATTCAAGCAATTTTGCATAAAAATGCTCCTAAAAGGACAAGAAAGGTTGGTTAAACTTAACTCTCTCCTAAGGGTCCAAAAATGCTCTTTGTCTAGAGGTTTGGTAAAGATGTCCGCTATTTGGTCCAAGGTGTCTACATATTCTAGAACAACATCATTCTTTAAGACATGATCTCTAATGAAATGGTGTCTTATCTCTATGTGTTTTTTCTAGATTGTTGGATGAGATTTTTAGAGAGACATATGACACTAGTGTTGTCACACTTAAGGGGCATGGTACCTACCTCAATTCCATAATCTAAAAGTTGTTGCTTCATCCAAAGGACTTGAGCACAACAACTTCCAGTCGATATGTATTCCGCTTCGGTGGTAGATAAGACTACACTATTTTGTTTCTTAGAGAACCAAGATATGAGCATACTACCTAGGAATTGACATGTTCCGGAGGTACTCTTTCTATCTATCTTACACCCCTATAATCCGCATCCGAATAAGCATGAAGGTTAAAGTTGGAATCTCTAGGGTACCAAAGGCCTAAACAAGGAGTATCTCTAAGGTACCTAAAAATTCTCTTAACGGCTATAATGTCCGATCCTCTGGGACTAGCTTGAAACCTACACACAAGCAAACACTAAACATGATATCTAGTCTACTTGTGGTAAGGTAAAGCAATGATTCAATCATAGAACGATAAAGCTTGGAATCGACACAGTTACCTCCTTCATCTTTGTCAAGCTTTATAGATGAGCTCATTGGTGTAGTTTGAGGCTTTACATGCTCCAAGCCAAACTTCTTGAGCATGCCCTTTATGTACTTAGTTTGATTGATGAATATGCAATCCTTCACTTATTTGATTTGGAGTCCCAAGAAGAATGAGAGCTCCCCATCATGCTCATTTCAAACTCACCTTGCATTAACTTAGAAAAATCTTGACAAAGAAGTTCATTAGTAGTTCCAAAAATAATATCATCAACATATATTTGCCCTACTAATATATCTTTGCCATTGCTTTTAATAAATAATGTTGTGTCCACCTTTCCTTTTTCAAAACCCTTTTTAATAAGAAAATTTGAAAGCCTTTCATACCAAGCTCTTGGAGCTTGTTTTAAACCATATAAAGCTTTTGTTAATTTAAAAATATAGTTTGAAAATTTTGGATCTTCAAAACGTGGTGGTTGTTCCACATACACTTATTCATTTATAAAACCATTGAAAATGCACTTTTGATATCTATTTGAAAAAGCTTGAAATCATTATAACATGCAAATGCAAGTAGCATCCTAATTGCTTCCATTCTAGCTACGGATGCATAGGTTTCATCAAAATGAATTCTCTCTTCTTGAGTGTAACCTTGAGCAACAAGCCTAGCCTTGTTTCTCACTATGTTACCACTCTCATCTAGTTTGTTTCTATAAACCCATTTTGTTCCTATAATAGATTTATTTCTAGGCCTATAAACTAATGTCCATACTTTACTTCTATCAAATTGATTTACTTCTTCCATGGGCGATATCCAAAAAATATCATTTAATGCTTCTTTGATATTCTTAGGCTCAATGCATGAAATAAATGTAACATTATTAGAGAGTTTGAGAGAGGATCGAGTGGTTACCTCCTTGGATGGATTACCCAAGATTTCACCACCTTTGACATAGTTGTTGTAACCCCCTTAACCCGGCCTAGACGGTTGACCCGAATTAAGAAGTTTACACGGGGAAAACCAAAGTCAACCCGAAAATCATACTTGATTAACGACCCTTTTTTTCATTTTAATCTTATCTAGATGCACATTAACCCTAGACATGTTCACGAGATCAGCATACTCATATATCGTAACAATCAGAGAACATACAGGGACTCAATTGCATAAATTAAGACTTTAGGGACCAAATTGTAAATTCTGAAAATTACAGGGACTTAACCCAGTCAAAAGTTACCAATATGAAATTAATCATCTTTCATGCTTCTCTGCAAAATTTCAGCTCAAACGGACATCTCAAACTCATTCAATTGCAACAACAAGGTTCAGGACCAAAACGCAAACATTTCAAAACATATAGCCATCAAATTCAGAGCCTAACGGTCGAGTGTACCGAAACAGGGAGAACCTGTTCCGAAACGCGGGACCGTTCCGAAACGAGTTTCGGAACAGGGCTTGCAGTAGCATTTCTGTTCCGGAACGGTTCCTCCCGTTTCGGAACGCCTAGGCCATTTCAGGCCCCTGTTCCGAAACGGTAGCACCCGTTCCGATACGGCCTGCCCAGATTTGCAGATTTTTGCTAATTAAACACACAATTGACCCATCAAACATGCTCCAAATGCAACCAAATTATACCAGCAAGTCATTTCATGCATCAGGAACATAATTGCATCAACCATACGTCAACATGGCATCAATTAAACAAATCCCCAATTCTATAGGCATGCATCCTACTTAGAAAACCATTCGAGCATCAATATACCAAATGCACCTCACAAGGACAATCACGTTTCATATGGCCACGCGAACCACTTGTCCAACATTCGCTCGGATCAACTCTAGCCTTGCCTCCTTGAGCAGGCGCACCACCACCCCGCTTAGCTGAGGACTGATACTTCTGATCACGTCCCCTCTTGTTCCGTCCACCACCAGAACTATATTCAGCAGCTCGCTTACCAGCACTTGACCCAGTACTTCTAGAAGATAAACCCAAGTTCATCTCAATATCCTTTGCTCGGCCCACCAGCACATCAAAATCATTATACTCGGTAGCCAGCACATACATCTTTACTTCCGTCACTAAACCATAACGGAACCTTTCACACCTCTCCCGCTCATCCGGAACAAGCTCAGGTGCGTACTGACTGAGTCGGACAAACTGAACCTCGTACTCAGCTACATACATGCTCCCCTGGGTAAGAGACATGAATTCCCTCTTCTTTTCATCAAGGTACCTCACACCTAGATACCTTCTCTTGAACGCGTTCTGGAAGAACGTCCAAGTTACGTCAGCTTCCGCCATCCCAGAGATAGTGGTTGTCCACCAAGTATATGCATCATCATGTAGCAAGGATACTACACAGCCCAGCTTCTGCACATCAGTGCAACTCATCTGCCCCAAGATTTTCTTGGTACTCTCTAACCAAGACTCTGAACCTTCAGCTGACAAACCCCTGAACTCAGTCCCTCCCAGACTGCGTAAGCGTTCCAAGGGTAGTCTAACTCCAGCGCATCTCTTTGATGCCCAGCTCCTTGAGCTCCAGCTACTGCCGCTCGAAAAGCACCAACAATAGCTTGAACCAACATCGTCATGCCAGGAACAGCTTGCCCCTGACCAGCTTCAGGTCCAGCGACCCCAGCACCAGCTGCAACTCCAGCTCCTTCACCCTTAGCACCACCACCACCAGGCGAAGGAGGTAAATCCATAGCATTCTCAGCGCTCTCTTCATTTTCGTTTTGAGCCATAGCTCGCGTATTAACTCTCAACTCTCTACGAGGTGCCATACACTAGCAATGCAATCACAATGTAATAAAACAAAGTCAGGCTCAGCAAGGTAGCAATCCAAGTACTCAAGCTCATTACCACTTAAAAACAATATCATTACATTAGCTTTGATTTGGCAATGGGTACCCACAACATGCTTCACCACAACATTCACCTCAATTGCAACATATTTACAATTCACTCAACATGCTTTCATTCAACAAGCATACAAAGCATACATACTTTAATCACCACATAATCATTCCCAATTACACGAGAACTCAGCTCTGATACCACCAAATGTAACCCCCTTAACCCGGCCTAGACGGTTGACCCGAATTAAGAAGTTTACACGGGGAAAACCAAAGTCAACCTGAAAGTCAACCTTGATTAACGACCCTTTTTTTCATTTTAATCTTATCTAGATGCACATTAACCCTAGACATGTTCACGAGATCAGCATACTCAAAGATCGTAACAATCAGAGAACATACAGGGACTCAATTGCATAAATTAAGACTTTAGGGACCAAACTGTAAATTCTGAAAATTACAGGGACTTAACCCAATAAAAAGTTACCAATATGAAATTAATCATCTTTCATGCTTCTCTGCAAAATTTCAACTCAAACGGACATCTCAAACTCATTAAATTGCAACAACAGGGTTCAGAACCAAAACGCAAACATTTCAAAACATATAGCCATCAAATTCAGAGCCCAACGGTCGAGTGTTCCGAAACAGGGAGAACGTGTTCCGAAACGCGGGACCGTTCCGAAACGAGTTCTAGAACAGGGCTTGGCAGTAGCATTTCCGTTCCGGAACGGTTCCTCCCGTTTCGGAACGCCTAGGCCATTTCAGGCCCCTGTTCCGAAACGGTAGCACCCGTTCCGATACGGCCTGCCCAGATTTGCAGATTTTTGCTGATTAAACACACAATTGACCCATCAAACATGCTCCAAATGCAACCAAATTATACCAGCAAGTCATTTCATGCATAAGGAACATAATTGCATCAACCATACGTCAACATGGCATCAATTAAACAAATCCCCAATTCTATAGGCATGCATCCTACTTAGAAAACCATTCGAGCATCAATATACCAAATCCACCTCACAAAGGCCAATCACATATTCCAACATCATTATCAACATAAAACCAACTTAGGGAGTTCAAAACATCTCCCAAAACAACAACATAGGTCCCCCATTGCCAAATACCCAAAAGCTAATAGTGTTAGAAAACGTTCACCATACATGAGCTTAAAACTTCACTTGGATTCTTGGCTTCCTTGCTGCCCCTATGCACTTCAATGCTCTGCATTATTGGTTTAAGAAAAGAGAGAGCGTAAGCAAATAGCTTAGTGAGGAATGCTCATTTAAACCACAAAATAATGCATTTATAAAACACATTTATAAACCTTAATTCAAATCAACATTTACTCATGCACATAAGCATTTAAAACAAGCAATTCATGCTTCAAGTTTTTAACATGTCATATTGGCCACAAGTGATACAATCAACATAAGATCCACACATGGACTTTTAAACACCATTGTGATCTTACAATCCACAAGGACCACACATGGACTTTTAAACACCATTGTGTCCTTAGCACAAGAATCATCCATGGACTTTTAAACACCATGATGTTCTTACAATTCACAAGGACCACACAAGGACTTTTAAACACCTTTGTGTCCTTAACAAGAATCACCCAAGGACTTTTAAACACCTTGGTGTTCTTAAATAAACAAGGCTCACACAAGGACTTTTAACCACCTTTGTGACCTTAACCAAGAACCAACCATGGACTTTTAACCACCATGTTGTTCTTAAATACACAAGATTCACACAAGGACTTTTAACCACCTTTGTGATCTTAACCAAGAACCAACCATGGACTTTTAACCACCATGTTGTTCTTAAAACAAGAACCACCTATGGACTTTTAACCACCATAGTGTTCTTAACCATTCTCAAAACATCACTTGCCAATATACATCATTTTACAACATTAATCCACTGTTTTAAAGCATTTACCAAAGCCATAATCATTATGCATCAAAACCACATTTAACAATGTTCAAAAACAAGAAAATCTTACCTTGAGTATTCTTCAACACATGGCTTATAAAATCAGCAACTAAACATGCTAAATATGCTTTCAAAACAGGATTTAAAACATGCAAACAAATCACATTGCATACAACCAACCATGGTTCATCATCAAGAGAGTTTTTCCGAAAACTTACTCTTGAGCTTAGCTAAGTTTCTTAGACTTAAACTAAGCTCCCAAACCTTCAAAACATTGGTTTCAAAGCTGAAAACCAAAATCCACTCACCGATTCCGTTTCGCCACTTGCCGAAACACCAATCAAGCTTCCGAATCACCATCACAAGGATCCAAAGATGACTCCCCTGTTTTAAACATATCAAAGCAGAGGATTAATGCATCATCATGCATTAATATCTTCAATGAAAGCACCTAAACTCGCTGCTCTCATCAACACTCTCATTTCGGCTACCAAACACAACCGAAATCACCACCAAACAACTCCACAACACTACCCAGCCAAGATCCATCAATTCTAATCATTCATAAACCTTAATTAACATCCAAAAAGGATCTAACCACGCCCTTATAACTCCAGCTATAACAGATCATCAAGATCACTCCAAAAACAATCAAGAACTCAAGCAAAACTTAGGAAAATCAACCTATCCGGGATTGCATTGATTAAACCTCAATTTCTCATCAATTAAACATTCATTTATCATCAAGAAGACACCTCAAAACACTGCCCAAACAGATCATACGAATTTCATCAAAATTAAAGCAAATCTTGCATTTTAAAGCCAAGATCAAGAACACATTTGTAAAACCTTTTATAAAACACAAATGAAGGATTGAGAACTTGGGAATTTCAGTAAAGAACTGAGAATTTAGAGGAGAAGGACGTTCATACCTCTAAACTTGAGTTTCTCCCTTTTTGCAACCAAGATTCTTGAAAAACCAATTAGCAAATGATAAGGTTTTGTTGAAGAGATTATTAGAGATCAAAAGAGGATTGAAATCTCATATTTGGATGTCAAAATCAGAGGGAAAATGTGCTGGAGAATGTGTTTGGGTTGAGAGAAAATTGAGAGAAAAGGAAAAATGGGAAATTTGGAAAAGTTAGTTGGAAAATGCCAAAATATCTTCCCTCCCTTTTACTTTTATTTTAAAACCATTAATTAATCATTTAATATTTAAGAAAAATCTGGAGAAACTCCTTTTGGGTAAATAGCTCCTTAAAGATTCAAAGTTTCAATCCTTTTTAAAACAGTCACACAGTTTTCAAAAATTACATTTTGGTCACTAACCAAAATGTCACTCTTCCAAACCTCATTTTGTAAAATTGACTTCATCATTCTCTTATATATAATAAAAGAGGATTTTAAGACATTTTTTTTCATATTTTTAATGCAACCCGAACTAGGCTTTCCTAAATTCACCTTTATATATTCGAACCGCAACCCGACCGGTCCGGTCCAAACCCAAACTTCTAAGCCCAAAATTGGGGCGTTACAGTTGTACTCCCTTGGGTAGCTCACTTACTTTTCCTCAAGAGCCATGTCTTGCAAAGCTTCTAGAGCTTGTTCTTGTGCTTCTTCCTCTTTGGTTAGAACCTCATTCACCTTTGATGATTGGCCACCATCATTGGCTTCAATGATTCCTACATCATCATCATCACAAGAATCTTTCATCGGAAGAAGGTTATCATCGAAAATCACATGCATTGACTCTTCTACAACTAAGGTTCTCTTGTTAAAAACTCGATAGGCTTTAGAGTTTAAAGAATAACCTAGAAAAATAGCTTCATCACTTTCTGCATCAAATTTACCTAAATTATCTTTTTCATTGTTTAAAACAAAACACTTGCAACCAAAATGGTGAAAATAGCTAATGTTAGGCTTTTTAGATTTTAAAATCTCATAATGTGTTTTCTTTAAAATTGGCTTAATCATTACTCGATTTATAATGTAGCAAGCGGTATTTGTAGCTTCCACCCAAAAATATTTAGGTAAATTATTTTCACAAAGCATGGTCCTAGCTATTTCATCTAAAGTTAGGTTTTTCCTCTAAACTACCCCATTTTGTTGAGGAGTGCGAGGTGAGGAAAAATTATGGCTAATCCCATTAGAGTTACAAAAATCCTCAAAACTTAGATTTTGAAATTCGGTTCCATGGTCACTACTAATGTGGGAAATATTTTGACCAAGATCATTTTGAGTTATTTTTGAAAACGTGATGAATTTTTCTAAAGCCTTAAAAATAGAACCCAAGTATATCTAGAATAGTCATCGACATGAACAAATGCATATGATTTTCCACACAAGCTAGTTGTCCTAATAGGCCTAAATAGATCCATGTGGATTAGTTGTAATGTTCTACTTGTTGAGACATCATTAATAAGTTTAAATGAAACACATTTTTGTTTGCCCTTATCACATGCATCACAAATTTTATCTAATGAGAATTTAAGCTTAGGCAAACCTCTTACTAGATTTTGGTGAACTAATTTATCTAAAACACTAATGCTAGCATGTCCTAGTTTCCTATGCCACAACCATGCATCATTTTCATCATGAGCAACCAAACAAGCATGAGATGTATTAATGTCATCTAAATGCACCATGTAGATATTTCCTATGCGATGACCTATGAGCATTATCTTATTTGTTTTAATGTCCACTAGTTTACAACCATTAACATCAAAAAGGACATTAAACCCTCTATCACATAATTGACTAATGCTCAATAAATTATGCTTAAGACTGTTGACATGTAACACATTTTCAATAAAAATAGAAGAGTGATTACCAATGGAGCCAATTCCTTCAATATGGCCTTTGGAGTTGTCACCGAAGGTTCCTACTCCACCATTCTTTGGTTTGAGTTCCATGAATCTACTATTGTCACCGGTCATGTGTCTTGAGCATCCACTATCAAGGTACCATGAGTTTTAACTTGAAGCTTTGGCCTTGTAGCAATGCCCCATGCAAAGGATAGAGATGGGCATGGGTCGAGTAGGGTCGGGGTTTTGGCCCACCCGAACCCGACCCGAAAATATATACCTAAAATTCGGACCCGACCCGACCCGAAAATTATATACTCAAATCCGACCCGACCCGACATGAGCTATTAAAAATAATAAAATTTAGGGACTTAATTGTAAAAAAAGAATTTTAGGGGCGTAATTTAAAAATAAATAAATTTTAGGGACCTAATTGTAAAAAAAATTAAATTTTAGGGACCTAATTGTATAAAAAGTAATTTTAATGGCCTAATTGTAAATATGTATATATAAAGAGTGAGCATTATTGTGAATATCCCTAAAAAATGTAAGGAAAAATTACACTATTAGTCCCGGGTCAGGTCGGGTCGGATTTTTTCCACCCTAAACCCGAACCCAACCTGACTTTTCCCCTTAAAAAAACCCTACCTGACCCGAAACCAAATTTTCTATGAAAAAATCTGACCCGATCGGGCCGGGTCGGGTAAAATGTACATCCCTAACAAAGGATTAAACTTTGATTTTTGGTACCCAAATCATTTTGGGTCCATGTGTGTTAGCTCTCCAAACCTTGGTTCCTTTAGGAATCCAAGAAGACATAGCAACATAATTTTTAGAAGTTACAAGTTTCTTAGGAACCCATACACCCCTAACCTTTTTAGCTTTAGAATGCCTTTGAGAGCTACTTTGCTTGTAGTGAAATGACTTTCTCTTTACATATTGGGTTTTTGAAGAACATCATTTCTCAAACTCGTTTTTTCCAATAGTAAGAGAAGATTTAAGATTATCCACTTCCTTTGTGTGATAATCTTGAAAATCGGAAAGAAGTTTTTCAACATCAAGATTTTTTATTTTAAGATCATTTAAAAGATTGATCAAATACAAAACCTTCCTTTCCAACTCGGAGTTGGTTTTTGAAAGAGTCGTTTTGAGTTTGTAAATCGGAAATTATTTTCTTGTTTTTCAAAATCAATTCCTTGAATTTCTTTACCAACTCATTGTAAACTTCTTGCAACTCATCATAAGAATCATAAAGTTCATCATAAGTGCAATCAAAATTAAATGTGTTAGACTTTACCTTAGGATCATCCTCAATAGCCATGAGGCAAAGATTGGCCACTTCATGTACCTCGTCGGATAATGACTCCTCATCACTTCAAGTGGCAATGTTGGCCCTCTTGCTTTTTTTTCTTGTCGAATTCCCTCTTCTTGAGTTGAGAAAAATCTGATCTTATATGCTCGAGCTCCTTGCACTCATAGCATATTATTTGATCCTTTTCTTCTTCCTTGCTCTTGTTCTTGAAATCCTTCTTTCTTTAAAACTTTCTCTCTCGGTTTGATTTCATGAAACTTGAGAATCTCTTAGCTATCATAGCCAATTCCTCGAACTCATCATCTTCACTTGAATTGCTCTCCTCTTGAGGTGGAGAGGCCTTGAGAGCAAATCCTTTCTTTTTCTTCTCCACTTCATGTTTTTCAATTTTTTCTCTTTTCTTCTCTTCTATTCTTCTCTTCATTGCTTCATAATCTCATGTGTGACGAGAGAGCCAACAAGTTCATCGAGCTTCAACGTCTTCAAGTTTTTAGCTTTGATGATGGTCGTTCTCTTCCCATCCCATGATTTGGGAAGAGAGTACAATAACTTCCGAACAAGCTTGTCTTCAGGGATCTCCTCTCTGAATCCTTTTGATACCATTTACAATCACCGAGAATCGATCAAATATTTTGGAGATGATCTCATCTGGCTCCATCTTGAAATTCTCATAGCTAAGATTGAGGAGTCCAAACTTGGTCTCTTTTACTTCATTAGTCCCTTTTGTATGTGGTCTCTAGATTGTCCCACACCTTCTTTGCGCTCGTACAAGAAGACATCTTTGAGTAGATGTCCAAGCCAAGTGCACAAAAGATTATATGAAGAGTCTTGTCATTGATTTGGAACTTTCTTCTTTCTTCATCGGTCATCTCATACTTGGTTTTTGTCACAAGTCTTCCTTCATCGGTCCTCTTCAATGGGATTGTTAGGCCATCTTCCACAACATCCCACACCATGTAGTCATTGGAATTGATGAATAGCTTCATCCTATTCTTCTAATAGGGATAGTTATCCCCATTGAAATAAGGTGGCTTGGTGGTGGATTGAGCTTCATAAAGGTTGGGGCTGGAAGTAGAAGCCATGGCAATGGTTGAAGTAGATGATCACACTCTTCTAGGATCTTCTCTTGAGAATGTGAAGCCTTCAAAGAGTCTAGCTCTGATACCAATTGTTGAGTGGATCGATCGAATGGAAAATACCAAGGGGGTGAATTGGAATTTTATGTTGTGGGATGAAATTGGAAAATTAAAAAATCAAGACAAGAGAATTTATAGTGGTTCAAGGTTAGAACAAGCTCTACATCCACTACCCTAATCACCACTAAGGATTTTTAACCAATTTCACTATGAAATCTTCCCTTTTTCTAGGCTTAGGAAGAAACCTTTTACTAAGATCAATCATTCTACCCAAATATTGATCTTGAGACCCTCACAAGAACAAAGATTTACAAAGGCAATAAAAAGTATCTTTAAATAGACAAATGTGCCCAAAATACACTCAACCACACACCCAGTTTGAGAATAAGTGGTTTACAATAAAATGATTACAAATTGGGGTACAAGATAGGAAATTTGAGCACAAGGGTTTGGATTAACTGCTTGGATGTTGCTTTGATGATCAATAGTTGTTGCTGATGCTTAAAATGCTTCCTTTTATACATTCTCATTGATTTCTAGCCATTTGAGTGGTTGACATCATAATTATAGCCGTTGAGACTTCATCTTCCAACCATAAATACAGTTCTGCAACTACCTATATCGAAACATTACCTACCTGTTGCGAAACATGACTAAAAAAGAAAGAGTCGTTATGTGTATTAAAAAGGTGTATTGAAAAGTTTAAAAGCGTTTCGAAACAATAGGGGGCCGTTTCGAGACTTGTATCGAAACGATTGAGCTCATAAAATTCCAGTAGCAAAATGTTTCGAGACCAAGTTAGGCCGTACCGAAACGAGTACTTTACCTTTAAATTTTTGGTTCTGACAAGCAACGGTCTAAAACGTTAAATGCCCAATTTGAAAAATTTTAACCCCCGTATCGAAACGGATAACTGCCATTTCGAAACAAAGTCAAAGTTTGACTTGCCTAGATGAAGGTCGTATCAAAACGAGCTAAGGTCATTTCAAGACCTATTTTATATGAAAAACTCCAGTAGTAGAACATTTCGAAACAAGCCTAAGCCGTATCAAAACGCCTGGGAAAAATCTACAAATATAGCTTGAAAACACTTAGAAAAATTTATGGGGATTATTTTTAAACCCTAAAACATTTTGGGTTAAATTTTTACTTGTCAATTTTTGATCTTTTTGAGAACTTAAAAATTTATTTACTTTGCAAAATAGTCCTTAAAGTATTTGTTATATCAAAATCAAGTTCAAATTAAGAGTTTTACAATATGATTGTTTATTTGGGTGTGTGTTTCATTGAAATTCATGTATTAAAACCTTTGTTAATATCTTATGTCACTATCTCACTTAGGCCGTATAAACCTAATACATTCATTATCATGCACTACAGGTTATATAAAGTTCGAGTTATCCAATCGTGAGTAAGGTTCTAAGCCATTATTTAGAATTCAAGTAGAGTTGGATTTCTACTTATGTAGTATACTCCTAGAATGGTGGCACAAGGTCCTAATTGGTGCATGTGCTGAATCCCTTGATTTGTAATGCATCCTTTATCATGAATTGTTCTATGGTATATGTAAATAAATAATTAGATTGGCTGATAGAATTTTAAGCCATGCAAGTTTAATGTATGATTAATGATTTATTGTTGGGTTTGTGTTATTTGGTTCGAACAATTGATGGTAGGATGAACCATGTGATAATAGTGATCTAATGGTTACTTGTCTAATAAGTAAAGAAGGCATACTAATCGATTAATGGTAGTAGTTTGATTTTTAAGTTTTGCATGGAAAGACCTTCTAGTATGTTTTAAATAATTGATGATTTATGAAATGAGTAAAAGGGAGCTTAAATGTGTACCTTATAGCATAAATTCGTTGTTTCAAATAACATTGAGTTTGTAACCCCCTTAGCTCGGCCTAGACGGTTGACCCGAACTACGAAGATTACACGGGGAAAACCAAAGTCAACCCGGAAGTCAACCTTGATAAACGACCCATTTTTTCTTTTTAATTTTGTCTAGATACACGTTAACCCTAAGTGAGTACTCATAAAACATATATGAGAAAGGCACAGCGATCGAACAACAAAGAGGGACTCAATTGCACTTACTACAAGTTTAGGGACCAAAATGTAATTTCTATAATTTAGAAGGTCATAACTAATTTTAAGGTTATCAATGTGAAATTAGTCCAATTTCATGCTTCACTGCCAAATTTCAACTTAATTGGACATCTCAAACTCAAGCAATTGCAACATCAACATTTGGGACTAAAATGTAAAGCTTGCAAACTACAACATCATTCAAATCAGTGCCCAACGGTCACCTGTTCCGAAACACCCACCTGCCGTATCGAAACGAAGGATCGGAACAACGTTGACCGTTTTGATACGCGGGTTGGTTCCAAGACTAGTTCCGAAACGAGGCCTTCTAGTAGCCAAATTGTTTCGAAACATCCCTTAGCGTTTCGAAACACGAAGGCCATTTCATGCCCCCGTTTCGAAACACTAGAGGGTGTTTTGATACAGTTAGCCCAGATTCAGCAGCAAAATCTGGTTTTTCATGCATAAACTCATTCAAACCCGACCTAATGACTCCTTAATCATGTCAGCGAGTCATCTAGCATCCAAAGTACATATTTAGAACTCCCAAACACATTCACATCATCAATCATGAAATTTCACAAGTCTAGAGGCATGCTTCCTATTATCAAAACCAAATAGGCAAACAAACTTCAAATCAAGCATTTAAAGGCCATTTACAATTCAACCAACCAAGGCAAACATACTGCAACCTTAAAGAGTTTAACACATCTCCCAAAAACAAAACTTAGGTTCCCATTGCCAATTCATCAAAACTAATAGTGTATGAAAACTTCACCATACGTGAGGTTGGACTTCCTTGGATGAACTTAGCTTCCTTGATGCCCAAAGCACCTCAATTATCTGTATTATTGGTAAAAGAGAGCGTAAGCACAAATGCTTAGTGAGGCATGCTCTAAATAAAACCAATACAACAATGCCTTTTTAGAAAACACTTTCAACAATGCTTATAAACCACATGCCCATCTCTTTTTCATGCTACCTTGCATACTTTTCAAGCATCTCATGCTTCGTTACATTCAAAATACATTATATTGGCTTTCAAGTGATAGTTCTTAACCATTTCAACAAAAGACACAATCGGATACGCAGATTACAAGCGTTGTCCCACACGCTTCATACACACTACCGGACTACACAAGGTTCACACTCAAGAGCAATCCCTCCATTGATGTGACACCCGTGGTGGAGTATAACGGTACAATCTCAACCCCACAACACCACTCACCGGTAGTTGTGTAATTCCACTAACGAGAGTAAGGGACACATAATACAAGATCCACACACGGAATTTACAATCATCGTTGTGATCTTAACTCAATCGTTGGGTGTAACCCCCTTAACCCGGCCTAGACGGTTGACCCGAATTAAGAAGGTCACACGGGGAAAACCTAAGTCAACCCGAAAGTCAACCTTGATTAACGACCCTTTTTTTTTCTTTTTAAACTTGTCTAGATGCGCATTAAGCCTAGTTATGATCATACAAACAACATACTCAAAGATCAAAAACATCAAAGATCAAACAGGGACCCAATTGAACAATTTACAACTTTAGGGACCAAATTATAAATTCTGCAAATTACAGGGACTTAACACAAATTAGAGTTACCATCTTGAAATTAATCAGGTTTCATGCTTCTCTGTCAAATTTCAGCTCAAACGGACATTCCAAACTCATACAATTGCACAAATAACATTCAGGACCAAAATGCAAACATTCCAAAACATTTAACTGCCAATGTCAGCCCCCAACGGTCACATGTTCCGAAACAGGGAGAGCCCGTTTCGAAACGCGGGGCCGTTCTGCAACGCGTACCGAAACGAGGGCTGGCAGTGGCCTTTCCGTTTCGGAACGGTGTCTCCCGTTTCGGACGCCTGGGCTGGTTCAAGGCACCCGTTCCGAAACGGTAGCCACTGTTCCGAAACACCCTGCACAGATTGCAGCAAAAAGCTTCCTTAAACATGCAATTAACCAACCAATCATGCTCCAAAAGCTACCAAACTTTACCAGCAACAAATTCAACATATAAGAGACATATTTGCATCAACCAATCAGCATAATCTCAACATATATGAAAAGCCCCAAATTTTAAAGCATGCTTCCTACACAAGCAACCCTTTCAAGCATATAGCCTTCAAAATCAAGCACATAAAGACCAATTACAAATCCAGCATTGCCAACAACATTAAACATACTTAAGGAGTTCAAAACATCTCCCAAAACATACACATAGGTCCCCCATTGCCAAATTGCCAAAAGCTAAAATGTGTTTAAGAAAACCTTCCCATACTTGAGCTTAATTCCACTTGAATGCTTGCCTTCCTTGCTGCCCTCAAAGATACCTTAATGATCTGCACTATTGGTTTAAGAAAACGAAAGAGAGCGTAAGCAAAAGCTTAGTGAGGAATGCTCATTAAAACCATTCAATAATGCATTTATAAAAACACTTTATAAATCATTCCTCAAGTCATCATTTACTCATGCTCAAAAGCAATTTAAACATGCATTACATGCTTCCAAATCATTACATGTCATATTGGCCACAAGTGATAGTTCCATCTTTTTAAAAACAAGATCAACATAAGACTCACACATGGACTTTTAAACACCATTGTGATCTTATAGCACACAAGAACCACACAAGGACTTTTAACCACCTTTGTCTTCTTCCCAAGGACTTTTAAACACCTTGGCCGCAAGGACTTTTAAACACCTTGGCCCATGAACTTTTAAACACCATGGCAAGGACCACACAAGGACTTTTAACCACCTTTGTGTCCTTAACAAGAACCATCCAAGGACTTTTAACCACCTTGATGTTCTTAAGTAACAAGGCTCACTCAAGGACTTTTAACCACCTTAGTGACCTTAACAAGAATCATCATGGACTTTTAACCACCATGAAGTTCTTAGAATCCACAAGGCTCACTCAAGGACTTTTAACCACCTTAGTGACCTTAACCTTTTTCAAAACATCACTTGCCAATATACATCATTATCATCAAAATAATCCACTGTTTTAAAGCATTAAACCAAGCCATATTCATCATGCATTTTAAAGCATCAAACCACATTTAATCAATGTTCAAAAACAAGGAACTCTTACCTTGAGCTTCCTTTAACATATGGCTTACAAAATCAGCAATAACCATGCTAAATCATGCTTTCAAAACAGAATTTAAAACATGCAATAAACCACATTGCACAACAACCAAACCATGGCCAGCACTTAGAGAGTTTTCCGAAAACTTACACTTGAGCTTAGTAAAGTGGTTTAGACTTAAACTAAGCTCCCAAGACATTGGTTTCAAAGCTGAAAACCCAATTTCACTCACCGATTCCACTTCGCCTCTTGCCGAAGCACCAATCAAGCTTCCGGATCACCACCACTTGGATCCAAAGATGACACTCTTGTTTTAAACACATCAAAGCAGAGGATTAATGCATCATCATGCATTAATAGCTTCAATGAAAGCACCTAAACTCGCTTCTCTCATCCACACTCCATTTTCGGCCACCAAACACAACCGAAAATGCATCCAAACAACTCCTCAACAAAGCCCAACCATAAACCACCAAAACTAAACATCCTTTAACATCAATTAACATCTAAAAAGAACCTAATAACATCCTTATACCTCCAGCAACACCAGATCCACAAGATCACCTCAAAAACAACCAAGAATCATAAGCTAAACTTAGGAAATTCAACCTATCCGGGATTGCATTAATCAAAACTCAATTCCTTATCAAATTAACATTCATTAATCATCAAAAACACATCTCAAATCACAGCTTTAACAGATCAAACGAAAATTCACCAAAAATCACCAAATCTTGCATTTTAAGCCAAGATCCATGTCACAACTTTAAAAACCATTTATAAAACACCAATTAAGGATTGAGAACTTAGGAATTTCAGTAAAGAACTGATAGTTTAGAGGAGAAGGACGTTCTTACCTCCAAACTTGAGTTTCTCCTCATTTAGAACCAAAAACCTTGATGAATCAACTAGCAAATGGTGAGGTTTTGTTGATGTGATGATTAGGAATCAAAAGAGAGTTGGAAAGAGAGATTTGAGTGACAAAATCAGAAAGAAATCTCTGGAGAGAAAGTGTTTGGGTTGAGAGAAAATGAGAGACAAGGAAAATTGGAAGTTAGTTACAAAATAGCCAAAATGATTTCCCTCCACTTTTCTTTAGCTTTAAAATCAGAATTAAACATTAAAATATCTTAGAAAAATCTGGAGAAACTCCCTTTCGGTAAATAGCTCCTTAAAGATTCAAAGTTTCAATCCTTTCTAAAACAGTCACGCAACTTTCAAAAATTACATTTTGGTCACTAACCAAAATGTCACCCTTCCAAACCTCATTTTGTAAAATTGATTTCACAGTTCACTTATATATATTAAAAGATGATTTTAGAACATTTTTCCATATTTTTAATGCAACCCGAACTAGGCTTTCCTAATTTCACCTTTTTAGATTCGAACAGCACTTTGACCAAACCGGTCAACGCCCAAAACTACTAATCCCAAAACCGGGGCGTTACAACTCTCCCCCCCCCTTAAGAAATTTCGTCCTTGAAATTTACCTGAAGGAAAGAGATAAGGAAACTGCTTCAGCATGTCTTCCTTCCGCTCCCACGTGGCTTCCTCAACACCGCGATGCTTCCACAGCACCTTTACCAACTCGATGGTCTTGCCACGAAGAACCTTGCTATCCGAATCCAGAACCTTCACCGGTTCCTCATCATAGGTCAAATCCGGATTCAATTCCACTTCCTCCACAGGCATCACATGCGAAGGATCTGATCTATACTTCCGAAGCATAGAAACATGGAACACATCATGAATCTTCTCCAACTCTTGAGGTAACCTCAACCGATACGCAACAGGACCCACACGCTCAACCACCTCATATGGTCCAATGTACCTAGGGCTCAACTTACCCTTCCGACCAAACCTCATCACCTTCTTCCAAGGCGAAACCTTCAAGAACACACGATCTCCCACCGCATACTCTATCTCCTTACGCTTCAAATCCGCGTAAGACTTTTGCCGATCAGAGGCTGCCTTCAACCGCTCACAAATGAGCTTCACCTTCTCGGTGGTTCCTTTCAACAAAGCCGGCATCGAAACCAACTTTTGACCCGTTTCAGCCCAACAAAGAGGAGTCCTACACTTCCTCCCGTACAAAGCTTCATAAGGTGCCATTTGAATACTTGCCTGATAACTATTGTTATAAGCAAACTCCACCAAAGGCAAATGCTTCTCCCAAGAACCCTGGAACTCAATCACGCAGCACCTCAACATATCCTCCAAAATCTGGATAACGCGCTCAGACTGACCATCCGACTGAGGATGATAAGATGTACTGAAATTCAACCTTGTACCCAGAGCTTGATGCAAACACTGCCAGAAACGCGATGTGAACCTCGGATCCCTATCCGACACAATCGACTTAGGCACACCATGCAACCGCACAATCTCAGCAATGTACAGCTCCGCAAGCTTATCCAAAGAAAACATAGTATGCACAGGCAAGAAATGCGCACACTTTGTCAGACGATCCACAATCACCCAAACCGAATTATTCTTCGATGGTGACAAAGGTAAACCAGATACAAAATCCATGGTAACCCTTTCCCACTTCCACTCAGGGATTCTCAACGGTTGCAACAACCCTGAAGGAACCTGATGCTCAGCCTTAACTCGCTGACACACCATACACTTGCTCACAAACTCTGCAACATCCTTTTTCAAACCCACCCAATAGTACTCATCACGAAGATCACGGTACATCTTAGTACTACCAGGGTGCATAGCAAAAGGACTACTATGACCTTCAGTCAGAATAGCACGCCTCAAGTCAACATCATTGGGCACTACTATTCGACTCCCAAAACACAACACACCATCATCATTAAAGTAGAAATCCGAAGGTCTACCCTCCGCGATATCCTGAACATGAGACACCAAGGAATCATCCAGCAACTGCTTTTCCTTGATCAACTGGACCATAGATGGTTTCACTTGCAACTCAGCTACAAGACCACCATCACGCGAAATACTCAAGCTGGCAAACATAGCCCTCAGCTCAACAACTACCTTCCTACTCAAGGCATCCGCAACAACATTAGCTTTTCCAGGATGGTACTCAATCGTCAAATCATAATCCTTGAGCAACTCCAACCAACGTCGTTGCCTAAGATTCAACTCCTTCTGAGACATCAAATACCTCAAACTCTTGTGATCCGTGTACACAGTACACTTCTCACCATACAGATAATGTCTCCAGATCTTCAGAGCAAAAACCACTGCAGCCAGCTCAATGTCATGCGTAGGATAATTGCGCTCATGCACTTTCAACTGTCGTGATGCATAAGCTACAACCTTACCCTCTTGCATCAGCACACATCTCAAACCAACATAGGACGCATCACTGTAGACCACAAACTCTTTTCCTGATTCAGGCTGAACCAAGATAGGAGCTTGCGTCAAAGCCGCCTTAAGCTTCTCAAAAGCCTGCTGTCTCTCTTCTGTCCACTCATACTTAACATCCTTTTGCAACAACTTTGTCAAAGGTGCAGCAATCTTAGAAAACCCATCCACAAACCTCCGGTAGTATCCCGCCAAACCAAGGAAACTACGGACCTCATGAACAGACTTAGGAACCTTCCAATTCATCACCGCCTCCACCTTCTGAGGATCAACACGAATCCCCTCAGCCGAAACTACATGCCCAAGAAACACCGCCTCCTTAAGCCAAAACTCACACTTGCTCAGCTTAGCATAAAGCTGATTCTCCAACAAAGCTTGCAAAACAATCCTCAAATGCTCTTCATGCTCCTCCTCAGTACGCGAGTACACGAGGATATCATCAATGAACACCACAACGAACTTGTCTAGGTATTCATGAAACACACGGTTCATCATGTCCATAAAAGCAGCAGGAGCATTTGTCAAACCAAACGGCATCACAAGGAACTCATAATGCCCATACCTTGTCCTGAAAGCTATCTTAGGCACATCCACATCCTTCCCCTTCAACTGATAATACCCTGACCTCAAGTCAATCTTAGAAAACACAGCAGCTCCCCGAAATTGATCAAAGAGATCATCAATTCTCGGTAAAGGATACCGATTCTTGATAGTCAACTTGTTCAGCTGACGATAATCAATGCACATTCTCATAGTGCCATCCTTCTTCTTCACAAACAAGACCGGTGCACCCCAAGGTGACACACTTGGCCGAATGAAACCACGATCAAGCAACTCTTGCAACTGCGTCTTCAGCTCCTTCAGCTCCTTAGGTGTCATTCTATAAGGGGTAATGGACACAGGAGTTGTATTCTCATACAACTCAATTCCAAACTCCACCTCACGATTAGGAGGTAAACCAGGCAACTCCTCAGGAAACACACCAGGAAACTCCTTCACAACTCTGATATCCTGCACACGCAACTCCTTAGAACTAGGATTCATCACAAAAGCTAGGTAAGCTTCACAACCTTGCCTCAGCATCCTGCTCGCCTCCAAGGTAGACACCACATTGGCAAGAAACTTCACATTCTCGCCAACCACAACAACATCATAATCATCTGCAAGCTTCAGTGAAACTCGCTTATTTTCACAATCCACAACAGCACGATGCTCAGCAAGCCAATCCATACCAAGGATTACATCAAAACCATAGAAAGGCAACTCCATAAGATCAACATGAAAAACATGTTCTTGAACAACCAACTGACACCTTCTATACAACTTTCGAGTCACAACAGTCTCACCAAAAGAACTAGTGACACGAACACCAACACCCAAAGACTCAACAGGTAAACCAAGCAATTCAGCATGCTCACGCAAAATGTATGAATGCGTAGATCCAGAATCTATCAAGGAAAGTAATGACAAGGATTGCAAAGTAAAGGTACCTGCAATCACATCCGCGTCATTCCTCCCTTCCCGCTGAGCATACACCCTTGCTTGACCTCCACCTTCAGGCTGAATAGCCACAACATGGGCTACTCCTCGACCACCTTCCTCTCTCCGCTGGAAATTACCACGGCCGCGCCCACGACCTCTCTGCGGTGCAGCAACAACAGGAGCACGCACTTGGCCACTAGCCAACATAGGACAATCTCGCCTCAAATGATCCGCAGATCCACAACTCCAGCACTCGTTACCAGCTGCCACAACAGGAGCTTGCACCTCCCTCACAGTACGAGGACAGTCACGCTTCATGTGACCACGTGAACCACAAATCCAACAAGCACTCAGATCAGCTCTAGCATTACCTCCTCGAGCAGGTGCTCCACCACCTCTCTTGACTGAGGACTGATACTTCTGATCGCGTCCCCTCTTGTTCCGTCCACCACCGGAACTATACTCAGCTGCCCGCTTTCCAGCACTTGCTCCAGCACCTTTAGCAGAGAAACCCAAGTTCATCTCAATATCCTTGGCTCGACCCACCAGCACATCAAAATCATCATACTCGGTGGCCAGCACATACATCTTCACATCCGTCACTAAACCATAACGGAATCTTTCGCACCTCGCCCGCTCATCAGGTACCAGCTCCAGTGCATACTGACTGAGTCGCACAAACTGCACTTCATACTCAGCCACAATCATGCTCCCCTGGGTAAGAGACATGAACTCACGCTTCTTTTCATCCAGGTACCCCACACCAAGATACCTCCTCTTGAACACATTTTGAAAGAATGTCCAAGTCACATCAGCTTCAGCCATCCCAGCAATAGTGGTCGTCCACCACGTATATGCATCATCCTGTAGCAAGGATACAACACACCCCAGCTTCTGCACGTCAGTGCAACTCATCTGACCCAAGATCCTCTTGGTACTCTCTAACCAAGCTTCAGAACCCTCAGCAGACATACCCCTGAACTCAGTCCCACCAAGACTGCGTAAACGCTCCAAAGGTAGTCTAACACCAGCATCTCCCTGATGCCCAGCTCCTTGAGCTCCAGCTACTGCCGCTCGAAAAGCACCCGCAATAGCTTGCACCAACATCGTCATGTCAGGCATAGCTTGCCCCTGACCAACCTCAGGTCCAGCAGCTCCAGCACCAGCTGCAGCTTCAGCTCTTTCACCCTCAGCACCACCACCGCCAGGTGGAGGAGGAGGTAACACCGCACTACCCGCATTTTCCTCATTCTCATTCTCATTTGGAGCCGTAGCTCACACATTACTTCTCAACTCTCTACGTGGTGCCATACTTTAACCATGCAATCACAATGCAAATAAACAAAGTTAGGTCCAGCAAGGTAAGCAATCCAAGTACTCAAGCTCAATTTCATTTAAAATCAACATTACTTAGCTTTGATTTGGCAATGGGTACCCACAACATGCTACATTACAGCATACAACCCAATCGCATCAAAATCACAAGCCACTAAACATGCTTTCAATCAATCAAGCATACATAGCATACATACTCCAATCATGCACACATTCATTCCCAATTACTCGAGAACTCAGCTCTGATACCACCAAATGTAACCCACTTAACCCGGCCTAGACGGTTGACCCGAATTAAGAAGGTCACACGGGGAAAACCAAAGTCAACCCGAAAGTCAACCTTGATTAACGACCCTTTTTTTCTTTTTAAACTTGTCTAGATGCGCATTAAGCCTAGTTATGATCATACAAACAACATACTCAAAGATCAAAAACATCAGAGATCAAACAGGGACCCAATTGAACAATTTAAAACTTTAGGGACCAAATTGTAAATTCTGCAAATTACAGGGACTTAACACAAATTAGAGTTACCATCTTGAAATTAATCAGGTTTCATGCTTCTCTGTCAAATTTCAGCTCAAACGGACATTCCAAACTCATACAATTGCACAAATAACATTCAGGACCAAAATGCAAACATTCCAAAACATTTAACTGCCAATGTCAGTCCCCAATGGTCACATGTTCCGAAACAGGGAGAGCCCGTTTCGAAACGCGGGGCCGTTCCGCAACGCGTACCGAAACGAGGGCTGGCAGTGGCCTTTCCATTTCGGAACGGTGTCTCCCGTTCCGGACGCCTGGGCTGGTTCAAGGCACCCGTTCCGAAACGGTAGCCACTGTTCCGAAACACCCTGCACAGATTGCAGCAAAAAGCTTCCTTAAACATGCAATTAACCAACCAATCATGCTCCAAAAGCTACCAAACTTTACCAGCAACAAATTCAACATATAAGAGACATATTTGCATCAACCAATCAGCATAATCTCAACATATATGAAAAGCCCCAAATTTTAAAGCATGTTTCCTACACAAGCAACCCTTTCAAGCATAAAGCCTTCAAAATCAAGCACATAAAGACCAATTACAAATCCAGCATTGCCAACAACATTAAACATACTTAAGGAGTTCAAAACATCTCCCAAAACATACACATAGGTCCCCCATTGCCAAATTGCCAAAAGCTAAAATGTGTTTAAGAAAACCTTCCCATACTTGAGCTTAATTCCACTTGAATGCTTGCCTTCCTTGCTGCCCTCAAAGATACCTTAATGATCTGCATTATTGGTTTAAGAAAACGAAAGAGAGCGTAAGCAAAAGCTTAGTGAGGAATGCTCATTAAAACCATTCAATAATGCATTTATAAAAACACTTTATAAATCATTCCTCATGTCATCATTTACTCATGCTCAAAAGCAATTTAAACATGCATTACATGCTTCCAAATCATTACATGCCATATTGGCCACAAGTGATAGTTCCATCTTTTTAAAAACAAGATCAACATAAGACTCACACATGGACTTTTAAACACCATTGTGATCTTATAGCACACAAGAACCACACAAGGACTTTTAACCACCTTTGTGTTCTTCCCAAGGACTTTTAAACACCTTGGCCCCAAGGACTTTTAAACACCTTGGCCCATGGACTTTTAAACACCATGGCAAGGACCACACAAGGACTTTTAACCACTTTTGTGTCCTTAACAAGAACCATCCAAGGACTTTTAACCACCTTGATGATCTTAAGTAACAAGGCTCACTCAAGGACTTTTAACCACATTAGTGACCTTAACAAGAATCATCATGGACTTTTAACCACCATGAAGTTCTTAGAATCCACAAGGCTCACTCAAGGACTTTTAACCACCTTAGTGACCTTAACCTTTTTCAAAACATCACTTGCCAATATACATCATTATCATCAAAATAATCCACTGTTTTAAAGCATTAAACCAAGCCATATTCATCATGCATTTTAAAGCATCAAACCACATTTAATCAATGTTCAAAAACAAGGAACTCTTACCTTGAGCTTCCTTCAACATATGGCTTACAAAATCAGCAATAACCATGCTAAATCATGCTTTCAAAACAGAATTTAAAACATGCAATAAACCACATTGCACAACAACCAAACCATGGCCACCACTTAGAGAGTTTTCCGAAAACTTACACTTGAGCTTAGTAAAGTGGTTTAGACTTAAACTAAGCTCCCAAGACATTGGTTTCAAAGCTGAAAACCCAATTTCACTCACCGATTCCACTTCGCCTCTTGCCGAAGCACCAATCAAGCTTCCGGATCACCACCACTTGGATCCAAAGATGACTCTCCCATTTTAAACACATCAAAGCAGAGGATTAATGCATCATCATGCATTAATAGCTTCAATGAAAGCACCTAAACTCGCTTCTCTCATCCACACTCCATTTTCGGCCACCAAACACAACCGAAAATGCATCCAAACAACTCCTCAACAAAGCCCAGCCATAAACCACCAAAACTAAACATCCTTTAACATCAATTAACATCTAAAAAGAACCTAATAACATCCTTATACCTCCAGCAACACCAGATCCACAAGATCACCTCAAAAACAACCAAGAATCATAAGCTAAACTTAGGAAATTCAACCTATCCGGGATTGCATTAATCAAAAATCAATTCCTTATGAAATTAACATTCATTAATCATCAAAAACACATCTCAAATCACAGCTTTAACAGATCAAATGAAAATTCACCAAAAATCACCAAATCTTGCATTTTAAGCCAAGATCCATTTCACAACTTTAAAAAACCATTTATAAAACACCAATTAAGGATTGAGAGCTTAGGAATTTCAGTAAAGAACTGATAGTTTAGAGGAGAAGGACGTTCTTACCTCCAAACTTGAGTTTCTCCTCTTTTAGAACCAAAAACCTTGATGAATCAACTAGCAAATGGTGAGGTTTTGTTGATGTGATGATTAGGAATCAAAAGAGAGTTGGAAAGAGAGATTTGAGTGACAAAATCAGAAAGAAATCTCTGGAGAGAAAGTGTTTGGGTTGAGAGAAAAGGAAAATTGGAAGTTAGTTACAAAATAGCCAAAATGATTTCCCTCCACTTTTCTTTAGCTTTAAAATCAGAATTAAACATTAAAATATCTTAGAAAAATCTGGAGAAACTCCCTTTGGGTAAATAGCTCCTTAAAGATTCAAAGTTTCAATCCTTTCTAAAACAGTCACGCAACTTTCAAAAATTACATTTTGGTCACTAGCCAAAATGTCACCCTTCCAAACCTCATTTTGTAAAATTGATTTCACAGTTCACTTATATATATTAAAAGATGATTTTAGAACATTTTTCCATATTTTTAATGCAACCCGAACTAGGCTTTCCTAATTTCACCTTTTTAGATTCGAACAGCACTTTGACCAAACCGGTCAACGCCCAAAACTACTAAGCCCAAAACCGGGGCATTACATTGGGGTACTTGGATGAGGTTTACGGTACAATCACAACCCCTCAACATCCAAGGCGACTTTACTTACGGTGCACCCAATCCTATAGTCGGCTAACTATATCCGATTCAAGTACTTAAAAACCATTTCATCACTTGCCAATATACATCAAATACCATCATCAATTCACTGTTTTAAGCATTAATCAAAGCCATTTATCATCATGCATTTCCATGCTTCATAACTAAAATAAAAACATGTCAAACCAAGGATCTCTTACCTTGAGCATCCTTCAATACATGGCTTTCAAAACCAGCATTAATCATGCCAAAACATGCTTTCAAAACAGTAATTAAACATGCATTTCATAACTAATGCATCAAACTATAACTTAGCACATCCGAGGGAGTTTTTCCGAAAACTTACTCTTGAGCTTAGCTAAGTTATTTAGACTTAAACTAAGCTCCCAAAACCTCCAAATAATCGTTTAAAAGTTGGAAAACCATCTCCACTCACCAATTACGTTTTGCTTGTTTGTCGAAATGCCAATTAAGCTTCCGAATCAACTCCAAAAGTGTCCGAAGATGTCTCCCATGTTATAGAAACATCAAAGCAGAGGATTAATGCATCATCATGCATTGAAATCTTCAGCCAACACTCCTAAACTCGCTGCTCTACCTAAAACCAACATTTCGGCTAC
This sequence comes from Hibiscus tridactylites, assembly GCA_958450335.1. Classification (NCBI taxonomy): domain Eukaryota; kingdom Viridiplantae; phylum Streptophyta; class Magnoliopsida; order Malvales; family Malvaceae; genus Hibiscus; species Hibiscus tridactylites. The sequence goes on from OY288277.1 coordinate 69,550,441, forward strand.
CAAACACAACTAAAATCACCTTCAGACTCTTCCAAAACTTTACCCAGCCAAGATCCATCACTTCTAATCATTTCTAAACACCAATCACCATAAAAAAACAATTCTAAACTCGACCTTATACCTCCAGCTATAACAGAACACCAAGAACACCTCAAAAACTACCATTTTCTTAAGCAAAAACTTAGGAAACACAACCTATTCGGGATTGGATTGATAAAACCGCATTTCTAAGATCATCTAATATCCAAAATACATTAAATAACAACCTCAAAACAGAGCCCAATCAATCACAACGAAATTCTTCAAGATCTCTTCCAAAATCTCGAGTTTTTAAGCAAAAATCATGTTTCTAACATTAAAACCATTTATAAAACTTTAATAAAGGATTGACAACTTGGGAATTTCAGTAAAGAACCGAGTATTTAGAGGAGAAGAACATTCTTACCTCTAAATGATGATTTCTCCTTGAGTTGGGCAAAATTCTATGAAAATTCAATGTGGAAATCAAAAGGATTTGATGCAAGATTAATTATGAACCAATAGATGATGGAAATCTCATCAATTGAAGTGAAGATCAATGCAAATTTTGCTGGAGAAAATGTGTTTGGATGATGGGATTTTGACAGAAAAAGGAATGAGAGAAAATTAGGAAAAGGTAGTTATGAAAGTCAAAATTTAGTTTCCACCTTTCTTTTAATTAATTAAAACATTAATTAAATCACCCAAATTAAGGAAAATCTGGAGAAAAACATTTTGGGTAAATTAGCTCCTTAAAGATTCAAAGTTTCAATCCTTTACAAAACAGTCACTACAAAACTTTGCAAAAATCGCATTTTGCTCACTACACCGAAATGTAGTATTTCCAAACCTTATTTTGTAAAATTAATTTCACCACTCTCCTATATATATTAAATGAGGTTTTTTAGATATTTTTCTATATTTTTAAAACATCCCAAACTAGGCTTTCCCTAAAACCTCCTTTTATATTCGAACCGTTTATTCAGACCAGTCCGATTCAGACCCAAAACTTCTAAGCCCAAAATTGGGGTGTTACAACTCTCCCCCTCTTAAGAAATTTCGTCCTCGAAATTTACCTGGAGGAAAAAGGTAAGGAAATTGCTTCTTCCTGTCATCTTTTCTTTCCTACGTGGCTTCTTCAACACCGCGATGCCTCCACAACACCTTAACCAACTCAATGGTCTTACCTCGAAGAACTTTATTGTCTGAATCCAGAATCTCAACCGGCTCCTCATCATAGGTCAAATCTGGATTCAACTCACCTTCCTCCACATGCATAACATATGAAGGATCCGATATATACCTCCGAAGCATAAAGACATGAAACACATCATGTATCTTTTCCAACTCTTGCGGTAATCTCAACTTGTACGCAACAGGACCCACACGTTTAATCACCTCGTATGGTCCAATATACCTAGGGCTCAACTTACCCTTCCGGCCAAAACTCATCACCTTCCTCCATGGCGAAACCTTCAAAAACACACGGTCACCCACCGCAAACTCAATCTCCTTACGCTTCAAATCTGCGTCAGACTTCTGTCGATTAGAAGCTGCCTTCAACCGCTCACAAATGAGCTTCACCTTCTCGGTGGTTCCTTTCAACAAAGCCGGCATCGAGACCAACTTATGTTCTGTTTCAGCCCAGCAAAGAGGAGTTCTGCACTTTCTCCCATACAAGGCTTCATAAGGTGCCATTTGAATACTTGCCTGGTAGCTATTGTTATAAGCAAACTCCACCAAAGGAAAATGGTTCTCCCAATAGCCTTGAAACTCAATCACACAGCACCTCAACGTATCCTCAAGCACTTGGATAACACGCTCAGACTGTCCATCCGACTATGGATGATAAGAAGTACTGAAATTCAGCCGCATACCCAAAGCTTGATGCAAACATTCCCAAAAACGCGATGTAAACCTCGGATCTCTATCCGACACTATAGACTTTGGCACACCATGCAGACACACAATCTCAGCTATGTACAGCTCTGCAAGCTTATCCAAGGTATATGTGGTATGCACAGGTAAGAAATGTGCACACTTCGTAAGGCGATCCACAATCACCCACACCGAATTCTTCTTCGATGGCGACAAGGGTAAACCAGACCCAAAGTCCATGGTAATCCTTTCCCACTTCCATTCAGGAATCCTCAACGGTTGCAACAACCTTGAACGAAACGGATGCTCAGCTTTAACCCTCTGACAAACCATACACTTACTCACATATTCCGCCACATCTTTCTTCAAACCCACCCAATAGTACTCATCCTTCAGATCACAATACATCTTTGTACTACCAGGGTGCATAGCAAAAGGACTACTATGAGCTTAAGTCAGAATAGTGCGCCTCAACTCCGCATCATTTGGCACTACTATCCGACTCCCAAAACATAGAACCCCATCATCATTAAAACAAAAATCCGATGGTCTATCCTCAGCAATATCCTGAACATGTGGCACCAGCGAATCATCTAACAACTGCTTATCTTTTATCAACTGAACCAGAGATGGTTTCTGTAACACCCCGGTTTTGGGCTTGGAAGTCTTGGGCGTTGACCGGTTGGTCAAAGTGTTGTTCGAATCGTAAGAGGTTAAATTAGGAAAGCCTAGTTCGGGTTGCATAAAAATTATGGAAAAATGTTCTAAAATCATCTTTTATTATAATTAAGTGAACTGTGAAATCAATTTTGGAAAATGAGTTTTGGAAGGGTGACATTTTGGCTAGTGACCAAAATGTAATTTTTGAAAGTTTGGTGGCTATTTTATAAAGGGTTGAAACTTTGAATCTTTAAGGAGCTATTTACCCAAAGGGAGTTTCTCCAGATTTTTCTAAGATATTTTAACCCATAATTCTGATTTTAAAAGAATCAAAAGGAGGGAAAAATCTATTTTGGCCATTTTCTCTTTTAACTACCTATTTTCCCTCTATCTTTTCTCTCAACCCAAACACTCATTTCCAGAGATCTAAGTCTGATTTTCATCACCTAAAAACCTTCTTTCAACTCTCAATTGATTGCAAATCATTGTGTCTTCAAAACCTCATCAATTGCTTCAAGTTTCATCAAGCTTTTCTATTCCAAAAAGAGGAGAAACTCAAGTTTGGAGGTAAGAACGTCCTTCTCCTCTGAACTTCAAGTTCTTTAATGAAATTCCTAAAGTTTTCAATCCTAATTTGATAATTGATTAAAGGTTTTAAGGTTGATTTATGGATCTTGGCTAATTATGCAAGATTTTGATGATTTCACTTGATTTTCGTTTGATCTGTTAAATCTGTGTTTTGAGAAGTGTTTTTGATGTTAAATGATCATTAAATTGATGTGGAAATGAGTCTTGATTGATGCAATCCCGGATAGGTTGGGTTTCCTAATTTTAGCTTGTGTTTTAAGGTAGCTTTTGTGGTGATCTTGTGGATCTGATGTTGCTGGAGGTATAAGGATGTTTATAGGTTGTTTTTAGATGTGTTTTGATGTTGATGGAAGTGAGGTTTTGCTGGTTTGTGGCTGGGCTTTGTTTAGAAGTGTTTCGGATGCATTTTCGGTTGTGTTTGGTGGCCGAAAATGGAGGTTTAGTGAGAGCAGCGAGTTTAGATGCTTTCATTGAAGCAATTAATGCATGATGATGCATTAATCCTCTGCTTTAATGTGTTGAAACAGGGGAGGCATCCTTGGATCCAAGAGTTGTTGATCCGGAGGCTTGTTTTGGTGCTTTGGCTTGAAGCGAAGTGGAAATCGGTGAGTGGATTTGTGAAAATGGTTTTCGGCTTTGAAACCAAGGTTTTGGGAGCTTAGTTTAAGTCTAAACAACTTTGCTAAGCTCAAGTGTAAGTTTTCGGATTACTCTCTCTAAGTGGTGGCCATGTTTTGATGAAATGTGAAATGATGATTTTGCATGATTTGCTACTGTTTTGGAAAGCATGTTTTAGCATGTTAATTGCTGATGTTTTAGCATGATTTATGCTGATGATTAAAGCCATGTGATGAAGGTAACTCTAGTTGGGAGTACCTTGTTTTTTTATGCATTGTTAAATGATGATTTAATGCTTTGAAATGCATGATGAAATGGCTTGGTTTAAATGCTTTAAAACAGTGGATTACATGATGTATAAAGTGTGTATTGGCAAGTGATGGTTTGTAAAAGTGAAGGTCACTAAGGTGGTTAAAAGTCCTTGAGTGAGCCTTGTTATCTAAGATCATCAAGGTGTTTAAAAGTCCTTGGATGAATCTTGTTGCGGACACTAAGGTGGTTAAAAGTCCTTAGGTGCTCCTTTCCATGGTGTTTAAAAGTCCATGGGGCCAAGGTGTTTAAAAGTCCTTGGGGCCAAGGTGTTTAAAAGTCCTTGGGGTAATTCAAGCTACGGACACAAAGGTGGTTAGAAGTCCTTGTGTGGTCCTTTCATGGTGTTTAAAAGTCCATGGCCAAGGTGTTTAAAAGTCCTTGGGGTCCAAGGTGTTTAAAAGTCCTTGGGGAAAGTTGTTGAACTTGATTTCATAAATGAAATGTATCACTTGAGCCAATATGACATGTATAGTACATGAGATGCATGAGATGCATGTTTTAATGTTTATGTTGAAGCATGAGATGCTTGTTTAAATGAAATGTGGAAGCATGATATTGCTTGATTTAAAGTATGCTTTGAGCATGTGTAAAGGTTGTTTACAAGCATGATTTACAAATGGTTTTTAATAGCATTATTGAATGGTTTTTAAAGAGCACTTCTCACTAAGCTTTGGCTTACGCTCCCTCGTTTTCTTGATTCAATAATGCAGAGCATTAGAGTGCATTGAGGGCAGCAAGAGGAGGCAAGCAAACAAGTACAAGTAAAGCTCAATGTATGAAGGTTTTATAAGTGTTTTAGCTTTTGTATGTTTTGGCAATGGGGGACCAATATGTATATGTGTTTTGGGAGGCGTTTAAGACTCCCTAGGTATGTTGAATGTTAATGTTGTTGCTGGTTTTTAGATTGAACCATATATGCTTGTTTTGCAAGTCGATGCTTGAGTAGATAGCTTGTGTTGGAAGCATGACCATTGTTTTGGGGCTTTTTGCATGAGATGTTATTATGTTGAATTGATGATGCTCTTATGTCTTAAATATGTTTAATTGCATGCTGGTAAAGTTTGGTGATGTTTGGAGCATGTCTGAGTGTTCAATTGCATGATCTAGTATGCTGGTTTGCTGATTTTCGTGCAGGCGTTTCGGAACAGGGGTGTACCGTTTCGGAACGGGTACCTTGCATGAACCCAGGCGTCCGAAACGGTATGCACCGTTTCGAAACGGTTTAGCCTCTGCCGAGGCCATGTTCCGGAACCCGTTTCGGAACGGCCCGTGTTTCGGAACAGGGCTAGCCTGTTTCGGAACGGTCGACCGTTAGGGGGCTGACATGGTAGTTATATGTTTTGAATTGTTTACGTTTTGGTCCTGAATCTTGTATGATCAATTGCATGAGCTGTGGATGTCCTTTTGAGCTGAAATTTCACAGAGAAGCATGAAACCTGACTAATTTCAAGATGGTAACTTTAATTTGGGTTAAGTCCCTTAATTCTTCAGAATTTACAATTTGGTCCCTAAAGTTGCAATTTGTTCAATTGGGTCCCTGTTTGATCTCTGATGTTTGTGATCTTTTGATATGTTGTTTGCATGATCACAATTAAGGTTAATGTGCATCTAGACAAGATTAAAAAGAAAAAAAAAAGGTCGTTAATCAAGGTTGACTTTCGGGTTGACTTTGGTTTTCCCCGTGTGACTTTCTTAATTCGGGTCAACCGTCTAGACCGGGTTAAGGGGGTTACAGTTTCACTTGCAACTCAGCCACAAGACCCCCATCTTGCGAAATACTCAAACTGGCAAACATGGCCCTTAACTCCACCGCCACCTTCCTGCTCAAGGCATCCGCCACAACATTAGCTTTTCCTGGATGGTACTCGATCGTTAGATCATAATCTTTAAGCAACTCCACCCAACGTCGTTGCCTAAGATTCAACTCTTTCTGAGACATCAGATACTTCAAACTCTTGTTATCCGTGTACACAGTACACTTCTCACCATACAGATAATGTCTCCAAATCTTCAAAGCAAAAACCACCGCAGCTAACTCAATATCATGCGTAGGATAATTGCGCTCATGCACCTTCAACTGGCGTGATGCATAAGCCACCACCTTACCCTCTTGCATTAACACACACCCAAAACCAACATAGGATGCGTCACTGTACACCACAAACTCTTTTCCTAATTCAGGCTGAACCAAGATAGGAGCTTGCGTCAAAGTAGCCTTAAGCTTCTCAAAAGCTTGTTGCCTTGCTTCTGTCCACTCATACTTGACATCTTTTTGCAACAACTTCGTCAAAGGGGCAGCAATCTTCGAAAATCCATCCACAAACCTCTGGTAATATCCCGCCAACCCAAGGAAACTACGGACTTCATGAACGGACTTAGGAGGCTTCCAATTCATCACCGCCTCAATATTCTGAGGATCAACACGAGTCCCCTCAGCCGAAACCACATGACCAAGGAACACAACCTCCTTTAGCCAAAATTCACACTTGCTCAGCTTAGCATAAAGCTGATTTTCCAGAAGGGCTTGAAAGACAACCCTCAAATGACCTTCATGCTCCTCCTCGGTACGAGAGTACACAAGGATATCATCAATGAACACCACAACAAACTTGTCCAAGTATTCATGGAACATTGTATTCATCATGTCCATAAAAGTAGTAGGAGTATTTGTCAAGCCAAATGACGTTACAAGGAACTCATAATGCCTATACCTCGTTCTAAAGGCTGTTTTTGGCACATCCACATCTTTCACCTTAAGCTGGTAGTATCATGACCTTAAGTCGATCTTGGAGAACACAGCTGCTCCCCGAAATTGATCAAAAAGATCATCAATCCTCGGCAAAGGATACCGATTCTTGATAGTCAACTTGTTCAGCTGACGATAATCAATGCACATTCTCATTGTGCCATCCTTCTTCTTCACGAACAAGACAGGTGCACCCCACGGTGACACACTAGGCCGAATGAAACCACGGTCAAGAAACTCCTAAAGTTGCGTCTTCAACTCCTTCAACTCCTTAGGTGCCATGCGGTAGGGAGCAATGGACACTGGAGTGGTGTTTTCATACAGCTCAATTCCAAACTCCACCTCTCGACTAGGCGGCAACCGAGGTAACTCCTCCGGAAACACTCCAAGAAACTCTCGCACAGTTCTTATATCTTGAACGTGCACCTCCTTCGAACTTGGATTCATAACAAATGCTAGATAAGCCTCGCAACCTTGCATCAACATCCGACTTGCTTCCAAGGTAGACACCACATTACTAAGAAACTTTACATTTTCACCCACCACCACTATCTCATAATCACCCGCCAGTTTCAACGAAACTCGCTTGTTCTCAAAATCCACTACAGCTCGATGCTCAACAAGCCAATCCATACCAAGGATTACATCAAAGCCATAGAATGGCAATTCCATGAGATCAACAAGAAAGACATGATTTTGCACTTTTAAAGGACACCTCCTATACAACCTCAGTGTCACCACCGTCTCACCAAAAGAACTAGTCACTTGCATTCCTATTCCAAGCATCTCCACAGGTATATCAAGCGAATGTGCATGCTCACTCAAAATATAAGAATGCATGGATCCAGAATCAATCAAAGCCAACAAGGATAAAGACTGTAGAGCAAAAGTACATGCGATCACATCGGTGTCGTTGCGCTCCTCGCGCTGAGCATACAGCCTCGCCGGTCCTCCACCCTCAGGTCAAACAGCTACCACATGAGCAATACCCCGCTGTCCTTCCTCAGTTCTCTGGAAATTCCCTCGACCACGTCCACGACCTCTCTGAGGTGTAGCTACCCTAGGAGCACGTCCCTGATCACCACCGGCCAACAAAGGACACTCCCTTCTCATGTGGTCTGCCGAACCACAATTCCAACATGAGTTACATGTCGCTGTGACAGGAGCCTGAACCTCTCTCGTTGCTCGAGGACAATCTTGCCTCAAATGGCCACGAGATCCACACGTCCAGCACGTGTTCTGATCAGCCCTCTTCCTATCTCCCTGAACAGGCATACCATGTCCTCCATTACCACGCCTAGCAGTAGACTGATACCTCCTATCCCGTCCTCTCTTGTTCCATCCACCATCAGAACTATGATCATCAGCTCTTTTTCCCGAGCTAGGACTAACGCTTCGGGAAGACAAACCCAAGTTCTGCTTGATGTCCTTCGCTCGACACACAAGCACATCAAAATCTGTATATTCAGCCGCAAGCATAAAAGTCTTCACATTCGGTACCAATCCATAACGGAAACGTTCACACCTCTCCCGCTCATCAAGGATTAGCTCAGGTGCATACTGACTAAGGCAGACAAAATGAATCTCATACTCAGCTACTGTCATGTTGCCTTGCACAAGAGACATAAATTCTCTTTTCTTCTTATCTAGGTATCGCACACCCAGATACTTTCGCTTGAACGCATTCAGGAAAAACATCCAAGTTACATCATTGTCCTCCATTCCGGAGATAGTGGTCGTCCACCACGTATAAGCATCATCATGCAGCAATGACACCACACAACCCAACTTCTGCACATTATTGCAGTTCATTTGTCCACAAATCCTCTTGGTACTCTCCAACCAAGACTCAAGACCCTTCCGAAGATAAACCTCTGAACTCACTCCTTCCTAGACTGTGAAGACGTTCCAAAGGCAATCTCACATTAGCATCATCCTGATGCGCAGCTCCAGAAGCTCCAGCTACTGCTGCCTGAAAAGCTCCAACAATAGCCTGAATCAACACAGTCATGTCAGGAGCAGCTTGCCCCTGCACACCTTCAGGTCCAACGACCCCAGCACCAGCACCAGCATTACCAACTCCAGCACCCTCACCACTGGGTGGTCCACCACCAGGAGGAGGAGGTAAATCCACAACATTCTCAGCATTCTCATCATTCTCATTCTAAGCCATAGCTCTTGTATTCATTCTCATCTCTCTACGTGGCCCCATTTATAAAAAAAACAATGCACTGACACAAATGCAATAAACATAATTAGGCTCAATAAGGTAAGTAATCCAAGTACTCATGCTCTTTTTCGAAAACAAGTTACTTTAATTAGTTTTCACTTGGCAATGGGATCCCCTAACACACTCCAACATAGCATAACATCACAATTGAAACCATGCATCACGATTCACACAACATTTTTTCACCCAAAAGGCTCATCATGCAAATACACATACATCATCCTTATAACAAATCCCAAAGATACGAGAACTAAGCTCTGATACCACCAAATATAACGCCCTTAGCCCGGCCTAGACGGTGATTTATGAAATGAGTAAAAGGGAGATTAAATGTGTTCCTTATAGCATAAATTCGTTGTTTCAAATAACATTGAGTTTGTAACCCCTTAGCTCGGCCTAGACGGTTGACCCGAACTACGAAGATTACACGGGGAAAACCAAAGTCAACCTTGATTAACGACATTTATTTTCTTGTTAATCTTGTCTAGATACACGTTAACCCTAAGTGAGACAAAAATGTAATTTCTATAATTTAGAAGGTCATAACTGATTTTAAGGTTATCAATATGAAATTAGTCCCATTTCATGCTTCACTTCCAAATTTCAACTTAATTGGACATCTCAAACTCAAGCAATTGCAACATCAACATTTGGGACTAAAATGTAAAGCTTGCAAACTACAACACCATTCAAATCAGTGCCCAACGGTCACCTGTTCCGAAACACCCACCTGTCGTATCGAAACGCAGGATTGGAACGGCGTTGACCGTTTCGATACGCGGGTTGGTTCTGAGACCAGTTCCGAAACAAGGCCTTCCAGTAGCCAAATCGTTTCGAAACATCCCTTAGCGTTTCGAAACACGAAGGCCATTTCAGGCCCCGTTTCGAAACACTTGAGGGTGTTTCGATACGGTTTGCCCAGATTCAGCAGCAAAATCTGGTTTTTCATGCATAAACTTATTCAAACCCGACCTAATGACTGCCTAATCAAGTCAACGAGTCATCTAGCATCCAAAGCACATATTTAGAACTCCCAAACACATTCACATCATCAATCATGAAATTTCACAAGTCTAGAGGCATGCTTCCTATTATCAAAACCAAATAGGCAAACAAACTTCAAATCAAGCATTTAAAGGCCATTTACAATTCAACCAACCAAGGCAAACATGCCGCAACGTTAAGGAGTTTAATACATCTCCCAAAAACAAAACTTAGGTTCCCATTGCCAATTCATCAAAACTAATAGTGTATGAAAACTTCACCATACGTGAGCTTGGACTTCCTTGGATGAACTTAGCTTTCTTGATGCCCAAAGCACCTCAATTATCTGCATTATTGGTAAAATAGAGCATAAGCACAAATGCGTAGTGAGGCATGCTCTAAATAAAACCAATACAACAATGCATTTTTAGAAAACACTTTCAACAATGCTTATAAACCACATTCTCATCTCTTTTGCATGATACCTTGCATACTTTTCAAGCATCTCATGCTTCGTTACATTCAAATACATTATATTGGATTTCAAGTGATAGTTCTTAACCATTTCAACAAAAGTCACAATCCGATACGCGGATTACAAGCGTTGTCCCACACGCTTCATACACACTACCGGACTACACAAGGTTCACACTCAAGAGCAATCCCTCCATTGATGTGACACCCGTGGTGGAGTATAACGGTACAATCTCAACCCCTCAACACCACCCACCGGTAGTTGTATAATTCCACTAACGAGAGTAAGGGACACATAACACACGATCCACACACGGAATTTACAACCACCGTTGTGATCTTACCTCAATCGTTCGGGTACTTGGATGGAGTTTACGGTACAATCACAACCCCTCACATCCAAGGCGACTTTACTTACGGTGCACCCAATCCTACAGCCGGATAACTATATCCGATTCAAGTACTTAAAAACCATTTCATCACTTGCTAGTATACATCAAATACCATCATCAATTAACTGTTTTAAGCATTAATCAAAGCCACTTATCATCATGCATCTCCATGCTTCATAACCAAAATAAAAACATGTCAAACCAAGGATCTCTTACCTTGAGCATCCTTCAATACATGGCTTTGACAACCAGCATTAATCATGCTAAAACATGCTTTCAAAAAAGTAATTAAACATGCATTTCATAACTAATGCATCAAACTATAACTTAGCACATCTGAGGGAGTTTTTCCGAAAACTTACTCTTGAGCTTAGCTAAGTTGTTTAGACTTAAACTAAGCTCCCAAAACCTCCAAATAATCGTTTCAAAGCTGGAAAACCATCTCCACTCACCAATTACGTTTCGCTTGTTTGCCGAAACACCAATTAAGCTTCCGAATCAACTCCAAAAGTGTCCGAAGATGTCTCCCCTGTTTTAGACACATCAAAGCAGAGGATTAATGCATCATCATGCATTGAAATCTTCAGCCAACACTCCTAAACTCGCTGCTCTACCTAAAACCAACATTTCTGCTATCAAACACAATTGAAATCACCTCCAAACTCTTCCAAAACTTTAACCAGCCAAGATCCATCACTTCTAATCATTTCTAAACATCAATCACCATCAAAAACAATCCTAAACTCGACCTTATACTTCCAGCTATAACAGAACACCAAGAACACCTCAAAAACCACCATTTTCTTAAGCAAAAACATAGGAAACGCAACCTATTCGGGATTGGATTGATAAAACCTCATTTCTAACCTCATTTAATATCCAAAATACATTAAAGAACCACCTCAAAATAGAGCCCAATCAATCACAATGAAATTCTTCAAGATCTCTTCCAAAATCTTGAGTTTTAAGACAAAATCATGTTTCTAACATTAAAACCATTTATAAAACTTTAATAAAGGATTGAAAACTTGGGAATTTCAGTAAAGAACTGAGTATTTAGAGGAGGAGAACATTCTTACCTCTAAATGGTGATTTCTCCTTGATTTGGGCAAAATTCCATGAAAATTCAATGTGGAAATCAAAAGGATTTGATGCAAGATTGATTAGGAACCAATAGATGATGGAAATCTCATCAATTGAAGTGAAGATCAATGCAATTTTGCTGGAGAAAATGTGTTTGGATGATGGGATTTTGTGAGAAAAGGAATGAGAGAAAATTAGGAAAAGGTAGTTATGAAAGTCAAAATTTAGTTTCCACCTTTCTTTTAATTAATTAAAACATTAATTAAATCACCAAAATTGAGGCAAAATCTGGAGAAAAACATTTTGGGTAAATTAGCTCCTTAAAGATTCAAAGTTTCAATCATTTACAAAGCAGTCACTACAAAACTTTGCAAAAATCGCATTTTGGTCACTACACCGAAATGTAGTATTTCCAAACCTTATTTTGTAAAATTAATTTCACCACTCTCCTATATATATTAAATGAGGATTTTTAGATATTTTTCTATATTTTTAAAACATCCCGAACTAGGCTTTCCCTAAAACCTCCTTTTATATTCGAACCGTTTATTCAGACCAGTCCGATTCAGACCCTAAACTTCTAAGCCCAAAATTGGGGTGTTAAAGAGTTAGATAATATAGTATTTCATTGTTATAAGGTTTAATAAGTTATCTATATTTTGGGATGAATGAGCTCTTAAGTAAGTCAGGTTTGTATATCAATGGTTAAACTGTCAAATGGATGTAATTGATGTTTATGCCAATGATTAGGCTTAAAGTTTAATAACTTTAGTATGCTTTAGGAGTTAAGATTAACCAATGAAATAAAGTGGTTATTGGATAAACTTTGGAACTCACAATATGATTCGATCATAGAGAATCAAATAATACTCAATAAAATGTTTTCTAGTCCTTAATTGACTAGTATAGAAGTGATTGAAATGATCATATTTGGAATTTCCTTATTGATTATCAATTGTCCTTAAGAGGCTATTAAATAAAGAAAGTTAAATGATGTTTGTTAAGGGAATTGATAATATAAGAGTTTTGATGTATTGGAATATATGAAATCTTCCTTATTTAAAAGTTTGTACATTAAGTAATACTTTCAGCTTAAGGCATAAATTACTATCTGATTTGTAATCTATGTTGGTAATCAAAGAGAATTGTTCATGGTGTTAAAACATAGAAGTCTTCTATGTTGACCCTAATTAAAGTATCTTGTCTTTGTACATGGATGAATTTGTACAACTCATGTTTAAGATTAGACTTGCTTAATAACAATATAAAAAGTTTTAAATTTTATTGCCCATTTTTCTTGATCAAGCCTTAACTTGTGAGACAAGTTACGTTTGTGTTTTCTTTTAATACTCAAGACTTGGTTTACTTCTAAGCCGAGTTTAGGGTGCTACAAGGATATCAGGGACTCAATTTCTTCAAGTTCAGAACACATAGATGTTGTGAGGGGTGCATTGGATATGGGAAACTTGACTTGTCCAGTTACCCTTGCATCAAATTTCTCTGCATCTTCAAGTTGAACACCAAATATTTCAAATTATTCTAGTGTCAAAGAAATGGATGATGGGACCTTCATTCCCACAAGTTTCCAAGAAATGGATATTGGAAACTTCATTTCCTCATCTCCAAAACCCATAAATATTGTGAGGGATGAATTGAGAATAAAAAACATTTTAACACCCTCGACCCGGATATCACATTTGAGCCTTAAGCCTAACCTTATCATAAAAGTTTCAACCTGGTTTAGCCCAAAATACATACATTTCATAAAATCCATTAAGTTCAAAGATTTCAATGTAGATACATGATTAAAAACTTTACATGAGAGCTCAATTTAAAAATACATAATTAAAAAACACTCCACTCACGATTTAAAATCCAAAATAGAGTTACAATACAACATAGGGTCCTACAAATACATAGCAATATAATTGAAGTAATGTACTTGGACACAAGTCGATGCTGAAGTCCTACTCCGATGGTGCTCCAATAATGCACGTCCACCTACTAACCTGCAAATAGAAACAACAATTTCGAACGCTGAGCTAACGAAGCTCAGTGGATACACTTCCACTCAACCATGCTTCATGAAAATCATAAATATGAGCATGAAGCAAAAGATGATATCATGGCAATATAATAACATTGGCGCTACCTCTAACTGCCTAAACACATAGAAACAACAAGATGCATTAATCTCAAAAAGCACATATGCATCATACCAAACAAACCTAGAGTGAGGTTCGGTGTCACACAGCCTCGAGAACGTACAATTGAAGTGAGGTCCGGTGTCACACAACATCGAGAACGTACACTCATACTCAGAATCTCTCATCGAGTATCATCGAATGAGGCTTGATATCACACATCCTCTGTAACACCCCAAAATAATAAATAATGCAAAAAAAAGTAAAGAAAAGAATGGAAAATGTGTGAATCTTAAGTGAGGTTGTTGGGGTTTGAACCCACGACCTCACCCATACCTATATGGGTGCTAGACCATTGAGCCATGAGCTTATTCTTGTCAAGTGTTATCTGGAAGTAATTTTAAGTTAATTTTAAGTAGTATAATAAATCTGATTTAATATCTGGATTGACCCTTCACCTACCATTTTTCTTGTTTTACCATTGAAAGAGGGAAAGAGGGAGAGAGGGTTTTTACATTCGGCACCGGCTCCGATCTCCATCACTGCACCGACGTAAGTGCCACCCCGCCACTGGCGTGCTTGTCGTCGTGCAGTGAACTCAAGGCCGCCAGCCACTCGCGGTGTTCCGTCGCCGTTTTCCGTGGGAGCGCGTTTGAATGTTCGTCGGAAGCCTAAGCATCACCGTCTTGTTTCTTGCCATTTCTGACCACCCCCGACGTCCGTTCAAGAAACGGACTTCGGTTCTGTGTTCACGGCGTTCGAGCGAGCAAAACCCCTTAACCGTTCGTTGTTCTGGCGCTGACACGGGCCCCACCGAAGCAGTGCACATTTTGGTTGTTCTACTTCGTTTCGGTAAGATCTTGTGGGTTTTTCCGGTTGATTTTATGTTGTTATCGAGTGAGTCAAGTTGTTGAATCGTTGATCTCTGTTTTTTCGGCAGTTTTGGCATGAAAAAAAGCCTCGACGAAGATTCCGGCGATCGTCCGACGACCCTGGAATTTTGGGGTGAGTGAGCTGGCCTGAACCGACTGGACCGTCGGCCCATCAACCAAACCCGAACCGGTTTGGCCCAAAGCCCAAACACAGTCAACCCGAGCCCATCGTCCGACCCGACCCATCTCTGACCCGCCTGTCCGACCCGTTAACCCGACCAGCCTGTCCGACCCGTTGACCCGACCTGTCTGTCTAACCCGTTGACCCGGTTCGAGTCAACCCGTCTACCGAGTCAACTCAGTCTGAGTCAGCTCAATGAGTCAGCCGAGTCAACTCAGTGAGTTAACTCAGTTGACCCATGTTGACCGTTGACGTCATGCTGACGACAGCATTAACTTTGACCAGTTGACTGTTGACCTGCTGACGTCAGCGTTGACTTTGACCGTTGACCAAAAAGTCAAATTTTCCGAAATCTCATATTTTATGTTTTTCGACGTCCTGAGTCCATTTTTGAAGCCCGTTTTGCAAAATTCTGATCCGAAAGCCTCCGAATCTGACCTTGAGCCCGAACTTGTTTATGTACTTAATTATTGGTTAAGAGCTTGTGAGTAAGGTCTGATCTAGGAATTTGTGTAATTGAAGGTATTCTCGGTTCCTTGGATGCTCGATGATGAGGAATGTCGAATTCGGGTTCGAGGGTATTCGGATGTCGTATCATGAATCAACTGTTATAGCTCGGAACTAAGGTAATACATTACTACCCCTTGTATGCTTTATGTACATGTTGTTATTCGTTAATGCATGCATGCTTATGATGACGTATACTGTAAATTCTGCTTAAATTGAATTAGATTCGAACAATAAGTATGGATATTCATAAGACCAAATTATCCAAATAAGATTACTAATGGGCTAACAGTATCAGAAGTTCTAATAGTTAAATTCAGTTAATCCGCAACTCAATCAACAGTGTGTAAGAATCGAGGCTCAGGATACGGAGTGAGAGATATTAATTATGAAATTACGAAAATGCCCTTGGAGCATAAGTATGACTAAACTACCCCCTCTAATAAAGGAAATGACCTAAAATCTGCATTCGACTTGATTATGCAATTTACACTACCCAAGATGTATGTTTTAATGGAAAGACTTCGACATCATTATGATTGACGTGTGATACAAACTTGGATAACCCCTCAAACTCTGTATAACACATGAATGAGAATTCTCTGAAATATTGTTGAAATCCTAAGTCGATCCTTATGACAGTATGCGTGAATTAAATGAGAATGATCGTAATGACCAAAAAGACGGTAATGCCCTTGAGCACTGAAATGTCTGATTAATTTGAATGACGTTATACCCTCAAGTTCTGTAATGAATGAATCGTCTGTAAAGGGCCGGAGAGTTAGGACGACTTAATCTCGTTTGAGTACGTGAATGATGGAGGTACCAAATGGTAATTTAGAAAGAAATGGTAGATTTACCTTAGTCTAAAATAATCAAAATACCCTCTTGTGTTAATCGGTAACTATGTATTTGACGAAATTCTGGATTTGTTAATAAGACTTAAATAGCTATGGTTCCCTTAAGTGTTGAGAAATACGACACGTGTATGCCCATCGCTCACCATATCGATGTAAGGTAGGAAGATCCGCATAAATTGTATGTTCGATTGCTCAATGTTAAACCGTATAGTAAAGTATGAGGGCAACTGTTCATACATACAATACAGTCAGTGTTAAGTTCTGATGCACGCTAATTACTCACATCTGAACGTTGGTAAGTATTGTCAATTTGGGTTACGCTGCATTAAACAAATTCTGGAGGTATGATAAATTGCTAGAGCCCCTGAGAATTATAATTTTCGTTCTGATATGATTGTGCCATAGTATAAAATTTGTCATGAAAGTCAAATAACTAAAAGGCTATGATAGCCTAAATAATCGGAACATTACTGAAAATATCCGATAACTTAAAAGACTTTAATTTTGTAATTCTTGAATGTCCGGTTAGAAAACTAGTGAGCAAATAGGCCCGAGTTCTGTGAACCATTGCTTATTCAATGTTGATATAATTACCAGAATGTCCATGAACGTCAAAATGACTGTAATGCCATTGTAGGCTTAAACGACTAAATAACTCATGATACGTCTAAAATCTCAAAGATTTTGAAGTATCACCTCCTTAATATCTAGGTTAAACCGTTAGTATGAACCCTTTTTTAATAAGGGCCACATTTCAGAAATTCGTTCAAATCGTCAAAATTTTAATATGTCCCATTCCGTAAATGCCAAGTATCTCCAAGAAATGATATGTCCCACCTAGTGTGTTCCAGGTGTGATATATTCTATTGTATGGATTGTATAATTATTTAATCATGAATAATATTATGTTTGATGAACTTGATATATGATGACATTCTCTGCCTACCAGATATATGTCTGCACAATCTGTATACTTGGTATGTGATCGTTTGATCTGTGATGGTATTGTCTGACTGTTTGATGAATTTGTTAGCGTGATTTGTTAGTTTGACCTATGATGGTACAATCTGTTTGCATGATGAATGTTGAAAATGTCTGCTCTGCTCAATAGTATGCCCATTTATCTGTCAAAAGCATGAACTTCTGTTTCTGATACTCTGAATAGAATATGTCTGTTACATGTATTGTGTTACTCATGTCTGGAATCTGAACACCGATTACTATCTGGGGTATACTGTTGGGTTATGTTATGAAGTCTCTTTTGGTACAGCTCTGATCAAGCTGGTAAATCCTTATGGACTCAAGGTCTCCCCTTGAGTGGCACCTATGCCCATCGGGCCTAGGGTAAGTCCCTATGGACCTAAGGCATCCCCTTAGGTGGCACTTACGCCCATCGAGCCTAGGGTAAGTCCTTATGGACCTAAGGCATCCCCTTAGGTGCCATCTATGCCCATCGGGCCTAGGGTAAGTCCTTATGGATGCAGTTCTGGGGGACTGCATATTGGTGTAAGGTTGGAGGGTAGTTACTAGTAAATCATTGTATGTACTTGAACATTTGCATTGAATTGTTATGTGTTCTCATGATATGATTGATATGTATTTATGCCTATTTGATATGCACCATTTGGTACACACTAGACTTTAAACTCGTTGTTTCCATCTTCGTAATCTATCAACTGGTATAATTCATGTACGTTACTCGAAGATTGAATAAAGAACTAGTATCGTTAATCTCAAGTATAACGTTACCCTGAAATAATAGAAAGGAAAAAAAGGATTGTTACTGCTTGGATCATCATGGAAATGTTATGCTTACCCTATGTCTGCATGAACTTATAACATCTTTTGGTAGTTCTGTATTACTGAGCTTTTCCAAGCTCATGTTGTTTTTACCATCGCAGGTTAAAAGTTTATAGCATGGTATGATGTTTGACATCAGTGTTTGGAGTACCCTCGGCGTTGCCTCTGGAGTATGGTACTGTATAGTTAGTGGCCATGTATGTCATGTATGTCATGTATCGTTTTATGACAGTGTCTGTAAATATTTTCTGAAATTTTTGTTATGTGTTTAAATGATTTCCTGAAAAATGTATTTTAAACAGAAGTTAATTTTACAATTTAATAAGTGTTTTGAGAAAGAAAAATATTTTCATGTGTATTTTCACTGTGGGTCGCTCTTGTGACCCTAATGTGACTTCCTAGGATCCGTTGTAACGCATAGGCGGGTCTAGGGGGTTACATTTAGTGGTATCAGAGCTTAGAGTTGCGTCTTTTTGGGTAGATCGGCCGATCGTCTGTCATAGGGTGTCTAGTATGTGCATGCCCCTAAATCCTGACCGTACTCCAAGCCGTGACTCTGATGTCGAATCCTTTTCTGAAATAACTGAATCTAAACTTTATGTCCGCTGTATCTCGAATCGTAATGACAAGAAATGTCTGTAACATTCGTCTGTGAATTGGATTAACTTGATGGATTTGAATCTGGATAGAGAACTTGAGATGGTTTATGCATACGAAATCGAAGATCTGAATCATGTTAAGAATAAATGTTTGATCGTATGAGGTAACAGATATAAGACTACATGTAAGGTAGCTCGGTGATAATGACATGTTTGAAAATATCCGGAAATAAAAAAATGATAAATGCAGTATGAATCTAAAAGAGAGGTGTTTATGAACCTTACGAAAGAGTTAACTCGGTAGTTACTCTGTTATACACAAAGAAAACAATTGTATGACCTTTATGCTGAAGGTAAGTGCAAATCATTTAAAACCTTGCTTATGTTGGTTTGGTTTGGAGGAAGAATTCACTGGAAGTGTGGCATGTTGTGTAGTTATACATATCATCCCTGACTGACATTGTGTTACATCATGATTCTGGAAGGCTCTATTGGAAGCCTCGAGTACTCGTCTGGATTTTAGGGACAGTTCTTCATCCGTAAATTGATGGTCGGCCTAGATGAGTTATGAATAAAATTATGGGTCATATGAAAGACATCTTTGATAGTTGGGAATGCTTATTATTCTCGATTAAGACCGTTTATGACAAAAGTTATGAGACAAATGTTCGCTTAGAACCATATGAAGTTTGATAAGAATCTAAATATTTATTCTGATTAGTTGATCCAAGATGTATAATGGGATGACTTTGGGTCCAAATACAGCCTAAGTGTCTGAGGACACAACCAGATTGATCTGTGACTGTCTAAGATCCCCGAGAAAAAAGGATACTCTAATGGATAAGTTTCAGCACAAGAACAGATGAAAGAACAATTTTTACATTTCTTTGACTCTGACAAATTTCGAGGACGAAATTTCTTTTAAGAGGGAGAGAGTTGTAACACCTCAAAACAATAAATGATGCAAAAAAAGGAATGAAAAGAATGGAAAATGTGTGAATCTTAAGTGAGGTTGTTGGGGTTTGAACCCATGACCTCACCCATACCTATATGGGTGCTAGACCATTGAGCCATGATATTATTCTTGTCAAGTGTTATCTTGAAGTAATTTTAAGTTAATTTTAAGTAGTATAATAAATCTGATTTAATATCTGGATTGACCCTTCACCTACCATTTTTCTTGTTTTACCATTGAAAGAGGGAAAGAGGGAGAGAGGGTTTTTACATTCGGCACCGACTTTGATCTCTGTCACCGCACCGACGTAAGTGCCACCACCACCACCGGCGTGCTTGTCATCGTACAGTGAACTCAAGGCCGCCAGCCACTCGCGGTGTTCCGTCGCCGTTTGCCGTGGGAGCGCGTTTGAATGTTCGTCGGAAGCCTAAGCATCACCGTCTTGTTTCTTGCCATTTCCGACCACCCCCGACGTCCGTTCAAGAAACGAACTTCGGTTCTTTGTTCACAGCGTTCGAGCGAGCAAAACCCCCTTAACCGTTCGTTGTTCTAACGCTGACACAGGCCCCACCGGAGCAGTGCGCATTTTGGTTGTTCTACTTCGTTTCGGTAAGATCTTGTGGGTTTTTTCGGTTGATTTTATGTTGTTATCAAGTGAGTCAAGTTGTTGAATCGTTGATCTCTGTTTTTTCGGCAGTTTTGGCATGAATAGAAGCTCCGACGAAGATTCTGGCGATCGTCCGACGACCCTGGAATTTTGGGGTGAGTGAGCCGGCCTGAACCGGCTGGACTGGTCGGCCCATAAACCAAACCCGAACCGGTTTGGCCCAAAGCCCAAACACAGTCAACCCGAGCCCATCGTCCGACCCGACCCATCTCTGACGCGCCTGTCCGACCCGTTGACCCGACCAGCCTGTCCGACCCGTTGACCCGACCAGCCTGTCCGACCCGTTGACCCGACCAGCCTGTCCGACCCGTTGACCCGACCCGTCTGTCTGACTCGTTGACCCGGTTCGAGTCAACCCGTCTACCTAGTCAACTCAGTCCGAGTCAGCTCAATGAGTGAGCCGAGTCAACTCAGTGAGTTAACTCAGTTGACCCATGTTGACCGCTGACGTCATGCTGACACTAGCATTAACTTTGACAAGTTGACCGTTGACCTGCTGATGTCAGCGTTGACCTGATGACGTCAGCGTTTACCTGCTGACGTCAGCGTTTACTTTGACCGTTGACCAAAACGTCAAATTTTCCAAAAACTCATATTTTATGTTTTTCGACGTCCTGAGTCCATTTTTGAAGCCCGTTTTGCAAAATTCTGATCCGAAAGCCTCTGAATCTGACTTGAGCCCGAACTTGTTTATGTACTTAATTATTGGTTAAGAGCTTGTGAGTAAGGTCTGATCTTGGAATTTGTGTAATTGAAGGTGTTCTCGGTTCCTTGGATGCTCGATGATGAGGAATGTCGAATTCGGGTTCGAGGGTATTCAGATGTCGTATCATGAATCAACTGTTATAGCTCGGAACTAAGGTAATACATTACTACCCCTTGTATGCTTTATGTACATGTTGATATTTGGTTAATACATGCATGCTTATGATGACGTATACTGTAAATTCTGCTTAAATTGAATTAGATTCGAGCAATAAGTATGGATATTAATAAGACCAAATTATCTGAATAAGATTACTAATGGGCTAACAGTATCAGAAGTTCTAATAGTTAAATTCAGTTAATCCGCAACTCAATCAACAGTGTGTAAGAATCGAGGCCCAGGATACGGAGTGAGAGATATTAATTAGGAAATTACGAAAATGCCCTTGGAGCATAAGTATGACTAAATTTCCCCCTCTAATAAAGGAAATGACCTAAAATCTGCATTCGACTTGATTATGCAATTTACACTACCCAAGATGTATGTTTTAATTGAAAGACTTCGACATCATTATGCAATATGTGTGATACAAACATGGATAACCCCTCAAACTCTGTATAACACATGAATGAGAATTCTCTGGAAATATTGTTGAAATCCTAAGTCGATCCTTATGACAGTATGCGTGTATTAAATGAGAATGATCGTAATGACCAAAAAGACGGTAATGCCCTCAAGCACTGAGATGTCTGATTAATTTGAATGACGTTATACCCTCAAGTTCTGTAATGAATGAATCGTCTGTAAAGGGCCGGAGAGTTAGGACGACTTAATCTCGTTTTAGTTAGACCTGGCAAACTTGACCCGAGAACCGAAACCCGAACCGAATTACCCGAACCCAGACCCGAACCGAAACCGAAAATCAACTCGAAATTGACCCGAAAACTGATCCGAAATTTGATCCGAAACCCGAAATAAACCGAACCGAAACTGAACCGAATTTAGTTGAACCGAATGGACCC
This sequence comes from Hibiscus tridactylites, assembly GCA_958450335.1. Lineage (NCBI taxonomy): Eukaryota > Viridiplantae > Streptophyta > Magnoliopsida > Malvales > Malvaceae > Hibiscus > Hibiscus tridactylites. The sequence continues at coordinate 69,572,737 of OY288277.1, forward strand.
GAACCGAATGGACCCGAACCGAATAGAACCGAACCGAATGGACCCGAACCGAATAGACCCTAACCGAATGGACCCGATTAATAGAAATAAAGAAAGATAAAATAGGAACAGCCGCACAAATCACTAAAATGTCAAATATATTGACTTTATAAAGTCATATATAGGGTGTAAAAATCTGACCAACCTAAAAATTTGATTAAAAACGACTGATCTCTCATTGAACCGAAAATAACCGAACCGAAATCAACCGAACCGAAATTAACCGAACCGAAAATAACCGAACCGAAATCAACCGACCCGAAATAACCCGAAACAAAATAGACCCGAACTAAAACCGAACCGAAACCGAACCAAAACCGAAACCGAATCTGAACCGAAAATATAAGACCTGAAATAACCGAAACCGAAATGACCCGAACCGATTGACCCGTTTGCCACCTCTAGTTTTAGTATGTGAATGATGGAGGTACCAAATGGTAATTCAGAAAGAAATGGTAGATTTATCTTAGTGTAAAATAACCGAAATACCCTCTTGAGTTAATCGGTAACTATGTATTTGACGAAATTCTGGATTTATTAATAAGACTTAAATAGCTAAGGTTCCCTTAAGTGTTGAGAAATACGACACATGTATGCCCCATCGCTCACCATATCGATGTAAGGTAGGAAGATCCGCATAAATTGTATGTTCGATTGCTCAAAGTTAAACCGTATAGTAAAGTATGAGGGCAACTGTTCAGACATACAATACAATCAGTGTTAAGTTCCGATGCACGCTAATTACTCACATCTGAACGTTGGTAAGTATTGTCAAGTTGGTTATGTTGCATTAAACAAAATCTGGAGGTATGATAAATTGCTAGAGCTTCTGAGAATTATAATTTTCGTTCTGATATGATTGTGCCATAGTATAAAATTTGTCATGAAAGTCAAATAACTAAAAGGCTATGATAGCCTAAATAATCGGAACATCACTAAAAATATCCGATAACTTAAAAGACTTTAATTTAGTAATTCTTGAATGTCCGGTTAGAAAACTAGTGAGCAAATAGGCCTGAGTTCTGTGAACCATTGCTTATTCAATGTTGGTATAATTACGAGAATGTCCATGAACGTCGAAATGACTGTAATGCCATTGTAGGCTTAAACGACTAAATAACTCAAGATGCGTCTAAACTCTCAAAGATTTTGAAGTATCACCTCCTTAATATCTGGGTTAAACCGTTAGTATGAACCCTTTTTTAATAGGGGCCACGTTTTAGAAATTCGTTCAAATCGTCAAAAGTTTAATATGTCTCATTCCGTAAATGCCAAGTATCTCCAAGAAATGATCTGTCCCACCTAGTGTGTTCTAGGTGTGATATATTCTGTTGAATGGATTGTATAATTATTTAATCATGAATAATATTATGTTTGATGAACTTGATATATGATGACATTCTCTGCCTACCTGATATATGTCTGCACAATCTGTATACTTGGTATGTGATCGTTTGATTTGTGATGGTATTGTCTGAGTGTTTGATGAATTTGTTAGCATGATTTGTTAGTTTGACCTATGATGGTACAATCTGTTTGCATGATGAATGCTGAAAATGTCTGCTCTGCTCAATAGTATGCCCATTTATCTGTCAAAAGCATGAACTTCTGTTTCTAATACTCTGAATAGAATATGTCTGTTACTTGTATTTTGTTACTCATGTCTGGAATCTGAACACCGATAACTATCTGGGGTATACTGTTGGGTTATGTTATGAAGTCTCTGTTGGTACAGCCCTGATCAAGATGATAAATCCTTATGGACTCAAGGTCTCCCCTTGAGTGGCACCTATGCCCATCGGGCCTAGAGTAAGTCCTTATGGACCTAAGGCATCCCCTTAGGTGGCACCTACGCCCATCGGGCCTAGGGTAAGTCCTTATAGACCTAAGGCATCCCCTTAGGTGGCACCTATGCCCATCGGGCCTAGGGTAAGTCCTTATGGATGCAGTTCTGGGGGACTTCATATTGGTGTAAGGTTGGAGGGTAGTTACTAGTAAATCATTGTATGTACTTGAACATTTGCATTGAATTGTTATGTGTTCTCATGAAATGATTGGTATGTATTTATGCCTATTTGATATGCACCATTTGGGACACACTAGACTTTAAACTCGTTGTTTCCATCTTCGTAATCTATCAACTGGTATAATTCTCGTACGTTACTCAATGATTGAATAAAGAACAAGTATCGTTAATCTCAAGTATAACGTTACCCTGAAATAATAGAAAGGAAAAAAAGGACTGTTACTGCTTGGATCATCATTAAAATGTTATGCCTACCCTATGTCTGCATGAACTTATAACATCTTTTGGTAGTTCTGTATTACTGAGCTTTTCCAAGCTCATGTTGTTTTTACCATCGCAGGTTAAAAGTTTATAGCATGGTATGATGTTTGACATAAGTGTTTGGAGTACCCTCGACGTTGCCTCTAGAGTACGGTACTGTATAGTTAGTGGGCATGTATGTCATGTATGTCATGTATCGTTTTATGACAATGTCTGTGTTGAGTGTGTAAAAGTTCTATTATTTACACCTTTTTAACACATATTTCTGCTGCATTCAAGCATCATTGCATTGCATTTAGGTTAGATTTCAATAAAACATCACAATTATATAAAAGGCACGGATTCTACTGAAAGATGGCTATTTTTGCAGGTATCTGCCACAGTAGATGTCGAAGGCAGGCGCAGGGCAGATAAGCAGGAGAGCTGAACTGGACAAGCAGCTGAAGAAGACGAACCTGTCATGGACCTGTCGTGACAGCATGGTGACAGCAGATTTATGAAGAGGAAAAGTCAAGTGGACCTCGATAGATAGAGAAAAATCTGCTCGTCTGTCGTGTGGAAGCCAAATAATTTTCCAAGCCCCGGATCAAAAGATATGTCAAGCCAAAGCTCAAGGAGAAGAATTTCCATGAAACAAGGAGGCGGCTGAAAAGTAGGAATCCTTAGAGATTTAGTCTTTATTAGAATCTTACTTTTAATTAAAGTTGTAATCCTTGTTACCTTAGATAACTTGAGCCCAAAGCTTATATAAAGGGCATAGATTAACCCTAGGGCATAACCGATTACCCCATAACCTAAACCAAAACCCTGCCGTCCACCCGTCACCGACATGTTCTAAATTCCCCCTAGGGCTACGGGTTGTTTTGTAAAGTAGTTGCAAGGGTTGCTTTGTTTTAGGATTTTTCAAGTTCAATAAAATAAACTTCAAGTTCTTTTATCTTGGTTTTAATATCTTGCAAGAGCATCGGGAGAGCATTGTGAGGTTATCCATTTACTTAGCATCGGGAGAGTTAAGTATACGAAAGAGATAAAAGCGCGTTCTCTAGTTTATAGTTGAACCATCTCGTGCTTAGGGATAAGGCGAGGTTAAGTGGCTAAGGAAGAATTCATACACATCGGTGTTCATCCTTCGATTCACGCCGGGAGGTATCATCAAAGACGTGATCATCGACAGACTTGTGCCTAGGGATAGGGCAAGGCAGATCTGGGATTCTTGCCAAGCTTGAAGTACGGAGTTAGTGTTCGCTGCCGCGACAGCTAACGGACAGCCGCCGCGACAGGTGCTGTCGGCGACGGGCGCGACGGCAGAACTGGAGATCCTAAGCAATACAATACCTGCACTACTGAGCAACTCAATACCAGCCCATTCTCTCTATCTTGATTTCTCAATCCTTTTATTTACGTTTTTACCTTATTATTCGTGACACTTCTCATAAATATTTCCTCTACTTCGTGCAGTGAAATTAGGTGAAGTCATTAGCCCAATCCCTGTGGAGACGATATCTGATACTTCGTATCACTTTACTACTTGAGTCGTGTACACTTGCACTACAATTGCGATAGTCTATTTTTGCAGGTATCTGCCACAGTAGATACCGAAGGCAGGCGCAGGGCAGATAAGCAGGAGAGCTGAACTGGACAAGCAGCTGAAGAAGACGAACCTGTCATGGACCTGTCGTGACAGCATGGTGACAGCAGATTTATGAAGAGGAAAAGTCAAGTGGACCTCGATAGATAGAGAAAAATCTGCTCGTCTGTCGTGTGGAAGCCAAATAATTTTCCAAGCCCCGGATCAAAAGATATGTCAAGCCAAAGCTCAAGGAGAAGAATTTCCATGAAACAAGGAGGCGGCTGAAAAGTAGGAATCCTTAGAGATTTAGTCTTTATTAGAATCTTACTTTTAATTAAAGTTGTAATCCTTGTTACCTTAGATAACTTGAGCCCAAAGCTTATATAAAGGGCATAGATTAACCCTAGGGCATAACCGATTACCCCATAACCTAAACCAAAACCCTGCCGTCCACCCGTCACCGACATGTTCTAAATTCCCCCTAGGGCTACGGGTTGTTTTGTAAAGTAGTTGCAAGGGTTGCTTTGTTTTAGGATTTTTCAAGTTCAATAAAATAAACTTCAAGTTCTTTTATCTTGGTTTTAATATCTTGCAAGAGCATCGGGAGAGCATTGTGAGGTTATCCATTTACTTAGCATCGGGAGAGTTAAGTATACGAAAGAGATAAAAGCGCGTTCTCTAGTTTATAGTTGAACCATCTCGTGCTTAGGGATAAGGCGAGGTTAAGTGGCTAAGGAAGAATTCATACACATCGGTGTTCATCCTTCGATTCACGCCGGGAGGTATCATCAAAGACGTGATCATCGACAGACTTGTGCCTAGGGATAGGGCAAGGCAGATCTGGGATTCTTGCCAAGCTTGAAGTACGGAGTTAGTGTTCGCTGCCGCGACAGCTAACGGACAGCCGCCGCGACAGGTGCTGTCGGCGACGGGCGCGACGACAGAACTGGAGATCCTAAGCAATACAATACCTGCACTACTGAGCAACTCAATACCAGCCCATTCTCTCTATCTTGATTTCTCAATCCTTTTATTTACGTTTTTACCTTATTATTCGTGACACTTCTCATAAATATTTCCTCTACTTCGTGCAGTGAAATTAGGTGAAGTCATTAGCCCAATCCCTGTGGAGACGATATCCGATACTTCGTATCACTTTACTACTTGCGTCGTGTACACTTGCACTACAATTGCGATAGTCTATTTTACACGCAACAAGTTTTTGGCGTCGTTGCCGGGGATTGGCAACATAACTACACCTTTCTTTTATTGCACTTTTCGTTTTTATTTTCGTTTTTGTTTTTGTTTTTATTTTTCTTTAATTTTACTTTTGTGCTTTCAACTCTCGCTTTTCACGAGGTTTTCTTGTTTATGCGCAGATCGAAAAGAGGTGAAGATCCTGAGTATAAATTAGATCCGGAGATCGAACGTTCCTTCAATCTCAAGAAACAGATTCGCCACCTTTTAGACCGGAACGAGTACCTTGAGGAACAGCTAGAGCAGATGGCACATAACCAGCCTCCTGGAGGAGTTATACCACCTGTCGGCGACCCGCCGAGGGCAGATGGACGACGATCATGTCGTGACTACATGCTGAATGACCATGTAGAGCTGGAGACCACGCTGCCGGATATTGATGTTGACAACTTCGAGCTTAAACCTGTCATGTTTAGTATGATCAACAACGCCGGACAGTTTAGTGGTTCTGCGACAGAAGATGCTAGGGAGCATCTCAAAACGTTCCAGGAGATCTGTGGTTCGTTTAGACTGCCAGGAGTTAGTCCGGAGATACTGAGGCTTCGGTTATTCCCCCATTCATTGAGGGACAGAGCTAAAACTTGGTGGAATAAACTTACACCGGGTTCCATTATGACTTGGGCAGATCTAACTCGTGAATTTTTATCTCGTTTTAATCCTTCGCATTTATCTGAGCGATTACGTAACGAAATTGCTACTTTTCAACAGGAAGATGACGAGCCGATGCACGAGGCCTGGGACAGGTTTACTACTCTTCTACGGAACTGCCCAATGCATGGATTCCCCGTCTGGAATCAGGTAACTAAGTTTTTTAATGCTGCTAACCTACAAACTCGTATTCGAATTGATTCTGCAGCAAATGGACTGTTATTGGATAAAGATCCGGACGAGGCCCTGCAAGTTTTGAAACATCTGGCTAAGAATGAGGAGCAGTTTCCAACCGCTAGAAGAGGAGGTAAACGGGTACTTGCTGTCGAGGAAGTTTGTGCTACAAGGAAGTTTGTGCTACTTGTGAATGATGATGAATTACAGGTAGCATTCCTTACTAAAGCAATGAAAAAGTTATTGAATGATGATGAATTACAAGGATTTGCTGTCGAGGAAGTTTGTGCTACTTGTGAGGGGAATCATAGTAGGGATGAGTGCCCAATAAACATAGAAGAAGGAAAATATGTTGGAAATTACAAGCCAAACTACAATTCCAACAACTACAACCCTAATTGGAGGAAGGATCCCAAATTTTCCTGGAGTAATCCTAACAATGCCTTAAATCCGCAAGCATATAATCAGAATCAGGGGGGTCCTAGATTGTTGACGAGACAGCAGCTGCCTCTACAACAGCAGCAGCAACTGCCACCGCAGAACCTGCCGCAGAACCTGCCGCCTCAGCAACAACAGCAGCCACTACCTGCCACGAGTAGTATATTCGAGCAGACTCTGGCCACCTTTATGTCTCAGACTGGTACGTATATGGATAATATTAATCAGTTTGTCAAGAAGACGGAAAACTTCATGGATGAAACCAAGATGAGAATGACAAACCATGAGGCTACCTTGAAATCTCTCAAGACACAAACGGGTCAGGTGTCGCAGCATATTAAGCCAAGGCAGAATGGAGGTTTTCCTAGCAATACTGAAAATGCTAGACCGCCCCCACATGAGCAATGTAAGGCGATTACTACTAGGAGTGGGAAAAAGTTACCAGGACCGGAAAAAGAAGCTGAAACAGAAAAAGAGCCTGCCTTGGATAAACCTGCCGAGGAAGCTGCCCCGACAGGTGACAAACAGACTGCTGCCGATGAGCCTGTCACGACAGCAGAAGCGACAGAGGAGAAAAAGGAAGATTATCGTCCTCAGATTCGTATGCAGTGGGAAGGACGCATTGCTGACTACCGTCCTCCACCACCATTTCCGCAACGGATACAGCAAGCTAAGCATGAATCTCAACTTAAAAAGATTTATGATATTTTTAAACAGGTTCATATTAACATTCCGTTGTTAGATGCTGTTAGGGAGATGCCCGGTTATGCTAAATTACTCAAGGATGTCATGTCTAAAAAATCTAAACTTGGGGAATTTGAAAAGGTTAGAATGCAAGAAGGTTGCATGAGTATTCTTCATCGGCAACCACCCCAGAAAAAGAAGGATCCGGGGAGCTTCCTCATACCTTGCGTAATCGGCGACAGATTTGTGGGTAAGGCATTATGTGATCTTGGTGCTAGTGTTAATCTAATGCCCAAATCTGTTTTTCAGAAACTAGGTATTGGCAAGGCGCGGCCCACGACAGTTACCCTACAGCTAGCCGACCGCTCTTACGTTCACCTCGAGGGAAAAATTGAAGATATTTTGGTAAGAAAGGATAAGCTTATTTTTCCTGCTGACTTTCTTATTTTAGATTGTGAGGCAGATGAGAACGCACCAGTCATCCTTGGGCGACCCTTCTTAGCCACGGGAAGATCATTGATTGATGTGGAGAAAGGAGAACTCACCATGCGCATGTGAACAAGGAATGCAAGGCCATCATTGAGGTGACCTTTGATCAACCCTGCATCAGGTCGGGCTGCCGTGATATACAATTTGGACACTGCTGCGACAGCCACTTACAGACCTGTCACGACAGTGACGACGACAGCACCGACGACAGCTACTCCTCTAAATCCGATACATCCGACACTGAAGGTCAAGAGGAGGTAAATTGGTTAGACCATCGTCCAGGTAAGTTATTCGAACCCTTAAATTACACTTCGGATAACCATTTAATCCAAAAACCATCTATTGTTGTACCACCTGTCTTAGAACTTAAGCCCCTGCCAGGGCAGCTTAAATATGCTTATCTTGGTTGTGATAACACACTGCCTGTAATCATCTCTGCTAAGCTGCCGCAGGAACAGGAACGACAGCTAATTGACATGTTACGACAGCACAAGAGGGCGATAGGATGGACGATAGCAGACATTCAGGGTATTAGTCCGGCAATCTGTATGCACAAAATCCTCCTAGAGGAAGATCATAAGCCGACTATTGATGCCCAAATGCGGTTAAACCTAGCGATGAAGGAGGTCGTGCGTAAAGAGATAATTAAATGGTTAGATGCTGGTATTATCTACGCCATCTCCGACAGCAAATGGGTAAGCCCGGTGCAATGTGTCCCCAAGAAAGGAGGCATGACTGTGATAACCAACGAAAACAATGAGTTAATCCCAACCAGGACTGTGACCGGTTGGAGGGTTTGTATGGGCTATCGGAAGCTTAACAAAGCTACCCGAAAGGACCACTTTCCTTTACCCTTTATTGATCAAATGCTTGATAGATTAGCGGGTAAACCTTACTATTGTTTTCTTGATGGTTATTCAGGTTATAACCAAATTGCCATTGCACCAGAAGATCAAGAGAAAACGACTTTCACATGCCCCTACGGTACGTACGCATTTAGGAGGATGCCGTTTGGACTCTGTAATGCACCTGCCACCTTCCAAAGATGCATGATGGCTATATTTTCAGACATGGTAGAGGACTTCCTGGAAATTTTTATGGATGATTTTTCTGTTTTTGGTGACGATTTTGAGAGTTGCTTAGGCAATTTACAAAAGGTGCTCGAAAGATGCGAAAAAGCAAACTTGGTTTTAAATTGGGAGAAATGCCACTTTATGGTGGATGAAGGGATAGTCCTAGGCCATAAGATTAGCTGCCGTGGTATAGAAGTCGAAAGGGCAAAGATTGAAGTCATAGAAAAGCTGCCGCCGCCAACAACTGTCAAGGGCATTAGGAGTTTTCTAGGGCATGCTGGTTTTTATAGGAGATTCATTGCCAATTTCTCAAAAATCACGAAGCCCTTATGTCATCTCTTAGAGCAGAACCGACCCTTTGACTTTAATGAAGAATGTACTGAAGCATTCAAGGTTCTGAAGGAAAAGCTAGTGACAGCCCCCATAGTACAGCAACCGGATTGGACGCAACCGTTTGAGATTATGTGTGATGCTAGTGACTATGCTGTCGGGGCAGCACTTGGGCAGCGCAAGGACAGGCTGTTTCACGTCATATACTATGCCAGCAAAACATTAAATGACGCCCAAGTGAACCACACTACCACAGAAAAGGAGCTGTTAGCTGTGGTGTTCTCCATCGACAAGTTTCGTTCTTATATACTCGGGACGAAGGTAATAGTGCACACCGACCATTCTGCCCTCAAATATTTGTTTGCAAAGAAGGATGCCAAGCCTAGGTTGATACGATGGATCTTGCTATTACAAGAATTTGACCTTGAGATCAAAGACAAAAAGGGGACAGAAAATCAGGTGGCAGATCACTTGTCGAGGTTGGAAACGGGACAGAGTCTACCCATTGATGATACACACATACTGGAGACCTTCCCAGATGAGCAGCTTTTTGCTGCCGCAATCGCTGTCGCGACAGCCATGGCGGCAGGTAAGTCTTCTAACCTTCCCTGGTATGCTGATTTCGTTAATTTCATAGTTAGCGGAATATTACCTGCTGATCTTACTTATCAAGCCAGGAAGAGGTTCCAAAATGATGTTAAGCATTATTATTGGGACGAACCTCTTCTTTTCAAAATGTGCGCAGATCAGGTTATAAGGAGATGTATACCACAAGAAGAACAAGAAGACATTCTCCATCACTGTCATGCTTCACAATATGGAGGACACTTAGGAGGCAATAAAACTGCTGCCAAGGTGCTGCAGTCAGGGTTTTACTGGCCGACGTTGTATAAGGATGCACAGGACTTTTACAAGAACTGTGACAGGTGCCAGCGGACAGGTAACATCTCGAGGAGAAACGAGATGCCACTGCAGAATATCCTAGAAGTCGAGATCTTCGACGTTTGGGGGATTGATTTTATGGGACCTTTTCCATCTTCATGTGGAAATCTTTACATCCTCCTAGTAGTGGATTATGTCTCCAAATGGGTATAAGCAATCGCAACTCAAAAGAATGATGCCAAAACGGTCCAAAAGTTTTTGCACAAAAACATCTTTTCTAGATTTGGCATCCCTAGGGCGATTATCAGTGATGAAGGAAGACATTTTGACAATAGGGTAATTGCTGCCGCCTTGAAGAAATATGGTGTCAAGCACAGAATCGCGACAGCTTACCATCCACAGACCAATGGACAGGCTGAGATATCCAATAGGGAAGTGAAGAACATCCTTGAAAAAATGGTTAAACCAACTAGGAAAGATTGGTCTTTACTTCTGAATGATGCATTATGGGCATACAGGACAGCTTTCAAGACTCCATTGGGCATGTCTCCATTCCGATTGATCTATGGGAAAACCTGCCACCTGCCTGTCGAGATAGAACACAAAGCATATTGGGCAATCAAGGCAGTAAACATGGACTTGGACAAGGCAGGCCAGAAAAGGCTGTTAGATTTGAATGAGATTGATGAAATACGAACAATGGCCTGCGACAATGCAAGGATTTACAAGGAAAAGACTAAGAAGTGGCATGACAAGAAGTTGCTGCCACGACAATTTTGCCCAGGGCAGCTTGTGTTGTTGTTTAATTCTAGGTTGAAACTCTTTCCAGGGAAGCTTAAATCTAGATGGTCTGGCCCGTTCCAAGTGGTTCAAGTTTTTCCCCATGGTGCCATTACAATTCAATCACTACAGGATGGGCACCAATTCAAAGTCAATGGACAACGCCTCAAGCATTATCAGGGGACTGAAGCCCCAGGAATACAGGAAGTGGTTACTTTAGGTGATGCCCCACAAGGCATCCCTAATTTAACCTAATTGTTATTTTTATTTATTTTATTATTTATTACTATTTATTAGGAAATTAGGTTTATTTTATTCGAATAATGTTACATTTTCTAATTTCAGTTTTTAGGAAATAAAAGAGTCAAGTGAGAAAGAAGAAGTGGCCCAAACCCACCGCCCATCCCTCAGCCCAATAAAGCCCCTTTATGATAACCTGTCGTTTCAGCTGCCGGCGCAGACGGACTTGACAGGCTGTCAACAGGCTGACACTGCAGACGCAGAAGCGTGCGGCAGACGCACAGCAGACGCATAAATGCGCGTCAGACGCGTCAGACACGCTACATTCAATCTGCCGCCCCGTTATTCCCGCCTGCCGTTGCGGCATCAAATGGGCAGCTACTCGACCGCTATATAAACCCCTTCCCATTTGCATTTTTCATCACTTCTGATTTTCTCTCTTGTTATCCTCTTCTACTTTTATCTATTTCTTTCTTTTTCAGCCCTTGCAACCAAAATGTCTTCACGACAAACCCGTCAGAACGTTGCTGTCGCCTCTTCTTCAGCAGCAGCATCCCCGTTCGCCAACAAGGAACTATGGGAGGAACGGAGCTTCATCTATAACAGAGATGCCCCTCTTTTTGGACTCCAGCCGTTCATGATGAAGGCCATAGCAGCACAACTCTGGGAAGACTTTGCTGAGCAGCCGGCAGAGCTTAATGACACCCTGGTCAAGGAATTTTATGCGGCGATCGAAAGTAAGACGGCGACATCTGTCACCGTCCGAGGAGTGACAGTTCCGTTCACCGCCAGCAGCATCAACCATGTATTCGGCCTCTTCTTTGGCCCCAACGATGATGCCCATCAACAATTTTGGGACACCCTCGACGCTGCCGGACATGATGCTGTCATGAGGGAGTTGACAGAGGCGGGAACAACATGGAGCACCAGTAAGAAGAACCCCCACTCTGTCAATAGGGGGCAGCTACTCCCTGAGGCAAAACTCTGGAACGCTTTTATTAAAAAGCGTATCCTGCCGTCATCACACCATACAACAGTCAACCGACAGCGGTTGGCCCTTATTCACTCCATTATGCACGACAGGCCCATCAATGTGGGCAGGTACATGCGAGACAGCATTCTCGATTGTGCCTTCCGATCAGACTCAAGACTCTGCCTGCCGTTCACCATCACCGCCCTCTGCCGCTGTGCTGCTGTACCGGAGGAGCCATCCGACAAAATCAAGAAGGGCAGCGGCTGGACAGACAGCAACATCTCCAACCTCATGGAGGTCTTAGTCGCATCGCCCATCAATGCCTTCGACCCCAACGCCCCCCCTGCTGATTCCGATGATGAACCTGCCACCGAACCTGCCCCAGAAGCTGCCACCAACACCGCTCCGGCAGATCAGAACGCCCACATCCTTGCTGCCATCTTGAGGATAGAGGAGCGCCAGATGGGTTTGATGACCTTCATCCGTGACTTCTCCAACGCAACGGTAAATTTCATTGCCAATACTTTGAATTTCCCGGATGTCATTTTCCCCACCTTCCCCGCCCATTATTTCAATATCCCCTCCCCCACTCCCACACCACCTGCCTCTCCCCACGGAGAATCTGCCTCCTCCACACCTTCCCCGACGGCAGCCGGCAGCCCACCGGCAGACACCTCTCCGCGAGGAACCAAGCGAGCTGCCACTGAAGACAGCCCTCTTGTCCGACGGAATCTGCAGAGCGACTTCACGCGAGTCAAACGCATCAAGCACGTGGCAGACAAGAGAAGGCTGTCAAAAGCTATAATCACCAGCAACTCATGGGACAGCAGCGGCAGTTCCGATATCAGGCTAGTAGAGCCACCTGCCCTTCAACCTGCCGACGACCCTGTCCCTCAACCGGATGAAGACCCTGCTGATCAACCTGCTCCGGAACCTGCCCAGCCACCACCTCAACGCAGACGCCACCATCAGATCCGCGTCAGCAGCAGCAGCGAGGACAACGAATAAAATTTAAGTTTTTATGTCTTTTTCTCCTCTTATTGCTGCCTGCCTTTATTTTGTGATGTACTTTTTCCTTATTTTATTTTGCATGTCATTTTGCATTGAGGGCAATGCAACCCTCGAGTTTGGGGGTGGCAACCCTCCATTTTAATGGAGTCTTAGTACATCTTTTATTAATTATTTGTGTCTTTTTATTTATTTAAGTTCTTTTAAAAAAAAATCAGAAAATTTAAACTGTTGGCTTAAAACTGTGAAGTTAACTTACCTGTCATGACAGCTCTGTCGTGGCAGCATCTTTAGGACAGGTTAAGGAAAAGTTTAGAGCCTTTCTATAGTTCTGAAAATTAAACACCTTTGTGACTGTTATATTGCTTAGATTTTTTAGCCAAACTAGAATAGGATGCTTAGAACTTGAATAGCCCCTAGAGGTGCCTAACACTAGCTCTAGGAAAGAAGTTTAGCAAAAGAAATTTGAAAACCTAGAGGTGCCCGAAACAGGCTCTAGGAAGCTAACTAGAGGTGCCCGAAACTGGCTCTAGAAAAACTTAGCTTAAAAATAGAAGAAAAAGAAGCATGAAAATGTGCCTTCTAAAAGAAAGTAAACTTTGGCATAAAAATTCGAGTTAAGGAGTTGAATATTCTAGTGAAACTAAGAGAGTCTTAGCATATAACTGTTCACAAGCATGCACACACTGCACGAGAGCTATAGGGAGACTCCGGACAGATCCTAACCCTTCCGACAGGTTGCTGCCGCCATAGAGATTGAGCGACGGGTAAGGGACAGTTCACTGTTTGAAGGCCAACACAAAAATTTCATTTTTCTTTTAAGTTTAAATTGCTTGAGGGCAAGCAAAGACTTGAGTTTGGGGGTGTGTTGAGTGTGTAAAAGTTCTATTATTTACACCTTTTTAACCCATATTTCTGCTGCATTCAAGCATCATTGCATTGCATTTAGGTTAGATTTCAATAAAACATCACAATTATATAAAAGGCACGGATTCTACTGAAAGATGGCTATTTTTGCAGGTATCTGCCACAGTAGATGTCGAAGGCAGGCGCAGGGCAGATAAGCAGGAGAGCTGAACTGGACAAGCAGCTGAAGAAGACGAACCTGTCATGGACCTGTCGTGACAGCATGGTGACAGCAGATTTATGAAGAGGAAAAGTCAAGTGGACCTCGATAGATAGAGAAAAATCTGCTCGTCTGTCGTGTGGAAGCCAAATAATTTTCCAAGCCCCGGATCAAAAGATATGTCAAGCCAAAGCTCAAGGAGAAGAATTTCCATGAAACAAGGAGGCGGCTGAAAAGTAGGAATCCTTAGAGATTTAGTCTTTATTAGAATCTTACTTTTAATTAAAGTTGTAATCCTTGTTACCTTAGATAACTTGAGCCCAAAGCTTATATAAAGGGCATAGATTAACCCTAGGGCATAACCGATTACCCCATAACCTAAACCAAAACCCTGCCGTCCACCCGTCACCGACATGTTCTAAATTCCCCCTAGGGCTACGGGTTGTTTTGTAAAGTAGTTGCAAGGGTTGCTTTGTTTTAGGATTTTTCAAGTTCAATAAAATAAACTTCAAGTTCTTTTATCTTGGTTTTAATATCTTGCAAGAGCATCGGGAGAGCATTGTGAGGTTATCCATTTACTTAGCATCGGGAGAGTTAAGTATACGAAAGAGATAAAAGCGCGTTCTCTAGTTTATAGTTGAACCATCTCGTGCTTAGGGATAAGGCGAGGTTAAGTGGCTAAGGAAGAATTCATACACATCGGTGTTCATCCTTCGATTCACGCCGGGAGGTATCATCAAAGACGTGATCATCGACAGACTTGTGCCTAGGGATAGGGCAAGGCAGATCTGGGATTCTTGCCAAGCTTGAAGTACGGAGTTAGTGTTCGCTGTCGCGACAGCTAACGGACAGCCGCCGCAACAGGTGCTGTCGGCGACGGGCGCGACGACAGAACTGGAGATCCTAAGCAATACAATATCTGCACTACTGAGCAACTCAATACCAGCCCATTCTCTCTATCTTGATTTCTCAATCCTTTTATTTACGCTTTTACCTTATTATTCGTGACACTTCTCATAAATATTTCCTCTACTTCGTGCAGTGAAATTAGGTGAAGTCATTAGCCCAATCCCTATGGAGACGATATCCGATACTTCGTATCACTTTACTACTTGCGTCGTGTACACTTGCACTACAATTGCGATAGTCTATTTTACACGCAACAGTCTGTAAATATTTTCTGAAATTTTTGTTATGTGTTTAAATGATTTCCTGAAAAATGTATTTTAAACAAAAGTTAATTTTACAGTTTAATAAGTGTTTTGAGAAAGAAAAATATTTTCATGTGTATTTTCACTGTGGGTCGCTCTTGTGACCCTAATGTGACTTCCTAGGATCCGTTGTAACGCATAGGCGGGTGTAGGGGGTTACATCCTCGGGAACGTACATCCGACATCTCATTTTGTAACACCCCGAAAAATTGGCTAGAAGATTCGGCTAAATTATTGGAATCGGGTTGGGATTTTTGGCTAGGCTTTAGCTAATTAATTAATTCCAAAAAGTAATTTGAGTAATTAAATTGATTTTCGATAAATTTATCATAACAAATATTTATGAAAAATATATTTAACGAGTTTAATAAAGGATGAAATTGAGTTTGAGTAATTTTAAATGAGTTGTTTTAATATTAATTAAATGGTGACTATTTTATAAAAGGATGTAAAATATTAATAATGACAATTTTTAAAAAAGGACAAAACTAATGTTTTAATGGAATTATTAGATTAGATAAAAGGAAATTTTTGTCCACTTGTTTTTAACAAAAAGAATTTGACAGTTGTAATTTTCTAAAAATATGAGAATGATATTTTTAAGTTTCTCTCATTTTCTTCCAAACAAAATTTAGAAATTTTTTGATTCTTTAGTATTTCTACTTCAGTTTCTTCTACATTTATTTCTAAACAATTGTGGATGAGGGATTTTGATTTCTACATCATTTACACTGTTTTTTTTTTGTTGGAAATCGAGAATATAGTTCGTCTTCAAGTTGGTTTTTCATGAAGCAAGGTGGAAAAATGTTCTTTAATAGTTCTCTACATGATTTTGATTCTTAATCTATGATTTTTCATGCTTTAGGATAATTAAAAATGAATTTCTAATTGAATTATTGAATTTTAATAGATTTTCTCCTAAATCTTGATTAGATTATAGTAATCAAATGATTTCTATGGAGTTCTAATGTTTTGTGCATGGATAATAATAATCTAAAGTTGATTTTGTAATTTAATTCCCGAAATTAATCTAATTGTTTGAATTTAGATTTTTTAATGGGGTACTTAGTAGAATGGTTGATTACATATTAAGGTGCATCAATTATATTCAATGAAATGTTTGTAAGAATTGTTGAGCTAAACATAAAAAGAGTCGATCAGCCCGAAGCAGGGCGCTAGCAGGGTAGTGTTGCTGCCGCCAATACCTTCGAAGGTTTTGGCTCGGTGATGCGACTACTGCTTCTCATTTATATATGTATTAGTTGAAAAAAATGGATTTGAAAGTGGGATTAGAATAAAAGCTCCCCTGCTGTAGTGAATTGAAGGATTCAAGTGGTTCATGGCTGTGCGTGGGTCACGGACATGAGAAATAATTTTTTTTAGAAATTTGTGCAATAGGGTATTATAATAAATTGCTTACTTAGGTTTGATCCGACCCTTGAATTTTCTAACGGAGGTTAGCAAGCATTTGGACGATTTTCGATTAGGCGTCGTGGCATTGGCGTTAAGACGTTGGCATCGAGGCGATAGCAAGTTGGTGAGTGCAAATGTGTTTTGATATTATAAAAAAGTTTGATTTATGACTTTGGGAGTTTGGTTAAAGCCTAGCAAGCTTATGTAAGCTCGAAAGTAAGTTTTCCCTATTTCGCCTTTTGAATATCGGTTTGATATGAATATTGATTTACATGTTTTAGTTTAAAAACATGGATTGATTTATTTACTGTTTTATGCACACACAAAAATTAAATGATATGCAATGATTTATTAAGTATATGGATGTCTAAGAGCATTGAGAAATAGCTCTTCAATGGAATGTGGTTGTTGTATTTGGCAATGCGGTTTTGCATATGGAAAATACTCTGTTAAATGCAGGTAAAGAACAATGAGGTAACATGGTTTGAAAGTATATATTGGCTAAGTGACAATGAAATAAATGTTATCGGATATAGTTGGCATGCCACATGGTTTAAAGTGCACTATAATAAGTCGCTTATGTGTGTCGAGGGGTTGTGAGTGTACCATTTCTCTACCATGGGAAACACATCGATCGAGAGGTTAATTGTGTCGTATTCTTCTGTTGGTGGATATTTTTTACATCATAACCGTTGAGGGGTTAATTGTGTCGATTGCTTCGGTTAGGGATGTATGTGAAGTAGTCTTGGAAACTACTTGTAAATTAGTGTATCCGATGTGTTTTATGCAAATGGAAAGGTTTGATTTTGGGTCACTTTAATGCCAATATATGAATCAATGTATCATGGTAAATGTATTATGTTTATTATGATGTGCTTTATACATGTTGTGCTGTTTAAGCTTTGCTATTGGAAGAATAAGCATGTGAAGACTAAAATTGAGGTTTGCATAAGGATTATGCTCGAAACCCATGACACATGTTTATGTTTATGAGTTAATATGTTTGAGAGTTATGTGTACATGATTTAAAAAGTTTTAGCAAATGAACATCTAGTTCCAAAGATTGATTCTATACATTTGTTTAAATGCTTTGGAAATGGAGAATTTGACTTGCTTTAATATGAGTTTTTAATATCGGTTTTGATTTTGAAAATGCATTGACGTCTAACCTTTTTTGAGCGCACTTACTAGGCATTATATGCTTACGCTCTTTTTTCTTCCATCAATGCAATGAATTAGGCAAATGTGGAGTTGCGGTTCGAGGCAAGGATGGATCCCAAGACAAGGGTTGGTGTTATCCTTATTTGTAACAAGACAATGTGGGTTAACCGTCGAGATGACATTTCGTTATAAGACATGTTTATATTGTTGAATTTTATATTATGTTAGATGATTTTATTTAATGTGTATTATGTTGGTTTTATTTAATGTCAAGTACATTTATTGGTTATGATCTAATGATTTAAAATGGTTTAAATAATGATTGGATCAATTGTTTGTGTTCTAAGTGTACATAGTCATGTACTTCTATTTCGTAATTGATCTATGGCCTATGTTTGAGATCTTGACCATTTGATGATTATTGGTTAATGCTTTATATTGTTAGGAATGCATGCCTTTAGATTACTTGTTTGAGTATGAAATGTGTTGATTAATTGGCATGTAATTAATTGAGCTGAGATCTCAGATGTTTGGCTGAGAGGTTATTACACGTCTAGTAGTACCGGTATGAGACTCTTAGGATCGGTACACAGGTTTGAAAAAGGTTCAGATTTTTTTAAATTCTGAATAGAGTATCGGTACAAGTAGCCAGCGTATCGATACGCCCTTGTATATTTTGTATCCGATTGCGGTATACAAGAAACTGTACCGATAAGCATTTTAGCTACTAGAATCCTCTGTTCAAATAATTTCTTTAGGGATCGGTACGAGTTAATATCGTATTGGAACAGTCAATATTTAATTTGGTTAATGGATTTGACTAAGTTTAGATTCTTTGTATTTTGGTCCCTAGAATGCTAGTATTTGCAATTGAATGCCTTATCGATGTTCGCATCAAATGAAAATTGAACCGCTTCTTGTATGAACACGGTAGGTCTTAATAATGCATCTAGATAAGTAAAAAGAAAAAAAATGCACCGTAATTCGAGTAAATCAGTTCGGGTTTGATTCGGTAAACTCATTGTAATCTTCTTGATTCGGGTCTAACGTCTACGCAGGGTAAAAAGGGTTACACATCTCATGGTGTTGCAACACGCTCTTTGGGTATTCGGATCCCAACAATCAAGGGTAACTCTACCACACAAGTGCCCTTACTTGGCACACATAATTATCTAATTCACCAAGGAACCCGATGGTTACTATTACAACAATCACCCAAGGTTTACCACATTATTACACATTATGCTCGTACATGAGGTTTAAATCTCGGTTTCTGAGTTTTACTATTTATTATACCATATCAGAAGCCCATTGGACCATAGTCCTCGAATTATAAGCCTCACAAACTCAAAATGCATTTTTCAGACAGATTGCCCAGTGGGTATCGATACCCGACAATGTGTACTAATACGCCTCTCTAGGTACCGATACCCATCTTATGTGTACCGATACTCGACTTCATATACAAAGGGGTTAACCATTAATCTTGTACCGATACACGAGGTTCGTGTATTGATACCCCTTCGGTACAAATATGCTCCCAAGCGTATTTGTATACTTTTTCGCTATTGGAATTTGTTGAAACAAGGGGGTAGTGATACCCACACTATGAGTATCGATACGCCCTTCAAAGATTGTATGTTTTCATCATTCAGAACACAGGGTACCGATAAACGTTCAACCTGTATCGATACACGAACCTAGAATTCATTTTCTAGAGTTCGTAAATCCCTTCTCATGCCTCTAAAAACCTAATGGCAAGACCCCAAAACGAACCTACAAGTTATGGAAGGTAGTTTAAGTGGTTTCCTACCTTTTTCTAAGCCATTTTTACACCAATTTTAGAATTAGCTATTAGAGAGGTGTCAAGCACTCAAGCAACCAAAACATCAACCAAGCAACAAGACAATCAAATTTATGATTTCCAGGAACACAAAGGAGTTAGTAATGAACTAAACTTGATTCTAAAGCTGGAAAGGAAGCCTCTAACCAAGCTCCTCAAGCTTTCTTCTTTCCAAGATCCTTAGAAGAAATTCCAACCTCTTTCACTGCACAAGAAAGTTGTAAACGACTTACAACTTTTAGGAGATAAAGAATCCAAATAAACTTACTCTTAGGGATGGAAAAACGAGATTGAATCTCCTCTTAGAACTCTTCCACAAAACCCACTATATCCAACCTTCACCAAACTTGATGAATCTTACCTCCAAATGTAGATCCTTGAATGCTGAACAACTTGTCACAAACCCAAAATCCTTGATTCACACTCCAAGACACAAAGATTCAACATTTCTCCTTTGGGTTAGGGTTAGGAGATGAGGATGGATGAAGGTAGAAGACAAAGGGGACAATGGTGAGCTCATTCTCTTTCTTTTCTGCAGAGAATTAAAGAGCCACCTTCCCTTTCCTCTTCAAAAAGAGGAATTTACCACACTACCATCCCACAATCTTCCTAACTCAACTAAAAGCCCAAAACTCAAGCCCAACAACCATATACAAGCTCACTAAGGCTCTGAAAGACTCAAACTCTCGACACGATGCATTTTGAATAGTGATGCACTTTAAAGAAAATATATTCGTCGTATCAAGTAATAAAGTGAGAGTAGAGTGTCGAACCCACGAGGATTTGATTAATAAATACGAAGTCATCGTACTTAGGGATGTGCTTGCAAGTTTAGGTGGATGTTGAATTAAGTAAACTAAATTTTATCAATCTACAGATAACAATGATAAAGACAAACAACTGCAATGACTTAATAATTAATTATGAATGTTGGGATTATTTCTAAGGATAGATGCTTGATTGTCTACCTCAATGTTATAGTGATGGATAATACATGTCTGCGTAAACCCTTAAGTTATTCATCTACTCGATATGATTTTCTAATGAACTTCTGACTCTCTCGATGCCTAAAAGTTAATGACTTTGCAATTAAGGTGATACATGTCTGCATTAACCCTACTACTCTATTATCTGTTTAAGAACTCCTTTTTAGTCGTTGAAAACCTAAACTTATGTCTAAGCCAGATTAAGACTAAGTTAACAGCTTAGCCCTACTATTCATGTTTGTATAACTTAACTCTCTCGAATATTAAGCCACCGATCAATAGTTAACAGACCTCTCTCGAATAGCTATTATGATTAACTACACATTAAGAACATGACCATAATAGATGAAGATAAAAACAACTAAAGCATTAAAATAAAATAATCAAAACATAAAATCCAGGGACGCAATAATCCAAACTAAAAGAGTTTAGCACATATCCGAGTCTAAAGCAACCATAATTAAAAGTGTAATGTACGACATTTTATCTAGCAAGATAAAAAGAAGAGTCGAGCGTCCTCAACAAGACTCCCTCCAAGCTGTCCAACTTTGCTGCAGGCATCCTCTCTGTCAGCCTCTCTTGATGGTGTCATTCGTTGACGAGAATCATCTAAATTTGCCCTTGTTGTTCTCTGTAATCTCAAAGTAGGATTGTCGTCTGAATCGTGCTCTCTATCTATTAACCTCTCCTAAGTAGTGTTCAAGTTTTTTTTTATAAAGGTGGTGAAACCAGGGCTTCAGTACCCTAAACTTGTGCGACTTCATTAAAGAAAGCCAATTGTTTCCCGCTTCATTAAATGTTGTGTATCTAGGAGAAAGTCCACATAGGCAAAGGTAGATTCATCTCCAACTCTTTATGCCTCGTCAGCTCCAGCCATGTGATCTGCTCCTCTCTTGCTCTAGTAATCCTCCAGCAGCCACCAAATCCGGCACATCCACCACAAAACACCACCTTTCCCGTGAAAATCACCTATATATATGACAATTTAAGCACATGTGGTGTAACTCCCTATCTATATGCAAATATATACAATCTAACCTAAATGCAACCTATATGAGCTTGAAAACATGAAAAAATACAAGGATTAAGGGAATATAAAATAGAACAATTACACACTCGTCAAATATCCCCAAACTTGAAATGTTGCTTGTCCTCAAGCAATGCAAAATGAAAACAAGAAAAATAAAAAATAGAAAAATAAGAATAGTAAACAACCCATAAGGCATACAATTCACTAAGCTATGATTACAATGATTCCAAGTTATGATGCAGCAATAATTCATTTCTCAACTATGCTGATGATAATCATGTATATTAGAGCTTACAATTTTATCCAAAAGATTAAATCTATTGTAAGTGTAGTTTGTGCTTGATTACATGCATTCATCACTTAATAGTCTTAGAGAAGCGTAAGGGTTGCTTTCTTTTCTGCCTTGGCATACTGATTTTTCCTTTTCAAGCTCATTCTTACTCACTATTCTTTTATGTTTGGAAACTGTATCCTTGGGACTTCAGCTCATCACACTAACCCTTCGGCACCTGAAGATGGATTGGAGCAAACAACCTATCCTCGAGCCCTATGAGCAATGTCATCATGTGAAGACTTTCATTCACTTATTGCAAGTACTATCATTCCTACCAGGGAAAGTTAAATGGAGCAAACACAACTCACCTAATGTGCTAAGATAACAAGATGCACAGAAGAGTGTCCATCAACACTTTTGTTTAAATTATCAAGTCTTTAATTTATTTTCTTGTTTTTTTAGGAAGGTTTTAGCCTTTGTTTTGCTATATTGAGCATTTATGTTCTTTCCTTTGATTTATGCTTAAGCATCAAAAAGTCGACCTAGAGTATCCCTAAGATTTTTTAAGTGTCAAATTGCATGCAACTTGTGGTTTTAAGGGCTACAACATATTTATCATTAAGCTTAAAAACTAGAAAGCTCTTAACACCTTGGAAAGCATCAACATAGATCCATCATAGGAAGTCATAATCAATGCATCAACAGATTCAGAATCAAGGGATTCATAGAAAATGGAACCTATTGGACAGATTAGACTAATTACAATTCTATTTTTTTAATTTTTTTTAAAAATTTATCTTAAATTTAACCTAATATATATGTGGGTATGTACTCCCCAAAATTGAAAAGAGCATTGTCCCCAATGCAAAAAGAAAAAGAAAAAGAAAAAAAGAAATATCAAGGAAAAGCAAATTGAGCTAAAAATGCAAATGCAAAATATAAATAACTAAACAAAACTAAAAATAAAATAAAAGTAAAAATAATCCAGGGAGTTATTGGGGAGGTGGTTCCAGGATGATGATGCCCTTGCCTTTGTCCCGAGCGGACCTGTTTCTTGGCAAGGCTGGAGGACACGCCAACGTCAGCATCTAACTTTGGCCTTTTTTCTTGAGGTGGTGGGGTCCTCTTGTTCCAGCATAGGAGGGTTTTTCTGAGTGTCAAGGAAGAGCTGTTGTGGAAATATTTGAAATACCATTGGCTCGTTTGGCAAGAGCCTCTAAAACAATAGTTGGGTCCTCGTGTCCCTTTGTTTGGCGGCAGAGAAGAGCGGATGGAGAGAAGTCCGAATGGTTTCCGCCACAATGTCTGTTATGAATAGAGAAGAGGCGGATAGAATAGTGGAGGGTGCAACATAGGCATATCCTTTTAATCCCTTCACTTGGAAGGGAAGTAGTCGTGGTCGGTCTGCCACAATTGTGTCCCCTTCCTAAGTGGGGACCCTTGCTTGGGCGCAAAGAGCAGTGATTAGGTTAGGGAACGACAAACAATTGAGTTTACTTATGGTGGTCGCACCCTCTATGATGGCTACCTGAATCAAATGCGTCGAGAATAGGTTATGTCCGTCAATAAGAAAGTCCAGCAATCGCATTCGCCATAGTGAAAAAGTTTCTCGATTTTTAGTAGGCAAAAGACGGTTGTTGATAATATGAGCCCAAAATCGGGAATCGGGCTTGAATTGCTGCCATTCCACCCTTCTGTCATGGCCCTCGCTAGTCTATTTTGTTCCAGGGACACAATGTTCCCGTAAAATGACAGTGTAGTAGGCGGTAGCCTGGTCCGGTATGTAGATGTGAGCATTGTTGTTCGAAAATTGGTAGTGTTGTTCTATTCCGTCCTAAGAGAAATCCACATATTTACCTCGAACCACCACATGTTTCTCTCCTTCCTGTCCCAGATGGGTATAGAATTCTTGAACCTTAGAGACGTTGATGTAGCCCGGTAGCCGAATGAATGTGTTCCACCTCTGCTTTCAAAGCACATAAGGCAAATGAGGATCAAAATGATCTTCAAATGTTGGAGTGAATTCCAGCCCCTCTTCTTCAAGGATCCCCTGTTGACAGATCAACTCGTATCGTTGTTGTAGTGACTTAAATAGAAGAAGTGTCTATGTACCGGAAAATGTGGGTGAGGGGTCTTGGAGGGCGTTTAGGTTTTCCCCAGAGATGGATTTAGAGGTGACTGAACTAGTTTCCATTGAGTAGTGGTAGAAGGGCCGTGAAGATTTTGTTTCTGGGGAAAAAGGGAACACTACTTCTTTGTTGATTTTGTGCTGACCAGGATTGAAATTTTTGAAATTGGGCTATTATGTAGGTATCCAAGGGGTCATGAGTGCAATGAATGGATACGAGATTAGGGCGTCGCTTGAGAAACATGTTGAGGGTGTAATTTGTCAAAGAGACACCAAAATCTCTTCGTAACTTCACACGTCTAGCAGACATGTTTCTACTTTTAAAAGCTTATGTCATCTGTCTTTGCCCAAAAGTCAAACAGTCTCTGTTCTCTGTCTCGACAACTGCCATAATAAAGATGTAAAACTAAAATAAAAAGAAAATTTAAAATTGAGATAAAAGTGAAGAAAGTAAATATACAATTATATATACATATATATAAGTGTGCCGAAAAGAAAGTGATCAAGAGCGTATGGGTTAGTCGTCTAGTGGTTTCGTAGCAAAATTATCACGAACGATTGGTGCTCCATTGTATATTTGCAATCATTGAAGTGCCATGCCTATGTAACTGAGATGTTGATCATGAATTTGGGCCATAGGTGTTAATAGAGGGTATAAACTTTTGCCATTATCGTCCGTTGGTCTGGTGGCAACTTGTCTTGGCAGATTGCTAAAGTTAGGGTTCATAAGGGGCCATTCCGCTAAAGGATGGAGAAATCCAGCTTTACACCATTTGATGACTTCTTGCATGAGCATAGTTTTCATAGCTGGTGTAAGTCTCGGTTTGACCTAGTTGCTGAATTCATTTGCAATCATTGCCTTGTATTTGCATAATTGCACAGTTAGGCTCTTGGATTTGGCAAAATGCCAATTTATGGAATGTTCTTCTTCCTCATCGTCTTCATGCATAGTCTCATCTGCTAGGCCTTCTTTATTGTTCATAAGATGACAATCTTCATATTCATCCACATATTTGGGTGTGCTAAAAACGTTGAATGTTATCTTTTCATCCTTCATCTTCATGGTGAAGTTTCCATTCTCGCAGTCGATCATGATCCATCCGGTGGCAAGGAATGGTCTCCCCAAGATAATGGGAGCATTCTCATCGGCTTCGCAGTCAAGGATAATAAAGTTTGCTAGGAAAAAAAATTTATATACCTTAACTAACACATCTTCAATTCTTCCCTTAGGTCGGATTTGAGATCGATTAGCCAAATGAAGGATTATTGATGTCGGCTTCACTTTTCCCATCCCTAATCTTTTACACATATATTTTGGCATGAAGTTCATACTTGCACTGAGATCAAATATAGCACGACCATAGTAATTGTGGCCTATGGAGCATGTGATGGTGAAGCTGCCAGGGTCCTTCATCTTGGGTGGCAAATCACTCAGTACAACCACAAACTCACCCATGGTGGTGACAATTTCAACACCGCTCACCATCCTCTTCTTTGTCACAATCTCCTTTAGATATTTTGCATATATAGGCATTTGATCAATAGCCTCTAGAAGTGGGACATTGATGTGCAATTGTTTGAGCATCTCCAAAAATTTATGGTACTGGACATCTTGTTTCTGAGCTCTCAACCTTTGTGGGAAACAAGGTGGTGGTCAGGGCTCGTCTTGTGGCTTATTGGGTGGAGGTGCATCGTTAGCTTTGTCTTCCTTACCATCATTAGCAACGTCACTCATTGTATCAGGCATAGGAGTTTGTTCCTTCTATGCATGAGCATCGATGGATGGATTGCTTAGAGTGGGATCTACTAGAGAGCTTCCCCCAAACTTGGCTTCTGTTCTCAATTGCGCGCCACTACGAAGAGTGATGGTGTTGCATTACTCTGTATTAAAGGCTTTAGTGATTTCAATATCACTAGGTAAGTCGCCAAGTGATCTCATTTTCAACATCTAGGAAATTTTCCCTACTTGAGTCTCAAGGTACCTTATCGAGGCGGTGTTGTTCTGCATGATTAATTTCTGGTTTTGCAATATGGTAGCATGTGTTGTGAGCATGTCATTATGGTTCTTTAAGAGGGTTGCTTGATCCTGCATAATGACACGGGCAATTTCCATAAATGAATGATAAGAATTATCAAAAGAAATAAAATTGGTGTTAGAAGCTACCTGGTTCTGCCTCTGAGTCTTTTGGGATCCAGGAGGGTCGATTGATGTGGGTGGTTTTACTCTTGAATTACCCTTATTACCTCCCCAACCAAAATTTAGATGTTGCTTCCACCCTGGGTCTTAGGTGTTGAAGTAGGGATTGTTGTTTCAGTTTGAGTTCCCTACGAGGCATCTTGATTCCTGTTGGGTTGGGCATTCGCACGTCATATGTTCCTCATCACAATGTTCACATGTATATTGTACCACTTTCGCCTCACGGACATTGGAGGTTCTGTGCATGTTCTTGAGCAAGCTGGTAATGGTAGAGAGCTGAGCTGCGACAGTTGGGACTCATCTAATGAAAGTGTTCCAGCTACTTTAGGTCAAGGCCTTAATCTCCCTCATGGGAACTGGTAGTTGGCGTTGGCTATCTTGTCAAGTGTCTTGAAAGCCTCGTCAGGTTCTCTATCGAGAAAAGTACCATTAGCTTACGAGTCGATCATCATCCTTTTTTGTGCATTGACTCTATTATAAAATGTCATGACATGTAGCCAGTCTGTAAATCCAAGAATCGAGCACATCCGCAACAGATATTTGTATCTATCCCATGCTTCGTACATGGATTCATCATCATACTGTTAGAAAGAGATGATGTCACTTAGCGTCTTGGTGTACACGTTCGGTGGATTATATCTGTGTAGAAACTTACTGCACAAGTCGTCCTAGGATGTAATAGATCTTGCAGAACAAGTCTTCAACCATGCCCTGGCTCGATCTCGCAGTGAGAAGGGGAATAACTTAAGTTGCAAGGCATCAATAGGTATGTTTGGTTACCTAAAACAATCACAAATTTCCAAGAAAGCTTGGATGTGCTCGCGAGCATCTTCTCTTGTGAATCCTCCGAATTATCTAATGTTGTTGAGCATGTTGAACATGATGGGCTTTAGCTCCAAGTGGGTCGTTTCTAGATTAGGTATCACAATCGGTGGATCAAGGTTGTTGATATCGGGCTTAATGATGTCTCTAATAAATCATCTAGGCGTAGCAGGTTTTGGATCCTTCTGGCCATTATTTCCCGCTCCAGCTCCCCTTCCATCGACTAAAGGTATACCTTCGTTATGTACGCTCTCAGGGGGTTTCTCATTTACCATATTCTTGTTTTCTCGTAAGTGTCTCCGAAAGGTTCTTTGATCTCCTGATTGATTGGAAGAATATGTTCTTTGGTAGACCTTCTAGTCATGCACTGAAACGTACCTGAGAATAAAAAGAAAACTTGATGCTTGTCGAATAGTGATGCACTTTAGAATAAGTATACTCGTTGTATCAAGTAATAAAGTGAGAGTAGAGCGTCGAACCAACGAGGATTGGATTAATAAATACAAAGTTATCATACTTAGGGATGTGTTTGCAAGTATATGTGGATGTTGAATTAAGTAAACTAAATTTGATCAATCTATAGATAACTATGATAAAGACAAACAGCTGCAACGACTTAACAATTAATTATGGAGGTTGAGATTATTGCTAAGGACATATGCTTGATTATCTACCTCAATGCTATAGCGATGGACAATACATGTCTACGTAAACCCTTAAGTTCTTCATCTACTCAACAGGATTTTCTAATAAACTTCTGACTCTCTCGATGCCTAGAAGTTAATAACTTTACAATTAAGGTGATACAAGTTTTCATTAACCCTAACTACAATATTATTTGTTTAAGAACTCCCTTTTAGTAGTTGAAACCCTAAACTTATGTCTAAGCTGGATTAAGACTAAGTTAACAGCTTAGCACCATTGTTTATGTTTGTATAACTTAACTCTCTCGAATATTATGCCCGTGATCAATATGTAATAGGCCTCTCTCGAATAGCTCTTACGATTAACAACACATTAAGCACATGAACATAATAGATGAAGATAAAAACAACTAAAGAATTGAAATAAAATAATCAAAACATAAAATCCTGGGACACAATAATCCCAACTAAAAGAGTTTAGCTCATACCTGAGTCTAAAGCAACCATAATTAAAAGTATAAAGTACGCCAATTTATCTAGAAAAAGAAAAAGAAGAGTCGAGCGTCCTTGACAAGACTCCCTCCAAGCTGTCCAAGTGTGCTGCAGACATCCTCTCCGTCATTCCCTCTCCGTGACGTTGTTCGTTGAGGAGAAGCATCTAGCTTCGCCCCGGTTGTTCTTTGTATGCTCGAACTAGGACTGTCATCTAAATCATGTTATCTATCGATCAACCTCTTCTGAGTAGTTTCCAAGTTTTCTTTATATAGGTGGTGAAACTAGGACTTCAGTACCCTAATGTTGCACGGCTTTTATTAAAGAAAACCAATTGTTTCCCGCTTCACTAAATGTTTTGTATCTAAGAGAAAGTCGATGTAGGCAAAGGCAGATTCATATCCAACTTTTTATGCCTCGTCAGCTCCAGCAATTGGATCTGCTCGTCTCCTGCTCCATCAATCCTCCAGTAGCCTCCAGCATCCTGTACATCCACCACTGATGCAAGCACACCTTCACATGATCAAGAAGTTGCACTAGATCCTGAAGTCATGCCACCAAGACCCATCACTCTTTCTAAGGTCAAACAACTCAGGGAAGTATTTTCTCATAAGTGCATTTTAGCTTTTGGAGGACAAAGGGCCATAGAAAGAAGAATGTTCAATGTATTACATGTAGACATGTAACACATTGAACAAACCATATATTTACTTTAATATTTCAGCTAATTTGATTATTATTTCTAGCTTATTTCTATCCTAAGTAATTAGTCATATATTTCATTACATTTACTTATGTTATATTGTGTTTTTATTTGTAGGAAACATACCTCACAGTTTAAGGAATGGAATGGCAGCTCAAGGGAAGCTCATTCAGCTCGTTTCAAGCTCAAATAGCTCTACACTTAAAACCAAGTGATGCAAGCTTCAAAACAGCTCCAAATAACGCCAAATAGTAAGAGATAGCTTAAGGACTCTAAAAGACCAGCTCACCTAGCTAGAAGCAGCTTAGATTTAGCTCAAAGTGACTTCAAGTTCAGCTAGCACCTTCAGCTCAAGCTAGCTCATGACCAGCTCAGATAGCTCATCTCAGCTCCATCTAACACTCCCATCCCAACATGTGAAGGGTCATGTCCCTTCTCTAAGGGACAGAACTGACTAGAATGGAGGGACGCATGCTTGGCACCAAGTTTTGGAGGGAAAAAAGGCGGCAATTGTTTGGAGGGAGACACGAGGATGCTGAATACCATCCCTTAGCCGAACCATTTGCATCCCTTTAAGTGCCTATTCCGCCACCCTTTCTCTATGTAATGCGCCATTTCGGCCAGCCCTTCAAAAACTATAAATAGGGCTGCCCGTTTCATTTCTAAAACACATATTTCATTCAATATATTTTTATTTATGAGTTTTTCTCTCAAACTTGTTCTTTTTAGAACTATCAAACGTATCAAGCTTCATTTTTGTGGCGTCTTCCTTCCATTATACTTCAGGTTCTTAGTTCTTTATAACCAAAGGGTCTATGTCGTCTACCACCCTCAAGGAAATTCTTTTAAAGAATGAGTCTATGTTCTTATAACATGGGTTCCTCTTTCGAATTCTTTGATTACTATCTTCATCTCCATCTCATTCCATCACTTCCTTTCCACCATTTCCATCTTCCATATCCGAACCTACCATCTTCTTTCAATCCATCCAATTTCCTTCAAACACACCAATAAAACACTTCCGCACTTATTCATTCATCATCTTTCCATCTCCATTTCATCTTTAAAGCATACGGATTACAAGGCTTGCTTGTATTCACGGTCGGGACAATCGAAGCTTCTCTCAACAAAGACGTTTGGAGAGTTGGAGTGTATCATGTCATAATCAGAGCAAAGGAAGAATCATGTAAGCCTACTGTTTTGTGAATTTCTTTTATATTTCTGTTAATAAAAAAGAAGAAAGAAAATTCAAAAAAAGAAGAAGAATCAAAATTCTTTTCATCTTTCTCAAAGAATTCAAATAGTCAAAAAAAGGAAAAGAAAAGAAATCAGCAACGAAACACAAAGGGTGGTGAAACAACAAAGCAAGAAAATGACCAACTCCGAGAAGTTCCTCGAGTTTGATTGTTCACGATCAGATTGCGAGTAAATTCTTGTGGTACGTTGTTTTGATTTTTTCTTTTATTCCAATCCATTCTTATTTTCTTTTAATCATCTTCTTCTTTTACCATTTTATTTTATAGCCTTCTTTAACCATTCTTTTTTCCTTTCTTTAAGCCTAACTTTTATTTTAGCCAACAACGCCAACAAGTTATTGAAGTTTTGACAGGTTGTTAAGTTCTATTAAGAACTTGTGTCGATATATTCAAGTGGAAAAAAGGCATAAGAGCGTGTGCGATCATAAGAGGACAAAAAATTCCAACTAAGTCCTAGAGTGTAAACACGAGTGATTGAATGGAGAGTCATCTTTTTTTGGAGTGAATCGTGAGGATTCTATGAGTACGTTGGTGAGGTTTCTTTTAATTTTATTTATTCACTAACCATGCCATCAAATTCTTTTGTTTTCCCATCTACCTTAGGAAAAATTCTTGTTGTAATTAAGAGAGCTTTAAATACACATTCAATAGAAGATGAGCAACAAAGAGAAAACCTCTTCCACACACGATGCCATGTAAATGGTAAAGTATGCAACATGATCAATGATGGGGGAGTTGCACAAACGTGGCCAGTACTCTAATGGTTGAAAAACTTAGTTTGACAACTTCCAAACATTCGAACCCATACAAACTTCAATGGTTGAACGATCGAGGAGAACTAAGGGTCACAAAACATGTGCGAGTTCCGATTGCCATTGGAAACTACAAAGATGAGGTTTTATGTGATGCAGTACCTATGAGCGCAAGCCACTTGCTGTTGGGACGTCTATGGTAGTTCGACAAGAGGGCAACCCATGATGGCTTCACCAACTGTTACTCATTTATGTTTGAAGGCCAGAAAATCATCCTAATACCCCTCTTACCGAGCCAAGTAAAAAGTGACCAAATAGCATTGTCTAAGAGCCTAGAAGCCTTCAATGGAGATTAAAACAATCAACATTTGTGCTCGTGGAAAGGACATCAGAAAGCATCTAGCCACTAAACAAACTTTACTTGTACTTATCTACAAGGAAAGTTATTTGGTTACTAACCCCAATGAAGGCTTGTCTTCTTCTATTTCATTCCTTTTGCGGGATTTTGAGGATGTCCTCCCCGAAGAGATTCCTAGTGGGCTGCCACCAATTAGGGGTATTGAACATCAAATCGACTTTATGCCAGGAGCTACCATTCCCACTTGTCCGACCAATAGTAGCAATCCAGAGGAAACCAAGGAACTTCAAAGACAAATCGAGGAGCTATGTAACCCCCTCAACCCGGTCTGGGCGATAGACCGAACCGAACAGGTCACACGAGGAATATTGAAGTAAACCGGGAAGGTTTACCTCAATAAACGACTCTAATTTTTTTCTCTTTATCTTTTCTAGATGCACAATGTTAACCTATGTTTTAAACCTTGCATCGGAACAAACATCAACCCAATCGAACATTGATTAGGGACTCAATTGAACACAAACACATTTTAGGGACTATTTTGTAATTTTAATAATTTATACGGACTTCTTCAGATTTTAGATTATCATCCTTTAATTAGTCACATTACATGCCACTCTATAAATTCTCAGCTCAAAATAGTCATCCAAGCTCATTTAATTACATGCCACTCCATCAAATCTCAGCTCAAAATAGAACCATGTATCAATTTGGTGTTTCAGTACAGAGAGCACCGTACCGCAACGCCCGTATCGAAACAAGACCCAGTGTTTCGGAACACGAGCCCATATCGAAACTATCTCGACAACATTTCAGTACACCCAATTCCAATAGCCAAATGTTCCGATACACCATGCCATGTTTAAAAACATCATGCCTATTTAAGATACCATGTTTCGATACAGCCTTACGTGTATCAAAACATTGGGCCTGAAATGTCACATTTTTACTGGTTTTCACACATTAATGCAATAATAATCATCCCAACATGCTTCCAACACGCATACAATATATCTAAACATCAATCCTCAGTCATTCATGGCATATTCATCATCATATCATGGCAAATTGCATCAATGGTAAACTATAGGCATGCAACCTAGAACCAAGCCAAGCAAGATACCAAAATGCAAAGTAAAGCATAAACCAAATACCAAAGGCCATTTACAAGTCTAAATCAGCAAATCAAACTTGCTCAAATGGGAGTTTACACAAATCTTGCAACAACACAACGGATCCCCCATTGCCTTATTACTTTAGTCTAAACCGAAACATAGTTTCTTAAGCGAAGTCTCTTGGAATCCCTTGCTACTTGCTACCTCCAAATCCTCAATAATCTGCATTGATGGAGAAATGAGAGCGTAAGCACACAAGGATTAGTGAGGATGCTAAAAAACAAAACACCATCAACGCATTAAAATCATTTTCCAAAGCCACATTGAAATCACATTTCATTCACTTCAGAACATCAATTTAAAACCATCATGCCTTCAAACCATGCACTTCCCTTAATAAAAAATCAGGGTATAAACTTCATGCAACATGTATTATGAATCCAACAACAAATCCCATTGCTAACACTTAATTTAAGCCTTCCCATGCATAGCTACCATATGCAAAGCTTAAAGATTAAAACATGCATTTACATATTATGCATCATAAACCATTTCATAATACATCATCAATTATATTTTCTTACAAGTGATCATCAACATGCTTATTTCTCAAAACAACATTGGATACATGGATTCACAAGTGTTGTCCCAACACTTCATACATTCTCACCAGCAACTCATGGTTCACACACGAGAGCTACCCTTCGCCGTTGTGACACTCATGGTGGAGTATTTCGTACACCGTATAAACCCCTCAACACCACTCATCGGTAGATGTATGACCCCACTAACGAGAGACGGGACATCATACACTTTCATCAATCGTTAGAGTAATTGGATGGAGTATTCAGTACACCGTATAAACCCCTCAACATCCAAGGCGACTTGTTTATAGTGCACTCACTCCTATAGCCGTCTAACTATATTCGGTTTCATTTATAAAGCATTTTTACAACATCACTTGCCAATATAATTCATATTTAGCCATATACCTCACCGTTTTCAAAGCATCATCATCAATAAATCATTCTCCAAAGCATTAAACTATGCTTTAAATCACAAGTATAAAACATATACTTACAAGGATCACTTACAATGTGCATCCTTCATTATCACATCATCAAAACAGTAAATCACTTACTTTAAAACATGCTTTAACAGTAGGTAACATGCATTTACAAATCAAGTCCATAAACAAATCCATACTAGCACAATCCGAAGGAGAAATTCCTTTTACTTACTTCCGAACTTACACAAGCGTTTCAAGATTTTATCTATGTTCCCAAAACCACTTTTTAAGTGTTTCAAATCTAAAAATCACGTTCTCACTCACCGACACGCGAAACCTTGACTAGCCAACGTGAAACCAAGCGTCTGAAGCTCACGAAACTTCACCGATTGCTTTCGACATGTTCTCTCATGTTTATACCACATAAGAATAGATGCTTAATACATCACAATGAATTAAAATCACCAGCAACCAAAGCTACCCCGCTGCTCTGCCCAAAAACACCAAAACACCTACCTGAAACAACCGAAAACACTTTCGATTTCACTACAAACATAGCCCAGCCAAAACCTAACACTTCCATCCATTTTTAATAATCAATTAACATCCAAAAACAACATATTACCCACCTTATACCTCCATAAATCATAAAACCACATCAACACCACAAAATAGCAAATCTCACAACCTAAACAACTAGAGATCCAACTAGTGTCAGGATTAATATGATAAAACCTTTATTTCAACATTATTTAACATCCAAAACATGATTAAAATCAATCATAACTCAGCATAGATAGATACAATACACAAATCTTTCAAAATCACCATTTTAAGCTTGTTTTAACCATTTTCATCAAATTAATCAAAAAACCTTGTTAAGAAACATAATTAGAGAGTCAAAGGCTTGAGAATTTCAATAAAGAACCTTGATTAGAGGAGAGAAAAGAAAGATCACCTCTAACACAAGCTTTTTCCCTTGATTGGCAATGATTTAGATGAAAACCTTCAAGAAATCCATAGCTAGTTGATGTAGAAATCCATGAGAACCATTTAGAAATCAAGAGTGGGTGAAAAGAAATAAATCTCTTGAGATTTTAGTGATGAGAAAATAGTTTAGCGGATGGGAAAGTTGAGAGAAAAAGTTAGGAGCAAAGTATATACATAAGAAAATATTTTAGCATTTTAAAATCCTTTTTATTAGAACCCATTTAATAAACCAATTTATTAAATCTTTTAAAAATACCAAAACAAGGGAAAAGGCTTATAACTCTTTGGTGTAATAGCTCCCTAAAGATTCTTCAAAGGTTGCAACATCCCGGAAGGAAACTGATGCTCAGCTTTCACGCGCTGACAAACCATACACTTACTCACAAAATCAGCAACATCCTTCTTCAACCCAACCCAATAGTACTCATCCTTCAATCCATGATACATCTTTGTACTACCATGATGCATAGCAAAAGGACTGCTATGAGCCTCGGTCAAGATAGTGCGCCTCAACTCAACATCCTTCGGCACAACTATTCAACTCTTAAAGTACAAAACACCATCATCATTGAAACAAAAGTTCGTTGGATTACCTTCCGCAATATCCTGCACATGCGGCACCAGCGAATCATCAAGCAACTTCTTCTCCTTATTCAACTCTACCAATGAAGGTTTCACTTGTAACTCAGCCACCAAACAACCATCCCACGATATACTCAGCCGAGAAAACATCGCCCTCAACTCCACAGCTACCTTCATGCTCAAAGCATCGGCCACAACATTGGCCTTACCAGGGTGATACTCTATCGTCAAGTCGTAATCCTTAAGCAACTCCAACCATCTTCGTTGCCTAAGATTAAACTTATTCTGAGACATTAAATATTTCAAACTTTTATGATTCGTATAAATTACGCACTTCTCATCGTAAAGGTAATGCCTTCAAATTTTCAATGCAACCACAACTACGGCAAGCTCAAGATCATGAGTAGGATAGTTGCGCTCGTGCACCTTCAATTGCCTAGATGCGTAAGCCACAACTTTCCCACCTTGCATCAACACGCAACCCAAACAAACATACGATGCATCATTATAGACCACAAACTCCTTACCTGATTCAAGATGAATCAAGACAAGAGCTTGCGTCGAAGCTTCCTTCAACCCCTCGAAAGCTTGTTGTCTAACATCCATCCAATCAAAGCGAACATTATTTTTGCAACAACTTGGTTAACGGTGCAACAATCTTAGAGAAACCCTCCACAAACCTTCGGTAATAACCTATCAAACCAAGGAAACTACGGACTTCCATCACTGATTTAGGCTTCTTCCAATTCGTCACTGCCTTAATCTTATGTAGATCAACCCGGATACCTTCGACCGACACCACATGTTCAAGAAAGACAGCTTATTTAAGCTAAAACTCACACTTACTCAATTTGGCATAAAACTGATCTTCCAACAACACTTGCAACACAATCCGTAAGTGCTTATCATGATCCTCCTCGGTACGAGAGTACACGAGAATATCATGAATAAACACAACCACAAATTGATCCAAAAACTCATGAAACACATGAATCATCATACCCATGAATGCAATAGGTGCATTCGTCAAACCAAACGACATCATCAAGAACTCTTAATGCCCATACCTTGTACAAAAAGCCGTTTTAGGCACATCCACATCCTTTACCTTCAACTGATAGTATCCAGATCACAAATCAATCTTAGAAAACACCGAAGCACCTCGAAACTGATCAAACAAATCATCAATCCCTGGAAAAGGATACTTATTCTTAATCGTCAACTTGTTCAATTGTCGATAATCTATACACATACGCACCGTGCCATCCTTTTTCTTCACAAAAAAAAAACGGTGCAGTATAGGGTGAAACATTAGGCCTAATGAATCCTTGTTCAAGCAACTCCTGAAGTTGCATCTTCTACTCCATCAACTCCTTCGGTGCCATTTAATAGGGAGCAATAGACACTGGAGTCTTATTTTCATACAACTCAATGCCAAAGTCAACCTCTCAGCTCGGTGGAAACCAGGAAACTCTTTTGAAAATACACACATAAACTCACGTATCGTATGTATGTCCTGCACACGCACTTTCTTCAATCTTGGATTCATCACATAAGCTAAGAAAGCCTCGCAACCCAATTCCATCAAACGACTCGCTTCTAGAGTCGAAATAAAATTGGATAAGAATTTAACATGCTCACCCACTATTACCACTTTGTAATCATCAGCAAGTTTCAAGGTAACTCGTTGAGCCTCAAAATCAACCACGGCGCTATGCTCAGTTAACCAATACATCCCAAGGATTACATCAAAACCATAGAAAGATAATTCCATTAAATCATCTGTAAACACATGACCTTGAACAGATAAAGGACATCTCTTATATAATATTCTCGTAACAACAGTTTCACCAAAGGAACTAGTTACTTGCATTCTCACATCCAACATCTCAATAGGAATATCAAGCAAATGTGCATGCTCACTCAAAATGTATGAATGCGTAGAACTAGAATCAATCAAATATAACAATGACAAGGATTACAATGTGAAAGTACATGCAATCACATCAGTATCATTACGTCCCTCGTGATGAGCATACACCCTCGCAGGACCACCACCCTTAGGTTGTACATCCAAAACATGTGCTACAACTCGTTGACTATCCTCCCTACGCTAGAAGTTACCACGATCGTGCCCACGACCTCGTTGAGGTGTAACAACAGGTGCTCTACCCTAACTACCTCCAGCCAACAATGGACAATCACGCCTCAGATGATCAGCCGATCCATAACTTCAACAAGAGTTAGTTGCCATAGCCGCAAGAGCCTGTCCCTCTCGAGATAAACGAGGACACTCCCACCTCAAATGCCCGCGCGATCCACAAACCCAACATGCATTTTGCTTAGACCTCACCCTGTTAACTTGAATTGGCACACCACGCCCAACATTACCTCGCCTCGGCTCAGGCCGATACCTACAATCATGATGTCTCTTAAACTACCCACCAATAGGGCCATAATCCATAGCTCTCTTTCCTGAGCTAGAACCACCCACGCGAGAGGACAAGCCCAAACTTTGCTCGATATTCGTAGCTCCTGTCACCAACACATCAAAATCTGTGTAATCAGAGGCCAACATAAAATTCTTCACCTTTTGCACCAATCCATAATGGAAATGGTCGCAACGATGCCTATCACTTGGCACCAACTCAAGAGCATACTAGCTCAAACGAACACACTGAACTTCATACTCAGCTACAATCATGCTACCCTGAACCAAAGACACAAACTTGCATTTCTTGTCATCCAGGTATTTAACTCCTGGATACTTCTTCTTAAAGGCAACTTAGAAGAACTCCCAATCCACTTCATTAGGCTCCAAAGCCGCAATTATAGTCGTCCACCAACTATAAGCATCACCTTGCAACAGCAAAACGGCACATCCCAACTTACGTGCGTCATTGCACCCCATTTGATCCAAAATCCGGATCGTACTGGCCATCCAAGCCTCGGATGTTAGAGTATGCCCAAAGACCAATAAAATGATGATTGTATTGACATACTAACTTTACCGCATTTATTGAATAAAGCCATTACCATTATTTCTTTTGTTATATTTTTGTGTATCAAATAAACTAAAAGAAGATAATGTTCATATAATATTATGATTATTATTAAAAGATCCTTAGTTGAGTATTATTATGGGCATGGACATTAATAATACGTTTAAAGCTAACATGTTGTTGATTGATCACAAAACGTTGTCATTGACATAGAGATGTCAGAATCAAAGCATGAATATGTTGTTAGAGAACAATATATTGGATTGACCCACTATGAGCGTATGTCTTGGATTATTATGTAAAGGTCACGATATTACTCATGGTGACAACTCTTTGTATGATCTTTAGACTTGAGATCATTACTATCTCAACATATATTGTTGTATGTTTTGATACAGTTAAACATGCTTTGTAACTGGATGCACTATAAAGACTAATTGAGATAGGATTTATCCTTCCCACACAATAGGAAACATATCACATGCCACTTGATTGAGTGAGACTAGAAATGCATGGCCATGCTCGAATAAGTTGATATGAGATATCACAAATTGTTCGTTTAATTTAATCTACTCTAGATGTCAAGAAATAAGAGATGGGCTATACAAGTGTGACTATTCCAAGACTTGTGCCTATTCTAGATATAAAAGACAAAAGGATTCAATAAAATAGAAAAGTTAATCACAAAGATGGTGTGTTGAATCATCACTTTCTGTAACTTAGGTGACAATGATATATTGCTAGATGTCACTCATTGTTTGTAATATTAGAACGGTTCTAATGATTACCACTAATGTTACAGAAACCTACAGGGTCACCCCAGGGTTGAAAAGACCAATTTATAAATGAGTTACACATGTACAATTTTAATTGTGCATGTATAAAATGTATAATTAACATTAATATATATATATATACATATATATATATATATCCGGTTGTAATTTTAATTATATATGGAATTCTGAATTTAATTAAAAGAATATAATTAGAGTAATTATACTCTCTTTTAAACTCTCAAAATTAAATCCCTAAAGGTTAGGGAAACACGATATAAAAGGATAATTTTGGTCTAGCAGCCGTTTTATCCCTTGCTAAATAAATTTTCTCAAGAACAGTTTTTGAGAAAAGAAATTCGCTCTCAACTGTTTTTCAACTAGGTAAACTGAGTAGAGGCTGAGACATTTTGTCGTGGAGGCTTGCGATTCGAACCGTTCATGAGTGCTCTACCGCAACTGTAGTCTTTCTGTTTATTAAGGAACCCAATGTAAGTATTTCGATATGTATGAGATACATGTTCCTTTTACTGTTTTCGGCATGTATGTATTTCAATTGTGTTCAAATCAGTGTGTGTAATTTAGTCCAAATTGACCCCATTCTCTTTTTTTTAATTTAGTCCAATGTTTTTAATATGATATTTCTATTCATTTTTTGTAATTTGCTCCAATATTTTAGATATGAATCATTTGGTGATATTTTTGTTCATTCTAGTGCCTGATATTTATTTTTAGTGTGATTCTGTGTTCGTGATTCTTGAAAGGCGTTAAATAATTAACTCAAAATGAATGACCAACCCAAAGTCTACCGACTATTTGTACCAAAAATCAAACTTAATACAAATTCGAAAATTGAATTAACCCGACCTGAAGTCTACCCGAGCCTGAATTAACCCGTCAATTATTTGTTTCGGACCCGAACCATTTTGACCCGACCTGAAATGAACTCGACCTGAAATGGACTTGACCTGAAATGGACCCTACCTGAAATGAACCCGATCTGTAACTGACCCGCACCCAACCCGAATTGAGTCAAAACGTCAAATCGACCTGAAATCATATGTATCTGATTTGACTCGACATGTCAAGACCCGACCTGAAACTCATATGATTACATGTATTTACATCCCTAATCGTACACCTATTCGGTGAAGGTGTTCAATTTCTTTATAATTTCAAGTACTTTTTAAAAATTCTATTGATTTGTTTAATAATTCTTTAATTTTTAATACTTTTATTTTTTAATTAAAATATGCTTTTTTGAATATTTTAAATAAGTTCTTATTTTTATAATTTTTAACCTTTTGTTTGATAATTAAGTAAGGTTTAGAAATTTTTAAAAAAATCAATTAATATTTTTTGCCACGCAAGTAACAACTAAAAACGAAATTCTTTATTGGAAGAGATTAACAAATGAAATTTTTTAGTTTAACTGTTTAATTAATTGTGTACGCTTTTCAAAAATTAAAATTTTTTAAAAAATGTAAAGTGGTTTTTTTACCTCTTAAGCTATTTTTTAATAATGGAGTTTTATGTCGGTAAACCAACAATTTAAAAAGTTTTTTTTGTTGTTGTTTGGTAATTAGCGGATAGCTGATAGCTGATAGCATATTACATTAGCTGATAGTTAATAGTTGATTTGACTAGCGAATTATATTAGCTGATTGTATAGAAGTTATTGATAAAATTAACTGATAGCTGATAGCGGTTTGATTATTTAAACAAGTAAAATGACATATAAGGACATGATTATATTCAATACTTATTTAAATAGTTTATTAGTTATCAATATTTTGTATCTATTAATATTAATTAGATTATGAAAAATAATTTTAAATATATCATTACTAAGCATATTTGAAGGATTTATATTTTAATTTATTATTTATATAATTATTTTTAACACAATGTAATTAATTATTAAATTTAAGTACAAATATAAATGTGTGAGAATAAAAAGAAAAATAAAAAATTATTAATTTACAAATGTCATAATATAAATATGTGTGGTTGAAGTAATAAAATATAAAATGGTTAAATTTAAGTTATTTGGAGATTTTTGATAATTGTTAAGGGTAAAAGGGTCTTTATAACTATTATGTCAAAACCTCTAATATCAAAAGTCTCCTATTAGTAGCTTTATCAAAATCAGATGTTTCACCTCAATCCGCTATTTCAATCTACTCTTTACTAAACATCCAAATTAGCGGATTTGACCAATTAAACCTCTAATTTTAGCTCAAACATCTCTTTAGTCTTTTATTAATTATTATCATAAAAATATTATAATCTCTAAATTTGTAATTAAAATTAATTAATACTATAACATTTATCAAACAATAATTCAAATAAAATCAAGCCAAATTTAAATTATTCTATCTCAGCCTTATCCAACTCAAATCAAACCTATCGAAACTAACATAAAAATACACACAGTAGAACTAACAAACCAATCTAACCGACCTAGCAGGTCTAACATATTAAAGTTAAGACATCCACTACCTAAAGGATCTAACACATAATCCCATATTCTCTTAATTCAACATGGATAATGATACGTACCCTTACTCATTACAACTTAAATTAGTCTTAATTATCCTCTTTCAAGCTTGATTACTAATACAACAATCAAATGAACAGATCACGACGCTTCTTGGGGTTGGGTTCAGGGTTCCCTTTTCTCATCATTGCCACAAACTCATCATAGTTGATCCTTCCATCCTGCAAAAATGATTATATCAAAACTCAAACTTATATGAACTCAAGTTTTTTAAGATAAATTTGATTTGTTTTCACTTGGTAAATGTTATGTTTCGCTTACATTGTCGGTGTCAACCTCAGAAATGATTTCCCTTATGTCTCGACCATCATGCATTCCATATTCACGTAGAGCTTGGTCTAGTTCTTCAGTCGTGATATACCTGAAAGTGGCCATATAATGTTGTGACATCCCAAAAAGATGGGACATTAATCTCGCATCGGTGTGAAAGAAAAGATGTCTTTGATATAGAAGCGATGGCGCTACACATTCTATCATACATGTTTTTTGCTAAGAGATAATGATATTGTGATAAGTGGTATCTGAGCTATCCCTTGGCTGTCTAATTTACGATGAGTATCCCAAAGGTGGGTTAGTCAGGGTGAGCAACTGTGACATTAGTCCATCACGAGAACGAAATACTTGTAATGAGGGCATCAAGAGTTTGAGTGGTTGAGAGTGTCACACCCTAAAGAGACGAAGACATTATCTCATGTCGAAAAGCATATGAAAAGTCTTATGATATAAAAAGGTTGACGCTGCACGTACTATCAGAAGAGGATAATGACAGTCAAGGTTGAGTAGGCAGAATGAAAAATCGTGACAATATTCTATCATGAGAGTATATGACTTATGACGAGAACATCTCAAGGTTAAGTAGTTCAGTGGTGTATGTCACACCCTAAAGAGATCTCACGTCGGTCGAAAAGTAAATGAAAGATCTTAATATATAAATATATGACATTGCACGTGTTATCAAGCACGTCTTTTTGGGAGAGATAATGAGCCGATGACAATATGCATAGATTTGGACAAATAAATAAAAAGGGTTGCAAAACGTAACCAAGTGGCAATAATTACCCGCTGTTATCTTTATCAAAATGTTGGAAGGCATGGTAGAGATGATCTTCTCTGTCCATCCGGTTCATATGCATTGTGGCAGTGATGAACTCATCGTAGTCGATCGTTCCATTTCCGTCCGCATCAGCCTGTTTTGTTTTTCCAGAATAAGATTTACAAAAGAAAGAGTAAATTCAATATTGAAGTTTGGAAAAAAACGTACGGCCTCCATAAGTTGTTGAACTTCATATTCAGAGAGTTTGGTTCCTTGCTTTGCGAGGCCTTGCTTCAATTCTTCCAGTGTTATGGTGCCGCTGTTATCGGTGTCCGTGCCTTTGAACATCTCTTTCAAACCCATGATTTCTTCTTCTGATAAACACCCAGCAATAACCCGCAATGCAACTTTCTTGAAATTGTTCATTGCTTTGAACTGCTTCAGCCTGTTCAGCACTGCGTTGTCTAGAGGTGTGTCCGGTGCTTCACCATCCTCTTTGATCCATGGATGACCTGTTCATAGACAATATACACGATTTTATATTACGGGTGTAATTTTTTATGCCCAAACTATGTTTCTTTTTTGCAACATGTGTCTAAAGTATTTTTAGTTGAAATAAGTGCCTAAAGTTTAATTTTTGGCTGAAATAAGTACTTAAAATATTTTTTTTGCTGAAATAGATGCCTAAAGTTCCATTTTTGGCTGAAATAGGTGCCTAAAATTTTATTTTTTGTTGTTGAAATAGGCGCTCAAGTAGCTGCATGCATCGATTGACTTTAAAGCAAACTAAAATTGAACTTTAGGCACCTATTTCAGCCAAAACTAAAACCCCAGACACTTATTTCAACAGAAAAATACTTTAGACACCTATTACAAAAATATACATAGTTTGAGCATTTATTTTGTAGTTAAGCCATAATACTAACTAAAATTTTAAGCTAATTTGAAAATATGTCAAGGGTATATTTATGTACACGTACTTAGAACCTGGCTTGCCGTTAACCTCTTCTTGGGATCGGAATTTAGCATCTTGCCTACAACATCCTTCGCTTGAGTTGAGATTTCAGGCCATGGATCACTATTGAAATCTATGTGCCCTCGTAAAATTGCATTGAATATCCCAGTTTCGGATTCTATCAGAAAAAAAAAAGAAGAAATTATATTAACAAAAACTTTATACTTTAATTATCTTTTTAACTTAATTGATGTTCGATTAGCTCGTAAAATATTATATTAATAAAAATAAATAATTACTAACCTGCCCAGAAGGGAGGAGTACCAGATAGAAGAATGTACAAGATAACTCCAATGCTCCATATGTCAGCTTCCGGTCCATATTTCCTTTTCAAAACTTCGGGTGCAATATAATATGCACTTCCAACAATGTCTTTAAATTCTTCACCTGTTCGGATTTCAAGCCAAACTCATTGTTTCTTGTCTTTAACCACAAAAAATCCAACAACTATTAAGATGAGTATTAGTCGGTTCAATCTAAACTAAACCGATTCAACTATTGAATTTTGGTTATTTTAGTTGGATTTATTCAATCTTCAAATTTGGTTTATTTGTCTAGTTCAATAGAGTTAGAGGGGACATTGGCACCGAAAAAATTATAATATGCCCTTAAAATATTTTTAAAATTTTAATTAGATCCCTCGAAATTTATAAAATTCTCATAAGTGTTAATTTTTTTTAATATTTTTAATTATCCCTTCAAAATTGTTAAAAATTTCATTAAACTTTCTTAAAAAAATTTAAAATTTTGGTTAGACCCTCACATTTAGAAAAAACAAATTTCTCATTGAGTGTCTTAAATTTTTTAAAAAAGTTTGGTTATACCTCTAAAATTTTAAAAAATTTAATTAGGCCCCCTCAAACTATACATTCAAGATATGTCAATATCCGATTGCATAATATCCATGAGTGTATAATATAGAATTATTGCACTCGAGTACTCACCGTGTTTTTAAGGTTTTGTCCACCTTAGATATACTTTCACATATTTAAACCCAAATTCTCAAACCAATTGGCACTTTTTCCCTAAAGAGAACTACTATGTGTTTGAATATGAACTACTATGTGTTTGAGTATGTGCATTTGAATATTGAAATTTTAATAGGTAACCAATGGCAATGACCCTTGGAAGAAATTAAGGAGAAGAAAGTAAAACGAACCTGGCTTA
The DNA here is from genome assembly GCA_958450335.1 of Hibiscus tridactylites. NCBI lineage: Eukaryota > Viridiplantae > Streptophyta > Magnoliopsida > Malvales > Malvaceae > Hibiscus > Hibiscus tridactylites. The sequence continues at coordinate 69,617,194 of OY288277.1, forward strand.
TAAAACGCAGAAAGACCAAAATCTGTGGCCTTGAGTGGTGAATCATCTTCCTTGCTCAACAACAAGAAATTCTCAGGCTTGAGATCCCTATGGATGACCCCCATAGAATGGCAAGTGTGCACGATCTGAACAATTGTTCTAAGCAAAGAAGCCGCCGCACGCTCGCTGTAATGCCCTTCGGCGATGATCCTATCGAACAGCTCTCCACCGGCACATAACTCCATCACCAAATGAACCGAATGCTTATCTTCGTAAGCTCCTTTCAGCTCCACAATGTTTGGCTGACCCGTCAAATGGTGCATGATTTGTACTTCCCTTCTAACATCCTCGATATCCTCTTTGTTAGCCAGTTTTCTCTTGGCTATCGTCTTGCACGCGAATTGTTCCCTCGTTGTCTTGTTGGTACATAAATGGGTGACCCCGAACTGACCCCTACCCAGTTCTTTTCCCATGCTGAAGCTTGATTCCACATCTTCCATTGGCCGCCCTAAGATGGTTCCCAGGGCGGATGACATGGTCATGGAGGAAGGCTTGGAACCGGATTGTGCATCTCCCTTTTCTTCCTTGTTAGTCTCGTCTTCGGCCGCGGGGCTTCCACCACAACAACAACTCCCCATTGTTGAAGGGAGATGGAGAGGGTGATGGCCTTAATGCAGGCGGAGAAATCTCGGTAAAGTTTTCTGGTTGGGAGTAAAGAAAATGAAAGGGGAAAAAAAGAAGGTGATGGGCAAGAAAGAGTGAGAAAAAGATTAGTGTTGGAGCAATGTTCGAAAATGGAGGAGGATTGATAGTGAGGGATTATAGGATTAAGGGGGTGTCTAAATTATGGTGGGTTTGGATGATGCAAATGATTTTATTGTTTGAGACACAAAGGTATAGAGGATTTTTCGGAAAAAGATTGCAAAACAAATTTTGTGTGTGTTTCATTAATGGCAGGAAAATAAAGACGAAAGCTACTGTTTTTACTGTTTGCTGTTACAAGTTTGGAGTTGTTTTCATGGAGAAGATGCATCACTGTCTCTCCCAACAACAGTTTGGTTGATGAACCAAATTAAGTTGCCTTCTTTTAGCACTTTGTTACAATGATCAGTTTCTCGTCTTCTCAATAAAACATCCAGGTTTTACTTCTTTTAGGGTAATGTATAGAAATGGTAATTAAATTTTGTTTAAAAACTCAAAATGATAGTCAAATCTTCAAAAGTTACAAACTAAAAATTAAATATTATGTTTTGTTACAAAATATAATTCGATGGTTAAGTACTTAATGTGCCTGGTATAAAACTTTGTATTATTTGGTCCATAAAGCATTCTTCCCTCCTGGTGGTGGCTGCTTTAATTATTGAGACATGTGTATAAAAGGCAAAGAAGGGTAAGCCAAGGTAAGGCAGATTAATTAAGGAAGGTGAAAAGAGATAGAGAAAATGAATGTTAAAGTTGTGTCCGGAAAATCCACAAGCCCTCACCATCTCAACACATTCAATCTTTCTGCTTTAGATCATTACGTACGGCTCTGTCATCTTTTTCTTGTTAGAACTAAACCATGATAAATATGAAATCTAACCTATTATTTATCATGTCAAATCATCAAAAATTATAAATTGAATGCGGAAGCATACCTGAATTCATTAATAGACTAAAAATCTTAAAACTTTTGATGAAGATCTCCTAAAAGGTGGTTGTGATCTTCCAAGAAGATAGGTTAACCCTTGCCGTAAAAACTCTCTGACGGGGACAAGAGTAATACAAGTTAACCTATTTCTTGGGGACCACTACCTCTTTATATTGTTGATTATTAAATCAACTATTAAATATTTATAACTCTGTCCCACATTGAATTGTAAATATATCTTACGATATTTACACTTTTAATTCCATGACACTTTAATACCTATGACACGTCTAACATAACTGGTCACTTGATTTTGTGTCATACTTTATAATAGCATCATACATTTTACATATGTGGCCACAATTGCGGAATTTAATCCAACAATCTCTCACTTGGGCAACATATGTTTCATGACAAATGTACAACCTTATGAACTCAGGATTTGCTATTATATAATAGGTATTCTATAACAATCTTGTCCATCAATTATATTCATATAGGATCAAAGTAGCCTTTGTCATATCAATCATGACTAGAACCAACAATGGTCATGCAATGCCCTAAACCATAGCCTAGAAGCATTGAAGCTAGTAACTTGATTTGCTAATTTAATTAAGCTTGATCCTAAGCTAATTAGGATATCTAAGGACTTAAATGAAAGAAAATGAAAGAGTAGTGATCAAATAAAAGGACAAAAACAACATGGATAAGGAAATGAAAGAATGCATGCAAAATCTCTTAATTCCTATATGCCTTTGCTTATGTCCTTAATTAATGGATAATTAAGGGGCAAATTAGTCATTTCCCTAAACCACTAGAGATGTGTCATCTTCTACCTCCTATTTATTTGCCGAATGGTTTAGGAAGGATAGGAGAGAGTGAAAAATTGAGAGAAACTCCATTATAGGAGAAATTGGAGCTTTCATGTTAGGTAATCTTGCATGGTAATCAAAGCTAGGAAGATTATGTAAGTGAATCCTACCTTATTCAAGTAGGTTATTGATTGAATGCTTATGTTTGAGCTTGAAATTGATGAATTGATTGTTAATTGAGTCACGCTTGATATGGTTTTCAATTGAACCTTGCTAAATGGTAAATTGATTAATGATAATAGGATAAAATTTAGCTTAACTAAATGGAATACTACATGAGTGAAACCATTGCTTGAATAATCATGAGTGAGTTTGAATAAAGTAATTCGAATTGCTTCTGAATTGGATCATAATTTGAATGAAAGCTTGCTGGAAAATATGTATATGAAATAAATTGAGTCGTTGAACAAGTTAATATAATGGTTACATGCTGAAAATTGAGCTAGTAATGAAACCAGTCACATTTATTGTTAACGAATGGGTTAGAGACTGTTTTGAGAGAATCAGTGAATTTGTGACTGATCTGGACAAAATTAAGGGCTGGAGAATTGAACTAAAAATAGGGGAGAGGCTAGATTGAATGTTTGTTAAATTGAAATTGCTTGATTAGGGAGTTAATGAACTGTTCTAAAGTGTTTATTGGTATGCTAGTGAAACAGGGTCTGTTCTGAAAAAGAACTGTTAAAATGTGGACTTAATTGGACAAATTAGGGACTAAAATTTACATGAGAAAACAGTGGAAAAAGTGTAACTATAAAACCTATGTTTGATTTTGATATAATTAAGTTGTTAAGGATTAAATTGAAAACTTGAAATTGATTTCTAAGTCCCTTTAATAATTTATAAATCACCAACACCTTAAACTGATTTGAAAAACTCAAACTCCAAATATTTTCTAAGTGTTCCAAGGCCAAAGTATTGAAAATCGTCCAAGTGTATCGATACGCCTCCAGCCGTATCGATACCTTTTTTACAAAGTTGGCTACTAGAAAGACGTGTTTCGATACGCTCTTAACCGTATCGAAACAGATTCAATCTGTATCGATACGCCCCTCTGCAAAAATTGAAAGAGTTTGAATGGTGTACCGATACGGCTTAACCCATATTGATACGGTTTTAACTGAATTTTTAATTCGAAGTGTTTTAAATGTTTTCGACCGTTGGTGTCAGTCGTTAGGTAACTAACATTTAAAGTGATAGTTGTCCCGTATCGATACGGTGTACCCCTGTATCGAAACGGAGACTTCTAGTGAGCTAAGTTGAGAAAAAGGTATCGATACGGTCTCTTTCGTATCGAAACGGTCCATGTCCCGTACTGATACGCTTACGAGCGTTTCGATACGCCCTCTTTATTATGTACAACGACTCTCTCTGTTTTGAGACATGTATCGATACGGCTCCCCGTGTACCAATACGGATAGCTGCAGAAGTACATTTATGGTGGAAAGAGAGGGTCCCAACGGCTATAATCAATACCCTAACCACCCAAACGGCTAGAATTGATAGACAAGGTATAAATTGAAGCTCATTGAAGACCAGCAACAACTATTGCATTAAAGACAAACATCTAAGCAAAAATCCAATCTCAAGTATGCATATTTTCCAATTTCTTGTAAACCCCAAATTGAGTTGTATTCAATTCCTATTCTATCTTCAAATTTGGGTTGAGTGTTGTACTTCAAGGGACAATATTGTATTTGAGAGATATATTTCTTGTCCAATTTCTTCTTTGTTTATTTGTGATGGTTTGGTCAAATTTTGGGTAGAAAATTTGACCGGTCGTTTAAAGGTTACCTCCTAAGCCTTGAAAAGGGGAAGAACAAATTAGTGAATTGTTGCAAATCCTTAGTGGTAGCTAAGGTAGTGGATGTAGAGTTCATTTGGAACTTGAACCACTCTAAAATCCTTTGTTCTTCATTTTTAATTGTCTATTCACTCCAACAAAGTTTTAAAATCCCAATTCACCCCCTCTTGGTCTTGATCAATCCATCGATCCACTCAACAATTGGTATGAGAGCCTATCTCTTTGAAGGATTAACAACCACAAGAGGAGTTCCTAGGAAGAGTGTGATCATCCAAAAATCAAGGCATGGAATCTACCTCCGGATCTAGCATGTACGAGTCTCAATCCACTACAAAACTGTCATTCTTCAATAGTGACAACTATCCATTTTGGAAGAACCGGATGCGCCTCTTCATCAAGTCCAACGATTACTTGGTTTGAGATGTCATTGAAGATGGTCCCTTACATTCCATTGATGAGAGATGATGTTGGAAAGATGGTTCTAAAGAAGAAGATTGAGATGAGTGAAGAATATCCAAATAAATGACAAAGCTCTTCACATGCTCTTTTGTTCTTTCGGTCCCGACATCTACTCTAAATTCTCCTACATTGAGAGTGCTAAGGAAGTGTAGGATACTCTAGAGACCACCTATGAAGGAACCAATGATGTGAAAGAGACCAAGATTGGAATTCTCAATCTTAGTTATGAGAATTTCAAGAGGAAGCCCGACGAAACGGTGTCAAAGATGTTCGATCGCTTCTCAACCATTGTCAACGGGCTTAAGGGCTTTGGAGAGACTATTCCGGAAGACAAACTTGTCCGGAAGCTACTCTACTCACTTCCCGAATCTTGGGATGGGAAGAGAACCGCCATCATCGAGGCCAAAAACTTGAAGACTCTAAAACTTGATGAGCTAGTGAGTTCTCTCCTTACTCATGAAATTATGAAGCAAATAAGGGAAGAAGAAAAGAAGAAGGAAGAGAAAAGAGTGGAGAAGCTAGAGGTGGAAAAGAAGAAGAAAATGGGAGTGGCTCTCAAATCTTCATTACTTGAGAGAGCACTTCTAGTGAGGAGGAGGATTTAGAAGAATTGGCTATGATAGCCAAAAGATTCTCACGTTTCATGAGGTTTAACCGAGGAAAGAAGATTCAAAGAAAGATGGACTTCAAGGGTAAAAACAAAGAAGAAGAGAGGGATCAAATCATTTGATTCGAGTGCAAAAAGCCCGGTCACATTCGTTCGGAGTGCCCTCAACTCAAGAATAAGGGCTTTGAGAAGAAGAAGAAGCTCAAAGTCAATCTTGCTACTTGGAGTGATGAGGAGTCATCAGAGGATGACGAACAAGAAGTTGCCAACCTTTGCCTCATGGCACTTGAGGAGGATTCCTCCATGGTAACCTCTAACTCATCATCTTTTGACTTTACATTTGATGAATTAAATGATGCATATGATGAGTTGCAAGAGGTTTATGATGAGTTAGTTGAGAAATACAAAGAGTCAGTCATTAGGAATAAAAAAATTATTTCGGAATTAAATGATAAAAATGACTCACTCTGTCAAGCTAACTTAAAATTTGAGAAAAATATTTTAGGTTTGAAAGATGAACTTAAATTTTTCCAAGATGAAAATGTAGACCTAAATAATATTCTTTCTCAATGCAATAGTGAACACCAAAAGGTGTTAGGTGAGCTTAACAAGCTCAAAGAGTCTTTTAAATATGTTGGTAATGTGAAGCATGAAAAAGGTGAATCATCTAAAATAAACCAACCTAGGAGAAAGACTAATAACTACAAACAAAGTAGCTTCCCTAGACATAATAGAACTAAAAAAATTAGAAGTGTATGTGTTACTAAGGAACTTGTCAAATCTAATAATATTGTTGCTATGTCACCTTGAATTCCTAAGGGAAGCAAGCTATTGGGAGCTAACACTCGTGGACCCAAAATGATTTGGGTACCAAAAACAAAAGTTTAATATCTTTGTTTGTTTGGGGGGCATTGCTACAAGGCCAAAGCACAAAGTCAAAATTCATGGTACCTTGATAGTGGATGCTCAAGGCATATGACCGGAGACAAGAGTAGATTCATGGACTTAAAGCCAAAAAGTGGAGGAGTGGTGACATTTGGTGACAACTCCAAAGGCCACATTAAAGGTATTGGCTCCATAGGTAATCACTCTACCATTCTTATTGAAAATGTCTTGTATGTCGATGGTCTTAAACATAATTTGTTGAGCATAAGCCAATTATGTGATAAAGGATTTAATGTCTTATTTGATAAAAATGTGTGCAAAATTGTTGATATTAAATCAAATAATATTATGCTCATTGGTCATCGCATTGGTAACATTTACATTGTGCATTTAGATGACATACATACATCCCATGCATGTTTAGTAGCTCAAAATGAAAATGATACATGTCTATGACATAGGAAACTAGGACATGCTAGCATTAGTGTTTTAGAAAAAATAGTTTCCCTAGATCTAGTTAGAGGTTTACCCAAAATTAAGTTCTCAAATGATAAAATTTGTGATGCATGCTCTAAGGGTAAACAACATAAGTCATCCTTTAAATCCATTAATGATGTTTCTACAAGTAGGTGTTTACAACTTATCCATATGGATTTATTTGGGCCAATTAGGACTATGAGCTTGGGTGGTAAATCTTATGCATTTTTACTAGTTGATGATTTTTCTAGATTTACTTGGGTTCTATTTTTAAGTACTAAAGATGAGGCTTTAGAAAAATTCATCACATTTTCAAAACTAACCCAAAATGATCTTGAACTTAGAATTTCTCATATTAGAAGTGATCATGGAACGAAATTTCAAAATTTAGGGTTTGAAGAGTTTTTAAATGAAAATGGTATTAGCCACAATTTTTCGGCTCCTCGAACTCCTCAACAAAATGGGGTAGTTGAGAGGAAAAATAGAACTTTACAAGAAATGGCTAGAACCATGTTTTGTGAAAACAATTTACCTAAATATTTTTGGGCGGAAGCCACAAACATTGTTTGCTACATTGTAAACCGAGTAATGATTAGGCCAATTTTGAAGAAAACACCATATGATATTTTAAAATCTAAAAAGCCTAACATTAGCTATTTTCATCCATTTGGTTGCAAGTGTTTTTGTTTTAAATAATGGAAAAGATAACTTAGGTAAATTTGATGCAAAAAGTGATGAAGCTATTTTCATAGGATATTCTTTAAACTCTAAAGACTATCATGTATATAACAAGAGAACTTTAGTAGTGGAGGAATCTATACATGTTGTATTCGATGATAACCTCCTTCCAAGGAAGGATTCTTGTGATGATGATGATGTAGGAATCATTAATACCTTTGATGGAGGACAAACTTCAAAGGAGGATAAGATTCCAACAAAATAAGAGGACACACAAGATCCACCTCTTGAAGCCCTGAAGGACTTGGCTCTTGAGGAAAAGGAAGTGAGCTACCCAAGGGAGTTCAACTATGTCAAAGGTGATGAAATCTTGGATGATCCATCCAAGGGGGTAACCACTAGATCTTCTCTTAAACTTATGAACCATGTTGCATTTATCTCATGCATAGAGCCTAAGAATATAAAAGAAGCATTAAAAGATGATTTTTGGATTATGGCTATGCAAGAAGAGTTAAATCAATTTGAGAGAAGTAATGTTTGGACATTAGTTGATAGGCCTAGTAATCAATCTACTATAGGAACTAAATGGGTCTTTAGGAACAAACTAGATGAGAGTGGTAACATTGTAAGAAATAAAGCTAGATTAGTAGTACAAGGTTACACTTAAGAAGAGAGAATTGATTTTGATGAAACCTATGCTCCCGTAGCTAGAATGGAAGCCATTAGGATGTTGCTTGCATATGCATGTTATCATGATTTCAACCTTTTTCAAATGGATGTTAAAAGCGTATTTTTAAATGGTTTTATAAATGAGGAAGTGTATGTGAAACAACCACCGGGTTTTGAAGACTCAAAATTTCCAAATCATGTTTTCAAACTTACTAAAGCTCTTTATGGTTTAAAACAAGCTCCTAGAGCTTGGTATGAAAGACTTTTTTAATTGAAAAGGGTTTTGAAAAAGGTAAGGTGGACACTACACTTTTCATAAAAAGGTATAAAAATGACATCTTAGTAGTATAAATTTATGTTGATGATATTATTTTTGGATCTACTAATGAATGTCATTGCAAAGAGTTTGCTAAGTTAATGCAAGGTGAATTCGAGATGAGCATGATGAGGGAGCTCTCATTCTTTTTTGGACTCCAAATCAAGCAAATGAAGGATGGCACCTTTATCAATCAAGCAAAGTACATCAAGGATATGCTAAAGAAGTTTGGCTTGGAGAATGCAAAGCCTCAAGCCACACCTATGAGCTCATCTACAAAGCTTGACAAAGATGAAGGAGGTAAGTGTGTTGACTCTAAGCTTTACCGTTCTATGATTGGATCATTGCTTTACCTTACTGTAAGTAGACCAGATATCTTGTTTAGTGTTTGCTTGTGTGCTAGGTTTCAAGCTAGTCCTAGAGAGTCTCACCTTATAGCCGTTAAGGAATCTTTAGGTACCTTAGAGATACCCTTTGTTTAGGTCTTTGGTACCTAGAGACTCCACCTTCAACCTTCATGCTTATTCGGATGTGGATTATGGGGGATGTAAAATCGATAGGAAGAGTACTTCGGGAACATGTCAATTCTTAGGTAGTATGCTTATATCTTGGTTCTCTAAGAAACAAAATAGTGTAGCCTTATCTACCACCGAAGCCAAGTACATATCCTTAGGGAGTTGTTGTGCTCAAGTCCTTTGGATGAAGCAACAACTCTTAGATTATGGTATTAAAGTTGAAACCATACCCCTTAAGTGTGATAACACTAGTGCCATATGTTTAACAAAAAATCTCATCCAACACTCTAGAACTAAACATATAGAAATAAGGCATCATTTCATTAGAGATCATGTCCTTAAGGAAGATGTTTTTATAGAGTATGTTGACACATTAAACCAACTAGCGGACATCTTTACAAAGCCTTTAGATAAAGAACGTTTTTGGTCCCTTAGGAGAGAGTTAGGTCTAACTAGCCTATCTTGACCTTTTAGGACCCTTTTTGTGCTTAAATTGCTTGATCTTGTGAACTTGCATGTTAATGTGTTGTAACTCTTGAAAATATCCATGCCTATAGCTAGAGGGAGTATGATTCTGTTAAAATATTCCTAGAACTGCTCATTCATCATTTGCATTCATTTAGGAGATGTTAGAATTGAGCTTTTGGTTGTTCTTCAAGCCTAAAATGTATTTCTGGGCATATGGTATCGATACGACCTTAAGTGTATCGATACGAGTACTGTATTAGCTTCCCAGACTTCATTTTGCCTTAAACGAGTATCGATACGGTTAAACTCGTTTCGATACGAGAAAAAATCATTTCGATACGTATTGTATCTGTTTTGATATGATCCATCAACGAGCATTTTTATTGGAATTACGTTTTTACCCCCGTATCGATACACCCTCAGGTGTATCGATACGCGATTGCGCAGACAACTATAAATTGGCATTTAAGAGTTCAACTTTTACCAAAATTAAAATTTCTCAAAACCTTAAAAACCCTAGCCATTTTCACTCTATAAATAGCCTCTTCTTCCCTCATATTTTCACACCACAACTCAAAATCTCAAGAGGGTTTTCAAAATCAAGGAAAGCTCTAAGGCTTTTCATCAATTGGGTGCTAAGCTCTTCTTTCATTCCTCTCTAATCAATATCAAGGTAAAAAAAAATCTTTCTTTTAATTTTTTCTTTTATTTTCGTTTCAAAGTTTCTTTTTTTTGTTTTTATTTAATCTTCTCAAACCAAAACTCTCTTTTCAAAAAAATTTTAAAATTTTTTTTAACCTTGATTATTGGTTTTCAATGAGTTGAATGAAGATATCTTAATGCATACATTGTTTTATCTAGTTCATGGAACCTTCTAAGAAGAAAACATGCACTAATGAAGCCGGTGAAGGATCCAATACCAGAGGTGGTGCTCCTCCAAATCTTACTCATATCTATCAACTATCTTTTCAATCCCCCGGAGCTCTCACCTATTTTCGTCAATTCCAAAACTATAAGATCCGTCCGAAAAGGGTAATCTCTATTCCTTTTCTTAACTGGGAGCGATTCAAATTTGTATATCTACCTTTGCTCCAAGAATGGAAGTTTATGGATTTTCTCACTATTCTCGAGTTTTACTTTCGCATTTTGGTTTTAATCTTTTATGCTAATGCCAAATGTTGTGCCAATCGAGATGGTGTTGTTACGACCGTTAATTCTCATCTTATGGGTAAAAAGATCACTCTAGATGTTCAATCTATTTGTGAAGTATTCACGTTGGAGGATGAAGGCTATGATGATGAGAATGCCCTTGGCCATGTTCTAAGTGGTTCCTTCACCGCCCTAAATGCTCAGGATCGGATCCTCCATTTAATGGTCTCTTGGTGGTTTAGGCCCTCGGGAGGGAAGTATTCCACTATCCGCCAAGTGGATGATTTTTGGATTTGATGCTTCCGTGAGAGAAAACGTTCGAACCTTGCTCGTATCATATTTGCGGAGATCGTCTATCTCGTGCAACATCGCCACACCACACTTGTCACTTCCTTCACCTATGGCATGGCCCTAAGTTACTTCTTCCAACAAAAGGAGATTGATTGCTCGCATGACTTCCCAACTCCCCTCACCGATCCCATCGATGAACACTCTCTTGCAAGGGGTAAGTTTCATTACTTTAATGGTAATTGGCTACGTCTATCCGAGCTCCCTAGTGAGGCCGCAAAACAATTTGCTAATCCTCAAGTTGAACAAGTTCCTCAAGCTCCTCCTCCACCTTCCATGGATGCTCTAATGACTTTTCTCAATGAGCAATTCACGGGTTTGCGCACGGACATGGCTTTGGGGTTTACCACGATTGATACTCGTTTCACAAGCCTTGAAGATCGGATGAAGAACGTGGAGACTCGACTCACTTCTCTTGAAGGCGATCACAACTCAATGAATATCTCTCTCACCGCTTTCCATGACCAGTGGAATCAAACCTTGAGGAATGATGATCCAATTGAGGAAGATGATGAAGAAGATGCATGGTAGTCTATCTTTGCATACCATTCATATCATTTAGGATATTTATTTTCTGCACTTTTGTTTTATGTTTTTAGGATTAAGTTTGAATTATTCTAAAACCTATGCTTTGATTTTTCTGTTATTTGGATTTTTAAGTTGATATTATCCTTTATTTGAACTTAATGATGTTATGCTGCTTGCTTATTTATACCTTTTGCCTATTTATGCACTTTACATTATTTCTCAATTCTTTTTTATCTAACAGAAAGGGGGAGAGGGAAGCTCGCAGCACTTAAAAATTTTGATTTTCAAACTTAAAAGTTACCTAGCTAATATTAAGGGGGAGTTATTTTGCAAAGTTTTCCAAAGTGTTCAAAATTTCAAGTTTTGGTTTTGTTATATCAAAAAGGGAGATATTGTAAAACCTATGTTTGATTTTGATATAATTAAGTTGTTAAGGATTAAATTGAAAACTTGAAATCGATTTCTAAGTCCTTTAATAATTTATAAATCACTAACACCTTAAACTGATTAGAAAAACTCAAAATCCAAATATTTTCTAAGGGTTCCAAGGCCAAAGTATTGAAAATCGTCCAAGTGTATCGATACACATCCAGCCGTATCGATACCTTTTTTACAAAGTTGGCTACTGGAAAGACGTGTTTCGATACGCTCTTAACCGTATCGAAACAACGTATCGAAACAGATTCAATCTGTATCGATACGCCCCTCTGCAAAAATTGAAGGAGTTTGAATGGTGTACCGATACGGCTTAACCCGTATTGATACAGTTTTAACTGAATTTTTAATTCGAAGTGATTTAAATGTTTTCGACCGTTGGTGTCAGTCGTTAGGTAACTAATATTTAAAGTGACAGTTGTCCCGTATCGATACGGTGTACCCCCGTATCGAAACGGAGACTTCCAGTGAGCTAAGTTGAGAAAAAGGTATCGATACGGTCTCTTTCGTATCGAAACGGTCCATGTCTCGTACTGATACGCTTACGAGCGTTTCGTTACGCCCTCTTTAATATTTACAACGACTCTTTCTGTTTTGAGACAGATATCGATACGGCTCCCCGTGTACCGATACGAATAGCTGCAAAAGTGCATTTATGGTGGAAAGAGAGGATCCCAACGGCTATAATCAATACCCTAACCACCCAAACGGATAGAATTGATAGAAAAGGTATAAATTGAAGCTCATTGAAGACCAGCAACAACTATTGCATTAAAGACAAACATCCAAGCAAAAATCCAACCTCAAGTGTGCCTATTTTCCAATTTCTTGTAAACCCCAAATTGAGTTGTATTCAATTCCTATTCTATCTTCAAATTTGGGTTGAGTGTTGTACTTCAAGGGACAATATTGTATTGGAGAGATATATTTCTTGTCCAATTTCTTTTTTGTTTATATGTGACCGGTTGTGTAAAGGTTACCTTCTAAGCCTTGAAAAGGGAAAGAACAAATTAGTGAATTATTGCAAATCCTTAGTGGTAGCTAAGGTAGTGGATGTAGAGTTCATTTGGAACTTGAACCACTCTAAAATCCTTTGTTCTTCATTTTTAGTTGTCCATTCACTCCAACAAAGTTTTAAAATCCCAATTCACCCCCTCTTGGTCTTGATCAATCGATCGATCCACTCAACAGTAACTAAGGTCTAAAGGGCTGGATTTAATGCAATAATGGTCATGGACTAATTTCCCCAGTAAAATGAACTTCAATGCATACTGGGCAGTTTTGATATTGTAATTTTACTTGTCTTAATGATAAAATCTGTATTAATATATAATGGTTAAAAATGCAAGGCATATATGGTTGGAAAGATAATTAAGTTATCTTTCTAACGGTGTAAATGGTTATAAATTCCAACGCATGGATTAAAAGATATAAGCAATTTAGTAAGCGATGTGCATGTTGCATGGCAGAAACTGTCTTGATGCTTGAAATGAAATGTAGGTATTAATTGAGTTTGGTTTTGGCCCTAATGCATGATTATATTGTTTGAATATTAGATTAAGAAAACGATAGAAAGGATGGATAAGTATCGAGATGTGAATGAGAAGTCAGGTATTTCGTAACTTCGTGATACAAGGTGAGTGTAGTTTTATCAGGTTAGGACTTAGGTCCTAACCACATTATGCTTGTTTTCATTGCAATGATTTGCTTATGTATGAAAATGACTTTAAACTATACTTGGTAAATAAGATATGGAAGAATGGATTTAAATGGAAACTTGATAATTAGTTTATGCTTGAGAAATGTCTCAGTAATGAAAATGTTACATGTGAACAAATGCTTGATCTACTATGCCTTCTTGTGACCATTCGAATGATACATGGATGCCTTGAAATATACTTGCTTGATGTATAGTGATTACTTGAAATGTGACATAATAATGAGATTGAAAAATGAAACAATTGTTTGATCTTGCTTGATGACTATTCGAATGACTTGAATGTCTATATGATTTTTCTTGATGGCTAATGAACACTTGAATTGAATATACACTTGAAATCATTGAATGCTTGATAAATGAACTATGGTTCGAATGGCCTAAGGGCTTAACATGATCTTGATATGCTTGATACTTGAACACTTGAAAGCTTGATAATTGAGCTAAGGCTTTAATAAGCCTAAGCGCAATCATAATCTTGATAAAAAGGCTTGAACTTGAACGTGCTTGATTCTTGAATACTTGAACTCGAATAAGCTTGATACTTGAATGAACTTGACTTGAATCCTTGATACTTGATTACTTGATAAGTAAAAGAATCAATAAAGACCTTGGTTGATAGTTGGTCTTAGGTAGAAAGGCATGCCTTAGAGTCTAGAGCTCTTTGTGTATTGGGTGGACTACGGTCCAGGGCCAAGGCTCTTATTTGGCTACAGTAGGAGGGAAGTTTGTTGTGGTAATTTGGCGACAATATGAGGGATTGACCAGTACTACGGTACATCTTGTGGCGATAGTTGGTTGGTGACTCGATTACCTAGACAAAACTAAATGCCAAGGCAAAGCTATACTAAATAAGCTTGAAATGAAATAAGTTAAACTTGATTAAAGTATGTGAAATCTTGACTCTTGTTGATAAGCTTTCTGGATAATGAATTTACATGAATGAGATGATGAACTTGATAACTTGAACTTGTTTGTATTTTGAAAGATTAAACATGGTGAAAATGAGCTTCTATTCGAATGAAAGTGTAGTTTGCTTTGCTTGGGTTTGCCTAGTCCTTGAAATTTTATTGTTTTCTTGACTTATATATGGTGAAACCTTGAAATGAAATGCTTGATCATAGAATGCTTATATTATTCGAATAGCCGTTGAAAAACCAATCTAAGACTTGTTATAACTTGATTAAGGCCTAGATAGGTCATTCTTGAAATAAGGAACCTAAAACTTGAAACGAAATAAGTGGACTAAATTCTCAATACTTGAATATACTATTTGGTTTGTTTGACTTAATGGATTAAAATGCATGAAATGAATTGATTTATAGGTGATTTGTGCTTGGTATTTGATGAATGCTTTACTTGTTCAACAAGACATGTAAAATTAATCTTTGTATGAATCTGTAATGAAGTGACTCTAAGTGATAACATATGAAAGGTCAAAATGTAACATGTTTGTGTACACAAATGAGACTCCACTTGAATGCCTTACATATATAGTTAGATGTGCTTGTATTACCTGGAATGGTAATTGGATGCCCATGTTCCTATGTTGAAAGCAATTAAACATGTTAGATCACTTGAATGTCTAATCAAATAATCCCTTGAACTTGGTTGCTTGTCTAGTTCGAATAGAGTTTTGAACCATGCTAGTGATCTCTAGTTAGAATAGTATGACTTGAATTGGTCTTGAATGAAGTTTTGCAAATACCTAAAATGAATAGATAACTTATAATAATCCTTAAGCTCAAACAAGTTGATTGATATGGTTACTGGATGGTCAAGCAACTTGTCTATTAGAGAGGAGTTATAAAAGATGGTTTAAAATAGCATGTGGAAAAACATGTTAAGTTGCTTGTTTAGTTTCTTATTAGTCAAGCAACTCATCCAATAGGGATGAATTCTAAACGGAAATGGTTTAATCTTATCTTAAAGTTGAACCATGTTTATAAGCTTACATTAATCGAATATGGCTATGAATTTAAAGAGCTTGAACATGTTTAGATTGATTCTATATGAGTCTAGCTTATCTTTGATCCCATTCGAATAAGACTAAGTCCCAGTATGCTTGTTAAAATTTAATATGAGATATGAGAAGAGTCTAGATTTTATAATTAGTTTGAACATGATAAATTATTGTCTTAAAATGGGATGTAACTAAACAATTGTAAAATGTATATAACAAGAATATGAACTAGCCTAAGATGAACTCATGATCTTGGATGGAAATCTTCTTGAATGAACATACTAGTAATTGAGTCAATTGGCTAACCAATATTGAATGTTAAGCTTAACCGAATAGTTTACTAAGGTTACTTGCTAATTAAGTAAAATGGAAAAAGTTAATGAATTTGCTTACACGCTAGATTTATATCCTAAGTTGGTAGAAGCTTCACATATATGTAAAGGACACGTGAAGGACTGAATCTTGTTTTAAGTACTAATCGAGCATGCGCAAAACTGCTTGAATAAGAAGAAACTAATCCTTGAAATGAACTTGTTAATGGTTCATAGTAGAATAGCTTATTCGAATGTACCTAGAGATTATATGATTGAGTAATAAACTATCTTGAGCGTGTATTTTGGATTGCTTGCATGACTTATGTGATGTAAAACTCTAAAATGAAATCCTTGAGCGTTATGTTCTTGTAAAATCGAATGAACTTGAGCATTAACTAAGACTTGACCTAAATTGATTGAAGTTTAGATGGGTTATACTTGAATAAAAGATCCCTAAAACGTGATAACTTGATAACATAGATGCTACCTCACTAGGTACACTATGTACTTATCACTCTTGTTTCCATTCTTCCCATGCTATAGGTTATCTCATTCTCAAATCTGGTTTCTTGAGCTTGAAGCAAGATACATACAAGTTTAACTCTGTACGGTTCTTTTGAATCTCTTTGTTTACTCCTAGTTGGTCGAACTAGGTTTGTCTATAGTTTGCTAGCCATGCATCTATTCATGAAGATTGTATAAACCATGATATATATATATATATATATATATATATATATATATATATTATAATACCCCAAATTAGAGTCTAGTAATATGAACCTTAAGTGATTAGAAATCAATTGATCAAATGCCACATAATTAAAAGAATTTGTAACCCCCTCGTCCCGGTCTAGCCGGTAGACCGGTCCGAACGGGTTACACGAGGAAAATCGAAGCGAAACACACTAAGGCCTCACTCCGATTAGCAACCTTATTTTTTTTCTTTACTTGTCTTTTCTAGATGGCTTTATTATACCCTGTTTGTTAGGACACACAACGAACAAACAAGGATACTAATCCCACAAGATATGCAATTAAACAGCCCATTTTAACTTTTATAACAGGCTGTATCGATACGCTAGATGACCGTATCGATACGCCTAGACCCGGTCAACGCCCTAAAGTCAACCCAGGGAGACCGTATTGGTACACAGCAAAACTGTACCGATACGCCCTCAACGGTCAACTTCTCTCGGTCAAACTACAAAGATCGTATCGATACCCTTAGGACCCGTACCGATACGCCGAAATCTCATCAATTTCTCAAATTTCCAGAGAGGTTTTGGCGTATCGATACACCTTCGTGTATCGGTACGCTCTGCCCAAAATGAGCCCCAAGGCAAGGACCATATCGATACAGCCCTTGGGCGTACCGATACGCCCTGCACCGCAAGTCTCATTTTGGCAGCTTAAAACACAAGAACCCGACTCTAGATGCATTTATCGACTCGACTAGCGATATACCGACTTATATACTTCACCAAGAAACTATAGATAAGCATACGGGACGGTCTAAACATACAACGAAGCAACAACCACCAACTAAACACTCATAGAGGAAACTAGCAAACGAACATGCTTAGCAAACCAACAAAGAGTTAAAGGCCATAGCAAACATACTCCCAAACCACAAGAAACATAAAACAGCAAACATACACATAATCTAGAATCATTTCACCCTACTTCAAGCATGATCAACACTTATCATACATTCAAGACCATCCATTCAAAAGAACATACATCCAAGGCTAACCAAAGCTAAGCATACAATGCTACCTAACCAACAATCAAGGCAACCAACACAAGATAAGCATTTAGATAGAAACTTGCATACAAGCATGCATACTAAACCACTTCATTCATAGAAAAACAAACACCTACCTAGACATTGCATAACAAGGGTCACATGCCCTTGAAATAAAACACTTAAACATTCAAGGCAAGAAAAAGACATACATTTATATCCTTCCAACGCATGCCAAAACATCAAACCATCAAAGATGATATATATATATATATATATATATATATATATAGCAATAAAACATGCTTAACAAAACCATTTAGCCAAAAGAAACATATGTTCTCCTAAGCAATGCACCATCAAGATTTACACGCCTTCAACAAAAACATAAGCATTCATAAGACATGGTTAGAAACCTTCAAATGCAAAACACTTAGGCATCAACATAAACACTTAGCTTACAAACATCAACACAAAAGCATGGGCATCTCAAAGAACATGGTTTACAAATCCATCAACACAAAGCATTAGCAACATAAAGCCAACACAAAGGAGTCTAGATACACGCTCCTAAAACACGTAGCATTTCACATTGCTAAACTACTACATTATTTACCAAACCATACATGAGCAACTACCACACGCTTGGACGCCCTTTCCTTGCTCCTTGCTAACTCCCTGCTAATGATCTGCATTGTCGAAAAATGAGAGAGTAAGCATAAAGCTTAGTGAGCGGGGCTCTAAAAACACATCAACAATGCAGTTTTCAAAACATAAATCTTAGTTGAAAGGCAAACCATTTTAAAGTACGAAAGGAGACACAATCATCACAATTACATGGTATGCACATGCATAACCAAAACACGGTGGGACCACACATCACCGCTCGACTAGTAGTTTTTTGATGAGACCACACATCACCGTACTCTTCTACTAGTCACTACCGGTGGAACCACACATCACCGTAGTCTTCTATTAGTCACTACCAGTGGAACCACACATCACCGTAGTAATGACAACCATCACGTGAGGTTCGAAACCAACAACGACTACACAACAACATTAAACATAGAGTAAAAGCAACCCACACTTCACGCCATAACACAACAATCACACACACATTAACACTTAATGAACAAGGTGAAATAGCAACTTACACTTGGGTTTAGGCTAGCCCTTAAGGCTCCACCCAAATCCCCAAGAAGCCTCTTTGAACATATTTAAAACACAAAACAGTTTCCACTCACCATTCGCACACCAATGCAAACCACAAAGTCGTTTCAAGCTTTCGAACTTCCTGGGACCGCGTCCGAACCACCCAAGGCAAAATCCGCTGTTTCTAACCAATCAAAAATAATGTATTAACCTCTTAATCAACCACAAATTTACTGTTATACATCAGCTCGCAATTCAACAATATTTTCTCAACAATTCAAAGCCGAAATCCTCCCAAATAATCTCATTTTCGTACTCCAGCAAAACCCAGCCATTACCCCTCAATTTAAACACTTAAAACACTCCAAAACATGTCTAAAACATCACCCTAAGTCTGTACAACCATCAGCCCTTCATTTACCCACATAAACACATAAAAAACTCTTGTTTTTCACTCCTAAAAATCACCTACAACAGTAGTTTCGGGAATCCAATCAAACCAGCACTATCACCACTCAAAATCGTCAAATAACATCTAAAAACACATATCCAATGTCCACATACCTCCAGCCCTCTTTTCACCACAAAATCAAGCCAAAAACTCACTAATTTCACTTCTAAAATTCACCCCCAAGACTAGTTTCGGGTATACTATAATTAAGAAACCTTTTTAACATGTTATGACTTCAAAATAAACTTTAAAAACACCCCAAAAACACTGCCCTAAAAGACTCATAGAGGATTTCACCCAAAATCCCCACTTTTCATAAATCTTAAAATTTCAAGGTTGAGAATTAATGGGTTTTACAAATCCAACTTTGATTTAAGTTAAATTTAAGTAAAACAAGGAAAAGAAAAGAGGATTTACCTTCAAATTTCTTCAATGGAGGAAGGGAGAAGAAGATGAGAGAATAGGGTTTTTGGAAGAAGATGAGTGGTTTTGATTTTCAAAACCCTCTTAAAATTTTCATTAATGGTGTTATCGTAATTATTGAGAACCTTTATAAAAATCAGCTCTTTAATTTAAATTTAACCCGAAACTAATCCTAGATCAAAATCGATAACTCCAGGGCCTAAAACCGGGGTGTTACAGAATTAAAGTGAATCTAGTGATTTAATTGTAGCAAAACTGAAACTAGTGACTTAATTCAATGAAGAGACAAAATTGGTGAACAAATTAAGATGATTAAATTGAATTAAATAAGAGAATAAGATGTTTGTAGAACTAATGTTTTGATATAATAATTGAAAAATGTTTTGGACTGATTTAAAAAGTATTTAAAACATTTCCAAAGTCCAAACAACTTGAAATTATGTTTAAGGAAGTTTTTAAAGGGTTTTACATGTTTTTCAAAGCCAAACTTCACAAAACTGTCCAGGCGTTTCGAAACACCTTAGAGCGTTTCGATACGGGAATTCCAGTAGCAAAAACGTTTCGATACTCGTATCGAAACGGGCATTCCCTGGATAAGATTTTTGCCCAGCGTTTCGAAACGGGCTATGCTGTTTCGATACGCCTACGTGGCATTGACCACAACAGTCATAAACCCCAACGGCTATTTCTCAACTAACATTTAAATGCAAGGCGTTTCGATACGGGTCTAGGCGTTTCGATACATGTTCCGAAACGGCCAGGGGGTTCTGAAATGGGTGCCTTGTCAGACTGCAATGGCTCTTTCTACTTAAAGGATGTTTCGAAACGGGTTCGAGCATTTCAAAACGGTGAGCTGTAGAACTGCATTTATGGTGGGAATTAAAGTCCTCAACGGCTCCAATTCAATCCCAACGGCTAGCAACGGCTATAAACTCATCAAGGAGTATAAAAGGGACCCTCAAGCATCAAGTAAAGGCTAATGCTCATATTGTCAAACAACAAATGATCAAAGATTGTCTTAGAGCTTAAATTGTTATTTATTGTATAGACAAAAACTAGTGAGCCAAAATTGTCAAATTTGCTCAAGTGTTTTAGGTTTTGGGTGAGTGCTTTAATTGTGCAAACAAACACCTATTAGAGGGATTTGTGTTTGCTTTGTTTATCTCTTTGTAAGAGAGGGTTTCAATCAAGACTTTGGGTAGAAAGCTTGATTGTGTATAAGGGTTACCTCCTAAGCCTAGAAAAGGGGATGAATCAATAGTGGATTGATTGGAAATCCTTAGTGGGAGCTAAGGTAGTGGATGTATACATTGGTTAAAAGGTTTAACCACTATAAATCTTTGTGTCACATTTCATTTTAGCTTCCACAACCCTTCCACCCAAAAATCCACCTTTCCACCACTTGGTGAACCTTATCGGTTGAAAGAATCGAGCCCCACACAACTCAACAATGTTGCATGGAAAAATCTCTAATTCCTATTTTCCCTTGATTAGTCACCTAATTAAGAGTTAATTAAGGGTTAAATTAGACATTTCTAAATTCCACAAAAAGCGAATTATCATTGTCATCTTCTTCATCTTTCTCATTACCCTAATGAAAAGAAAGAATAAAGGGAGAGAGAACTGCCATAGTTAAAGGAGAAATTGAGCTTGCATGAACAAGAATTTGCATAGGAATTAAGCTAAGAAAATTGTAAGTATATCTTTTACCTTGTTCGATTGAAATCCATGCTTGAATGTTTTTGTTTAAGCTCGAATTTAATGAATATCTTGTTGAAATGTTACTACTGGAATCATCTTTATGATGGTATTCAATTGAAGCTTGGTAGATAGTGAAATTGGAATGAAATCTTGTAACCGATTGGTGAGTTACAAGATTCCTATGATGATTTATAAGATGCCTATGATGATTTGCTTTTGGAATTTAAGGTATCTTTTTCTAAAAACAAAAAAAAATTGCTTTCAAATTTGAACAAGGAAATGATTTCCTTTCCAAACAAATCTAGAGTTTGAAGCAAAAATTAAAAATTTTGAACTTAAAGTTTTAAATTTACAAAGTTTGCTTCAAACAATGGAAAAAAAGTTATCAAAAAGAAGTTGATGATCTTAAAAGGAAAAATATTTGATTTTCAAATAACTTCAAAAGAAAATCAATTTGGGAAAATCAATTTTTTATGTTAGACAATCTAGTACCCCTAGATTTTTATGGATCCAATGCAATTTGGATACCAAATATTACATGATTGTCTTATTTAGGTGTGATGTAGAGTGATCAACAAGTCCAAATTTGAGGAGGAGCTCTATGCACACAAAGAGAGCACTTGAAGAAGAAAGGCTTTACATTCTCCCTTGGATTCAAGTGTGGTAAAATTAGTTGAATTTATTTTTGTTTAGTTTTATTTCTTTTAATTCAACTAGTTTAATCATATATTTTGGACTAACAATATTTGATGCTTTGAGTAAGGGAGAGCAATTTTTAAAACCAAATTTTTTACCTCCTATGTTATTTAGAGCCTAAAGTCATTTAAAATTTTTTTAATATAACAAAAAGGAGGATAAATTGTTTGAAAAATTGACTTTTTGTGAAGAAGTGGGAGCTTTACATGACTTAATTTTTCAAATTATCTTATTCAAAATTTTAAAATACTAAAGGGGGAGAATGTTTAATTTTTCAAATTCTCTTGTTCAAATTTTTAAAATACTAAGGGGAGAATTCCAAACAATTTTTCAAGTTGATTTCATTATATCAAAAAAGGAAGATTGTAGAACTAAATGTTTTGATATAATAATTGAAAAATGTTTTGGACTAAATTGAAAAGAATTTAAAACATAATTTTAGTCAAAACAACTTGAAAATATGTTGAAGAGTTTTTTATAAGGCTTTGAAATAATTTAAAGTAGTCAAAATCAAGTTTTTAATGTAACCGTACCAATACGGTAGATGACCGTATCGATACTCTTTAGAGTCTTAACTACATTAAAATTATGGTGTGTCTTAATACCCCAAGGGCTAGTTCGCGTACCGATATAGTTGTATCACGTATCGATACGCTCAACTACTCCCAACGTTCAAATGACCAACAGTCTTTTAAATTGCAGGACCGTACCGATACGCTTGCCACGCGTATCGATACGCACCAGCTGGAAGTGCTCAACGGCTATTTCTTTATCGGGACCGTATCGATACTGATTGAAGAGTATCAATACGCTAAGCTGCAGAAATGCATTTATGGTGGGAAATAAAGGCTCCAACAGCTCCAATTTAACCACAATGGTCCTCAACGGCTACAAACTCAATTAGAAGTATAAAAGGGACCTCCAAGCATCAAAGAAATACTAATGCTTTAATTGTCAACAACATTATGATGAGAAAATTGTCTTAGGGGCTTAATTGTTTATTTCCTTGTATAAACAACACTTGTGAGCCAAAATTGTTATATTTGCTCATGTGTTTAGGTTTGGGTGAGAGCTTAAAGAGTGCAAACAAATAGCTATAAGAGGGAATTTAGTTTGCTTATTTTCTTTTTCTTGTGAAGAGGGTTTACTCAAGCTTTGATCTAGAAAGCTTTTAGTGTGTAAGAGTTTCCTCCTAATCCTAGAAAAGGGGACGAATCAATTAGTGAATTGATTGAAAAATCCATAGTGGGAGCTAAAGTAGTGGATGTACGTGCTTGTTCGAAGGCCTTACCACTATAAATTCATCGTGTCATTTATTTTTGGCTTCCACAAATCATTCACCCAAAAGTCCAACTTCTCCACCACTTGGCTAGCTAAATTGGTTGAAGAACATCGAGTCTATCAGGTCTAACAATTTCTTTCATGGCCGAATAGTTGTGATGGTGTCCCTTGGTGGTGGCCGACTCACTTGGGTAGTGAAGCTAACTAGGTAGTGTAGCTAGTTAGCTAATGAAGCTAGTGATACTCCATGTCCTTCAGCTTAGCTACTCAGCTCTCGAGCTTCAGCTCTCCTTCAAGCTAGTATTAGCTCCCAGGTTCAGCTACACTCTTCAGCTCCTTCTTAGTTCATATTAGTTTTCTTGAAGTTTCTTGAGCTATCATTTAGCTAAGTCAGCTACTTTCCTTGATGCATTGAGCTCCCATTTAGTTAAGACGAGCTACGATCTTTAATTTTGAGTTGCCACAATCTGTGTAAAGTAAATGTAGTAAATATATAAGTAAACTTATACTTGAACTTATAAGAATGTGGTTTATATAATGTGTTATAAGCTAACTTGTAACATATTATATAGTTTTTCACAAGTATTAAGTTCTAAAGAAAGAAAATATAATAATTGAAAATAAACATAAGGAAAGTAAAAACTCCCTCTTCCTCCATCCTTTTGAAAACAAAAATGAACGAATGATGAACATGAGAAAGAGCCTAAGTAGGATAACATCAAATTTTATGGTTTAGATCTCCAAAACAATGCTAATACTATGATCTTCTTTAATTAAGTTTTTGGTTCTTTTGTGATTTTCCTTTCGATCTGTCTCGTGTTGCTTACCTTGACATTATTTGCCCTACTACTTATACTTGAGCCTTTATGCCTTTCCTTTTATGTAACCTTGTATGCATTGTACATTCCAGCTAAACTTTCTTATCAACCGAAGATGCAAATGGATACCTTCCAATACATCGTATGTTCCACGTAAAACTTAACTCCAAATAATAAAAGCCGTCATGTTTAAGCAATACCAAGTTGTTCCGGAAGCTTTTGAAATGGACTGCAATGCCAAAAGATTACAACTGAAACTGTATTTTACACAGTATGGAAGGGAAAATTTTGCCAAGAAAAATAGGAGCAATGCATATGTTAACGGAACATCAGTAAGTCGGAACTGATGGATCCACCTTGGTTGCATACGCATGTATTCCCCCAGATAGATTAAACACTTTCCTAAATCCCTGAGCCAAAAAAAAGTATATTCGTCGGGAAAGAATGGAAGAGAAACCTCATTAAATCTCCAAAAATATATCAGAAACAACAGTAATGGCAGAAAATTAAATCGTCTCAACTTGAAAAGTTCACATCTTAGCACAAGGCAGCAGAGAGAAACTTGATGGTTCATGAATTTAATTAGATAAAAAAAATCCAATGCTATACTGCAATCCTAAGCTGTCTGATGAAGGACAATGTAAGCATTCAATGATATATCATAAATTACTGCACAGCAAAGCAGATACTGAAAGTAAATGTGAACTCCAAATAAACACATGCGAGAACTGTGAAGATAAACAAGCAAAACGAAGAATGTAAAGATAATAAAATTAACCTGAGTCTGTAACCACTTGGCAACCTGCAACGATCGCATGCCATGGTGACACTGCATGATATAGTTTAACAGCTATTAAAATGGAACATTGGAGGTTACAAAGACGAACAAACATAGAATGCAAGCGAGACTAATTAATACAAAATGCTAGAAGCTACTTATAATTAAAAGTAGTCAAAACTTAAAATCATTTAAAAAACAGAAAAATAAAACACAAAACAAATCAAAAACACTTCACTGAATTTGCATGATTTGTGAGTAAGGAGGGGGAAAGTTAAGTGATGGAAAGCAAAGGAAATCAGGAACCTCTCCCATGTTGGGGTAAATATTTTTAAATGTGAGAATCCATTACTTTCCCTCTAAATATTTAATTTCTTTATACCCATTTTAGAGTAAATAGAGAAGAAAGGAAAGGTCAAAACTTTTTAATTATAAAATATCTTTTTTAACCTTTTATAATTTACTAGAAACTTTTTATGTTTTTTAGAGAAAAGATACAATTTAGAAAATGATATGTATAATAATCATTCACTTTCTTTTCACTGTTTAACCAAACAATGGTTACTAAAATTCCGTCTGTTCTTTCCTTTTTCTTTATTAATTTTAACCATCGAAACAAGAGATACATATATTCTTTCCTTTCATTTCCTTTATTACCAGTTATCCAAACACAGGGAAAGGAAAAACTCTCAGGAGCCATTCATTTGGTTAGCTAAATGCAGGAAAAATGGTTGAATATCTTGGCATCGACAATAAAATACTCACCATGACATATGTATCTTTCATTGGATCAAGTTTGGTAGTTACTTCAGGCCCCCAACTTCCAAACTGGCGTAGAGGAAGAACCTGGAATCCAGGCAAAGATGCTTGAGACCTGCTATGTCAAAAAGTTCGAGACATGAATTAAAGAAGCCATCGTCCTTTTCAAAGGCAAAAACAAAGTGTACCGCCTTAGTATGAAATGTTCCAACCCTATAATGCCTCATGGTAATATAATTCGCTAATTGAACTATAGGTAAAACGTTGTATTGCATGATTTTCTAATGCTACGATGGTAATATAATTCGCTAATTGAACTATAGGTAAAACGTTGTATTGCATGATTTTCTAATGCTACAAAAGGTAAACTTCGGGTAGCTAACCTAAATAACAACTATGGTTTATGAAATGCTATAATAGAATCATGATCATTAAAGAGACTTCAAAAATGATTCCAGCCAAATACTATAATTTTTAAACTGTTCAAGCAATTCCATTTTTCTTGCAGCTTGTTTCACGACCTAAGGCTTAAAAGCTTCAGAGCAATGATTAATCAATTAAGATTTGAAATTCTTTTTGACCATATCACCTACGCTAAGAATTTAGAGTGGTTTTTTTAAAGCATCTATAGCTGCTACACTATAATTGCTATAACTTTCATAACTAGAGGAAGAAGTTGATATAGTAACTTCGATGTGCATCTTATCCATCACTTAAAAAATGTAAATTTAGAAAAATCCACGTAAACTTCTTGTTTTTCCAGTTATGTAAACACACAAAATAAAGTATGTGAGCATACACTTCTTCGGGTTCTCGGACATCTATCAACTGAGCCTCTTCAATGAAACTAGGGTCCTGCATTTTTGCATGAAACTCCTCTGGTTGAATGTCTTTAAGAAATGACTCCTCCCTGAAGCAAGCTAAAGGAGAGTTAGAACCTGCTTAGCTTCACCAAGCACAGGTTTCAATTGTGTAAGTGTTCCAAGGAATACCTCTCAGATAGAACTTGTAACAAGTGCCATCCAAAGTTAGTTTTGCATTTCACAACTTTGTTTAAAGGTGCACTAAAAGCAGCCTCCTCAAATTCTGGCACCTAATATATTTTACCATGAAAAAACAAGATCCATCAAACATGTTTGCAATTAATTTTTTAACCCCTCTCTTCTTGTCTATATTGTAGTTAACATAAAAGAAATCTGAATAAACATATTTCATAAAACTAATAAATAAATTCCGAAAGAAAGAATTAACTCGTACATATCTTAACTTTTCAACTAGGATACTGATTAAACTTTAAACAAAATCAGTATAACAACAAGGGATAAAATGCATAGAAAGCCAGCAAAGTATAATGAGGGTGAAATCTAAAAAGGTAATCAACATATGTTCTACGGAAGACTTCTTGGTTTGTTGTAGGTGACGCTTTTACAAGCATGAGAAAAATCTGATGCAAAATGTGTGCTATCTAGCATATGGACTGTTAAATATGCCTTCACATGAATAACACTTCAAGATCTAAAGGAACGTGGAAGCTTATGGCAACTGCAAGCAATTGGCAAAGCCCAAGAAGAACCATAAATGGGAGATACAGCGTAAAAGATTATATCACCACATCATATTTTAGAACTTATGATAAATCATTTTTCCCACAAATGCACAAAAAGTCAATTATCAGAATGGTTAACTCCAAGTTGTTCTAAATTTTAAACTCAATAGCAGTCCACTTTTTGAATCGGTAAAATCAACTTTATGGGACCGTTATGAAATACATGAGCATGAAAGTTTGCTAAAATCTTCAAATTCAAGCACTATGTCATAACTCATATAATTCAAAAATCTAAAGTATGAATAGAAGTTTGAAAGTTGCTACCACAAATTTAATACCAACTAGCTAAGATTGTCTCTTGCATAGGTTCAAACCCCCGAAACAGCCATCTGTTGAAAACAAGGAATAAGGCTATGTGCATCAAGACGTTGCTTACAGTGGGAGCATTGTGCACCTAGGTACAGCATTTTTTTAGCTTTTAACTTTTCTAAAATTTTCCACATATTTGGAGGTTTATACCTCCATAACCAAGCTTTCAAGTTTCGAATACAAGTCAGATACGGATACTTCAAGAAAAAGGAAGAGTTAAAACAAAATAGAAGATTCTTAATATATTTTTAACTCTGCAAAGGATAAATATATAAAAAGAAAAAAAAAAGTTGAATCAACATACCATTTGTCCCTTTCTTACCCATCCAAGCATTCCCCCCTCTTGCTTGGACGGACATAATGAATATTCGACAGCAAGATCACCTAAATCCTCCCCTTCAACAAACAAATAACAAAAAAAAAAATCAAAGTTAAATTGCTTGTGCCAGTTAAACATCACACAAGCAACATCAAAATTGATTTTAATATATGCTCTATTTTGTTGTTGCCTTAAGCATTTAATTTCCTCTTTGTAAAAAGATGCTATAAAGCAAAAGCAAATGTTAGAAAGGTGAATAAGAAATTAATAAAACCTGATCAAATACAAGACCAGTTCTGATACAATTATTTCATATAAGGATAAAATCATCTATTGTTCTACAAGGTAAAATTTTGATACACAGGCTGTGTAAAAAATTTATTTTACACAAGCTTGCATATTTACACTATAAAACCTAAATACTAAATTTCTAATCATAAACACTATACCCTAAACTCTAAACACTAATCTTAAATTCTAAACCCTACGCACCTAAACTTTAGTTTACACGGCTTGTGTATCAAAGTTTTTTTCCTATTCTGAATTTGTATAAAATAAAACAACTTCTTCAGACTTATTACATTCTAAGTTACCCTAATAAAACCATATCCCTTTTTTGAGATAGTAATCAACAAATCCCCAAAATGTGATATTTTAAAAACTAACATTCTCTAAACTAAAAATATTCAGCTAATTAAAGTTTTGGGAGGAGGGGGAAACCTCCTGCTATTCTCTGTTGAAGCTCCACCAAGAGGACCTGATCTTGTTCTTTTAGAAGCAAGTGCTGTACCAATATTTCTCTGCTATCTCCATAGCTACTCTCGGAGTTAAATGAAGCTGAAAAACAAAAACAAAAACAAAGTTAGAAAAAAAAAAAGAAGAAGAGAGAATAAAAGAAAGCATGAATTTTGATGAAAAGAATCAACCTGCTAGTTTGAGTTGTGGATGACCCAGCATGGGAGAGAGTTGCCTGAGAGTAAGAGTTGAAGAATAAGGGCGGGAAGGAGTGAGGGGTGTGGAGAAGAAAGAGTGAAAAGCAGAAAAAGTTGAGAGATTGGGAAGAGAATGAGAAGAAGGAAAATAAGAGATGGTGAGGACTGGAACCAAAGATTTCCTAAGAGCAACGAAAGTTGTGGGAGAAGCCATGGGAGGGAAATGAGCAGCTCTTAACATTGTTACTCACGATTCGCTTCCGACTTGTCACCATTTACCTCGTAGATTGTTGTTTAATACAAGAAACGTAAAGGGGTTTGGGGATAATGGAAAGAGAATTGTGGATAATGGATCGATAACACTGGCTGACCCAATTCAAACTGAGAAGTGGATTGACAGAACATTTAGCAGCTGGGCTGGTTGGATACTTGTAGATTTTATTTTCATCATTCATTCAACATAAAGAACCAAATACAAAGATGGGCAATCAGAGACCCACGGAGACGGGCTCAGCACAAAGCCCAGTGTTGCGTGATTTAACGGCAACACAAACCATACAAATATACAAGTCATAGAGATAGAGTAAGTTTATCTTCACACAGAATGCTGAAACTTGAATTTTAGCTTCTTACACTGTAAAAAAAAATTGATGATGATATAGAGTGATAATAAATAAGTAAATAAAATTAAATAAACTAAGTCTTATAATAAATCCTTATTTATGCTCCACACTAAAAATTAGGTTTAGGGTTTAAGGTTAAGGCTTGTGGTTAGGGTTTAGAAAATTTGAGGTATGGTGTATTTTTTAGGGAGTAGAGTTTAGGATTTAAAACTTAAGATTAAGGCTTGGAATTTAATTTTTAGTGATGGGGCATAAAAAGGGGCACCAAAAATGGGCAAAAGATTTTTATTGGTCTTGTAATGCCCGAATTCTGCCCGAATATATACATATATATATATACATACATATTATATTCTCTTAAATAATAAACAAAATAAATTCTATACATATTATATCAGTCTTAATGTCCATAATACATAATATAGAGCACAAGTTTTATCCTAAAGTCTAAATTTTTTACAATCCATTTGTTTCTTGCCCAAATCCAATGAATTAGAGCTAGTGCCAGCCGAACAAACATAAATATAAGCTGATTTTTAAATTTCCCGCTCAAAATTGACACATGTCACAATACGATTAGCTTAAACAAAAATACACGGATCTGTGTTTTCTCCTTCGTTGTTTGGATCCAAGTGGCCGATGACGCCAGCCATGTGACGTCAATCGTGACATCGCAATGCAGTATCACTATAAATACCTAGAGAGAGAGAAATTAATTGATAATTAGACAATAATTGAGCAATAATTGTTGTAACCCCCTTAGCCCGGCCTAGATGCCCGACACGAATTAAGAAGATTACACGAGGAAAATCGAAGTCAACTCGTAAGAGTCAACCCCGATTAACGACTTTTTTTCTTTTATCTTTTCTAGATGCACATTATTATCCTATATGATTAGCAAATCGATTAGGCGAAAATGACACAGCGGTCGGAGTTCAATTATTGGTTCAATTGCATTTATTTGACATTTAGGGACTAATTTGTAAATTTCAGGAATTACAAGGACTATCCAGATTTTAAAGTTACCAATCCAAAATTAGTCATATAACATGTCAGCGTGTCAAATCTCATCTCAAACGGACCATCAAAACTCAACCAATTGGACAATCATTACTCAGGGACCAAAACGTAAGAAACAGGAATTCGTGACCAATCAAATTCAGCATCCAACGGTCAAGTGTTTCGGAACAGAGAACCTGTATTGGAACAACCGTTTTGAAACAAGAATGACCGTTTTGATACGCGGGGGATTTTCTAAACCTCAAGAAACTTGTTTCGATACGTTGGTTCACAGTGGCGAAATGTTCCGGAACGTACCTTCCTGTTTCGAGACACCATGGTCATTACAGGCCTCCATTCCAAAACGGATAAGGGCGTTCTGAAACTTCTGGGCCTACAACTTTTCAAATTGCTGGTTTTAAACAAGTTTTCAACTCCGGAACCATTTTGACACTTGTCCCAACACCCATACAACATGGATAAACATCAAGGACCACCCATACGAAGCACAAGCTATACCATAGCATCATTCTTGCAAGCTATAGGACTATAGGCATGCTTCCTAGATGTCAAAACAACAAAAAGGCTAAAAACCATATTCAAGCTCAAACCAACACTCAAAGGCCATTTACAAATCTGAATAAGCAAACCAAACATGGTCAAGGTGTTTAACATCACCAAATATAACTAAGAGTAGAAATCCCTCCCATTGCCTCTTATTACACTAAGGTAAAACCACATACATTGCTTAGTCAAAGATACTTGGGATCCACTTTCTTTCTTGCTGCCTCAAATGCTTAATTCTCTGCATTGATGAAACAAATGAGCGTAAGCATAAAGCTTAGTGATGATCGCTAAAACCAAACATTCATCAATGCATTTTACAAAACCGAAATATCATCATTAGCCAACTCATGCCATTCTTTTAAACATGCTCTTTAAATCATCAATGCACTTTTTAAACCACATGCTCATAGCATCATTAAAATAACAGCAAAATCCTTTGCTCATGCTTAAACCAAACATCACATGCATTCTAGCATAATTCCCAAGCACCACATGCTTAAATCATTAATCAACAACATTATATTGGCTTGCAAGTGATCAATTCTCAACCATATCAAAACCAACACATTTGACATAATCGGATACGCGGATTACATGCGTTGTCCCACACGTTTCATACACACTACCGGACTACACAAGGCTCACCCACGGGATTAGACCATTAACTGTTGTGACACCCGTGGTGGAGTTTAACGGTACAATCACAACCCCTCAACACCACTCATCGGTAGTTGTATAATTCCACTAACGAGAGCACGAGACACAAACCACAAGATCCACACTCGAGATTAAACCATCCAACGTTGTGATCTTAGCCTCAATCGCTAGGGTACTTGGATGGAGTATATGGTACAATCACAACCCCTCGACATCCAAGGAGACTTTATTCATGGTGCACCCAATCTTATAGCCAGCTAACTATATCCAATTAAAGTAACCACAAACGATTTCCATCATTTGCCAATATAATCATTTAACTTCATTATTCCACTATTTTACAAGCATAAATCACAATGCCATTTTCACAAGCATAAACATGCTTAAACTCAAATGCATGCATCTCATAAATCCAAGGATCACCTACCAAGTGCATCCTTAACAAAATGGCATTAAACACCAGCATTATCAATGCACAAAACATGCTTTAAAAGAAATTATTAAAACCGCATTTAATTCAAGTGCATTTTCCAACAAAAACATAGCACATTCTGAGAGAGACTTTCGAATCACTTACTCTTGAGCTTAGCTAAGTGTTTCAAACTTACACTAAGCTCCCAAGACCACGCTCAAAGCGTTACAAAGCTGAAAAATCCATTTCCACTCACCGATACGCGAAACCTCGCTCGTCGACGCGAAAATCACCCTTCTGAAGCCTCCAAAAATGCTTAGTTTGCTTTCAGATCAAGATCCCCTGTTTTTAGAGCATCAAAACAGAGATCCAAATACATTAAAATGCATTTCAACACCAGTAACTAAACACAAACTCGTTGCTCACCAAAACTACACCAATTTACCCATCTGAAACAACCAAAAACTTAATCGATTGCTTCCTAAACCAAGCCCAGCCAACATGAATCACCTTCAACCATTATTAAACATCAAAACACATCTAAAAACAACCTAAATCATTCCTTATACCTCCAGCAAGCATAACTTCATCATTTCACCTCAAAAACCCAACTAAAACCATCAAGAAACTCAAGGATTTCAGGATTCATATCATCAAAGCTCTTTTTCAACATAATAATCAACTCAAAACTCAATTACAGTCAATCTAAAACAGAGCTCATCAATATCAATCAGAAAATCAAGATTTAAATCATAATTTTGCAAGATTTTGATCTTAAATCAAAACTATTATCAAAACTCAGCCAAAAACAGCATTTAGAAGTCAAAGATCTTGGGAATTTCAATAAAGAACCTAAATTGAAGGTTGAGAACGGGATTTACCTCCAATCATTTCCTTCCTTAATGATTGACAAGTTTTTTCCTTCACAAATCTTGAAGAATTTGAAGAGAACTCTTGAAAATGGTTTAAAAATCAAAGAGAGAGTGTTTGGAAGAAAAGAAATCTGGAGAAAAGAGCTGAGAAAATGGTTTTGCTGAAATGAAAGTTAGTTACGTCAAAAACTTCTCATTATTCTATTTTAACAATTTAATTAAACAAAAATCATTTTTATTTTAATTATCTAAAAATCCTTTTAAAACACATGTCAATTTAAGGAATGTGTAATTGCACCATAGCTCCCTAAAGATTCTAAGATTTTGACTCCTTTTTTAAAATTACATTTTCCACAGTTTTAAAACTTTACATTTTGGTCACTACCCAAAATGTACCACTTCCAAAGCTTATTTTGTAAAATTGATTTGACCAACCCCTTAAACATGATTTTAGAGGATTTTAGCAATTTTTACCATATTTTTATGATCCTTGATTTCCCTAAACCTCCTAATACGATTCGAACCATTTTTTACTGGTCCGATCCGATGTCTAAAACATCGAGGCCCAAAACCATGGCGTTACAACTCTCCCCCACTTAGGAAATTTCGTCTTCGAAATTTTACCTGAAGGAAAAAGGTGTGGAAACTGCTTCAGCATGTCCGCCTTGCTTTCCCAAGTGGCCTCATCAACTCCTCGATGTCGCGACAACACCTTCACAAGCTGTATCGTCTTGCCACAGAGAACTTTGTTGCTTGCATCTAGAATCCTCATCGGTTCCTCATCATAAGACAGATCTGGATTCAACTCTATCTCCTTAACAGACATCATATGCGAAGGATTTGGTCTTTACCTCCGCAACATCGAGACATGAAACACGTCATGAATCTTTTCCAGCTCGGGAGGCAACCTCAACCGATATGCCACAGGACCAATACGCTCCACAACCTCATATGGTCCAATAAACCTCGGGCTAAGCTTATCTTTACGCCCAAATCTCATCACCTTCTTCCAAGGCGATACTTTTAAGAACACACGTTCGCCAACCGCGAACTCAATCTTTCTACGCTTCAGATTCGTGTAAGACTTTTTCCGATCCGATGCTGCCTTCAGATCCGCATCGAAATTAACTTCTACCTCGTCTTCTTCCAACAAAGAGGCGTTATGCACTTCCTCTCATACAAATCCGAATTAGTCAACACCTCGTCATGATGAGTCCGTGTTTAATTTTTTTGTGAGTTTGACACTGTCGTGCCCGACAAATGAATTTCCTCAACTGGACTTTTGGAACTAATTGAAGGAAGTGAAGCACATGAATTAATCAAACTAAGAGTATTTTATTGCAAAACAAACTTGAAAACCTACACAACCGTTCTCACAACTAATTACAACATAACCCAAACCCAAGAGAAATTTAGAACATATCGGCAGCAAGAAAACCTAAACTATGCCTAAGGAAAACCTAAGCTGGTTTGAATTAGAATTACAATGAGTATATATAGGCATTAGCTAGGTCTAGTCCTTCTTGAAGCAGAAGTCTTCAAAGTAGCTTTCCAAATTAAATGTGACTTTAAAATCTGACTTCTTTGAATTGAATGTGGACTTTATCACGTTGCCTTTTTCCGCAAGCAATCTCGAGATTTAACTTCGGCGGCTCTGCCTGCTGCTACAAACGTCGAAAAATCGAGTGGACGGCATAGATAGAATCAGGATTTTTTGCTCTACAGATTGTACTCTGATTCTCCAACTCCATAGTACGATGTCTTGGGCGGCAAGGTGGGCGGCGGCAGCTACTCAGCAGCTGTTGTCTCTGTCTGGAACTGCTTCAGTACAACTCCCTGGTTTGCTGCCTCAGCATCACATCCTCAGCTCATCTTTCCCTCTGTCAACCTCTAGTACCTAAAACCAAAAGTACACTAAAACATTATCTTTTCTTCACCAAATAAAAGATAATCTATAAAAACATGACGAAGTAAAGAAATACTGTAAAATGCAATGCATGGTCCTAATTATGCCCCTAAGATGTACTCAAAAACAACAATAATATGAGATAGAATGTGCATGAAATATAGAACTTGTGGACACTTTACACTTGCCACTTGAGGAAATAAAGGGAATGCATGAGTGAATTCTAGCCAAGCTTGCCCACATCTACTACTTGACAAGATTCCATTATTGGAGTAGTTCAGGTTATAGGTGCTCGTCATATTCTCCTTCCTCAAGTCTCCTATTTTTGTTGGCTACCAGTATCAACTCCTCGTTCATGACCATGTCTGTGAAGCTCTTGGTGGCATGGTTTAACATATGGTCATAGAAGGGACCATTTAAAGTTTCCACAAACTTTGGAGTAACCTCATTTTCTAACAGTAGAGGTTGAACTTGGGTTGTCATATTCCGCCACCTCTGGGCATACCGACGGAAACTCCCAATAGGCCTTTCTTCAATATACTGCATTATGATCTTGCTTGGGACCATATCTGTCACATGCTTGTATTGTTCAAGGAAAGCTCTTGACAGATCTCTCCAAGTTGGTATGTTGACCCGGCTCAATTGGATATACCATTAGGTACCAAACCCCGATAGACTGTATTAGAGACAAAAGATGAGTAATTTCTCGTTTTCCAAGTGTAGTGACATTTTTCGGCAATACATGGTCAAGTGCATCGATGAGCAAGTGATCCCGTCATACTTCTCGAAGTCAAGAGCTTTGAATTTTGGGGGAACCACCAAGTCAGCCACTAGGCTTAGATATCTAGCGTCTATGCCACAATTTATCCTAGATTTATCCCGGATTTATCAAAGAGATCATCAGTGAGTAAGAGGCTAGAAGATCTTCGAGCTTGTCACAACGATCTTCTAGCCTCTTACTCACTTTGGCTCTGTCAGCAGCCTTTGTCAGCTGCCTCATCTAGATCTAGAACCTCAATACCTTGGTTCTCCCCACGATTTATCCTAGACTCCGCTGGAATATGGGCTGAGGTTCCGACTATGCGGATCTGGAACTTCTTATTCGATGGAAATGTCTCATAGGTCATCTCGGGTTAAGGCTACAAAATATCAATGACTTCAACCGTCTTTCCTCTTTTTGGTTTTCTAAATCCCAACATAGTTGCTATTTGGCTGACAATGTTCTTCCTTCAAGTCACTTTCCATTTTATCGAGCCGATCCTGGGTACTCTTGTGGTTTATTTCTAGATTTGTCAATCTGTCTTCCGTAGCCATAGCTCTGGTTTGTGAACAAGTAACGTATTTGTGCGGAATCTTTGGAATTTGAATGGAATATGCCATAATTAATCTTTTATTAGGTGCAAGCAAAAGGGTGTTGATTCCATAAATAGTTTCTCTAGAAGTAGCTTTTATTGGATGACAAAGGTCCTTATTATAATTCGTAGTAGGTGTAAAAAATTAGAGGGGTTTGAACGATTTATATAACCGATTTACATAGCATATTTACAAAGGATATAATCCCAGAAATCCGGTTGATTTACTTGTCATGTCTAATTTGATTTGGATTCCTTTCCCCGTTTACTTTTGGTACGAATTTGCACAAATTTTGGGACTGATTTCCCTTTATTTTTCTATATTCAAATCTAATTGCCTTCTTTTCCTTCTTGTTGTCGAAAGGTGAGGGGTTGTCAGGCGAGGGAGCGGTGGTGTAGTGGCCACCGGCGGTTGCGAGCCACGACAAAGAGGCGGTACTGGGGCAATTTTCGGCGTTGTGCGGTAGCCGGCAGTGGCGAGGTGCTGTGGGTGTGGAGATTGAAGAACTTGGAGACCTGCGCGTGGGCCATCGTGCGCCTAGATCTTCCCTGAACCAAATATGAGGGTTGGATCTTGCACAGATCCAATGGCTGAGATCGAGCTGCGCAAGGGGTATATGTGATTAGCTTGGGTTTTTTGTTATTTGGGCCAAATGGGCCACTGACGTAGTATGAACTCTATTTTAAAATTAATGGGCTTTTTTTTGTTTTTATGGAGTTTTTACATTGGGTTTTATTACAGCCACATTCATCAAATCACATTGTTTAGAGTTGTTGAATTTCTTACCGCAATCTCACTCTGTTCCGAGTTCTCCGGTTTCATGTTGGCGTCCACCAGCTGTTGGTTTTGTAAAGGCCAATTTCGACACCCATTTCCCTAATTCTGGAAATGTAGCATGGTCAGGAGTGGTAATTCAAAACCCAGCCGGTGAGGTTATGGGGGAAGGGAAGAGGGTTACATACCATGTCCCGTTGGCCTTTCATGTGGAGGTGGTGGCGGCTCTTCATGCGGTTGTCCTTTTGTCCGATCTGAGTTTTCGACGAGTGATTGTTGAAGGGGACTCCCTTTCCGTCATCAGAAAATTGCAGTCTCCATCACAAGATTACTCGGTGATTAGTGCGATAATCTATGAAATTAAAGAACAGTCAAGATCTTTCGAAGAGATTTTCTTTCAACATACTTTTCGTCCGTCGAACCAGGTGGCCCATCTTGTTGCGGGTGATGTTCGTTTTAACTCCGGTGACCACTTTTGGGTCGAAGAGGTCCCCGATTGCGCAGACCAGGCGGTGGAAGCTGATCGCCCTCCGTCAAACTGATATTTGTTCCAGTTTATGTCCAAGAGTCCGTTTGCATGTACTGATTTATGCTCTTGGAACCGTATCTCCTATGTTGCTTCATCGTTTCGTTATCCCAGCAAGTCTGGTTTAGAGGTGTGCATTTAACCTTCTTCAGTGTCTCGAAGCTTCTTGTGTTTTGTTGCCGTTTCTAACCAGCTTAGTACTTTATGTATGTCGTTTCTTTTTCTGGTTCTTATCTTTTCAATAAATCGAAGGCTTTTCATTCAAAAAAATAACAATATATAAAAAATTGGGTAAAAATCTAGTGATTGTAGCAACTGGATATTTCAACGAAATAGAATATTCTTTTGAAAAGAAGGGTGGGTGTTTACGTTCGGAACGTAGCATGTTAGGTTTACGAGAGGTGTTAAATGACAGTGATCTCTACGACTTGGGATTCAAAGGACCCTGGTATACATGGGAAAGAGGTCGCTTAGCGGAAAACAATGTTCGAGAAAGGGTAGACAGAGCTGTTGCAAATTCAGAATTGAACATGGATTATTCAGTTTCCCACTTGAGGCACTCTTTTTCGTATCAATGTCAGGTGCTTATTGAGACGTGCAAGTTTACTATCAACATTCTAACGGCCTTAGGGCTGGATTTCGTTTTGAGGCTAACTGGACTCTTGAGAAGGGTGTGGAGCATAAGATTAAGTCTTCCTGGGAATGCTCAAATGTAGAAGTGCCAAGCCGTTTAAAAGATCTTGGGTGTGCTCTCTCAGCATTAAGAACCTAAAATGAACTTCCTTTGAACGAAAACATCATTTACAGGATCGTTTATCTCAGCTATCGATGTTGGATCCGGATGAAGCTACTCTTAGTGAGCTTATTGAGGTAAAACTAGGGTTGAATATAGAGGCTGACAAAGAGGAGTTGTACTGGGAACAAAGAGCATGTGTGAACTGGCTCCAACATGGGGATGAAAATACCCCTTCTTTTATAGCTATGCTTCGTATAGACAAAGGGAAAATGATGTGAAAGGCTTATATGATGCGCATGGAAATTGGTTTACTGAAACATCGGATCTGGTGAGTATGGCTACTAGTTATTTCGAGGAACCGTTTACTACGTCATTGCCAGTGGATTATGCTACCATCTTTAATTTGGCAAAACAACGAGTTACACAAGAGATGAATAAGAGGCTCTTGACCCCGTTTGCACCTGAGGAGATAAGATCTGCCATTTTTAGCATGGCCCTTTTAAAGGCTTTAAGGATGGATTGATTCCCTGCCCTATTCTTCCAAAGATTTTGGCATATTATGGGCGGAAATATCACTGCTTTTTGTTTGTAGGTTCTTAATGGTAATTTGAATGTCGAGGCAATAAATTGTACCCAGATAGTTCTCATTCCAAAGGTTATTAATCCTGAAAATATCACATTTTAGAACAATAAATCTATGCAATGTGTTATATAAAATTGTAGCAAAAGTTTTGGCAAATAGGTTTGATGGTTCTTTGGAGGATTGCATTGATAAATCGCAAGGGGCTTTCATTCATGTCCACCATATCTCAGACAACATAATTATTACGTATGAGGTATTCAATTCAATGAAAAATAATGGTACGAGGAAGAAGGGTTTCTTTGTGTTGAAAGCTAATATGAGTAAAGCATATAATCGCGTCGAATGATCATTTTTGGAAGGTATGATAACTCAACTTGGATTTGATGATCGATGGGTGCAGTTAATAATGCCTTGTGTTTCGATGGTAACATATTCAATAAACCTCAATAGAAACCAGGGTTCTTTCTTTCGGCCTTTTTGAGGATTGAGGCAAGGGATCCATTCAACCCTTACATTTTCTTGATCTGTGCGGAAGGTCTGTCAATCTTGCTGAATGACGCAAACAGACATGAAATTATAAATGAAGTTAAAATTGGTCGCAACAGATTACATATTGAACATCTATTGTTTACAGATGATAGCATATTATTTCGATAGGCATCAGCTATAGAAGCTTCCAATGTAAAGTCTTTGCTCACGGTCTATGGAAATGCCTCAGGACAAAGGGTTAACTATGACAAATCCCTCATTTACTTTAGTGAAAACATTGGTGTGGACTGTAAAGATCATATTGCAAACATGTTGGGTGTGCGCATATCTTCTGACCCTGAGAAGTATCTAGGTTTGCCAACAATGGTGGGAAGGAGCAAAAAGGAGGCTTTTAGCTATTTCTATGATCGTTTTAATAAAAAGGTTAATAGTTGGGGGTGCGATTTCTCTCTATGGAGGGTAAAGAAATACTCAGCCAAACTATTTTCTTGCTCAGGTATTAAAAGCCAGATATTATCCCCGGAAGGATATTATGAATGCTGATTTGGGATCCTGTCCTTCATATATATGGCGAAGCATTTGGAGCGTCCGAGGTTTGATTGAGAAGGGTTATGTGTAGCGTGTTGGTTCTGGATGCAATATAAATATTTGGAATGGAGCATGGCTCCCAGGCCCTTGGGATAACAAAATTAGAAGTCATTCTATTGACATTCAGCACATTGTGGTGGCCGATCTTATTGATCAAACTAACAGTGTACGGAAATACAATCACTAGAATATGATGGATTGGGATGCTATTCTGCGAAGAGTGGTTATAGGTTGTTAATGAATGACCAATGCATTAATACTGAGACTGTTGACTGGCATTTTAAGGAATTTCTACACCGCATTGTGGGTGTCTTTCCCCATATCAAGGAACCTGATTATTTGAGAGATGGTCAGTATCAAATTGATTTCCAGGCCACACCGACCATGCTAAATTGTCTAATGTATAAACTTTCGTATTACAGGTTTGTAGAAACTGACGGGAAAGGCTTCGATAGAGTGAAGCAGACAGAAATAAGAAATAAATACTTTAAACTCACTCATTTTGAGGGGCATTCACAACTCATCATTGGATGTTTCGGATATATAAACTGAAGCCTCCCAAGAACAGGATTCGAGGAAAGACAAAGAAATCGAAATCGAAAACTAGCTCAACATCAACAGGGCTAAGAGAAGCGTTAAGGAACAGAAACATTTTTATAACAATGGTTAAGTATCTGTAACTCTATAGAATTGTATGCGGGAGGGGACCTTTTAGAGAGAACGATTTGAATATTCAGGCAATGGTAGGTCATTTTCCTTGACAAAAATACAAACAAAAACAGTTCTAAGTAAAACAAGAGTTTTGAAATGTACATCTGGTACCTAAACCAGGTATTTTCTCCCAAATTAATAATTAAACAATTTTTACTCTCAAATTGATACTTAAACTAGACACTTCTCCAAGTCGATATTAGAGAATTTTTACTCTCAAATTGATACTTAAACTAGACACTTCCACCCAAATTCATATCAAAACGTATGCATTTATCAATTTGGTCTTAATTCAAAATAAATCAATAAATTTAACCCAATATATTTAAAGTTTCTATAACTTTACTCTTTATTGTTCTCCTAAATTATTTGTTCTTCTCCTAGAAATGTTATATTACTTTCCCAATATAATAAAAGTTTAACAATAACTTATTGTTTTATCGTTTTCAACTGTTTCTTTGGTTAGATAGACTTGCTTGACAGTATCGTGAAAAATTGACTAAGTTGATGTAATTTTCAAATATAAAGGATTGTATTTATTGGATTATTTTGAATTTGGATCAAATCGATAGAATATATAAGTTTGGGGACTAAAATTGCTAATAAAACTACCAAAAAAATGAATTAAATTAAAGTTCGAGTACCAATTTGAGAGGAAAACTTCTTTACGTACTAACTTGGGACAAAGTACATACTTCAAGTACCAAATTGGGAGAAAGTATCTAATTCAGGTACCAAATTAAAAAAAAATATCTAATTCAGGTACCAAATGTATACTTATGTCTATTTCTAATGTTTGAAGTTTGTTGGTGAATGTAACCAGGAGGCCTCTGTACTACAACCAATGGATCAAATTAGCCTTTTTATTATTAAATAGATCAGTTTAGTGTTTAGGGTAAGGGTAAACTACTGCAGGGGTCACTTTCGTTTCTCGTTTGTACAGATTTAGTCACCACTTTTGAAAAGTGCCAATAAGTGGTCATCTACGTCTTGGATGTGTAAAGACTTGGTCACTCCGACGTTATAGTCCGTTAGTCCCCTAACGGATTGGGAATTAATTAACGAAAAAATAAGGGTAAATTACTGCAATAGCCATTAAAATTTATCTCATTTACATTTTTTCTCCTCAATTTAAAAAAGTAAACATTATAGTCACTAATAAAAATGTTTCTTTATAATTTCA
Organism: Hibiscus tridactylites; assembly: GCA_958450335.1. NCBI lineage: Eukaryota > Viridiplantae > Streptophyta > Magnoliopsida > Malvales > Malvaceae > Hibiscus > Hibiscus tridactylites. The sequence continues at coordinate 69,658,961 of OY288277.1, forward strand.
CCCTTAAATTTTTAAAAATTCATTTTTCAATCCTAAAACTTTACAATTCAAACTTTATTTTGAATTTTTGAGTCGAGTTTATGAAATTATAAGTCGAGTATTTTAACATCAAACCTAAAAATTTAATTTTTTCGAATCAAGTCGAGTGTTGCACTTCCCTACATATAATTTTTAATTCTAATCCGTGTTTGTCCCAACGAATTGTTTTGTTTAAATCGAAATTTAATAAATGTTTGAACCAAAAACTCACATGGGATAATTAACACCCCAAAATATCCAAACCCTTCCATTTTTTCTCTCGACCCCTCACCTTCCCCGCTCCGGCTTTTGCTCCGATCTGCCACACCGCCCGACCGTGGCCTTCACCGTTGCCGCCACGGTGTTTGCCCACTCCCCTTGATCGCAACCACGGTGACCACTCGCGGTAAGTCACCGTCGTCAGCCATGGCGAGCAGTTTGAAGCTTAGAGGGGAAACCCACAATCGCTTGTGTTTTCACGTTGATCTCGGCCACCGCTCGACGGTGGTGTACACCGTCATCACCTCCTTATCCGCCATCGTCCCCCGAACAAAACCCTAGCCGCCACTCGCGGTAGTTCACTGCCGGTTGCCGCGAAAGCTGTGACAAAGGTCCGTCCGTCCCCTCTGTTTTTCTGCGATTCCAGCCACCGCAACTGTCCGCTCACCGCGCCGTCACTGTTATTGAGTTTCTCGTGTCGAGGCGAACAAAGCCCATACCGTCAATCGTCGATTCACTGTCGTTTAAGGCTTCGTCGGAGCTTCGCCTGAACCTGCCCGTTAACAAACACGGATTAAAATTAAAAATTATATGTAGGGAAGTGCAACACTCGACTTGATTCGAAAAAATTAAATTTTTAGGTTTTATGTGAAAATACTCGACTCATAATTTCATAAACTCGACTCAAAAATTCAAAATAAAGTTTGAATTATAAAATATAAATTCCAATAACTCGACTTGACTCGAAAAAATTAAATTTTTTGGTTTGATGTGAAAATACTCGACTCATAATTTCATAAACTCGACTCAAAAATTTAAAATAAAGTTTGAATTATAAAATAGAAATTCCAATAACTCGAATTTTTTAGTAGTTAGTAGACTTTTCAAAAGTGGTGACTAAATCTGTACAAACGAGAAACGAAAGTGACCCCTGCAGTAGTTTACCCTTAGGGTAATTATACCATTCACTGACGGTGGAAAAAGAAAATTTTCACAAGTGCCATTTTTTTATAGTTTAAATTTAGAGGTTTAAACTTTAAGAGTTGTGGATAGAATTTAAGGTTTAAGCCTTTAGGGTTTGTAGGTTAAAACCAAAATCTCTAACTTATTATCCTAAACCTTAAGTTCTAAATCCCTAAACATAGAGCCATAAAAATCATATCCCTAAAACTAAGGCAGTTCTAAAACCTTTTTATTTCCACCGTCAGTGCATGAAATATTTCCCCAGATCTTTATAGCATAAAAAGATATAAACGAGTCCAAAAAAAACTAATTTGGTTAGATTTTGCCATCTTAAATGGATCATAATTTCCGATTACTCGTTCAATGATGAACATGACTACTTGATCTATGCTCCACCTCCCCTATCAAATTCACTACATAATAACCAAAAACAACACCTAGTTTCAAAAGAATGCCCAAGAGTGAGAGATTTGAGATGCAAATGCAATCAGCAACAAACTGTGCTAAAAAAATTATGTATTCAATGTTTTAAATGATAGAGAGTAACCTTCAAAAAAAAAAAAACAGACTAATGTAATATATTGCATGGAGAACAAAGCCATCTTAATCAGATTCAAGACAAACTAGACACCAAAAAGCAATATCCGAACTTATTAAATAAAACACTAAATTTACTGAGGATTGTTTTCAGCGTCTCCCTTCTTGTCAATATAGTGTACCTTTATTTGACCTGAGTTGGGCCAGGGATACAGATATCTTGGCTCCGATCGCAGCATTGTTTTTCACAAGCGCAATGTCTGCAACTTAGTTAAGAAAACCAATTCAATACAATACTAATGGAAGAGTATGCACTGCCAAATATATCAGCTATGGAATAACAACAGTGTATTCTCCAAGTATATATATAATTCATCTCTCAAAGGATACTAGAAGCCAGTGATGCTCCTCCAGTTATTTCATTTACCCTAGCAAGCAAGAATGGAGTCTCGGCATTCCCTGTTACATTCTTTTCCCTGTAGATAAGCAGGACGGTCAGAAGACAAGAAATTAATTAAGAAAATCAGATGTTTGGTGCGCATAATGCAGTTTTGACCTAGCTTCTGCAAGGGCTTGTTGTATTGCAGACTCTATTAAGCTTCCCGAAGCTGCGTGTTCTTTTGGAATGGGAACTGCGACCAATATTCCATTTCTGAGATTAAGTTTCCTGTTTGCATCTGCAGTTAAGAAAAAAGCCATGAAGGCACAACTACTAACTCTTAAAGAACTAAAGATACATCAAATGAATTGTCACTTGCCAATTAACCGTGCACATTCTTCTGGGCTATCTACCCGACACGGCGCCTAGATTATCACCACCAACCAAGAAAAAGAAAACAGTATTTATTTTCCTTTGAACAAAGCATTCAAACAGTAAGCTTTCACGTATATCTGCAAAACTAAATAACATTCTAAGAATGTTTCTTCGTGCACACATCAGAACCATAACATCTCAATTTGACACTCTTACTTCAACAAGAAAAGCGATGTCTCTCCACTTTAAATTAGAAACCTTCCAAATGTTGTAATGATCCTGACCAAACCCACTTCTCATTTCAAAGAAAAAGAGAGAAGAAAAGAAGTCCAAGGATAAATCAGATCAATAAGCAGAACTCATTTTTCATTGATCTTCGTTTGGATATCTAATATGATTTTAACCATTATACAGATCCAATCTTATGTTATAATGATAGAAATGCAAATTCAATGCACCTACCATGAAAAATTCAATTGAACGAGAAATTAGGAGCCATTTTTTGTGCTTTTAGTTAGTATTATTCAGATGAACCACAAAAGCTTGAGAAGAAAAACTCACAAGTAATTATGTCAGATTTTTCTTTTCTGTTTTTTTTCTTTCTAAGAAGAGGAACAATTTTTTGAGAGAACACTAACGGAGCTTCAAAAAATGCTATAATTTTCTTCGAGTTGATCATTTATACCTTGCAGCCACTTGTTTGAGTAAAAAAAGCAGGAAACTCATAGGTCTTGTAAGCAGCAACACAAACGCCCTGAGTTTCCTGTATTAACAACAAAAGTCGCAATGCTGTATTAAAGGCTAAAGATTGATAATTCAGTATGAAGCAGGAATCTTTCAAAACAAAATTGTTGACAAAGTGAATAAGTACCAAATATTCCAGTGTCCTTGGAATATCTAATATAGATTTTACACCAGCAGAGACAACCGCCACTGGTGTCCTTCCAAGCTCTGTGAGATCAGAGGATATATCCATTGCTGCATTTTGAAACATGAGCAGAAAAGTACAATTAGTAGGACATAGAATATTCATACAATTTTAAATACGTTTATGTGCTTATGAAAAAAAACAATGATATGGTCCATTGGCTGCAAAGTCCCGAACACTATCAGAGACAACCAATTGGTAGGAGTACTATTGCAGATGTGGAAGTATAACTTACTATGCTCCCCATGCCTATGCACTCCCCCAGTTCCCCCAGTAACAAAAACAGGTATACCAACCTGCAGGTGCTGAATGTGTTACTGGAGATACTAGCAAGGATAAAAATTACAGCCAAGAAGATGAAAAGAGAAAATATGATTGGTAAATTCATCTGAGTATATAATGAAAGCAAAGATTCAAATCTAGTACCCACCATAGCAGCAAAAAACATAGTTGCAGAAACTGTCGTTGCACCATTCCTCTTGGTGGCCACCTGCAAATGGACATTAGTTATGAGACAAACTTTTGAAATGAAACATATCAGAAAATGATAGGAACTAGATACGCCCCTTAAACTCACTGGATTTCTATAGGTCAGTACTCAGTATCATTTATGGTTTTATTCTTGTATTTGTTACAAAAAAAATTTGAAGTAGATATTGAAATGAAGTGAAAATACTAAAGAAAAAAATACTTCGAAGAATATAAACTAATGAATAATGGTGGTTTGTGTGTGATAGGTGGTTAGAGATCTGTTGTTTGAAGAAGATGAACAAGATATTTTCCAGAGAGAACAATGTGTTTCTCTGTATTTTCTTATTATTCTTAATTATCAAATGTATACAGAGTAAGCCTTTAAATAGGCTGATATAGAGTTTTAATATAACTAAAACTATACTTTTATCTTTAATTTAAATAATACTTATTCCTAATTTAAATAAGACTTCTAGTGAATCTAAACTACTGATTAGGAATAAACTCTAATTACACATTAAATAAAAACTCTAACACTCCTTATCAACTTACACTCCCCTTCAAACTCTAACACTTCTCGAATAACTTATAGAATACAACTGCCAGCTGTTGCACATAGATCTCTGTGCTTATTACTTTATAATTTGCACCAAATATGAAAGTTCGGTGGAAAAATTAACATACTGTAACCACTCAATCTAAAACAAAGGCTACAAAAATCCAATCATATATCTAATATGTCTATTCTCTTTAGAAAATATCAGAGATGAACCAATAGTCCTGCAGCAAGCTAAATGTGATACAATACAAAATATTGTGAAATATCTTCACATAATTATCAAGTTCCTCAATGATTTTCTTCTATCTGAGCAATGTCTAACTTAGATGGCATGCAACCATATGTTGTTCAGGGGAGAAGTTACAAAAATGTTTAAAAGAAGATTTCAATCTTATGTTTATGTGGAAGTAAACTTTGTTCATTAGTCTCGTAATGTCATTTTTATGTAACAAATCCTACAAAAAAATTTCCTTAGTAGATCTATGGCAAAGAACAGGAGAGCCTGTCAAGCAAAAATCAACAATTTTATATGATACTCACAACATATGCAATGTCCCTTCGAGCTGTCTTTTGAGCATTTTTCCCCAATCTGGCAAGCCTTTCCAGTTGTTCCAAATTCAAACCTAGTGACGACGAAAACAAGCAACATTAGAATCCCAGAACCTATTTAAAAAATGAAATTAAAATTTCTATTCATGGATATCCAGCTAAGGGCCAGGTTAAGGTGAAGAGGAAGAAATCCAATCAGGCTAGCAAAAATGCAGTCATGGCAGCAACATATCAAACAGTTAAAAGCATTGAAAGATGAGTTTAGTTTGTGGAATTACACATTCCAAATGTAAAGAAAGAACTAGTAAGAATGCCTTATGGTCCCTAGTTTTAAGTAGAGAGCTTTTTACATTCTAAAGGCAAATTGCAGGATTCGAACCCATGGAAGATGAGACAACATGAGCTTCCTCGACCACTCGACCAATGAATGGATCTCTAAAGGTCAATATTATTAAGTTTAACAACAAACATTAATAGAAATGAAACTACTCATTCAAGGTTTAGACATAAAGGGGCTTATAATATAACAAGGAACAAGTTTTAGAATTGAGACCTATGCAAGGTACGCCATCAAGAATGGCTATGGTAGCAGGAACAGCTCCATTCTCCCTCACAATCGCCTCCACCTCCTTAGCTGTTTCCAAATTCTGAGGATACGGCATTCCTACAATCAAATGCATTAAAACAAACAATTAAAGAATACTTTTTATTTTTGGTGATAATCAACTAAAGATTAAATTTAACCGACCGACCTCAGAAAGCAAATCATCGCTAAAAAAGCATTGATCTTATTCAGAGGATATTTAAAATGGGATTTCAACTATCCCATACTAAGAAATAGCGGTTATTCAGATTCAGAAATAAAAAAGAGAAAATGGGAAAGGAAAAAGTACCATGGGAAATGATGGTGGACTCGAGAGCAACGACAGGGAGACCACTCGACAAAGCGTCGGACACTTGTGCAGATACTTTGACTAAAGGGTTTGAGTCTGTGGGGCAAAGATGGTTGCTGATATTCGATAGTCTTCCGAAAGCTGCTGATGATGAAGAAGAAGAAGAAGACGCCATTTCCCCAAAAGCTAGAAATCTGAAATTGGAAACGTTTAACAATTTAGTGACGGGAAATTAGTAGAGAAAAAAAATAATATTTTTTTGGGTTAACTATATCATTAACCACTGATCTAATTGGGGATTACTATTTTGACCACCGAACTAACAAACTCGTAAAATTACATATTTGATCCCTGTTATTTACAAATTTTTTCAATTTAGTCATAATTTTAAATTAATAAAATAATAAATTATTTAATCAAGTGGTAACACGTGTTACCACCTAATTGGAGGAGGAAAATAAATCCCTCAACATGCGTTGGGGTAGATTGAACCTAGGCAATGTTTGGGTAAAGGTAGTGGTTTAGCCACTGTACCAAGCACAACTTTATGCTTTAAATCACTAAATTTAATAAATATATCTCTTATTGGTTTCTACATTTATAAGCCAAAAGCTCAAACTCTAAACACTAATTTCACATATATAACCCTAAGCCTTAAACCCTAAATATTTCAAATTAATTTTACACTAAACATTTCAAATTAATTTCATATATATAAACCCTAAACTCAAGCATTGGACAGGTTCGATCCACCCCAAACGCATGTTGAGTGATTTTATTTTCCTCCTCCAACTAGGTGGTGACATGTGTCACCACCTGATTAAATAATTTTTTGTTTTATTAATTTAAAATTAAGACTAAAATGAAAGAATGTGTAAATAACATGGACCAAATGTGTAATTTTAAAATTTTCGCGTTAATTGTCACGTGGCAGTTCCGTCACTCCACCGTTAGGTTTTTAACGACGGTGGTCAAAATAGGTTGATTTTATAAGTTCGGTGGTCTGATTGACGAGTTCGTTAGTTCGATGGCCAAAATAGGAATCTCCGATTAGTTTAATAGTCAATGGTATAGTTAACCCTACTTTTTCCTACTATGAACAGTATCACCGATTCAATCATGAAAATACTAAGAAATTAAAATATAGAATAAACCATATATCTAATAAACACAGAGTTGAATGGTTTTATTGTTATAAAAATAGGGTAAAATACTTAAATGGTCCCTCGATTATGACCCGATTTTTTGTTGAGTCCCTTAACTAGGAGATGTTACAAATAGGACCCCCGACTAATCTTGACTAACAAATCGGTCCAATTCTGTTAAAAAGTAAACGGCTCATGATGTGGCAATTAATAAAATCTGTAGAATAACATACTTAACCCTCAATCTTTACATTTTATTTTAATTTGATCCTAAATTAGTTATCGCCATGAATTTACTAATCTATAGAATAACCTTTCTTTTATTCAGCTCTGCAAAATCATCATGAATTTACTAAACTTTGCAAAAGGGTGTGAAATAAAAGAAAAAGAAAAGCTTTATCTAAAAACGGTATGAGATTTGTTATTGTTTGAGCCTTTTAAAGAGATTAGCTACCATTAACAGCAATGGAGGTTTTGATTCTCCAACTGGTTTCACTGCTTATACAAATGGGGTTGTAGAAGGCTAGTGTTAACAACATGGAGGTTTGTATTTTTTAGAAGGGAAGAATATGATGTTTAGGATTTAAGGGATTAAAATATTGTAATGCTTAAATGTTGATACCTAAAATTTTAAATTTAGGACCAAATTAAAATAAAATGTAAAGGTTGAGGGTTAAATATATTATTAAACATATTTCATTAACTTCCCCATCACCAGTCATTTATTTTTTAAGGGAATGAGACCAATTTGTTAGTCGAGATTAGTCCGGGGACCTATTTGTAACTTCTCATAGTCAAGGGACTCAACAAAGAATTAGGTCATAATTAGGGGACTATGTTTGTAGTTTACTCAAAATAAAATAAACTACATCAGGTACCACCAAACTATAAACATTGATTTGTTTTTACCATCAAATTTTAATTGGTTCAATTTTAACATTAAGCTTTAGTTTTTGTTTCGAATACGTCACTATGTCGTTAACTCTTTAACGGGATGATGACATTACGCACGACATGATGACTTGGATGCTACACCAAAATGAACGAAACAAAAATTTAGTGTTAAAAATGAACCAATTGAAAGTTCGGTGGCAAAAACGAGTCAGTGTCTATAGTTGAAGTAAACCGGTGAAGATTTACCTCAATAAACGACCCTAACTTTTTTTTTATCTTGTCTAGATGCTCTTAATGAATCCTAAGGTGATCATGCTCACAGCGGATAAAAGTTACGATTGGAGCGAGGTCAATAGAACATTCGATTAATTCTAAATATATTTTAGGGACCATTTTGTAAAATCGGATAAATTTGAGGACTTAGGCCACTTTAAGATTACCAATCCTTAATTAGTTGTAACCCCCTCGTCCCGGTCTGGTCGACTGACCGGTCCGAGTAGGCTACACGGGGAAAACAGATGCGAAATCCGTTAAGGTCCCACCTCGGTTAGCGACCCTAGAAAACTTTTTCGTTTATTATAGTCTTATCTAGATGCTTTTATTAAACCTATGTGTGAAACGACAGCGGAAACAAGGCTCACGAGACGCCTAACAACAAACAGGGCCTAATGTAACGCCCCGGTTTTGGGCTCAGAAGTTTTGGCGTTGACTGGTTCGGTCAAAGTGCTGATCGAATATATAAGAGTGAATTTAGGAAAGCCTAGTTCGGGTTGCATTAAAAATATGGAAAAATATTCTAAAATCATCTTTTAATATTTATAAGTGAACTGTGAAATCAATTTTGGAAAATGAGGTTCGGAAGGTTGACATTTTGGCTAGTGACCAAAATGTAATTTTTGAAAGTTGCGGGACAGTTTTATAAAGGATTGAAACTTTGAATCTTTAAGGAGCTATTATTCCAAAAAGGATTTCTCCAGATTTTTATAAGATATTTTAAGTCTAAAATCTGATTTTAAGGATTAAGAATGGGAGGGAAATCATTTTAACAAAATTTCCAACTAACTTTCTATTTTCTCTCAAATTCTATTTTCTCTCATTTTCTCTCAACCCAAACAAAATTCTCCAGATTTCTTTCTCTGATTTTGACATCTAAACCTCTCATTTCAATTCTCATTTGATTCCTAATCATCTCATCATCAAAACCTCTCAATTTGCAAGTTGTTTCATCAAGCTTTTTGGCTCTAAAATGGAGAAATTCAAGTTTGGAGGTAAGAACGTCCTTCTCCTCTAAACTATCAGTTCTTTACTGAAATTCCTAAGTTCTCAATCCTTGATTTATGTTTTATCAATGGCTTTTCAATTGAGATCTTGATTTTTGGCTAAAATGCAAGATTTGATGATTTTGGTGAAATTTTCGTGTGATCTGTTTAAGCAGGGTTTTGAAGTGTTAAAATGATGTTAAATGAATGCTAAATTGATTAGAAGTTGAGGTTTAATCAATGCAATCCCGGATAGGTTGAATTTCCTAAGTTTGGCTTGAGTTTTTGGTTGTTTTTGGGGTGTTTTTGGTGATCTGTTATACCTGGAGGTATAAGGACGTGGTTGTGATCATTTTGCATGTTATTTGATGTATAAAAATGGTTAGAAGTGATGGATCTTGGCTGGGTTAAGTTTTGGAAGTGTTTGGAGGTGATTTCGGTTGTGTTTGGTAGCCAAATTGTTAGATTTGTGATGAGCAGCGAGTTGTGTTGTTGTTGCTGGTGTTTTAATGCATAAGGATGCATTAATGTTCTGTTTTTATGTGCTTGAAACAGGGGAGTTTGATCCGTGAGCTTTGGAGGTGTTTTCGGAAGGTTTCGGAAGCTTGAAAGGCTTGTTGGCTAGTCTTGTTTGGTAATCGGTGAGTGAAGTTGGGTTTTCAGCTTTTGAAACAAGGTTTGAAGGTTTTTGGGAGCTTAGTTTAAGTCTAATCAACTTTTCTAAGCTCAAGAGTAAGTGAATGGGTTTTTGCTCTTGGATTGTGTGTGATTTGGTTTTAAAATCAAATGTGGTTTGATGATTGATATGCATGTGTTTTGCATGGTTTAATTCTGTTTTGTAAGCATGTTTAGCATGGTATAATGCTGGTTTTGAAAGCCTTTTGAGAAGGATGCCCAAGGTAAGGGATTCTTGGTTTTGTAAATGGTAAAAGTGATTTTGATGCATAGTGTTGCATGTTGATCAATGGCTTTGTATGATGTTTAAAAACAGTGAATTAATGATGTTAAATGTTACCTTTTGCATATTGGTTATGCATGTGAATCATTGGAATAATGATGTGATGGTTTTGCATATTGACTATGCATGTGAATCATTGGAATAATGATGTGATGGTTTTGCATTATGTTATGCATGTGGAACATTGGATTATTATGGTAAGATGGTTATATTGGCAAGAGGTGTAAAAGGTTCTTGGTTCGTTGATCGGATATAGTTAGTCGGCTATAGGATTGGGTGCACCGTGAATAAAGTCGCCTTGGAGGTGGAGTGGTCAAGTGTGGACCGGGTAAACTCCCTTCAAGTATTCCTAACGAGATGAGGTCAGTGGAGGTTGTTGCCCACGGGAAGACCTCGGTTATTTAAGGTCAGTGGAGGTTGTTGCCCACGGGAAGACCTTGGTTGAGCAAAGGTTGTATGGTGGTTAAAAGTCCATACGGGAGAACCTTGTGCTTGTTGAGATCACAATGGCAGTGGTTAAGTCCATGTGTGGATCTTGTGTGTGATGTCCCGGATCTCGTTAGATGATGTCTACAACTACCAATCGGTTATGCAAAGGTTGTATGGTGGTTAAAAGTCCATACGGGAGAACCTTGTGCATGTCAAGGTTGTATGGTGGTTAAAAGTCCATACATGGGAACCTTGGGAAAAGCTAAGGTTGTATGGTGTTTGAAAGTCCATACATGGGAACCTTAGGATGTTGAGGTCAGTGGAGGTTGTTGCCCACAGGAGGACCTTGGATTGGGTAGTGTGTAGGGAGCGTAGGGACAACGCTCGGAATCCGCGTATCCGATCGGGTTGATAAGTGGAAAGTGAATATGGTTAATCTCTTGAAAGCCAATGTAATGTTCTTGATCATGTGAAGCATGAGATGCTTGGTTTAATGCATGGTTGCATGTGAAGCATGAGATGCTTGGTTTGATGCATGGTTGCATGTGAAGCATGAGATGCTTGGTTTAATGCATGGTTGCATGTGAAGCATGAGATGCTTGAAATGATGCATGGTTGCATGTGAAGCATGAGATGCTTGAATTGATGCATGTTTGCATGAGAAGCATGAGATTGCTTGAAAAGATGCATTGTTGCATGGAAAATGTATGATGCTAGCGATGGCATGTTTACTTGTAAGTTGAACAAGTGTTGTTAATAATTTGGTAAGTGATGCTTGTGAGCATGAAATATCTATGTTGCATTGGAGTCTTGTAAGACTTGTTTTTAAAGGCATGTGAAGATGTTGTTATGGTTTTTATATTGCCTTGATTAAATGCATGTGATGGATTGTTGAAACTTGGTTTAAATGGTTTCTTGCTTGATATGGTTTTCAAAGTTAAGAAAGGTATGTTGTGAAATGGAAGGGTTTTCCATGGTTTTGTTTAAGCTTGGCATATGGTGTTTATGCATGAAATGAGCTTGATGTTGAAAGGGTTTTCAAACATGGTTTTGATAAGCAAATCGGGTTTGTTTTAAAGTGTTTTAAAGACCCGCTGCATTGATGGTGTTTTGGTTTTGAGCATTCCTCACTAAGCATTTTGTGCTTACGCTCCTTTTTGTCCATCAATGCAGAATCTTGAAGTTTGGACAGCAAGGAGCAAGGGATTCAAGGTGGACTCCAATGGAGATGTATGTCTTGGTGAATAGCTATAGTTAATAAGGGCAATGGGGTAGAATCTCTCGGATTGATGTTTTGTATTCGTTTATGTTCGGACAAGTATGTTTTAATGTTGTTGATGTTGCTGAATCATGAATTGGCTTATATGTGTTGCTTTGGAAAGGTTTGAGCTTATATGGTTGCTTGTGTAGGAAGCATGCCTTTAGATTTGGGGCTTTTCATATGTGTTGGCTATATGGTGAATTGATGATGCAATTGTAGTCCTTGTATGTTGTTTGACTATGTGGTATGTTTTAGTGTGGCTAATTTGATGTGAGAAGCATGTTTGATGTGTGTTCGAGTCGATTTTCTGGCAGGGGTATCGATACTCGGGCTTGCGTATCGATACGCCTGAGCCAAATATGTACATTTCTGCTCAGGGGTATCGATACGGTCGAACAGGTATCGATACCGTATGAAGGCCGTATCGGAACGGGGCAAATCGTATCGATACCGTTCTTGGAAGTTTGGTTACTGCCTTCCCCGCGTATCAATACGTCTCCAGGCGTATCGATACGAGTGCTGTTATTTCGGTTAAAAGTATCTTTTATGTTTTGTAAAGTTTGCGTTTTGGTCCTGAATCTTGTTTGTGCAATTGTATGAGTTCGGGATGTCCGTTTGAGCTGAAATTTGGCAGAGAAGCATGAAATATGATTAATTTTAAGTTGGTAACTTAAAATCTAGTTAAGTCCTTAAAGTTTTCAGAAATTACAATTTGGTCCCTAAAGCTGTAATTTGTTCAATTGGGTCCCTGTTTGATCTCTGATGGTTGTGATCTTTGAGCATGGTGTTTGTGTGATCACATCTAAGGTTAATGTGCATCTAGACAAGATTTAAAAAGAAAAAAAAGGGGTCGTTAATCAAGGTTGACTTTCGGGTTGACTTTGGTTTTCCCCGTGTAATCTTCGTAGTTCGGGTCAACCGTCTAGACCGGGCTACGGAGGTTACATTTGGTGGTATCAGAGCTGAGTTGCGAAGGTTGGGGAAAACGGTAAGTTGTTGTGATGTGTGTTTGATGTTTACCTTGTTGTGTGGTTGAAAGTTGCTTGAAACATGTGTTTCTGAGTATGCTGTTGATGTTTCTGAGCATGTTGCTGATGTATGCAAGCATGTTTTGTGGTTATGAATCTTGGTTGAGTTTATGTAGATATGTGCTGATGCTATGAGCTGATGTTATGCATGGTGAATGTGTTTTGAGCATGCTATGTTGCTAATATGCTGGTGCAATTGGATGTTGTTTGATGTAAGCATGATCAAGGCATGTTGTTGATATGCTTGATGTTGTGATATCCATGTTGTGTTGACTGTTATGTCATGTAAAGGGGAGGATTCGAGATACCCATTGCCTTATTAATATAGCTATTGTGTTATTTTGGAGTTGGAGTTTGAATCCTTGCTTAATGCTGGTCTAACTGGTTTGTTGCTTGTTGTGGTTGTATGTTTGTTGTTGTTAGTGGTATGGCAAAGTTGATGAATGAATGGCGGTTGAGGGAGATGGTTGCTGCCTTGGGGCAGGTTGTTAAGGCAAAGAATTCACCCTTTTGTAAAGGTGATTTGTCTCAGTCTTCTGTGCTTGGAGTTGAGATGGTCAGGCAAGGGAAAGAAGCTGGTTCTGTGATGAAAAGTTCATCATCTGTTGTTCAGGAGGTGTTGGGAACATCTCAGGCTGCAGTTGAGGTAAAGTCAGTGGATGTGCTGGCTAGATGTAAGGGTTTGCCGAAGCAGCGTTTGCTTGATTTGGGTGCTGTGGAGTATCATGGTTCTTCCCCGGAGATGTTTGAGGCCTGGTTGGCCAATGTGGTTCTGATTTTGGATCAGGAAGGCTGTGATTGTGCCTGTAAGCTGGGGAGTGTTGTTTCTTTGATGTTAGAGGATGCTTGTGCATGGTGGACATCTGTGGCGATGGAGTCACATATCCTTGATATCGATTGGGATTTCTTTGTGTCGGCCTTCTATGAAAGATATCTTGGAAGGGAATTTCCAGGGGTTAAGCAAGGTGTGGGTAGTGTTGTTGGTGAGCAAGTGTTGCTTGAGCAAGGAGTAGAAGCTCAGTCATCTGTGTGTGACCGTTGTGAAAGGCAACATGTTGGAAATTGTTGGGGCGCAGGTGTTTGCTGGAATTGTGGTTCTAAGATGCATGTTAAGCGTGATTGTCCATATGGAGTGAAGTCAGCATTGGTGTTAGCCAAAGGATCTTTGAAAGGTCGTGGGTACGGCCGGGGCAAGGTTCAGAGGTGGCAGAACAAGCAGAAGGTTGTGAAGAGTTTGAGAAATGAAGTTTGCTGGAAATGTGGGTCTGCTGGACACATGAGGCGTGATTGCTCGATGTTAGCTCGGAATAGCCAAGGTTCCTTATCGCAAGGAGTTGGTGGTGACCCTGGTGTGTTAGCTGGTGCTGCAGTTGTGCCGCAGGAGGGTGATGGTTTCGCAAGGAAGAGAGCTCGTCTGATGAAGCTTCGGGATGGTGTTGTGTTTTCAGGTAACCGTGTTAAGTGATCTTTGCTTTAGTTGCCGTAGTTTGTTTCTGTTGGTTTCTGTTGGTTTTTCCTTGTGTGGTAAGTTTAGCCTTGTTGCTAGCATGTTTGGAGTAATGGTAGTGGTTGTTTGGTAATGTTTTGGGTGTGAAGAAGGCTTGGGTGAGTGTCTTGTGGTTAATGGTTGTTAGTATGATGGAGTTAGATAAGTTAAAGGTGAGTAAGGAGGTTGTTCTTAGACGGATTTGAGGATGTTATTGGAGGGTGTGAACTGGCATTCATGCACAGTTAAAATCATTGTTATATGCTATATTATATATGTTGGTCCATGCATACATGTGGCATGACATTAGAGGTTTTGCATACATGTACATCAGGCATTGATAGGGCATGTAGGTGATCATGCATACAATGTTCACGCTCGCTAATAACTAATCAAATTTGTTAGTGTTGTGGTTGGATTAGGTGGGATGATGGTTTTTAGAGGTTGTTTCGTGCCGAGTGAGAGCTAAAAGTGCTGGAGTTTGTTAAACTAGTTGCTAGTGATAGTGAGAGTGGAATAGTCTGTTGGTAGAAGGGTAGTGTTTGGTGCTCAGAGAGTTAAGTGGCTTGGTGGTGAAGGGTATCGGTTGAGGTTAGTATCGGTTAAGTGGTTTATTTAGCTTAAAGGAAGTGGTAGTTCCTTGTTGCTAAGTGATGTTGCAGCTTAGTGGTTGAGTTTCCAAGTGCTGGGGTGGTTTAGCTTCTAAGTTGTTGTGAAAGGGTTGTGTTGGTTCTTAGCAACCTTTGAGGAGATCAGAAGCTGTCATGTGTGTTTTGGCTGAGTAATGTTCTGGTAATGCAAGTGTTCTGGTTGAAGTTGTGATGAAAGGTGCTGTGAAAGATCGAAGGCTTTCGTTGGTTGTTTGGGTTCTTGTGAGAAGTGGTTGGCAGGTTGTGGTTAAGAAAGTTTCGTTTGAAGTCAGTTGGCGGTGTGTGGAACGACTGATGGTTTCAAGTTGGAGTTGTGATATAATTCTTGGTTTTTGGGTGGATAGTTCTGATGAGCTGTTGTGGTAATGTTATGGTAGAGATGAAGGATTGTCAGCTTCGTTGAAGAGCTTGAGTAAACAGTTGGTGTTTAAGGATTTTTGCTTGTTGGGGAAAATCCTTGGAAGAGGTTTGGGAGTCGCAAGAGTTATAGAGGTTGAGAGGTTGCCTAGTGGGGCTGAGTTGGTTTGTGGTTGTCTTTGTGTAGATAAGTCTTGGGAGTTGTGAATTACAGTGTTGTCTGCTGTAAGAGCTGAAGTTTTCAGGTTGATGTTGAGATTGTGCATAGTCCGGTTATGTGGAAGGTTAAGTCGTGGTTACCTTTGAGGGTTTGGTTTTGTGAATAGTGTATGGTGGAGATTTTGTGTGGAAAGTGATCAGTGGTGTTTGAGATGGTTGTGTTGTCTTGTGTGTGGCTTTGAGCAGGTTGTTGTTCTCTTTTCGCCGGTTGAAATTTCGAGGACGAAATTTCCTAAGGGGGGGAGAGTTGTAACGCCCCGGTTTTGGGCTCAGAAGTTTTGGCGTTGACCGGTTCGGTCAAAGTGCTGATCGAATATATAAGAGTGAATTTAGGAAAGCCTAGTTCGGGTTGCATTAAAAATATGGAAAATGTTCTAAAATCATCTTTTAATATTTATAAGTGAACTGTGAAATCAATTTTGGAAAATGAGGTTCGGAAGGTTGACATTTTGGCTAGTGACCAAAATGTAATTTTTGAAAGTTGCGGGACAGTTTTATAAAGGATTGAAACTTTGAATCTTTAAGGAGCTATTATTCCAAAAAGGATTTCTCCAGATTTTTCTAAGATATTTTAAGTCTAAAATCTGATTTTAAGGATTAAGAATGGGAGGGAAATCATTTTAACAAAATTTCCAATTAACTTTCTATTTTCTCTCAAATTCTATTTTCTCTCATTTTCTCTCAACCCAAACAAAATTCTCCAGATTTCTTTCTCTGATTTTGACATCTAAACCTCTCATTTCAATTCTCATTTGATTCCTAATCATCTCATCATCAAAACCTCTCAATTTGCAAGTTGTTTCATCAAGCTTTTTGGCTCTAAAATGGAGAAATTCAAGTTTGGAGGTAAGAACGTCCTTCTCCTCTAAACTATCAGTTCTTTACTGAAATTCCTAAGTTCTCAATCCTTGATTTATGTTTTATCAATGGCTTTTCAATTGAGATCTTGATTTTTGGCTAAAATGCAAGATTTGATGATTTTGGTGAAATTTTCGTGTGATCTGTTTAAGCAGGGTTTTGAAGTGTTAAAATGATGTTAAATGAATGCTAAATTGATTAGAAGTTGAGGTTTAATCAATGCAATCCCGGATAGGTTGAATTTCCTAAGTTTGGCTTGAGTTTTTGGTTGTTTTTGGGGTGTTTTTGGTGATCTGTTATACCTGGAGGTATAAGGACGTGGTTGTGATCATTTTGCATGTTATTTGATGTATAAAAATGGTTAGAAGTGATGGATCTTGGCTGGGTTAAGTTTTGGAAGTGTTTGGAGGTGATTTCGGTTGTGTTTGGTAGCCAAATTGTTAGATTTGTGATGAGCAGCGAGTTGTGTTGTTGTTGCTGGTGTTTTAATGCATAAGGATGCATTAATGTTCTGTTTTTATGTGCTTGAAACAGGGGAGTTTGATCCGTGAGCTTTGGAGGTGTTTTCGGAAGGTTTCGGAAGCTTGAAAGGCTTGTTGGCTAGTCTTGTTTGGTCGGTGAGTGAAGTTGGGTTTTCAGCTTTTGAAACAAGGTTTGAAGGTTTTTGGGAGCTTAGTTTAAGTCTAATCAACTTTTCTAAGCTCAAGAGTAAGTGAATGGGTTTTTGCTCTTGGATTGTGTGTGATTTGGTTTTAAAATCAAATGTGGTTTGATGATTGATATGCATGTGTTTTGCATGGTTTAATTCTGTTTTGTAAGCATGTTTAGCATGGTATAATGCTGGTTTTGAAAGCCTTTTGAGAAGGATGCCCAAGGTAAGGGATTCTTGGTTTTGTAAATGGTAAAAGTGATTTTGATGCATAGTGTTGCATGTTGATCAATGGCTTTGTATGATGTTTAAAAACAGTGAATTAATGATGTTAAATGTTACCTTTTGCATATTGGTTATGCATGTGAATCATTGGAATAATGATGTGATGGTTTTGCATATTGACTATGCATGTGAATCATTGGAATAATGATGTGATGGTTTTGCATTATGTTATGCATGTGGAACATTGGATTATTATGGTAAGATGGTTATATTGGCAAGAGGTGTAAAAGGTTCTTGGTTCGTTGATCGGATATAGTTAGCCGGCTATAGGATTGGGTGCACCGTGAATAAAGTCGCCTTGGAGGTGGAGTGGTCAAGTGTGGACCGGGTAAACTCCCTTCAAGTATTCCTAACGAGATGAGGTCAATGGAGGTTGTTGCCCACGGGAAGACCTCGGTTATTTAAGGTCAGTGGAGGTTGTTGCCCACGGGAAGACCTTGGTTGAGCAAAGGTTGTATGGTGGTTAAAAGTCCATATGGGAGAACCTTGTGCTTGTTGAGATCACAATGGCAGTGGTTAAGTCCATGTGTGGATCTTGTGTGTGATGTCCCGGATCTCGTTAGATGATGTCTACAACTACCAATCGGTTATGCAAAGGTTGTAAGGTGGTTAAAAGTCCATACGGGAGAACCTTGTGCATGTCAAGGTTGTATGGTGGTTAAAAGTCCATACATGGGAACCTTGGGAAAAGCTAAGGTTGTATGGTGTTTGAAAGTCCATACATGGGAACCTTAGGATGTTAGGTCAGTGGAGGTTGTTGCCCACGGGAGGACCTTGGATTGGGTAGTGTGTAGGGAGCGTAGGGACAACGCTCGGAATCCGCGTATCCGATCGGGTTGATAAGTGGAAAGTGAATATTGTTAATCTCTTGAAAGCCAATGTAATGTTCTTGATCATGTGAAGCATGAGATGCTTGGTTTAATGCATGGTTGCATGTGAAGCATGAGATGCTTGGTTTGATGCATGGTTGCATGTGAAGCATGAGATGCTTGGTTTAATGCATGGTTGCATGTGAAGCATGAGATGCTTGAAATGATGCATGGTTGCATGTGAAGCATGAGATGCTTGAATTGATGCATGTTTGCATGAGAAGCATGAGATTGCTTGAAAAGATGCATTGTTGCATGGAAAATGTATGATGCTAGCGATGGCATGTTTACTTGTAAGTTGAACAAGTGTTGTTAATCATTTGGTAAGTGATGCTTGTGAGCATGAAATATCTATGTTGCATTGGAGTCTTGTAAGACTTGTTTTTAAAGGCATGTGAAGATGTTGTTATGGTTTTTATATTGCCTTGATTAAATGCATGTGATGGATTGTTGAAACTTGGTTTAAATGGTTTCTTGCTTGATATGGTTTTCAAAGTTAAGAAAGGTATGTTGTGAAATGGAAGGGTTTTCCATGGTTTTGTTTAAGCTTGGCATATGGTGTTTATGCATGAAATGAGCTTGATGTTGAAAGGGTTTTCAAACATGGTTTTGATAAGCAAATCGGGTTTGTTTTAAAGTGTTTTAAAGACCCGCTGCATTGATGGTGTTTTGGTTTTGAGCATTCCTCACTAAGCATTTTGTGCTTACGCTCCTTTTTGTCCATCAATGCAGAATCTTGAAGTTTGGACAGCAAGGAGCAAGGGATTCAAGGTGGACTCCAATGGAGATGTATGTCTTGGTGAATAGCTATAGTTAATAAGGGCAATGGGGTAGAATCTCTTGGATTGATGTTTTGTATTCGTTTATGTTCGGACAAGTATGTTTTAATGTTGTTGATGTTGCTGAATCATGAATTGGCTTATATGTGTTGCTTTGGAAAGGTTTGAGCTTATATGGTTGCTTGTGTAGGAAGCATGCCTTTAGATTTGGGGCTTTTCATATGTGTTGGCTATATGGTGAATTGATGATGCAATTGTAGTCCTTGTATGTTGTTTGACTATGTGGTATGTTTTAGTGTGGCTAATTTGATGTGAGAAGCATGTTTAATGTATGTTCGAGTCGATTTTCTGGCAGGGGTATCGATACTCGGGCTTGCGTATCGATACGCCTGAGCCAAATATGCACATTTCTGCTCAGGGGTATCGATACGGTCGAACAGGTATCGATACCGTATGAAGGCCGTATCGGAACGGGGCAAATCGTATCGATACCGTTCTTGGAAGTTTGGTTACTGCCTTCCCCGCGTATCGATACGTCTCCAGGCGTATCGATACGGGTGCTGTTATTTCGGTTAAAAGTATCTTTTATGTTTTGTAAAGTTTGCGTTTTGGTCCTGAATCTTGTTTGTGCAATTGTATGAGTTCGGGATGTCCGTTTGAGCTGAAATTTGGCAGAGAAGCATGAAATATGATTAATTTTAAGTTGGTAACTTAAAATCTGGTTAAGTCCTTAAAGTTTTCAGAAATTACAATTTGGTCCCTAAAGCTGTAATTTGTTCAATTGGGTCCCTGTTTGATCTCTGATGGTTGTGATCTTTGAGCATGGTGTTTGTGTGATCACATCTAAGGTTAATGTGCATCTAGACAAGATTTAAAAAGAAAAAAAAGGGTCGTTAATCAAGGTTGACTTTCGGGTTGACTTTGGTTTTCCCCGTGTAATCTTCGTAGTTCGGGTCAACCGTCTAGACCGGGCTACGGGGGTTACACCTAAGCCCAACTCTTAGGACCCATTAGAGATGTCAAACAGCCCATTTTTAGGCCTATGTTTCGAAACAGACGACACCCGTTTCGGAACACAGGCTTCAGTTTAAAAAGCAAGACACCCGTACCGAAACGCTTCCACCCTGTTTCGGAACAGGGTCACGTTTTGCCTAGGCGTTTCGACACCCGTTTCGAAACAGGCGTTTACAGTGACCAAAGCGTTTCGAAACATGTTTCGAAACAGGGGCTCACACTGACCAAACCGTACCGAAATGTGTTCCGATACGGGGGACCCTGGAACCACACCTGTTCCGAAACAGCCCAACTCGTTTCGAAACACCTGCAGCCTGCAGTTTTCCAAAATCAGTTTTACACATCTCTAAACGATCCCAAACGCCCTAAACGGCCCCAAGAAGCATACACAACATACAAACACACTCTAGAGGTCTACACCCTATAGCAACCATGTTCAAGATACACAAGATATAAGATAGGCATCCAAACATAAGATCATACATTCACCACAAGGAAGCATACATAGCTTTTAAGGTTACATGCCTTAGCCAACAAAACATATAAGCATTCAAGACATGCAACATAAACAAGTTTTACAATTCGAACAAAGCATCCAAAAGCCAAACTAATTCAACATACATCAAAGCTCAAATCAACAACACATATCCCATTGCTTGACTATTACATTATACAATTTAAAGTTCATACTTGAGCTAACCAAAAGCGACACTTCGAGACCTTTCCTTGCCCTTGCCACCCACAAGCTACTGATCTGCATTATCGAACAAAAAGGAGCGTAAGCATAAAAGCTTAGTGAGGGTAAGCTCGTAAAACAAACCTCGACAATGCAGAGTCCAAGCACGAGCAACACAACCAAGGTAGAATACATGAGTTCTTACCTCCAAACCACAAGAGCCAAAAATATAAAAGATTCATGAACATAGTATCAATGCCATGTCATGCTCAACGAGTCCATAACCACACATATGGAAAACACATATATTCAACATATGAGTAACATAAACCACAATCCGTATTGGCACCTAGCTATGACTCGAATACGCGGATAACCGTTGGAACTCACATCCAACAACACAACCATTACCTGACGGTGGGATTACACTCATCACCGTTCACGCGGAGGGATTTCACTCATCCTCACGCCTCATTTCACGCGGAGGGGATTCCACTCATCCCCACGCCCGTCGATGGGATTCCACTAATCACCGACTAATATATATAAGAAGGTTTCCGGGCGAACCCGTACTCCATCTTGATGACTACCATCATCAAGACCACACACGCATTTTGACTCACGTGTGCACACTAAACATCCTAATGATCGATCATTGTACCCAAGCATACTAGTGCCAATACTACACATTTCATTAATCTTTCACAATATCATTTTATAACAACTTCCGTGCTTAGCACGTACTCACCATGACTTACCGTCATGCACAAACCACATTTCCATGCCTAGCATGTACTCACCATGATCCTCAGATCATGCAACCACCTCATAACATCATTTCACATGTCAACACCACATGTATATCATTAACACAAATATCACATCATATTTCATACATATGTATATCCCCATCATATTTATCATCAACACACATATAACAATGCATCAAGCCATGCCTCAACATATATGTACAACAACATATACATAACCACCATAAACACGATTAAACATGAGGCATAAATCAACACTTTAAAGATCAACCAAGGTCTCTAACTAAAGCTTGGGATTTGGCTACCACCCTAATCCCAACTCTAGGTGGGTCTACCAAACCCAACCTAGTCCACATGCTTGAACCAACACTTGAAAACCATTTAAAAATATTTAACCACTCACCTTCACCTCCAAGCTCAACCACACTAGCCGATCACGCTTCCAACGATTCCGGATTTGTTCCCGAGGCTTCACCAACACAAAATCTTGCTTCTAATCATCTCAACACAATCAAAACAACCTCAAATCAATTCACAAATAAATGTAGCAAACCCGAAACACTAATCAAGCACAAAACACATGTTTTCAAGCTAAGAACAACTCCAAAATCCTCATTCCCGAGCAGCCGTGAAAAATAGTCCAAAACTCAAGATTTCAACCTCTTTAACACACTTAAATGCTTCCAAAATGATCCATAACCAACATACAACCAATAGCCCTCAATTTCCAACATTAAACACACCCAAAATCAACCTTTAAACCCTTCAAAAACCCCATTAAAACCCAAATTCTGGAATCACCATAAAACCATGTAAAAATTAACTATGTTGGACCTTATGGATAGAAAACAACTTATACAACCTCAACAAAACGAAAGCTTAAGTTAAAGACAATAAAGATGGCATTTTAATAAAAAATCTCAAAACCCCAAAATACAAAAACCATGAGCTTTATGTAAAATAATGGTACTAGCTTGTAGAGGAAAGAGATGACAAGTCAAAAGTGGTTTTACCTTTCAAAACTCACCAAAGATGAGAAAGAATGGTGATGGAATAGTGAACACAAGGGAGATGTTGTTCTTGTCGTGAAAATGGGGAGAATGGGTGGGGAAGAAGATGAGTTAAATAAGTGTTTTAAAATAAAAAAGGGGTTTTATTTTGAAAGTCTCATTATTTATAAGAATGCCATTAATGAGATGGCCATCCTCCACTATTCCAAATTCCATGGAATTTTGGGTTCTAATTTAATTTAAAATTGGATCCAACATAATAAATGGATTTTTAAAACAAAAAGGGAGACCTGAAACATTATTTTATTATTATTTTTCACCCGACCCCCAAACCCGGGTGTAACAACTCTCCCCCACTTAAGGAAATTTCGTCCCGAAATTTCGTCCCCGAAATTTATCGAACAGGAAGAGCCACGGAAACTGCCCCTCCACACTTCCTTCTCACCACAACATACTAACCAACTCGGTAGACTTACCACACAACATTAGATATCTGATGCTAAGATCTCAACTGGTTCTCCACCGCATGTTAATTTTAAACTCAACTCAATCTCTTCGCAAACATAGCACGGGACAATTCTGACTCACACTTCCGAATCATAGATACACAGGACACATCAAAAAACCCCTTTCTAACTTTGGTGGTAGCCGCAACAAATAAACAACAGAACTAGCCCGATTCACAATCTCATACAACACTGTTTGAATACTTGACCCATAACTTTCTCTGACTGATCATCTGACTTCAACAGGTAACCAAACACTATGCAGACGCCTTCAAAAAAATCTAGTTGAAATCTCGAATCTCTATCGGCCACTATCGATTTCAAGACACTGTACAACTCACACTCTTGCTAAGGCACGACTCCGCCATCTTACACAAGGTACAAGTAACGTGAACATGTATAAAATGAGCACACTCGATGCAACTATCATTGTTTACTCGGCTAAGCTCTCCCGTAGGAAATCAAGGGCGAACCAGACACAAAGTCCCTCAAATCTATTACCACTTTCATTAAGAATCTTTCACGGATGTAACAAACTAGAAGAAACTGATGTTCAACATTGACACGCTGGAAAATGTTACACTTATTCTCATACTGAACCACATCATCCATCAACTCAATTCAGAAGTATTCATCTTCAACCCGCAATACGTCTTCATACTACTCAGATGCAATACAATGAACTGCCGTGTGCTTCGGCCAAAACAATACGTCTCAGAACACTATGTCATTCGGCACAACTATTCTGTCTCTAAAACGCAAAACTCTATCATCTCTGAAACTGTATTATGAAGGTCTTCCTTCTGCTATGTCTTGCACGTGAGGTGCCAAGAACCTGTCTTGCAACTGTTTCTCTTTAGGTATTCTGACTCGATGTAGACTTAACATGAAACTCGGCCACAAACTATTATTAGTTGATAAACTGAATCCGGCAGATATAGCTCGGCAAAAACAACTCGAAGCATTGGTTACTACGTTGACTCTCTTCAGATGATACTCAATCTTGAGATTACGGTCTTCAAGTAATTCTAACAACTTATATTGTTCAAGTTTCAACCCTTCCTAAGTCGTCTAATATTTCAAGTTCTGATGATAAGTGTACATATACTATGTATTTCTTACTATACATGATTTGTTTCTAAGTCTTCGAAGCAATTACAACTGTAATTAACTCTATGTCTTGTGTCGGATTATTCTTTCCAAGGTCTTCCAACTATCTCGATGAATAAGCCGCAATCTTCTGTCTTGCATAAGCACACAACCTAACCCTATATGTAACACATCACTATGGTTTACAAATTCTTTCTCTGGTATTGGCTGGATCAAGGTCGAAGCTCTCTTAAAAGTTTCTTTCGGTTTCTCAAGGGCTCGTTGTCCCGCATCTGACCACACAACTGAACATTCTTCTATAGCAATCTGTCAAAGGAGTAGCTATCTTCGAAAGACTATTTACAATTCCCCAATAGTAACAATGCTAGACCTAGGAACTATAGATACATGTCACAGTCTTCAATTTCTTCCAACTCATGTCTTCTTTTGCCTACTTGGAATTTACTCTAATACACTCGACTGATCTACATGTCCTAGGAGAACATCTTCCTTGACTCGGAGTTCATGTTTGCTCAACATGGCATACCACTGATTCTCTAATAGGATCTACAACACTAATTTCAAAGCTTGTCATGATCTTTCTCGGCACGTGAATATACCTATGTATCATCTATGAGAACTACTACAAACTGATCAAGGAACTCAGGAAATATTCTGCTCAACATCTCTATAAAAGTGACTAACACACTAGTCAAACAAAACGACATAACCCAAAACTCAAAGCGATCACATCTTGCCCCAAAAGCTGTCTCCGGTACATCAACTTCTCTCACTTTCAATTGGTAACAATTGGATCTCAAATTAATCTTCGAAAAGACTGGAGCACACCCCAACTGATCAACAATTTTCTGACACTCGGAAATGGATACTAATCATTCACCGGCAATTTGTTTTTCAACTGTCTATAATCTATACACATTCTCGTATTGTCTTCTCTCTTCTTCACAATTTTCACTGTCATACCCTAAGATGGTGTACTAGGCCTAATGAATCTAAGGTCTAACAAATCTCGTAGTTGATTCTTCATCACTCTCAACTATTTCGGGAACCATAAGATACAAAGAAATCAAAGCATGAGCAAACTCGAAGACGATATCAATAACAAACTCTTCTTCCCTATCGAGGGACAAACCGGGCAATTCTTGCAAACACTTCTAGGAAAATCACAAAATATTCTAACATTCTGCGGTCTAATCTTCATTCAAAAATCAAATCCGTCACATTTGCCAAGCCTGTCAACTAAACTCAATCAATCTTTGACCTCTAAAGCTGGATCAACATTCGATAAGAAGTTCACA
Source organism: Hibiscus tridactylites (assembly GCA_958450335.1). Taxonomy (NCBI): domain Eukaryota; kingdom Viridiplantae; phylum Streptophyta; class Magnoliopsida; order Malvales; family Malvaceae; genus Hibiscus; species Hibiscus tridactylites. The sequence goes on from OY288277.1 coordinate 69,684,362, forward strand.
TCTTCACCTACCACTACAGTCTCACAGAAATCTGCAACTTCAAGGCAACTCCCTCTCTGTCACAAAGTATACCATAGCTCTACGCTCTACCATGCCAAATGTTACATCGAAACCGTAAAAGACAATTACTTCACATCTACTGGAATCACATAACTCTGAACCATTAACAAACATCTTCCGAACATCTTTCTGATCACCACTGTCTCACCAAAAGGTCTAGTCACATGCGTCCCTACGTCTAAGGTCTCATCAGGTATATCAAATTTCTTTGCATGCTCACACGAAAAGGACGAATCTGTAGAAATTGCAACTTTACAGGTACACAACTGATAGTCTTCGGTTCTCTTGTTTTCATGCTGGCCCTTCAACATAACCTAACTCTTCAAAATCGTTCTTAGAGTAATCTCGAAACTTCAAAATGCAGTTCTAATTATACACAGACAATCATGCTTGAACTTGTTCTATAACACCGGTCCTAACGACTCGAAACATCCCACTACTAACCAATCTGGAGTTAGAGCTCAAGACTTCCTTCTCGGCTCCACTATATTAGAAGCGACTTCATCTCTCCTTCTTGCTGGAAGATAACTCAGACACACACTGGCCCGATCGCATAAATCGATTCCCACTCACGGATACTGACCGACTGTCTTGTGTTAAAACCTTAGGCTGAACCCCGTCGATCATCCACTAACATTTCTGAATTTCAGATTACTCACACGAGACCCTTACCTTGATCTCACAAAAGGAACTAAGATACTCATACCTACCTCTAACACTTCATCGGACACATTCAACTTTGCATGCTTGCTAACAATATACAGAAGTACGGATTCAGAATCGATCATAAGGGATAAACTCAAAACTGTACCAAGGGCTTATTTACTATAACCTCAATACCACTCTTGTAACACCCCAATTTTGGGCTTGGAAGTTTAGGGTCTGAACCGGACCGGTCTGATTTTTTGTTCGAATATAAAAGGTGGATTTAGGGAAAGCCTAGTTCGGGATGCTTTAAAAATATGGAAAAATATCTAAAAATCTTCTTTTAATATATATAAGGGAGTGGTGAAATCAATTTTACAAAATAAGGTTTGGAAGTGTGACATTTCGAAATAGTGACTAAAATGTAATTTTTAAAAAATTCAGTGGTGACTGTTTTGTAAGGATTGAAACTTTGAATCTTTAAGTAGCTAATTTACCCAAGAAAGGATTTCTGCAGATTTTTCTTAGATTTTAATGATTCATTTAATGTTTAATTAATTAAAGGAAAAGAGGGAAACCATATTTTAGCTTTTCGTAACTTTCTTAAAAACTTTCTCATCTCATTTTCTCTCAAAATTCCCTCAGCCAAACACATTTCTACAATAACATTTCTACTGATTTTCACACTAAATGATGAGGTTTCAATCATCAATTGATTCCTAATCCTTTCTACATCAAATCCTCTTGTTTTGCTTATTGAATTTTCAAGGATTTTGGCTCTAATCAAGGAGAAATCTACATTTAGAGGTAAGGATGTTCTTCACCTCTAAATACTCAGTTCTTTACTGAAATTACCAAGTTCTCAATCCTTAATTAAAGTTTTATAAAAGGTTTTAATGATATGAACTTGATTTTGGCTTAAAACTCAAGATTTGGAAGAAATCTTGAAGAAATTCGTGGTGATTGTTTGGGCTCTGTTTTGAGATGGCTTTTAAATGTATTTTGGATGTTTAATGATGTGTAATTGAGGTTTAATCAATACAATCTCGAATAGGTTGAATTTCCTAAGTTTTTGCTTATGAAAATGGTGGTTTTTGGGGTGATCTTGGTGTTCTGTTATAGTTGGAGGTATAAGGACGAGTTTAGGTTCTTTTTGGATGTTAATTGATGTTTAAGAATGTTTAGAAGTGATGGATCTTGGCTGGGTAATGTTGTGGAAGAGTTTGGAAGTGATTTCGGTTGTGTTTGGTAGCCGAAATGTTAGTTTTGGTGAGAGCAGCGAGTTTAGGTGTAATGGCTGAAGATTTTAATGCATGGTGATGCATCAATCCTCTACTTTGATGTGTTTAAAACATGGGAGACATCTTTGGATCCTTGTGGTGTTGATCCGGAGGCTTGAACGATGTTTCGGCAAGCTTGCGAAACAAAATTGGTGAGTGGAGTTGGATTTCCAGCTTTGTATCGAATGTTTGAAGGTTTGGGAGCTTAGTTTAAGTCTAATCAACTTAACTAAGCTCAAGAGTAAGTTTTCGGAAAAACTCTCTTGGATGAGCCATGGATTGGTTCGATGCATTTGTTGATAATTGCATGTTTAAATTCTGTTTTTGAAAGCATGTTTAGCATGGTTAATGCTGGTTATGAAAGCCATTTGTTGAAGGATGCTCAAGGTAAGAGATCCTTGGTTTGATTTGTTAAAAATGTGGATTGATGCATAGTGATGCATGTTGTTAAATGGCTTTGTTTTAGATGCTTTAAAACAGTGGATTATTGATGTATATTGGCAAGTGATGTGTTGGTTTAAAAGTACTTGAATCGGATATAGTTAGCCGGCTATAGGATTGGGTGCACCGTGAATAAAGTTGCATTGGATGTTCGGGGATTGTAATTGTACCGTAAACTCCATCCAAGTACACTAACGAGATGGTTAAGATCACAATGGTGGTTAAAAGTCCATGTGTGGATCTTGTGTTGTGTGTCCCGTGTTCTCGTTAGTGATGTTATACAACTACCGATGAGTGATGTGGAGGAGTTGTGATTGTACCTTTAAACTCCATCACGGGTGTTGAGGGGTTGTGATTGTACCGGTAAACTCCATCTTGTGTGTTCGGTAGTGTGTATGAAGCGTATGGGACAACGCTTGTAATCCGCGTATCCGATTGTGTTTTTGTTGTAAATGGTTATGGTATCACTTGGAAGCCAATATGACATGTTGATGTTAAAGAGGCATGAGATGCTTGATGTGTATGCATTGTTGCATGATTAATGATGTTTATGTGTTAAAAGGCTTTGTGGAAAGTGTTTTTATAAAATGCATTATTGTGTTGTTCCTTTAGAGCATGCCTCACTAAGCATTTGTGCTTACGCTCTCTCTCTTGAACCAATAATGCAGATCATTGAGGTGTTTGTGGGCAGCAAGGAGGCTAAGAATCCAAGGGAAAGCTAAGCTCATGTATGGTGACTATTTCACAACATTATTAGTTTTTGGTATTTGGCAATGGGAACCTAGGTTGTGTTTTTGGGAGATGTTTTGGACTCCCTAGTTGTGGCATGATGCCTTAAATGTTTTGGATATGTAAATGGCCATTTGGTGCTTGCTTTGATGCTTTAATGGTTGTTTGGCTTGGTTATTAGGGTGCATGCCTATAGACATGTAGATTTTCCTAATTGATGCCATGAATGTGTTTTGATGATGCAAATACGTACCTTATATGTATGATGACCTGTTGGCATGATTAGGGAGTCATTATGATGCGTTTGGGTGGTTAATTGTATGTTAAACCAACAAATTCTGCATTTTCTGGGCAGTCCATATCGGAACGGGCACTAACGTTTCGAAACGGGGGCCTGTAATGGTCTTCGTGTATCGAAACGGATAGGGCCGTTCCGAAACGTTTTGGCCACTGCCAGGCCCTGTTTCGATACAGGTCTCAAAACGAACCCGCGTTTCGGAACGGTCAACCCCCGTTCCGAAACAGATGACCGTTGGGCACTAATTTGAATGATTTTAAGGTTTGCAAGCTTTACGTTTTATTCCTGAATATTGTTTTTGCATATGCCTGAGTTTGAGATGTCCGTTTAAGGTGAAATTTGATAGTTAAGCATGTAATATGATTAATTTCATATTGGTAACTTAAAAATTAGTTAAGTCCTCCATCTTTCCAGAAATTACAATTTGGTCCCTAACTTTTGTATGTTGTGCAATTGAGTCCCTTAATGTTTTCCGATCGCTGTGCTTTTCAAGTATGCTCTTCTCAAGGGTACGCTTAGGGTTAATGTGCATCTAGATAAGTTTTAAAAGAAAAAAGGGTCGTTAATCAAGGTTGACTTCCGGGTTGACTTTGGTTTTCCTTGTGTAATCTTCGTAGTTCGAGTCAACCGTCTAGGCCGGGCTATGGGGGTTACATTTGGTGGTATCAGAGCTGAGTTCTCGAGTAAACAGGAATGGTTATGTGGGTGATGTATGTATGATTACATGATGTGCCTTTTTGAATGAAAGTGTGATGTGCGAATTGTAAAGTATGTTACAATTGTGATGTATACTGTGATGAAGCATGTTAGAGGAACCCATTGCCATATCAAAACTAATGAATTGAATTGTTTTGTTTGGAAATGAGCTTGAGTACTTGGATTTCTTACCTTGCTGAGCCTGATTATGTTTATTGCATTTGTGTTAGTGCATTGTTTTAGTGAATGGGACCTCGTAGAGAGACGAGAATTAATACGCGAGCTATGGCTCAAAACGAGAATGAGAACAATGCTGATAATGTTGTGGATATACCTCCTCCTCATGGTGGTGGATCGCCTGGTGGTGGTGGTGCTGGAGGTGATGGAGCTGGTGATGGTGATGGGGTCGCTGGACCTGAAGCTGGGCAGGGGCAAGCTGCTCCTGACATGGCAGTTTTGATACAGGCTATTGCTAGAGCCTTTCAGGCAGCAGTAGCTGGAGCTCATGGAGCTGGGTATCAGGGTGATGCTAATGCGAGATTACCTTTGGAACGTTTGCGCAGTCTGGGAGGGACTGAGTTCAGAGGTTTGCCTGCTGAGGGTTCCGAATCTTGGTTGGAAAGTACCAAGAGGATATTGGGACAGATGAACTGCAATGATGTGCAGAAATTAGGATGTATGGTATCGCTGTTACATGATGATGCGTATACCTGGTGGACGACCACTGTCTCCGGAATGGAGAAAGTTGATGTAACTTGGACGTTCTTTCTAAACGCGTTCAAGCGGAAGTATCTAGGTGTGCGATACCTGGATGAAAAGAAAAGAGAGTTCATGTCTCTTACACAAGGAAGCATGACGGTGGCTGAGTACGAGATCCAGTTTATCCGTCTCAGTCAGTATGCACCTGACTTAAAATCTCTTTTTCCGATGTAATAGAAGCAATGGGATTCTACTCAACATGCTTCAAGCAATACACACACACGATCAACAGCATACACCAAGCATACTTGATAAACAAGCAAACATGCTTACATGGCAAGCAAACACCGTGCATTTCAATACAAAAACTCAACTTACCTCACTTACCTGCCCAAGGTCTCGAAAACCTTAGGCTCTGATACCAACAAATGTAACCCCCTCGTCCCGGTCTGGTCGACTGACCGATCCGAGTAGGCTACACGGGGAAAACCGATGCAAAACCCGTTAAGGTCCCTCCTCGGTTAGTGACCCTAGAAAACTTTTTCGTTTATTATAGTTTTATCTAGATTCTTTTATTAAACCTATGTGTGAAACGACAGCGGAAACAAGGCTCACGAGACGCCTAACAACAAACATGGCCTAAGCCCAACTCTTAGGACCCATTAGAGATGTCAAACAACCCATTTTTAGGCATGTGTTTCGAAACAGATTACACCCGTTTCGGAACACGGGCTTCAGTTTAAAAAGCAAGACACCCGTACCAAAACGCTTCCACCCTGTTTCAGAACAGGGTCACATTTTGCCTAGGCGTTTCGATACCCGTTTCGAAACAGGCATTTACAGTGGCCAAAGCGTTTCGAAACCTGTTTCGAAACAGGGGCTCACAGTGGCCAAACCGTACCGAAACGTATTCCAATACGGGGGACCCTGGAACCACACCGGTTCCGAAACAGCCCAACTCGTTTCGAAACACCTGTAGCCTGCAGTTTTCCAAAATCAGTTTTACACATCTCTAAACGATCTTAAATGCCCTAAACGACCCCAAGAAGCATACACAACATACAAACACACTCTAGAGGTCTACACCCTATAGCAACCACGCTCAAGATACACAAGATATAAGATAGGCATCCAAACACAAGATCATACATTCACCACAAGGAAGCATACATAACTTTTAAGGTTACATGCCTTAGCCAACAAAACATATAAGCATTCAAGACATGCAACATAAGCAAGTTTTACAATTCAAACAAAGCATCCAAAAGCCAAACTAATTCAACATACATCAAAGCTCAAATCAACAACACCTATCCCATTGCTTGACTATTACATTCTACAATTTAAAGTTCATACTTGAGCTAACCAAAAGCGACACTTGGAGACCTTTCCTTGCCCTTGCCACCCGCAAGCTACTGATCTGCATTGTCGAACAAAAATAAGCGTAAGCATAAAAGCTTAGTGAGGGTAAGCTCGTAAAACAAACCTCGACAATGGAGGGTCCAAGCACGAGCAACACAACCAAGGTAGAATACATGAGTTCTTACCTCCAAACCACAAGAGCCAAAAATATAAAAGATGCATGAACATAGTATCAATGCCATGTCATGCTCAACGAGCCCATAACCACACATATGGAAAACACATATATTCAACATATGAGTAACATAAACCACAATCCGTATTGGCACCTAGATATAACTCGAATACGCAGATAACTGTTGGAACTCATATCCAACAACACAACCATTACCTGACGGTGGGATTACATTCATCACCGTTCACGCGGAGGGGATTCCACTCATCCTCACGCCTCGTTTCACACGGGGGGGATTCCACTCATCCTCACGCCCATCGATGGGATTCCACTCATCACCGGCTAATATATATAAGAAGATTTCCGGGTGAACCCGTACTCCATCTTGATGACTACCATCATCAAGACCACGCGCGCATTTTGACTCACGTGTGCACACTAAACATCCTAATGATCGATCATTGTACCCAAGCATACTAGTGCCAATACTACACATTTCATTAATCTTTCACAATATCATTGCATAACAACTTTCGTGCTTAGCACGTACTCACCATGACTTACCGTCATGCACAAACCACATTTCCATGCCTAGCATGTACTCACCATGATCCTCGGATCATGCAACCACCTCATAACATCATTTCACATGTCAACATCACATGTATATCATTAACACAAATATCACATCATATTTCATACATATGTATACCCCCATCATGTTTATCATCAACACGCATATAACAATGCATCAAGCCATGCCTCAACATACATGTACAACAACATATACATAACCACCATAAACACGATTAAACATGAGGCATAAATCAACACTTTAAAGATCAACCAAGGTCTCTAACTAAAGCTTGGGATTATGCTACCGCCCTAATCCCAACTCTAGGTGGGTCTACCAAACCCAACCTAGTCCACATGCTTGAACCAATACTTGAAAACCATTTAAAAATATTTAACCACTCACCTTCACCTCCAAGCTCAACCACACTAGCCAATCACGCTTCCAACGATTCCGGATTTGTTCCCGAGGCTTCACCAACACAAAATCTTGCTTCTAATCATCTCAAAACAATCAAAACAACCTCAAATCAATTCACAAATAAATGTAGCAAACCCGGAACACTAATCAATCACAAAACACATGTTTTCAAGCTAAGAACAACTCCAAAATCCTCATTCCCGAGCACCCGTGAAAAATAGTCCAAAACTCAAGATTTCAACCTCTTTAATACACTTAAATGCTTCCAAAACGACCCTAACCAACATACAACCAATAGCCCTCAATTTCCAACATTAAACACATCCAAAATCAACCTTTAAACCCTTCAAAAACCCCCATTAAAACCCAAATTCGGGAATCACCATAAAACCATATAAAAATTAACTATGTTGGACCTTATGGATAGCAAACAACTTATACAACCTCAACAAAACGAAAGCTTAAGTTAAAGACAATAAAGATGACATTTTTAATAAAAAATCTCAAAATCCCAAAATACAAAAACCATGAGCTTTATGTAAAATAATGATACTAGCTTGTAGAGGAAAGAGAGGACAAGTCAAAAGTGGTTTTACCTTTCAATAATCACCAAAGATGAGAAAGAATGGTGATGGAATAGTGAACACAAGGGAGATGTTGTTCCTGTCGTGAAAATGGGGAGAATGGGTGGGGAAGAAGATGAGTTAAATGGGTCTTTTAAAATAAAAGAGTTTTTATTTTGAAAGTCTCATTATTTACAAGAATGCCATTAATGAGATGGCCATCCTCCACTATTCCAAATTCCATGGAATTTTGGGTTCTAATTTAATTTAATCCAACATAATAAATAGATTTTTAAAACAAAAAGGGAGACCCGAAACATTATTTTATTATTATTTTCACCCGATCCCCAAACTCGGGTGTTAAATTAGTCATATTTCAAGCTTGCTTGTCAAAAACTAACTTAAAACAACACCCCCAAACTCAACCAATTACATTGTTAACATTCAAGGACCAAAATATAACAACAACAAACTTACAGATAACAAAGAACAAACAAAATCATTCTAACATGCTTCTAACATAAACTCAACCATCCTAACATGTTTCTATCTTACTAGAAATCATTCGTAACATAATTCCAAAGGTTTTAGACACCAAACTAAGCATTCAACATAAACGTTGTAACCCCCTTAACCCGACCTAGACGGTTGACCCGAATTAAGAAAGTCACACGGGGAAAACCAAAGTCAACCCGAAAGTCAACCTTGATTAACGACCCTTTTTTTTCTTTTTAAACTTGTCTAGATACACATTAACCCTAAACATGATCATACAAACAGCATACTCAAAGATCATAACCATCAGAGAACATTCAGGGACCCAATTGCACAAAATACAACTTTAGGGACCAAATTGTAATTTCTGAGAATTAAGAGGACTTAGCCCAAAATAGAGTTACCAATATGAAATTAGTCAGGTTTCATGCTTCACTACCAAATTTCAGCTCAAACGGACATCCCAAACTCATACAATTACATAAACAAGTTTCAGGACCAAAATGCAAACATTGCAAAACATTTAACCATCAAATTCAGTGCCCAACGGTCGAGTGTTTCGGAACAGGGAACACCCGTTCCGAAACGCGGGACCGTTCCGCAACAGGTTCCGAAATAGTGCCTGGCAGAGGCATATCCGTTCCGAAACAGTGCCTACCGTTTCGGAACGCCCAGGCCATTTCAGGCCCCTGTTCCGATACGGTACCACCTGTTCCGAAACAAGTTGCCCAGATTGCAGAAAAATTGCTGGTTTATGGCACAATTGACCTATCGAACATGCACCAAACGCAACCAAACTTTACCAGCAAGACATTAAACATGCAAGGAATATAATTTCATCAACCAAATCATCAACATGGCATCAAACATGAAAATCCCCAATTCTATAGGCATGCTTCCTACTTTTCAAACCATTCAAGCATCAAAATACCAAATTCACTTCACAAAGGCCAATTACATGTTCCAACATTAATTACAACATATATCCAACTTAGGGAGTCCAAAACATCTCCCAAAACATCAACATCATAGGTTCCCCATTGCCAAATTACCAAAAGCTAATAGTGTTTAAGAAACCTTCACCATACATGAGCTTTGTTCACCACTTGGATTCTACACCACCTTGCTGTCCTCAAATGCACTTTAATGTTCTGCATTATTGGTTTAAGAAAGAGAGAGAGCGTAAGCAAAAGCTTAGTGAGGAATGCTCGTTAAAAACCACACAATAATGCATTTTCAAAACACATTTATAAATCATAATCCAAACATCATTTGAACATGCTCATAAGCATTTAAAACAAGCATCTCATGCTTCAAGTTCATATCATGTCATATTGGCAACAAGTGATACATTTCACATAAGATTCACACATGGACTTTTAAACACCATTGTGATCTTACAACAACCAAGGACCACACATGGACTTTTAAACACCATTGTGTCCCTAACCCCATGGACTTTTAAACACCATGGCCCCATGGACTTTTAAACACCATGGCAAGGACCACACAAGGACTTTTAAACACCTTTGTGTCCTTAACAAGAATCATCCAAGGACTTTTAAACACCTTGATGTTCTTAAGTAACAAGGCTTACACAAGGAATTTTAACCACCTTTGTAACCTTAACCAAGGACCAATCATGGACTTTTAAACACCATATTGTCCTTAAATAACAAGACTCATCCAAGGAATTTTAACCACCTTGATGATCTTAACCAAGAACCAACCATGGACTTTTAACCACCATGTTGTTCTTAAGTAAACAAGGCTCACACAAGGACTTTTAAACACCTTTGTGGCCTTAACATCACTTGCCAATATGCATCATTAATCAACAATAATCCACTGTTTTAAAGCATTTACTCAAGCCATAAACATCATGCATCTTTAAGCATTAAACTACATTATAAGAATGTTCAAAAACAAGGATCTCTTACCTTGAGCACCCTTCAACACATGGCTCAAAACCTCAGCAATTAACATGCTAGAATATGCTTTCAAAACAGAATTTAAAACATGCAAACAACCACATTGCATACAACCAAATCCATGGTTCATCATCAAGAGAGTTTTCCTGAAAACTTACTCTTGAGCTTAGCTAAGTTGCTTAGACATAAAATAAGCTCCCAAACCTTCAAAACATTGGTTTCAAAGCTGAAAACCAAAACCACTCACCGATTCCGTTTCGCCACTTGCCGAAACACCAATCAAGCTTCCGGATCAACACCACTTGGATCCAAAGATGACTCCCCTATTTTAAACACATCAAAGCAGAGGATTAATGCATCATCATGCATTAATAGCTTCAAGGAAAGCACCTAAACTCGCTGCTCTCATCCACACCCCATTTTCGGCTACCAAACACAACCGAAAATGCATCCAAACAACTCCTCAACATTGCCCAGCCAAGATCCATCAAAACTAAACATTCTTAATCATCATCTAACATCCAAAAAGAACCTAACAACATCCTTATACCTCCAGCAACAACAAATCCACAAGATCACTCCAAAAACAACCAAGAATCACAAGCTAAACTTAGGAAATTCAACATATCCGGGATTGCATTAATTAAAACTCAATTCCTTATCAATTTAACATTCATTTAACATCAAATTGACACTTTAAAACACAACCCAATCAGATCATACGAAAATTCATCAAAAATCACCAAATCTTGCATCTAAAAGCCAAGATCATTAACACAACCTTAAAACCATTTATAAAACACAATTTAAGGATTGAGAACTTAGGAATTTCAGTAAAGAACTGAGAGTTTAGAGGAGAAGGACGTTCTTACCTCCAAACTTGAGTTTTAGAATCAAAAAGCTTGAAGATCCAATTAGCAAATGCAAAGGATTTGATGAAGAGATGATTAAAGATCAAAAGGGAAAAGAAATGAGTGATTTAGGTGACAAAACCAGAGGGAAAAGTTCTGGAAAAAGATGTTTGGTTTGAGAGAAAGATGAGAGAAAATAGAAAATGGAAAAGTTAGTTGGAAATAGGAAAATATCTTCCCTCCACTTTTCTTTTGTTTAAAAACCAGAAATAAATCATTTAATATCTTAGAAAAATCTGGAGAAACTCCCTTTGGGTAATTAGCTCCTTAAAGATTCAAAGTTTCAATCCTTTTCAAAACAGTCACACATTTTTCAAAAATTACATTTTGGTCACTAGCCAAAATGTCACCCTTCCAAACCTCATTTTGTAAAATTGATTTCACAGTTCACTTATATATATTAAAAGAAGATTTTAGAACTTTTTTCCATATTTTTAATGCAACCCGAACTAGGCTTTCCTAATTTCACCTTTTTATATTCGAACAACACTTTGACCGAACCGGTCCAAGCCCAAAACTTCTAAGCCCAAAACCGGGGCGTTACAAACCTAACCATAGTGTAATCATTAATTTTGTCCAGGATATACCCGTCTCTTTATGTTTTTACAAAGATAGGTGTGATTACTCATTTATGTTCGGGTTGTATAGTATTATAATAGTATTACAAAAAGAAAAAAAAGAAAAAAAAGAAAAAGAAAAAAAAGAGAAAAAAAAGAGTGGAGGGGATTGAGCCACGTCACCCCCAACCCCTCACTTTGCCTATAAAAGGCGGGGTGGGGGCAGTGGCATGGGGACACAATCGACCAAGGCTCCCCAACATTTGTGGGAGGGATGCCCGAGCACGAGTTGCCAAGGGCTAGGAGTAGTGTTTCTGGCCCTAATTGGTTCGATCTAGTAATTTTTTTGGAGTCATGATACGTAGATCTTGGTGGGGATCGGTTGAAGTTTTTCGTTCGTGCTTCTAGTCATGTATGTTCTTCTTTATTGTATTTTGTATTTTTTTATGAATTAATGAAATGTTAATTGATTTACATTTTGTTCCTTTTTTTAGTTCGTATGCTTATATATTTGAATGTATTTGTGCCTTAAATTAGTATCTATTTAGTCTTGATTTATTTATTTATTTATGCTTTTGGTTTTATATCATATTTATTTATTACCATGTATTTGTATTTTGGGCATGGGTCTAGCTTTAGTTTAGTGGGTTTTAGGTTTAGTTTTGACTGTTTTGGGGTTTAGTTAGTTTGGACTCGTAATTAGATTAGGAGAATTAATTTAATTAATCATAAACCGCGTGCTCGTCTCATAGGGGCACAGTTTTTAAATTAATTAAGTTACTTCTAGGTTTTTTTAGCCTCAGTTACAATTAGGGTTCAAATTAATTTAGCAAATTTAAATTCATTTTTGACTTATTTGAGTGAATGTTGAATTCGTTAAATTAGTTGGACATTTCTTAACAGCTTTAGGGGTAAAATTAACTTTACAATTTAGATCAAAATTAAATTAAATTCTCATAATTTGTTAGGTTTTTTTCTAGTTTTTAAGGAATCAACTAATTTAGGGTTTAATATTAGATTCACTTAGTTAATAATTAGATAATTAAATGAACTCTCATAATTTGAGCATTTTAGGTTAGGGCTTTAATAGTCTTTTGTGTGTTTAATTTTAAATTTTCTTATGACATTCATTTTTTATTGCCATTCATATGACATTTTTATTTTGAATTAATAAAATAAGGCTTAAACGTCAGATAGGTGCCTAAACTATACCCTTTTTTCCAGTTAGGTGCCTAACGTTTGTTTCGGGCCACCTAGGTGCCTAACGTTTCATTCCGTAACCCATTTAAGGTTTTAGCCGTGACAGACGTTAAAATTTTCCGTTAAGGGACACGTGGCACATTTTTAGGGCTTCTGATATTAAAAATAATAAAATAAATTAATTAAATTAATTAAAAATAAAATTAATAAAATTAATTAAAAATAAAAATAAAATTAACCCACTTAAGGGACACGTGAACTCCACCTCCCCCGAATGAAGAGACACCTAAAGCGTCAGCACCGCCACCACCGGTAGAGAAAAAACCACCACCACGCAGAGGATAAGCTCCAGCAGGTGACCGTACACTCCCTTGCCGCCGGTAAAAAGGTCATCATTTTTGGCGTTCCCGGTGCCTTTACACCTACTTGCAGGTGGCGATTCTCTCCTCCAAATTCGCCGCCAAAACAATCACCGAAAAGTTCGCCACCACCATCTCTGCCATCATCATCCGAGTCACCACCCAGCCCTCCCAGACAACAATCACCGCCGGAACAACCTCCAAGCACCCCTGACCAGAAATCGTCGCCACAAACACCTCCAAGCAATCCTACGCAACAATCCCCATCGACTCCTACCCCTACTAACCAACAATCACAGCCATCTCCTACACCTCCTAATCAAAAACCGCCACCATCTCCCAGCAACCAAACTCCACCGCAAACACTCCTTCTGCATCTCAACCCTGCGGAAGTTCTTCGGGTAACAACCCTTCTTCTCCTTCTTCCACAATCTCACAATCGCCGCAGTCAACGAACTCCACATCGACACCACAGACATCAGAAAAATGGATCTAATGAATCGACGCCGGGTGTTCCTCCTCAAACGCTATACGTAACGTCTCCGCTAATATCTCCCATTAGTCCTTCTAACTCCACCGGAGGATCTTCCGGTAACAACAATTCAGGAAGCTCTAATACTACTCAAAACAACGGTGGTTCTAAAAATCCAAGCTATGGATTTGTGCTTGGTGTGGTAGTGACGTCGGTTGTTGTCGTTGCTGAAGGGGAAGAGGGGGATGGTGATGGGGAGAAGATGGGTTATTTTTATTTTTAATTAATTTTATTAATTTTATTTTTAATTAATTTAATTAATTTATTTTATTATTTTTAATATCAGAAGCCCTAAAAATGTGCCACGTGTCCCTTAACGGAAAATTTTAACGTCCGTCACGGCTAAAACCTTAAATGGGTTACAGAATGAAACGTTAGGCACCTAGGTGGCCCGAAACAAACGTTAGGCACCTAACTGGAAAAAAGGGTATAGTTTGGGCACCTATCTGACGTTTAAGCCATAAAATAAAAGGAGGTGTTTATTAGTTCTGATATTTGTATCGTAATAGTTCGAGCTTAAAGGATGTTGACCAAATATTTGAATTAATTCTTACTGTCCCAAGGTAGATTATAATTAAAATTGACGATATCATTCCATCATGTTTAAATGGTTGCATCATGCATAAAGGTGACATACGAATATCGAACCATAAATTAACACGTTAGTCGGGCTTATTCGATGTCAGTTTAATCTATGGTCCGATGTATAGTCATTCTTATTAATTTGATAAAGCCCGTTCAATTAAAGCCAATCTTCAATTAAGTACACCAAATTAAATTTGTTTTAAATTTTAATAAGTTTTTTCGATTAAAAGCAAAAAATATTTTGGTACCGATTTACGGGCGTGTTGGGGGTACTAATCCTTCCCCACGCGTAACCGGCTCCTGAACCATTTCAAAATGAATCTTTGGTTTTATGATGTTTGGCCTACCTAAGTGGCCGGTGGCGGCTCGAAAACCTTTTTTGTTAAAAATCCAATTTTTTATAAACTGTATCGTTTTCAATAAAAACAAAATAAAGAAAGAAAATGGATTTTCAAAAAATGCTAACATAAATAACTCGTAAGCGATTTTCGATTCAACCCGAAAAAACGTCGCTACAGCATGGCGACTCCACTGGAGAGAATATTTTTGTTTTGTAAAAATAAAAGAGATATCTTTTGTTTTACAAAAATAAAAAAGAGCTAGGCCAAAAAATATTTGTTGCTTTTAATCGAAAGAAACAGTGGAAATTTAAAGTTGGGTTTAATTATGTGTACTTAAGTGGAGTTTGATCCAAATTGAACGAGCTTTGATAATTTGTGGTTCTCGGATTAATTTAAGTTGGATTTAATTATGTGTACTTAAGTGGAGTTTGATCCAAAGTTAAGTGGGAGTAAAACACCCATACCCACGTGAGTAGCCCTCTACGAGTTGGTAATTCACTTCCGGAATCCACGCCTCTGACATGTGAGCAGCCCTCCACGTTATTAGGTTGTGCTTTCCCTTGAACCGAAACCAATACGCAAGCTTGTAATGGGCTAGAATTAGGGTTCTTGTTTCCTTAGTAGGTAATAAGATAGGTTCGGGTACCCCTTAATTAGAATCGAACCCTTGTGTGAGAATATATGAAGCACACCCCATTAGAGCCATGCAGATAACCATAGCAAATTAGAATTTTTGTGATTAGGGTTATTTCTTTATGTGTTCACTTTTTGCTTAATCTATTTTCCACATTTTCACATTTATTATTGTTTTGTGACTGACGTTTCTTTGAGTTTTGTCATTTTACCCTTTTATTTTGTATATTGTGTCATATCATAAAGAGCACATTGAGTCAGAAATAGTTTGAAATCAAAGACCATATCAATGGGAGATTTGGTTCGTAGCAATGATGAAAAGAATCCCGATGTACAACTATGATCTAAAGGAAAGCAACTACATGACGAAGACAATAGTTCTGTCGGGTTGGGTCTGTGACATCAACCAAAACTCTCATGACCATGGAACTTAATGATGTGCCCAGATTGAGGTCAGTATGGAACAATCGGGATTTTGAGACAAGAAATGCATTCAAGAGAGAGTAGGGCGACATCACATAGTTATGAGATGTTTCGATCCATCAATCACTATATCAAGACTTGGTAGGATTTTTGAAGTCACCACCAGTTGTTTCACAATCGGATACCATGATTGGATCGCACCAATTAAAGAATATTAAGTTTTCATAAATTGCAAGAAGATCGATGAAGGTCGCGTCCACTCTATACCTAACAAAAGTAAGTCTTTCCGAGGCAAGCTTGGTTGATTCTCGAACGTGGTGTCATCTTGGGTCAAAGATCAAATTACGACCGGGAACAAGAAAGAATACCTCAAGTAAACAAGAAAAAAACTATGGCCTCGGCTTCAATACACTCCGAGGGTCGAGTCCAGCGAGTCCCTTTTAGAGGAACAATTCAAGCATACCCAAATGCTGACTTTAAAGCAACTATAATTTGCTGCTTACACCATTTGGAAGCCAGCGAAAGAATGGGCACATTTAATGACTCAAATACAAGAGGTCGCCATAAAGTGACAATTCCTAGCGGAAGATGTTTCCAAGTGTCAGATAATGAATCCGAGGAGGGAGAAAGGACCGTTCGATTCGTGAAAGAAACTGTCAACTTAGATGCTAGCTTAGGGTCATATGTGCAACATGTTTTCTTTGATCATTGTAACGAAACAAGGTTCCCACTAATGCGAGTTGTTTAACGATGATATTTGCTGAACTCAGTGTCGCTTTTTGCATTCATTCATGCTTCCATAATGGCATTACCCTATGACATAATATTTTAATTTTTTATCCAAATAATGTATTTGTGTGCATTCACTACATCATATGCATTACTAATAATGGAAAGCTTCCGCTTCAAAAAATAGAAGTGAAAAAGGATTGATTGCTAACCAGTACGACTTCAGAAGTATGAATGACCTAGTGGGTAGAATGGATAAATTTAAAAAACTTCAAGAACAATCAGTGTGGAACCAAAGAGAGACAATATCATATGCGAAGAAGTTCCAAGAGGAAACAAGGGGCAAATCGAAGAACTTAGAAGTATGGTGACCGCTATGATTATGGGAAAGGGTGTGAAAGAACATTCTTTTATGGAAGAAGAGAATTGGGACTGTGACTTCATACCGGAGCAGACTTTATCAGTTGAAGACCAAGCCATCCTTAGCCAATATGAGATAGCAGGCATTGCATCTGAATGCCCAACCAGTTTAATTTTGGGTAAAGCTGAAGACTTCCCTTCGAAAATCTTTTCCTCATCAACAAAAGAAAAGCCGAAAAAGTTAGAGCCACGAGATGAGAAAGATTTAGTATGCAAGAAGAGGATGAAGATGTCAACTAAACTAGCTCCTGAACTGTCCCCCCTACAAACACATGACCAACCTTTGATGTCTGTGGCCCCAAAACCTCATCGGTTGTCGGTTCAGGAGGCTTCTAAGACTCAGAAAAATGAGGAAGAATCAAATGACTTCCAATTCACCTCTAGTCCTTTCACCTACTGAGATTTGTACTCCAAGATGATACACGCTCGATTGGTGGCGCCTTGCTTCATCAAAGCCCTGCCACCTCCATATCCAAGTTGGTTTAGTGAGAAAGATCATTGCGATTACTATGTCGGGACTCAGGGGCATTCCATTGAGAGATGCGTGAGTTTTAAGCGTAAAGTACAACATCTCCTAGATCTTGGAGTATTAGAGTTTGAGATAGTGAGTCCAAGCCTGATTATTAATTTTCCATCCATGGCAAGTATTGTGAAAGCGGGAGAATATCAGGTTACTGTAACGAGAAATGAGGATAAGGCGAAGTTGTCGACATCGGTAGAATCCAAAAGCGTTAGCAGCTATCATGATCACAACCGTCCCATGAAGGGCTTAGCTCTGAACCCATTTAAAAATCTGAAGCAGTCCCAAAAGATCCCACAAAAGTGACATGCCTTGATAATAACAATGTCTTCAAGAAAGAGGAGCTCTACCTGAAGAAAAAGGAGAATGAGAAAGTCGAAATGCACGATGTAAAGGGATTCCGTGCGAATATCATCACAGAGACTTCGACCATACAATAGAAGTGTAGATATTCATCATGTAAAATAGAGATTAGATTGTAAATTGCATAAAGTTAGGAAATTATATTCCCAAATATTTAGCTACTAACATTTAGGAATTTAGCAATAATATAGCTGCTGATTTTATGTAATTTTCCTAGATTAGTCTCCTTTTGTAACCTATAAATAGGTACTACTTTATCAATAAAAGAGATCAAGAAATACAGAGAAATAATCTTTCTTCTTTGCACATAACACTTTTCTACATGGTATTAGATTAGGTTTTAGATCCTAAAACTTGCGAGATGTATACATCTTCTGCAACCAGTTCAGAACATATTTCAGATGATGTTTTTCAACCTTTCAAAAAATTCCAGCAGCCCACTGTTGTTGGCAATTTCCAGCATTACAACAGATTTCAGCAGCTCAATGTTGTTGATAACTTCTAGCTATCTTCAACCTTCCAACAACCCATTGTTGCTGATAATCTACAGCCACATTCATCCTTTCAGCAAACCAATGTGACTTCTAAGACTCATGGAGGTAGTACAATTTTTACAAATTTGGCTAATAATAATTGTACATCATGGATCGTGGATTCATGGGCATCAGATCACATGACAGGAGATGTGACGTTGTTTTAGAAATTTCAGAAATTAAATTTTCCCTCTCACATAAAGACTGCAGATGGCTCTTTATCGCCGACTGAAGGGAGTGGTTCAATTCGAGTTTCTGAAAACATTGAATTATTGAATGTGTTATATGTGTCTAATTTAGCTTGCAATCTTCTCTCTGTCAGTAAACTCTCTCCTAATTTCCGCTGCACTATTAAATTTTCTCCACATGTTTGTGAATTTTAGGCTATGGACTCGGGGAAGGTGATTGGAAGTGCTAGGTGTGTGGTGGCCTCTACATTCTTCAAGGCCAACCATCTCTATATATACAAGCCAACTCAAGTTGTCTCGACCAAACTTTTTTCCTAATCATGGTTCTAATTCTTCTCCAAATGTTTTATTATGGTATTACAGACTAGGACATCCTAATTTTCAATACCTTGCCAAAATGTTTCCTCATTTATTTCAAAATACAAGTCAAAATTTTTTAACTTGTGAAATTTGTCCACTTGCTAAACACACAAAAAATTCATACCCTCCTTCCAAATACAAATCCTCTCATCCCTTTCCATTGTTCACGGTGACATTTGGGGCCCTTCAAGAGTGAAAAACATAAATGGTTCTAGGTGGTTCATTACTTTTATAGATGACCACTCTAGACTCACTTGGACTTTCTTAATGAAAGAAAAATCTAAAACTGAGAGTGTGTTTAGAAGATTCAGAACCTGGTTGAGACTCAGTTTAAAACAAAAATTTAGATTTTTCACACTGATAATGGTAGTGAGTATTTCACTAGAACTCTAGGATCCTATCTTCAGGAGAAAGGAATTCTTCATATTAACTCTTGTGTTGATTCTCCTCAACAGAATGGGGTTGCTGAGAGAAAAAAATAGGCACCTTTTAGAGGTAGCAATGTCATTATTATTTTCCACAAATGTTCCTAAATTATTTTGGGGGGAAGCCATTCTTACAACCACATACCTTATAAATAGGTTGCCTAGTAAACCCTTGCATTGTAAGGTACCTCGAGATGTTTTTCTTCATCATTTTTCTAATTTTCAGCCACTTTCTTCCAATCTACCATTAAAAGTCTTCGGGTGTACTGTTTTTGTCCATATTTATCCTCATTCTCGGTCTAAACTTGATCATCGAGCTCTTAAATGCATTTTCTTAGGATATTCTTCCATTAAGAAGGGCTACAAGTGTTACTCACATGTCACTAAAAGAACCTATACCACCATGGATGTTACTTTCTTGGTAAACAATCCTTTTTACTCCAAGGCTTAAATTCAGGGGGAGAGTGTAAGAAAACCTCATCTTTTTGATGATTTTCAGCCTTTTATAGCTCAACCTATCATACATATACCTTCTCCTTCAAAACCCATACTTCCTTCAAAACCTACAGTTCAACCCTTCATAACTATAACTTCTCCTTCGGAACCTATACCTTTTTCCTCAGAACCTATACCTTCTTTAGAATCCACACAATATCCAGTTCCTAGCTCACCACAAACTCCTCAAAAGACCCAACCTGAGCAATTTGAGAAGAGGGAACTTAGTGTCTATAAAAGGAGAAAAAAAGCCTATTAAAGAGACCAACGTACAACCTGAAGACTGCCAAGAACTGGAACTCAGCCCTACAACCTCAGAAAACTTGGAAGGTATGGGAATTTCTCAAAATACAGCTCATATTCCTATTATTGAAACTGTTGATTTGCCCATTGCTCAAAGGAAAGGTGTAAGAAAGTGCACTAACCATCCAATTCAAAGGTTTGTAGCATATGGAAAACTGAATCCTTCATTGAAGGCTTTTACTGCAAATGTTGACAGAATCTTTGTCCCTAAAACAATAAAGGAAGCTTTAGAAGATCCTCAATGGAAGAGGGCGGTTGATGAAGAGATTAGTGCACTTGAAGGTAATAAAACATGTACTCTTGTAGATTTACCACCAGGTAAAAAATTAGTAGGTTGTAAATGGATATTTACAGTGAAATACAATTCTAATGGTAGTGTGGAGAGATTTAAGGCTAGACTTGTGGCCAAAGGATTTACACAATCTCATGGAATAGATTATGAAGAAACTTTTTCTCCTGTTGCAAAACTAAATTCAATTAGAGTGTTGTTATCTTTGGCAGCAAATAAAGACTGGGAACTTCATCAACTGGACATTAAGAATGCATTCTTGAATGGGACACTAGAAGAAGAGGTCTACATGAAAATTCCTCCAGGTATGAAACTACATTGTAGTGATCAAAAGGTTTGTAAATTGGAAAAATCTTTATATGGATTAAAACAATCTCCAAGGGCCTAGTTTGATAAATTTACTAGAGTCATTCTTAAAAATGGCTACAAGCAATGTCAAACTGATCACACTTTATTTGTAAAAACAACTCAATATGGAAAAAAGGCAATTCTAATTGTTTATGTAGACGATATTATCATTATATGAGATGATGTTTATGAGATAGAACAACTAAAGAAGATACTGGCCTTTGAATTCGAAACCAAGGATCTTGGAAATCTCAAATACTTCTTGGGAATGGAGGTAGCGAGATCCAAGATGGGCATTGTTATTAATCAAAGAAAATATGTTTTAGATTTACTTGAAGAAACTGGAATGATGGGTTATAAGTCAGCAAAAACTCCTATGGAGATCAACTTGAAGTTAAGGAAAGATGAGTTGGGAATTCTTGTTAACAAGGAACAATACCAAAGACTTGTGGGGAAATTAATTTATCTGTCACTTACACGACCAAATATAACATTTTCTGTCAGCATTGTAAGCCAATACATGTGTGACCCGAGAGAGGAGCACCTTGATGCAGTCTACATAATTCTAAGGTATCTAAAAATGACTCTTAGCCATGGTTCGATTTCAGAAAGAATAAAGACAGAACCGTAAAAATCTTTACTGATTCAAGTTGGGCCGGAGAGTTAACAGACTGAAGGTCAACTAGTGGATATTGCTCCTTTGTTTGGGGAAATTTGGTGACATGGAGAAGTAAAAAACAGTCAGTTGTGTCAAGAAGCAGTGCTGAGGCAGAATATAAAGCTCTTGCTTTTTTGCGAGGTAATATGGCTTAAGAGACTTTTGGCAGAATTAGGACTTGATAGTTGCAGTCAATTCGAATTGCAAACTGATAGCCAATCAACTATTAGTATTGCTAAAAATCCAATCCAACATGACAGGACAAAGCATGTGGAGATCAATAGACCTTCATTTTAGAAAAGGTCAACAATGGAGTCGTTAAACTTAATTTTGTCTCTATAAAGAAGTAGCTAGCCGATGTACTCACCAAGGCACTACCAAGCATGGACTCTACAATATATACTCACCAGCTTGAGGGGGAGTGTAGATATTTGGCATGTAAAATAGAGATTAGATTGTAAATTGCATAAAGTTAGGAAATTATAGCTGCTAACATTTAAGAATTTAGCAATAATATAGCTGCTGATTTTATGTAATTTTCCTAGATTAGTCTTCTTTCGTAACCTATAAATAGGTACTACTTTATCAATAAAAGAGATCAAGAAATACATCGAAATAATCTTTCTTCTCTGCACATACCACTTTTCTACCGGAAGAATGCACGTTTCTGAAGGGAAAGATCTATAAACTTATTAAGAAAGGAATGTTTTCCTTTGAGAATGGAAGACATAAGTTTCGAAAAAGAGGTCGAGGTCTTGGAAGTTTGAAGGGTCGGGATGAATGATCGGTCCTGTGATGGTCAAGGATTTCTGTTGCATCATGATTGTGTTGTTAAGTCTTTCCCTTTTCTTCTGTGATTATGTAGCTAGCTTTTCTACTGTTGGCCTGGGAATATCAAATACTTTTTAAGGGCCTATGTTATGTTTCCTTGTTCAATCAAAGAGGCGTTCATGTGCATTTTATTTGGCAAGCATTTTATATTCGTTCATTTCCCTTCACAAAGAAAAAATAACAATTAAATATCCATTGTTGTCCCCCTTTTGAGCTTGAATATGTTTCTTCCTGACTTAACCCAAACCAAGGATCGCCCCTAACAAGGGGGGCAAAAGAGACAAAAGCTTGTGGATGAACAAATGACATCAATTTCTGATCATGCTATGAAGATGAGGCCTCATCAATTAGGGGGCAATAAAGGAGAATAAATACGTTGAATAAGATTCTCAATTTGAGCAGTAGAAACACTAAAAGAAGCAAAGGAGGAAAATTGGTGCTCAAAGAGCTAACCAAATCAAGTTGAACACAAAAGTTGAAGAAGTTGAAAGTACTAAGTTGAAGAGTGCAATTGTAAGAATAAGAAAAAAGAAAAGAAAAGAGAGAGATAGAGAGAGAGGAAATAAAAGGAAAATGAGAGAGTGAGAGATAAATAGAGAAAGGCTATAGGAATCCAAAAACTGACCTTGAAAGATTGATCACCTGCATCAATACAGTGTGAAGATGCAAGTTGATCAAAAGCTGCACAGGACGAAAGGAAATGAACTCTAGGGTGAAAACCCAAAAAAGGGGCAGTCTAGAGCGATCCACCCTTAAACACTTGTTTGGGCCCGCATATCTTCTTTCACAACCATGAGCCATAGCCTACATTACAATCCTTGAAAGACCATTTCGATCATACAAGGATGGATGAATTTGTCTTCAAATTACATCTCACCTTTCGGAGTTAACCTTTCTTCAAGGATTTCCAGACTTCTAATGCCTGATCGAGATCAGAAAAGAGGGAAATGTGGGGTACGGTGAGTTAGTGAGTTAAAGAGGGCCACCTTAAATTGGGTAGAAATTAGGTATGGGGGTTGTTCCTCTCGGAAGCTTAATAGCCGACAAAAATTTCGTATGCGTAAATATCCTCACAACATTCATGATCTTTTAAAAAAAAGTTTCACTTGGTTGATCATTTTTTCAAAAAAAAACTAAGCTTGATTTCAGTAAACATTGTTTGCCATGTTTTTAAATAATTAAATTACTTTTTGGCATCCATATAAGTCTTTTTCCTTGAAATTAACTAGTAGACTAACATTTTGTCCTGCTCTATAAGAAAGAGAGTTGGCATGATGAGTCAAGGGAAATTTAGCCCTAACAGTCGAGCCTCACCTTGAATGAGGCATACGGAGGTTTGATTAAAGAAAAGATCTCAGACACCAAGTTTTTAAAGTGTGCCGAAGTGAGATGACAAGGGGCATTTTGAACCCGAGGTCGTGAAAACACAAGTATTTGAAACAGATCTGGGAAGAATTAGATCGGCTATCGAGAAGTTGGTTCTGTGAAAGTTATGATAACCTTGTACGTTGGATGAATGCCCGAGCTATGCTAAATCAAAAGAACATTCGCGAGGACTGGATTCACACAAGGCCGTTGAGGTCCTTAAACTATCCATGGAAGCCTAGAACCTAGCATGAATGAGTAAAGAATGTGGCAAAGGTTTGCTTCAGCGTCATAGAGATAACACCGCCTTCTCACAGGAACGTACCTACACACCGAGAGGAGGCCATGAAGACGGATCTAATCGATGTGGGGTATTTATGGCTTGATTGTTCTCCTTAAGAGTCTGGGGTTATAGGGATGTCGTTATCCGAGATTTGTTCGAGCGTTCTAAGAAGAAGGCTCTTCAGCACAACTTTAGATCAAGGGTTGGCAAAGTTGGCCTAGCAAAATCAAATAGCGAGGCTATAGCAGGATCTCATACGCCATATTGTTCAGAGATTTAATTGGAATTTTTTCCATCCTATTTTGAATGGTTTAGAACAACGAATACTTGAGTTAGAAGAATTCAGAAATCGAAGGGGCACAAGTTTCCCCCTTAAACGAGGCAATTATAGAAGACTCATTATGGAAAGACCAAGAAGAGGTAATGAACAAGCCCGAGTCAAGCAAGGATAGCATAAGCCATCGCCCCATTTCAAGAAGAAGGAGGAAAGAAGATTCAACATATAGAAAATGAAGATCAGACCCCAGGGAAAGTTAGGGACATGCATGAAGAGCCAAAAAAGACAATAATTCAGCCCTAGTTAAGTGGGGCAGTGTTTCACCAGTAGGCCTCGAAAGAAGGGCTGAGCTCTCGGTTGATAGCTTTGGGGGAAGCGGGAATATCATAAAGCTTTCCTAATTCTTGGGGAAAATAGGCTAGAAAAAGTAATCATTGCGGATGAAATTAGAAGCTATAAGAATTTGACAATGGATAAGTTTGAAGAAAAAGTCTCATATTTTCTGGGTAGACAGTATGCAACAAGTGATCATGCTAAGTCACTCGAGTGGGAATCTGACAAGACATATGGGTATCATTGTCATGTAAATGGAGGCTATATGTTCAAGGTGCCTTACTTTGAAAAGACCAGAAGTCACTTACAAATGGTTTTAGGAGATGATAATGTTCTTGTTGTCAAGTTTGATAGGGAGAATAAAAGTTCAGTTAACAGAGGTTTTGATGAGTTCAAAAAAAGTTGCAAAAGATGGAATTCTTGGCGATTTACGATGTCATCGGTTTTGATGGAGACAAAGTAGCAAAAAGAGAGCCCATGAAAGTTAAGGGTGATCGACCGGAAAGCAAAGATTTTCCCAGCATCTCTAAAAATGACTACATTCATGCATCATATTTAGCTAGACATCCCTAGGTTAGGAGCATACTAACTCATATCATAAGATCATTCTGGTTGTTTTGACAGATTCAAAAATTAGAAAAGGTTTCCACCTGTGACTTGCGATCTGAGGAGGTAGATCTCTGCAGAGATGAAGAATCTCTAATGAGAAGAACTCAGTCATATTTGAGAAGAATCCATAACGAGAAGAGTTCATCAACATTTGTGAAGATTGAAGAAACCTGACTGGAGGAAAACAACTTTAAGCTTCAACAACCAGATTGTTCTTGTCAAGATTTCTAAGTCAGTAGTGAGCCATTCGAGCATAATGCAAAAATGCCAACACAACAGAAACCAAGGCATAGTTAAATTCATAGTTTGAAGAGTTAGCCGAGAAGTTTCAGAAGAATTCGCGATTTTAAGGCCATAGTCGAGGAAGCGAGATGAAATTAGCGCTTGTTGCAAGACTTGGAAGGAACCCGCCAAAGATAAGACGAGAGGACATCAGATGCGAAATTGATGAAATCTACCGAGAAAGGACAACATATGCCTTTCATGTTGATATCCAAAGGACTAGAGCCTTTTATGTCGATATCCAAAGGACTAGAGCCTTTTATGTCGATATCCATAAGAAAAGAAATAGAAGAAGAAAGAAAAAAGAGAAAAACAAGAAAAAAAGAAGAAATTCTAAAGTGGAAAGTTATAAAGGCACTTTAGAGCAAGATCTTTAGGAACTCAAGAAAAAGATGGATAGCATAAAAGGTGAACTTGATATGAGATAGGAGATATCGTCATTGCAAAGAAGATGAATAAGGAGAAAGCAAGAGAAAATCGAGATCAAGGTACCAAAAGGAGAAAGTATGTTTGAAGAATAGATTGTACACTTCCTAAAAGGAGGATTAAACGACAAAGCAAAAACCTAGAAAGAATTTCATAGCAAAGGAGGCAGATACTCAAAGCCCAAGGATTTCAGAGCAAAGGAGGCAGATACTCAAAGCTCAGGGTAAAAGAGGCAGATACTCAAAACCCAAGGATTTTAGAGCAAAGGAGGCATATACTCAAAGCTCGGTGTAAAAGAGGCAGATACTCAAAACCCAAGGGATTTCAAAGCAAAGGAGACAGATACTCAAAAGCTCAGGGTGAAGGAGGCAGATACTCAAAGCCCAAGGGTTTCATAGCAAAGGAGGCAGATACTCAAAGCTCATGGCAAAGGAGGCATATACTCAAAGGCCAAGAATTTTAGAGCAAAGGAGGCAGATACTCAAAAGCTCAGGGCAAAGGAGGCAAATACTCAAAGCCCAAGGATTTCAGAGCAAATGAGGCACATACTCAAAAGCTCAGGGGGAAAGAGGCAGATACTCAAAGCCCGAGGATTTCATAGCGGAGGAGGTAGATACTCAAAGCTCAAAGATTTCAAGACTACCGAGAGGAGGAGGCATATACTCATAGGTCGGGGTTTTTAGAGTAGAGGAGGTAGATACTCAAAGCTCAAGGATTTCAAGACTGTCGAGCGGAGGAGCTAGATACTTGTAGCTTGTAGTTTTTAGAGCGAAGGGGGTAGATACTCATAGCTCAGGGTTTGGGAGCAAACATGACAGATACCCATAGCTCAAGGTCTCGGGGCAAAGGAGACAAATACTCGTAGCTCCAAGTTCTAGAGGAGAGAAAGGGTGAACAGTTCTATATAGAAAGAACTTGCAACTCAGATTCTCCAAATAGGGAAGTGAGACAAAATTAGTGCTTATGGTCTTTGCTTTATCCTTGTTCCACAAGTATAAGCAAAGAGGGGCAGCTATAACACTAATTTTGTCCGGGGTAGACCCATCTCTTTACGTTTTTACAAAGATGGGTGTGATTACTCATTTATGTTCGAATTGTATAATATTATAACAATATTGTAAAAAGAAAAAAAAGTTAAAAAAGAAAAAAGGTAAAAAAAAGAAGAAAAAAACAACAAAAAAAAGTGGAGGGCATTGAGCCACGTCACCCTAACCCCTCACTTTGCCTATAAAAGATGGGGTGGGGGCAGTGGCATGGGGACACAATCGACCAAGGCTCCCCAACATTTGTGGGAGGGCAGCCCGAGCACGGGTTGCCAAGGGCTAGGAGTAGTGCTCCCGACCCTAATTGGTTCGATCTAGTAATTTTTTGGAGTCATGGTACGTAGATCTTGGTGGGGGTCGGTCGAATTTTTTGTTCGTGCTTCTAATCAAGTATGTCCTTCTTTATTGTATCTTGTATTTTTTATGAATTAATGAAATGTTAATTGATTTACATTTTGTTCCTTTTTTAGTTCGTATGTTTATATATTTGAATGTATTTGTGCCTTAAATTAGTATCTATTTAGTCTTTAGTTATTTAGTTATGCTTTTAGTTTTATATAATATTTATTTATTACCATGTATTTGTATTTTGGGCATGGGTCTAGCTTTAGTTTAATGGGTCTTAGGTTTAGTTTAAACCGTTTTGGGGTTTAGTTAGTTTGGACTTGTAATTAGATTATGAGAATTAATTTAATTAATCTAAATTGTGTGCTCGTCTCATAGGGGCACATTTTTTAAATTACTTAAATTAATTCTAGGTTTTTTAGCATTAGTTAGAATTAGGGTTCAAATTAATTTAGCAAATTTAAATTCGCTCTTGACTTACTTGGGTGAATGTTGAATTCGTTAAATTAGTTGGACATTTCTTAACAACTTTAGGGGTATGTAACTCCCTGGTTTTGGGCCTAGGTGTTTTGCAAGTCGGGTTGGACCGGTGGAACCGATATTAGTTGTTCGAACCATTTAAAGATGGTTTAGGGAAATCATGATTCGAGATGGGATAAAAATATGACAAAAAATTTTAAAATCCTCTAAAATAATATTTAAGAGGTTGGTTAAATCAATTTTGCAAAATGGGTTTTCGAAAGTGTACATTTTGGGCAGTGACCAAAATGTAAAGATTTAAAAGTTGGTAAAAATGTGTTTTTCAAGAAGAGTCAAAATCTTAGAATCTTTGGGGAGCTACTTGGAAATTATGCCTTTTCCCTAATTTGGCATGCGTTTTTAATTTTTATAAAAAATAAAAGGCTTTTAATTAATTAAATGAGAAAGTTAGTTAATCGGTTAACAAAAATTTTGACGAGCTTTTCATTTTCTCTTCTTCACTCAGCCAAACACTCTCCATTTTCTCTCAATTTTCCAGAATTTCTTCACTCTCAAATCCTCTTTTGATTTCCATCTTTTCCTAGTTGATTTCTTTCATTTTCTCCAAGTTTCGTTCAAGCAAATCTTGCCAAATTAGAGGAGAAGCAAGGATTGGAGGTAAATTTCGTGCTAACCCTCTAATCTAGGTTCTTTAATGAAATTCCTAAGATATTTCACTCTTTATTAATAATTTTGATGGAGGTTTTGTTGTTAGTTTGGTAAACTATTGAAATCTTGATAGAAAATGGATTTTAATGTGATTTTCGGAGTTTGATTGGTTTGGCTAGTTTGAGATTGTTTCTAAATGAGTTTTGAAAGGTTTTTGGTATTGAAGTGGAGTCTTAATCATAGAGATCCCGAAATCATTGAGTTTCTTGATTTTTGAAGTGTTTTTGGTTGAGTTTTTGGGGTGTTATTGAGGAATCCGAGTTACTAGAGTATAAGGATGCTTTTAGGTTGTTTTTGGATGTGTTGGAGGTGTTGGGTAATGGCTGGGCTGAGGTTAGAGGTCAATCGATTAAGTTTTCAGTTGTTTCAGATAGGTGTTTTGGTGCTTTAGAGCAGGACTGCGAGAATTCTTTTGAATGCATTTTAATGCATTGAACCTCTGTTTTAATGTGTTGAAAATAGGGGTTAATATTCCGGAATCAAACAAAGTATTTTTGGAGGCTTCGAACGATCGATAGTCGCGTCGACAAGTGTGTTTTCGCGAGTCGGTGAGTGGAACTTGGTTTTCTAGCATGGAAAAGTTTTAGAAAAGGTTTGGGGAATTTAGTAAGAGCTTGAAACACTTTACTAAGTTCAGAAGTAAGTAAAGAGAATTTCTCTCTCGGATTGTTCTAATTTTGAACCTTTGATTGCACTTGGTTTTAATTGCATTTACCTACTGTTTTAAAGCATGTTTTGATTATGTGAAATGAGGTTGATGATGCCATGTGGTTTAAGGATGCACTAGGTAAGTGATCCTTGTATGCATGAGGTTTGAAGCATGGTTTAATGCTTGATTTATGGCTTATCATGAATGCTTTGTAAAAACATTGAGGTATGCATGTTATATGGGTTATATTAGCAAGTGATGTTGTATAAAGTGTTTTATAAATGAAACCAGATATAGTTAGCCCGCTATAGGATTGATTGCACTATAAACATGTCGCCTTGGATGTTGAGGGCTTGTGATTGTACCGAATACTCCATCCAAGTACCCTAACGATTGAGGTTTGTTTAAGGTTGCAACGGTTGAGGGTAGCTCCCGAGTGTGAACCTTGTGTGTGTCCCGTCTCTCGATAGTGGGTTATACAACTACCGATGAGTGGTGTTGAGGGGTTGTGATTGTACCGAATACTCCACCACGGGTGTCACAATTGTGGAGGGTCGCTCTCGTGTGTGAGCCTTGAGATGCCGATAGGGTGTATGAAGGATTTGGGACAACCCTTGGTAATCCGTGTATCCGATATGTTTTTCAGAATGTTACTATCACTTGTGAGCCAATATAATGAAATGAAACATTGTGGAAAATGTTGTTAATCCATAATTTGAAAGATGCATGTTTTGGTTTAAGCTTAGCATAAAGGTGATTATGCTTGGAAAACTTGTATTATGAGTAGCAATGGTTTAATTACTGAGTTCATATGTATCATGTTGCATGATGTTCATTACAACGGTTTTGAGGATAAAGTGCATGATTTGTCAAAGGAAGCATGATGGTTTTGAAAAGAGTGAAAAATGGTTTTGTGCATTGATGATATTTTTGGTTTGAGCAATCCTCACTAAGCTTGTACGCTTATGCTCTCTTCGTTCGTCAATGCAGTCAATTTGAGCTTTGAAAGCAGCACTTGTAAGAGATCGGTGGAAGACTTTGATTTAAGGTAAGTCTTGGTTTGAAACTAGTGTAATAAAGGCAATGTGACGTCTGATGTTGTGAATGTTGGTTGCCTTAGTGTTTTGGTTTAAGGTCAATTTGTGCAAGTTTGATATGCATATTTGGTTGTGTGAATGACCTCTAAGTTTTGGTTTATTCATTAAATTGGATTTTGGCCTTTTGGTGTTTTGACTCTTAGGAAGCATGCCTCTAGTCTCATTGCTATTGACACTGATGCTATAATGTTGCTTATGCTTCGTGTAAGTCATCTTTGATGTGTATTTGAGTTGCCATCTTGGTTGGGCAAGTATCAGGATGGGTTCAGATGGTTTAAATCGAGTTTACTCAGCATTTTAAAACATTGCAGGCCCAGATGTTTTGAAACACCCTTGCATGTTTCGAAACAGTGGCCTGAAATGGCCTTGGTGTTTCGAAACGGTGAGGCATGTTTCGAAACATTTTGTCTCTGTGAACCATCATTCCGAAATGGGCCTAAGGGGTTTCGAAACGAACCCACATATCAAAACAGTCAACTCTGTTTCGAAACGATTGTTCTGATACAGGGCTCTCCGTTCCAAAACATCTGACCGTTAATGCAGTTTTGAATTACTCCGAGTTTCTGTTTCTTACATTTTGGTTCTTATTTTCCTTGTATGAAATTGGATGGGTTATAAAGGTCATTTTGAGCTGAGATTTCACCAGGAAGTATGTAATGAACCTAATTAAAGGTTGGTAATCTGAATTATCTATTAACCCTTATATTTTATCGAATATATGAAATGGTCCCTAAAAACCAGTTTAGTTGTGTGTTGTTTGATCCGCTGCTTATGTGCGTATACATAAGAACCTAAGTTGCATTTAGGCAAGATAAAAGAAAAAAAGGGTCGTTTATTGAGGTAAACCTTCCTGGTTTACTTCAATATTCCCCGTGTGATCCGTTCGGTTCGGTCTATCGGCCAGGCTGGGTCGAGGGGATTACAGGGTAAAATTAACTTTAAACTTTAGATCAAAATTAAATTTAATTATCATAATTTGTTAGGGGTTTTCTAGTTTTTAAGGAATCAATTAATTTAGGGTTTAATATTAGATTCACTTAGTTAATTATTAGATCATTAAATGAACTCTCATAATTTGAGCCTTTTAGGTTAGGGCTTTTTTTATAACAAGAGAAGAAAACCACAAGCTCTACACTGGTGCGAGTCGATCAGCTAGCAGCAGACGCTGCACCTCTCCAGGCGGGTGGGCAAACCAGTAGCAATCCAAGGAACCTCCCCGAGCAAATTTAGCTAACAAATCTGCCACCTTGTTGGCCTCTCGGCGTATATGCTGAAATATCACCACCTAATTCCGCTGCACTATCCTCCAAATATGTTGCACCAACCCAATATGGACCGTAGTCGACGTACCCCTCGACAGCAAAAGGAAAGCTTCCCGACCGTCAACCTCCACAACGACCTTGCGATAACCATGGAACCAAGCTTGAAGAAATCCTACATATACACCCCACAGCTCCACCTCCAATGGAGAACAAATCCCAACAAACTTCGCAAAACCAAAGAGCCAATCGCCATGGCTATCACGACCCACACCGCCGCAGGAAGCGAAACCACTCGACACCTCCCTCGCGCCATCGGTATTAAGTTTCAGCCACCCATTCAGTGGTTTAACCCATTTCGCAGCCACGCCCGAGCCTACAGTCGAAGAGGCCGACAACACGTCTGAGATCGAGAGAGCCCGCACACTCTCATTCACAAACCACCTGCTGTGTTCAAGAATATTGAATGAACCAACAACATCCGGATCAAATACGCAAGCATTGCGATACTTCCAAATAGACCACAAAATAGCACCGAAACGCAAGTCCCAATCACTTGGTTCACGCACGAAATATGCCGGTTTCGAGAGATTAACATGAAGCCACTCAAGTATGTTCATGGAAATAAATTCATTAAGTTTTGCAGGGTGAACAAGACTAACCCACACACTAAACGCCGATGGGCACGTGCGAAAAAGATGGTCGATCAACTCCTTTGACGCCTTGCAAACACCACAATGTGAGCTGGCCGTTTAGGTTAGGGCTTTAATAGGCTTTTATGTGTTTAATTTTAAACTTTCTTATGACATTCATTTTTTATTGTCATTCATATGACCTATTTATTTTGAATTAATAAAATAAAAAGGAGGTGTTTATTAATTCTGATATTTGTGTCATAATAGTCCGAGCTTAAAGGACGTTGACCAAATATTTGAATTAATTCTTATCGTCCCAGGGTAGATTATAATTAAAATTGACAATATCATTCCATCATGTTTAAATGGTTGCATCATGCATAAAGGTGACATACGAATATCAAACCATAAATTAACACGTCATTCGAGCTTATTCGATGTCGGTTTAATCTATGGTCTGATGTATAGTCATCCTTATTAATTAAATGTCCAATTAATTAGAGTCCATTAATTTGATAAAGCCCGTTCAATTAAAGTCAATCTTCAATTAAGTACACCAAATTAAATTTGTTTTAAATTTTAAGAATTTTTTCGATTAAAAGCAATGAATATTTTGGTACCGATTTATGGGCGTGTTGGGGGTGCTAATCCTTCCCCACGCGTAACCAGCTCCCGAACCCTTTCAAAACAAATCTTTAGTTTTATGGTGTCCGACCTACCTAAGTGGCCGGTGGCGACTCCAAAACCTTTATTTTTTGTTAAAAATTCTATTTTTTTATAAACTTTATCGTTTTCAATAAAAAACAAAACAAAGAAAGAAAATGAATTTTCAAAAAAAGCTAACATAAATAACTCGTAAGCGATTTTCGATTCAACCCAAAAAAACGCCGCTACACATAGATGACAATTTATAGGCATGCTTCCTAAGAAAATAATCACTTTGTTTGGCTCTCTTTCTAAGTAATAAAAGTTACCTAGTATTATCTTAAAAAATAATTTCTTTATATATATATATATATATTATAAGGGATAGGATCTAGTTACACAGTGTACAACTTTTTAAGTTTTACAGGTTTTTTGGATCGTTGGATGGATGAAACCGATGGCTGGGATTAATACTAGAATATGTGATGATTGTCTCTTGGAAAAAAAAAGTAAGGAGTTAATCTTAGCCATCTATTTCCCCCATCCATGGATCGAAAAAACATGTAAAACTTAAAAAGTTTTACACTGTGTAAGTAGATCCTAACCCCTATTATAATATGTACGATGTTTTATTATTATTTTTTTAATTTTTCATACCGCAAAATTGGGTAACATATAGCATTCTGTTTATATTTATATATATGTAACACCCCGAGTTTAGGGTCCGGAAGTTAGCCGTATTTGGTTGAAGGTTTGTCGAGTTAGTTTTACCGGTTTAGACTAGTTTCAGGATTTAGTTTAAATAAAAGGTTTTTGAAGGATTTAAATTATGGAAAATTAGTTTTAAATCATTATTTATATATATATATATATATATATGATTGTTGGTGGAAACAATTTTTGAATTTTTTTTGGAAAGTGGACATTTTAGTCTAGTGGCTAAAATGCAAAGTTTCAAAACTGTTTTGGTGAGTAGTTTGTAAAAGAATCAAAACGTTGAATCTTTAAGGAAATATTTAGCCAAGTCTAATTTCAGAATTTTCCCCTAAATATTTTGGTTTCTAAAATTTTTTAAAAAGGATTTTTAAAATATAATAAAAGGATATTTTCAAAAGGTTATCATCTTTATGCTAAATTGACGTTATATTTCTCTTCCCATTTTCTTTCAAAGAGCTTTCATCCAAATATTCATTTTCACTCAAGATTTCAAAGGTAAATCTTTATTTACATTGTTTTTTCATCATCAAACTTGTTTCCAATGATTTCTCTCTAAAACCCAATCATTTTCCTTAAGTTTTCTCAAGGTTTTTCATTGGAAAAAGGGGGAATCCATCATTAGAGGTGAGCCATGTTTTTCTCCTCTAATGTAAGTTCTTTATTGAAATTCCCACGTTATTGATTCTTTTATAGTGTTTATTTAACGATTGTATATTGAGTTTGGTGGAAATGTTCTTAATCAAGCTATTTAATGTGGATTTGTGAGATTTTTGTATGAGTTTTGTTTTGCTGGGTTTGTCGATGTTAATAAATGTGTTTTTGATGTTAGATAATGTTGAAATGATGGTTTGATAATATAAAACCCGAAACTAGTTGAGTTGATAGTGTTTAAGGTTGGAATTCTTAAGATTTTGGCCTGGTTTTGTGGAAATCAGTGGTTGATGGTTTCTTGCATTTGGGTTGATGTTTTTATTTGCTAATATATGTGGTTTTGATGATAATCTTATTGGGTTTTAGCTGGAGTTTGCTTAGAGTTGGTTTATTGATGTTTTCGGTTGATTTCGGATATGAATTGATGGGCGATTGTTGCTAGATGCTAGGTTTTTGAGTTGCAGCAAGTTTAAGGGATTGAAATCACTCTAATGCTCTGTTTTTAATTGATTAGAAGCAAGGGAAACTGATTTGGGAACTTCGGACGTGATATCGGATAATCCGGAAGCTTAATTTGGTGTTCGGCTAGCATTTGTGTAGTGCTGGTGAGTGGAACTATTTTATAAAGCCTTAACGTGGTTAAGGACAAGATTTTGGGGGTTTAGATTGAGCTTGAAAAGCCAATATAAGCTCGAGAGTAAGTTTGATTGTTTTCGCCTTTGTTTTCGGCTTTTTACCTTGATCTTGTCGAGAACAAATATGTTTTTGTTGCAAATGTTGAATTTTGCTATTTTTCATACATGTTAAGATGTTGAATCATGTAATCCCATGTTTTGATTTGTGTTTTAAATAGATATATGTTGTTGAGTACATGCTATGCATGGAAATGTGTATGAAAATGGGATGAGAAATGTTATGCTTGTGGCCTTGAATAATAGTGGGTAAGTGTTGGCCTTGATGAGTATATTGACACTTGATGAGATTTTATTACCGGATATAATTGGTCGACAAATAGGATGAGAGTGCACTATAATGGTAAAATTCGCGCGTGACCTTAGTGATGTTAGATTCCATTAAGGAGGAGTACGGTGATGGGCATTCCACCGGTAGCTTATATTGGCTAGACGTTGTGAGTATGGTGATGGGCATTCCACCGGAAGTTGTCTAGTTGTCTTGATTACGGTGATGGGCATTCCACTGAATGTTATCCGCATATCCGAGTAAAAGTGCTAAGATGTCAATATACTCATGATACTCAAATTTCTCTTTACGCTTTATTTGTGCTGATGATGTTGTGAAGTTTGGAAATATCTGATCCATGTGGTTATGGATGTTATGCCTTGATTTGTAGTTCAAGCATGATATATAATGAGCATATTATGTTGGAAATTTGCTTTGGTGAAATGATTTGAGAAATGACTTTGTTTTGAAAAGCAATCAAAATGGTTTAAAAACTGCATTGTTGTTGTTGTTGTTGTTTTGAGCACCGCTCACTAAGCATTCTTGCTTATGCTCTCTTTTCCAACAATATAGATCCGTAGACCATTCGTGGTAGCAAGGAGGTGTCCAAGAGATTATATTTTTGCTCAAGTATGGTTTTGACATCAAATAATAGTATGTTAGCAATGGGATATGACCTTTATGCTTTGGGAGGTTTTGTTTTGAGACTTTCTGTGTTGGGACATGTTTATGATGCCTTTTTAGTCTTGTTTATGTCCTTTATATGTTGGGTAATGGTTTGGTTTAAAGTTTGGCCTTTATGTGGTTGCTTTATCTTGTTGTTTGCTCAAAGTTTTCTATTTATGATCTAATGCATATTGGATGGTTGTGCTAGGATCCTTTGCCTATAAAATGTTTGGTTATAATGTTACCATGTTGTATGAATCATGTTTGAGTGTTTAAATTTTTTGCAGTGAGTCTTTTTCTGGTATGTGTTTCGAAACAGCTGCTACCATTTCGACACGGTATGCATATTTAGCCTAAGTGTTTTGAAACACATAAGGGTCGTTCCGAGACCCCAAGACCATTTTCAGGCTTGTATCGAAATGCGGGGTCATTTGGATACGCCTCTATTGTATCTGAGGCAGGGGAATCGTCCTAGGCATGTTGGTCTCGAAACGGGTGAGCCCTTTTTCGGTACGTTTTGCTACTGGAATTGGTAGTTCCAAAACAGGCTTGGTCTATTCCGAAACAGGTGTCTATTTTATTAGTTATGGAATGTTCTGAAGTTTTGTTTCTTTGCATTTTAGTCCCTAATCGCTCCAAAGGCCAATTGGACTTCAAATCGATGTCCGATTTAGGCGAGGTTTTAACCGCTGCTTGTATGAACATGTAGGATTAACTTGAAGCCTCTAGAAAAGCTAAAAAGGTTAATAAAAAAGTTTGTTAAGGGTTTCTAATCGAAGGGAAATCTTAACGGGTTTTTCTTCGGTTTTCCCCGTGTAGCTCACTTGGTTCGATCTTGCGACTAGACCGGGCTAAGGGGGTTACAATATATATATATATATATATATATATATATATATATATATATATATATGAATGGATGTATATATTTATTTAGTTTCAATATGTATTGCATCATTTGAAGGTTAATATGTATGAATAGGTATATGAGGTTAATTTGGTTGTTTAATT
Source organism: Hibiscus tridactylites (assembly GCA_958450335.1). Taxonomy (NCBI): domain Eukaryota; kingdom Viridiplantae; phylum Streptophyta; class Magnoliopsida; order Malvales; family Malvaceae; genus Hibiscus; species Hibiscus tridactylites. Next base: position 69,721,174 of record OY288277.1, read on the forward strand.
TAATATTCTTGCTTTTTTCTAAACCCTAGTTTTCTTTCAAAATAGCCGTCGCCTGCTATTCTTTTTCATTTTTGAGTTAGCAGGTGATCGACAACCATCTAGACGTTGATTGCCGATTGTCAGTGTTCGTTATTTCTTTTACTTTTATTTGTTATGTTTTTGATTTTTTTAATTTTTTTTAATAAGAATCTCTGCTCTTGGGGTAGGTTTTTCCGCTGCCTTTGTGGCACGTTTTCTTTGTTTTTGTGGTTTCCTTTCATTTGTCATTTTGGCATGATTCGGCATACCTTAGTGATCGTTTGGTGCTCGACCATAGATCTTCACGATGCTAGTTTCCGATTATGATTCTGTTGGTGGTCATAGAAAGATAGATCCCCACTCGGTTGATGGTTGTTTGCCAATGTAATCAGTCCTGGGCAGCGGAGCAATCTGCATGATAGTTTGGCTTGCTGACCACTCCTTTTCATCCAATAATGAGTCTTGTTTGGACAAAGACAAGGAGATTCAGGAAGGCTTCTGGAGTTTGATGGTATGCTAATCTCTATGGAAGTATTTACTTTCTTTGCACTTTTACGTTTTGTATGAGATTTTGGTGGACTAGTCCCTATTATTCTCCCTTATGAATGCATTGTATTTGTAATATCTCCCATGATTTTTTAATAAAATTTAGTTGCCATTGTCAAGAAAAAATATATTCTTGTTTTTTGTTCATGCATATATCTTGTTGCATTTAGATTTAGTTCTCAAGATCTCGGTATCTTATTCGGAGTGTAGTCCCGCGCCTTTGAGCGTCATCTTCCTTTGGTACCGTAGGTTGTGAGGTTTTTTTTATATTCAAATCGTATGACCATGCATTCATGCATTTTTAAGGATTAATAATTAAATTAGATCGAATCTTAATTTTTCTTAGTAAATACGATATGAATTTTTAGGTACTGATTTTCGGGTCTGGTGGGGGTGCGAATCCTTCCCACTCGTAACCGACTCCCGAAGCCATTTTTCTCTGGTTTCGTTTTAGGTGTCCAGTCTACCTTATCCAAGTACCGATGGCGACTCCATCAATTTATTTTTAATACGAGATTTTTTGTGATTCCCCATTTTAAATATTTTTCAAGAAAAGTGGGAAACTTCATAATTTTTTTAGTCGTTACAACAATCATTCTCAATGAATAATGACTTCGTCCCTAAATCTAAAAACACAATAATTTTATTGGCACATTAATGAGTATTATATTTCGTTATTTAGGTTAAACTTTACTCAATCCTAAAATTAAGAAAATGTTATATAAGTACTAGAGAGCATAATTTTTTTAACAAATAATAATCACTAGTTTTATTGAACAAGGATGAAATAATTAAAAATACAAGAAGATTTTACATAACAATGATAGACTAATTGAAAGATTACCCCTAGAACATCATAGTGCACAAACTAGTCCCATGAAAATAAATTAGGATAAAGCTAGGAGGAGAGGGTTAAAACTCAATCAAACAACTCAGGAAAAAATATTAGATATAAACAAATTAAATTGTCGAGTTCATGCCTTTAACGTGGGGGCCTTGGCATGGGAACCAATTGAGTATGGGGCCTTGCATTCGCCGAGATCATGCCTTTAACGTAGCTTTTAAACAAAAAATTGGATTCACATTGGTTACAAAGGTTGGCTCTCTGTGGGTGAAGGTATTGCAGCAAAAATATAAAGTCTCTTGACTAGTAAAATGATCAACGACCATGGAAGATGGTGATCAGGGGTACTGATGGTGGTTGGAGGTAGCTCTGATGTGCTCTTGGTCTGACTTTCTAATGTAAAAGAGTGATCGTGATGTTTCTCTCTATTTCATGGCTATTTATAGTGTTTTGGAGAAGTGTTGTTAGAGAGTTGGAGTGGCATTGTTATTGGACCTCCTAGGAAGTGATGTTCTAGAATGGTTTTATCATTTAAATGGGTCTACGTGTGTCTACATGTGGTCATTGGTGATAGTTCGCAAGGTATGTCCGCGATCCATGGATAATGACCACATGATCGCTAGTGATAATTCACAAGGTATGTCCGCGAGCCATGGGTAATGGTCACGTGGTCACCGGTGATCGTTCGCATAGTGGAGGTTCACAGGTGCCAACATTTGCCCCCAGGTGAGGGAAAGTTATAAAGTGACCTTGACAAACCTAGAAACTGTATTAAGGCTCATATGGCGCCAAACTACGTGGTGTGTGAATTTTAGGATTTTGAATTTTGTTTTTAACTGTTTTATAATTAATTGAGTGGTTATTTGTGTTGCCACGTGGTGTGGTATGTAATGCCATGGTTTTGGGCCTAGAAGCTTTTAGCATTGGTTCGGGGTTTGTAGAACCTAAACTAGATATTTGAGTTTTCGGGAGCGGTTCAGAGAAAACGTAGTTCAGAGTTTGATAAAACTATGTGAAAAATTCCTAAAATCTTCTAAAAGTATATAGAAAGTTTTGGTAAAGAAAATTTTAGACAATGGTTTTTGGAAGATCGAGATTTTAGTTTAGTGACCATTTTGTAAATAGTGAAAAATCTGTTTTTAAGGACTGTTTTAAAAGGGGGCCAAAACATAGAATCTTTAGGGAGCTACCATTTAATTAAGGAACATTTTCCTTTAATTTGACCATTTTAAATGATTTAATAAAAAGGAATTTAAATGAGACTTTTTAATAAAAAGGGATTTTATCATCTCCCAACTTTTCCAAAACTCGATGTCCAACCTCCACCCACTCAACCAAACATCCTTTTGCAACATCTTGATAAGAGGAGCAACAACCCTCAAACAACCATCCGTCAACCGACAATAATGACATGCCAAGCCAAGCAAACTACGAACCTCCAGCACAAACTTAGGTACTCCCAACCTATCACCACTCCAAAACTAGCACACTTTCAACTCTAAAAACCAAACACTAACACCGTCCATAACCTTGAGAACTCCAAAGGTCCTCGTTATTTAAAACCACCTATATAAGCTACATCACTTACCTCATCATTTTGTCAGTCCCCAGAAAGTCATTCGTAAGTGTAAACATATGTATGCATGATCACTTATATGCCCTTATAGGTAGGGATGTAAAAACAGGTAATCAGATGGGTTTCAGGTCGGGTACTGTCAGGTCGGATAAAATCGGGTACAAGTCATTTCAGGTCATTTTTCTATTTTGACTCGACTCGGGTCGGGTGCGGGTCCATTTCAGGTCGGGTCCATTTCAGGTCGGGTCCATTTCAGATCGGGTCCATTTCAGGTCGAGTTCATTTCAGGTCGGGTCAAAACGGGTCGGGTCCGAAGCAGATAAATGACAGGTTAATTCGGGTTCGGATACACTTCAGGTCGGGTCCACTTCAGGTCGGGTCCATTTCAGGTCGGGTCCGTTTCAGGTCGAGTCCATTTCAGGTCGGGTCCATTTCAGGTCGGGTTCATTTCAGGTCGGTTGCATTTCAGGTCGGGTGCATTTCAGGTCGGGTAATTTTAGGTCGGGTAGTTTCAGGTCAGGTAATTCAGGTCGAGGTATTTTTAGGATTGAAATTCATATTGAGTTTGAGTTCGGTACAACCGTATAAGTAGTCGATAGACTTTAGGTTGGCCTTCGTTAATCGTCATTGATTTGGAGTTAATTATTTAAAGTCATATCAAATTAAAATTATAAAACATTGGAGTAATTAAAAAAATACTGAAAAATTGTCAATTTGGATTAAAAATAAAGTTTCACGGATTATAATGAACAAAAATATCAAATTAAAATTATAAAACATTAGACAAATTTAAAAGAAAATAATGAAAGGGGGTCAATTAGAGTACAAGCCTAATCCCCTAATCCTTAAACTAATTTCATAACCCCAAATAATTAAGTTGACACATTTACCCCTAAACCCCAAACATGAATATCTAAATCTTACAGACATTATTCACTAATAATTAGAGTGCAAGCCTAATCACATAATCCCTAAACTAATCTCATAGCCCCAAACAATCAACTTGACACACTTACCCTTAAACCCTAAACATAAACCCATAAATCTAACAAACAAAATAAATTAAAACATAAAAGGACAAATCTAAAAATAAATTAAAACTAAATTATTAATTAGAGCCCAAATCAAAAATAAATAAAATTATTAAACCTAATTACTTACCAAATCTTTATACGAGGACCAAAAACTAAAAAACTTAATAATTAATTAATTTATGAAGCATGACCTAATTAAATAAAATTTAAAGAAACTAAACCAAAAGTTAAGACTAAAAAAAATAAACTAAATCCTAAAAAACCTAAACTCTAACCATCTAATTAAGGAAGGACCTAAAGGATAATTAACCCCTAAATAAATAAATAAAACTCATTTCCACTCTCAATTTTGATATTTGCGGCAAATCCCCCCCCCCCCCCCCCGCCCAAACATTTGATCTGGCGGCAAAAATCCCCCCCCCCCCCACCCCCACATTTTGTTTTTGTTTGATATGGTGCCAAAATTCCCCCCATAATTTCGTATCAATCAAAAAAAACTTTCCTCCATTAATTCAAAAAAAAAACTTCCCCCTAAACTAAAAAATATTTTTTATTTTAATAATTATAATTAAATTTTTCAATAAAAGATTTTTTAAATTTAATGATCATAAATTAATTTAAATTTTAAATAATTTGTTTTAAATTCATCCATCACAACTTATTAATTTAATAAAACTTTTATATTTTGAAAATTTTTAATAAAATAAATTTAAGTATGTTAATTTTTATTAAACTTCACAAATAGTTTATATTGAACGAGTTAGTATTAAATTAATTTAATAAATTAATACTTTACATTTATCAACACTTTAAATTTATCAAATCGTAGACTTCTTCAACTATAATATATTAGGTAAATATCAAGTCAGATCAATATCAGTTCAGGTTATAAAAATAGGTTGGGTTCAAAGCAGGTCGGGTCAATTAACAGGTCGGGTTCAAAACAGGTCGGGTTCAAAACAGGTCGGGTAATATCGGATCCCGGGTCAATTCAGTCGGGTAAAATCGGTTATCTGCCAGGTCAGCTTCAGATTCGGGTTCGTTTCAGTCGGGCGCAGGTCGGGTTTCAGGTCCACAATAACAGGTCCAATTCGGGTTCGGGTCAATTTCAGTCGGACGCAGGTCAGGTTCGGTCACTACAGTAACAAGTCGAATTCAGGTTCGGGTCAACAACAGTCAGTTACAGATCGGGTTCAGATCATTAAATTTTCAGGTTAAATCAGATTCTGACTCGAGTAAGTTTCAGTCGGGTTTTCAGGTCGGGTAAGCTTTTTACATCCCTACTTATAGGTGTCTATATGTATGTATGCAAACCTCTAATGTTATGCCCAAATGTATGCATGTATTGGCATATTTATATATACATATAAGTGTTTTTAGATTGTGCATGATTAACAGTTCACACTTACTAATAACATTCCCAGAACCAGAACTCCTTCCAACATGCCAGAACTCGTACTTACTCAAAAGGAACAAACATTTGCTCCTCCACAAAAGCTTGCCAAACCATTCATATTCATCGATCAAGATCCTCCTCGGTACCTTCATACAAAAAATAATATCGCCTATAAACAACAACAAACTGATCCAACAACCCATGGAACAACCGATCCATCATATCACCAAAACTTGTAACACTCGTACCTCATTCAAAAGATGTTTTAGGGACATCCACTTCCCTTACCCTCAACTAGTGATACTCAGACATCAAATCAATTTAGAAAATACTGAGGCACCTCTAAACCGATCAAATAGATCATCAATCCGCAACAAAAGATACTTATTCTCAATCATCAACTTTCTCAGTTGTCGATAATCAATGCACATCGCATCGGGCCATCCTTCTTTTTCACAAAAAACACAAGCGCACCCCAAGGAAAAACTCTATGCCAAATAAACCCTCGATTAAGCAACTCATAAAGTTGGGTCTTCAACTTCTTCAACTCTTTCGGAGCCATACGGTAAGGAGCAATAGACACTGGAGTTGTATTTTCGTACAACTCAATGCCAAACTCAACCTTTTTATTCGGTGGCAAACGAGGCAATTCCTCCGAACAAACACCCAGATACTTGTAACGCCCTGGTTTTGGGCCTAGATGTTTTGGGTATTGGACCGGTCGGAAACGGTTCGAATCGCGTAAGGTGATTTAAGGAAATCAAGGATCGAGATAGGATAAAAATGCGATAAAATTGCTAAAATCCTCTAAAAATATGTTTAAGAGGTTGGTCAAATAAATTTTACAAAAAGAGTTTCGGAAGTGGTACATTTTGGGTAGTGACCAAATTGTAAAGTTTTAAAACTGTGGAAAATGCAATTTTTAAAGGAGAAGCCAAAATATTAGAATCATTAGGGAGCTTTATGGCAATTTAGCCTTTCCTTAATATGACATGCGTTTAAAATGGTTTTAATTAAATAGTTTTTAATTGGCGTTTATTTTATTTAATTAATTAGGTAGTTAATTAGTGAGATTTTATCACGTAACTACCTTTCTTTCTCATTTTCAGCCAAACACCATTTTAACTCATTTTCTCCAGATTTCGTTTTCTCTCAAACACTCTCTTCTTGATTTCTTACTCATTTCAAAGAATTCTTCCTAAATTCTTCAAGTTTTGTGAAGCAAAAACTTGTCATTCATTGAGGAAAGCAAGGATTGGAGGTAAATCTCGTTCTCAACCTCTAATCATGGTTCTTTATTGAAATTCCCAAGATCTTTAGCTTCTAATTAATGTTTTTGGTTAATTTTTCATTATAGTTTTGATTTGAGATTAAAATCTTGTAAAAATATGATTAAAATCTTGATTTTCGGATTTGTTTTGTTAAGCTCTATTTTTGATTGATTTTAATTGAGTTTCAAGTTGGTTATAATGTTGAAATGATGTTTTGATAATATAGATCCCGAAATCCTTGAGATCCTTGAGTTTCTTGATAGTTTTAAGTGAGTTTTTGAGGTGAAATGGTGGAATTATGCTTGCTGGAGGTATAAGGATGGGTTTAGGTTGTTTTTAGATATGTTTTGATGTTTAAAAATGGTTGAAATTGAAGTATGTTAGCTGTGCATTGTTTTGGAAGCAATCAATTGAGTTTTCAGTTGTTTCGGATAGGTAAATTGGTGTACTTTGGGTGAGCTACGAGTTTGTGTTAGTTGCTGGTGTTGAAATGCATTTTAATGCATTTAGATCTCTGTTTTGATGATGTGAAAACAAGGGATCTAGATCCGAGAGCAAACGAGGTGATTTTGGAGTCTCCGGAAGGGTGATTTTCGCGTCGGTAAACGAGGTTTCCTGTATCGGTGAGTGGAAATGAATTTTCCAGCTTTGTAATGCTTTGAGCGTGGTCTTGGGAGCTTAGTGTAAGTTTGAAACACTTAGCTAAGCTCAAGAGTAAGTGATTCGAAAGTCTCTCTTGGGATGTGCTATGTTTTTGTTGAAAAATGCACTTGTTATAAATGTGATTAATTTACTGTTTTAAAGCATATTTTGAGCATTGATAATGCTGGTGTTTAATGCTATGTTGTTAATGATGCATTTGGTAGATGATCATTGGATTTGAGAAAATATATGTATTTGGGATTAAGCATAGTTATGCTTGTGAACATGGTATTGTATTTATGCTTGTAAAACAATTGAATATTGATGTTAAATGATTATATTGGAAAGAGATGAAAATAGTTTTTGGTTACTTTAATCGGATATAGCTAGCCGGCTATAGGATTGAGTGCACCGTGAATAAAGTCACATTGGATGTCGAGGGGTTGTGATTGTATCGTATACTCCATCCAAGTACCCTAACAATTGAGGTTAAGATCACAACGGTGGATGATAATTCTGTGTGTGGATCTTGTGTTATGTGTCCCGTGCTCTCGTTAGTGGAATTATACAACTACCGATGAGTGGTGTTGAGGGGTTGTGATTGTACCGTTATGCTCTACCACGGGTGTCACAACGATGGAGGGTTGCTCTCGTATGTGAGCCTTATGTAGTCTGGTAGTGTGTATGAAGCGTGTGGGGCAATACTTGTAATCCGCATATCCAATTGTGTCATTTGTGTTGGTTTTGGTATCATTGAGAACTGATCACTTGCAAGCCAATATAATGTTGTTGATTTATAATCGACATATGATTTAAATTTTTTAATTTGATTTTTTTGCAGATTCAGATATCTAATGGATAATAATATTTAATTTGGATAAAAATGCTCGGATAATTTGTGGATAAAAACGGATTCAGATAGTAATACTCAGATAATTTGCGGATAAAAATGGATTCGGATTTGGATCATTCAAAAATTCCTCACTCAGTGTTTTATTTCTGGGCTTCGTTCTGATATTAAAAACAAAGTGTTGGGTCAGCGGCCCACGTCAATGAATGAAGTGGTCACCTTGGCCCACTTCTTTGAAGCCAAATTGGGCGATCTGAAGAAATCAGCGTCAAAGGGTTTTGGGCTTAAGTCAACACCCGCATTCAACACTTCCCCTTCTTCCACGCTAGGTCCCAAACCGTCCTTAGGAATTTTCCGAAGAAAATTCGACGCTGGCGAAACCAGGTGAAGTCGAATTAGATGGGCATGGGCTGGGGAACAACGAACAACTGCTCGTTTCGTTTAACGCCTTGGCCGGCTGTGTCACTTCAAACACGCTGCGGGTCAAGGGCATCGTCAGGTGATCATCTTAATCGACAGTGATAGTATCCACAATTTTGTTCAGACGCGAACGACCAAGTATCTTGGGTTAACTATCACACCAGCTTTCCATTTCAAAGTACTCGTAGGCAATGGCGCTACCTTACAAAATGAAGGGTGTGTGCAGAATTTGAAACTGGTGGTTCAAGGCACGACGATAATGACAGATTTTTATGTCCTGCCAATGGAGGGTACAAATATGGTATTAGGGGTGGCTTGGATGGCCATATTGGGTCCTGTTACCATGGACTTTTCCACACTTCAGTTTCAGTTCGCATATGCCCAAGGTACACACGTATGGCAGGGAGAATCACGGCCGACGCCACAACCAGTTTGTCTTCAGTCTTTGCGACACATAGCCAATACAAAAGGAATCATTAAATGCTACAGTTTGCAAGTTTGGGAAGGTGAAGGTCTCATGCCCACCATTGAGCAGACAGAGATGCGCCAATTAATTGAGGAATTCAAGGATATATTCCAACCACCTACAACACTACCACTAGTGAGAGACTTTGATTACGCAATCCACTTAGACCCGTCGAGCTTGGCCGTGAATGTGAAGCCTATCATTATCCCTATTTCCAGAAAGCTGATGTAGAACGTCAGGTCCAGTAACTCCTTGATCAGCAATTCATCAAAAGAAGCCAAAGCCCTTTTTCTTCCTCAGTGTTGTTGGTTAAAAAAAGGATAGAACATGTCGGTTCTGCGTCGACTTTAGAGCCCTTAAAGTTGTCACCATCAAGGACAAGTTCCCCATTCCCACCGCGGAGGAACTATTCGATGAGTTAGGAGGGGCACAATTTTTCTCCAAGTTGGATCTGCTCTTGGGGTACCATCAGATTCATGTCCGGGCTTCAGACATGCACAAAACGGCATTCCGCACACACGGAGGCACATGAAGGCCATTACGAATTTCTTGTAATGTCATTCGGCCTCACCAACACACCCTCTACCTTCCAGGCTGCCATGAACGAGTTATTCAAGTCCTTTCTGCGTCGATTTGTTTTTGTTTTTCTGGATGATATCTTGATCTACAGTGGATTTTGGCAAGATCATTTGCACCATGTGCGATTAGTGTTGACCAGGTTAAGAGAGTTTGGTTTGGTGGCAAAGGCCTCTAAATGCGTTTTTGGCCAAGACGAGGTTGAGTATTTGGGGCACTTGGTGACGCGCGATGGGTTGGCAGTAGACCCCCAGAAAATTGAGGCCATTAAAGTGTGGCCACAACCGATTGGCTTGAAAGGGGTGCAGGTATTTTTAGGAATTGCTGGTTATTATCGCAAGTTCATTAAAGGATTTGCCTCAATTGCCGCCCCCTTGTCTGATTTATTGCGTAAGGATGCTTCTTTCACATGGACAAAGACAGAACAAGCTGCTTTCGACAAGCTCAAGAGTTGTTTGTGCTCTTCACCCGTTCTTGGCTTGCCTGATTTCACCAAGAGCTTCATTTTGGAAACTGATGCCTCGAGAGTGAGCATTGGAGCTGTTTTACACCAAGGTGGGAAGCCGATAGCTTTCTTCAGTCAAAAGTTAAGTCCCCGAATGCAAGCCGCTTCAACCTATCATAAGGAGATGTTTGCGATTACACAGAGTGTGGGGAAATAGAGGCAGTATTTACTAGGAAGGAGGTTCAACATTATCACTGGCTAGAGATCCTTGAGGGAACTGAACCAACAAACTATTCATACCCCTGAACAACATAAATGGTTATCAAAGCTGATTGGGTATATTTTGAAATCAAGTATCGACCAAGAAAAATGAATGTTGTGGCCGATGCCTTATCTAGGGAAATGGAAGGGAGCTATATGTCTTTCTCTAGGCTAGTGTTTGGTGTCCTTGAAGATATAAGAGCTGCTACTGCTACAGATCCAGAATTGAGTAAAATTCAAGCTTCGCTTCATGACAATGTTCACAATATGGACGACTACAAAGTACAAGATGGGTTACTGATCTTCAAAGGACGCAATATGGTCCCAAACGAAACTGCTCTCCAAACGTTGTTGCTAAGAGAGTTCTATGGTTCTAAAATCGGTGGCCATGCTGCTATCAATCAAACCTATCAGCGCGCAGCAGTAAATTTTTTTGGCAACACTTGAAGCGGGACGTTAGAAAATTTGTGAAGGATTGTCAAACTTGTCAATGTATGAAGAATGAATGCTTGAAACCAGCTGGTCTCTTACAACCTCTGCATATTCCTGAACAGGTCTTGGAAGATTTTCCCTAGATTTCATTGTGGGTTTGCCGAAATCGAATGGGAAAGAAACCATTCTCGTTGTGGTCGATCGTCTCTCTAAATATGCTCATTTCTTTTCCATGCCAAAGAAATTTGATGCTATCACTGTGGCCAGAATATTGGTGCAAGGCGTAGTGAAGTTACATGGCATTCCTAAGTCGTTGGTGAGTGATCGAGACAGGGTCTTCACTAGAGATATTTGGAGAGAAATGGCACGACTTCAAGGAACCGAGCTTTGCCTGAGTTCTGCCTACCATCCCCAAACAAATGGGCAAACTGAGGCAATCAACAGATGCTTAGAGATGTATCTCAGGTGCATGATTGCTGCTGATCCAAGTAAATGGGAGACTGATTTGCCCTGGGCCGAATATTGGTACAACACCTCGTTCCAAAGTTCTACGGGCATGACACCATTCCGGGCACTATATGGCAGAGATCCTCCCATTTTGGTTGATTATTTAGAGGGTACTACACGAAATGATCAGGTTCATAACGCTCTCCAGGATCGCGATGAGCTGCTTCGAGTTTTAAAGCAAAATTTGTGGCAAGCCCAGAACAAAATGAAGACTCAAGCAAATCAGCATCGCCGAGAATTGGAGTTAGAGATAGGAAGTTGGGCATTTGTGAAACTTCAGCCATATCGTCAGTTATCTCTGCGCTTGTACCATCAACAAAAGCTCAATCCACGTTTCTTTGGACCATATCAGGTTGAGAAGAGGGTAGGTGCCATGGCATATAAATTGAAACTTCCCGACTCTGCTCAAATCCATCCAGTTTTTCACATCTCCCAACTCAAGCCATGCCGGGGAAAACCACTGCAGTAGGTTACACCCTTACCACTTCTATTTAATGATGCTGACGCACCCGAAGATCATCTGAACCTTAAGGACAAGGTTCCTTTTGAAGGGGAGGGTACTGTTACGATACAAGAGCCGATGGACCACACCACCCATTGAGTGTCGAGTCAGCAAGAGAATGCACAGCTGGAGGTTGACAACCCAACGCAGCCACGTAGAGGAATGAGAGAAAGGAGGCCACCAGCAACGTTAACAGATTTTCTTCGCTACTGAATTGGTTAGGAAGAGATTTACTATTTAACAATCAAGGATTGTAAGTAAATGTTTTATCGAAAAACTTATCAAAACTCTGCTATATTTTTCATGAAATCCATCTTCTCCTTTTATCTGTTATTCAATCCAAATTTGGTATTTGTTGGATACTTGGAGACCCTATTAGGAAATTAGTTAATTACCTCGGTAGCGAGGGAAGATAGTGGAAAAGGATCTGACTTCCAAGTTCCAAGAAGGGTCGAACTTCTCAATTTTCCAACGATCAATGTTTGGGTCCTCGTCCCATGGCTTTGGCTTATCATGTTTACCTTTGTGCTTCTTCTTCTGTTCCAGATTCACTTCTTTCGCATTTTCTACTTCCATTTTAACTTTCAAAGCCCTAGAAAACAAACAAGAATTACTTTTGTTGTCGCAGCAGAAGCTAAGATATTCATGCCAATAGAGTTTTGGAGGCTACTCAGAAGAGTGGATTAGTGAAGATACACTTCTACACTTAGCAATATGCTGGCTCGGTTAAAAAATCTCAAAAAACCCAACATAACTAACTTTCAAAATTTGAGAACAAAAATTGAACCAACCTTTAAAAAATCCGAATCAGCTTTCGTAGTTCGGTTTGGTCGGTTAACTAACATAACCCAAACAATTTAAATTTTTATAAAAAAGTTACATAACCAGAGAAGCAAAGTTGACAATAAAGACTAGTATCATTCAATTTCCCCAATATATTTTGAAAAGAAAAGCACCACTGATTTTACAGAAAGAACTAAAACAACTATAATGATTCACCAAGTTTATGTTTTGAATTGAGTTCTAAAAATAACTGCAATGCTTCACCAATAAGCTCAGCATATTTTTATACAAACATATGGTACAAAACATGGCCCAATTTTTATGCCTGGTCAGCGGAAATCAGTTCTAGTAATGACTAGATTGAATGGAAATGTTATGTCCTAAATATTTTTTTCTTATATTACAACATTAATCCAGCAGAACGCAGTATCAAAAGTAAACTTACAATGGAGGTTGATGTGCGTTAATTTCAGAACTTGTCGGCTCAGCTGTGGGTTAATTTAAGTAGCTTTCGGCTCAGATGTGGGTGGAGCAACCGATAAAGCAAGCCAAGGGCAAGGGTGTGTAAGAGTCAAAATCTTAAAGAATAGAATTAAAGGAATAGATGAGAAGAATAGAAGAGTTAGATGAGAAAAGAAGCAGAAATTTTAAGGAAGACAAGGTTTCAATTTATTCAATCGATAACTTTTCTCTACAGTTCGATACCCTTTTACCCTACAATTTTGGTCCAAAACTCACCGTTTCACTAAGAAAACAACAAAACTTAAACTAATAAAGAACAAAACGGCAATGTTTTGCTTTCTTGACTTAAAGACCATTACAATACTCCCTCCTTCGAACAATCCTTGTCCTCAAGGATTAAATATAAAACAGCAAGTCAAGCCTTTGAAACAACCATCATTGAATAACATTGGATCATTCTTGCTTTTCTTTAAATGGTTGGACCAAACATTGTCCAAAGCTCTTTTTTGCAAAGCTGGATCGAAAGAGAAAAATATGTCAAGCTTTTCCAGCACTGAAATAAATTCAGTTCTATAGACTCGTACAATCATTCTCCTCTCTGAGTTATTGAGTGTAACATGCATAAAAACACAAGCAACAACAACATTTATCATCTCTTTAACTTCTGGTATTTCGTAATGTGACCCACGGGCAATAAAAATCACTCTTGGTAACCAATTAGTAAATCGCAGTAACAGACGTGAATCAATATCCATAATCTTAAGTTTGTGCTTATACGAAGGACATAAAATTGATAGAGACAGAAGCCATCTCGGTGTATTTCCCAAAAGATATGAAACATTGTCAAACAAAGATAACCACTTCTGATTGTAATGACACCGCTTACTAACCTTCTCAAGCACTTCACTTTGCAAGAAATGGGTAGTGATGAAGCTCATATTCAATCTAGTTTCTTGGCGTACAATATCAGAATGTTGAGCCATTACACTTTTTGTTGTTGTTGCAAGAGCCTTAGCCATATCATATGTTCCCGCATTGTTAACAATTCTCCAACCAAATGATTCAACAAGGATAACAATGCCTTTGGGTCGAAAGGACTCGTCTTCTCCAGTATGAAGTAAATAAGGATACTCAGAAAATGACAGAGATGGAGCAGCTGCACTTATTTTCCCATGACAGACCATCTCATGAACTTTAAAGGCAATATTTTTGGCAGCATTGATGATCCCACTTGCAATCACATCACATTTTCTTATCCCGAATATATTCACCAAACTTACTTTCACTTTTTCATCTGAAGTCAAAATCTTACACACCTCAACCACTTGCCCTTCAGAAGCATTCCCATCTTCATCAAAAATTTAGCACCAGTTTTCACATGCAACTTGATTATATGCATTATCACCATTGCTAACCCTGCCCCATTCACCATGCAACTAATTTCTCCATACAAGCAACTGTAATTCAGATCAGCTTTGGCAGCTGCCACTTCTCGAGGATTCGCGTGTAATGGATCACAAAGAGAAAATATATATTTATGATGAAATGCAAAATTATCATTGAAGTTTAATTTTGCATCAACATCTACTAATTGGTTGCTAGAAGTCTCAGGGAGTGATTTGATTTCCAACAGTGTGCAATCAGCTTCATAGAAAAGCTTATATAATTTCTTCACTTGTTCGATAAAATCAGTTCTATCAACAACCTTTGGAGTCAAACCATCCTCAACCTCGACATCATCTTCTTCAGTAATTCTATTGAAAACATCAATAGGTGCTTTAATAATCATGTCAGGGTATTTCTTTGTATGGTCTTCAATGTTGGTTTCTCCCTTGCTACAAGCCACTATAGGCAGACCAATAGTGTTACGATCCAGAATGATAGTAAAGTACATCTCATTCACAAGACACAACTTCTCACCCAGGTAAACTTTGCTCACAACTTTGCCTTGGGGGACAGTTTGTTTGGTCACCAACATTTTCCCAAGCATCTTCCCTACAAATAGATTTATTTTGTCCCCAATGGTAAGATATCTATAACGTTGAAGAACCAGATCAATTAGTTTCTCCTTCTTCACTAGTTCATATCTTTCTTTCCTGTACCTTAATTCATGACATTTTGCTTCAGTAAGTTTTACACCATAAAAAGAGTATTGCTCATCTTGCTCCAATACTTTAGATCTTAGTAAAATATAATCCACTTTTTCCATGAGCAATAGTCTAAAATCGTATGGGTCATCACCCTCAACAAGTTCAATAGTGGTTTTTGTTGTAGATAACTCCCCTTCAAATTTAACTTGAAATTTTGCATCCATTTGTTCAAACATTTCATCAAACACCTTGACTTGAAATTTGTCTATCCAAGTACTAGTAACTGGATTCTTATATTCACTAAACAAATGGTTCGAGTCAAAATTACCTTTAATTGGGTTGACAAATTGAACCACTAAAAACTGATCTTCACATCCGACTGGCGTATTGACCAGAGCTTTTTCCTTCATCGATGCCACCACTCCTTGTAACCCCCTTAACCCGGCCTAGACGGTTGACCCGAATTAAGAAAGTCACACGGGGAAAACCAAAGTCAACCCGAAAGTCAACCTTGATTAACGACCCTTTTTTTAAAAAACTTGTCTAGATGCGCATTAACCCTAATTGTGATCACTCAACAACATATTCAAAGATCACAAGCATCAGAGATCAAACAGGGACCCAATTGCACAAATTACAACTTTAGGAACCAAATTGTAATTTCTAATAAATAGGAAGACTTAACCCAAATTAAAGTTACCAACTTGAAATTAGTCAGGGTTCATGCTTCTCTGTGAAATTTCAGCTTAAAAGGACTTTCCGAACTCATACAATTGCTCAAACAAGATTCAGGACCAAAATGCAAACAATTCAAAACATTTAACTGCCAATGTCAGCCCCCAACGGTCACCCGTTCCGGAACAGGCAGAACCCGTTTCGAAACACGGGCCGTTCCGCAACGCGTACCGGAACACGGGCTGGCAGTAGCCAAACCGTTCCGGAACGGTCCCTTCTGTTTCGGACGCCTGGGCAAGTTTAAGGCACCCGTTCCGAAACGGTAGGTACTGTTCCGAAACACCCTGCACAGATTGCCCCAAAATGCATTCTTAAACATGCAATTAATCATCCAATCATGCTCCAATTACCACCAAACTTTACCAACATGCAATTCAACATATATGAAACATACATGCATCATCAATTCAGCAAAATAACATCTCATATGAAATGCCCCAAATCTATAGGCATGCTTCCTACACAAGCAAACCATTCAAGCATAAACTTCCATTTCAAGCATGTAAAGGCCAAACTCAAAACCAACATTCTCAACAACATTCAACATACTTAGGGAGTTCAAAACCTCACCCAAAACATACACATAGGTCCCCCATTGCCAAATTACCAAAAGCTAAAATGTACTTAATAAAACCTCCATACTTTGAGCTTTACTTTCACTTGAATGTTTGCCCTCCTTGCTGCCCTCAAAGTACTCTAGTGTTCTGCATTATTGATTTAAGAAAACGAAAGAGAGCGTAAGCAAAAGCTTAGTGAGGAAAGCTCAATAAAACCATTCAATAATGCATTTATAAAACACTTTATAAATCATGCTTCAATTATCATTTACACATGCTCAAAAGCATACTTAAACAAGCATCTCATGCTTCACATCATAACATGTCATATTGGCCACAAGTGATAAGTTCCATTTCTTTAAAAACAAGTTCATCAACTTTCACCCCAAGGACTTTTAAACACCTTGGCCCCAAGGACTTTTAAACACCTTGGCCCCATGGACTTTTAACCACCATGGAATGGACCACACAAGGACTTTTAACCACCTTTGTGTCCGTATAAAGTTTCACCCCAAGGACTTTTAAACACCTTGGCCCCAAGGACTTTTAAACACCTTGGCCCCATGGACTTTTAAACACCATGGCCCCATGGACTTTTAAACACCATGGAAAGGATCACACAAGGACTTTTAATCACCTTTGTATCCGTAGCAAGAATCATCCAAGGACTTTTAACCACCTTGATGTTCTTAAGTAAACAAGGCTCACTCAAGGACTTTTAACCACCTTAGTGACCTTAACCTTTTTAAAACATCACTTGCCAATATACATCATTATCAACAATTTATCCACTGTTTTAAAGCATTAAACCAAGCCATATTCATCATGCATTTAAAAGCATCAAACCACATTTAATCAATGTTCAAAAACAAGGAACTCTTACCTTGAGATTCCTTCAACATATGGCTTACAAAAACAGCATTAACCATGCTAAATCATGCTTTCAAAACAGAGTTTAAACCATGCAATAAACCACATTGCACAACAATCAAATCATGGCCACCACTAGAGAGTGTTTCCGAAAACTTACACTTGAGCTTAGCAAAGTTGTTTAGACTTAAACTAAGCTCCCAAGACATTGGTTTCAAAGCCGAAAACCCAATTTCACTCACCGATTCCACTTCGCCTCTTGCCGAAGCACCAAATCAAGCTTCCGGATCAACAACTCTTGGATCCAAAGATGCCTCCCCTGTTTTAACACATCAAAGCAGAGGATTAATGCATCATCATGCATTAATTGCTTCAATGAAAGCACCTAAACTCGCTGCTCTCATCCTCACTCCATTTTCGGCCACCCAACACAACCGAAAATGCATCCAAACCACTTCTCAACAAAGCCCAGCCACAAACCATCAAAACCAAACATCTTTTAACATCATATAACATCTAAAAAGAACCTATTAACATCCTTATACCTCCAGCAACACCAGATCCACAAGATCACCTCAAAAACAATCAAGAATCTCAAGCTAAACTTAGGAAACTCAACCTATCCGGGATTGCATTAATCAAAACTCAATTCCTTATCAATTTAGAGTCCAAATAACATCAAAAACACATCTCAAATCACAGATTTAACAGATCAAACGAAAATCATCAAAAATCACCAAATCTTGCATTATAAGCCAAGATCCAATTCACAACTCAAGAACCTTTAATAAAACATCAATTAAGGATTGAAAACTTAGGAATTTCAGTAAAGAACTGATAGTTTAGAGGAGAAGAACGTTCTTACCTCCAAACTTGAGTTTCTCCTCTTTTTGGAATAAAAAACCTTGATGAATCAAGTAGCAAATGATGAGGTTTTGTAGATATGTTGATTAGGAATCAAAAGAGAGTTGAAAGGAGGGATTTAGGTGAGAAAATCAGAAACAATTCTCTGGAAAGAAAGTGTTTGGATTGAGAGAAAATGAGAGAAAGAAAAATAGGAAGTTAGTTATCAAAATAGCCAAAATGGCTTTCCCTCCACTTTTGATATGTTTTAAAATCAGAATAAATCCTTAAAATATCTTAGAAAAATCTGGAGAAACTACTTTTGGAATAATAGCTCCTTAAAGATTCAAAGTTTCAACCCTTTATAAAATAGTCACCAAACTTTCGAAAATTACATTTTAGTCACTAGCCAAAATGTCACCCTTCCAAAACTAATTTTCCAAAATTGATTCCACAGTTCACTTAATTATATTAAAAGATGATTTTAGAACATTTTTCCATATTTTTAATGCAACCCGAACTAGGTTTTCCTAATTTCACCTTTTTAGATTCGAACAGCACTTTGACCAAACCGGTCAACGCTCAAACTACCAAGCCCAAAACCGGGGCGTTACACTCCTTGAGTTTGGTCATCCAAATCATCCGGATCCATATTGTCGTGCAATTGCACAATGATGTCCCCAAAGTTGGCGTTTGAAGCTTCAACCATTGGAGCAAACATTTTATCAAGCTGTTGGGTTTCACTCGAACCCTTAATTAAGTCATCTTCCAAGGGAACTACAGTCGAGTCATCAACACCATCTGGCTCCTCTTCTGTTGACATAGACAATTTGTCGAGCATGTTAACTTCGTTAGAAACAGTCAACCTTGTGTTTGGATCAACATCTATCAACCTTGTGTTTGGATCAACATCTATCAACCTTGTGTCTCTACCAAATTGAATGTCGAGCTGGCAACATCCATCATAGATGTAACGATTCTGAAGAAAGTTTTTAGCCTCGATAGCAATCCAAAGTCCTTGGTACTAGATCAGAAATTGAAAACCATCCGGCTTGAGTGCAACAATTTTTTTCACCGATCCATATGGTGAGAAAACCCGGTGCATCACTTCTCTAGTAATAGGATAGCTCGTATGGTGGATTGTAACTAGGAGGGTTCCATTGCCTAAATACTTTTCGAACAAAGATATTAGATCATCGGCAAATTCAGAAAAAAAGTCGGTGACTTTTATCCATGGCCGAGATCGATGGCTCTGATGCCTTTGTAAGAGTCAAAATCTTAAAGAATAGAATTAAAGGAATAGATGAGAAGAATAGAAGAGTTAGATGAGAAAATAAGCAGAAATTTTGAGGAAGACAAGGTTTCAATTCATTCAATCGATAACCTTTCTCTACAGCTCGATACCCTTTCACCCTACAATTCTGGTCCAAAACACACCGTTTCACTAAGAAAACAACAAAACTTAAACTAATAAAGAACAAAACGGCAACGTTTTGCTTTCTTGACTTAAAGACCATTACAGGGTGGCACGGCCGTGAGCGGAGGGAGGCTGGAACTGAAGAGGGACCGTCGGGCTAACGGACAGTTGTTCAATTCTTCTGGTCCAACTCTCTATTAGGGTTTAACGGTTAACTATTTTCTCTCTCCTAATTTGGTCACTTAACTTTTTAATTTTTTTAATTTATTAACTGAATTTTTAAATTACTCTTGTTTTAGTCACTTTAAAATATTCTTTTATTATTTTCGAAATTTTTAATATTATTAGATATAAAAATATAAAAAAATCACCACCACCATCGACCACTGTTGGTCTCAAAATTGACGACTGTTTGATCTCAAATTGCGCTGATAGACTTGTTTTGACATGTTGAGTCTGAAATATGGTGTTTGTTTCACCAGAAAATGTCTTTGAACCCGCAAATCTCGTTTTAAACGTTTCGATTTCCTCAATTTTGATTTTTTTGTGGACTTCATATCATTTTTCTGGAAAAATGAAAGTTGGATTCAAACTCAGAGGAACAGGATGAGGAGATATGTGAAATCTATGACTGAACGACCACTATCTACGGCCGACGAATAGGTGGATTTAACTTTATGTTTGAAATTAGTTTTATATTAAACAATAATAATGTCAAAAATAAATAATAATAATAATAATAATAATATAATTGAGAGTGATCAAAGCAGGAGCAATTTAAAAGTTTAAAAGTTGAGTGACTAAAATAAGAGTGAAAAGATAGTTGAGTAATAATTTGTATATTTTACACTAAAAAAATAAATACGAGGGATTTATTTAAATGGTGTTGTAATTTGAGGGATTTTTTAGTATATTAGCCTTTTATTATTTATATTTCATTTTTAAATAAAATTTTGATTGGATTTGGGTCTTTACCAAAAGAAAAAGGATTTGGTTAATTTTACAAATTTAAATTAATTAATATTTTTATTTAGGTTGGAGTAAGATTATATTTTAAAATTATATTTTAATTTTTTTTGAATAATTTCTATTTAGGGGAGGGGGAAGGGGAATTTCGCCCCAACCTAAAAGAAGGAAAGGATATCAATTGAGAACTTTAACCACATGCTTTAAAATTATATTTTGAATTTTTTGTTGCGCTAAATATGTTACATCGTTCACTTATTCTTGACGACAAAAGATATGATGATGTGTTATCAGGTTACATTTCAAAAACCCAAGTACAATGTTTTTCTCTCATAGTTTTAGAGACTAAAATAATTCGAATAGTATCCCGCTTTTTTATGAAAATTTTGGTTTAAGGGGATTTCTTTAAAAATGTATATTTTGTTATAAAATTGGAGTAGTCAGCGATCATTTTTAAAAGGTAGACCGGACATGAAAAATAAAATTAGAGATTAAAAAGGGTTTGAGAGTCGATTGTGCGTGGGGAAGGATTAGCACCCCTACAACGCCCAAAATTGGTGCCAAATTAATTATTGTTTTATTCATATCAATTTTTGCGAGTTAAAGTGACATTTAAATCAAATTTTGGTTGTACATGCGAGTAAATTTTAAGGGCCCGTTATTCGAGAATAAACGAAAACCACCACCAATATGCCTAGTACTAGCCAAGTTTACTCTCGAATAAAAGGGTGTCGCATTGACAGTTTATATCCCTGATGTAATATAATAACAAACAAGCATGATATATGTGCATGAACAATAAATACATATAACAATAAATAGATATAAACATGAACAAACATAACTAAAAATAGAGATGCGATGAGGTCGTTCAGGTTTTAGGTCAAGTCATGTCAGGTCAGGTCAAATCGGATACGAGTTATGTTAGGTCAATTTAATGGTCCGACTCGGATCAAGTCGGGTCTGGGTCGACTCAGATTCGAGTCATTGTC
This sequence comes from Hibiscus tridactylites, assembly GCA_958450335.1. NCBI lineage: Eukaryota > Viridiplantae > Streptophyta > Magnoliopsida > Malvales > Malvaceae > Hibiscus > Hibiscus tridactylites. The sequence goes on from OY288277.1 coordinate 69,742,675, forward strand.
AGGTTGATTTCAAATCAAATTGAGTTCAGATTCGGGTCAGCTTAATTTCAGGTCGGGTAAGTTTCAGTTCAGGCAAAAATGGTTCGGGTCCGAATTAGTTAATTCAGGTTCGGACCACATTCAGGTTGGGTCACGTCGTTGACGGATAAAATTCAGGTAGGGTAATATCGGTTTCGGTTGAAGTTCAAGTCATGTCTTACGTGTACAAATGGACTTCGTTCTGATAATTGTGGGTAAATTTTGGATAAAAATAAATTTTTAGAGATTAATATGAACTAAAATATCCCTTAGGATGCCGAAATATATTACAATTTAATATATATATATATATATATATATATATATATATATATATATATATAATTGTGACTAAATTGAATTAAACTAAAATTTAAAAGTGAATGTTATGACTATAATGAAAATTTTAAACGAGTGAGGACCTAAAGGTAATTAATCACTAAGCAAAAAAATGGGCGGCAAATGCCAAATGGGCAATTAATTATTGGATCAAATTTAAAAGTAATTGTGACTAAATTGAATTAAATTAATTTTAGGGACTAAAATGAATCAAATTAAAACTATAATTAATCATATTAAATTAAAATTGGGAATAAAATGAATCAAACTAAAACTAAACTAAAATTGGGACTAAAATAAATCAAAACGTAAACCAAAAACCCTAAAATATAAACCCTAACTTGTAAACCCTAAACCGTAAAATGAAACAAACATTCACTAATATTGAGACTATACCATAAACCTTAAATCATAAACCCTAAACTTTAAACCATAAACCCTAAACTTTAAACCCTAAGGAAACTAAACTAAAATTGAAAATAAAATGAATCAAACTAAAACTAAAGAATAAAAAAGACCTAACTGTAAAGCTCCTAAAGTACTAAGGACCTAAAGTGCAAATAACCCCTAAAAATAAAAAATGGCCGTTTTCAGTTTGGTTCTTTTGATTTGAGTTTTGAAATTGGGCGGGCCGCCCTAAAAAATGGGCGGTAATAATTTTTTTAACTTTGGACTAAATTACCTAAAAAATAATAAGGATCAATTTGGACTAAAAATTTAATTTTAGGGACTATAATAAATTGGACTTAATTGCAAAAAAAATTGAGGTCTACGAGTTTTGATATTATCCTATAAAATTAGTCTAAAAATATATTTTGAATAAATTACCAAAAATAGAAATATATACGAGTAAATTTGGACTAAAAATAAAATTTTAGGTACTATAATGAACAAAAATATCATCATATTTAGAATATTAGACTAAATTAGAAAATTTCGAAATAAATTGAGGTCATTTCAGTTAAAAATTAGGGACTAATATGAACAAAAATAAAACACACTCCCTAAACTAATCTCATAACCCTACTCCTCAAATCCGTAAACTAATATTATAACCCCAATTCTAAACACTCAACTTGAAACATGTATTGTTTATACCCCTAAACCACAAATGTCAACCTTAAATCTTACAATCACTAATAATTAAAGTGGAAGTCTAATATCTTAAACTTAAAATTTCTAAACTAAATCCATAACCATAAACATTCTACCTAAACCCTAAACCTTAACCCCTAAACCATATAATCATTGATAATTAAAGTGCAACCTAATCCCCTAACCCCTAAATCTCTAAACTAGACCCATAACCCTAAACATTTAACTTGAAACATATACCCATAACCCAAAACCTCAAACCTTAAATCTTACAAAAACTAATAAGTATAAGCCTAATCCCCTAAACTAAACCCATAACCCTAAACATTTAACTTGAAATATATACCTCTAACCCAAAACTTCAAACCCTAAATCTTGCAAATACTATTAAGTGTAAGCCTAATCCCTTAAACTAGACCCATAACTCTAAACATTTAACTTGAAACTATAACCCCCTAAACCCGACCCAGAAGAATTGGATCGAATATAGGAAGTCAAGCTCAAGGCTTGTACCTCAAGTAAGTAACCTTATTCAAAAATTTAATTCCAAAATAGATAATAATAATAATATTACATAATACATATTTATAAAATCATTATGAAAGTATTAAATATCCAGAATGTATATGCATGATAAAATGTAATAACCCAATAAAACATCAGAAATCTGAAATTAAATACAATCTGATAAAACATATAATATCAATAGGTCCAAGTATCATACTGATAATAATAAACAAAGCTGGAAAACGAGGTTCTCCAAGTACCGTAGCCTAGACCTGAGTATCTGAAATAGAAACTAAGAGGGAGTCAGCGAAAACGGTCAGTGTGTCTCTACAGTGCAACATAACTAACATAATCATCATATCAACAAAGTTGTAACACCCGGGTTTGAGGGTCAGATGGAAATAATATTAAAATATTGTTTCGGGTTTTGGTTTTATAATTAAAATGATAAAGTATTATTTTGGTCTTCATATTTTCAAAGCAAACATTTTGTGTTGGACCAAATCGAATTGAAACTCAAATTTCATGGATTTTGTAGGTAATGAGTTTGCCATCTCATTAATGGCAAACTTGTAAATTGGTTGACTTCAATTTAAACCCCCTTTTTAATTAAAAGAACTATTTGTCATCTTCCTCCTCTCTTCATTTGGTTTCTAACGACAAGAAGAGAACTCTTCTCCAAATCCCTATTTCATCTCCTTTCTTCTTCATTTTTGGTCGGTTTTGAAAGGTAATCACATTTCCATCTTGCTCTTATCTTCCTCTACTTGAAAGTACAAATGGTTTTCATTTTCATCAATGTTTTGGAATTTGAGTTTTTCAAAGTTTCAAGCTAAAGGTTAAAGCTTTATGAGTTTTTACTAAAGCTTTTGGTTTGTTATCGTTAGTTATGGTGTTTGTGAACCAAATGGTCCAACATATATGATTTTTACATGATTTTATACATATTTCCGAATTTTGGTTTTGATGGGGTTTTAGGAGGGTTTTTAGATGAATTTTGGGTATGGTTTGTGTTGGAATTTGAGGTTGATGTTAGGGTAATAGTTGGGGGTTGTTTTGGAAGCATTTGGAAGTGTTAAATGTGTTGAAATCACAAGTTTTGGGCTGGGTATAAGGGCTGCTCGGGTTTGGTGTTTTTGGTGGTTGTTCATGGCTTGAATTATTGTGTTTGTTGCTTGAATGGTGTTTCGAGTTTGCTACATTAATTGGTGATTTGATTTGAGGTTGTTTTGATTGAGTTGAGGTGATTAGAAGCGAGATTTTGTGTTGATGAAGCCTCGGGAACAAATCTGGAATCGTTGGAAGCTTGATCGGTTAGTGTGGTTGAGCTTGGAATTGAAGGTTGTAATCACTAATTTTGTCCGGACCTTGAACCCCTTTATGCCTGTGTTGTTAGTGGGCTTATCGGGCCATTAAAAAATTAAAAAATATGATATTAAAAAAAAGAAAAAAAAAGAAAAAAAAATATGCATGTCATACATATTAATATCTTACTATTATTAGCATTATTTATGTATATATGCATGTAACATAATAGATGTAGGTGTGTTTATATATAATTAAGGAATATGTGAATGTGCGCATGTATATATATTTGATATTGTAGTTATTTTCTTCTTCTTGCTGTTAATTATTATTATTTGTTTTTATTAGTGTAGCTTTTATTATTTATTAAAATCAGTATTACCGTTGTTATTGTGTGTTAGTTATTATTATATACTTTATTATCATATTTGTCTTTATATTTATTAACTTTATTAACAAGATAAAAAATGATAAAACATAAGTAAAGAAATAAAAGCCCAAAATGCATTGAATAAATAATAATAATAGTCCAAATTTAATATACAAGTATGGCCTGGTAAGCCCAAATAAATACAGCCCGATCATTAAGCCCAGCAAGCCCAATGGACAAAAAAAAACCTAAGCTAACCCTAATCCCATACTATGTGATGCAGCCGCCACAAGCCATAGCCGTTGGATCTGGCACGAGATCAACGGTCCAGATCAAGTCAGCCAAAACCCTAAGGAGGGTGCCTGCCTCTCGTCTCAGGCCGCACAACGTCAATCGTTAGATCGAATCGATCTAACGGTCCCAGATAGAGATGATGAAGCATCCAGATCCCCACGCTCCGCATGCTCGTCTCCCCTGCTACCCACGTGCGATGGTTCTGTCGCCCAACGCGCCCGACGTGCCATAGTTGACTTTCCGTCTGCCCCTGCACCGGCACACCCTGCTGCCTCTCCCAACCGGGAAAACCCGACATTCACAGACAAAGACACACAGGGCATTAGAGGCTCGAAATAGCAAAATAAAAAACATGAAAAAGCAAAAGACACAGAATCAGAAATGGCAGATGGAATACGGCAAGGCAGAGAGAGATTATTTTCATTTTCCTTTAGACTTGCATGTAACCTTCAGTTATATAGGAAACCAAAGCCAAAAAACAAAGGGGAGGGAGAGCATTGGCACGAGAGATGAGTGAGCATCGAGAGACAAAAAATCAGTGAGAACGAGAGATTAGGGAGAAAAAAACATAGATACATTGTAAACAATTCGAAAATCGACAGAGAAATCAATAAAAGTGAAAACTTCAGAGGTATCCCTTCTTCGATTCTTTCGATTACATGCATCAAAAAAATCAATCCCAAAAAATAAATGAGGAGTTTTGTTTTTTTACCTTTCGAGAACCATACCCCTTCTGATTCGAGTCGTGCCGTCAATAAGCCCTTGGCTTCCGTCAGGAAGTTCTTCGGGGTGAGCCGTCTGGGTCTTAGTGGGGAAGGCTTTTAGGGTTCCAATTCGAGTTTCAAAAGAGGGGAGGGGCTTTTCGGTTTTGGTTTTTTTGAAAGGGCTTTGTGTCTACATTATTGGCCCTAGCTTACTGGTTTTGGGGGAGGTTTTTTCGAGTAGTTTCTTGCCGTTGCCAGCTAGCGGCAACCGGCTCGCTTGTTTATCGGGAAGGGTGGAAGGAGACGGGGAGAAAAGTTTTCTGTTTTACCTGAAATGGCAAAAGAAGGGATGGGTAAAAGAATGGTCTCTTTTATATCATTTTTTGTTTTTAAAAATGGACTATTTATGTTTTAAGTCCTCCCGTGCTTTCAAAATGGACTCTGTGGTCCCTTTAACTTTCTGAGTTCTCGCAATTTCACCCCTGCCAATCTTAATCGTGTCGTTTCTTATGGGGTTTATTTTGCTCAAACTCCCTAAATCTTTGTTTTTATTTGATTTCCGTCCCTAAAACAGTTGGTTATTTAATGATGCATGTTTTTTTATATATACTTAAAATGGTGTGATAGTAGACTTGTGCATATTCCACGTGACTTTGCATATAAAATATTTTGCTTTCATCTCGTAATTTTATAAGCATGTACGTTTATATGTTGTCTCATATGTTTTATGTTTACTTTAGTTTACATTGAGTTTGTATGCCATTTTCTATTTATTTTGATTATGTTGTAACATGCCTTGTATTGTGTGTCTCTACCTCTCCTAGTTAATCGTATAAATCTATGTTTTGTAAGTTGCATCCGAATTATAAATTGTAATGCGAATGCCTTTTTATTCGGGAGCGAACGAGGCCAGTACTAGTCGTAGTGGTGGTGGTTCGGAAGTTCCTTCTCGAATATTAAGACTTTTAAAATCTACTCACCCGTATAACCAAATTTCAATACGATTCGTCACTTTAATTTGCAAAAATTAATATCAATTAAACGGTAATGTTTTTGGTACTGATTTTCGGGCACGACGGGGGTGCTCATCCTTCCCCGCGTGTAACTGACTCCCGAACCCATTTTCAAAAGAAAAATCTCTGGTTTTATTTCGGTGTCCGGTCTACCATTTTTAAATGGCCGGTGGCGACTCCTCTATTTTTTACAAATCCGACAAATCTTTCAAAAACAATATTAAAACCCGGGCCGTCCGAGCGACATCCGAGGTACATGTATTTTCTGAAATTTTTTAGTCGCAACAGATGGCGACTCCGCTGGGGACAAATTTTTGTTTTCAAAAACAAAAAAGAGAGTCGAGCCAAAAAAAATCTTTACCGCTTAATTAATATTAAAAGTTGCGAATTAAAGTGACCGAGTCGATCAATATTTGTTTATAAGTGCGAGTTTATTTTAAACACATTTAAAATTGGCATTTAAACCCGTTCGTTTAAGTGGGGGGAAAACGCTAGTGCTTTCGTGGGGATATTGTTCCTCCGTGTAGGCCTATCAAGTACCTTCGGGGCTCGAATACCCTATATCTTCGTGGGAATATCGTTTCTCCGTGCAGATATAGCTAAAGGGTCCCCTCGAATTGAACTCGATTGAGAGGAGCCTATAATGGGTGATGACCGGGGGCCTTGCTATCCTTAGAAGGGGACAGAGAGGACAATTCGAGTACCTCCTAGAACCAAAATTGCATTTAGAGAACTAGAAAGCCAACCCCTTTTAGAGCCATGCGGACAACCTAGGTTTATTAGACGAGATAAGTAGGGTTGTTTGCTTTCATGCTTGCCTTTTTCTTATCATGTTTATCTGACACTAACGATTTTTCTTATGATCTTTTTGTATTTATTCTCACATGCATTTCATGACATAAAGGTGTTGAGTCAAGGTGGTTCTACCCAATCAAGGGCTATCATTATGGACGAGAGGTTGCTAGAAATGATGGTGTCAATTAGCAAGTCCGACATCGGTCAGAGTTGAATTAGAAAGGATAAGGGAGCAGTTTACCGAGCAAACGCACAGTGTCAGGTCATTTAATACCCACCATCGAAGAAGGCACAACTTTTCTCCATCCCGAGGAAGTCAAGCATGATCAGATCTACTCCAAACGTCCAAAGTCACGAAACTACCCGACCCAAGTGCAAAGAGGCAGCCGGAAAGAGCGTGGCGACCAGAAAGAGCATAGATTAGGTCAAGAGATGGATTCAACTTCGAGGAAATAGCTTGTTTTCCGGGACTTGATACCAGCAGTTTTAAAGGGTCTTGAATTGCTAGAGAAGAAAGCAAATCCGGCCCCAGCATTTTTGCCGAAGTTTTCATTTCCTTGAACATGATTCTAGGGCAAGAAGAGTACCCGTAGGAATTTTGCTATGATTATCTTGTAACAAGGAGCCGCCTTTACGTTCAAATGAAAGTTGACCTAAGGGGAATCACCTATATGACCAACACCTTTGACTTGCATACATTTGTAGCATATATCATTTCAAAGCAGCATCGTCAGTCATGCATTCATCTCATGATCATGCATTTGTTAATTTGAGTCCATATTACATCCATCATTGGACATTAAAATTTGCTCAAGGCATTTCATCGCATCATTACTAATTGGGGAGAACACTCATCCGAGAGAGAGAAAGAGAGAGAGAGAGAGAGAGAGAGAGAGAGAGGAAAGAATGGACATGGGAACGGTTTCTAGCCAGTGCAACTTTAGAAGCATGAATGACCTAGTGGCTAGGATGGATAAGCTCGAATAGCTTCGAGAACATTTGGTTCACAATCAAAGGGAGATAATATCGTATATGAAGAGAATAAATCCTTTACAAAAATCCAATTTTCATTATTGGTGAAAACTGATTGTACCCAGGGGAATGGTACAACTAGCCCGGAGCAAACGGCTACCGGTAAAGGCAATTCAAATCCGTTGATCCATGTGCATTTTGGAAAAATGCAAAAGAAATAAATAAGCTGTAAATTATTTTTTTCATCATAACGAAAGTTTCATTTTGTTATTTAGAAAATATTTTGGTTTTCCTTAATTCTTTAAACATTTCATAAGCTTACTCTTGTTTTCCAATTACACACGTATATACTTTTTGAGATTAACTTTAATTCAATTTAAAAAAAAGGATTTTTTTCTAAAAGACCAAATGTTGTGAGGACGCTATAAATATGAAAACCCTATGCTCTACTTAGGCCAAGGGAGGAATGACAAATGAGTGTTCAGGAATAATGGGCCACTCCCATTGAGTGAATTTTCCCTCTCGGGCATTGTTGTCTAAGGTTCTTGAATGAAGTGATAACCCTAAAACTTCTACCACCTGAAGACCAATTTTGATATCAGTGTATGGGAGGACATTTGGCATTCCTTCAATTCCATTCACACAGAAAGAAAATAAAAAATATACGTTGTTGTCCCCATTTGAGCTTGATAAACTTTTTTCTTTTGATCGAACCCAAACCAAGGATCACCCCTACACCGGGGGCAAAAAAGATAGAAGTCTATAGACAAATAAATGACATTGGATTCTGATTATGCTATGAGGATGATGTCTTGTGAACTAAGGGGCATTAAAAGAGGAGAGATGCATTGGATACACTTTCAGTTTGAGCAGCCAAAAACATCAAAAGGAAACAGCGAAAGAGAAGTCGGTTCTCAAAGAGCTACCCAAATCAAGTCAAAAGTTACCGACATAAAAGTTGAAGAAATCAAAAGCAAAAGCACTAAGGTGAAAAGTGCAATTTTGTAAAAGGAGAAAAGTGGATAATGAAAAGGGACAAGAGGATTCCCTATCCAAATGAATCTCTGCTTAGATGAGCCTCGAAGGATTGTTCACCTGTGAGCAAGAACCTGCACCAGTACAATACAAAGGCGCAACTTGATCCGAAACTACGCTTGATGAAAAGAAATGAACTCTAGGGTGAAAACCCCAACAAGAAGGGGCAGTCTAGAGCGATCCAAAGAAGCAAGAGAGGAAATAGCATTTCATCGGAGCATAATTGAGACTTCAGATTGGAAGAATTGATCCTTGGTTTCACCACCATCAAACACTTGTTTGGGCCTATTTACCTTTTCTTTCATAGCCGTGAGCCTTAGCCTACATTACAAGCCATAAAAGACCATTTGGACCATACGCGGACGGATAAAATTTTCTTCAGATCACATCCCGCCTATCGGGGTTAACCTTTCTTCAAGGATTGCCACACTTCTAATGCCTGATTGAGATCAGAAGAGAGGGAAGGATGGGGCATGGTGAGTTAGTGAGCTAAAGAGAGCCACTTTTAAATCGGGTAGAAACTAGGAATGGGAGTCGTTCCTCTCGGAAGCCTAATAGCCCAGAAAAGATTTCATATGTGATCTCTGCAACATTCGGAAAATTTCACTCGGGTCAACCTTTTTTCAAAGACCCCAAACTTGATTTTCACTTGACATGATTCTTTAAAATGTATATTTTCATAATAAAATTATTTTTACCCAATCACTTGCATAAGTCTTCTACATGGGAATGAACAAGCGGACTGACCATGGCTCGAGGTAAAGCCATCAGTACCCGGAGGGGCAACCTCGGAGGTTCAAACATTACTACTAATACCTCCAGTTGAAATATCAAGACCGTCTTCGGTGAAATGTTGAGCTACAAAGTTGACCTTCGCTAAGAAGTGTTGGAATAGAACATGAGGGTAGAAATTTTGACATTGAGAATCGGGGAACATAAGTTACCCTCGAGACCTAAGCATATTATGGGAAGGAATGTCCCGAGAAAGACCGCGCGCGCCGCGTTGAGGGCACGCACTGAGATGAGACAGTAATCAACTCGATAAAAGGCAACGGAGATATGCCTATGTAACCCCCTTAACCTGGCCTAGACGGTTGACCCGAATTAAGAAGATTACACGGGGAAAATCAAAGTCAGCCCGAAAGTCAACCTTGAATAACGACCCTTTTTTTTCTTTTTAAAACTTATATAGATACACATTAACCCTAGTCATGTTCACAAGAACAACATACTCAGAGATCATAACAACCGGAGATCATTCAGGGACCCAAATGCATAAATTACAACTTTAGGGACCAAAATGTAAATTCTGTAAATTATAAGGACTTACCCCGATATAAAGTTACCAACTTAAAATTAATCATCTTTCATGCTTCTCTGCCAAATTTCAGCTCAAACGGACATCTCAAACTCATTCAATTGCAATAACAAGTTTCAGGACCAAAACGCAAACATTTCAAAACATTTAACCATCAAATTCAGAGCCCAACGGTCGAGTGTTCCGAAACAGGGAGGACCTGTTCCGAAACGCGGGACCGTTCCGAAACTGGTTCCGGAACGAGGCTTGACAGTGGCATTTCCGTTCCGGAACGGTTCCTCCCGTTTCGGAACGCCTGGGCCATTTCAGGCCCTTGTTCCGAAACGGTAGCACCCGTTCCGATACGGCCTGCCCAGATTACAAAAAATTTGCTGGTTTATCACATAATTGACCTATCGAACATGCTCCAAATGCAACCAAATCATACCAGCAAGTCATTCAACAATCAAGGAACATAATTGCATCAACCAAACATCAACATTGCATCAATTATGAAAATCCCCAAATCTATAGGCATGCTTCCTACTTAGAAAACCATTCGAGCCTCAAAATACCAAAACAATCTCATAAAGGCCAAATACAAGAACCAACAATATCAACAACATAAATCCAACTTAGGGAGTCCAAAACATCTCCCAAATCAACAACATAGGTCCCCCATTGCCAAATACCCCAAAGCTAATTGATTTAGGAAAATGTTCACCATACATGAGCTTAAATCTCCACTTGGATGCTTGACTTCCTTGCTGCCCCAAAATGCACTTCAATGCTCTGCATTATTGGTTTAAGAAAAGAGAGAGCGTAAGCAAAAGCTTAGTGAGGAATGCTCATCAAAACCACACAACAATGCATTTATAAAACATCTTTATAAACCTTTAATCAATCATCATTTGCACATGCACTTAAGCATTTAAAACAAGCAATTCATGCTTCAAACTCATATCATGTCATATTGGCATCAAGTGATACTTCAACATAAGATCCACACATGGACTTTTAAACACCATTGTGATCTTACAATTTCCAAGGACCACACATGGACTTTTAAACACCATTGTGTCCTTAACAAGAATCATTCATGGACTTTTAAACACCATGACAAGGACCACACAAGGACTTTTAAACACCTTTGTGTCCTTAACAAGAATCTCCCAAGGACTTTTAAACACCTTGGAGTTCTTAAATAACAAGGCTTACACAAGGAATTTTAACCACCTTTGTAACCTTAACCAAGAACCAACCATGGACTTTTAAACACCATGTTGTTCTTAAAAACACAAGACTCACCCAAGGAATTTTAACCACCTTGGTGATCTTAACCAAGAACCAACCATGGACTTTTAACCACCATGTTGTTCTTAAATAAACAAGGCTCACACAAGGACTTTTAACCACCTTTGTGACCTTAACCATCACTTGCCAATATGCATCATTAACAACAATATTCCACTGTTTTAAAGCATTTACCAAAGCCATAATCATCATGCATCATTATGCATCAAAACCACATTTAACAATGTTCAAAAACAAGAATCTCTTACCTTGAGCATTCTTCAATACATGGCTTATAAAATCCGCAACTAACATGCTAAAATATGCTTTCAAAACAGAATTTAAAACATGCAAACAACCACATTGCATACAACCAATCCATGGTTCATCATCAAGAGAGTTTTTCCGAAAACTTACTCTTGAGCTTAGTTAAGTTGCTTAGACTTAAACTAAGCTCCCAAACCTTCAAAACATTGGTTTCAAAGCTGAAAACCAAATTCCACTCACCGATTCCGTTTCGCCACTTGCCGAAACACCAATCAAGCTTCCGGATCCCCACCACTTGGATCCAAAGATGACTCCCCTGTTTTAAACACATCAAAGTAGAGGATTAATGCATCATCATGCATTAATATCTTCAATGAAAGCACCTAAACCCGCTGCTCTCATCCACACTCCATTTTCGGCTACCAAACACAACCGAAAATGCATTCAAACAACTCCACAACACTACCCAACCATGATCCATCAAATCTAAACATCCTTAAACATCAATTAACATCCAAAAAGGATCTAACATCACCCTTATACCTCCAGCTATAACAGATCATCAAGATCACTCCAAAAACAACCAAGAACTCAAGCAAAACTTAGGAAAATCAACCTATTCGGGATTGCATTGATTAAACCTCAACTTCACATCAATTTAACATTCATTTAACATCAAAAAGATACCTCAAATCACTGCTTAAACAGATCATACGAATTTTATCAAAAATCAACCAAATCTTGCATTTTAAGCCAAAATCAAGAACACAACCATAAAACCTTTTATAAAACACAAATTAAGGATTGAGAACTTGGGAATTTCAGTAAAGAACTGAGAGTTTAGAGGAGAAGGACGTTCATACCTCCAAACTTGAGTTTCTCCCTTTTTAGAATCAAAATGCTTGAAGATCCAATTAGCAAATGATAAGGTTTTGATGAAGAGATGATTGAAGATCAAAAGGGAATTGAAATGTGATATTTAGGTGACAAAACCAGAGGGAAAAGTTCTGGAGAAATGTTTTTGGTTTGAGAGAAAAGATGAGAGAAAATGAAAATGGAAATATGGAAAAGTTAGTTAGGAAATGGCAAAATATCTTCCCTCCTTTTTAGTTTTATTTAAAAACCATTAATAAATCATTTAATATTTAGGAAAAATCTGGAGAAACTCCCAATGGGTAAATAGCTCCTTAAAGATTCAAAGTTTCAATCATTTTTAAAACTGTCACGCAGTTTTCAAAAATTACATTTTGGTCACTAGCCAAAATGTCACCATTCCAAACCTCATTTTGTAAAATTGATTTCACCATTCTCTTATATATAATAAAAGAGGATTTTAAAACATTTTTTCCATATTTTTAATGCAACCCGAACTAGGCTTTCCTAATTTCACCTTTTTATATTCGAACCGCACTTCGACCGAACCGGTCCAAACCCAAAACTTCTAAGCCCAAAACCGGGGCGTTACAACTCTCCCCCCCTTAAGAAATTTCGTCCTCGAAATTTACCTGAAGGAAAGAGATACGAGAACTGCTTCAACATGTCATCCTTCCGTTCCCACGTGGCTTCTTCAACACCACGATGCTTCCACAACACCTTTACCAACTCAATGGTCTTGCCTCGAAGAACCTTACTATCCGAATCCAGAACCTTCACCGGTTCCTCATCATAGGTCAAATCCGGATTCAATTCCACTTCTTCCACAGGCATCACATGTGAAGGATCCGATCTATACTTCCGGAGCATAGAAACATGAAACACATCATGAATCTTCTCCAACTCTTGAGGTAGCCTCAACTTGTACGCAACAGGACCCACACACTCAATCACCTCGTATGGTCCAATGTACCTAGGACTCAACTTACCCTTCCGGCCAAACCTCATCACCTTTTTCCAAGGCAAAACCTTCAAAAACACACGGTCACCCACCGCATACTCAATCTCCTTACGCTTCAAATCCGCGTAAGACTTTTGCCGATCAGAAGCTGCCTTCAAACGCTCACAAATGAGCTTCACCTTCTCGGTGGTTCCTTTCAACAAAGCCGGCATCGAAACCAACTTCTGACCCGTTTCAGCCCAACACAAAGGAGTCCTACACTTCCTCCCGTACAAAGCCTCATAAGGTGCCATTTGAATACTTGCTTGATAACTATTGTTATAGGCAAACTCCACCAAACGCAAATGTTTCTCCCAAGAGCCTTGGAACTCAATCACGTAACACCTCAACATATCCTCTAAAATCTGGATAACACGCTCGGACTGACCATCCGACTGAGGATGATAAGATGTACTGAAATTCAACCGTGTACCCAAAGCTTGATGCAAACACTGCCAGAAACGCGATGTAAACCTCGGATCCCTATCTGACACAATCGACTTTGGCACACCATGCAGCCGCACAATCTCAGCAATATACAGCTCCGCAAGCTTATCCAAAGAAAACGTAGTATGCACAGGCAAGAAATGCGCACACTTCGTCAGGCGATCTACAATCACCCACACCGAATTCTTCTTTGATGGTGACAAGGGTAAACCAGATACAAAATCCATGGTAATCCTTTCCCACTTCCATTCAGGGATTCTCAACGGTCGCAACAACCCTGAAGGAAACTGATGCTCAGCCTTAACTCGCTGACACACCATACACTTGCTCACAAACTCCGCAACATCCTTCTTCAAACCCACCCAATAGTACTCATCACGCAGATCACGATACATCTTAGTACTACCAGGGTGCATAGCAAAAGGACTACTATGACCTTCAGTCAGAATAGCAAGCCTCAACTCAGCGTCATTGGGCACTACTATCCGACTCCCAAAGCACAACACTCCATCATCATTAAAGCTGAAATCTGAAGGCCTACCCTCCGCCATATCCTGAACATGCGGTACCAAGGAATCATCCAACAACTGCTTTTCCTTGATCAACTGAACCAAAGATGGTTTCACTTGCAACTCAGCCACAAGACCACCATCGCGCGAAATACTCAAACTGGCAAACATAGCCCTCAACTCAACAACTACCTTCCTACTCAAGGCATCCGCTACCACATTAGCCTTTCCAGGGTGATACTCAATCGTCAAATCATAATCCTTGAGCAACTCCACCCAACGCCGTTGTCTAAGATTCAACTCCTTCTGAGACATCAGATACTTCAAACTCTTGTGATCCGTGTACACAGTATACTTCTCACCATACAGGTAATGTCTCCAGATCTTCAAAGCAAAAACCACCGCAGCCAACTCAATGTCATGCGTAGGATAATTGCGCTCATGCACTTTCAACTGCCACGATGCATAAGCCACCACCTTACCCTCTTGCATCAACACACATCCCAAACCAACATAGAACGCATCACTGTAGACCACAAACTCTTTCTCTGATTCAGGTTGAACCAAGATAGGAGCTTGCGTCAAAGCTGCCTTAAGCTTCTCAAAAGCCTGCTGTCTCGCTTCCATCACATCTTTCCGCAGCAACTTTGTCAAAGGTGCAACAATCTTAGAAAACCCATCCACAAACCTCCGGTAGTATCCCGCCAAACCAAGGAAACTACGAACCTCATGAACGGACTTAGGAACCTTCCAATTCATCAATGCCTCAATCTTCTGAGGATCAACACGAATCCCCTCAGCAGAAACCACATGCCCAAGAAACACCACCTCACTTAACCAGAACTCACACTTGCTCAGCTTGGCATAAAGCTGATTCTCCAACAAAGCTTGCAACACAATCCTCAAATGCTCTTCATGCTCCTCCTCAGTACGCGAGTACACGAGGATATCATCAATGAACACCACAACAAACTTATCCAGGTATTCATGAAACACACGATTCATCATGTCCATGAAAGCTGCTGGAGCATTTGTCAAACCAAACGGCATCACAAGAAACTCATAATGCCCATACCTTGTCCTGAAAGCTATCTTAGGCACATCCACATCCTTCTCCTTCAACTGGTAATACCCTGACCTCAAGTCAATCTTAGAGAATACAGCTGCTCCCCGAAATTGATCAAAGAGATCATCAATTCTCGGCAAAGGATACCGATTCTTGATAGTCAACTTGTTCAGCTGACGATAATCAATGCACATTCTCATAGTGCCATCCTTCTTCTTCACAAACAAGACCGGTGCACCCCAAGGTGACACACTCGGCCGAATGAAACCATGATCGAGCAACTCTTGCAATTGCGTCTTCAGCTCCTTCAACTCTTTGGGTGCCATTCTATAAGGGGTAATGGACACAAGAGTTGTATTCTCATACAACTCAATCCCAAACTCCACTTCACGATTAGGAGGTAATCCAGGCAACTCCTCAGGAAACACACCAGGAAACTCTTTTACAACCCTGATATCTTGCACACGCAACTCCTTAGAGCTAGGATTCATCACAAATGCTAGGTAAGCTTCACAACCTTGCCTCAGCATCCGGCTCGCCTCCAAAGTAGACACCACATTGACAAGAAACTTCACATTCTCACCAACCACAACTACCTCATAATCATCCGCAAGCTTCAACGAAACTCGCTTATTCTCACAATCCACTACAGCACGATGCTCAGCAAGCCAATCCATACCAAGGATTACATCAAAACCATAGAAAGGTAACTCCATAAGGTCAACATGGAAAACATGATCTTGAACAACCAAAGGACATCTTCTATATAGCTTTCGAGTCACAACAGTCTCACCAAAAGAACTAGTGACACGCACACCAACATCCAAAGACTCAACAGGCAAACCAAGCAATTCAGCATGCTTACACAATATGTATGAGTGCGTAGATCCAGAATCAATCAAGGAAAGTAATGACAAGGATTGCAAAGTAAAAGTACCTGGAATCACATCCGCGTCATTCCTCCCCTCCCGCTGAGCATATACCCTGGCTTTCCCGCCACCCTCAGGCTGAATAGCCACAACATGGGCCACACCTCGACCACCTTCCTCTCTCCGTTGAAAATTACCATGGCCGCGCCCACGACCTCTCTGTGGTGCAACAACAACAAGAGCACGCACTTGGCCACCAGCCAACATAGGACACTCTCTCCTCATGTGATCCGTAGATCCACAGTTCCAGCACACATTACCCGCTGCCACAACAGGAGCTTGCACCTCCCTCACAGCTCGAGGACAATCACGTTTCATATGGCCCCGCGAACCACAAGTCCAACATGTACTCAGATCAACTCTAGCGTTGCCTCCCCGAGCAGGCGCACCACCACCCCGCTTAGCTGAGGACTGATACTTCCGATCACGTCCCCTCTTGTTCCGTCCACCACCGGAACTATATTCAGCAGCTCGCTTACCAGCACTTGACCCAGCACTTCTAGCAGATAAACCCAAGTTCATCTCAATATCCTTTGCTCGACAAACCAGCACATCGAAATCATCATACTCGGTAGCCAGCACATACATCTTTACATCCGTCACTAAACCATAACGGAACCTTTCACACCTCTCCCGCTCATCCTGGACAAGCTCAGGTGCATACTGACTGAGTCGAACAAACTGTACCTCATACTCAGCCACAGTCATGCTCCCCTGGGTAAGAGACATGAACTCCCTCTTCTTTTCATCTAGGTACCTCACACCAAGATACCTTCTCTTGAACGCGTTCTGGAAGAACGTCCAAGTTACATCAGCTTCCTCCATCCCAGCGATAGTGGTTGTCCACCACGTATAAGCATCATCTTGCAGCAATGATACTACACAGCCCAGCTTCTGAACATCAGTGCAACTCATCTGACCCAAGATTCTCTTGGTACTCTCTAACCAAGACTCTGAACCTTCAGCTGACAAACCCCTGAACTCAGTCCCTCCCAGACTGCGTAGACGTTCCAAGGGTAGTCTGACTCCAGCATCTCCCTGATGCTCAGCTCCTTGAGCTCCAGCTACTGCCGCTCGAAAGGCACCATCAATAGCTTGCACTAACATAGACATGTCAGGAATAGGTTGCCCCTGACCAGCTTCAGGTCCAGCGACCCCAGCACCAGCTACCACATCAGCTCTTTCACCCTCAGCACCACCACCACCAGGCGGAGGAGGTAAATCCATAGCATTCTCAGCATTCTCTTCGTTTTCATTTTGAGCCATAGCTCGCGTATTCACTCTTAACTCTCTACGAGGTGCCATACTCTAACAATACAATCACAATGCAATAAAACAAAATCAGGCTCAACAAGGTAAGCAATCCAAGTACTCAAGCTCATTTTAACTGAAAAACAACATCATTACATTAGCTTTGATTTGGCAATGGGTACCCACAACATGCTTCACCCCAGCATACACCACAATTGTAACATATATACAATTCACTCAACATGCTTTCACTCAACAAGCATACGAAGCATACATACATTAAATCATCCACATAATCATTCCCAATTACTCGAGAACTCAGATCTGATACCACCAAATGTAACCCCCTTAACCTGGCCTAGACGGTTGACCCGAATTAAGAAGATTACACGGGGAAAATCAAAGTCAACCCGAAAGTCAACCTTGATTAACGACCCTTTTTTTTCTTTTTAAAACTTATCTAGATACACATTAACCCTAGTCATGTTCACAAGAACAACATACTCAGAGATCATAACAACCGGTGATCATTCAGGGACCCAAATGCATAAATTACAACTTTAGGGACCAAAATGTAAATTCTGTAAATTATAAGGACTTACCCCAAATTAAAGTTACCAACTTAAAATTAATCATCTTTCATGCTTCTCTGCCAAATTTCAGCTCAAACGGACATCTCAAACTCATTCAATTGCAATAACAAGTTTCAGGACCAAAACGCAAACATTTCAAAACATTTAACCATCAAATTCAGAGCCCAACGGTCGAGTGTTCCGAAACAGGGAGGACCTGTTCCGAAACGTGGGACCGAAACTGGTTCCGGAACGAGGCTTGGCAGTGGCATTTCCGTTCCGGAACGGTTCCTCCCGTTTCGGAACGCCTGGGCCATTTCAGGCCCCTGTTCCGAAACGGTAGCACCCGTTCCGATACGGCCTGCCCAGATTGCAGAAAATTTGATGGTTTATCACATAATTGACCTATCGAACATGCTCCAAATGCAACCAAATCATACCAACAAGTCATTCAACAATCAAGGAACATAATTGCATCAACCAAACATCAACATGGCATCAATTATGAAAATCCCCAAATCTATAGGCATGCTTCCTACTTAGAAAACCATTCGAGCCTCAAAATACCAAAACAATCTCATAAAGGCCAAATACAAGAACCAACAATTTCAACAACATAAATCCAACTTAGGGAGTCCAAAACATCTCCCAAATCAACAACATAGGTCCCCCATTGCCAAATACCCCAAAGCTAATTGATTTAGGAAAATGTTCACCATACATGAAATTAAATCTCCACTTGGATGCTTGACTTCCTTGCTGCCCCAAAATGCACTTCAATGCTCTGCATTATTGGTTTAAGAAAAGAGAGAGCGTAAGCAAAAGCTTAGTGAGGAATGCTCATCAAAACCACACAACAATGCATTTATAAAACATCTTTATAAACCTTTAATCAATCATCATTTGCACATGCACTTAAGCATTTAAAACAAGCAATTCATGCTTCAAACTCATATCATGTCATATTGGCATCAAGTGATACTTCAACATAAGATCCACACATGGACTTTTAAACACCATTGTGATCTTACAATTTCCAAGGACCACACATGGACTTTTAAACACCATTGTGTCCTTAACAAGAATCATTCATGGACTTTTAAACACCATGACAAGGACCACACAAGGACTTTTAAACACCTTTGTGTCCTTAACAAGAATCTCCCAAGGACTTTTAAACACCTTGGAGTTCTTAAATAACAAGGCTTACACAAGGAATTTTAACCACCTTTGTAACCTTAACCAAGAACCAACCATGGACTTTTAAACACCATGTTGTTCTTAAAAACACAAGACACACCCAAGGAATTTTAACCACCTTGGTGATCTTAACCAAGAACCAACCATGGACTTTTAACCACCATGTTGTTCTTAAATAAACAAGGCTCACACAAGGACTTTTAACCACCTTTGTGACCTTAACCATCACTTGCCAATATGCATCATTAACAACAATATTCCACTGTTTTAAAGCATTTACCAAAGCCATAATCATCATGCATCATTATGCATCAAAACCACATTTAACAATGTTCAAAAACAAGAATCTCTTACCTTGAGCATTCTTCAATACATGGCTTATAAAATCCGCAACTAACATGCTTAAATATGCTTTCAAAACAGAATTTAAAACATGCAAACAACCACATTGCATACAACCAATCCATGGTTCATCATCAAGAGAGTTTTTCCGAAAACTTACTCTTGAGCTTAGTTAAGTTGCTTAGACTTAAACTAAGCTCCCAAACCTTCAAAACATTGGTTTCAAAGCTGAAAACCAAATTCCACTCACCGATTCCGTTTCGCCACTTGCCGAAACACCAATCAAGCTTCCGGATCCCCACCACTTGGATCCAAAGATGACTCCCCTGTTTTAAACACATTAAAGCAGAGGATTAATGCATCATAATGCATTAATATCTTCAATGAAAGCACCTAAACCCGCTGCTCTCATCCACACTCCATTTTCGGCTACCAAACACAACCGAAAATGCATTCAAACAACTCCACAACACTACCCAGCCATGATCCATCAAATCTAAACATCCTTAAACATCAATTAACATCCAAAAAGGATCTAACATCACCCTTATACCTCCAGCTATAACAGATCATCAAGATCACTCCAAAAACAACCAAGAACTCAAGCAAAACTTAGGAAAATCAACCTATTCGGGATTGCATTGATTAAACCTCAACTTCACATCAATTTAACATTCATTTAACATCAAAAAGATACCTCAAATCACTGCTTAAACAGATCATACGAATTTTATCAAAAATCAACCAAATCTTGCATTTTAAGCCAAAATCAAGAACACAACCATAAAACCTTTTATAAAACACAAATTAAGGATTGAGAACTTTGGAATTTCAGTAAAGAACTGAGAGTTTAGAGGAGAAGGACGTTCATACCTCCAAACTTGAGTTTCTCCCTTTTTAGAATCAAAATGCTTGAAGATCCAATTAGCAAATGATAAGGTTTTGATGAAGAGATGATTGAAGATCAAAAGGGAATTGAAATGTGATATTTAGGTGAAAAAATCAGAGGGAAAAGTTCTGGAGAAATGTGTTTGGTTTGAGAGAAAAGATGAGAGAAAATGAAAATGGAAATATGGAAAAGTTAGTTAGGAAATGGCAAAATATCTTCCCTCCTTTTTAGTTTTATTTAAAAACCATTAATAAATCATTTAATATTTAGGAAAAATCTAGAGAAACTCCCAATGGGTAAATAGCTCCTTAAAGATTCAAAGTTTCAATCCTTTTTAAAACTGTCACGCAGTTTTCAAAAATTACATTTTGGTCACTAGCCAAAATGTCACCCTTCCAAACCTCATTTTGTAAAATTGATTTTACCATTCTCTTATATATAATAAAAGAGGATTTTAAAACATTTTTCCATATTTTTAATGCAACCCGAACTAGGCTTTCCTAATTTCACCTTTTTATATTCGAACCGCACTTCGACCGAACCGGTCCAAACCCAAAACTTCTATGCCCAAAACCGGGGCGTTACAGCCTAAGAAAAGAATGAAGGTAGAGGAGAAAAAGAAGAGAAACCGAGACGAAAACCCAAAAGGCACTTTGGGGCAAATGAGCGAAATTCAGAAGAGGCGCTTTCAACCACAAATTTAGAGAAACAAAGGCCCAAAGGTTGAGGGGCACGACGCGAGGTGGAACGTCGAAGAGCCAGTGAGGCTAAATTACCGTGATGGGGCACCATTGTCCGTGGAGGAACTAAGGTCTTCACGTAGAGAGGTTCAAACCGAGGTCACTCGACTCGAATATATGAACAAAGAACGAGCGGCAGAAGATTAGGGGCCAGTTTTGTCGAGACACGAGATTGATAAGTGGTGGTAGTCCTGTAACACTCCCATCCCGGCCTGGTAGACAACCGGGTCGGAGAGCGTTACCGGAACGATGCAGAAATCTTTTAATTATTTAATCTCAATGATCTTCTTAATGTCATGACTTATTGCAATTTATGAAACCCTTTTTTTTAAAAAAAAAACCTATTCAACTTAGTAACTGAGTCCTTTACTCCCCATCTTATAATCTTTACCGGGTTTACGAATTAATACTTTTAAACTTGTAGAATCCAAAAGAAGCTGCCCGTACCGGAACACCCTAAGCCGTTTCGGTACGGCTTTGACTATGGTTAGTGTTTTGACCTTTTCTTCCTGACCGTTTCGATACGGCTTGACCCGTATCGGTACGGGTTGACCGACCTTGACTTGACTTAGACCCGTTCCGAAACCATTTTCGAAACAAGGGTCGACAGTGGTGAAAGTGTTCCGAAACGGCATCATTTCGTTTCGGTACAGGGGTCGACAG
The DNA here is from genome assembly GCA_958450335.1 of Hibiscus tridactylites. NCBI lineage: Eukaryota > Viridiplantae > Streptophyta > Magnoliopsida > Malvales > Malvaceae > Hibiscus > Hibiscus tridactylites. Next base: position 69,764,460 of record OY288277.1, read on the forward strand.
TAGCAAATCTGTTCCGAAACGGCATCACCTCGTTTCGGAACGCTCTGTCTCATAGGCTTATTTTTGGTTAGCCGTACCGGAACGCCATCACCCGTTCCGATACGGTGACCTGTAATAGCAGAACTTTATCTGGTTTTTATTACTTTTACCATACCAAACCATGTCCGATTAAGCCGAAACTTTGTATACAACTTATTTCAACTAATATTTACCAGCATACAAATTTCCATGGGCATTCCACTAAGTTTGCCCCATTTTTACCATAATACCAAAAGCATGTCATGAACTAGTTTAGCCATAAGTTTAGTTAGTCATATTAAAGCCTTTGAGCTTATTACAAAATAGACAAGCCTTTGTTACCACAAAAAGAGCATAGTGACTATGATAGCTACCTTGCCACTTCACTAGGAGTTATAATGTAAGTACTTTACTTGATATGGAGTAGTGACTTGTCTTGCAACCGATCCGATTCTTCAAGAAACAACCTCCTAACCTGAGAATGCATGAAGACAAATACATTAGGCTCTCAAGCCTAGTGAGGTAATCAAATAATTACAAATAAAGAATGTCATGAGTACACCATTATAAATTTATATGGACATCTTAATGCTTAGCATATACACATGATTGATTTGTATAAAACTTAAACAATCATAAATCTTCCTTGGATGGAATTAAATTCATGGATACTCGAATTCCCCCGCCTCGCCAAAACATAGATGGTCTTATTCCCTCCGCCTCACCAAATGACCAATAACAACACATCCCTCCGCCTCGCCAATCATCATAGGCCTTAGCCTTAGGACCGTAGTCCACCCGAAACACTGAGCTCATGAATTCTATGGCATGCCAATTGTATCCCGAGTTATTCCAATCCAAGGCATATCATATTCATAATTTCCAATGAATCACAATAGAACAATGACATGATGATTTCATAATTTCAACATAGATAATAACTCTTGCACATATACTTGACATAAAATTTCATGGCAATGCTTACCTCAATGGCAATGTACACTAACTATAGTCAATGCTTAAATAATGACTTACCGACACTTACCCAAGTGTCCAATTTATTATCCGATGCTTTCGCCTTGAAAGTAATGTTTAGCGAAACGATAATAAACACTAAATGACAATCCGGGAAGGCGTTTCGCCTAACCAGAAACTTCGATTACACTCACCCTGACAACCCGCAGCTTCAAGGTTCTCGAATGGAAATTCCTTTGCTTTTAGCTTGATATGGAGATGGTGTAGCTTCTATTCCATCTCCTTGAGCTAGGAAATATTAATGGAAGATCATTAGAATCGATATTTCGATATCGAAATCCATATAACAATACCACAACGGGTATCCGATTCAATATGAACAACTTATCGAAATACCTATGAATCAATCAAACCCTAACTTAAGATTGAAGCTAATTAACCATGGAATCTCATAATTAACTAAGAGATATAGCTTACCCGGTTACTAGGGATGATTCGAGATTGATCAAGTCAAGGATTTACAAAGCTTGAAACTCCTTCAAAGGAGGTGTGTGCTTAGGTAAAGATGAAGAAGATGGTGATATATTCCTAAGGCAATTTTCGGTGGATAACATAAAGCCTAGCACCAATTTAATTTATGAGCTTTCCTTCTCTTGAAGGAAAGAAACCTGATAACTCCACGTATAGAGTAATTTAAATTACTATTGGTCCAATTACTTAATTGGTCCCTCACCTTCCTAACTTTCCCAAATTGTCCCTTTATTTCTTAATTCTTACAATATGGTCACTAGATGCTTGATATTACATAATAAACTTAAATTCGAATGCTTTTAGGCCTGATTAACATTTGATAACCATAATAAGCTTGCTAGAGGAACCTCTAAAGTTTTATCGGACTAAGAGTTTTCCCATCGCCGAAATGAATTCCGACTAGGGCGACTTTCGGGGTGTTACAACTCTCCCCCCCTTAAGAAAATTCGTCCTCGAATTTTTTTTACCTGAATTGAAAAGATGCGGATATTGTTGCGTCATAACCTCTTCGGGTTCCCAGGTGGCTTCTTCAATCTTGTGACTCCTCCAAAGTACCTTAACCAAAGGTACAGTCTTGTTACGAAGCCGTTTTGTTTCCTTAGCAAGAATTTGCACCGGCTCTTCTTCATAGGATAAGTCTGACCTAAGTTCCACAGATTCAGGTTCCACAACGTGTGAGGGATCAGATCGGTACTTCCGAAGCATTGATACATGGAAGACATCATGGATTATATTCAACTCTGAAGGCAGAAGGAGTCGATATGCCACCGGGCCGACCTTTTCAACTATTTCAAAGGGTCCAATAAAACGAGGGCTCAACTTTCCCTTCTTGCCAAATCTCAAAACTTTCTTCCATGGCGATACTTTAAGAAAGGCTTTTTCTCCCACTTCGTATTGAATGTCTCTTCTTTTAAGATCAGCATAAGGTTTTTGTCGATCAAATGCAGCTTTAAGGCGATCGTGAATAATAGTAACTCGCTCCTCGGTCTCACGAAGTAATTCAGGGCCTAATACCTTTCCTTCACCCAGCTCAGACCAACACAAAGGCGTTATACAACGTCTACCATACAGTGCTTCGTACGGTGCCATTTGAATGGACGCTTGATAGCTGTTATTATAAGCAAATTCAACAAGAGGTAAGGACTTCTCCCACGTCCCACCGAAGTCAATAATGCAAGCACGAAGCATGTCCTCCAAAATCTGAATAACTCTTTCTGATTGGCCATCAGTCTGAGGGTGAAAGGCTGTACTAAGGTTAACTCTTGTGCCCAGGGCTCCTTGTAAAGTCCTCCAAAATCGAGATGCAAATCGCGGATCTCGATCTGAAATGATAGATTCAGGCACACCATGAAGCCGGATCACTTCCTTAATGTACAAGCCAGCTAGCTTAGCGAGTCCGTAGTCCATTCTGATAGGTATGAAATGGGCTGACTTTGTAAATCGATCTACAATAACCCAAATAGCATCATGCTTGGCAGGGGTTAATGGTAGACCACTAACAAAGTCTATGGTGATCTTTTCTCATTTCCACTTCGGTGGATCAATGGGTTGTAAAAGCCCGGTAGGAGCACAATGTTCTGCCTTAACTCGTTGACAAGTAAGACACTTCGAGATATGGTCAACAATAGCCTGCTTCATGCCTGGCCACCAAAAAAGCTCACGTAAGTCCTTATACATTTTCACAGACCCCGAGTGTACAGAGAAAGAGCTTGAGTGTGCCTCGGCAAGAATATCCTTACGGAGAGTTTCATCATTTGGTACACAAACACGATCATGAAAGCATAGGAGTCCCTCAGCATTAATTCTGAAATCCGGGTTATCAGATAATTTAGAAACGATGGTTTGAAGCTCGGGATCTTGTTCTTGCAAATCTTTGATTCGAGAAATAATAGTAGACTAAACCTGAAGTTCAGCTACGAGACATTAATGTTTTCGAAGTCTGAAATGAGCATTAACTGCTCGAGGAGCTACAAGAAAGAAAATGGCAATAATGAATCATTACTCCTTAATATACTTATAACTTTAACTTCATGAACAGACTTACCAGGCAAAGGTTTGCGGCTGAGTGCATCAGCTACAACGTTGGCCTTCCCCGGATGATAATCAATGACTAAATCATAGTCCTTAAGAAGTTCCATCCATCTTCGCTGTCGCAAATTTAGCTCCTTCTGCGTTAACAAATACTTGAGGCTTTTATGATCCGTGAAAAGATAGCATTTCTCTCCATAAAGGTATTGCCTCCAGATTTTCAATGCAAAAACCACCGCAGCCAATTCTAGGTCATGTGTGGGATAATTCACCTCATGAGGCTTAAGTTGCCTTGAAGCGTAAGCAATAACCTTACCTTCTTGCATCAATACACACCCTAACCCAAGATGTGAAGCGTCACTATAAACAGTATAGTCTTTTCCAGACTCAGGCTGAGCCAGGACATGTGCATGGGTTAGGACTTGTTTCAGTTGATCAAAACTTCGCTGCTGATCTTTGGTCCATGTAAAAGGTGTCTCCTTCCGCAACAATTTTGTCAAAGGAGCAGCTAGCATAGAGAATCCCTTTACGAACCTACGGTAATATCCCGCAAGTCCAAGAAAACTCCTAACTTCACCTACATTCTTAGGTGGGTGCCAATCTAACACAGCTTGTATTTTCTTCGGGTCCACATGAATGCCCGAGGCCGACACAACGTGCCCCAAAAAGGATACTTCGGCGAGCCAAAACTCACACTTAGAAAATTTTGCATACAACTGCTTCTCTCTTAGAGTTTGGAGTACAATTCGAAGATGATCTCGATGTTCTGCTTCATTCTTTGAATAGATCAAGATGTCATCTATGAAGACCACAACAAACTTATCCAGATAAGGTCTAAACACACGATTCATTAGATCCATAAAAGCTGCAGGTGCATTCATCAGTCCGAAAGGCATTACTAAGAATTCGTAATGTCCATATCTTGTACGAAATGCTGTTTTGGGCACGTCACACTCCTTGACTCTCATCTGATAGTATCCCGACCTTAAATCAATCTTAGAGAACACGGAAGCATCTTTTAACTGATCAAACAAATCATCAATTCTCGGCAGAGGATACTTATTCTTGATGGTAATTTTATTTAGTTGTCTGTAGTCAATGCATAAACGCATCGAACCATCCTTCTTCTTAACAAAAAGGACCGGAGCTCCCCAAGATGAAGAACTGGGTCTAACAAAGCCCTTATTCATAAGGTCTTGGATTTGAGTTTTTAACTCTTTTAACTCCACGGCTGCCATTCTATAAGGTGCAATAGAGATGGGTGCAATCCCAGGTTGCACTTCAATACCAAATTCAACTTCACGAGTTGGGGGCAGTCCCGGAAGCTCATTTGAAAAAACATCCAGAAATTCATTCACCGTGTCAATATCATTAATCTGAGGTTCATTCTTGGGCTCAATGGTCAGTGTACATAGCATAGAATTCCGAGATTCCATCAAAATTATTCTTTCCTTGCCCAGTCCTTGAAGATACAACTTCCACTTACCACAATCTACCCATGCTTGATGTTTACCAAGCCAATCCATTCCTAGAATCGCATCAAACTCGTGGATTGGCAAGACCAAGAAATCTGCAGGGAACGGAATTCCTTGAATCAAGATTGGGCAATTCTTACAAACTAGGTTCAAAACAACACAATCGCCCAAGGGATTTGTTACAGACATCTTTGTTTCTAAAGGTTCACTAGACATCTTATGCTTCTTCATCAACTCCAGACGTATAAAAGAGTGTGTAGATCCAGGGTCAATTAATACATACAAAGAACATGAATATAACATAACGGTACCTGCTATGACATCAGGCTCATCCTCCTCCTCACGACTCCTTACATGATACATTTGTGCTGAAGCTTTCGACTCTTGTTTGTTGTTCTGCTTCCCAGATCCACCTGGCCTTCCCGAGGTCCCCGACTGTACTTGCCTCGCCCCTTTTCCCCGAAAAGACTGAGCAGGTGATGAAGTATCCCCTAGCACATCAACTGTCTTTGACGGGTTCTGGGGACAGTCTCTGATGAAATGCCCCTGCTCTCCACAGAAGAAGCACGCTCCTGTCTGCCTGCGACAATGCCCTGCTACATGTCGCTTTTGACAAAAGTTACAAACTGGATGCTGCACACCTCGGTTAGCACCTCCTGTAGTCTCCACAGAAGCCGCCTTGGACCAAGACTGAGTGATAGTCTGTGGTCTCTCAATATTCCCTGTACGGGTAGGCTGAGAGTATGAAGTCTGCTTCGAGCCCTGGTATTTGCCTTTCTTGTTCCATTTGGGAGGTCGGCAATCACTCCACGCCCTCTTCTCAGATTTATTAAACATGTTCCCCCTCTGGCTTTTCTGTGCAGCTTCGGTTGCCTTCACACGATTCACCACATCCTGATAATTTGTGATCCCCAGAGCAGTAAACATGGGCCGCAACTCATCACTCAACCCAGAAATGAACATTCGACACTTATCCTCTTCTTTCTTTATAAACTCAGCTCCATATCTGCAGTACTTACAAAAGTCGTGAATGTACTGCTCGATTGGTTTCCCTCCTTGCTTCAAATGGAGGAAGATGCTTCGCCTCTCCGCAAGATAGTACTCGCTGATGTACTTATTTCGGAATTCTTTAAGGAAAAATTCCCAGGTGAATGATTCTTCTGGAGCTGTAAGGGTAGTAGTCTCCCACCACATTAAAGCTTCATCTGTCAATAAGGCTATAGCGCATTCCAGCTTGTGTTCATCAGAACACTGTAATTGTTTATTTAAGATGCGAAGGGTATTATCCAACCAATACTCCGCTATCTCCGGGTTATCATCATCTTGACCCGTGAATGAATAAGCCCGCAACGAAGCCAATTTGTCTACAGGGGCTCTAACATACTGGGCAACAGGGGGATTAGGCTGGAATGGTGGTGTCGCTTGCATTGCAGTCATAAACTGCTTAAACATGTTGGCCATATTTTGATAACATTCGGCCTGAGAAGTAGGTGCTACAGGCTCAACAACCTATTCAGGAAGATCCTGCGGTTGCGGTGGATTCGGAGGATTCCCTCCTCCTACCTCCTCGCCATGAGTCGAGGAGCCAGCAGTTTGCTCATCTACGTGAGCTTCATTCGTCGCAGACATATCTATATGAAAAATCGGATTAGTCGACAAGTCACAATTTACACAAATAAAACTCCTAGTGGCAAGGTAACACAATAGACAATACCAGCACGCATATGTTTAATCCAGAACCGGCTAAACTCTAGCTCTGATATCACAATTGTAACACTCCCATCCCGGCCTGGTAGACAACCGGGTCGGAGAGCGTTACCGGTACGATGCGGAAATCTTTTAATTATTTAATCTCAATGATCTTCTTAATGTCATGACTTATTACAATTTATGAAACCCTTTTTTTTAAAACCTATTCGACTTAGTAACTGAGTCCTTTAGTCCCCATCTTATAATCTTTACCGGGTTTACGAATTAATACTTTTAAACTTGTAGAATCCAAAAGAAGCTGCCCATACCAGAACACCCTAAGCCGTTTCGGTACGGCTTTGACTATGGTTAGTGTTTTGACTTTTTCTTCCCAACCGTTTCGATACGGCTTGACTCGTATCGGTACGGGTTGACTGACCTTGACTTGACTTAGACCCGTTCCGAAACCAGTTTCGAAACAAGGGTCGACAGTGGTGAAAGTGTTCCGAAACGGCATTACATCGTTTCGGTACAGGGGTCGACGGTAGCAAATCTGTTCCGAAACGACATCACCTCGTTTCGGAACGCTCTGTCTCATAGGCTTATTTTTGGTTAGCCGTACCGGAACGCCATCACCCGTTCCGATACGGTGACCTGTAATAGCAGAATTTTATCTGGTTTTTATTACTTTTACCATACCAAACCATGTCCGATTAAGCCAAAACTTTGTATACAACTTATTTCAACTAATATTTACCAGCATACAAATTTCCATGGGCATTCCACTAAGTTTGCCCCATTTTTACCATAATACCAAAAGCATGTCATGAACTAGTTTAGCCATAAGTTTAGTTAGTCATATTAAAGCCTTTGAGCTTATTACAAAATAGACAAGCCTTTGTTACCACAAAAAGAGCATAGTGACTATGATAGCTACCTTTCCACTTCACTAGGAGTTATAATGTAAGTACTTTACTTGATATGGAGTAGTGACTTGTCTTGCAACCGATCCGATTCTTCAAGAAACAACCTCCTAACCTGAGAATGCATGAAGACAAATACATTAGGCTCTCAAGCCTAGTGAGGTAATCAAATAATTACAAATAAAGAATGTCATGAGTACACCATTATAAATTTATATGGACATCTTAATGCTTAGCATATACACATGATTGATTTGTATAAAACTTAAACAATCATAAATCTTCCTTGGATGGAATTAAATTCATGGATACTCGAATTCCCCCGCCTCGCCAAAACATAGATGGTCTTATTCCCTCCGCCTCACCAAATGACCAATAACAACACATCCCTCCGCCTCGCCAATCATCATAGGCCTTAGCCTTAGGACCGTAGTCCACCCGAAACACTGAGCTCATGAATTCTATGGCATGCCAATTGTATCCCGAGTTATTCCAATCCAAGGCATATCATATTCATAATTTCCAATGAATCACAATAGAACAATGACATGATGATTTCATAATTTCAACATAGATAATAACTCTTGCACATATACTTGACATAAAATTTCATGGCAATGCTTACCTCAATGGCAATGTACACTAACTATAGTCAATGCTTAAATAATGACTTACCGACACTTACCCAAGTGTCCAATTTATTATCCGATGCTTTCGCCTTGAAAGTAATGTTTAGCGAAACGATAATAAACACTAAATGACAATCCGGGAAGGCGTTTCGCCTAACCAGAAACTCCGATTACACTCACCCTGACAATCCGCAGCTTCAAGGTTCTCAAATGGAAATTCCTTTGCTTTTAGCTTGAGATGGAGATGGTGTAGCTTCTATTCCTTCTCCTTGAGCTAGGAAATATTAATGGAAGATCATTAGAATCGATATTTCGATATCGAAATCCATATAACAATACCACAACGGGTATCCGATTCAATATGAACAACTTATCAAAATACCTATGAATCAATCAAACCCTAACTTAAGATTGAAGCTAATTAACCATGGAATCTCATAATTAACTAAGAGATATAGCTTACCCGATTACTAGGGATGATTCGAGATTGATCAAGTCAAGGATTTACAAAGCTTGAAACTCCTTCAATGGAGGTGTGTGCTTAGGTAAAGATGAAGAAGATGGTGATATATTCCTAAGGCAATTTTCGGTGGATAACATAAAGCCTAGCACCAATTTAATTTATGAGCTTTCCTTCTCTTGAAGGATAGAAACCTGATAACTCCACGTATGGAGTAATTTAAATTACTATTGGTCCAATTACTTAATTGGTCCCTCACCTTCCTAACTTTCCCAAATTGTCCCTTTATTTCTTAATTCTTACAATATGGTCACTAGATGCTTGATATTACATAATAAACTTAAATTCGAATGCTTTTAGGCCTGATTAACATTTGATAACCATAATAAGCTTGCTAGAGGAACCTCTAAAGTTTTATCGGACTAAGAGTTTTCCCATCGCCGAAATGAATTCCGACTAGGCCAACTTTCGGGGTGTTACAAGTCCAAAGATAACAACCACCGACCCTAGAAAATGAAGAGAAACTAAATCCATGCATCTTTGCATTCTCATAAACACATGCATCCTTGCATCCTGAAATATGCTCATGCATCATCAATAGCTAGATATCACCCATGCTAGGAGCATGCTAAATCATATCGTCATAGCATCTTGTTTTCTTTAAACAGGCATTTGAAGATCGGTAAAAAATTAGATCTACAGCTTCATGAAAGGAGAAGCAGATCTCACAAGAATCATGAGTCCTTCGACCTGCATTAATTGGATTTCAAAAATCCTTCCAACCCCCAGTTGTAATCTTCCTTTGAGATGTTTTTCTTAAAACTCAAGTTTCTTAATTTTATCCTTCCAAAAGAATGTTTTACTCAAAACTCAATTTCTCAATTTTATTCTTCCTTAAGAATGTTTTCCTCAAAACTCAATTTCTCAATTTTATTCTTTCTTAAGAATGTTTTCCTCAAAACTTAAATTTCTCAATCCAATCCTTCCAAAAGGATGTTTTCCTCAAAACCCAAGTTTCTCAACATTATCCTTCTAAAAGGTTGTTTTTCTTAAAACTCAAATTTCTCAATTTTACCCTTCCTAAAGGATGTTTTTCTTGAAAAGATAAAAATTTCTCAATTTTATCCCTTTCAAAAAGATGTTTTCCTCAAAACTCAATTCCTCAATTTTACCCTTTTTTAGATGATGTTTTTCTTAAAAAGATCAAAATTTCTCAATTTTATCCATTCCTCAAGGATTTCAGGCGAAACATTTCAGACTCTTCACTCCATGATTTTAGGGCGAAAGAGGCAGAAACCCAAAGCCTAAGAATGTCAGAGCAAAGGAGGCAGATATCCGTCGCTCAAGGATGCTAGGTGAAAACTTTCATGTTCGCCACTCAAGGATTTCAAATGAAAGCTTTCAAGCTTGCCGATAGATTTCAAGATAAAGGATCCTACGGAGAAAGGGTCCAAACAAGCTCTATATAAGAGGAACTTGCGACTTCAGGATCTCGAAAGTGGAGGGTCCTACGGAGAGGGGACTTGTAGATCCTTGATTTCAGAGAAGAGTTCCATAGAGAAGGAACTACTACTCAAAGAGTACGCTAAGGAAGAGGAGTTCTGTGGAGAAAGAACTCAGAATCCTAAGGCTTCAAGATCTCGAAAGCGGAGGGTCCTATAGAGAGAGGACTTGGAGATCTTTGATTTCAGAAATACGAGGATGAGAGATCTATATAGGAAGGACTGCCACTCGAAGAATACGCCAAGGAAATGAGTTCTATGGAGAGAGAACTCATATTCTTAAGGCTTCAAAGAGGAAATTACTCGGTGTAGCGCGTTGCAGCTCCAGGAGAGTAAATCGTTCAACAGGGAAGTTGGACAGATATAGTTATGACCAGTTTTCTTTACGGCCGTGAAGGGAAAGCAAATCCACTTGGACGCCTAAGTTCGCCTTTCAGCCGCGAGGAGGAGGCAAAAGTATTTGGAGTTTCAACTTGCTTTTTGACCGCGAAATGGACAACTTGCTTTTAGACCGCGAAGGGAAGGAAAAGTTGTTTGGATGACTAGCTTGTTCTTACGGAAAAGAGAAGACAAAGATATTTGGAATCTGCTAATCTATTCGGGCACTTGGAGAATAGAACCCGCCTATCCGTTCGGGCACTTGGAGAATGGAAATCTGCAAAAAAAAAAACTCTCTGTCTACCTATTCGGGGCATCCGGAGGGAGAACTCACGATTGGAAGGCTTTGGGAAGAGGAATTACTTGGAATCGCGTGGCTGCGTCGGGAGTAAACTGTCCAACAGGGAAGTAGGACAAAATTAGTGCTTATGGTCGTTGCTTCATTCTTGTTCCACAAGTATACGCAAAGAGGGGCAGCTGTAATCACTAATTTTGTCCGGACCTTGAACCCCTTTATGTTTGTGTTGTTAGTGGGCTTATCGGGCCATTAAAAAATTTAAAAATATGATATTAAAAAAAGAAAAAAAGAAAATATGCATGTCATACATATTAATATCTTACTATTATTAGCATTATTTATGTATATATGCATGTAACATAATAGATGTAGGTGTGTTTATATATAATTAAGGAATATGTGAATGTGCGCATGTATATATATTTGATATTGTAGTTATTTTCTTCTTCTTGATGTTAATTATTATTATTTGTTTTTATTAGTGTAGCTTTTATTATTTATTAAAATCAATATTACCGTTGTTATTGTGTGTTAGTTATTATTATATACTTTATTATCATATTTGTCTTAATATTTATTAACTTTATTAACAAGATAAAAATGATAAAACATTAGTAAAGAAATAAAAGCCCAAAATGCATTGAATAAATAATAATAAGAGTCCAAATTTAATATACAAGTATGGCCTGGTAAGCCCAAATAAATACAGCCCGATCATTAAGCCCAGCAAGCCCAATGGACAAAAAAAACCTAAGCTAACCCTAATCCCATACTATATGATGCAGCCGCCACAAGCCATAGCCGTTGGATCTGGCACGAGATCAACGGTCCAGATCAAGTCAACCAAAACCCTAAGGAGGGTGCCTGCCCCTCGTCTCACGTCGCACAACGTCGACCGTTAGATCGAATCGATCTAATGGTCCCAGATTGAGATGATGAAGCATCCGGATCCCCACGCTCCGCACGCTTGTCTCCCCTGCTACCCACGCGCGATGGTTCTGTCGCCCAACGAGCCCGACGCACCATAGTTTACTTTCCGTCTGCCCCTGCACTGGCACGCCCTGCTGCCTCTCCCAACCGGGAAAACTCGACATGCACAGACAAAGACACAGGGCATTAGAGGCTCGAAATAGCAAAACAAAAAACACGAAAAAGCAAAAGACACAGAATCAGAAATGGCAGATGGAATACGGCAAGGCAGAGAGAGATTATTTTCATTTTCCTTTAGACTTGCATGTAACCTTCGGTTATATAGGAAACCGAAGCCAAAAAACAAAGGGGAGGGAGAGCATTGGCACGAGAGATGAGTGAGCATCGAGAGACAAAAAATCAGTGAGAACGAGAGATTAGAGAGAAAAAAACATAGATACATTGTAAACAATTCGAAAATCGACAGAGAAATCAATAAAAGCGAAACCTTCAGAGGTATCCCTTATTCGATTCTTTCGAATACATGCATAAAAAAAATCAATCCCAAAAAATAAAGGAGGAGTTTTGTTTTTCTACCTTTCGAGAACCACACCCCTTCTGCTTCGAGTCGTGCCGGCAATAAGCCCTTGGCTTCCGTTGGGAAGTTCGTCGGGGTGAGCCGTTCGGGTCTCAGTGGGGAAGGCTTTTAGGGTTCCAATTCGAGTTTCAAAAGAGGGGAGGGGCTTTTCGGTTTTGGTTTTTTTGAAAGGGCTTTGTGTCTACATCATTGGCCCTAGTTTACCGGTTTTGAGGGAGGTTTTTTCGAGTAGTTTCTTGCCGTTGCTGGCTAGCGGAAACCGACCGGCTTGTTTATCGGGAAGGGTGGAAGGAGACTGGGAGAAAAGTTTTCTGTTTCACCTGAAATGGCAAAAGGGGGGATGGGTAAAAGAATGGTCTCTTTTATATCATTTTTTGTTTTTAAAAATGGACGATTTATGTTTTAAGTCCTCCCGTGCTTTCAAAATGGACTTCGTGGTCCCTTTAACATTCCGAGTTCTCACAATTTCACCCCTGCCAATCTTAATCGTGTCGTTTCTTATGGGGTTTATTTTGCTCAAACTCCCCAAATCTTTGTTTTTATTTGATTTCTATCCCTAAAACAGTTGGTTATTTACGCGTTTAATCCTGAAATTTGCATGTGTTTGCATTTTGATTTTCCCGTTGCTTATGATTTAATTCGGTCCTAATATATTTTTTTAGAATGACTAATTAATCCTACCTTTGTTCTTAATGATGCATGTTTTTTATATATACTTAAAATGGTGTGATAGTAGACTTGTGCATATTCCACGTGACTTTGCATATAAAATATTTTGCTTTCATCTCGTAATTTTATAAGCATGTACGTTTATATGTTGTCTCATATGTTTTATGTTAACTTTAGTTTACATTAAGTTTGTATGCCATTTTCTATTTATTTTGATTATGTTGTAACATTCCTTGTATTGCGTGTCTCTACCTCTCCTAGTTAATCGTATAAATCTATGTTTTGTAAGTTGCATCCGAATTATAAATTGTAATGCGAATGCCTTTTTATTCGGGAGCGAACGAGGCCAGTACCAGTCGTAGTGGTGGTGGTTCGAACGTTCCTTCTCGAATATTAAGACTTTTAAAATCTACTCACCCGTATAACCAAATTTCAATACGATTCATCACTTTAATTCGCAAAAATTAATATTAATTAAGCGGTAATATTTTTGGTACCGATTTTCGGGCACGACGGGGGTGCTCATCCTTCCCCGCGTGTAACCGACTCCCGAACGCATTTTCAAAAGAAAAATCTCTAGTTTTATTTTGGTGTCTGGTCTACCATTTTTAAATGGTCGGTGGCGACTCCTCTATTTTTTACAAATCTGACAAATCTTTCAAAAACAATATTAAAACCCGGGCCGTCCGAGCGACATCCGAGGTACATTTATTTTCTGAAATTTTTTAGTCGCAACAAAGGTGAGTGGTTAAAATGTTTTAAATGATTTTGAGCAATTGGTCCAAGTATGTGGACTAGGTTGGGATTGGTAGACCCACCTAGAGTTGGGATTAGAGTGGTAACCTAATCCCAAACTTTGATTAGAGACTTTGGTTGCACTCTTTAATGGTTGTTTATAACTCTTGATTAGTTGTGATTGTGGTGTTATGTATACGTTGTTACACATGTATGTTGAGGCATGACTCGATGCATTGTCATATGCATGTTGATGATGAATATGATATGGATATACATATGTGTGAAATATGATGTGATATTTGTGTTAATGATATACATGTGGTGTTGACATGTGAAATGATGATGTGAGGTGGTTGCATGATCCGAGGATCATGCTGAGTACATGCTAGGCATGGAAATGTGGTTTGTGCATGACGCTAAGTCATGGTGAGTACGTGCTAAGCACGAAAGTTGACATGAAATGATATTGTGAAAGATTAATGAAATGTGTAGTATTGGCACTAGTATGCTTGGGTACAAATGATCGATCATTAGGATGTTTAGTGTGCACACGTGAGTCAAAATGCGCGCGTGGTCTTGATGATGGTAGTCATCAAGATGGAGTACGGGTTCGCCCGGAAATCTTCTTATATATATTAGTTGGTGATGAGTGGAATCCCATCGACGGGCGAGAGGATAAGTGGAATCCCCTCCGCGTGAAATGAGGCGTGAGGATGAGTGGAATCCCCTCCGCGTGAACGGTGATGAGTGTAATCCCACCGTCAGGTAATGGTTGTGTTGTTGGATGTGAGTTCCAACGGTTATCCGCGTATTCGAGTCATAGCTAGGTGCCAATACGGATTGTGGATTATGTTGCTCATATATGGTTATATGTGTTTCTATATGTTGTGGATATGGACTTGTTGAGCATGACATGATTTGGATAATATGTTCATGCATCATCTTTTATTTTGGCTATTAAGGATTGGAGGTAAAACCATGCATTCTATCTTGATTCTTGCTCGTGCTTGGACCCTGCATTGTCGAAGGTTTGTTTTATGAGCTTACCCTCACTAAGCTTTTATGCTTACGCTCCTTTTTGTTCGACAATGCATATCAGTAGCTTGTGGGTGGCAAGGGCAAGGAAAGGTCTCCAAGGGTTGCTTTTGGTTAGCTCAAGTATGATCTTTAAATTGTAGATTGTAATAGTCAAGCAATGGGATAGGTGTTGTTGATTTGAATGCTTTGGATTTTAGTTGATGTTGGTGTGGCTTATTGATGCCATGTTATGATTTGCAAGGCATGCTTTATTGCTTACCTTGAATGCTTATGTGTATGTTGGTCTTGTGCCTTTTTGTGGATGCTCTTATGTATGTTTGTCTAAGCATGTTAATCTTGATTGCTATGTTTGGTTCGCATGTGGAGTGTTGATCCTTTGTATGTTTGGTTTTTGTATGTTCGATGTGTGGTAAGCATGTTCGTATAGGATGTCTTGCATCTAGAGTTAATGCTTGTGTATTGGGAGAGGCTTTAGTGGGGTTTTGGGGTATCCTTGTGCCATAAAACCACCTAAAACAAATATGCAGACATAGGGCGTTTCGAAACGGTCGACCCCGTTCCGATACGACCCCCTTTGTTTTTGGCCAGGCGTTTCGATATACCTAAGGAACGTTTCGATACGATTTTGCCACTGGAAATCTAAGAATTTGAAGATAAATTGATGTATCGAAATGGGCCTTAGCGTTTCAGAATGGTCTTCGTATCGTTGACCACGAGAAGTTGACCGTTAACCTCGTTTCGATACGAGTCACCCCTGTTTCGAAACGGACTCAACATGTTGACTTTAGTCAGTTGACCAAGTCATGGCTTTTCGAAACACCCAAAGGGCGTTTCAATACGACCTGCTTAAAAAGGATAAATGAGTTGTTTTAAAGTGTTGTTTCAGATGGTCGTTGTTATATTATTTGTGTTTCCGCTGTCGTGTTTCACATAGGACTTAATAATGCCTATAGACAAGATAAAGTTAAAAGAAATTTTCTAGGGTTGCTAACCGAGGTGGGACCTTAACGGGTTTCACATCGGTTTTCCCCGTGTAGCCTACTCGAACCGGTCAAACGTCCGGACCGGGACGAGGGGGTTACATTTGTTGGTATCAGAGCCAAAGGTTTTCGAGACGTTGGGCAGGTAAGTGAGGTAAGCTTAGTTCTTATATTGATTTGCACGGTGTTTGCTTTCCATGAAAGCATGTTGCTTGTTATTCGAGTATGCTGTAATGTGTGATTGTTTGATTGTGAATGTACGTTGATTGATCGTGCGTGTGTGTTGCTTGAAGCATATTTAGTAGAGTCCCATTGCTTCTATTACATCGGAAAAAAAGATTTTTAAGTGAGGGAAACATACTTGAGCCACTTGGACCCTTTCCTTTGCTAACCCAGTGTGTATGTTAACTTGTTGATGTTGTTAATTTATTGCTTTTTAGTAAGTTTGAGGCCAAGGCGTGGGCCGTGAATCGGTAAGTGGAAGCTGTGGTTTCTGGAAATGTGGATGATGTTGAGGGAGTTCATCGCTATAGTCAGAGAAGTATAGTTGTATTGGAGTTGAGGTACAATTGGTTTGCTTGAGTCAGTGTATATGTGGGTTGATTCTCGTTAGTGGGGGACGATGTGATCGGTTCTGGTATAGTTGGTAAAAATAAGTGAAGACTTGTGAGTGAGGTTCAGAGTGATATCGATGTTACAGTAGATAAGCCTTGGTACAGTCTTGAGTTTGATCCCTCCGGTTGATTCGGAGTCTGTACTTCCGTAAGTGGTTAGCAAGCATGCAAGGTTTGAACGTGCATGATGAGGTGTTAGAGGTAGGTGTGAGCACTTTAGTTCTTTAGGCGAGATCAAGGTAAGGGTCTCGTGTGAGTAATCTGAAACTCAGGAATGTTAGTTAGTGGTCGTTGGTGTTCAGCCTATGGTTTTGATACAGGACAGCCGATTAGTATCCGTGAGTGGGAATCGATCTGTACGATTGGGCCAATGTGCGTCTGAGTAGTTTTCCAGCACAGTTGTTTGTGTGTGGTCAGAATTGAATTTTGAAGTTTCGAGATGCTCTAGGAACAGTTCAGAAGAGTCAGATTTTGTTAAAGAGTCAGCCTGAAAGCAAGAGGACCAAAAACTATCAACTGTGTACATGCGAAGTTGCAATTTCTACAGATTCGTCCTTTTGTGTGAGCATGCGAAGAAATTTGATGTACATGTTGAGATCTTAGACGTAGGGACGCATGTGACTAGTCCTTTGTGGTAAGATAGTGGTGGTCAGAAATATGTACATAAGATGTTTGTTGATGGTTCAGGGTTACGCGTTTCCAGTAGATGTGATGTAATTGTCTTTTTTCCGATTTTGATGTAACTTTTGGCATGGTTTGGCTCGTAGAACACAAAGCTAGGGTATACGTTGAGACAAAGAGAGAGTTGCCGTGAAGTTGCAGATTACTGTGAGACTGTAGTGGTAGGTGAGGATGTGAACTTCTTATCGAATGTTGATCCAATGTTAGAGGTCAAGGATTGATTGAGTTTAGTTGACAGGCTTGCCTAGAAAATGTGATGGATTTGATTTTTGAATGAAGATTAGACCGCAGAATGTTAGAATAGTTTGTGTTTTCCTAAAAGTGTTTGGAAGAATTACTCAGTTTGTCTTTTGATAGGGAAGAAGAGTTTGTTATTGATATCATCTCCGAGTTCGCTCCTATTTTGATTGTTCTGTATCCTATGGTTTCCGAAAGAATTGAGAGAGTTGAATAATCAACTTCGAGACTTGTTAGACCTTAGATTTATTAGGCCTAGTGCATCATCTTAGAGTTTGACAGTGCAATTTGTGAAGAAGAGAGAAGACAATACCACAATGTGTTTAAATTATAGACAGTTGAAACAAGTGACAGTGAATAATTAACATCCATTTCTGAGTGTCAGTGATTTGTCGATCAGTAGTGTGTGCTTCAGTCTCTTCGAAGATTAATTTAAGATCCGATTACTACCAGTTGGAAGTGAGAGAAATTGAAGTATTGAAGACAACTTTTGGGGAAAGATGTGATCGCTTTGAGTTCCGAGTTGTGCCGCTTTGTTTGACTAGTGTGTTAGTTACTTTTATAGAGATGTTGAGCAGAGTATTTCCTGAGTTCCTTGATCAGTTGTGGTAGTCCTCATAGATAATACATGGGTATATTCGCGTACTGGAGAAGACCATGACAAGCTTTAGGGTTAGTGCTGTAGATCCTATTAGAGAATTAGTTGTATGCCAAGATGAGCAAATGCGAACTCCGAGTCAAGGAAGATGTCCTCCTAAGACATTTAGATTAGCCGAGTGTATTAGAGTAAATCCTAAGTAGGCAGAAAAAGATGTGAGTTGGAAGAAATTGAAGACTGTGTCAGGTATCTATAGTTCCTAGGTCTAACATTGTTACTATTGGAGGTTTGTGAATAGTCTTTTGAAGATTGCTGCTCCTTTGACAAGTTGCTACGGAAGACTGTTCAGTTTGTGTGGTCAGATGCGAGACAACGAGCCCTTGAGAAATCTAAAGAGACTTTGAAGCGAGCTTCGACCTTGATCCAGCCCATATCAGAGAAAGAATTCATGAACTATTGTGATGCGTTACATGTAGGGTTAGGTTGTGTGCTTATGCAAGACATAAGAATTGTGGCCTATTCACCGAGATAGTTGACAGACCTTGAAAAGAATTATCCGACACGAGACATTGAATTAATTACAGTTGAATTTGCTTTGAAGACTTAGAGACAAAGCTTGTATAGTAAGAAATGCACATTGTATACACATATCATCAGAACTTGAAATATTAGACGACTTAGGAAGGGTTGAAACTTGAACAACATGAGTTATTAGAATTGCTTGAAGACCGTAATCTCAAGATTGAGTACCATCCGAAGAGAGTTAACGTAGTAACCGATGTTCCAAGTTATATTTGGTGTTAGATTAGTAGTTGAGTTGCAAGCTGTATTTTGTCGGATTCAGTTTACCGAATGATAGTCGTTCTGTGGCCGAGTTTCGGGTTAAACCTATATTGAGTCAAAATGCTTGAAGAGAAACAGTTGCAAGACAGGTTCTTGGCACCTCAAGTGCAAGTCATAGCAAAAAGAAGACCTTCAGAATACAGTTTCAGAGATGATAGAGTTTCGCATTTTAGAGACAAGATGGTTGTGCCGAATGACATAGTGTTTCGAGACGTATTGTTTTGGCAGAAGCACACTACAGTTCATTTGTATTGCATTTGAGTAGTATGAAGACGTATTGTGGGTGGAAGATGAGTACTTCTGGATTTAGTTGATGAATGTTATGATTCAGTATGAGAGTAAGTGTGTAAATTGCCAGCGTGTCAAGGCCGAGCATCAGTTTATTCTAGTTTATTACATCCATGGAAGATTCTTACTGAAAGTGGGTAATAGAGATTCGAGATTCCAACTAGATTTTTGAAGACGTTTGCATAGTGTTTGGTTACCTGTTGAAGTCAGATGGTTAGTCAGAAAAAGTTATGGGTCAAGTATTCGAGCAATGTTGTATGAGTTGTGAACCCAACTAGTTCTGTTGTTTATTTGTTGCGGTTACCACCAGAGTTAGAAAGAGGTTTGTGATGTGTTTTGTGTGTCTATGATTCGAAAGTGTGGGTCAGGATTGTCCAGCGTTATGTGGTTGAAGAGGTTTAGTTGAGTTTAAAATTGACTTGCCTTGAAGGAACCAGTTGAGATCTAAGCATTAGATAGCTGTTGTTGCGTGGTAAGTCTACCGAGTTGGTTAGTATGTTGTGGTGAGAAGGTAAGTGTGGAGGAGTATATTTCGTGGTATTTCGATGTCCGATAAATTTCGGGGATGAAATTTCCTTAAGTGGGGGAGAGTTGTAACACCCGGGTTTGGGGGTCGGATGGAAATAATATTAAAATATTGTTTCGGGTTTTGGTTTTATAATTAAAATGATAAAGTATTATTTTGGTCTTCATATTTTCAAAGCAAACATTTTGTGTTGGACCAAATCGAATTGAAACTCAAATTTCATGGATTTTGTAGGTAATGAGTTTGCCATCTCATTAATGGCAAACTTGTAAATTGGTTGACTTCAATTTAAAACCCCCCCTTTTTAATTAAAAGAACTATTTGTCATCTTCCTCCTCTCTTCATTTGGTTTCTAACGACAAGAAGAGAACTCTTCTCCAAATCCCTATCCCATCTCCTTTCTTCTTCATTTTTGGTCGGTTTTGAAAGGTAATCACATCCCCATCTTGCTCTCATCTTCCTCTACTTGAAAGTACAAATAGTTTTCATTTTCATCAATGTTTTGAAATTTTGGTTTTTCAAAGTTTCAAGCTAAAGGTTAAAGCTTTATGAGTTTTTACTAAAGCTTTTGATTTGTTATTGTTAGTTATGGTGTTTGTGAACCAAATGGTCCAACATATATGATTTTTACATGATTTTATACATATTCCCGAATTTGGGTTTTGGTGGGGTTTTAGGAGGGTTTTTAGATGAATTTTGGGTATGGTTTGTGTTGGAATTTGAGGTTGATGTTAGGGTAACAGTTGGGGGTTGTTTTGGAAGCATTTGGAAGTGTTAAATGTGTTGAAATCACAAGTTTTAGGCTGGGTATAAGGGCTGCTCGGGTTTGGTGTTTTTGGGGGTTGTTCATGGCTTGAATTATTGTGTTTGTTGCTTGAATGGTGTTCCGGGTTTGCTACATTAATTGGTGATTTGATTTGAGGTTGTTTTGATTGTGTTGAGGTGATTAGAAGCGAGATTTTGTGTTGATGAAGCCTCGTGAACAAATCCGGAATCGTTGGAAGCTTGATCAGCTAGTGTGGTTGAGGTTGGAATTGAATGTGAGTGGTTAAAATGTTTTAAATGATTTTGAGCAATTGGTCCAAGTATGTGGACTAGGTTGGGATTGGTAGACCCACCTAGAGTTGGGATTAGAGTGGTAGCCTAATCCCAAACTTTGATTAGAGACTTTGGTTGCACTCTTTAATGGTTGTTTATGCCTCTTGATTAGTTGTGATTGTGGTGTTATGTATACGTTGTTATACATATATGTTGAGGCATGGCTCGATGCATTGTCATATGCATGTTGATGATAAATATGATATGGATATACATATGTGTGAAATATGATGTGATATTTGTGTTAATGATATACATGTGGTGTTGACATGTGAAATGATGATGTGAGGTGGTTGCATGATCTGAGGATCATGGTGAGTACATGCTAGGCATGGAAATGTGGTTTGTGCATGACGGTAAGTCATGGTGAGTACGTGCTAAGCACGGAAGTTGACATGAAATGATATTGTGAAAGTTTAATGAAATGTGTAGTATTGGCACTAGTATGCTTGGGGTACAAATGATCGATCATTAGGATGTTTAGTGTGCACACGTGAGTCAAAATGCGCGCATGGTCTTGATGATGGTAGTCATCAAGATGGAGTAGGTTCGCCCGGAAATCTTCTTATATATATTAGTCGGTGATGAGTGGAATCCCATCGACGGGCGTGAGGATGAGTGGAATCCCCTCCGCGTGAAATGAGGCGTGAGAATGAGTGGAATCCGCTCCGCGTGAACGGTGATGAGTGTAATCCCACCGTCAAGTAATCGTTGTGTTGTTGGATGTGAGTTCCAACGGTTATCCGCGTATTCGAGTCATAGCTAGGTGCCAATACGGATTGTGGATTATGTTGCTCATATGTGGTTATATGTGTTTCTATATGTTGTGGATATGGACATGTTGAGCATTACATGGTTTGGATAATATGTTCATGCATCATCTTTTATTTTGGCTCTTGAGGATTGGAGGTAAAACCATGCATTCTATCTTGATTCTTGCTCATGCTTGGACCCTGCATTGTCGAAGGTTTGTTTTATGAGCTTACCCTCACTAAGCTTTTATGCTTATGCTCCTTTTTGTTCGTCAATGCATATCAGTAGCTTGTGGGTGGCAAGGGCAAGGAAAGGTCTCCAAGGGTTGCTTTTGGTTAGATCAAGTATGATCTTTAAATTGTAGATTGTAATAGTCAAGCAATGGGATAGGTGTTGTTGATTTGAATGCTTTGGATTTAAGTTGATGTTGGTGTGGCTTGTTGATGCCATGTTATGATTTGCAAGGCATGCTTTATTGCTTACCTTGAATGCTTATGTGTATGTTGGTCTTGTGCCTTTTTGTGGATGCTCTTATGTATGTTTGTCTAAGCATGTTAATCTTGATTTCTATGTTTGGTTCGTATGTGGAGTGTTGATCCTTTGTATGTTTGGTTTTTATATGTTCGATGTGTGGTAAGCATGTTCGTATAGGATGTCTTGCATCTAGAGTTAATGCTTGTGTGTTGTGAGAGGCTTTAGTGGGGTTTTGGGGTATCCTTGTGTCTTAAAACCAACTAAAACCAATATGTAGACAGAGGGCGTTTCGAAACGGTCGACCCCGTTTCGATACGACCCCTTTTGTTTTTTGCCAGGCGTTTCGATACGCCTAAGGAACGTTTCGATACGATTTTGCCACTGGAAATCTGAGAATTTGACGATAAAGTGATGTATCGAAACGGGCCTTAGCGTTTCGGAACGGTCTTCGTGTCGTTGATCACGAGAAGTTGACCGTTGATCTAGTTTCGATACGGGTCACCCCTTTTTCGAAACGGACTCCACATGTTGACTTTGGTCAGTTGACCAAGTCATGGCGTTTCGAAACACCAAAAGGGTGTTTCGATACGACCTGCTTAAAAAGGATAAATGAGTTGTTTTAAAGTGTTGTTTCAGATGGTCGTTGTTATATTGTTTGTGTTTCCGCTGTCGTGTTTCACATAGGACTTAATAATGCCTATAGACAAGATAAAGTTAAAAGAAATTTTCTAGGGTTGCTAACTGAGGTGGGACCTTAACGGGTTTCACATCGGTTTTCCCCGTGTAGCCTACTTGAACCGGTCAAACGTCCGGACCGGGACGAGGGGGTTACAAAAGTCAACCAGACATTATCATAATAAAATTTTCCACCAAGAATCAATTCAACACATAAACATGTATGAATGAAAATGCAACACAGTATGACATGCACCCAACTACATCACCATCCGAAGAGTAAGAGTCTCCAGAACCACTCTCTACCTCGTCACCATCCGAAGTGGAATTCAGCCCGTAGGGCAAAATCAATGATCCGAAGTAGACATCAACCCGAAGGATGAAGCTACTAAACTTCCCCGTACAGAATCCCAACCATAATGTGATGACATAAAATCCGACTTCTGAATCCGAATGCATTGTTTATCAACGGAAATGTATAATCATATAATTCGATATACTATAATCCAAATTTGATAACATATATAAATATTGCATAATGTAACAAAATGATGAACAAGTCAAATATCACAAATCAACAGAATATTATTATCATACATCATCAGACCACAACATGTATACATTTCAGCCCATCAACACATTTACATACAGAGCACTGTAAACATAAAGCACAAAAGAGAACACACCTCAGGTAGCTAACACTCAACGTCGACGGTGACGTCTCCCACGCTCAACTCTATCTCTAGGTCGGTTAAAGTCAGCTCCTATAACAATTAAATACACCATCAAATATACTACTACTATGCTAAGACACTGATAATATAAATATCAAATATATTATTAATTAAACTCACGAACGGATCCCGATGTTTGAGTAATAAGAGGACATCTAGGTGGAGGAGGAGGAAGGATCTCAGTATCCAAGTCAACGTCATCTAAAAATAGGAATAAATACATTTAGTTTCCCGATATTCAAATCTTTAAATACTAAGTATAATCAAATAAAAATGGTCAAAATGGTATTTCGGGTTCGAATTTGGGAAAACAGGTAGCGAAATCGGAACCAGGACGTCGAGAAACACGAAATAGGCCTTTTCTGAAAAAATCTACAGTTAACGGTCAACGAATGACGTCAGCCGTATGTTTATAAGACAAACCAGTTTGGTTATGTCAACTCGGTTCAGCCTTCTAGACCGGTTCAGACCGATTCAAGCCCAAAATCTCCAATTTTCACCCGTTTCGAATTTAAGGCACAAACAACCTCGATTTCTCACCCCCGGTGACCTCTCACGCCATATTCCAGCGAATTAAGAAACCCAAACACACACAACGCTCTCAACCATTACCCAGCTAGAAAACACGGCCAAAACGATGCAAAACTTGCAAAACTCATACGTTTAAACGAACGGTTTTCGCACCATTTAAGGATAACAGTGGCCGGAGACAACACCCGGTGCATTGGGTTTTATTCGCGACGTCGGGAGAAGGCGTTTATCGACTTGTCGCGACGAATGGCCGCCGACTTGAGCTTGAACGGAGCTCGATCAGAAAAGGTAAGGGGGGTTTTGGTTTTGTCGAAAGAATAACAAGGGAGTTCGAAACCGAAAAGGCTTGTTTAGGCTGATAAGGATGGTTTTAAACCATTCGAAATGAGTAAATTACAAAACAAGGGTAAAAAAAGTAGCACGTTTTACAGATTGGCCCTAGAAGTTCTAAATTTCTCATCTATGCCACTAAAATAAATTAAGAAATTCTGATTTTAATTTTGGGGTGTTACATCTCTCCCATTGTTAAAAGAAATTTCGACCTCGAAATTTACCTGGAGCAAAAAGTTGCGGATACTGAGCTCTGACAACAGTCTTGGGCTCCCATGTAACCTCGTCATGACTACGACCATGCCCCAAGACTTTGAGTATCTTAATGGTCTTCCTTCTGAGAACCTTCTTATCCTAGGAAAGAATCTCAATAGGCTCATCCTCAAAACGCAAATCAGGACGGACCTCAATATCCTCAACATGCATAACATGTGACGGATCAAGATGATAACGTCTCAACACTAAAATATGAAAGACATCGTGAATACGTTGAAGCTCTGGTGGTAGCTCTAGCTGATAGGCAATTGGTCCAACTCGACGAATAATCTGATAAGGGTCAATGTAACGAGGACTCAACTTGCCCTTCCGACCAAACCGAAGTACCTTCCTCCAAGGAGACACTCTCAAGAAAACCTCATCACCCACCTCAAACTCAAGATCACGATGTCTCAGATCGGCATAAGACTTCTGTCTGTCAAAAGCAGCCTTAAGTCGATCTCGAATCAATCTGACAGTCTGCTCCGCCTCATGCACAATCTTAGGTCCCAACAATCTTTGCTCATTCAACTCAGTCCAACCAATAGGTGAACGACACATACGCTCATACATAGCCTCATACGGTGTCATCTTAATATTGGTTTGATAACTGTTATTATAAGCAAGCTCTGCAAGCGGCAGGAAATCCTCTCAACTGCGCCCTGAACTCAAGAATACAACTCCTCAACATATCCTCAAGAATTTGGATCACACGCTCAGACTGACCATCTGTCTGCGGATGATAAGATGTACTGAAGTTCAACCGAGTACCCAAAGCATAATGAAGAGACCCCTAAAATTTTGAAGTGAACCTCGGATCTCTGTCAGAAATAATAGATGATGGTACCCCATGAAGTCGAATAATCTCAGAAATATAAATCTGAGCTAACTTACTCAAAGAATAGTCAATTCGAACAAGAATGAAATACACGGATTTCGTCAGACAATCAACAATAACCTAGATGGAATCCTTCTTCGACGGAGTCAAAGGAAGTCCACTAACAAAGTCCATAGTCACACGCTCCCACTTCCACTGAGGAATCTCAATATGTTGTAGTAACCCAAACGGGCGCTGATGTTCTGCTTTGACTTTCTGACAGGTCAAACATCTTGATACAAATCTGACGACGTCTCGCTTGAGACCTTTCCACCAGTACCTTTCACAAAGATTCTTATACATCTTGTCACCACCAGGATGCATAGAATAAGGACTGTCATGGGCCTCACAGAGAATAACTTGTTTTAACCCAGATTTCCTCGGAATACAATACCGGCCACGGAAACATAATACACCATCCTGATCAATAGAGATATCCTGAGATGTGCCCTTATGCACCTCTCTGATACGATGCATCAAAAACCGATCACTAGGCTGCTTAGCTCGAATATCAGAAATCAGTGTAGGAATAACCCGGAGCTCTGCCAACAGACTGCCATCGTCGTACAAACTCATCCGAGCAAACAAAGCTCTCAAATTTGAAATGTCGTTACGACTCAATGCATCAGCAACGACATTAGCTTTACCCAGATGATACTCAATCTCACAATCATAATCCTTGAGAAGCTCTAACTAGCGACGCTGTCTCAGATTAAGCTCTTTCTGTGTGAGGAGGTATTTCAGACTCTTATGGTCTGTATAGAT
Source organism: Hibiscus tridactylites (assembly GCA_958450335.1). Taxonomy (NCBI): domain Eukaryota; kingdom Viridiplantae; phylum Streptophyta; class Magnoliopsida; order Malvales; family Malvaceae; genus Hibiscus; species Hibiscus tridactylites. The sequence continues at coordinate 69,790,577 of OY288277.1, forward strand.
ATAACACTTCTCTCCGTAGAGATAATGTCTCTAGATCTTAAGTGCAAAAATAACAGCATCAAGCTCTAGATCGTGGGTAGGATAGTTACACTCATACGATTTCAACTGTCGAGACGCATAAGCCACTACCTTTCCGTCCTGCATCACAACACACCCCAATCCAATGTACGAAGCATCATTGTAAACTGTATAAGCCTTACCAGCTAAACCCAAGAAGCTTCGAATCTCAGGAACATTCTTGGGCTGTTTCCAACTCATAATAGCCTCGAACTTCTTTGAATCAACCTGAATACCCTGAGCAGAAACTATATGACCCAAAAACATAACCTCAGAAAGCCAGAATTCACACATACTAAATTTTGCATACAATTGTTTCTCTCACAGAGTCTGTAACAGAATCTGAATATGTTCTTCATGCTCTGCCTCAGATCTAGAGTATACCGGTATATCATTAATAAATACCACACCAAACTGGACAAGATAGGGTTGAAACACCCTATTCATCATATCCATAAAAGCGGCAGGGGCGTTAGTCAACCCAAAAGGCACCACAAGGAACTCATAGTGACCATATCGTGTCCAGAAAGCTGTTTTGAACACATCAGAATCCTTATCCTTAAGTTGGTAATAACCATATCTCAGGTCTATCTTAGAGAATACCGTAGCTCCCCGGAACTGGTCAAACAGATCATTAATATGAGGAAGAGGATATTTGTTCTTGATCGTCAGCTTGTTCAGCTTCCGATAATCTATACATAGTCAAATTGTGCAATCCTTCTTCTTAACAAATAGAATAGGAGCTCCCCAAGGAGAAACACTAGGTCGAATGAAACCTCAATCCAACAGTTCTTGCAACTTTAATCTTCAACTCTTTAAGTTCTTCGAGTGCCATCCGATAAGGTGCCATAGACACAAGAGTTGTACCTGGATAAACCTCGATGCCAAACTCAACCTCATCTCGTGATGGGAATGGTCCCATAAAATCTATTCGCCAAACGTCCAATAACTCAACCTCCAAGATGGTTTGTAGGGGCATTTCATTCCTTCTCAATATGTTTCCTGTTCTTTGGCAGTTGTCACATCGTTTGTAGAATGTTTGGGCGTCTTTATACAATGTCGGCCAAAAGAAACCTGATTGGAGTACTTTTGCTGCCGTGCGTTGCCCTTCAATATGGCCTCCGTATGGTGCTGCATGGCACTGCGATGGTATGGCTTGTTGTTCATCCTCTGGGACACACTGTCTGATAACCTGGTCTGCACAGTTATTAAACAAGAAAGGTTCGTCCCAAAAATAATGCTTAGCATCATGTTGGAATCATTTCTTTCCTCGAAAGTTAAGTTCATAAGGTAAAACACCTGATACTAAATAAATCATAATATCTGTGTACCAGGGTGTGTCTGTCGATGCTGCTACCGTGACCTCTTCGTGGGCGGCAAGTGAGATGCCTTCGGCTTCCAGGGCAGCCACCAGAGCAGAGGCTAGTAGAACCTACTCATCAGAGAATGCATCCTGAATTTCGATTTTGGAAGTCTTTTCTTGTCCATTCTCAAGCCGAGAGAGATGGTCCGCCACTTGATTTTCTGTGCCCATCCTGTCTCGAATTTCTAGGTCAAACTCTTGCAGCAGCATGATCCAACGGATCAGGCGAGGCTTTGCATCCTTCTTTGCAAACAGATACCTCAGGGCAGAATGATCTATGTGGACTACCACCTTTGTACCAATAAGGTATGGTCAGAACTTATCAAAAGCGAGCACTACTGCCAGTAACTCTTTCTCTCTCGTGGTGTAGTTTATTTGGGCAGGATTCAGTCTTTTGCTAGCGTAGGAGATTACATGGAAGATTTTTTCTCTGCGCTATCCTAGGGCAGCACCGACGGTAGTATCACTGGCATCTCACATTAGCTCAAAGGGTTGACTCCAATCAGGGGGAACTACCACATGTGCTGTCACTAGCTTTTCCTTTAAGGTTTTGAATGCCTCATGGCATGCCTCATCGAAGTTGAATGGTTTGTCCTGTTCAAGAAAAGTACACGGTGGTTTAGAAATTTTTGAAAAGTTTTGAATGAATATGCGATAAAAACTTGCGTGTCCTAGGAAGCTCCGAATGCCCTTGACAGCGGTCGACGGCGACAAGTTGGCAATTACTTCGATCTTGGCTTTATCTACCTCTATTCCCTGTGCGGAAATTTTGTGCCCCAGGACTATGCCTTCATTGACCATGAAGTGGCATTTTCCCAATTAAGTACCAGGTCTGTTTCCTCGCATATGGTGAGTACTTTTTCAAGGTTGCCGAGGCAACTATCGAAGCTACTGCCGAAGATAGAGAAGTCATCCATAAATATTTCCACGAAGTCTTCTATCATTTCTGAGAAAATAGCCATCATTCATCGTTGGAATGTGACAGGGGTGTTGCATAATCGAATGGCATTCTTCGAAAAGCATAGATGCCATATGGTCAGGTGAATGTTGTTTTGTCTTGGTCCTCTGGTGCAATGGCGATCTAGTTATAACCTGAATATCAATCCAAAAAACAATAGAATGGTTTGCCAGCAAAGCGGTCAAGCATTTGATCAATAAAAGGTAACGGAAAATGATCCTTTTTCATTGCTTTATTTAACTTGCGATAATGCATACATATTCTCCAACCAATTATTGTTCTCGTTGATATTAACTCGTTATTGTCATTGCTTACAATAATTATGCCACCTTTCTTTGGTACACATTGTACCGGGCTTACTGTGAAACCTATGTTTAATTTTGATATAATTAAATCGTTGAGGATCAAATTGAAAAATTTGAAATTGTTTTATAAGTCCCTTAATAAGTTTTAAATAACCAACATTGATTTGAAAAACTCAAACTCCAAATATTTTCTAAGTGTTCCAAGGCCAAAGTGTTCAAAACCGTCCAGGTGTATCGATACGCTTCCAGCCGTATCGATACCTTTTTTACAAAGTTGGCTACTCGAAGGACGCATTTCGATACGCTCTTAACCGTATCGAAACAACGTATCGAAACAGATTCCATCTGTATCGATACGCCCCTCTGTAAAAACTGAAGGAGTTTGAATGGTGTACCGATACGGCTTCACTCGTATCGATACGGTTTTTAATTGAATTTTTAATTCGAATTGTTTTAAATGCTTTCGACCGTTGGTGTCAGTTGTTAGGTAACTAAAATTTAAAATGGAAGTTGACCCGTATCGATATGGTAAACCCTCGTATCGAAACGAAAACCTCCAGTGAGCTAAGTTGAGAAAAAGGTATCGATACGGTCTTATCCGTTTCGATACACTCCCTGTCCCGTATCGATACGCCTACGTACGTTTCGATACCCCCTCTTTATTATGTACAATGACTCTTTCTTTTTTGAGAAAGGTATCGATACGACTCCCGGTGTACCGATACGGATAGCTGCGAAAGTGCATTTATGGTGGAAAGAGAGGGTCCCAACGGCTCTATTCAATTCCCCAACCACCCAAACGGCTAGAATTGATAGAGGAGGTATAAATTGAAGCTCTTTGAAGACCATCAACAACTATTGCATTAAAGACAAACATTCAAGCAAAAATCTAACCTCAAGTGTGCCAAATTTCCAATCTCTTGTAATTCCCAAATTGTGTTGTATCCAATTCTTATTCTATCTTCAAATTTGGGTTGAGTGTTGTATTTCAAGGGACAAATCTGTATTTGAGAGATATACATCTTGTCCAATTTCTTCTTTGATTATTGGTAAGGGTTTGGTCAAATTTTGGGTAGAAAATTTGACCGGTTGTGTAAAGGTTACCTCCTAAGCCTTGAAAAGGGGAAGAACAAATAGCGAATTGTTGAAATCCTTAGTGGTAGCTAAGGTAGTGGATGTAGAGTTCATTTGGAACTTGAACCACTCTAAAATCCTTTGTTCTTCATTTTTAAATTGCCCTTTTCACTCTACAAAATTTTTAAATCCCAATTCACCCCCCTCTTGGTCTTGATCATTCAATCGATCCACTCAACAATTGGTATCAGAGCCTACCTCTTTGAAGGATTCACAACCACAAGAGGAGTTCCTAGGAAGAGTGAGATCAACAAAAAATCAAGACTTGGCTTCTACCTCCGGTTCAAGTATGTATGAGTCACAATCCACCACAAAGCCACCATTCTTCAATGGTGACAACTATCCCTTTTGGAAGAATCCGATGCGCCTCTTCATCAAGTCCAATGATTACTTGGTGTGGGATGTCATTGATGGTCCTTACATTCCATTGAAGCAAGACAATGAAGGAAAGATGGTGTTGAAGAAAAAGATAAAAATGAGTGAAGATGAAAGAAAGAAGATTCAAATAAATGACAAGGCTCTTCACATGCTTTTTTGATCCTTTGGACCCGACATCTATTCCAAGGTCTCATCCATTGAGAGTGCCAAGGAAGTATGAGATACTTTTGAGACCACCTATAAGGGAACCAACGACGTCAAGGAAACTAAGATTGGAATTCTCAATCTTAGTTATGAAAATTTGAAGATGGAGCTCGATGAGACGGTGTCCAAGATGTTTGATCGCTTCTCTACCATAGTCAATGGGCTCAAAGGATTTAGAGAGACTATACTGGAAGACAAGCTTGTCCGGAAGCTACTTTATTCACTTCTCGAATCTTGGGATGGGAAGAGAACCGCCATCATAGAGGCCAAAAATTTGAAGACTCTAAAGCTTGATGAGCTAGTGGGTTCTCTACTCACTCATGAGATTATGAAGCAAGGAAGGGAAGAAGAGAAGAAGAAGGAAGAGAAGAGAGTAGAGAAGCTAGAAGTTGAAAAGAAGAAGAAAATGGGAATAGCTTTCAAAGCTTCACTACTTGAGGAAAGCTCTTCTAGTGAGGAGGATGACCTTGAAGAATTGGCTATGATAGCCAAGAAGTTCTCTCGATTCATGAGGTCTAACCGTGGAAGAAAAATTCAAAGAAAGATGGACTTCAAAGGTAAAAACAAAAAAGAAGCAAGGGATCAAATCATTTGCTTCGAGTGCAATAAACCCGACCACATACGTTCGGAGTGCCCTCAACTCAAGAAGAAGGGCTTTGAGAAGAAGAAGAAGCTCAAAGCCAAGCTTGCTACTTGGAGTGATGAGGAGTCATCCGAGGATGATGAACAAGAAGTGGCCAACCTTTGCCTCATGACACTTGAGGAAGATTCCTCCATGGTAACCTCTAACTCATCATCTTTAGATTTTACATATGATGAGTTATAAGAGGTCTATAATGAATTAGTTGAGAAATATAAAGAGTCGGTCATTAGGAACAAGAAAATTATTTTGGAATTAAAAGACAAAACTGACTCTCTCTCTCTCAAGCTAATTTAAAATTTGAGAAAAAGATTTTAGGGTTGAAAGATGAACTAAAATTCTTCCAAGACGAAAATGTTGACCTTAATAATCTTATTTCTCAATGTAATAGTGAACACCAAAAGGTGTTAGATGAGCTTAACAAGTTCAAAGAGTCTTTTAAAAATATTGGTAGTGTGAAGCATGAAATAGGTGAATCTTCAAAAACAAACCAACCTAAGAAAAAGACTAATTACTACAAACAAGGTAGCTTTCCTAGACATAGTAGAACTAAAAGGATTAGAAGTGTATGAGTTCCTAAGGATTAGAAGGGAGCTAACACTCATGGACCCAAAATGATTTGGGTACCAAAAGCAAAAGTTTAATATCTTTGTTTGTAGGGGGGCATTGCTACAAGGCCAAAGTACAAAGTCAAAACTCATGATACCTTGATAGTGGATGCTCGAGGCATATGACCGGAGACAAGAGTAGATTCATGGATCTAAAGCCAAAAAGTGGAGGAGTGGTAACATTTGGTGACAACTCCAAAGGCCACATTAAAGGTATTGGCTCCATAGGTAATCACTCTACTATTCTTATTGAAAATGTCTTGTATGTCGATGGTCTTAAACATAACTTGTTGAGTATAAGTCAATTGTGTGATAAAGGATTTAATGTTTTATTTGATAAAAATGGGTGCAAAATTGTTGACATTAAATCTAATAATATTATGCTCATAGGTCATCGCATAGGTAACATATACATGGTGCATCTAGATGATGCATGGTTGTGGCATAGGAAACTAGGACATGCTAGCATTAGTGTTTTAGAAAAACTAGTTTCTCATAATCTAGTTAGAGGTTTTCCCAAGATTAAATTCTCAAACGATAAAATTTGTGATGCATGCTCTAAGGGTAAACAAAATAAGTCTTCCTTTAAATCCATTAATGATGTTTCTACAAGTAGATGTTTACAACTTATCCATATGGATTTATTTGGGCCAATTAAGACTATGAGCTTGGGTGGTAAATCTTATGCATTTGTACTAGTTGATGATTTTTCTAGATTTACTTGGGTTCTATTTTTAAGTACTAAAGATGAGGCTTTAGAAAAATTCATCACATTTTCAAAACTAACCCAAAATGATCTTGAACTTAGAATTTCACATATTAGAAGTGATCATGGAACCGAGTTTCAAAATTTAGGGTTTGAAGATTTTTTGAATGAAAATGGTATTAGCCACAATTTTCCGGCTCCTCGAACTCCTCAACAAAATGGGGTAGTTGAGAGGAAAAATAGAACTTTGCAAGAAATGGCTAGAACCATGCTTTGTGAAAATAATTTACCTAAATATTTTTGGGCGGAAGCCACAAACAATGCTTGCTACATTGTAAACCGAGTAATGATTAGGCCAATTTTAAAGAAAACACCTTATGAGATTTTAAAATCTAAAAAGCCTAACATTAGCTATTTTCATCCTTTTGGCTGCAAGTGTTTTGTTTTAAATAATGGAAAAGACAACTTAGGTAAATTTTATGCAAAAAGTGATGAAGCTATTTTCATAGGATACTCTTTAACCTCTAAAGTCTATCGAGTATTTAACAAAAGAACTTTAGTAGTAGAAGAATCTATACATGTTGTATTCGATGATAACCTCCTTCCAAGGAAGGATTCTTGTGATGATGATGATGTAGGAATCATAAATGCTTTTGATGGAGGACAAACTTCAAAGGAGGATGAGATTCCAACAAAAGAAGAGAACACACAAGATCCACCTCTTGAAGCCTTGAAGGACTTGGCTCTTGAGGAAAAGGAAGTGAGCTACCCAAGGGAGTTCAACTATGTCAAAGATGGTGAAATCTTGGGTGATCCATCCAAGGGGGTAACCACTCGATCTTCTCTTAGATTAATGAATCATGTTGCATTTATCTCATGCATAGAGCCTAAGAATATAAAAGAAGCATTGAAAGATGATTTTTGGATTATGGCTATGCAAGAAGAGTTAAATCAATTTGAGAGAAGTAACGTTTGGACATTAGTTGATAGGCCTAGTAATCAATCTACCATAGGAACTAAATGGGTCGTTAGGAACAAGCTAGATGAGAGTGGTAACATTGTGAGAAATAAAGCTAGACTAGTAGCACAAGGTTACACTCAAGAAGAGGGAATAGATTTTGATGAAACCTATGCACTCGTAGCTAGAATGGAAGCCATTAGGATGTTGCTTGCATATGCATGTTATCATGACTTCAAGCTTTTTCAAATGAATGTTAAAAGCGCGTTTTTAAATGGTTTTATAAATGAGGAAGTGTATGTGGAACAACCACTAGGTTTTGAAGACTCAAAATTTCCAAATCATGTTTTCAAACTCACTAAATCTCTTTATGGTTTAAAACAAGCTCCTAGAGCTTGGTAGGAAAGGCTTTCAAACTTTTTAATTGAAAAGGGTTTTGAAAAAGGCAAGGTGGACACTACACTTTTTATAAAAAGGTATAAAAATGACATCTTAGTAGTACAAATTTATGTTGATGATATTATTTTTGGTTCTACTAACGAATGTCATTGCAAAGAGTTTGCTAAGCTAATGCAAGGTGAATTTGAGATGAGCATGATGGGGGAGCTCTCATTCTTTTTGGGACTCCAAATCATGTAAAAGAAGGATGACACCTTCATCAATCAAGCAAAGTACATAAAGGATATGCTCAAGAAGTTTGGCTTGGAGAATGCGAAGCCTCAAGCCACACCTATGAGCTCATCTACAAAGCTTGACAAGGATGAAGGAGATAAGTGTGTTGACTCTAAGCTTTACCGTTTTATGATTGAATTATTTTTTACCTTACCGCAAGTAGACCAGATATCTTGTTTAGTGTTTGCTTGTGTGCTAGGTTTCAAGCTAGTCCTAGAGAGTCTCACCTTATAGCCGTTAAGAGAATCTTTAGGTACCTTAGAGATACTCCTTGTTTAGGTCTTTGGTACCCTAGAGACTCCACCTTCAACCTTCATGCCTATTCGAATGCGGATTATGGGGGTTGTAAAATCGATAGGAAGAGTACTTCGGGAACTTGTCAATTCCTAGGTAGTATGCTCATATCTTGGTTCTGTAAGAAACAAAATAGGGTAGCCTTATCTACCACTGAAGCCAAGTACATATCCTTAGGGAGTTGTTGTGCTCAAGTCCTTTGGATGAAGCAACAACTCTTAGATTATGGTATTAAAGTTGAAACCATACCCCTAAAATGTGATAACACTAGTGCCATATGTTTGACAAAAAATCCCATCCAACACTCTACAACCAAACACATAGAAATAATGCATCATTTCATTAGAGATCATGTCCTTAAAGAAGATGTGGTTATAGAGTATGTTGACACCTTGAATCAATTAGTGGACATATTTCCAAAACCTTTAGACAAAGAGCATTTTTGGTCCCTTAGGAGAGAGTTAGGTCTAGCTAGCCTATCTTGACCTTTTAGGACCTCTTTTGTGCTTAAAATTGCTTGGTCTTGTGAAATTGCATGTTTGTGTGTTGTAACTCTTGAAAATATCCATGCTTATAACTAGAGGGAGTATGTTTCTATTAAAATATGCTTAGAACTGCTCATTCATCATTTGCATTCCTTTAGGTGGTGTTAGAATCGAGCTTATGGTTGTTCTTTATGCCTAAAATGTACTTTTGTGCTTAGGGTATCGATACGACTCTACGCGTATCGATACGCGTACTTTATTAGTTTCCCAGAATACATTTTGCCTTAAACGGGTATCGATACAGTTAAACCCGTTTCGATATGAGCTTCAATCATTTCGATACGGATTGCATCTGTTTCGATACGATCCTTCAACGGGCATTTTTATGGGAATTACGTTTTTACCCCCGTATCGATACACCCTCAGGCGTATCGATACGCGATTGCGCAGACTGCTTTGATTTTGGCATTTAAAGTCTTCAACTTTTACCAAAACTAAAATTCTCAAAACCCTAAAAACCCTATCCATTTTCAGCCTATAAATAGGCTCTTCCTCCCTCATATTTTCACACCACAACTCAAAAACATCAAGAGGGTTTCAAATCAAGCAAAGCTCTAAGGCTTTTTCATCAATTTGGTGCTAGGCTTTTCTTCATTCCTCTCTAATCACTATCAAGCTAAAACTCTTTCTTTTTCTTTTTTTTTCTTTTTTCTTTTTTTGTTTTTATGTTTGTCTTCTTAAAAAAATTTCTTTCAAAATTTATTTTTCCCACACTTTCTTTTGCAATTTTTTACCTTGATCTTTGATATCTCAATGACTTGAATGAAGGAATCTAAATGCATACACTTGTTTTCTAGTTCATGGCACCCTCTAGGAAGAGATATCGTCTAAATAAAACCGGTGAATCATCTAATCCCGGAGAGGGTGCTCGTCCGAATTTCACCCAAATCTATGAACACTCTTTTCAAACCACCGAAGCTCTCACCTATTTTCGTCAATTCCAAAACTACAAGATTCATACGGAAAGGGTAATATCTATTCCTTTTCTTGACTCGGAGCGATTCAAATTTGAATATCTCCCTTTGCTTCAACGTTGGAAGTTTATGGATTTTCTCTCCATTCTCGGGTTTTATTTTCGTATTTTGGTTTTAATCTTTTAAGCTAATGCCAAATGTTGTGCTAATCGTGATGGGGTTGTTACCGGAGTTAGTTCCTATCTCATGGGCAAGAAAATCACTCTAAATGTCAAATCTATTTGTGAGGTTTTTAAGTTGGAGGATGAAGGCCTTGATGATGAGAATGCTTTAGGCCATGTTCTTAGTGGCTCCGTCACCGCCCTCAATGCTCAAGATCGGATCCTCCATTTGATGGTCTCTTGGTGGCTTAGGCCTTCCGGAGGAAAGTACTCTACCATCTGTCAAGTGGATGACTGTTGGATTCGTTGCTTCCGTGAAAGAAAACGTCCAAACCATGCTCGCATCATGTTTGCGGAGATTGTTTATCTTGTGCAACATCGCCACACCACTCTTGTCACTTCCTTCACCTATGGTACGACCCTAAGCTACTTCTTTCTACACAAGGACATTGATTGCTCGCATGACTTCAAAACTCCCCTCACCGATTCCATTGATGAACGCTCTATTGCAAGAGGTAAGTTCCATTATTTTAATGGTAGTTGGTTACGTCTTTCCGAGCTACCACCCGAGGCCGCGGCACAATTGGAAAATCCTCAAGGTGAACAAGTTCCTCAAGCTCCTCCACCTCCTCCTCAACCTTCCATGGATGCTCTTATGACCTTCCTTAATGAGCAATTCACGGGATTGCACACAGATATGCCTTCGGGATTTACCACGATTGATACTCGTTTCACAAGCCTTGAAACACGGATGACGAACATGGAGAATCGTCTCACCTCTCTTGAAGGGGGTCATAATTCTATGAATATTTCTCTCTCCGCCTTCCATGATGAGTGTCGTAATAGCATGAGGAATGATGATCCCATTATGGATGAAGATGAAGATGATGAAGAAGGTGATGATGATGCCTAGTAGCTTCTCCTTGCATTTCATGCATATCATCTAGGATATTTTTATTTATGCACCTTTGTTTCATGTTTTTAGGACTAAGTTTGTTTTATTTTAAACCTATGCTTTGATTTTCTGTTTTGTTGGTTTTTTAAGTTAATGTTATGCTTTATTTTGCACTTAATGATATTTATGTTGCCTATTTATACCTTTGCCTATGTTATGCACTTTACTTTGTCTCAATTTTTTGATCTAACAAAAAGGGGGAGAGGGAAGCTCACAACACTTTAAAAATTTGATTTTCAACTTAAAAGTCACTTAGCTCATATTAAGGGGGAGTTAATTTTGCAAAGTTTTTCAAAGTGTCAAAAATTTCAAGTTCTGGTTTTGTTATATCAAAAAGGGGGAGATTGTGAAACCTATTTTTGATTTTGATATAATTAAATCGTTGAGGATCAAATTGAAAAACTTGAAATTGTTTTATAAGTCCCTTAATAAGTTTTAAATCACCAACACTTTAAAACTGATTTGAAAAACTCAAACTCCAAATATTTTCTAAGTGTTCCAATGCCAAAGTGTTCAAAACCGTCCAGGTGTATCGATACGCTTCCAGTCGTATCGATACTTTTTTTACAAAGTTGGCTACTGGAAGGACGCGTTTCGATACACTCTTAACCGTATCGAAACAACGTATCGAAATAGATTCCATCTGTATCGATACGCCCCTCCATAAAACTGAAAGAGTTTGAATGGTGTACCGATACGGCTTCACCCGTATCGATACGATTTTTAATTGAATTTTTAATTTGAATTGTTGTAAATGCTTTCGACCGTTGGTGTCAGTTGTTAGGTAACCAAAATTTAAAATGGTAGTTGACCCGTATCGATATGGTAAACCCTCGTATTGAAACGGAAACCTCTAGTGAGCTAAGTTGAGAAAAAGGTATCGATACGGTCTTATCCGTTTCGATACACTCCCTGTCCCGTATCGATACGCCTACGTGCGTTTCGATGCCCCCTTTTTATTATGTAGAACGACTCTTTCTTTTTTGAGACATGTATCGATACGGCTCCCCGTGTACCGATACAGATAGCTACAAAAGTGCATTTATGGTGGAAATAGAGGGTCCCTACGGCTCTATTCAATTCCCCAACCACCCAAACGGCTAGAATTGATAGAGGAGGTATAAATTAAAGCTCTTTGAAGACCAGCAACATCTATTGCATTAAAGACAAACATTCAAGCAAAAATCCAACCTCAAGTGTGCCAAATTTCCAATCTCTTGTAATTCCCAAATTGTGTTGTAACCAATTCTTATTCTATCTTCAAATTTGGGTTAAGTGTTGTATTTCAAGGGACAAATCTGTATTTGAAAGATATACTTCTCTTCCAATTTCTTCTTCGATTATTGGTGAGGGTTTGGTCAAATTTTGGGTAGAAAATTTGACCGGTTGTAAAGGTTACCTCCTAAGCCTTGAAAAGGGGAAGAACAAATAGTGAATTGTTGAAATCTATAGTGGTAGCTAAGGTAGTGGATGTAGAGTTCATTTGGAACTTGAACCACTCTAAAATCCTTTGTTCTTCATTTTTAAATTTCCATTTTCACTCCACAAAGTTTTGAAATCCCAATTCACCCCCTCTTGGTCTTGATCATTCAATCAATCCACTCAACACTTACCCATTCGCTGTCTAAAATATGATATATGATACCAACGTCTAACCATTTGATGATCTCTTTTTTGACAACTTCTCTCATGGCATCGTCCAATCTCCTCTGGGCATCTACAGTTAGCCTTTGGTCCTACTCGAGCTGGATTTTGTGCATGCAAATGGCTGGGCTTATTCCCTTTATATCTGCAATGCTCCAGCATATTGCCTTCTTATGATGCCACAGCAGTGCTGTCAGTTGTTGTTCCTGTCTAGGCTGCAACTTGGAAGAAATTATTACTGGCAGTGTATCATTAGGTCCCAGGAAAATATACTTAAGTTGTGCAGGTAAGGCTTTTGATTCGAGAGTGGGAGGTTGTTCGATAGATGGCTTGAACATTCCCCCCTTTTCTGTGTAATTTAATGGTTTGAAGTACTTACCTGACCTGTTTGCTATCCAATATGCTTCTTCTTGTTCTTCCAATTCCTGTTATGTCCACTCACTACGTTGCTCATCTTCTGGGCAGGTTTCCAAATGGTTCCGAAACAGCTGTCGAGGTCTCTGCCTGGGCAGTCTTGTTGTAGGCAGGGTCTTTTTGGCTACAAAGTTGAACTCGGAGATGGCTTCCAATAGCTGGCATTCTTCTGGATCATTAGCCTACCGCATGGTTTGGAAGACATTCAATTTTACTTGTTGATCGTTTACCCTCATCGTAAGTTCACCTTTTTCCACATCAATCAGTGTTCTGCCCGTAGCAAGGAATGGTCGCCCTAGGATTATTGGTGCCTTTTCATCTACTTCACAGTCTAGTACCAGGAAGTCGGCAGGGAAAATAAATTTGTCCACCTTCTCCAGGATGTCTTGTACGTATGTTCTATTGGCTAACTAGAGCATTACTGTTGTTGGGCGGGCGTCTCTTATTCCTAATTTCTGGAAGACATATTTGGGTATTAAGTTAATGCTTGCCCCTAAGTCGCATAGGGCTCATACGGACTGGTTGCTGCCTATTTTGCAAGGAATTAGGAAGCTGCCCGAATCTTTCTGTTTGGGTAGTGCCCTATTGTGCAGCATGGCCAAGCATCCTTCGGTTACTGCCACTGTTTCAAATTCCCCAATCCTTGTTCTCTTGGATACCATAGCTTTTAAGAACTTCGCATAGCTGGGCATCTGTTCGATCAACTCTACCGGTGGAAGATTAATTTTTACTTGTTTCAGAACGTCTAGGAATTTTTTATAATGCATATCCTATTTCTGCTTTTTCAATCTTTGTGGAAATGGTGGTGGAGGTGTCGGGGTGACAATCTTTGCTTTGAGGGGTATCCTATCTTGGGAGGAGGTAACTGGTTCAGGATCTGGCTGCTCATTCATGGTGTCATCTGCCAGTTCCTGTTCTGGTTCCTTGTTGTTTTCTTCCGGTGCTGCCACGGCAGGTTGCCCGGCGGCTTGCACTGGTTCGGTAGGTGCTATTTTTCTTGCGGCAGGCATGGATGGTTCTTGTAGTGTTGTCCCCCTTCTGGTTGTTATAGCTTTGCACTGTTCATGGGATTTCCCTTTCGTGATTTCAGTGTCACTAGGTAATCCACCCATTGGCCTAGTATTGATAACCTGAGCAAACCTTGCGAGCTGGGTCTCTAGTTTTTTTATCGCTGCCTCTTGGTTGTTAATCTTGCTTTCAGTCCTGTCCATGAAAGACTCAGTTTTGTCAATAAATTTATTTGTATTAGAAATAAAATCATTAGTACAAGATATGAAAGTGTGTAGGGTAGATTCTAAGGAAGATGTGTTCATATTCTATTGCCGTTGAGGTTGCTGTCGTGACAGGTGTTGCTGGTAACCTCCCTGTTGCGGTTGAGGGTTTGCATCAATCTTTGGGTTGCTCCAGGAGAAGCTGGGATGGTTCTACCATCAAGGGTTGTAGGTGTTCTGGGTAATTCTGTTGTTCCTCTCGTATCCTCCCATAAAGTTGGCAGATGTGGTGCAGTCAGAGGAATCATGGTTTCCCCCACACTCGTCATCGAACGGCTCCAAATATTTTACCTCATAGCCTTTCCTAGCAGGTTTCACGATGCTCATGACCAGCTCTGTCGGCTTGTAAAGGAAGACATTGATAGATTCTCAGGCTTCTACCTCGTTCACAGTAGCTGGCCGCCTCGGCGGACTGTTGGATACTTGTAGTCGTTCTTGGCGGCTTGGTTCAGAATCCGCAGTGCCTCCTCTGGTGGTCTACCAATGATGATTCCATTGGCTGAGGCATCAATCATCATCTGTGTTGGGTAGTTCACCCCATTGTAGAACATTGATACATGTGTCCAAGCTGGAAAACCATGTAGCAGACAGTTGTTCAGCATTTGTTGGTACCGCTCCCATGCTTCATACATCGGCTCATCATCCCCTTGTCAGAAGGCTGTTATTTCGTTTCGCAGTCTGTCTGTGACATTGGACGGGCTGAAACGGTCCATAAAATCCTTGCAAAGCTCTGTCCATGTGTTGAACGATCCCGTTGGTTGTTTAGCCACTGTTTTGCCATATCCCACAGTGAATAAGGAAATAATCTCAGCCTCAGTACGTCCTTATGGACTTTGTGTATTTTGAATGCTCTGCAAATGTCCAAGAATCCTCTCAAATGCTGCCGAGCATTTTCTGTGGCAGTCCCTCCAAATTTCCCTAACTTGTTGATCATGTTAAACATAACGGGCTTCAACTTGAATTGATCCGCCTCAATTTCAGGTTCTGTCACCGTCGGATCGAACCCTCTGAAGTTATGTTCCAGATAATCTATAGCAGTTTGAACATTCTGGGACTGCATGGGCAGAACTTGTTGTTCTCTGAGCAGCGGGTCTTGTTGCCCATCCCTGCCGTTCACAGCATTGTTGTGTGGGTCCATGTTTACCGTTGCTTTTTCTTTTTCCTCTTTGGTTTTTCCCTAGGGTTACTCTGATTTCCTTTCTGAGCTCTCTTGCTCTTCGTTCGATATCCTCATAGAAGAGGATTTCTCCTTTTGGATTCGCCCTGGTCATACACTAGCAAAGCAAATTGTAAAATTCTTTTTTTTCGATTAAAAATAAAAATAAAATAAACTGTAAAGAAATAAAAGTGCAACAATTAAAGACGAATTTTGCTGTTACCAATCCCCGGCAACGACACCAAAAACTTGTAGAGCGTTTAGGCGTTCTTTATATATGAGCGCAAGTCCACACTCTTGTTAAGTTATAGGATAAAAGATATCGTCTCCCATATAGATTTGACAGCTTGATTCGAATTATTGATCCTCCACAAGAAAAGTAAATGCACAAGTAAGGTGGGTGTTGAGAAGAAAAGTAAAATAAAAGCACAAGTAATTAAAAAGGAAGTGATCAAATTGATAGAGAGGGCAGGGTTATGCTGCTGCTTAGTGTGAAACTGCGTTGAATAGGTCAAGTTGTTTTGCGCTGCCAGACTCTGCTACCTCGACAGTGGATGGCAGGTAGACTGTTGAGACTCTATCGATGCCTCGGCATGGAAATGGAATTGTGTCTCGGCGGCAAACTCGGAAGAACTACAAGGCTCGGCAGAACGCTTCGAAACTGACTCCAATTATGTCTAAGTCATAGTTCTGTTGATGCCCACTGCCGATAATACCAGTCGCGACGTGAATCATGCAAAGACAACAATGTTAACTCATCCACTTTTAGCCGTCTTAAACCTTTAACCTATGTCTAGGCCTGATTGATCACATCGTCTTTAGATGAAATCGTACTTACTCCTTTCGTGAGTTTGACTCTCTCGATACCGAACAAATGGATAGAATTCAACTAATCTTTCGCCTTAATTGAAAACTATGAAGAACATGGAATAAGTAAACCTTGTAATTTTATTTGCAAAAACAAACTTGAAATCCTAAACAATCGTTCTCACAACTAATTACAACATAACCAAAACCTAAAGAGAAATTTAGAATATGTCGGCGGCAAGAAAACCTAAACTATGCCTAAGGAAAACCTAAGCTATTTTGAATTAGAATTACAATGGGTATATATAGACATTAGCTAGGTCTAGTCCTTCTTGAAGTATAAGTCTTCAAAGTAGCTTTCCACATTACATGTGACTTTAAACTCTTACTTCTTTGAGTTGAATGTGGACTTTATCACGTTGTCTTGTTCCACAAGCAATCTTGAGATTCACCTTCGGCGACTCTATCCGCTGCTACAAACATCGTAAAATTGAGTGGACAACATCGATAGAATCATGATTTTTTGCTCTACAAATCGCACTATGGTTCTCCAACTCCATAGTCTGCTGTCTTGGGCGGCAGCTACTCAGCAGCTGCTGTCTCTATTTGGAATTGCATTAGTACAGCTCCTTGGTTCGCTGCCTCAGCATCACATCCTCAGCTCCACTTTCCCTCTGTCAACCTCTAGTACCTAAAACCAAAAGTACCCTAAAACAATACCTTTTCTTTACCAAACAAAGAATAATCTAGGAAAACGTGGCAAAGTAAAGAAATACTGTAAAATGAAATGCATGATCCTAATTATGCCTAAAATGTACTAAAAAAAACAATAATATGAGATGGATTGTGCATGAAATATAGAACTTGTAGACACTTTACAGATACCTATAAAGATTGGCATGAAAAGTTACCATTTGCTCTGTATGCATATCGAACAGTGGTACGAACATCTACTGGGGCAACTCCGTTCTCATTAGTATATGGAGTAGAAGACGTGCTACCAATTGAAGTTGAGATACCATTGTTACGTGTCTTGATGGAGGCCAAGTTAGATGAAGTAGAATGGGTTCAGGCAAGATATGACGAATTGAATTTAATTGAGGAAAAGAGGCTGAAAGTTGTATGTCATGGTCAAATGTACCAAAGGAGAATGATAAGAGCTCATGAAAAGAATGTTCACCCTAGAGAATTCCAAGAAGGTGATCTGGTATAAAAGAAGAAGCTTCCAATTTAAAGTGATCCCCGAGGAAAGTGGGCGCCTAATTGGGAAGGACCATACATTGTGACAAAGGTCCTTTCAGGTGGAGCACTGATTTTAGCTGAGATGGATGAAGATGAGTTTCAAAACCCAGTAAATTCGGATACTGTTGAGAAGTATTATGCTTGAAGAAAAAAAGAAAGAAAAGGACAAAAAGAAAAGGAAAAGAAAAGAAAAAAAAGGAGGGTTCAAAATGAAAACCCGCAAAGGGCGTTTTGAAACCAAGGGAGGGTTTGAGTTGAAAATCCGTAAAGGGCGGCTCAGATAATTCGTAAGATAGTTTCCGGGGCTCCACAAATTATGCATTTTACTCAAAGTTTCCTCGAAAATGGTAGCATTCAATATTAATTATGGCGTTTGATAGGAGGAGTTCGGACTGTTGATATCTGAATACTTGTTTTCCTTTCTTTTCATAAACCTTTTTTGTGTTTGCCATGGCATTAATAAAATTAGTTTCATGAATTTTTCTTTCTTTCTTGTTTCCTTCCCTATCATTATTAACATCTTACTTTGAAATAAGGATCAATGGATTTGACAATCATTAGACATGCAAAAGATTTTTGAGCATTACTTTGAGAATGTTTTGGGAATACAGGGACTACGAAGTGTTTCATAATTATTGTTTGGGGCATGAGACGTTAAAATTCTTAAACTGGAAATAAAGCTTTGTTGCAAAATTCTTAAGTAGGAGGAAAAGCCTTATAAATGTCTTGGCGTTTAAAAAGAGTTCCCTAACCACCGACCTTCCTTACATGATACTGAGAGCAGTCTTGCAATGTAAAAACTTGACTTAGGAAGCGTGTTCTTGAATATGAAAATGTTGACTAAGGAGATGGATGGGGATTAAATGTCTCCAATAAAGCAAAGAGTAAGATGTAAAGATCAAGCCAATTCTTCTAGCTAAGAGTGCAAATTTTTAGCATGCAAAAGATCAAGAATGAAGTAAAAGCTAGAGTTGTTCTTGACTCATGGGTGAATTCCAATGCAGGGGAGAGGGCTCTATCCCAGGAAATGGTGGACGAAACTGGAAAGCCAAGAAGAATTGAAAGAGAAGTGAAGCTAGCCTTCTTATCTAAGCAAGGTTAGGAGTGAGTTCATGTTAATCGAGTTGGCATCGATGACCAAAACTTCATCGAAGTTAAGAAAACAGTCTAAGCAAAATAAGTTTTTAAAAAAGGAAAAAAACTTGTCATGCATTCATGTTTTAGATATCCCTAGGAGCATGCACATCGTAATTGTATTGCATGTCGTATTTTGTTTTTCAAGTACATGGAAGACCTATTCAAATGAGAGTTTGCTTATTCATCCAAGCATAAGGACGATAAAATTTTTCAGAAGATTTACTTATCTGTTCAAGCATAAGGAGAATGGAGTTTGCTTATTCATCCAAGCATAAGGAGGATGAAATCTTTCGGACGAATTTTCCTATTTATTTGAGCATTTGGGAGGATAGAGCCCAGCTCATCTATTCGAGCATAAGGAGAATAGAACCAGCCTATCCGTTCGGGCATTTGGAGAATGGAACCCAGCTCAACTATTCGAGCATAAGGAGAATAGAACCAACCTATCCGTTCGGGCATTTGGTGAATGGAACCAGCCAATACGTTTGGGCATTTGAAGAATGGAACCCAGCTTAGCTATTCGAGCATAAGGAGAATAGAACTAGCCTATCCGTTTGGGCATTTGGAGAATGGAATCCAGCTTAGCTATTCGAGCATAAGGAGAATAGAGCACGCCTATCCGTTCGGGCAACAGGAGAATGGAGCCAACCAAAAAATCGGTGAAAATTAGTGCCTTTTGGTCATTGCTTTATCTCTATTGCACAGAGATAAGCAAAGAGGGGCAGCTGTTGTCACTAGTTTTCACCTCACCAATATTTCATAATTTTAAATAATTAGAAAAAAATAAAAAAATAAACCATTTTCCCTTAAAATAATAAAAGGCCCACTCTTTTTTAAATAAAAAAAACAACAACCCATCTAAAAAACCCATTTTTGTAAAGCCCATCTCAAAAGAAAAAAACAAGCCCAATTTGAAATACAAGCCCATTATTCTTTAAAAAAAGAAAAGAAAAGAAAAGAAAAGAATACAATAATGATGGTGGTAGTAAATGTAGAGAAAAGGGGGAAATAAAATGACAATAAAAAATAATACATGAAAAAAAAAGCAAAGGAAAAAACAACACAAAAAAGGAAAAAAAAGCAATGAAAAAGGAAAACAAAAAGGAAAAAGGGGGAACCAGCGCGTGGGCTGGTTCCCAGAAAACCATGGGTTGAATTTTTGTGTTCACTGGCGACAACAGGCTTGGGTCATTAAGTTTAAGATGTTAGATTTGTGAAATACAAGCCCATTATTTTAAAAAAAAAGAAAAGAAAAGAAAAGAAAAAATACAATAATGATGGACGTCCGACGTTCACCGACCACGCCTGCTGTCGTAGTTGGTGTCGATCGACGCGTCTCATCGTCGCCAATCCAACGGCACCAACACCACTCGTCGCCGTCCACTGTAGCTGCTGAAATATGCAAAAACAGAGAGGAAAAAGTCAAATCCTAGGCTTGAATCAAGGGGAAATTCGATCCCAAATTTGAACCAAATCGGGATATTCTTAAGGGGTTTTTTCCGAGGATCAAGCCTTGTGTCGAATTTAGGCTCCAATTTGGGGATTAGATCTTGATTTGGCTTGAATTTGAAACTAAAATTCAAGTATAAAACCTCCCAAACCCCACTTGTTCAACACACACACTTGATCACTTGAAAAGGAAAGAAAGCTTAAAAAGAATTCTGAAAAATTCTTAAAAAATTCTCAAGAGTTGCTGGAAATTTTGGAGTTGAAGTTCGAGTTTGGGGGCAATTTTCCAAAAGTAATTAGGAGCGTTTCGAGAAGTTCATATTCGAGTTCTTCGTTCGTCTTTTCGGGAAAATTTCTATCTTTTCTTTTAGTTCTTTTTTCGTAATTTTCATGATTGTTTTTGGTTGAATTTTTGTGTTTGTGTTTTTTGTGGATTTTAGGTTGTGTTCTTGAAGTCGGAAAATTGTTTCGCGATTCCGGTAATGTTTTCATTTTAAATTTTCGTTTAACTTTTGGTTTGATCTTTAAAAAAGCTTGCATGCTTTGGGAATGTTGTTTTAGGAGTGTTTTGATCTTTAGAAATAAAAAAAGAATTTTCAAAAGTGTTGCTATTAAAATGCAAGAATAAAATTGACTTAATGAGGTTTTATTAAAAAACTTAAAGTTTGGAATTTAATTAGAAGAAATAATAATGCATGGGTTAAGATAATAAAAGGGGCTTGACTTATAAAACATAATAATAAAATGGTTTTTCTTGAAATTTAGTTTTTAATAATAAAGTAGGTTAAGTGATTTTAAAAAAAAAATAAAGATGTTTCTTTAAAAAATATATGTAATAAGTTTTTTTTCAAGAAAAAAGAAAAATAAAATTTAAAAAGGGGTTTTAAATAAAGTTTAGAGTTTAGGAGAAATAATTTGGAAAAAGTAAGATAAAAAATCACTTTTAAAATAAGGTTTATTTTTTAAAAGGTCACATTTTAAAGTAAAGCTTTTAAAAAAAGAAATAAAAAAGTCTTTAATAAGAAATTCTTTTTGAAATGAAAAATATAAAAAGTGAAAAAATATAAGAATGAAAAAAGCTAAAAAAATGTAAAAATGGGAAAAGAAGGGTCTTGGTTTGAAAAGATAAAAAAAGAAAATAAAAGGTTTTTTTTTCAAAGAAATAATAAAAAGAAAAAACACAAAAAGAAAAATAAGTTTTTTGATTGTTCCTTAGAAATAGGTTAAAACATAGGACTAGGTTCTAAAGCTTAGATAGAGACATGCTTGAAGAAAAATTTACTTCACAAAAAATAAGACACACTTAAGCAAACTTAAACCTTCGACTAAGAATAAAAGACTTGGACTTTTATAGGACTTTTTTAAATGATCAAACTTAGAATAAATAAAAATGCTCAACACATTAAATTTTCTATGTTGTTTGAAAAGCAAAATTAATTTAATGCGGTATCTTTTCAAACGGGAATGACGGGTTAGCACCAGAAATGTTGGCGGTGATTAAAGTTCATCTCCAGTGCGATAAGGCCGTTAAAATAGTTTGACATTCATTAGACAAACAAATAAAGTCGAACCTTCGTGAATTTGTGAATTCCAGTTTTGGAAACGATTTTAATATAAATTTGGTACCAATTTTGGGTGTTGTGGGGTGCTAAACCTTCCCCACGCGTAACCGACCTCCGAACTTGTTTTCATAGACCAAAACCATTATTTTTTTAAAACAAAACATTTTTTAAATAACCTCGTTTTAAAGTGATCCAATCACACTTTTCAAAAATATTGGTGGCGACTCTGTATTTTTTTTAAGTTTTTTCCAAAAAGTCGAAGCTCTCCTTAAAAAGGGGTTGCGGCATTGATCTATTGTGGTGTTTGAATTTTATGACTTTTTCAGCTTACCCGGTACCTTGTACCGTTACATGGTACTTCTCTTTTATGCCAATTCTCGTTGCATCTCCAATGCCGGTCAAGTGGTTGCTATTGAGTCATATCTCATGGGAAAGAAATTTAGGGTTGATCCTAAAGTTTTGTGCAATGTGTTTGGGTTTGAAGATGAGGGAATCTCAGATGAGAAATCATTGGGTCATACCCTTGGTGGCTCCGTCATGGTTCTTGATGCTCATGATCGCATCCTACATCTCATGGTATCGTGGTTGTTTCGCCCTTTCGGAGGCAAGTTTTCTCACATTAGGCAAGTGGATGATTTTTGGATTCAGTGCTTTTGTGAGGGACATCGTCCGAACCTATGTCAAATCATGTTTGCCGAGATGGTGTAACTTATCCAAAATTGCAACTTCGATCTTGTTACCTCCTTCACCTATGGCACGACTTTGAGCTACTTGTCTTCTAAAGTGGGACTTGATTGCTCGCTTTATTATGCGGAATCACTCAAATATCCCATTGATGAGCGCACACTTCTCCGGAGAAAATTTCATTATATTGATGGAGAGTGGACTCATGTTGAGAATCCTACACCCATTGCTGCCCCGAACCTCCACCTCAAGTTGCTCCACAAAACAACGAAGCCCTCATGACTTTCATTACCGAGCAATTTAATGGTATGCACACTCACATGGACTCAAGCTTCGCTACTATTGATACTCGCCTCACTACCATGGAGGGACGTATCCAAAATGTTGAGACTCACCTCACCTCAGTTGAAACTCAACAAACTTCTATGGACATGCCCTTTATCGGTTTTTATGGCGAATGGAGTCAATTTCTGTAGAAGCAATGCCAATGATGAAGATGACGAAGATGACGAGCCTTAGATCATTGCATTTCATTGCATATCATCTAGCTTTGAATTTATGAACTTAATTTGCTTTGGTTTTAATGCTTAATGAAATTATGTTGCTCTACTTGTGGTTTGACTTGTGCTATATTGCTATATGCCTTCATTGATTTTGATCTAACAAAAAGGGGAGAAGGGTTAAGCTAAATTTTTAAAAATCTTTTTCAAAACCTAGCTTAAACTTAGGGGGATATTATAAAACTAATATTTGATTTTGATATAACAAGTAATTCAAGGACTAATTTGCAAAGTAAAATTTTTTTAAGTAATCAAAATATTCGATTTTGACAAGTACAAATTATACTTAAAATATTTTCAAGTCAAAACTTTAACCCCATAAAATTTTCTAAGTGTTTCAAGGCCAAAATATACAAAATCACCCATGCGTTTCGAAACACCCTTAAAGTGTTTCGATACGTTTTGCCACTGGAAACATCTATTTTGAAATGGCTCACATCTGTTTCGATACGATCTTCATCTGGGCTTTTGATTTTTAAGCATCGTTTCGAAACAGCTCACACTTGTTTCGATACAGGGGTTAAGTAATTTTAAAATTGGGCATTAAAATGAACTACCCGTTACTTATCAGAAACTGAATTTTCAAGATTTGGTTAAGTGTTTCGATACACCCCTAAGCTGTTTCGAAACACCAAATTACAATTTCAAAATGTTTCGATACAACCCTTATACGTTTCGATACAACCTTCTTTTTACACTTACTGTTTTGATACGACCTATAATCGTTTCAATACGTGCCCTATTTTACAAATAACAACTCTTTCTGTAACGCCCCGGTTTTGGGCTTAAAAGTTTTGGGCGTTGACCGGTTTGGTCAAAGTGCTGTTCGAATCTAAAAAGGTGAAATTAGGAAAGCCTAGTTCGGGTTGCATTAAAAATATGGAAAAATATTCTAAAATCATCTTTTAATATATATAAGTGAACTGTGAAATCAATTTTACAAAATGAGTTTTGGAAGGGTGACATTTTGGGCTAGTGACCAAAATGTAATTTTTGAAAGTTGCGTGACTGTTTTAGAAAGGATTGAAACTTTGAATCTTTAAGGAGCTATTTACCCAAAGGGAGTTTCTCCAGATTTTTCTAAGATATTTTAAGGTTTAATTCTGATTTTAAAGCATAAGAAAAGATGAGGGAAAATCATTTTGGCTATTTTGTAACTAACTTTCTATTTTCTCAATTTTCCTTTCTCTCATTTTCTCTCAACCCAAACACTTTCTCTCCAGAGAATTTCTTCTGATTTTGTCACCTAAATCTCTCCTTTCAACTCTCTTTTGATTCCCAATCATCATATCTACAAAACCTCACCATTTGCAACTTGATTCATCAAGGTTTTTGGTGCTAAAAAGGGAGAAACTCAAGTTTGGAGGTAAGAACGTCCTTCTCCTCTAAACTATCAGTTCTTTACTGAAATTCCTAAGTTCTCAATCCTTAATTGATGTTTTATTAAAGGCTTTTAAGTTGTGAAGTGGATCTTGGCTTAAAATGCAAGATTTGGTGATTTTTGATGATTTTCGTTTGATCTGTTAAATCTGTGATTTGAAGTGTGTTTTTGATGTTAATTGAACATTAATTTGATAAGGAATTGAGTTTTGATTAATGCAATCCCGGATAGGTTGAGTTTCCTAAGTTTAGCTTGTGATTCTTGGTTGTTTTTGAGGTGATCTTGTGGATCTGATGTTGCTGGAGATATAAGGATGTTAATAGGTTCTTTTTAGATGTTATATGATGTTAAAGGATGTTTAGTATTGATGATTTTTGGCTGGGCTTTGTTGAGAAGTGGTTTGGATGCATTTTTGGTTGTGTTTGGTGGTCGAAAATGGAGTGTGGATGAGAGCAGCGAGTTTAGGTGCTTTCATTGAAGCTATTAATGCATGATGATGCATTAATCCTCTGCTTTGATGTGTTTAAAACAGGGGAGGCATCTTTGGATCCAAGTGGTGGTGATCCGGTAGCTTGATTCGTGCTTCGGCAAGAGGCGAAGTGGAATCGGTGAGTGAAAATGGGTTTTCAGCTTTGAAACCATTGTCTCGGGAGCTTAGTTTAAGTCTAAACCACTTTGCTAAGCTCAAGTGTAAGCTTTTCGGAAAACTCTCTAGTGGTGGCCATGGTTTGGTTGTGATGCAATGTGGTTTATTGCATGTTTTAAATTCTGTTTTGAAAGCATGATTTAGCATGGTTATTGCTGATTTTGTAAGCCATATGTTGAAGGAAGCTCAAGGTAAGAGTTCCTTGTTTTTTAGCATGGTTAAAATGTGGTTTGAAGCTTATAAATGCATGATGAATATGACTTGAATTAAATGCTTTAAAACAGTGGATTATTTGATGATAATGATGTATATTGGCAAGTGATGTTTTGAAAAAGGTTAAGGTCACTAAGGTGGTTAAAAGTCCTTGAGTGAACCTTGTGGATTCTAAGAACTTCATGGTGGTTAAAAGTCCATGTTGATTCTTGTTAAGGTCACTAAGGTGGTTAAAAGTCCTTGAGTGAACCTTGTGGATTCTAAGAACTTCATGGTGGTTAAAAGTCCATGTTGATTCTTGTTAAGGTCACTAAGGTGGTTAAAAGTCCTTGAGTGAGCCTTGTTACTTAAGAACATCAAGGTGGTTAAAAGTGCTTGGATGGTTCTTGTTAAGGAAACAAAGGTGGTTAAAATTCCTTGTGTGGTCCTTGCCATGGTGTTTAAAAGTCCATGGGCCAAAGTGTTTAAAAGTCCTTGGGAAGAACACGAAGGTGGTTAAAAGTCCTTGCGTGGTTCTTGTACATTATAAGATCACAATGGTGTTTAAAAGTCCATGTGTGAGTCTTATGTTGAATCTTGTTTTTAAAAGATGAAACTTATCACTTGTGGCCAATATGACATGTAATGATGTGGAAGCATGAGTTGCTTGTTTAAGTTGCTTTGAGCATGAGTAAATGATGATTTGAAGTATGATTTATAAAGTGTTTTATAAATGCATTATTTAATGGTTTTAAGGAGCATTCCTTACTAAGCTTTTGCTTACGCTCTCTTTCGTTTTCTTAAACCAATAATGCAGATCATTAAGGTACTTTGAGGGCAGCAAGGAAGGCAAGCAATCAAGTGGAAGTTAAGCTCAATGTATGGAAAGGTTTTCTTATATACTTTAGCTTTTGGCATTTGGCAATGGGGGACCATTATGGATGTTTTGGGAGATGTTTTGAACTCCCTAAGTTTGTTTATTGTTGTTGGAAACGCTAGATTTGTGATTGGTCTTTATATGCTTGGTTTTGAAAGCTTTATGCATGAATGGTTAGCTTGTGTTGGAAGCATGCTTTGAAATTGGGGCTTTTCATATATGATGATAATATGTTGATTGGTTGATGCAAATATGTCTCTTATATGTTGAATTTCATGCTGGTAAAGTTTGGTGGCAATTGGAACATGATTGAATGTCTAATTGCATGTTAAAGTATGCATCTTGTGGCATTCTGTGCAGGGTGTTTCGGAACAGTGCCTACCGTTTCGGAACGGGTGCTTTAAACCAGCCCAGGCGTCCGAAACGGGAGAGACCGTTCCGAAACGGAAAGGCCACTGCCAGCCCGTGTTTCGGTACGCGTTGCGGAACGGCCCCGCGTTTCGAAACAGGCTCTTCCTGGTTCGGAACGTCTGACCGTTGGGGGCTGACACAGGCGGTTAAATGTTTTGTATTGTTTACATTTTGGTCCTGAATCTTGTTTGTGCAATTGTATGAGTTTGGGGTGTCCGTTTGAGCTGAAATTTGGCAGTGATGCATGAAACCTAATTAATTTCAAGATGGTAACTTTAATTTGGATGAGGTCCTTGTATTTTGCAGAATTTACAATTTGGTCCCTAAAGTTGTAAATTGTTCAATTGGGTCCTTGTTTGATCTCTGATGTTAGTGATCTTTGAGTATGTTGTTTGTATGATCACCATTAGGGTTAATGAGCATCTAGACAAGTTTAAAAAGAAAAAAAAGGGTCGTTAATCAAGGTTGACTTTCAGGTTGACTTTGGTTTTCCCCGTGTGACTTTCTTAATTCGGGTCAACCGTCTAGGCCGGGTTAAGGGGGTTACATTTGGTGGTATCAGAGCTGAGTTCTCGAGTAATTGGGAATGAATATGTGCATGATTGAAGTATGTATGCCTTGTATGCTTGTTAAGTGAAAGCATGTTTAGTGGCTTGTGATTTTGATGCAATTGAGTTGTATGCTGTGATGTAGCATGTTGTGGGTACCCATTGCCAAATCAAATCTATTGAAATGATGTTGATTTTGAGTGAAACTGAGCTTGAATACTTGGATTGCTTGCCTTGCTGGACCTAACTTTGTTTTATTTGCATTGTGATTGCATGGTAAAAGTATGGCACCACGTAGAGAGTTGAGAAGTAATGTGCGAGCTACGGCTCCTAATGAGAATGAGAATGAGGAAAATACGGGTAGTGCAGTGTTACCTCCTCCTCCACCTGGTGGTGGTGGTGCTGAGGGAGAAAGAGCTGAAGCTGCAGCTGGTGCTGGAGCTGCTGGACCAGGGGTTGGTCAGGGGCAAGCTATGCCTGACATGTCTATGTTGGTACAAGCTATTGCGGGTGCTTTTCGAGCAGCAGTAGCTGGAGCTCAAGGAGCTGGGCATCAGGGAGATGCTGGAGTTAGACTACCTTTGGAGCGTTTGCGCAGTCTTGGTGGGACTGAGTTCAGGGGTATGTCTGCTGAGGGTTCTGAAGCTTGGTTAGAGAGTACCAAGAGGATCTTGGGTCAGATGAGTTGCACGGATGTGCAAAAGCTGGGTTGTGTTGTGTCCTTGCTACAGGACGATGCGTATACGTGGTGGACGACCACTATAGCTGGAATGGTTGAAGCTGATGTGACTTGGACATTCTTTCAGAATGTGTTCAAGAGGAGATATCTTGGTGTGAGATATCTTGATGAAAAGAAGCGTGAGTTCATGTCTCTTACCCAAGGGAGCATGACGGTGGCTGAGTATGAAGTTCAGTTTGTTAGACTCAGTCAGTATGCACCTGAGCTGGTACCTGATGAGCGGGCGAGGTGCGAAAGATTCCGTTATGGCTTAGTGACGGATGTGAAAATGTATGTGTTGACCACTGAGTATGATGATTTTGATGTGCTAGTGGGCCGAGCCAAGGATATTGAGATGAACTTGGGTTTATCTGCTAGAGGTGCTGGAGCAAGTGCTGGTAAGCGATCAGCTGAGTTTAGTTCCGGTGGTGGACGGAACAAGAGGGGACGTGATCAGAAGTATCAGTCCTCAGCCAAGAGGGGTGGTGCTGCATCTGCTAGAGGAGGCAATGCTAAAGCTGATTCGAGCGCTTGTTGGATTTGTGGTTCACGTGGTCACATGAAGCGTGACTGTCCTCGTGCTGTGAGGGAGGTGCAAGCTCCTGTTGCGGCAGCTGGTAATGGATGCTGGAATTGTGGATCTGTGGACCACTTGAGGCGAGATTGTCCTATGTTGGTTGGTGGTCAAGTGCGTGCTCCTGTTGTTGCTGCACCGCAGAGAGGTCGTGGGCGCGACCGTGGTAATTTCCAGCGGAGAGAGGAAGGTGGTCGTGGAGTGGCCCATGTTGTGGCTATTCAGCCTGAGGGTGGTGGTCAAGCGAGGGTGTATGCTCAGCGGGAAGGGAGGAATGACGCGGATGTGATTGCAGGTACCTTTACTTTGCAATCCTTGTCATTACTTTCCTTGATAGATTCTGGATCTACGCATTCATACATTTTGCGTGAGCATGCTGAATTGCTTGGTTTGCCTGTTGAGTCTTTGGATGTTGGTGTTCGTGTCACTAGTTCTTTTGGTGAGACTGTTGTGACTCGAAAGTTGTATAGGAGGTGTCCTTTGGTTGTTCAAGAACATGTTTTCCATGTTGATCTTATGGAGCTACCTTTCTATGGTTTTGATGTGATCCTTGGTATGGATTGGCTTGCTGAGCATCGTGCTGTTGTGGATTGTGAAAATAAGAGAGTTTCGCTGAAGCTTGCGGATGATTATGAAGTTGTTGTGGTTGGTGAGAATGAGAAGTTTCTTGCCAATGTGGTGTCTACCTTGGAGGCGAGCAGGATGATGAGGCAAGGTTGTGAAGCTTATCTAGCTTTTGTGATGAATCCTAGCTCTAAGGAGTTGAGGGTGCAAGATATCAAAGTTGTGAAGGAGTTTCCTGGAGTGTTTCCTGAGGAGTTGCCTGGTTTACCTCCTAATCGCGAGGTGGAGTTTGGAATTGAGTTGTATGAGAATACAACTCCTGTGTCCATTACTCCCTATAGAATGGCACCTAAGAAGCTGAAGGAGCTAAAGACGCAGTTGCAAGAGCTGCTTGATCATGGTTTCATCCGGCCGAGTGTGTCACCTTGGGGTGCACCGGTCTTGTTTGTGAAGAAGGATGGCACTATGAGAATGTGTATTGATTACCGTCAGCTGAACAAGTTGACAATCAAGAATCGGTATCCTTTGCCGAGGATTGATGATCTCTTTGATCAATTTCGGGGAGCTTCTGTGTTCTCTAAGATTGACTTGAGGTCAGGGTATTATCAGTTGAAGGTGAAGGATGTGGATGTGCCTAAGACAGCTTTCAGGACAAGGTATGGGCATTATGAGTTCCTTGTGATGCCGTTTGGTTTGACAAATGCTCCTGCTGCTTTCATGGACATGATGAATCGTGTGTTTCATGAATACCTGGACAAGTTTGTTGTGGTATTCATTGATGATATCCTCATGTACTCGCGTACTGAGGAGGAGCATGAAGAGCATTTGAGGATTGTTTTGCAAGCTTTGTTGGAGAATCAGCTTTATGCTAAGCTGAGCAAGTGTGAGTTCTAGCTTAAGGAGGTGGTGTTTCTTGGGCATGTGGTCTCAGCTGAGGGGATTCGTGTTGATCCTCAGAAGATTGAGGCGGTGATGAATTGGAAGGTTCCTAAGTCCGTTCATGAGGTTCGTAGTTTCCTTGGTTTGGCGGGATACTACCGAAGGTTTGTGGATGGTTTCTCTAAGATTGTTGCACCTTTGACCAAGTTGTTGCAGAAAGATGTTAAGTATGAGTGGACGGAAGCGAGACAGCAGGCTTTTGAGAGGCTTAAGGCGGCTTTGACGCAAGCTCCTATCTTGGTTCAGCCTGAATCAGGGAAAGAATTTGTGGTCTACAGTGATGCGTCCTATGTTGGTTTGGGATGTGTGCTGATGCAAGAGGGTAAGGTTGTGGCTTATGCATCGCGGCAGTTGAAGGTGCATGAGCGCAATTATCCTACGCATGATATTGAGCTGGCTGTAGTGGTTTTCGCTCTGAAGATCTGGAGACATTATCTGTATGGTGAAAAGTGTACGGTGTACACGGATCACAAGAGTTTGAGGTATCTGATGTCTCAGAAGGAGTTGAATCTTAGGCAGCGGCGTTGGTTGGAGTTGCTCAAGGATTATGACCTGACGATTGAGTACCATCCTGGAAAGGCTAATGTTGTTGCGGATGCCTTGAGTAGGAAAGTAGCTGTTGAGCTGAGAGCTATGTTTGCTAGCTTGAGTATATCGCGAGATGGTGGCCTTGTGGCTGAGTTGCAAGTGAAGCCGTCTATGGTTCAGTTGATCAAGGAAAAGCAGTTGCTGGATGATTCCTTGGTGTCTCATGTTCAGGATATCGCGGAGGGTAGGCCTTCGGATTTCTGTTTTAATGATGATGGTGTGTTGTGTTTTGGGAGTCGAATAGTAGTGCCCAATGATGTTGAGTTGAGGCGTGCTATTCTGACTGAAGGTCATAGTAGTCCTTTCGCTATGCACCCTGGTAGTACCAAGATGTACCGTGATCTTCGTGATGAGTACTATTGGGTGGGTTTGAAAAAGGATGTTGCGGAGTTTGTGAGCAAGTGTATGGTGTGTCAGCGAGTTAAGGCTGAGCATCAGGTTCCTTCAGGGTTGTTGCAACCGTTGAGAGTCCCTGAATGGAAGTGGGAAAGGGTTACCATGGATTTTGTATCTGGTTTACCTTTGTCCCCATCAAAGAAGAATTCGGTTTGGGTGATTGTGGATCGCCTGACGAAGTGTGCGCATTTCTTGCCTGTGCATACTACGTTTTCTTTGGATAAGCTGGCAGAGTTGTACATTGCTAAGATTGTGCGGCTGCATGGTGTGCCTAAGTCGATTGTGTCGGATAGGGATCCGAGGTTCACATCGCGTTTCTGGCAGTGTTTGCATCAAGCTCTGGGTACAAGGTTGAATTTCAGTACATCCTATCATCCTCAGTCGGATGGACAGTCTGAGCGAGTTATTCAGATTTTGGAGGATATGTTGAGGTGCTGCGTGATTGAGTTCCAAGGTTCTTGGGAGAAGCTTTTGCCTTTGGTGGAGTTTGCTTATAACAATAGTTATCAGGCGAGTATACAGATGGCACCTTATGAGGCTTTGTACGGGAGGAAGTGTAGGACTCCTCTTTGTTGGGCTGAAACTGGTCAAAAGTTGGTTTCGATGCCGGCTTTGTTGAAAGGAACCACCGAGAAGGTGAAGCTCATCTGTGAGCGTTTGAAGGCTGCTTCTGACCGGCAGAAGTCTTACGCGGATTTGAAGCGTAAGGAGATAGAGTATGCGGTGGGTGACCGTGTGTTCTTGAAGGTTTCGCCTTGGTAGAAGGTGATGAGGTTTGGCAGGAAGGGTAAGTTGAGCCCTAGGTACATTGGACCATACGAGGTTGTTGAGCGTGTGGGTCCTGTTGCGTACAAGTTGAGGCTACCTCAAGAGTTGGAGAAGA
Organism: Hibiscus tridactylites; assembly: GCA_958450335.1. NCBI lineage: Eukaryota > Viridiplantae > Streptophyta > Magnoliopsida > Malvales > Malvaceae > Hibiscus > Hibiscus tridactylites. The sequence continues at coordinate 69,822,072 of OY288277.1, forward strand.
TTCATGATGTGTTCCATGTTTCTATGCTCCGGAAGTATAGATCTGATCCTTCGCATGTGATGCCTGTGGAGGAAGTGGAATTGAATCCGGATTTGACCTATGATGAGGAACCGGTGAAGGTTCGGGATTCGGATAGCAAGGTTCTTCGTGGCAAGACCATTGAGTTGGTGAAGGTGCTGTGGAAGCATCGAGGTGTTGAGGAAGCCACGTGGGAGCGGAAGGAATACATGTTGAAGCAGTTTCCTTATCTCTTCCCTTCAGGTAAATTTCGAGGACGAAATTTCTTAAGGGGGGAGAGTTGTAACGCCCCGGTTTTGGGCTTAGAAGTTTTGGGCGTTGACCGGTTTGGTCAAAGTGCTGTTCGAATCTAAAAAGGTGAAATTAGGAAAGCCTAGTTCGGGTTGCATTAAAAATATGGAAAAATGTTCTAAAATCATCTTTTAATATATATAAGTGAACTGTGAAATCAATTTTACAAAATGAGTTTTGGAAGGGTGACATTTTGGGCTAGTGACCAAAATGTAATTTTTGAAAGTTGCGTGACTGTTTTAGAAAGGATTGAAACTTTTAATCTTTAAGGAGCTATTTACCCAAAGGGAGTTTCTCCAGATTTTTCTAAGATATTTTAAGTTTTAATTCTGATTTTAAAGCATAAGAAAAGAGGAGGGAAAATCATTTTGGCTATTTTGTAACTAACTTTCTATTTTCTCAATTTTCCTTTCTCTCATTTTCTCTCAACCCAAACACTTTCTCTCCAGAGAATTTCTTCTGATTTTGTCACCTAAATCTCTCCTTTCAACTCTCTTTTGATTCCTAATCATCATATCTACAAAACCTCACCATTTGCAACTTAATTCATCAAGGTTTTTGGTGCTAAAAAGGGAGAAACTCAAGTTTGGAGGTAAGAACGTCCTTCTCCTCTAAACTATCAGTTCTTTACTGAATTCCTAAGTTCTCAATCCTTAATTGATGTTTTATTAAAGGCTTTTAAGTTGTGAAGTGGATCTTGGCTTAAAATGCAAGATTTGGTGATTTTTGATGATTTTCGTTTGATCTGTTAAATCTGTGATTTGAAGTGTGTTTTTGATGTTAATTGAACATTAATTTGATAAGGAATTGAGTTTTGATTAATGCAATCCCGGATAGGTTGAGTTTCCTAAGTTTAGCTTGTGATTCTTGGTTATTTTTGAGGTGATCTTGTGGATCTGATGTTGCTGGAGATATAAGGATGTTAATAGGTTCTTTTTAGATGTTATATGATGTTAAAGGATGTTTAGTATTGATGGTTTTTGGCTGGGCTTTGTTGAGAAGTGGTTTGGATGCATTTTCGGTTGTGTTTGGTGGTCGAAAATGGAGTGTGGATGAGAGCAGCGAGTTTAGGTGCTTTCATTGAAGCTATTAATGCATGATGATGCATTAATCCTCTACTTTGATGTGTTTAAAACAGGGGAGGCATCTTTGGATCCAAGTGGTGGTGATCCGGTAGCTTGATTCGTGCTTCGGCAAAAGGCGAATTGGAATCGGTGAGTGAAAATGGGTTTTCAGCTTTGAAACCAATGTCTCGGGAGCTTAGTTTAAGTCTAAACCACTTTGCTAAGCTCAAGTGTAAGCTTTTCGGAAAACTCTCTAGTGGTGGCCATGGTTTGGTTGTGATGCAATGTGGTTTATTGCATGTTTTAAATTCTGTTTTGAAAGCATGATTTAGCATGGTTATTGCTGATTTTGTAAGCCATATGTTGAAGGAAGCTCAAGGTAAGAGTTCCTTGTTTTTGAGCATGGTTAAAATGTGGTTTGATGCTTATAAATGCATGATGAATATGGCTTGAATTAAATGCTTTAAAACAGTGGATTATTTGATGATAATGATGTATATTGGCAAGTGATGTTTTGAAAAAGGTTAAGGTCACTAAGGTGGTTAAAAGTCCTTGAGTGAACCTTGTGGATTCTAAGAACTTCATGGTGGTTAAAAGTCCATGTTGATTCTTGTTAAGGTCACTAAGGTGGTTAAAAGTCCTTGAGTGAACCTTGTGGATTCTAAGAACTTCATGGTGGTTAAAAGTCCATGTTGATTCTTGTTAAGGTCACTAAGGTGGTTAAAAGTCCTTGAGTGAGCCTTGTTACTTAAGAACATCAAGGTGGTTAAAAGTCCTTGGATGGTTCTTGTTAAGGACACAAAGGTGGTTAAAATTCCTTGTGTGGTCCTTGCCATGGTGTTTAAAAGTCCATGGGCCAAGGTGTTTAAAAGTCCTTGGGAAGAACACGAAGGTGGTTAAAAGTCCTTGCGTGGTTCTTGTACATTATAAGATCACAATGGTGTTTAAAAGTCCATGTGTGAGTCTTATGTTGAATCTTGTTTTTAAAAGATGAAACTTATCACTTGTGGCCAATATGACATGTAATGATGTGGAAGCATGAGTTGCTTGTTTAAGTTGCTTTGAGCATGAGTAAATGATGATTTGAAGTATGATTTATAAAGTGTTTTATAAATGCATTATTGAATGGTTTTAAGGAGCATTCCTTACTAAGCTTTTGCTTACGCTCTCTTTCGTTTTTTTAAACCAATAATGCAGATCATTAAGGTACTTTGAGGGCAGCAAGGAAGGCAAGCAATCAAGTGGAAGTTAAGCTCAATGTATGGAAAGGTTTTCTTATATACTTTAGCTTTTGGCATTTGGCAATGGGGGACCATTATGGATGTTTTGGGAGATGTTTTGAACTCCCTAAGTTTGTTTATTGTTGTTGGAAACGCTAGATTTGTGATTGGTCTTTATATGCTTGGTTTTGAAAGCTTTATGCATGAATGGTTAGCTTGTGTTGGAAGTATGCTTTGAAATTGGGGCTTTTCATATATGATGATAATATGTTGATTGGTTGATGCAAATATGTCTCTTATATGTTGAATTTCATGCTGGTAAAGTTTGGTGGCAATTGGAACATGATTGGATGTCTAATTGCATGTTAAAGTATGCATCTTGTGGTATTCTGTGCAGGGTGTTTCGGAACAGTGCCTACCGTTTCGGAACGGGTGCCCTAAACCAGCCCAAGCGTCCGAAACGGGAGAGACCGTTCCAAAACGGAAAGGCCACTGCCAGCCCGTGTTTCGGTACGCGTTGCGGAACAGCCCCGCGTTTCGAAACAGGCTCTTCCTGTTTCGGAACGTCTGACCGTTGGGGGCTGACACAGGCGGTTAAATGTTTTGTATTGTTTGCATTTTGGTCTTGAATCTTGTTTGTGCAATTGTATGAGTTTGGGGTGTCCGTTTGAGCTGAAATTTGGCAGTGATGCATGAAACCTAATTAATTTCAAGATGGTAACTTTAATTTGGATGAGGTCCTTGTATTTTGCAGAATTTACAATTTGGTCCCTAAAGTTGTAAATTGTTCAATTGGGTCCTTGTTTGATCTCTGATGTTAGTGATCTTTGAGTATGTTGTTTGTATGATCACCATTAGGGTTAATGAGCATCTAGACAAGTTTAAAAAGAAAAAAAGGGTCGTTAATCAAGGTTGACTTTCGGGTTGACTTTGGTTTTCCCCGTGTGACTTTCTTAATTCGGGTCAACCGTCTAGGCCGGGTTAAGGGGGTTACACTTTCTTTTTTGAGTGTCCGTTTCGATACGGGGGTTTGGTGTTCTGATACGGGTAGTTGCAGAACTGCATTTATATAGGGAAGAGAGAGCCCCAACGGCTAGATTAATGACCTCAACCACCCAAATGGCTAGAAATCAATGCAAGAGTATAAAAAGAAGTCTCAAATGCTACAACAATAACTATTGAGGCTCAAGCAACATCAAAGCATTTAAATCCAAACCTTGATCATTTAGAGTCAAATCTGTGAAACAAAAATTGATTTTGATATAACGATTTAACTTAAGGACTAAATTGTAAAACAATAAAATTTTAATTATTTTCAAAGACTCACAATTTGACAAGCCATTTTGAACCAAATCTATTTCAAGTCAAAACATATTTAAGGGTTTGATTTTTACCAAGTCCTTTCAAGCCAAACTTCAATAAAATGCCCAGGCGTATCGATACCCTTATGCGTATCGATATGGTTATTCAACACTGGAATTTTAATCATTCATTGCGTACCGATACGGTCTATTCCCGTATCGATACGATATTCATCTGGGCAAGACTTTAAGCTATAGCATATCGATACGCATCGGAACCGTATCGATACAATTTTCATATAAAAATATTCTTCTGCTATAGGATACCAATACGACATTATACCTATCAATATGATATGCTAACCTTTGCAAAAATCTTTGCATTTAATATTCGAACGTTGGCTTGTCAGTTATTGGAATCCAAAATTTTAAATGATCGTTGAACCGTATCGATATGCTAAGGTAGCGTACCGATACGCTTTATAGCAAAACTTAATTCCGGATTCTAGTGAGCAAAATTCGTATCCATACGGCTAACTGTATCGATACACCCTTTAATATCGTACCGATATGCCCTTCAAGCATATCGATACGCCTTGTTTTTCAGTCACAACGGATCTTTCTTCTTTGAGACAGGTACCGATACGCCCACGAGCCGTACTGATACGGTAGGTTATTGTGGAGCATTTATTGTGGGGAATTGCAGCTCAACGACTCTATTGATGATCTCAACCACCCAAATGGCTAGAAATCAATGCAAGGGTAAAAAACAAGTCTTAAATGCTACAACAACAACTATTGAGCCTCAAAGCAACAACAAAGCATTCAAATCCAAACCTTGTTCATTTTAGAGTCAAATCTTTGTACTCAACTCAAGTGTGTTTTCATTGTAATTTCTATTGAGAGTTTGGGGAGTGTTTGATTGTATTTGGGTAAACGTCAACCTTTGAGAGGTACTATTAAGGTTTACCAAATTCCTTCATTGTAAAGAGTGTGTTAGATTAAGCTTTGGGTAGCAAGTTTAATTGGTATTGTAAAGTTTCCTCCTCATCCAAGAAAATGGGAAGAATCAATAATGGATTGGTTGAAAATTCTTAGTGGGAGCTAGGGTAGTGGAGGTAGAGTTCATTTAGGAACTTGAACCACTATAATTGTCTTGTGTTAAATTTTCATTCATCCAATCTCCACCCTCAAATTTTTAATCGCCAATTTACCCCCTCTTGGCCATTTGCAATCGTTTGATCAATTCAACAATTGGTATCAGAGCTACACTCATTAGAAGGATTATAGCCCTCTTGAGTCGATTATAGGAGAGTTTGATCAACAACAACTTCAAGCAATGGCATCCACCTTCGGCCCCAACCTTTATGAGTCTCAATCCACCACCAAACCACCATTTTTCCATGGGGATAACTACACATATTAGAAGAATCAGATGCGTCTCTTCGTTAAATCCAACGATTACATGGTGTGGGACGTTGTAGAAGACGAACCAAGCATTCTTATGAAGAGAGATGGTGAAGGAAGATTAGTCCCAAAGGTCAAAGCCGAGATGACCGATGAAGATAGAAGACGGTTGCAAGTCAATGAAAAAGCCTTGCATATGATCTTTTGTGCTATCGGTCACAATATCTACTCAAAGGTGTCTTCCATCGAATGTGCCAAGGAAGTTTGGGATACCCTCGAGACGACATATGAGGGAACTAGCGATGTTAAAGAGACAAAGATCGGGTTGCTCAATTTAAGCTATGAGAATTTCAAGATGGATCCCGATCAAATTGTCTCCAAGATGTTTGATCAGTTCTCGGTCATCGTGAACGGTTTAAAGGGCTTTGGTGAAGTCATTCCCGAAGACAAGCTAGTTTGGAAACTTCTATATTCTCTTCCGAAATTGCGGGATGGAAAAAGAACGGCCATCATTGAAGCTAGAGATTTGAAGACTCTCAAGATTGATGTCCTTGTTAGATCTCTACTCACTCATGAGATCATGAAAAAAGGAAGGGAAGAAGAGAAGAAGAAGATCAGAATCGCACTTAAAGTTTCATACAATGATAGTGATTCGAGTGAAGAGGAAGATGAGGAGATGGCCATGTTGGCCAAAATATTCACACGTTTCATGAAGTCCAACCAGGGAAGAAAATTTAATAGAAAGGGGGAATTCAATAATGGAAGTAAAGAAGAAGAGAAGGACCAAATCACTTGCTATGAGTGCAAGAAAAGCGGCCATATTCGATCCGAGTGCCCTCAATTGAGAAAGAAAAGCATTGAGAAGAAGAACAAGCTCAAAGCTCAAGTGGCAACTTGGAGTGACGAGGAGTCATCCGACTAGGAGGAGGAAGTGGCCAATCATTGTCTCATGGCATTTGAGGAGGAACCAATGGTAAACCCTAACTCGTTATCTATTACTTGCAATGAATTATGAGTTACAAGATGTTTATGATGAGTTGGTTGAAAAGTATAAAGAGTCTATTTTGAAAAATAAGAAAAACATTTCCGATTTGAAAAATCAAAATGAGTCTCTTTCAAAAACCAATTCGGAATTAGAAAAGAAGGTTTTATATTTGACGAATCTTTCAAATGATCTCAAAAAGAAAATTGTTGATTTCGAAAAACATCTTTTCGAGTTTCAAGATTATCACACCAAGAAATAATTTGATGAATCTTAAAACTTCTATTACTATTGGGAGAAATAATTCTGAGAAAGGAAATTCTTCTAAAACTCAATATGTAAAAATAAAACATTTTTATCCTAAACAAAGAAATTTTTCAAAGCAATCTAAAAATAAAAGAATTAGGAGTGTTTGGATTCCTAAGGAACTAGTAACTTCTAAGAATTATGATGCTATGTCTCTTTGGATTCCTAAGGGAACCAAGATTTTGGAGGCTAACACACATGGACCCAAAATGATTTGGGTACCAAAAACCAAAGCCTAATTTCTTTGTTTGTAGGGGGAGCATTGATACATTGTAACACCCCCTTCTTGGTCTGGTCGAGAATCGGGTCGGAAGGTGAAACCGTTGTTCAATACAGAAACCGGTGCAGTAAAATTTCATTTTATTATTTAAATTTTCAGCCAAATTATACAACGAATCATTACTACCAAATAACTCAGTCCAATGTACTCAAATAAGCAACGACTAATCATTCAAGGGCTAGATCGCAAACATTACAAGTTATAGGGACAAATTTGTAATTTTGACAAACTAGGGTCCTTCAATGTAATTGAATTTACCATATTGAAATTCACTACCTTATTGTCATATCAACAAAATTTCATCGAATTTAGAGATCATTAAGTCATTCAATTTAACCTTACAATGTTCAATGACTAAAATGTGAAATTAGCAATCTGTTTGATGAGCCTTTAACTAACTTACCTAACCTCGTATCGAAACACCCTAGAGTTGTTTCAAGATGGGTGATCGATGGTCAACTCCTGTTGACCTTACCCTTAAGACCGTATCGATATGGGCATACCCGTATCGAAACGGGATTGACCTCCTTGACTTTGACTTTGACCCGTTTCTATACGCTATGAACCCGTATCGAAAAGAGGGATTCCCGAGACAAAATATTTCAAAACAGCCATGGACCGTTCCGATACATCCTATTTCTCAGACCAAACTGTGCTTACCCGTATCGAAACGCCATCACCCTTTTCAATACGTCCTGACCTGTAATGACAAATTTTTGCTGGTATTTAATCAATTTGACCAATCGAACGATATCCAAATGCAACGAAACATTAAACACAATATTTCAATGATATGAACTACTAGCATGCCAAATTTTAATAACCAAATGAATATGTTTACTATGTTTTTACCTTTTCGAGCTAAGTATGCAATTTCCATCCATTTTAAACCAACCAAAAGGGCCATTAGCCATATTACAACTTAGACATTACACTAATACAACAAAAATGGGCATAAATGACTAGTTCAACTACTTTTCCACCTTCCTAGGAGTTTATAAGTCAAAACATGTTACTTAAGGCTTGTAGTGACTTGTCTTGCTTGCCAATCCGAACTTCCGACACACGATCCTTTTTAACCTGAAAATGCATGAGATGAGACACGTTACGCATACATTGCCTAGTGAGGTAGTCATAAACAATATGAACAACATCAATGTATTGAATATCTAAAATCATGATCTCATGCCATCAACATCAATGCTATGCAATAATATACAACGTTTAACATGTTCATTTCATCATTAATCCTTGGATTGAATCAAGATAATAGATACACGAATTACTACGCCTCGCATAATCAATGAATGATCTAATCCCTCGCCCTCGCCAATATGACCAATACCATAACACATCCCTCTGCCTCGCCAAATCAATATAGGCCGTAGCCTTAAGACCGTAGTCCACTCATACACTTAGCTCATAAATTCTATGGCATGCCAATTGTTTCCAATGTCTATTCAAATCCAAGGTTCCAATGCTCATATCCATTTTAATAATCAATAGTATTCCGATGTCCAATGATTTCAATATTACCAATGTCAAATATATATGTATCTCATCATCAATATTTCATAATCCAATGTCAATATAAATGTCCAATGATTTCTATACAGTAAATCGATGATAATTACTATATCAATGACAATGCACAATGACGATATCAATGACTATGTCCAATGTTCAATGACAACTTACCGACACTTACCAAGGTGTCCGATTAACCATCCAATGCAATTTCTTCAACAACAATGTTAGCGATGTAATCTAAATTATCAAATAATGATCCGTGAAGGCCTTTCACCTAAACCTGAGACTCTGACTACACTCACCTTAGCAATCCGAAGCTTTCACGGCTCTCGGATAACAAACCCCTTGTTCCTAGCTTGAGATGGAGACGGTGAAACCTCTTTCTCCACTTCTTGAGCTAGAAATTCAATAGAAAACTATTAGGTTCGATATTTCGATATCAAATTCAATACAATGATATCAAAATCGATACCCGACTTCAATATAAACACTAACGATAAAATATCCATGGATGGTCCAAACTCTAGCTAAAGATTAAACTCAATATAACCATGGAATTCAATAACCGATTGCGGATTGTAGCTTACCCGATCGATAGGAACAGTTTGATATCAATAAAACGAAGAGAAAGTGAAGCTCAAAACTTCTTCCAATAGAGGTGCTTGCTTCAAGGAAGAAGATGAAGAAGATGAAAAGATGGAGATGTGTATGCTTCAAAGTTTTTCGGGTAAGTTTTCTATTCTCTTTCAATTCCTTTCTTTTATTAATTATAGCTCACCAATTAAGCTTTCCTCATTGTGAAGCAACTTCACCAAACTTTCCCACGTAGGTGTATTTTTAATGAAGGAGGGGCTAATCGCAAGATTAGTCCCTTAACTCTCATTCTACTATAGTTTTAACCTCCAACTTGTATATTCTCCTCTTTAGTCACTATATAGGTTCAATATTATTCAATAGTGTCCGATAACAGTGTTTTAAGCTCAACTAGGGTTCGATATCAATAATTAACTAGTCGATACAATATTTAGACTTCATCAATGTAGAATTTCCGATCACCGAAATGTAATCCTGACTTGACGGGATTTTGGGGTGTTACATCTCTCCCCCCTTAAGAAAAATTCATCCCTAATTTTTTACCTAAACTGAAGAGATGTGGATATTGCTGTCTCATGGTCTCTTCAAGTTCCCAAGTGGCTTCCTCAACGGTGTTGCTCCTCAAGAGCACTTTAACCAACAATACTGTTTTGTTGTGAAGTCTCTTGACTTCTCTTGCAAGAATTTGAACTGGTTCCTCCTCGTAGGATAGATTTGGTCGAAGTTCCACAGTTTCAGGTTCCACAATGTGTGAAGGATCAAAGCGATACTTCCGGAGCATTGATACATGAAAACATCATGGATCTTACTCAAAGCTGAGGGTAACAATAGTTGATATGCTACGGGGCAAACTCTTTCAATAACTTCAAAGGGTCCAATGAATCGGGGACTCAATTTTCCCCTTTTGCTAAATTTTAAGACTTTCTTCCACGGTGATACTTTGAGGAAGGCCTTCTCACCAACTTCGTACTCAATATCTCTTCTTTTGAGGTCAACATCAGCCTTTTGTCGATGAAAGGTAGCCCTTAAATGATCATGAATTATAGCGACTCGCTCTTCAGTCTCTCGAAGCAAGTCAGGGCCTAACATCTTGCCCTCGCCAAGCTCCGACTAACACAATGGAGTTCTACATCGCCTACCATACAATGCTTCATATGGAGCCATTTGAATTGATGCTTGGTAACTATTGTTGTAAGCAAATTCGACGAGGGGTAGAGACTTTTCCCAAGTTCCACCAAAGTCAATATTGCATGCTCGAAGCATGTCTTCCAAGATCTGTATAGATAGGTTCGGTGACAATGCAAGTTTCTAGGATTTTCAATGGACATATTTTTCGATGATTTACATGGATTACCCTTTTTGACTGGCCGTTAGATTGAGGGTGAAAAGATGTGCTAAGATTAACTCTGGTGCCCAGAGCTCCTTGTAAGGTTCTCCAAAATCGAGATGAAAATCGAGGGTCTCGATCGGAGATAATAGACTTAGGTACTCTGTGGATTCAAATTACTTCCTTGATATACAAGTCAGCTAGTTTGGGAAGACCGTAGTCCATTCTAACCGGTATAAAATGAGCCGACTTCGTGAAACGATCTACAATGACCCATTTAGCATCATGATTCGGAGGGATTAACGGTAGACCACTAACAAAGTCCATATTTATCTTTTCTCATTTCCATTTTGGTGGATCGATATGTTGTAATAGTCTAGTAGGAGCATAATGTTCTGCCTTAACACGTTGGCACATGAGGCATTTGGAAATGAAATCAACTACGGCCTTCTTCATGCCCGGCCACCAATAGAGTTCGTGTAGGTCTTTATACATCTTCACTAACCCGGGGTGAAAAGAAAAAGAACTCGAATGAGCTTCTGAAAGGATATCGGTTCGAAGAGATTCATCACTAGGTACACAAACTCGGTCAAGGAAACATAAAAGTCCTTCAAAATTAATTCCAAAGTCAGGGTTGTCCGATAGTTTAGAGACAATGGTTTGAAGCTCAGGATCTTGATATTGCAAATGTTTGATTCTCGAAATGATGGTAGACTGAACTTGAAGTTCAGCTACAAGGCAACGATGCTTCCGAAGTTGGAAGTGAGCATTAATTGCTCGAGGAGCTACAATATAACAATGTTACAATGTGTTAATGTACTACATAAAACATATAACTCCAAATTCATTATCAATGCTTACCAGGCAAAGGTTTGCGGCTGACTGCATCAGCTACAACGTTAGCCTTGCCCAGATGGTAATCAATGACAAGATCGTAATCTTTAAAAAGTTCCATCCACCTCCGTTGCCGAAGGTTCAATTCCTTTTGAGTCAATAAATAATTGAGGCTCTTATGGTCGGTGAAAAGATAGCATTTCTCTCCGTAGAGATAATGTCTCCAGATTTTCAATGCGAAGACAACTGCAGCCAATTCAAGGTCGTGGGTGGGATAATTCATTTCATGTGGCTTAAGTTGTATTGAAGCATAAGCGATGACTTTGCCTTCTTGCATTAGTACATATCCTAACCCGAGATGCGATGCATCACTATAAATTGTGTAGTCTTTTCCAGACTCGGGTTGGGTTAGGACTGGTGCATGAGCCAACACTTGTTTCAACTGATCAAAACTTCGTTGTTGAACATCAGTCCAAACAAAATGAGCCTCTTTCCTCAATAATTTGGTTAAAGGAGCGGCTATCATAGAAAATCCTTTTACGAACCTGCGATAATAGCCAGCTAGCCCAAGTAAGCTTCTGACTTCACCAATGTTCTTCGGTGGATGCCATTCTACAATGGCTTAGATTTTCTTCGGGTCCACTTGAATACTCGAAGCCGACTCGATATGCCCCATAAAGGCAAATTCAGTGATCCAGAACTCACACTTAGAGAACTTCACGTACAACTACTTCTCTCTCAGAGTCTGAAGTACAATACGAAGATGATCTTGATGCTCCGCTTCATTTTTGGAATAAATCAATATGTCATGTATAAACACCACCATGAACTTGTCAAGGTAGGGTCTAAATACCCAATTCATCAAATCCATAAAAGCTACCAGTGCATTGGTTAGCCCAAAGGGCATCACCAAGAATTCGTAGTGTTCATATCTTGTACGGAAGGCAGTCTTTGGCACATTACACTCCTTAACCCTTATTTGATAGTAGCCCGACTTTAAGTCGATCTTGGAAAACACAGAAGCATCTTTTAGTTGATCGAACAGGTCATCTATTCTAGGCAATGGATATTTGTTCTTGATGGTTACTTTATTCAACTGTCTGTAGTCGATGAACAATCTCATAGAACCATCCGTCTTCTTAACAAAGAGAACCGAAGCTCCCCAGGGTGAAGAGCTCGGTTGAATGAAACCTTTGCTCAATAGATCTTGGATTTGTGTCTTTAATTCTTTCAACTCCACAGCTGCCATGCGATATGATGTAATGGAAACGAGAGCAGTCCCAGGTTCAACCTCGATGCCAAACTCTACTTCATGGGTTTGGGGCAATCCCAAAAGTTCATCGGGGAAGACATCGTGAAATTCACATACAATATCAATGTCTTGCAGTTGTGGTTCGCCTTTGGTTTCCAATGTTAAAGCATACAGTGATGGATTCCTCGCATTTATCAATACACCATTTTCTTTACCCAAACCCCAAAGGTACAATTTTCTCTTTCAACAATCTACCCAGGCTTGGTGCTCACTAAGCCAATCTAAGCCTAGGATGACATCAAATTCGTGAATCGATAAAGCCAAAAAATTGGCCGAAAAAGGAATCCCTTGAATCATTAAAGGATAGTTCTTGCACACTACCCTTACGGTGACACAATCTCTTAGAGGATTGGTTACAGAAATTCTTGATACTATTGGTTCAGAAGACATGTTATACTTCTTAACAAAAATGGTGCTTATAAAAGAATGAGTAGAACCAGGGTCAATCAATGCATATAAAGGATGCGAATATTACTCAATGGTACCTGCAATAACATCAACTTCATCCTCTTCTTCCCTGCTCCTCACATGATACATTTGGGCAGGATCTTTTGAATCTTGTTTATTAAAGGGTTTCCACGGTCCACTCAATCGTCCAAATGTTCCTATTGATCCTTGCTTCGATCCTTTACCCCAAAAAGATTGAGCAGGGGAAGCAGCAGTGGTCAGTGTGACGAGAGATTTGGTTGCATTCATAGGACAGTCACGAATAAAGTGACCTTGCTCACCACAGTAGTAACAGGCTTCAGTTTGCTTGCGGCATTGTCCCGTTGGTTACCTCGATTCGAACCTCCAGTGCTGTCAACGGACGCGACTTTAGCAAAAGACTGCGTCACAAACTAAGGTTTCTCAATGTTCCCGGATCGATAGGGCTATGAATAGATATTCTATTTGGGGCCTTGATATCTCTCATTCTTATTCCATCTCAGAGGTCGAGAATCATCCCTGAACCTCTTCTCAGATTTTCTAGACCCACCAGCTCGTTGAGCTCTCTAGGCAGCTTCAGTGGCCTTGACTCGGTTCACCAGATCCTGGAAGTTGTTGATACCAAGGGTCGTAAACATGGGTCGTAGCTCATCCCTAAGGCCAGCTATAAACATTCTACACTTGTCTTCCTCTTTCTTTATAAATTATTCTTCGTATCGACGATATTTGCAGAAATCATGGATATATTGCTCGATAGGTCGCCCACCTTGCCTCAAATGGAGAAAGGTGTTCTGCCTTTCCGCAAGGTAATATTCACTAATATATTTATTGTAGAATTCTCGAAGGAAGAACTCCCAAGTAACCGATTCTTCAGGAGCTGTGAGAATAGTGGTTTCCCACCACATGAGAGCTTGATTCGTCAATAACGCAACATCACACTCCAACTTATGTTCATCCGAACACTACAGCTGCTTGTTCAAGATACGCAGCGTGTTATCTAGCCAGTATTCAGAAACTTCAGGATTATCATCATCTTGTCCGGTAAAGGAATAGGCTCAAAGTGAAGCCAACTTGTCCACAGGGCCACAGACATACTGGAAAACATGAGGGTAGGCTGAACATATGGTGTTGCTTGCACCGCAGTCATAAACTATTTGAACAAATTAGCTATGTTCTGGTAGCATTCAACCTAAGCAGTAGGTGATGCAGGCTCAGTACCCTGAACATGAGGGTTCTATTGTTACAGTGGGTTCTTAGGATTCCCTCCTCTAATCTCCCCGCCATGTGTCGAGGAGCGAGCTCGTCTATATGAGCATCGTTCGTCTCAGACAAATATATGTGAAAGATCTGATTAGTTGACAAGTCACAATATACGCAATTTAAAACTCCTAGGTGGAAAAGTAACACAATAGCAATGCAACAAGCTTCATTTTAGACCTAGAATCGACTAAACTCTAGCTTTGATACCACAAAAGTAACAGTCCCTTCTCGGTCTGGTCGAGAATCGGGTCGGAAGGTGAAACCGTTGTTCAATACAGAAACCGGTATGCAATTTCCATCCATTTTAAGCCAACCAAAAGGGCCATTTAGGGCCATTAGCCATATTACTACTTAGACATTACACCAATACAACAAAATGGGCATAAATGACTAGTTCAACAACTTTACCACCTTCCTAGGAGTTTATAAGTCAAAAAACATTACTTGAGGCTTGTAGTGACTTGTCTTGCTTGCCAATCCGAACTTCTGACACACGATCCTTTTTAACATAAAAATGCACGAAATGAGACACATTACGCATACTTTGCCTAGTGAGGTAGTCATAAACAATATGAACAACATCAATGTATTGAATATCTAAAATTATGATCTCATGCCATCAACATCAATGCTATGCAGTAATATACAATGTTTAACATGTTCATTTCATCATTAATCCTTGGATTGAATCAAGATAATGAATACACGAATTTCTACGCCTCGCCAAATCAATGAATGGTCTAATCCCTCTGCCTCGCCAATATGACCAATACCATAACACATCCCTCTGCCTCGCCAAATCAATATAGGCCGTAGCCTTAGGACCGTAGTCCACCCGTACACTAAGCTCATGAATTCTATGGCATGCCAATTGTATCCAATATCTATTCAAATACAAGGTTTCAATGCTCATATCCATTTCAATAATCAATAATATCCCGATGTCCGATGATTTCAATATTACCAATGTAAAATATATATGTATCTCATCATTAATATTTCATAATCCAATGTCAATATCAACGTCCAATGATTGTTATACAATAATCCGATGACAACTACTATATCAATGACAATGCACAATGACGATATCAATTACTATGTCCGATGTTCAATGACAACTTACCGACACTTACCAAGGTATCCGATTAACCATCCAATGCAATTTCATCAACAACAATGTTAGCGATGTAATCTAAATTATCAAATAATGATCCGAGAAGACCTTTTGCCTAAACCCGAGACTCCGACTACACTCACCTTAGTGATCCGAAGCTTTCAAGGCTCTCAGATAACAATCCTCTTGTTCCTAGCTTGAGATGGAGACGGTGAAACCTCTTTCTGCACTTCTTGTGCTAGAAAGTCAATAGAAAACTATTAGGTTCGATATATCAATATCAAATTTAATACAACGATATCAAAATCGATACTCGACTTCAATATAAACACTAACGATAAAATATCCATGGATGGTAAAAACCCTAGCTTAAGATTAAACTCAATATATCCATGGAATTCAATAACTGATTGAGGATTATATCTTACTCGATCAGTAAGAACAATTTGATATCAATAAAACAAAGAGAAAGTGAAGCTCAAAACTTCCTCCAATGGAGGTTCTTGCTTGAAGGAAAAAGATGAGGAAGATGAAAAGATGGAGATGTGTATGCTTCAAAGTTTTTCGGGTAAGTTTTCTATTCTCTTCCAATTCCTTTCTTTTATTAATTATAGCTCACCAATTAAGCTTTCCTCATGGTGAAGCAACTTCACCGAACTTTCCCACGTAGTTGTATTTTTAATGAAGGTGGGGCTAATCGCAAGATTAGTCCCTTTACTCTCATTCTACTATAGTTTTGACCTCCAACTTACGTATTCTCCACTTTAGTCACTATATAGGTTCAATATTATTCAATAGAGTCCGATGAAGATGTTTTAAGCTTAATTAGGGTTCGATATCAATAATTAACTAGTCAATACAATGTTTAGACTTCATCAATGTAGAATTTCCGATCACCGGAACTAAATCTTGACTAGACCGGATTTTAGGGTGTTACATACAAGGCCAAAGCTTCAAGTCAAAACACATGGTACCTTGATAGTGGATGCTCAAGACATATGACCAGAGACAAGAGTAGATTCAAGGAGCTCAAGGCAAAGCATGGTGGAGTAGTGACATTTGGTGACAACTCCAAAGGCCATATTGAGGGTATTGGCTCCATTGGTAACCACTCTTCCATATTCATTGAAAATGTCTTATATGTCAATGGTATTAAGCATAATTTATTGAGCATTAGTCAATTATGTGATAAAGAGTTTAATGTTCTCTTTGATAAAAGTGGTTGCAAAATAATGAACATTTAAACAAATCAATTGATGCTCATAGGGCATAGGATAGGAAATATCTACATGGTGAATTTATTTGACATTCACACATTGTAACCCCCTTAGCCGGGCCTAGACGGTTGACCCGAACTACGAAGATTACACGGGGAAAACCAAAGTCAACCCGAAAGTCAACCTTGATTAACGACCCTTTTTTTTCTTTTTAACCTTTTCTAAATGCATATTAACCCTAGGTGTACCCTTGAGATAAGCATACTCAAAAATTACAGCAATCGGAAAACAATAAGGGACTCAATTGCACAACATACGAATTTAGGGACCAATTTGTAAATTCTGGAAATTAAGAGGACTTTACCAATTTTTAAGTTACCATTATGAAATTAGTCATGTTTCATGCTTCTCTGTCAAATTTCATCTCAAACGGACATCTCAAACTCAATCAATTGCATATACAAAAATCAGGACTAAAACGTAAAGCTTGCAAACCTCAAAACCATTCAAATCAGTGCCCAACGGTCAAGTGTTTCGAAACGGGTCTAGGCCGTTCAGAAACACCCCTTGGCTGTAGCCAAAGTGCTTCGAAACACCTCTGCCCGTTTCGAAACACCCAGGCCAAAATATGCACCTGTTTCGAAACAGACAAGGGTGTTTCGAAACACCCTGCCTAGAAACAGCAGAAAGGCCTGTTTTTCACTCTTTCGACCCACCAAACACGCTCATAAGACCTCCATGTCATGCCAACAAGTCATCAAACATTAAAGGAACACATTTTCATCATCAAAGCTCAATCACGGCCTCAAATAAGAAAAACCACAAGTCTAAAGGCATGCATCCTATATAGAAAAGCAAGCAATCATCAAATCTCTAAAACAAAATACCAAATGGCCATTTACATGTTCCAAACACCATAGGCATTAAACCAAACTTAGGGAGTCCAAAACATCTCCCAAAAACACAATCTAGGTTCCCATTGCCAAATACCAAAAGCTAATAGTGTTGTGAAAATAGTCACCATATATGAGCTTAGACTTTCACTTGGATCCTTGACTTCCTTACTGCCCTTAAAGTACTTCAATGCTCTGTATTATTGGTTCAAGAAAGAGAGAGCGTAAGCATGTATGCTTAGTGAGAAATGCTCTAATAAAACAACACAATAATGCACTTTGTAAAAACACCTTTCCAAGGCCTTTAATTTCAAAACATCATTTATCATGCATTTATGCATGCAAACCAAGAATCTCATGCTTCAATTCATCAACATGTCATATTGGCTTTCAAGTGATAATCCATAACCATTTTTCAACTCAAAACACAATCGGATACACGGATTACAAGCGTTGTCCCATACGCTCCATACACACTACCAAACACTCAAGGTGGAGTTTACAGGTACAATCACAACCCCTCAACACCCGTGATGGAGTCTATGGTACAATTACAACCCCTCCACATCACTCATTGGTAGTTGTATAACATCACTAACGAGAACACGAGACACACAACACAAGATCCTCACATGGCATTTTAACCACCATTATGATCTTAGACATCTCGTTAGTGTTCTTGGATGGAGTTTACGGTACCATTACAACCCCTCAACATCCAATGCGACTTTATTCACGGTGCACCCAATCCTATAGCTGGCTAACTATATCTGATTCAAGTACTTTTAAACCAACACATCACTTGCCAATATACATCATTTATCATAATCAATCCACTGTTTTAAAGCATTTAACAAAGCCATTAAATAATCATGCATCACCATGCATCAAACCACATTTATCAATGTTTAAATCAAGGATCTCTTACCTTGAGCATCCTTCAACACATGGCTTTCAAAACCAGCATTAAACATGCTAAAATATGCTTTCAAAACAGAATTTAAACATGCAAAATAAACAGATTGCATTCAACCATCTCATGGTTCTTCAAAAAGAGAGTTTCTCCGAAAAACTTACTCTTGAGCTTAGCTAAGTTGTTTAGACTTAAACTAAGCTCCATAACCTTCCAACATTGGTTTCAAAGCTGAAAACCAAACTTCACTCACCGATTCCGTTTCGCAAGCTTGCCGAAACGCCGATCAAGCCTTTGGATCAACACCACAAGGATCCGAAGATGTCTCCCTTGTTTTAAACACATCAAAGCAGAGGATTAATGCATCATCATGCATTAAAATCTTCAGCCAAAACACCTAAACTCGCTGCTCTCATCAAAACTCACATTTCGGCTACCAAACACAACCGAAATCACATCCAAACACCTCTACAACATTACCCAGCCAAGATCCATCAATTCCAAACATTCTTAAACATCAATTAACATCCAAAAAGGACCTAATCACGTCCTTATACCTCCAGCTATAGTAGAACATCAAAATCACCCCAAAAACCACCATCAACTCAAGTAAAAACTTAGGAAAATCAACCTATTCGGGATTGCATTGGTTAAACCTCAATTACACATCATTTAGACATCCAAAATACATCAAAAAGACATCTCAAAATAGAGCCCAATCATTTAATACGAATTTCTTCAAAATTAAATCCAAATCTTGCATTTTAAGCCAAAATCAAGATCACAGCATCAAAACCTTTAATAAAACTCAATTTAAGGATTGAGAACTTGGGAATTTCAGTAAAGAACTGAGTATTTAGAGGAGAAGGACGTTCATACCTCTAAATGTGGATTTCTCCTTGTTTAGAGCCAAAATTCTTGAAAATTCAATAAGCAAATGATGAGGATTTGGTGTAGAAATGATTAGAAATCATTTAGAGATTGAAATCTCAACTTTAGGTGTGAAAATCAAAGGAAAAGTGGCTGTGGAAATGTGTTTGGCTGAGGGAAAATTGAGAGAAAATGAAATGGGAAAATTTTGGCAAAAGTTAGTTATTAAACTATAATATCTCTTTTCCCTATTTTCTTTTTATTTAATAACATTAAATGAGTCTTTAAAATTTAAGAAAAATCTGGAGAAACAATCACCAACTTTTCAAAAATTACATTTTAGTCACTAACTTCAAATGTCATATTTCCAAACCCCATTTTGTAAAATTGATTTCACCAATCTCTTATATATAATAAAAGAGGAATTTTAGATATTTTTCCATATTTTTAATGCATCCCGAACTAGGCTTTCCCTAAAATCACCTTTTATATTCGAACCGTAATTTAAACCGCTCCGGTTCAGACCCTAAACTTCCAAGCCCAAAATTGGGGTGTTACAACTCTCCCCCTTAAGAAATTTCGTCCTCGAAATTTACCTGAAGGAAAAAGGTACGGAAACTGCTTCAACATGTCATCCTTTCGTTCCCACGTGGCTTCTTCAGCACCACGATGCTTCCACAACACCTTTACCAACTCAATGGTCTTGCCTCGAAGAACTTTACTATCCGAATCCAGAATCTTCACTGGTTCCTCATCATAGGTCAAATCCGGATTCAACTCCACTTCCTCCACAGGCATCACATGAGAAGGATCCGATCTATACTTCCGATAGAAACATGAAACACATCATGAATCTTTTCTAACTCTTGCGGTAACCTCAACTTGTACGCAACAGGACCCACACGCTCAATCACCTCGTATGGTCCAATGTACCTAGGGCTCAACTTACCCTTTCGGCCAAACCTCATCACCTTTTTCCAAGGCGAAACTTTCAAAAACACACGGTCACCCATCGCATACTCAATCTCCTTACGCTTCAAATCCGCGTAAGACTTTTGCCGATCAGTACCTGCCTTCAATCGCTCACAAATGAGCTTCACCTTCTCGGTGGTTCCTTTCAAAAAAGCTGGTATCGAAACCAACTTCTGACCTGTTTCAGCCCAACAAAGAGGAGTCCTACACTTCCTCCCGTACAAAGCTTCATAAGGTGCCATTTGAATACTTGCCTGATAACTATTATTATAGGCAAACTCCACCAAAAGCAAATGTTTCTCCCAAGAACCCTGAAACTCAATCACACAGCACCTCAACATATCCTCCAACACCTGGATAACACTCTCAGACTGTCCATCCGACTGCGGATGATAAGATGTACTGAAATTCAACCGTGTACCCAAAGCCTGATGCAAACACTACCAGAATCGCGATGTAAACCTCGGATCTCTATCCGACACAATCGACTTTGGCACACCATGCAGCCGCACAATCTCAGCAATGTACAGCTCTTCAAGCTTATCCAAAGTGTACGTAGTATGCACAGACAAGAAATGCGCACACTTCGTCAGGTGATCCACAATCACCCACACCGAATTCTTCTTCGATGGCGACAAAGGCAAACCAGACACAAAGTCCATGGTAATCCTCTCCCACTTCCACTCAGGAATCCTCAACGGTTGCAACAACCCTGAAGGAAACTGATGCTCAGCCTTAACTCGCTGACATACCATGCACTTGCTTACAAACTCAACAACATCTTTCTTTAAACCCACCCAATAGTACTCATCAAGAAGATCACGGTACATCTTAGTACTACCAGGTGCATAGCAAAAGGACTACTATGAGCTTCAGTCAGAATAGCACGCCTCAAATCAGCATCATTGGGCACTACTATCCGACTCCCAAATCATAAAACTCCATCATCATTAAAGCAGAAATCTGATGGCCTATCCTCCGCAATATCCTGAACATGTGGCACCAAGGAATCATCCAACAACTGCTTTTCCTTAATCAACTGAATCAAGGATGGTTTCACTTGCAACTCAGCCACAAGACCACCATCACGCGAAATGCTCAAACTGGCAAACATAGCCCTCAACTCAACAACTACCTTCCTACTCAAGGCATCCGCTACAACATTAGCTTTACCCGGATGATACTCGATAGTCAAATCGTAATCCTTAAGCAACTCCACCCAACGTCGTTGCCTAAGATTCAACTCTTTCTGAGACATCAGATACTTCAAACTTTTGTGGTCTGTGTACACAGTACACTTCTCACCGTACAGGTAATGTCTCCAAATTTTCAAAGCAAAAACCACCGCAGCTAACTCAATGTCATGCGTAGGATAATTGCGCTCATGCACCTTTAACTGACGCGATGCATAAGCCACCACCTTACCCTCTTGCATCAACACACATCCCAAACCAACGTAGGACGCATCACTATACACAACAAACTCTTTCCCTGATTCAGGTTGAACCAAGATAGGAGCTTGCGTTAAAGCTGCCTTAAGCTTTTCAAAAGCCTGTTGTCTCACTTCCGTCCACTCATACTTAACATCCTTCTGCACCAACTTCGTCAAAGGTGCAGCAATCTTTGAAAACCCATCCACGAACCTCTGATAGTACCCCGCCAAACCAAGGAAACTACGGACTTCATGAACAGACTTAGGATGCTTTCAATTCATCAATGCCTCAATCTTTTGAGGATCAACACGAATCCCCTCAGCAGAAACCACATGACCAAGAAACACAACATCTCTAAGCCAGAACTCACACTTACTCAGCTTGGCATAAAGCTGATTCTCCAACAAAGCCTGTAACACAATTCTCAAATGCCCTTCATGCTCCTCCTCAGTACGAGAGTACACGAGAATATCATCAATGAACACCACAACAAATTTATCCAAGTATTCATGGAACACTCTATTCATCATGTCCATGAAAGCTGTAGGAGCATTCGTCAAACCAAACGGCATCACAAGAAACTCATAATGCCCATACCTCGTTCTGAAGGCTGTCTTTGGCACATCCACATCCTTCACTTCAGCTGATAATACCCTGACATTAAGTCAATTTTAGAGAACACAGCCGCTCCCCGAAATTGATCAAAAAGATCATCAATTCTCGGCAATGGATACCGATTCTTGATAGTTAACTTGTTAAGCTGACGGTAATCAATGCACATTCTCATAGTGCCATCCTTTTTCTTCACAAACAGGACCAGTGCACCCTAAGGTGACACACTCGGCCGAATGAAACCACGACCAAGCAACTCCTGAAGTTGCGTCTTCGGCTCTTTCAACTCCTTAGGTGCCATTCGATAAGGAGTAATGGACACTGGATTTGTGTTTTCATACAACTCAATTTCAAACTCCACTTCGCGATTAGGAGGCAATCCAGGCAACTCCTCCGGAAACACACCAGGAAACTCTTGCACAGTCCTGATATCTTGCACTCATAACTCCTTAGAGCTAGGATTCATCACAAAGGCGAGGTAAGCTTCACAACCTTGCCTCAGCATCCAGCTTGCTTCCAATGTAGACACCACATTGGCAAGAAACTTCACATTCTCACCAACCACCACTACCTCATAATCGTCCGCAAGTTTCAACGAAACTCGCTTATTCTCAAAATCCACTACAGCTCGATGCTCAACAAGCCAATCCATACCAAGGATTACATCAAAACCATAGAAAGGCAATTCCATAAGATCAACATGAAAAACATGATCTTGCACAACCAAGGGACATCTTCTATAAAGCTTTCGCGTCACAACAGTCTCACCAAAAGAACTAGTTACACGCATACCAACATCCAAAGACTCAACAGGCGAACCAAGCAATTGAGCATGTTCACGCAATATGTATGAGTGTGTAGATCAAGAATCAATCAAGGAAAGTAATGACAAGGATTGCAAAGTGAAAGTACCTGCGATTACATCCGTGTCATTCCTCCCCTCCCTCTGAGCATACACTCTGGCCTGGCCACCACCCTCAGGCTGAACAGCTACCACATGAGCAACATTTCATCCACCATCCTCCATGCGCTGGAAGTTACCACGGCCGCACCCACGGCCTCTCTGTGGTGCAACAACTCCAGGAGCACGTCCCTAACCACCACCGGCCAACAGAGGACACTCCCTCTTCATGTGATCCGTCGAACCACATTTCCAGCACGAAGTACCAGTCACCACAATAGGAGCCTGTACCTCCCTCGCTGCTCGAGGACAATCACGCCTCAGATGACCACGCGATCCACATGCCCAACATGTGTTCTGATCAGCTCTCGCCTTGTCCCCCTGAACAGACGCACCTTGCCCTCCACCACCACGCCTAGCTGAAGACTGATACTTCCGATCACGTCCTCTCTTGTTCCGTCCGCCACCGGAACTATACTCAGCAGCTCGCTTGCCCGCACTAGGACCAACTCCTCTAGAAGATAAACCCAAATTCAACTCAATGTCTTTTGCTCTACCAACCAGCACATCAAAGTCAGTGTACTCAGCAGCCAGCATATAGGTCTTCACTTCCGTCACCAAACCATAACGGAAACGTTCACACCTCTCCCGCTCATCAGGGATAAGCTCAGGTGCGTACTGACTGAGTCAGACAAATTGAACCTCATACTCAGCCACTGACATGCTCCCTTGAGTAAGAGACATGAATTCCCTTTTCTTTTCATCCAGGTACCGCACACCCAGATACCTCCTCTTGAACGCGTTCAGAAAGAACGTCCAAGTCACATCAGCATCCTCCATTCCGGAGATAGTGGTTGTCCACCAGGTATACGCATTGTCATGCAACAACGATATTACACAGCCCAGCTTCTACACTTCATTGCAGTTCATTTGTCCCAAAATTCTCTTGGTACTTTCCAACCAAGACTCAAAACCTTCAACAGACAAACCCCTGAACTCAGTCCCTCCCAGACTGCGCAAGCGTTCCAGATGTAGTCTAGCATTAGCATCTCCTTGATGCCCAGCTCCATGAGCTCCAGTTACCGCCGCCTGAAAGGCTCCAGCAATAGCCTGAATCAGCATTGTCATGTCAGGAGCAGCTTGCCCCTGCCCAGCTTCAGGTCCAGCGACCCCAGCACCAGCACCAACACCGGCTCCCTCACCCCCAGCACCACCACCACCGGGTGGAGGAGGTAAATCCACTACATTTTCAGCATTCTCTTCGTTCTCATTTTGAGCCATAACTCGCGTATTAATCCTCGTCTCTCTACGAGGTCCCATTCACTAAACAATGCAATCACAAATGCAATAAACAAAGTCAGGCTCAGCAAGGTAAGCAATCCAAGTACTCAAGCTCGTTTCCAATTAAAAACAAATCATTTCATTAGCTTTCATATGGCAATGGGTCCCTCTAACATGCTTCACCACATCATACACCACAATTGCAACATACTTACTATTCATACATCATACATTCATTCAACAAGTATACAAAGCAATCATACACTTATCACCCACATAACCATTCCCAAATACTCGAGAACTCAGCTCTGATACCACCAAATGTAACCCCCTTAGCCCGGCCTAGACGGTTGACCCGAACTACGAAGATTACACGGGGAAAACCAAAGTCAACCCGAAAGTCAACCTTGATTAACGACCCTTTTTTTCTTTTTACCCTTGTCTAAATGCATATTAACCCTAGGTGTACCCTTGAGATAAGCATACTCAAAAATAACAGCAATCGGAAAACAATAAGGGACTCAATTGTACAACATACGAATTTAGGGACCAATTTGTAAATTCTGGAAATTAAGAGGACTTTACAAATTTTTAAGTTACCATTATGAAATTAGTCATGTTTCATGTTTCTCTGTCAAATTTCATCTCAAACGGACATCTCAAACTCAATCAATTGCATATACAAAAATCAGGACTAAAACGTAAAGCTTGCAAACCTCAAAACCATTCAAATCAGTGCCCAACGGTCAAGTGTTTCGAAACGGGTCTAGGCCGTTCAGAAACACCCCCTTGGCTGTAGCCAAAGTTTTTCGAAATACCTCTGCCCGTTTTGAAACACCCAGGCCAAAATATGCACCTGTTTCGTAACAGGCAAGGGTGTTTGAAACACCCTGCCTAGAAACAGCAGAAAGGCCTATTTTTCACTCTTTCGACCCACCAAACACGCTCATAAGACCTCCATGTCATGACAACAATTCATCAAACATTAAAGGAACAAATTTGCATCATCAAAGCTCAATCACGGCCTCAAATAAGAAAAACCACAAGTCTAAAGGCATGCATCCTATATAGAAAAGCAAGCAATCATCAAATCTCTAAAACAAAATACCAAATGGCCATTTACATGTTCCAAATACCATAGGCATTAAACCAAACTTAGGGAGTCCAGAACATCTCCCAAAAACACAATCTAGGTTCCCATTGCCAAATACCAAAAGCTAATAGTGTTGTGAAAATAGTCACCATATATGAGCTTAGACTTTCACTTGGATCCTTGACTTCCTTGTTTCCCTTAAAGTACTTCAATGCTCTGCATTATTGGTTCAATAAAGAGAGAGCGTAAGCATGTATGCTTAGTGAGAAATGCTCTAATAAAACAACACAATAATGCACTTTGTAAAAACACCTTTCCAAGGCCTTTAATTTCAAAAATCATTTATCATGTATTTATACATACAAACCACGCATCTCATGCTTCAATTCATCAACATGTCATATTGGCTTTCAAGTGATAATCCATAACCATTTTTCAACTCAAAACACAATCGGATACGCGGTTTACAAGCGTTGTCCCATACGCTCCATACACACTACCAAACACTCAAGGTGGAGTTTACCGGTACAATCACAACCCCTCAACACCCGTGATGGAGTTTACGGTACAATTACAACCCCTCCACATCACTCATTTGTAGTTGTATAACATCACTAACGAGAACACGGGACACACAACACAAGATCCTCACATGGCATTTTAACCACCATTATGATCTTAGACATCTTGTTAGTGTTCTTGGATGGAGTTTACGGTACCATTACAACCCCTCAACATCCAAGGCGACTTTATTCACGGTGCACCCAATCCTATAGCCGGCTAACTATATCTGATTCAAGTACTTTTAAACCAACACATCACTTGCCAATATACATCATTTACCATCATCAATCCACTATTTTAAAGCATTTAACAAAGCCATTAAATAATCATGCATCACCATGCATCAAACCACATTTATCAATGTTTAAATCAAGGATCTCTTACCTTGAGCATCCTTCAACACATGGCTTACAAAACCAGCATTAAACATGCTAAAATATGCTTTCAAAACAGAATTTAAACATGCAAAATAAACACATTGCATTCAACCATCTCATGGTTCTTCAAAAAGAGAGTTTCTCCGAAAAACTTACTCTTGAGCTTAGCTAAGTTGTTTAGACTTAAACTAAGCTCCCATAACCTTCCAACATTGGTTTCAAAGCTGGAAACCAAACTTCACTCACTGATTCCGTTTCGCAAGCTTGCCGAAACGCCGATCAAGCCTCCGGATCAACACCACAAGGATCCGAAGATGTCTCCCCTGTTTTAAACACATCAAAGTAGAGGATTAATGCATCATCATGCATTAAAATCTTCAGCCAAAACACCTAAACTCATTGCTATAATCAAAACTCACATTTCGGCTACCAAACACAACTGAAATCACATCCAAACACCTCTACAACATTACCCAGCCAAGATCCATCAATTCCAAACATTCTTAGACATCAATTAACATCCAAAAAGGACCTAATCACGTCCTTATACCTCCAGCTATAGCAGAACATTAAAATCACCCCAAAAATCACCATCAACTCAAGTAAAAACTTAGGAAAATCAACCTATTCGGGATTGCATTGGTTAAACCTCAATTACACATCATTTAGACATCCAAAATACATCAAAAAGACATCTCAAAACAGAGCCCAATAATTTAATACGAATTTCTTCAAAATTAAATCTAAATCTTGCATTTTAAGCCAAAATCAAGATCACAACATCAAAACCTTTAATAAAACTCAATTTAAGGATTGAGAACTTGGGAATTTCAGTAAAGAACTGAGTATTTAGAGGAGAAGGACGTTCATACCTCTAAATGTGGATTTCTCCTTGTTTAGAGCCAAAATTCTTGAAAATTCAATAAGCAAATGATGAGGATTTGGTGTAGAAATGATTAGAAATCATTTAGAGATTTAAATATCAACTTTAGGCGTGAAAATCAAATTAAAAGTGTGTAACCCCCTTAGCCCGGCCTAGACGGTTGACCCGAACTACGAAGATTACACGGGGAAAACCAAAGTCAACCCGAAAGTCAACCTTGATTAACGACCCTTTTTTCTTTTTAAACTTGTCTAAATGCACATTAATCCTATGTGAACTCTTGAGGAAACATACTCAAAAATCACAGCATTCTGAAAACATTTAGGGACTCAATTGCACAACATACAAATTTAAGGACCAAATTGTAAATTCTGAAAATTGAGAGGACTTTACCAAATTTTAAGTTACCAATATGAAATTAATCATATTTCATGATCCTCTGCCAAATTTCATCTCAAACGAACATCTCAAACTCATTCAATTGCATACACAAAGTTCAGGACCAAAACGTGAGAATTTAAAAACATATAACCATCAGATTCAGTGCCCAACGGTCGAGTGTTCCGAAACGGGGAAGGACCGTTCCGAAACGCGGGACCATTCCGAAACAACTTGCGGAACAGGGCTTGGCAGTGGCAAAACAGTTTCGGAACAACCCTACCTGTTTCGAAACGCCATGGCCATTTCAGGCCATCTGTTCCGAAACAGTAGCACCCGTTCTGAAACGAGTTGCCCAGAAATGCAGATTTTTGCTGGTTTATTACTCGTTCAACCCATCAAACGCATTCATATGACCTTCATATCATACATACAAGTCATTAAACACTTAAGGAACATATTAGCATCATCCAATCTCAACCATAGCATCATTCAAAGAAAATCCCAATTCTATAGGCATGCATCCTATAAAAGAAAATCATGCAATCTTCAATTCACCAAAACCAAATACCAAAGGCCATTTACATGTTCCAACATCATCAAAAGCATAAAACCAACTTGGGGAGTCCATAACATCTCCCAAAACACATATTTAGGTTCCCATTGCCAAATGCCCAAAAGCTAATAGTATTAGGAAAACATTCACCATACATGAGCTTAGTCTTTCACTTGGATCCTTGACCTCCTTGCTGCCCTTTATGCACTTCAATGCTCTGCATTATTGGTTTAAGAAAAGAGAGAGCGTAAGCACATAGCTTAGTGAGGAATGCTCAATTAAAACATCACAATAATGCATTTGTAAAACACCTTCTCAAGGCCTTTAGTTTCAAAACCACATTTATCATGCATTTATGCATACAAACCAAGCATCTCATGCTTCAATCCATCATCATGTCATGTTGGCTTTCAAGTGATAATCATAAACATTTTACAATTCAAAACACAATCGGATACGCGGATTACAAGCGTTGTCCCATACGCTTCATACACACTACCAATATCAAGGTGGAGCATGGTACAATCACAACCCCTCAACACCCGTGATGGAGACTATGGTACAATCACAACCCCTCCACATCACTCATTGGTAGTTGTATAACATCACTAACGAGAACACGGGACACACAACACAAGATCCACACATGGACTTTTAACCACTATTGTGATCTTAACACAAGATCCACTCATGGACTTTTAACCACCATGGTGATCTTAACCATCTCGTTAGTGTACTTGGATGGAGTTTACGGTACAATCACAACCCCTCAACATCCAAGGCGACTTTATTCACGGTGCACCCAATCCTATAGCCGGCTAACTATATCCGATTCAAGTACGTTTAAACCAACACATCACTAGCCAATATACATCATTTACCATCATTAATCCACTGTTTTAAAGCATTTATCAAAGCCATTAAATCAACATGCATCACTATGCATCAAAACCACATTTATCAATGTTCAAAACAAGGATCTCTTACCTTGAGTATCCTTCAACACATGGCTTATAAAACCAGCATTAGACATGCTAAAATATGCTTTCAAAACAGAATTTAAATCATGCAAAATAAACATATTGCATTCAACCATCTCATGGTTCATCAAAAAGAGAGTTTTTCCGAAAACTTACTCTTGAGCTTAGCTAAGTTGTTTAGACTTAAACTAAGCTCCCATAACCTCCAAACATTGGTTTCAAAGCTGAAAACCAAACTTCACTCACCGATTCCGCTTCGCAAGCTTGCCGAAATACCAATCAAGCTTCCGGATTAACACCACAAGGATCCGAAGATGCCTCCCCTGTTTTAAACACATCAAAGCAGAGGATTAATGCATCATCATGCATTAATATCTTCAACCAAGACACCTAAACTCGCTACTCTCATCAACACTCACATTTCGGCTACCAAACACAACCGAAATCACATCCAAACACCTCTACAACATTACCCAGCCAAGATCCATCAATTCCAATCATTCTTATACATCAATTAACATCCAAAAAGGATCTAATCACGTCCTTATACCTCTAGCTATAGAAGAACATCAAAATCACCCCAAAAACCACCATTAACCCAATCAAAAACTTAGGAAAATCAACCTATTCGGGATTGCATTGATTAAACCTCAATTACACATCATTTATACATCCAATTTACATCAAAAATACCTCTCAAAACAGAGCCTAATCATTTCATACGAATTTCATCAAAATTAAATCCAAATCTTGCATTTTAAGCTAAGATCAAGAACACAACATAAAAACCTTTAATAAAACTCAAATCAAGGATTGAGAACTTGGGAATTTCAGTAAAGAACTGAGTATTTAGAGGAGAAGGACGTTCATACCTCTAAATGTGAGTTTCTCCTTGTTTAAAGCTAAGATTTCTTGAAAATTCCATAAGCAAATGATAAGGATTTGATGTAGAAATGATTATTGAGATCAATTGGAGATTGAAATCTCATCTTTAGATGTTAAAATCAGAGGGAAATTGGCTGGGGAAAAATGTTTGGCTGAGAGAAAAGAAATGGGAAAGTCTTGAGAAAAGTTAGTTATAATATAAAAATATCTATTTCCCTCCTTTTTCCTTTATTAAAAATCATTAATTAAATCTTTAATATTAAGAAAAATCTGGAGAAAACTCTTCTTGGGTAAATTAGCTCCTTAAAGATTCAAAGTTTCAATCCTTTAAAAACAGTCACCAACTTTTCAAAAATTACATTTTAGTCACTAACTTGAAATGTCACATTTCGAAACCTCATTTTGTAAAATTGATTTCACCACTCTCTTATATATAATAAAAGAGGATTTTTAAATATTTTTCCACATTTTTAATGCATCCCGAACTAGGCTTTCCCTAAAATCACCTTTTATATTCGAACCGAAATTCGACCGGTCAAATTCAAACCCAGAACTTCTAAGCCCAAAATTGGGGTGTTACAACTCTCCCCCGTTAAGAAATTTCGTCCTCGAAATTTACCTGAAGGAAAGAGATACGGAAACTGCTTCAACATGTCATCCTTTCGTTCCTACGTGGCTTCCTCAACACCACGATGCTTCCACAACACCTTTACCAACTCAATGGTCTTGTCTCGAAGAACTTTACTATCTGAATCCAGAATCTTCACCGGTTCCTCATCATAGGTCAAATCCGGATTCAATTCCACTTCTTCCACAAGCATCACATGTGAAGGATCCGATCTATACTTCCGAAGCATA
Source organism: Hibiscus tridactylites (assembly GCA_958450335.1). Lineage (NCBI taxonomy): Eukaryota > Viridiplantae > Streptophyta > Magnoliopsida > Malvales > Malvaceae > Hibiscus > Hibiscus tridactylites. The sequence goes on from OY288277.1 coordinate 69,853,007, forward strand.
GAAACATGAAACACATCATGGATCTTTTCCAACTCTTGCGGTAACCTCAACTTGTACGCAACAGGACCCACACGCTCAATCACCTTGTATGGTCCAATGTACCTAGGGCTCAACTTACCCTTCCGGCCAAACCTCATCACCTTTTTCCAAGGTGAAACTTTCAAAAACACACGATCACCCACCGCATACTCAATCTCCTTACGCTTCAAATCCGCGTAAGGCTTTTGCCGATCAGAAGCTACCTTCAAACGCTCACAAATGAGCTTCACCTTCTACGTGGTTCCTTTCAACAAAGCTGGCATCGAAACCAACTTCTGACCCGTTTCAGCCCAACAAAGAGGAGTCCTACACTTCCTCCCATACAAAGCTTCATAAGGTGCCATTTGAATACTTGTCTGATAGCTATTATTATAAGAAAACTCCACCAAAGGCAAATGTTTCTCCCAAGAACCCTGAAACTCAATCACACAGCACCTCAACATATCCTCTAACACCTGGATAACACGCTCAGACTGTCCATCCGACTGCGGATGATAAGATGTACTGAAATTCAACCGTGTACCCAAAGCCTGATGCAAACACTGCCAGAAACGCAACGTAAACCTCGGATCCCTATCCGACACAATCGACTTTGGCACACCATGTAGCCGCACAATCTCAGCAATGTACAGCTCCGCAAGCTTATCCAAAGTGTACGTAGTATGCACATGCAAGAAATGCGCACACTTTGTCAGGCGATCCACAATCACCCACACCGAATTCTTCTTCGATGGCGACAAGGGCAAACCAGACACAAAATCCATGGTAATCCTTTCCCACTTCCACTCAGGAATTCTCAATGGTTGCAACAACCCTGAAGGAAACTGATGTTCAGCTTTAACTCGCTGGCAAACCATTTACTTGCTTACAAACTCAGCAACATCTTTCTTTAAACCCACCCAATAGTACTCATCACGAAGATCACGATACATCTTAGTACTACCAGGGTGCATAGCAAAAGGACTACTATGACCTTCAGTTAGAATAGCACGCCTCAAATCAGCATCATTGGGCACTACTATCCGACTCCCAAAGCATAAAACTCCATCATCATTAAAGCAGAAATCTGATGGCCTATCCTCCGCAATATCCTGAACATATGGTACCAAAGAATCATCCAACAACTGCTTTTCCTTAATCAACTGAACCAAGGATGGTTTCACTTGCAACTCAGCCACAAGACCACCATCACGCGAAATGCTCAAACTGGCAAACATAGCCGTCAACTCAACAGCTACCTTCCTACTCAAGGCATCCGCTACAACATTTGCTTTACCCGGATGGTACTCAATCGTCAAATCATAATCCTTAAGCAACTCCACCCAACGTCGTTGCCAAAGATTCAACTCCTTCTAAGACATCAGATACTTAAAACTCTTGTGATCCGTGTACACAGTACACTTCTCACCATACAGGTAATGTCTCCAAATTTTCAGAGCAAAAACTACCGCAGCTAACTCAAAGTCATGCGTAGGATAATTGCGCTCATGCACCTTCAACTGCCGTGATGCATAAGCCACCACTTTACCCTCTTGCATCAACACACATCCCAAACCAACGTAGGACGCGTCACTATACACCACAAACTCTTTCCTTGATTCAGGTTGAACCAAGATAGGAGCTTGCGTCAAAGTTGCCTTAAGCTTCTCAAAAGCCTGTTGTCTCGTTTCCGTCCACTCATACTTAACATCCTTTTGCAACAACTTCGTCAAAGTTGCAGCAATCTTTGAAAACCCATCCACGAATCTCCGATAGTATCCCGCCAAACCAAGGAAACTACGGACTTCATGAACAGACTTAGGAGGTTTCCAATTCATCACCGCCTCAATATTTTGAGGATCAACACATATCCCTTCAGCAGAAACCACATGACCAAGAAACACAACTTCTCTAAGCCAGAACTCACACTTGCTCAGCTTGGCACAAAGCTGATTCTCCAACAAGGCCTGTAACACAATTCTCAAATGCGCTTCATGCACCTCCTCAGTACGAGAGTACACGAGGATATCATCGATGAACACCACAACAAATTTATCCAAGTATTCATGGAACATTCTATTAATCATGTCCATGAAAGCTGCAGGAGCATTCCTCAAACCAAACAACATCACAAGGAACTCATAATGCCCATACCTCGTCCTGAAAGCTGTCTTTGGCACGTCCACATCCTTCACCTTCAACTGGTAATACCCTGACCTTAAGTCAATTTTAGACAACACAGCCGCTCCCCGAAATTGATCAAAAAGATCACCAATTCTCGGCAATGGATACCGATTCTTGATAGTCAACTTGTTAAGTTGACGGTAATCAATGCACATTCTCATAGTGCCATCCTTTTTCTTCACAAACAAGACCGGTGCACCCCAAGGTGATACACTCGGCCGAATGAAACCATGATCAAGCAACTCCTGAAGTTGTGTCTTCAGCTCTTTCAACTCTTTAGGTGCCATACGATAAGGAGTAATGGACACTGGAGTTGTGTTTTCATACAGCTCAATCCCAAACTCCACTTCACGATTAGGAGGCAACCCAGGCAACTCCTCCGGAAACACACCAGGAAACTCCCGCACAGTCCTGATATCTTGCACACGCAACTCTTTAGAGCTAGGATTCATCACAAAGGCTAGGTAAGCTTCACAACCTTGCCTCAGCATCCGGCTCACTTCCAATGTAGACACCATATTGGCAAGAAACTTCACATTCTCACCAACCACCACCACTTCATAATCGTCCTCAAGTTTCAACGAAACTCGCTTATTATCAAAATCCACAACAGCTCGATGCTCAACAAGCCAATCTATACCAAGGATTACATCAAAACCATAGAAAGGCAATTCCATAAGATCAACATGAAAAACATGATCTTGCACAACCAAGGGACATCTTCTATAAAGCTTTCGAGTCACAACAGTCTCACCAAAAGAACTAGTTACACGCATACCAACATCCAAAGACTCTACAGGCAAACCAAGCAATTGGGCATGCTCACGCAATATGTATGAGTGTGTAGATCCAGAATCAATCAAGGAAAGTAATGACAAGGATTGCAAAGTGAAAGTACCTGCGATCACATCCGTGTCATTCCTCCCCTCCCTCTGGGCATACACTCTAGCCTGGCCACCACCCTTAAGCTGAACAGCTACCACATGAGCCACATTCCTTCCACCATCCTCTCTACGCTGAAAGTTACCACGATCGCGCCCACGACCTCTCTGTGGTGCAACAACTCCAGGAGCACGTCCCCGGCCACCACCGGCCAACAGAGGACACTCCCTCCTCATGTGATCCGCCGAACCACAGTTCCAGCACGAGTTACCGGCCACCACAACAGGAGCCTGAACCTCCCTCGCTGCTCGAGGACAATCACGCCTCAGGTGTCCACGCGATCCACATGTCCAACATGTGTTAGGATCAGCTCTTGCCCTGTCTCCCTGAGCAGGCGCACCTTGCCCTCCATCACCTCGCCTAGCTGAAGACTGATACTTCCGATCACGTCCTCTCTTGTTCCGTCCACCACCAGAGCTATACTCAGCAGCTCGCTTGCCCACACTAAGACCATCACCTCTAGAAGATATACTCAAATTCAACTCAATGTCCTTTGCTCTACCAACTAGCACATCAAAGTCAGTATACTCAGCAGCCAACATATAAGTCTTCACTTCCGTCACCAGACCATAACGGAAACGTTCACACCTCTCCCGCTCATCAGGAACAAGCTCAGGTGCGTACTGACTAAGTCAAACAAACTGAACCTCGTACTCAGCTACAGACATGCTCCCTTGAGTAAGAGATATGAATTCCCTTTTCTTCTCATCAAGGTATCGCACACCCAGATACCTCCTCTTGAACACATTCAGAAAGAACGTCCAAGTTACATCAGCTTCCTCTATTCCGGAGATAGTGGTTGTCCACCAGGTATACGCATCATCATGCAGCAATGATATCACACAGCCCAGCTTCTACACATCATTACATTCTTTTGACCAAAGATTCTCTTGGTACTTTCTAACCAAGATTCAGAACCTTCAGCAGACAAACCCCTGAACTCAGTCCCTCCCAGACTACGCAAGCGTTCCAAAGGTAGTCTAACGCTAGCATCTCCCTGATGCCCAGCTCCTTGAGCTCCAGCTACCGCCGCCCGAAAAGCTCCAGCAATAGCTTGTATCAGCATTGTCATGTCAGGAACAGCTTGCCCCTGACCAACTTCAGATCCTGCGACCCCAGCACCAGCAGCTACACCAGCTCCTTCACCCCCAGCACCACCACCACCAGGCGGAGGAGGTAAATCCACAACATTTTCAGCGTTCTCCTCATTTTCATTTTGAGCCATAGCTTGAGTATTAATCCTCGTCTCTCTACGAGGTGCCATTCACAAAACAATGCAATCACAATGCAATAAACAAAGTCAGGCTCAGCAAGGTAAGCAATCCAAGTACTCAAGCTCATTTCCAATTAAAAACAAATCATTTCATTAGCTTTGATTTGGCAATGGGTCCTTCTAACATGCTTCACAAAAGCATACACCACAATCGCAACATACTTACAATTCATACATCATACTTTCACTCAACATGCTTACAAAGCAATCATACACTTATCACCCACATAACCATTCCCAATTACTCGAGAACTCAACTCTGATACCACCAAATGTAACCCCCTTAGCCCGGACTAGACGGTTGACCCGAACTACGAAGATTACACGGGGAAAACCAAAGTCAACCCGAAAGTCAACCTTCATTAACGACCCTTTTTTCTTTTTAAACTTGTCTAAATGCACATTAATCCTATGTGAATTCTTGAGGAGAACATACTCAAAAATCACAACATTCCGAAAACATTTAGGGACTCAATTGCACAACATACAAATTTAAGGACCAAATTGTAAATTCTGAAAATTGAGAGGACTTTACCAAATTTTAAGTTACCAATATGAAATTAATCATATTTCATGCTCCTCTGCCAAATTTCATTACAAACGAACATCTCAAACTCTTCCAATTGCATACACAAAGTTCAGGACCAAAAAGTGAGAATTTCAAAACATATAACCATCAGATTCAGTGCCCAACGGTCGAGTGTTCCGAAACAGGGAAGGACCGTTCCGAAACAAGTTGCGGAACAGGGCTTGGCAGTGGCAAAACCGTTTCGGAACAGCCCTACCTGTTTCGAAACGCCATGGCCATTTCAGGCCATCTGTTCCGAAACAGTAGCACCCGTTCCGAAACGAGTTGCCCAGAAATGCAGATTTTTGCTGGTTTATTACTCGTTCAACCCATCAAACGCATTCATATGACCTCCATATCATACATACAAGTCATTAAACACTTAAGGAACATATTATCATCATCCAATCTCAACCATAGCATCATTCAAAGAAAATCCCAATTCTATAGGCATGCATCCTATAAAAGAAAATCATGCAATCTTCAATTCACCAAAACCAAATACCAAAGGCCATTTACATGTTCCAACATCATCAAAAGCATAAAACCAACTTGGGGAGTCCATAACATCTCCCAAAACACATATTTAGGTTCTCATTGCCAAATGCCCAAAAGCTAATAGTATTAGGAAAACATTCACCATACATGAGCTTAGTCTTTCACTTGGATCCTTGATCTCCTTGCTGCCCTTTATGCACTTCAATGCTCTGCATTATTGGTTTAAGAAAAGAGAGAGCGTAAGCACATATCTTAGTGAGGAATGCTCAATTAAAACATCACAATAATGCATTTGTAAAACACCTTCTCAAGGTCTTTAGTTTCAAAACGACATTTATCATGCATTTATGCATACAAACCAAGCATCTCATGCTTCAATCCATCATCATGTCATATTGGCTTTCAAGTGATAATCATAAACATTTTACAATTCAAAACACAATCGGATACGCGGATTACAAGCGTTGTCCCATACGCTTCATACACAATACCAATATCAAGGTGGAGCATGGTACAATCACAACCCCTCAACACCCGTGATGGAGACTATGGTACAATCACAACCCCTCCACATCACTCATTGGTAGTTGTATAACATCACTAACGAGAACACGGGACACACAACACAAGATCCACACATGGACTTTTAACCACCATTGTGATCTTAACACAAGATCCACTCATGGACTTTTAACCACCATGGTGATCTTAACCATCTCGTTAGTGTACTTGGATGGAGTTTACGGTACAATCACAACCCCTCAACATCCAAGGCGACTTTATTCACGGTGCACCCAATCCTATAGCCGGCTAACTATATCCGATTCAAGTACTTTTAAACCAACACATCACTAGCCAATATACATCATTTACCATCATTAATCCACTGTTTTAAAGCATTTATCAAAGCCATTAAATCAACATGCATCACTATGCATCAAAACCACATTTATCAATGTTCAAAACAAGGATCTCTTACCTTGAGTATCCTTCAACACATGGCTTATAAAACCAGCATTAGACATGCTAAAATATGATTTCAAAACAGAATTTAAATCATGCAAAATAAACATATTGCATTCAACCATCTCATGGTTCATCAAAAAGAGAGTTTTTCCGAAAACTTACTCTTGAGCTTAGCTAAGTTGTTTAGACTTAAACTAAGCTCCCATAACCTCCAAACATTGGTTTCAAAGCTGAAAACCAAACTTCACTCACTGATTCCTCTTCGCAAGCTTGCCGAAACACCAATCAAGTTTCCGGATTAACACCACAAGGATCCGAAGATGCCTCCCCTGTTTTAAACACATCAAAGCAGAGGATTAATGCATCATCATGCATTAATATCTTCAACCAAGACACCTAAACTCGCTGCTCTCATCAACACTCACATTTCGGCTGCCAAACACAACCGAAATCACATCCAAACACCTCTACAACATTACCCAGCCAAGATCCATCAATTCTAATCATTCTTATACATCAATTAACATCCAAAAAGGATCTAATCACGTCCTTATACCTCCAGGTATAGCAGAACATCAAAATCACCCCAAAAACCACCATTTACCCAATCAAAAACTTAGGAAAATCAACCTATTCGGGTTTGCATTGATTAAACCTCAATTACACATCACTTATACATCCAATTTACATCAAAAATACCTCTCAAAACAGAGCCTAATCATTTCATACGAATTTCATCAAAATTAAATCCAAATCTTGCATTTTAAGCCAAGATCAAGAACACAACATAAAAACCTTTAATAAAACTCAAATCAAGGATTGAGAACTTGGGAATTTCAGTAAAGAACTGAGTATTTAGAGGAGAAGGACGTTCATACCTCTAAATGTGAGTTTCTCCTTGTTTAAAGCTAAGAGTTCTTGAAAATTCCATAAGCAAATGATAAGGATTTGATGTAGAAATGATTAGAGATCAATTGGAGATTGAAATCTCATCTTTAGATGTTAAAATTAGAGGGAAATTGGCTGGGGAAAAGTGTTTGGCTGAGAGAAAAGTTGAGAGAAAAAAATTGGAAAGTCTTGAGAAAAGTTAGTTATAATATCAAAATATCTATTTCCCTCCTTTTTCCTTTATTAAAAATCATTAATTAAATCTTTAATATTAAGAAAAATCTGGAGAAAACTCTTCTTGGGTAAATTAGCTCCTTAAAGATTCAAAGTTTCAATCCTTTAAAAACAGTCACCAACTTTTCAAAAATTACATTTTAGTCACTAACTTGAAATGTCACATTTCGAAACCTCATTTTGTAAAATTGATTTCACCACTCTCTTATATATAATAAAAGAGGATTTTTAAATATTTTTCCATATTTTTAATGCATCCCGAACTAGGCTTTCCCTAAAATCACCTTTTATATTCGAACCGAAATCCGACCGGTCAAATTCAAACCCAGAACTTCTAAGCCCAAAATTGGGGTGTTACAACTCTCCCCCCCCCCCCCTTAAGAAATTTCGTCCTCGAAATTTACCTGAAGGAAAGATACGAAAACTGCTTCAACATGTCATCCTTTCGTTCCCACGTGGCTTCCTCAACACCACGATGCTTCCACAACACCTTTACCAACTCAATGGTCTTGCCTCGAAGAACTTTACTATCTGAATCCAGAATCTTCACCGGTTCCTCATCATAGGTCAAATCCGGATTCAATTCCACTTCTTCCACAAGCATCACATGTGAAGGATCTGATCTATACTTCCGAAGCATAGAAACATGAAACACATCATGGATCTTTTCCAACTCTTGCGGTAACCTCAACTTGTACGCAACAGGACCCACACGCTCAATCACCTTGTATGGTCCAATGTACCTAGGGCTCAACTTACCCTTCCGGCCAAACCTCATCACCTTTTTCCAAGGTGAATCTTTCAAAAACACACGATCACCCACGGCATACTCAATCTCCTTAAACTTCAAATCCGCGTAAGACTTTTGCCGATCAGAAGCTGCCTTCAAACGCTCACAAATGAGCTTCAGCTTCTCTGTGGTTCCTTTCAACAAAGCTGGCATCGAAACCAACTTCTGACCCGTTTCAGCCCAACAAAGAGGAGTCATACACTTCCTCCCGTACAAAGCTTCATAAGGTGCCATTTGAATACTTGCCTGATAGCTATTATTATAAGCAAACTCCACCAAAGGCAAATGTTTCTCCCAAGAACCCTGAAACTCAATCACACAGCACCTCAACATATCCTCTAACACCTGGATAACACGCTCAGACTGTCCATCCGACTGCGGATGATAAGATGTACTGAAATTCAACCGTGTACCCAAAGCCTGATGCAAACACTACCAGAAACGCGACGTAAACCTCGGATCCCTATCCGACACAATCGACTTTGCCACACCATGCAGCCGCACAATCTCAGCAATGTACAGCTCCGCAAGCTTATCCAAAGTGTACGTAGTATGCACAGGCAAGAAATGCGCACACTTTGTCAGGCGATCCACAATCACCCACACCGAATTCTTCTTCGATGGCGACAAAATCCATTGTAATCCTTTCCCACTTCCACTCAGGAATTCTCAACGGTTGCAACAACCCTGAAGGAAACTGATGTTTAGCTTTAACTCGTTGACAAACCATGCACTTGCTTACAAACTCAGCAACATCTTTCTTTAAACCCACCCAATAGTTCTCATCACGAAGATCAAGATACATCTTAGTACTACCAGGGTGCATAGCAAAAGGACTACTATGACCTTCAGTCAGAATAGCACGCCTCAAATCAGCATTATTGGGCACTACTATCCGACTCCCAAAGCATAAAACTCCATCATCATTAAAGCAGAAATCCGATGGCCTATCCTTCGCAATATCCTGAACATGTGGTACCAAAGAATCATCCAACAACTGTTTTTCCTTAATCAACTGAACCAAGGAAAGTTTCACTTGCAACTCAGCCACAAGACCACCATCACGCGAAATGCTCAAACTGGCAAACATAGCCCTCAACTCAATAGCTACCTTCCTACTCAAGGCATCCGCTACAACATTAGCTTTACCCAAATGGTACTCAATCGTCAAATCATAATCCTTAAGCAACTCCACCCAACATCGTTGCCTAAGATTCAACTCCTTCTGAGACATCAGATACTTCAAACTCTTGTGATCCGTGTACACAGTACACTTCTCACCATACAGGTAATGTCTCCAAATTTTCAGAGCAAAAACCACCGCATCTAACTCAATGTCATGCGTAGGATAATTGCGCTCATGCACCTTCAACTGCCGTGATGCATAAGCCACCACTTTACCCTCTTGCATCAACACACATCCCAAACCAACGTAGGACGCGTCACTATACACCACAAACTCTTTCCCTGATTCAGGTTGAACCAAGATAGGAGCTTGCGTCAAAGCTGCCTTAAGCTTCTCAAAAGCTTGCTATCTCGTTTCCGTCCACTCATACTTAACATCCTTTTGCAACAACTTCGTCAAAGGTGCATCAATCTTTGAAAACCCATCCACGAATCTCCGATAGTATCCCGCCAAACCAAGGAAACTACGGACTTCATGAACAGACTTAGGAGGTTTCCAATTCATCACCGCCTCAATCTTTTGAGGATCAACACATATCCCTTCAGCAGAAACCACATGACCAAGAAACACAACTTCTCTAAGCCAGAACTCAAACTTGCTCAGCTTGGCATAAAGCTGATTCTCCAACAAGGCCTGTAACACAATTCTCAAATGCCCTTCATGCTCCTCCTCAGTACGAGAGTACACGAGGATATCATCGATGAACACCACAACAAATTTATCCAAGTATTCATGGAACATTCTATTCATCATGTCCATGAAAGCCGCAGGAGCATTCGTCAAACCAAACGGCATCACAAGGAACTCATAATGCCCATACCTCGTCCTGAAAGCTGTCTTTGGCACGTCCACATCCTTCACCTTCAACTGGTAATACCCTGACCTTAAGTCAATTTTAGACAACACAGCCGCTCCCCGAAATTGATCAAAAAGATCATCAATTCTCGGCAATGGATACCGATTCTTGATAGTCCACTTGTTAAGCTGACGGTAATCAATGCACATTCTCATAGTGCCATCCTTTTTCTTCACAAACAAGACCGGTGCACCCCAAGGTGATACACTCGGCCGAATGAAACCATGATCAAGCAACTCCTGAAGTTGCGTCTTCAGCTCTTTCAACTCTTTAGGTGCCATACGATAAGGAGTAATGGACACTGGAGTTGTGTTTTCATACAGCTCAATCCCAAACTCTACTTCACGATTAGGAGGCAACCCAGGCAACTCCTCCGGAAACACACCAGGAAACTCCCGCACAGTCCTGATATCTTGCACACACAACTCTTTAGAGCTAGGATTCATCACAAAGGCTAGGTAAGCTTCACAACCTTGCCTCAGCATCCGGCTCACTTCCAATGTAGACACCATATTGGCAAGAAACTTCACATTCTCACCAACCACCACCACTTCATAATCATCCGCAAGTTTCAACGAAACTCGCTTATTCTCAAAATCCACAACAGCTCGATGCTCAACAAGCCAATCCATACCAAGGATTACATCAAAACCATAGAAAGGAAATTCCATAAGATCAACATGAAAAACATGATCTTGCACAACCAAGGGACATCTTCTATAAAGCTTTCGAGTCACAACAGTCTCACCAAAAGAACTAGTTACACGCATACCAACATCCAAAGACTCAACAGGCAAACCAAGCAATTGGGCATGCTCACGCACTATGTATGAGTGTGTAGATCCAGAATCAATCAAGGAAAGTAATGACAAGGATTGCAAAGTGAAAGTACCTGCGATCACATCCGTGTCATTCCTCCCCTCCCTCTAGGCATACACTCTGGCCTGGCCACCACCCTCAGGCTGAACAGCTACCACATGAGCCACATTCCTTCCACCATCCTCTCTACGCTGAAAGTTACCACGGCCGGGCCCACAACCTCTCTGTGGTGCATCTTGAAGCCTTGAAGGACTTGGCTCTTGAAGAAAAGGAGGTGACATACCCAAGGGAGTTCAAATATGTCAAAGGTGGTGAAATCTTGGGTGATCCATCCAAGGGGGTAACTACTAGATTCTCTCTCAAATTAATGAACCATGTTGCATTTATTTCATTCATTGAGCCTAAAAATATCAAATAAGCATTAAAAGATGATTTTTAGATTTTGACCATGCAAGAAGAACTTAATCAATTTGAGAGAAGTAAAGTATGGACATTAGTTGAAAGGCCTATTAATCAATCTACTATAGGAACTAAATGGGCCTTTAGGAATAAACTAGTTGAGAGTGGTAACATAGTGAGAAACAAGGCTACGCTTGTTGCTCAAGGTTACACTCAAGAAGAGGGAATTGATTTTGATGAAACATATGTACCCATAGCTAGAATGGAAGCTATTTGGATACTTCTAGCATTTGCATGTTACCATGATTTCAAGCTTTTTCAAATGTATGTAAAAAGTGCTTTTCTAAATGGTTTTATAAATGAAGAAGTATATGTTGAACAACCACTGGGTTTTGAGGATCCTAAATTTCCAAATTATGTTTTTAAATTAACCAAAGCTCTTTATAATTTAAAACAAGCTCCTAGAGCTTGGTATGAAAGGCTTTCAAACTTCAGTTGAAAAAGGTTTTGAAAAAGGCAAGGTAGGCACTACATTCTTTATAAAAAGATATTGTAATGACATCTTAGTAGTGCAAATTTATGTTGATGATGTCATTTTTGGTTCTACTAATGAATGTTATTGCAAAGAGTTCTCTAAGCTAATGCAAGGTGAGTTCAAGATGAGCATGATGGGGGAGCTCTCATTTTTTGGGGCTCCAAATCAAACAAAGGAAGGATGACACCTTCATCAATCAAGCAAAGTGTGTGAAAAAAATGCTCAAGAAGTTCGGCTTGGAGAATGTGAAGCCTCAAGCAACTCCTATGAGATCTTCTATAAAGCTTGACAAAGATGAAGGAGGTAAGTGTGTCGACTCTAAGCTTTATAGATCTATGATAGGTTCTTTGCTTTACCTTACCGCAAGTAGACTGAATATTATGTTTAGTGATTGCTTGCGTGCTAGGTTCCAAGCTAGTCCTAAAGAATAACACTTAGTAGCCATTAAGAGAATTTTTAGATACCTTAGAGACACACCTAACTTAGGTCTTTGGTATCCTAAGGATTCTGTCTTTAGCATTCATACTTATTCGAATGCGAATTATGGGGATGCAAGATAGATAGGAAAAGTACCTCCGGAACATGCCAATTCTTAGGTAGTATGCTCGTATCTTGGTTTTCTAAGAAACAAAATAGTGTAGCCTTATCTACCACCGAAGCGGAGTACATATCCTTAAAGAGTTTTTGTGCTCAAGTCCTTTGGATGAAGCAACAACTCTTAGATTATGGTGTTCAAGTAGATGTCATACCCCTTAGGTGTGACAACACTAGTGCCATTTGTCTCTCTAAGAATCCCATCCAACACTCTAGAACCAAACATATAGAAATTAGACATCATTTTATTAGAGACCATGTGTTGAAAAATGATGTTGTTCTAGAATATGTTGATACCTTGAACCAATTAGCGGATATATTTACCAAACCTTTAGATAAAGAGCATTTTTGGACCCTTAGGAGAGAGTTAGGGCTAACTAGCCTTTCTTGACCCTTTTAGGTCCCAAATGGTCAAAATTTTGCTTGAAATTGGTTGATATTCATGCTTATGTTAATTTGCATCTTTTTGCTTCTATGCATGTTGCTAGGGGAGTATGAATTAAGTTTATTCATTAAATCTTGTTCATATGTTATTCATATGCATTTAGGGACGTTTAAAATTGGTTTTTTGGACTTGAAACTGTCAAAATTGCACTATCTAGTAAAGGCGTATCGATACGGCTAAAAGCGTATCGATACGGGTTCGTCAAGAGAAGTGATACGAGTCAAATTGTATCGATACGGTCACGCGTATCGATACGCTCTGCAAGTGTACCGGTACGGTTTCGACGGAGAGTTAAAATAGGGTTGTTTAATGAAAAAACACTTTTACACAAACTCTTCCCCTTTTTTCTCTAAAAACCCTAGCCGCAAGTACCTATAAAAACCCCCTCAATCTCTCAAATTTTTCACATCAAACTTCAAATTCATTGAGAGTCTTTCATCAACACATCAAAGCCAAGCTTTGATAGCAATCTTGTGCATTCACATCACTCATTCATCCATTCTCATAAATAAAGGTATAAACTTTTTTCCTTTTTCTTTTTATTTTCTATTTGATTTTATTAGTTGCTTTCACTTAACTTTTGCATAAAACATATATATGTGATATGGGATTTCAAGTTTTTACAAAAACTTTTCAAAATCCGAAATTTTTTCATTCGAATATAATTTTATATCATATATTTTTATAAACTATTTTTCGAAAGAAAAAAAATTCACCAATCTTTTCTTTTATACCTGTATATATTTTTTACACTAAAATTGTTTTTTAATACCTTGAATTATTGGAATTTATTGTTAGATTGAATGAGATGATAATTGCATACATATTCGAATTATTTTTGATGTTTTGAGGATTATGGCACCCAAAAAGAGAGCGGAACGATACTTAGCCTCTACTTCCGATCCTATCGAGGACGATGAGGGTAATCCTAAACCTAACCTTCCTTACATAATCCAAAATAGTTTTCCACACCCTTCGGATATATCACATTATAAACTATTCCAAGGTTTTACTCTTAGGGAAGAACGTGTCGTGTCAATCCCTTTTTTAAACTCTGAACGTTTTAAATTTGAATACTTTCCTTTAATTCGAAGATGGAAATTTATAAACTTCTTGAACCTTCCTCATGTTTTATATCGAAATTTGGTCATAATTTTCTTTTCCAATGCCAAATGCATTCATGATGTAAAGATGGAACACGTTGTGCAATAGAGTCTCATCTTATGGGCACAACTTTTCGAGTCGATCAAGATGTTCTTTGTAAAGCTTTTGGTTTTGAAAATGTCGGGATTGATGATGGGAATTCCTTAGGTCATGGTCCTCTTGGTTCAGTCAATGTTTTAAATGCTCATGACCGTATTCTTCATCTCATTATTTCATGGTTTTTTCGTCCCTCGGGTGGAAAATTTTCAACTATTCGTCAAGTTGACGATTTTTGGCTTAGTTGTTTTTGTGAGGGTAAGCGCCCTAATCTTTGTCAAATCATGTTCATTGACCTTGTTTGCCTTGTTCAACAACGTCACACCGATCAAGTCAAGTCCTTTTACTATTATACGGCGTTGAGTCATTTGTTCCACTCTCGTAAGATAGATTGTACCCATAACTATCTCGAACCCCTTGGCCTACCTATAGATGAGCATTCCCTCACTCGTGCTCACTTTGCCTATGTCAACAGTGAATGGGTTCGTGTCCTTCGATCTCCTCGACAAGATGTTCAAGCCGATGCTTCACAAGCTCCTCAAGGCTCTCAAGGTGCTCCTATTGCTTCCTCCTCCATGGACACTCTCATGACGTTCCTTAATGAGAAATTCACAATCATGGAAGCCGGGTTTGCAACCATTGACACTCGATTCACATCATTGGAAGATCGAGTCAAGGGTCTTTATACTCGCTTCACATCTTTGGAGGATCAAGTCAAAGCTGTTGCTCTTCAACGAAATTCCATGGATGTCTCTATCACCGCTTTCCATGGTGCTTGGATCAATCAATCTAAGAGGCCTCAACCGAATCAAGATGATGAGGATGAAGAGGACGAAGATGACGATGATGGTGGGAACAAGTAGTTATGCATATCATCACATATCATTTAGTTTTATTGTTTATGCATCTATCTCTTAGAACTCTATGTTTTTATTTATGTTGTTAGGATTTGAGTTTGGATTTATGTTTTTGAACTATTGGTTGCTTTAAATTCTTAAGTTTGCAATTGAATTTAATAATATTTTGTTACTATTATCCTACATTGTACTTTTATGTTTGATGTAACAAAAAGGGGGAGAAGTATTATATAGAGCCAAATTTGAAAACTTGAAACTAAATTTTGAAAATCTATATTAAATTAAGGGGGAGTAAGCTTTTCAAAGGCTTCAAAAATTTAAAATTTATATTTGGTTTTGTTATATCAAAAAGGGGAGATTGTGAAACCAAAATTGATTTTTATATAACGATCTAACTTAAAGATTAAATTGTAAAACAATAAATTTTGAAGTATTTTCAAAGACTCATAATTTGACAAGCCATTTTGAACCAAACATTATTCCAAGTTAAAACATATTTTAAGGTTCAATTTTTACCAAGTCATTTCATGTGTTTTCAAGCCAAACTTCAACAAAACGCCCAGAAGTATCGATACATAAGGGTATCGATACAGTTTTTCAACACTGGAATTTTAATCGTTCACAGCATACTGATACGGTCTAATCTCGTATCGATATGATATTCATCTGGGCAAGACTTTAAGCAATAGAATATCGATACGCATCGGAACCGTATCAATACAGTTTTCATATAAAAATATTATTCTGCTATAGCGTACCGATACAACATGTCACCGTATCGATGCGATATGTTGACTTTTGCAAAAATCTTTTCATTTAATATT
The DNA here is from genome assembly GCA_958450335.1 of Hibiscus tridactylites. Taxonomy (NCBI): domain Eukaryota; kingdom Viridiplantae; phylum Streptophyta; class Magnoliopsida; order Malvales; family Malvaceae; genus Hibiscus; species Hibiscus tridactylites. The sequence goes on from OY288277.1 coordinate 69,869,083, forward strand.
CGAACGATGGCTTGTCAGATATTGGAATCCAAAATTTTAAATGACCGTTGAACCGTATCGATACGCTAAGGTAGAGTACCAATACGCTTTTTAGAAAAACTTAATTCAGGATTCCAGTGAGAAAAATTTGTATCGATACGACTAACCGTATCGATACACCATTTAATATCGTACCGATACGCCTTTCAAGCATATCGATATGCCCTGTTTTTCAGTCACAACGACTCTTTATTCTTTGAGACAGGTATCAATATGCCCACGATCTGTACCGATACGGTAGGTTTTTGATGAGCATTTATTGCGGAAAATTGCAACCCAACGGCTCTATTGATGATCTCAACCACCCAAATGGCTAGAAATCAATGCAACGGTATAAAAAGAAGTCTCAAATGCTACAACAACAACTATTGAGCCTCAAAGCAACAACAAAGCATTCAAACCCAAACCTTGTTCATTTTAGAGTCAAATCTTTATACACAACTCAAGTGTTTTTTCATTGTAATTTTTATTAAGAGTTTGGGGAGTGTTTGATTGTATTTGGTTAAACATCAACCTTTGAGAGGTACTATTAATGTTTACCAATTTCCTTCATTGTAAATAGTGAGTTGGATTAAGCTTTGGGTAGAAAAATTAATCGATATTGTAAGGTTTCCTCCTCATCCAAGAAAAAGGGAAGAATCAATTAGTGGATTGGTTGAAAATCCTTAGTGGGAGCTAATGTAGTGGACGTAGAGTTCATTTAGGAACTTGAACCACTATAATTTGCCTTGTGTCAAATTTTCATTCATCCAATTTCCACCTTCAAATTTTTAATCGCCAATTCACCCCCTCTTGGCCATTTACAATCATTTGATCAACTCAACATTGGGCTTGCTTGTGACTTGTACAACACAATAACTTCTCCGATCTCCGACGTCGAATATCTTAACCTGAAATGGATGAAATGCAATGCATTAGGCGTACAATGCCTAGTGAGGTAGCCAAAAGCGATATCAATAACAAAGTAATGCATGGCAATTCAAGTGAAGACAATAGCAATGCAATGAACCATTAATATCAATGCAATGCTCATGTTTATCATCAATATTCCATATTTTAACAATAACCCTTGGATCGATTCCGAATAGTGGATAAGCGAATTCTTTCGCCTTGCCAAGTCAATAAAATGGTCTAGTCCCTCCGCCTCACCAATGTGACCAATACAACAACACATCCCTTTGCCTCGCCAAATCAATATAGGTCGTAGCCCTATGACTGTAGTCCACCCGTACTCTGAGCTCATGAATTCTATGACATGCCAATTGTATCCAATGTCCTTCAAATCCAAGGTCCAGTAACAATATCGATAATTAGTGTTCAATAACAATAACCATGTTAAATGTATTCAATAATTCAATAACGATAGCAATAGTCCAATGAACAAAATACAATGATATGATGAAAATGATTATAACAATAGCGATGACAATGTTCCATAATCGTTGTTCTATGGTCCCTTGATTCAATGGCTATCATAATTGATATTAACAATACACTATCAATGTTCGATGTTTGATGTTATGCTTACCGATGTATCCTCTAAAGGATTCTATGCAAAATCCCTTCACAATAGGGTTAGCAATGATAATTTCAATAACAATGAAATCGGGAAATGCATCTAGCTTAGTCCCGAGACTCTGACTACACTTACCTTGATAAATCGGAAGCTTTCAAGGATCTCGGATAGCAATCCCCTTGTTCCTAGCTTTTTTTGGTGATGGTGGATGATCACTTTCCATTTCTTGAGCCGATTGCTAGCAATGTTTCGATAACAATAATGCAAAGAAAAGCCATGCTTGAACTATCCTCCAATGGAGGTGTGTGCTTGAGAGAAGATAAAGATTGAGCTGCTTGCTTGGTAAGGTAACCGGGTAAGTTTTCTAATTCCCTTTCTTCTTCTTTTTTTGATTGAATGATATCAATAGCCTAAGGTTTCCTTAGGATGAAGGAATTCAATTCCTATCATCCACGTATAGGATGATTAATTTAGGAAGGACTAATCATACAATTGGTCCCTCAACTTTCAATTCCTATGATTTAGTCACTATAAAGGTTTTTGATGTATTCAATAAGGTTCCTAATCCATAATTTGATTCAATTAGAGTTCAACATCCATGAAATTGACTTTATAGTCAAAGTCAAAACAATATTTGGACATTTTCAATGTAGGGTTTTTGATCGTCGGAACCCGATTCCAACTAGACTAGTTTTGGGGATGTTACATACCGCGTGCATCCATCATCATTTCCTGATTAAAATAGTATATTTTATACTTTAAATCATGTATAAACAGTAGGTATCATTAAATCAAACTAAGTGCATAAATCATTTCGTAAAAGCGCATCCGAGAGAGAAAATCCACTTATGCTTACTTCTGAACTTAGACAAGCGTTTCAAGCTCAAATCTAAGTTCACAAACCACCTTCAAACCTTTTAAAAGCTGTAGGTTTCATTCTCACTCACCAACACGCGGAACTTCAATTTGTCGACGCGAATCAAGCGTCTGAAGCCTCCAAAGCTTCAGCAATAGCTACAGAATCAACCTCCCCTATTTAAACCACACAAAAATATAGGCACAATGCATCACAATGCATTCATAAACCCAGCAATAACAATCCTCAACATTGTCTTGCTAAATGCTACCAAACGCCCATCCAAAACAACTGAAATCAACATCGATTGACCTCCAAACTTAACCCAACCAAAACCTAACACTTTCAACCATCAATTAACATCAAAAGACATCTAAAAACCTTCTCATAATATCCTTATACTTCTAGCAACCATTACACCACCATAACTCTCCCAAAACACATAACTAACAACCTAAACAATTTGAGATTCTTATAGTTTCGGGATTCCAATGTTAAAACCAACTAATTAAAATTATAAAATGTCATAATCATGTTCTAATATGATCAAGAACCCATCAAAACAGATCCAAGACGAATCTCAATAAATTTCACCAATTAAATCTCAATTAAACCAAATTTCCAGAATTAAATCATCAAAACCCATTAGAAAACATATATAACAGATCAAGAACTTGGGAATTTCAGTAAAGAACCATTCATTAAAGGAGAAGAATGAACCTCACCTTCAATAACTGAAATCCCTCTCGACTAGATAATTTTACATCTTGAAAAGAAAAAGAAATCAATGAGATTTTGTAGAAACAAGTTAAGAAATCTATTAGGAATCTTTAATTTAAGAAAACAAGACCATTACCTCAAATCTTTTGCTGGAAAAATAGATGTTTGGCTGAAGAGACTTTGAGAGAAAAGTTTGGAGAATAGAAAATCATGTCAAATTGGTTTTTGTGAAAATAACTATCTTCCTTTAATTAATTCCTTTTAATCCTTTAATTAAAACATTTAAAACTAATCCAATTGAGAGAAAAATCTGATAAAACAATTAGGTATATTAGCTCCTTAAAGATTTAAAGTTTTGACCCTTTTACAAAATAGTCACTAAAGTAGTTTTTCACTTTCGCGTTTTGGTCCCTAGTCCCAAAATGTCATATTTCCAAAACTCATTTTCCAAAATTGATTTAACCAAAATTATTGTTGGGCTTGATGGTCACAACCGAAATGCTTGCCAAGTGTGGAGAAGATTCATTTTTGGGTATTTTTGTGGAAGCTAAAAATATAAGAGTTAAACACAAGGATTTAGAGTGGTTCGACTTTCTAACCCAAAGCCTACATCCACTACCTTAGCTTCCTACTAAAGATTTCAACCAAATTCACTATTGAATTTCGTCCCCTTTTCTTTGCTTAGGAGGCAGCCGTTACAACAATCAAGTTTTCTACACAAGACTTGATCAAACACTCTCTTACAAGAGAAATTCAAAGCAAACTAGAAATCCCTCTAATATTTATATGTTTGCAACTCTAAGCACTCACCCAAAACATATACACTTGAGCAGATTTGACAATTAAGCTCACAAGTGTTGTCTATATAAGAAATATACAATTTAGGCCCTAAAGACAATTTGACATCATAGTGTTGTTGACAATTGAAGCATTAACCATCTCTTGATGCTTGGAGGTCCCTTTTATACTCCTAATTGAGTTTGTAGCCGTTGAGGATCGTTGGGGTTGAATTAGAGCCATTGTAGCCTTTATTTCCTGCCATAAATGCAGTTCTGCAGCTTAGCGTATCGATACGGTTCCGATAAGGAAATAGTCGTTGAGAACTTCCAACTGATGTGCATCGATACGCGTGGAAAGCGTATCGGTACGGTCCTTCAATTTGAAAAACCGTTGGGAAAATGACCGTTAGGGGTAGTTGGGCATATCGATACGCGATACAACCGTATCGGTACACGAACTAGTAGTTAGCTATTTAAAACATACCGTATCGATACGGCAAGGCATATCGGTACGGGTTTTGGCTACTGGAATTTTACTGTAGTTGAAACCCTAGGGCTTACCGATACAGTACCAGATCATATAAGTACGGGTACTTGAAAAACACTGGTTTGGCTACTTTAAAAGCATTTTAAGTTATTCCAAAGCCTTTTAAAAACCCCTTAAACATAATTTCAAGTTGTTTTGACTAAAAGCATATTTTAAATTCTTTTCAATTTAGTCCAAAATATTTTTCAATTATTATATCAAAACACTTAGTTCTACAATTTCCCCCTTTTGATATAATAAAACCAACTTGAAAAATATTTTGGGATTCTCCCCCCTTAGTATTTAAAAATTTTGAATAAGAGAATTTTAAAACTTAAACCATGTAAAGATCCCCCTTATTCATTTGAAAATTCAATTTTTAAAATTATTTCTCCCCTTTTTGTTATATCTAAAAGAATTTAAAATACATTAAGCTCAAAATAAAATAGGAGGTTTAAAAAATCGACACAATTAAAAAAACTTTTGGTTTTAAAATTGGCTTCCCCTTACTCAAAGCATCAAACAATGTTAGTCCAACAATATGATTAAACTAGTTGAATTAAAAGAAATAAAACTAAATGAAAATAAATTCAACTAATTTTACCACACTTGAATCCAAGGGAGGATGTGAAGCCCTCCTTCTTCAAGTGTTCTTCCTTTCGTACATGGAGCGCCCCCTCAAATTTGAACTTGTTGATCAATCTCCATCACACCTAAACAAGACAATCAAGTAATTTTTGGTATCCAAATTGCTTTGGATCCATAGACATTAGTAGCGCAAAGTCTAGCCCCCTTCGGAATCCATTTTTCAATTTCATCCTTTTTGGTTAAAGTACTTAGTCCTTTTGGGACCCAAATACTTCTAAAAACTTTTCCATTCAAAAATCTAAGGGCAATATATTGTCTCACATAAAAATTTGATTTTCCTAAATTGTTTTTCTTTTGAAGTTCATTGGAAATCAAATTTTTTTCCTTCTTAAGATCATCAATGTCCTTTTGATGATCTTTTTCAATCGTTTGAAATAATTCTTGTAAACTTGAAACTTTAAGTTCAAAATCTTTGAATTTTGCTTCAAACTCTAAATAGGTTTTAGAAAGAAAATCATTTTCGATTTTAACTTTGAAATCAATTTGTTGTTTTTTGAAAATGAAGCATCGAATTCAAAAACAAATTCATCACAAGCTTCTTGTAACTCGTCAAATGATTAAGAATTTGAGCAAGTTGAGTTAGAAGTTACCTCCCCCTCATTGAGGGCCATTAAGCATAGGTGGGCTACCTCATCATCGGTGGAGTCTTCATCACTTCATGTCGCCACATATGCTTTCTTTGAAGATGATCCCTTTTTGTTGGACTTGTGGTAATCCTTCATCTTCTTCTTCGATTCATGATTGGATTTAGCCATCTCGCTCTTCATGAATCAGGAGAATTTCTTGAAGAGATGAATCATCTCTTCATCTTCACTTTCCTCCTCGCTCAAATAAACGTGTTGGCAAGTAGAGGATTTGAGAGGAACGACACTCGCGTTGATGCCTAGCTCCATGATTTTCTTCTTCCCCGTCTTCTTTACTCTTCCTTCTTCTTCTCCTCTTCTTTTTCTTTCTTCATCATTTCATGAGTGAGAAGAGACCCCATGAGTCCATCTAGCTTCAAGGTATTTAGATTTTTGGCTTCGATGATGGCGATCTTCTATGAGTCTCATGACTCGGGAAGAGAATAGAGAAGCTTCCGAACAAGCTTATCTTCTGGAATGATTTCTCCATATCCTTTTAGTCCATTGGTGATGGTGGAGAATCGATGTAACATCTTCTCAATGTCTTCTTCTGGATCCATCTTGAAGTTCTTATACTCATGGTTGAGGAGGTCGATCTTGGTCTCCTTTACTTCGTTTGTTCCCTCGTATGTAACTTCAAGCTTGTCTCAGACTTCCTTGGCACTCTCACAAGAAGAGACTTGGGCATATACATCCGGGCCTAAAGAAAAAAAGATGAATTGCAAGGCTTTGCAATTAAGCTTCATCATCTTCTTGTCGTTGGCATTCCACTCTGCCTTTCTTCTTTTTGGCACGAACGATCCATCTTCAACATGGTCCCATAGATGATAATCTTTACCCTTGATGAAGAACTTCATCATATTCTTCCAATAGGCATAATATTAACCGTTGAAGAATGGTGGCTTGTCGATTGAGTGTGACATTACTTCAGCTGGTTGGACTGATGTATCGAGCTTCCCGTATCACCTCAATAGGATGTTAATCTCGATCAATTGAGCCTTGCTCGGATACCAATTGTTAGGCTCGATGGTCCCAATCGTAATGCTTGCCAAGTGTGGAGAAGATTGGATTTTTGGGTGTTTTGTGGAAGCTAAAAGTATAAGAGTTAAACACAAGGATTTAGAGTGGTTCAGCTTTCTAACCGAAAGTTTACATCCACTACCTTAGCTTCCTACTAAGGATTTCAACCAAATTCACTATTGAATTTTTTCCATTTTTCTTTTCTTAGGAGGACATCGTTATAACGATCAAGCTTTCTACCCAAAACTTGATCAAACACTCTCTTACAAGAGAAATTCAAAGCAAACTACAAATCTCTCTAATAGGTATGTGTTTGCAACTCTAAGCACTCACCCAAAACCTATACACTTGAGCAGATTTGACAATTAAGCTCACAAGTGTTGTCTATACAAGAAATATACAATTTAGGCCCTAAAGACAATTTGACATCATAGTGTTGTTGACAATTGAAGCATGAACCATATCTTGATGCTTGGCGGTCCCTTTTATACTCCTAATTGAGTTTGTAGTTGTTGAGGACCATTGGGGTTGAATTAGAGCCGTTGGAGCCTTTATTTCCCACCATAAATGCAGTTCTGCAGCTTAACATATCGATACCCTCAAATCAGTATTGATACGGTTCTGATAAGGAAATAGTCGTTGAGCACTTCCAACTGATGCGTACCGATACGCGTGGCAAGTGTATCCGTACAATCCTGCAATTTAAAAAACCGTTGGGAAAATGACCGTTGGGGGTAGTTGGGTGTACCGGTACGCGATACAACCGTATCAGTATATGAACTAGTCGTTAGCTATTTAAAACATACCGTATCGATACGGCAAGGCATATTGGTACGGGTTTTGGCTACTGGAATTTTACTGTAGCTGAAACCCTAGGGCGTATCGATACAGTACCAGACCGTATCGGTACGAGTACTTGAAAAACAATGGTTTGGCTACTTTAAAAGCATTTTAAGTTATTCCAAAGCCTTTTAAAAATCCTTAAACATAATTTCAAGTTGTTTTTATTAAAAGCACATTTTAAATTCTTTTCAATTTAGTCCAATTTTTTTTAATTATTACATCAAAACATTTGATTCTACAATTATTAACATATTAAATAAGGATTTTTAACCATTTTACATATTTTTGTCTCCCATAAAAATATCCTATACTAAATCCGAATCGAATCTCTAACCTGGTCCTCCAGACAGTCTAATTAACTCATAAACTATGGAATTACAAAACAGAAGAAGCGGTGAACTTAGAGATCTTAGCACCTCAAACTGAAAAATAAAGGTCATATTTGAAAAGATATCAACATTTTCAAGAAGAACGAAGAGTTCCTAATGAGAAGAGCTCGTTTGTTCAATAGCTTTGCAGAGAAAGATGTAGCAATATTTCCAACAAAGAATGAGGAGTTACTAATGAGAAGAACTCACTTGTTCAATGCCTTTACAGAGAGGTGGCTCAACGTTTCCAACAAAGAATAATGAGTTCCTAATGAGAAGAACTCGCTTGTTCGACACCTTTGCAGAGAGAAAAGTATATCAACATTTTGAAGAAAGATAAGGAGTTCCTAATGAGAATAGCTTGCTTGTTCGACACCTTTGTAGAGAAGTGGATCAATAATTTCAACAGTGAATGAAGAGTTCTTAATGAGAAGAGCTCGCTTGTTCAACATCATTACAGAGAGGTAGATTAATGTTCTCAAGAAGAATGATGAGTTACTAATGAGAAGAGCTCGCTTGGTCGATACCTTTTGCAGAGAGGTAGATCATAATGACCAAGAGGAATGGATGGGTTCCTAATGAGAATAATTAGTTCAAACTTTGCGATTACCCTTGACAGAAGGATTGGGAGGTTCCTAATGAGAAGAACTTGTTCAAACTTTCTAGAGAGGAAAAATAGTGAAAGTGCAATAGTCATATGCTTTGGGCCATATTCGTGTATTTTTAATCTTTACCCTATTCCTGTTCCACAACAATGAACAAAGAGGGGCAGGTGTAATACTCGAATTTTCGCCGGGTACCCACATATATTATATATATCACTATAAATAAAACTCATAAATAAATAAGTGCAATGTTAAATAAATGAAACCAGTCCAAAATACATGTTATAATATCCAACGTCCATTTTATATACACAAGGCCCCAATTACAAACGAATCCCAAATTCCATTTCTTTTTGCAAGCAGTTTACACTCAATTTCCCGCCCAAATTGGATAAAGCTAACCCAAACAAACACATTTTGACCCAAACTCTTGTTTTCCCGCTCAAATTTGGTAACCCAATGGACACATGGCAGCCTCCCATTGGCCTAAATCGCTTCATGGGGATTATGGTTTTCTTGAGCCTTATCTGGATCCAGTTGGCATGACATCAACCATTACATCTGATTAATTAGTGCCATTAATTACCCACCATTAATAATAATAATAATAATAATAATAATAATAATAATAATAATAATAAAGAGGAGAGAGAGAGTTACAATTTTAGGAATCTGATCAGTCGCCAAAATCACCGTCGTGGGAGTTCAAACGCTGCGAAAACTGTCAAAACGTCGCCGAAAAAGGTCGATGGTGGAGCCAAAATTGTAGTTTCAACGTTAGGATCGCCGTTTCACTGTCGGAAGGTAAATTTCCCTTCGATCTCTTCATTTCTTGTAAAAAATGCAAAGCACATTAGTTTCATTAAAAAACAGACCTGAAAAGGAAATAATAATATGGATGACCAGTGCACTTATGCCATTGGTCGGTGAGGTTATTGTCATGGTCGAAGTCGAAAATGAGAGCGGGTCGAGTAGCTTAGGCCTAGGATCGGGCAGAGAAAGGGTAGTTCTAATGAACCGGGACTAGATTAGGATTTAGGGGTTCAAAATAAAAAAATAGAAAATTTTAGGATTTTAAGTTTCTGGTGAGTGGCGGCCGAAAATTGGCTTACGGCGATCGGCGCCGACTCACCATGGTCGGAAGTGGACTTGGTGGCTGCAAACATGTTAGATTGTCAGGGTACGATTGCAAAGAATCAAATGAAGGAAAGTGGAAGAACACAAGTTGTGCTCTTGTGAAAAATAGGTGTTTGATCCATAAAAAAAAGAAATTAGAAGATTTAAGTGTTTGTGTTGGATTGAAATTGGAAAAAATGAAGAACTAGGTTTGAATTTGGGATGAACATGTGGGTTTGATCTAAAATGGGGCTAGGTTTTCTTGAAAATCATGTTTGTTGAGAGAAAGAGAGGGAGAGAGAATCAGTTGATAAGGGAAAAGAAGTGAATAATGAAAAGAAAAAGAGAAGAGAAGTTGGAAAATAGGGTTTATATAGGCAGGGGAAGCGACGTCGTTTTGAACCCGGGTTAAAGGTGGATTCGCGCACCACAGTCGGGTCGGGTGAGGGAGATATGCGCTTTTCCTTAAATTTCGAGATAATTGAGGCTTAGTTCATGTAGTTTTGATTTGTAATTCATTTTAGTCACTAAATTAATAACAAAACAAATTAATGTTCCAATTCTTTTCAATTTAGTCCCTATTTCAATTGTTTAATTATTTTATTTAATTGCTTTAATTTATATGTAGGTTGCATACTTTAAAATTAGCATATAGTTTTATTTGTTAGTCAAATTAGTCACATATATTACATATTAAATGTTTAGAGCCTTTAGTATTTAAGTTCTTTAATTAGATTCAAAAATAAATTAGGAGAGACAATTATAGAAAATAAATGAGTATTAAAAGGGAAGCTTTGAAGTTCTAAGTTGGATAATTTCTCATTGCAATGAGATGTTATTCAAGGGAACATTTAAGTAGAACATTTAATACCTATTTAAACTTAGAAAATTACAAAATGACTTAGTTAGTTAAATTAAAGCCTTAATTAGGGATAGTACTTAAGTAATTATATTCACTAAATAATTAGGAATATTATTCAATTTAGAGTATAATATGAATAGTACTCAAGTAATTGGATGTTATTATATAAATACCCTAAATTTAATAATATTCATAGTTTAAATAATTCAATTAATTAGAGTCTTTTAAGTTCGAACTTAAACTTAATAAGAAAATATTTGGTCATGCATGAAAACGTTTTATGTTGAAAAATACATTTTTGAATATGAATCCAAGTGTCCTAAAGTAACTAACTGGTCACTTTTAATCTCATGTTCGGATAAAAATATATTTTCTTATAAAAGGATATCTCCATTTGGAATTAAAATTCAATTAAAAATTATGGTTAAATTAAATTCAAATTGTTATTCAAAATGTCAAAATGCCACGTAGAATTAAAGGTACCGATAACGGGCATTCGTGGGGTGCTAACCCTTCCTCACACGTAACTGACTCCCGAACTTGAATTTTAAAATAAAGACTCTCTGTAACCCCCTAAACCCGACCTAGAAGAAATGGGCCGAATCTAGGAAGTAGTGATTAAAAACTTGTCCCTTAAGATACAATTTAGATTAAAATATTTTATAATTCAAAAGAATCAATTAAATAAGTAAAACTCAATAAATACTCCGATTAAGGTAAAACTCAATCTTTTAAACGATGTTCGATAATTAACTAAAATCTCTGAAAATAAATTCGTGAATGCATGCATCCAATAAATCTCAAATTATAGATAGTTCCAATGTCCATATTACACAAATATCCCAAACAATGTTAAAACATAAGTCCAAGGTAGTCAAAAGAGTTCATACTGAAAGATAATTTATCTGAGTAAATAAGAGATGCTCCAATACCGATCGCCTAAAAAGTCTGAGATATCTGAAAAGTAGAAACTAAGGGGTGTAAGCTAAAGAGCTTAGTGTGTCTCTAAAGTGCAACCGAAAACAAAACAAAACAAAACAATATTTTATTTTATGATAAAGAGTTTTCTGAAAACACAACAAAACTGAATCATGATAATATGATGTCTGATGCACATGAATCATAGTACCCATCTCCGATACACTGAAAAGTAAGGTTCCCCATAACCTACTTTCTCCATCGTCACCATCCGAAGTGGAACTCAGCCCGAGGAGTGAAACCACTGATCCGAAGCGGAATTCAGCCTGAAGGGTGAAACCACTGAACTTCCCCGAACAAATCCCAAACCATATACCCACAATGATATGATGCAGATTTTAAAATTCGAGTCTGATCCGAAACTTGAATTTAGAAAATTCAAGTTGCACAATACTATAAATTTGATGTTTTACGATTCCGAAAATCTGATATTTCACAATTTGATAAATCAGATTTCTCATTAAATCACAGTATGACATGTTATGCATGATTTCTGAAAACATTCACCCAATCACAATAGAGTATGCACACAAAATGTACAAAACATTTACTTATATTAATACCAGATGAAACACATAAAATTTATAGCACAGAAAGAAACACACAAGTTTATAAAACATGAAGAGACACACATTTAAGCAACAGAAGCTCTAATGCCGAGAAAAGCGCATCTCACGCTCAGATCTAGCTTAATCAGGACCTACGAAGGTATGAATTCTATATTAACATTTATTATTAACACCAAGCCACCGACTAAAACAATGAAAACTGAACTAAGATATACTCACGTGAAGATCTCGAAGAACGTGCACGATCGGTCTGAACAACTGGAGGTAACCCAACGGTCTCAAGGTTGGCACCTGAACACGAGAACATTCCAAATCAAATTCTAAAACCATAGCTTATCAAATTCCAATAACAATTGTTCAAATTAGCAAAACGGATCTTTCGGGATCTAATTTGACAAAACGGGCAGCGTCGACAAAGGTTTAGAGGAAGGTTGTCCGAAAAAGTAAACTTTTGGTCAAAGGTCAAGGGTCAACTCTGATCAAACTGGTCAACAGTCAACTCTATCGATCAAAGTCAACTGTTCAAGGTTAACGGTCAACATTGACTTAACTGGTCAAATTCGGTCAAACAGGTCAACTAGTCAATGGTCCAAGGTCAAAAGTCAACATGTCAACTTAGTCAAACACGGTCAATGGTTAAGTCAAAACCGGTTCGATCTACAAGAGCAGTTCGGTTCACAACTTATTCCGGTTCGGTTCAATACTAGTTTGGTCACAATTGGCCACTGGTTCAAGTCAAGGTTTGGTCCGATTCGGTTCATATAAACCCACAAATTGGGCTAGCCCAAATTCGGGCTCTCATTCTCCTAGTTGCAGGCCCCTCTCACTCTTAATCAAAGGTCTAGCCCAACCGACACCCCACACAACACCCACACACATACGGGCCCATCTCCAAGCCCAAACTACACTCTCACTCTCACAACCCATCATCTTCATCCTTTTCCAACTAATATGGATAGGGTTTACAGAACCCCTCGACGGCGCAACCCAACCCGACGGCAGCGGTAGATCACACGACGGTTGATGCATAACCAACGGCGACGTAGAGCTATGTTGATGCATAACCAACGACGACGTAGAGCTATGTTGACAACGGCACAAAACAGAAAGGACAATGGCGGCTCGCCATCGACACTCATCGGAGACCATTATGGTCATTACGGCCAAAAGATAAGGGAAAACAAATCTACAACAACCCATAACAACGATTAAAACAAAACAAAAGAAATATGTGGCTTACCCAAAAACCAAAGGAATGAGGCGGAGAGAACGGTGGTGAAAGAAGAACCAAAGGGTTTCTGTTCGTTTCCGAGCAAATGATGACAATAGGGGAAGGCCAAAGGTTGGGGTCTGATCGCACGACGACGGTGGTCACAATGTCGGTGGCCGTGCAAGCCACGCACGACGGCGAGAGCTTGGTCGGGTCTTCGTCGGACCGAAGTGAGTAAGAGGAGAGGGATATCGAGAGAGAGAAGATGGAGAGCGGCTACTGGTTTCCCAAAACCAGATAACATGGTTTAAATACCCAATTTAATGGGTAAAATACAAAAGAAGCCACCAATGTTATTTAGGGTTTGAAAACGAACATATAAGTTTTCATAAATTACAAATTAAGCAACGAATTTCAAAGATAAGCTTTATTACACTAAATTTTCTCAATTTAACACTTAAACTCAATTAGGGTTTCTGAATTAAATTTCTTAAATTCTAGGGTTGTCGATTTAGGGATTTCAAAATTAGGGATTTTTAAATTGGGTAAAATTTGGGGTGTTACACTCTCTGGTTGTTTCTATGGTGTCTGGTCTACCAAAGTGATCGGTGACGACTCCAAAATATTTTTCAAGATTAAATAAAGGAAAAATCTGATTTAATATAAAAAACCTAATTTTTAAAGATTAAATAAATAAAATGAGTTAAAAGGCAAAAACCCTAATTTTCAAAGAATCATCGTCAAGCTATTTTTACACCCGGTTCAAAAATGTTCACGACAATATGTTATAAAATTATATTAGTTAAAACTGTATATTTTATATATAGATATATTATACTAAATACTTTATATAATTATACAAATTAAAACGATAAAAAGATCATAAACACGTCCCATTTTCTTTTTTTTTGAAAAAACTGATCAAATCCGGGTGATACTAGGAAGCGGCCTGTAATTGGCGGCTAAATGAAGGCCGACCGGTTTGTCGCGTTAAAAATTTGTATACAATTTCTTACAAAGCTTGTACATAATTTCTTACAACAACTGTAATTGGCGGCTAAATGAAGACCTGTAATTGACTCACTATGACCCACAATGCTCAAACTTATGTAGGGATTTGTGTACATACACAATTTCTTACGGGAATATATAATTTGGTACAATATGGGTAAAGATTTGTGTATATACACAATTTCCAACAAGGTGTACAAAATTTCTTACAAAAGTTGTAATAAAAACGATATGTATCGAATTTCTTACAATAACTCAACATAGCCCAAAAGGGGGTCAACTTTGTGTAGTGATTTGTGTACATACACAATTTCCTACGAGAAAACATAATTTTGTACAATATATGTAAGGATTTCTGTATGTACACAATTTCCTACAAGGTGTACACAATTTCTTACGAAAGTTGTAAGAAAAACTGTATGTACCGAATTTCTTACAATAACTCAACATGGCCCAAAGAGGCTCAACTTTGTGTAGGGATTTGTATACATACACAATTTCCTACGAGAAAACATAATTTTGTTAAAAAATATGTAAGGATTTGTGTATGTACACAATTTCTTACAAAAATTGTAAGAAAAGCAGTATGTACCGAATTTCTTACAATAACTCAACATTGCCCAAAGGGGCTCAACTTTGTGTAGAGATTTGTGTACATACACAATATCTCACGAGAAAACATAATTTGGTTCAATACATGTAAGGATTTGTGTATGTACACAATTTCCTATGGAAGTTGTAAGAAAAACGGTATGTACCAAATTTCTTACAATAACTCAACATGGCCCAAAAGGGCTAAACTTTGTCTATGGATTTGTGTACATACACAATTTCCTACGAGAAAACATAATTTGGTACAATATACGTAAGTATTTGTGTATGTACACAATTTCTTACGACAATTGTAAGAAAAACGGTATATACCGAATTTCTTACAATAACTCAACATGGCCCAAAGGGAATCAACTTTGTGTAGGGATTTGTGTACATACACAATTTTCTACAAGAAAACATAATTTGGTACAAAATATGTAAAGATTTGTGTATGTACATAATTTCCTACAAGGTGTACACAATTTCTTAGAAATGTTGTCAGAAAAATGGTATGTACCGAATTTCTTATAAAAACACAATGTGGCCCAAAAGGGTTAAACTTTGTGTATAGATTTGTGTACATTCAAAATTTCCTGCGGGAAAACATTATTTGAACAATATATGAAAGGATTTGTGTATATACACAATTTCCTACAAGATGTACACAATTTCTAACGAAAGATGTAAGAAAAACGGTATGTACCAAATTTCTTAGAATAACTCAACATTACCCAAAGGGGATCAACTTTGTGTAGGGATTTGTGTACATACACAATTTCCTACGAGAAAATATGATTTGGTACAATATATGTAAGGATTTGTGTATGTACACAATTTCCTACAAGGTCTACACAATTTCTTACAAAAGTTGTAAGAAAAATGGTATATACCGAATTTCTCACTATAACTCAACATGGCCCAAAGGGGCTCAACTTTGTGTAGGGATTTGTGTACATACACAATTTACTACAAGAAAAAATAATTTGGTTCAGTATATGTAAGGATTTGTGTATGTACACAATTTTCTACAAGATGTACACAATTTCTAACGAAAGATGTAAGAAAAACGGTATGTACCGAATTTCTTACAATAACTCAACTTGGACCAAAGGAGCTAAACATTATGTATGGGTTTGTGTGCATAAACAATTTCCTACGAGAAAACATAATTTGGTACAATATATGTAATGATTTGTGTATGTACTCAATTTCATAAAAGGTGTAAAAAAGTTCTTACAAAAGTTGTAAAAAAAACGATATGTACTGAATTTTTTAAAATAATTCAACATGGCCCAAAAGGGATCAACTTTGTGTAAGGATTTGTGTAAATACACAATTTCCTGTGAGAAAATATAATTTGGTTCGAAATATGTAAGGATTTGTGTAGATACACAATTTCTTACAAGGTGTACACAATTTCTTACAAATGTTGTAGGAAAATGGTATGTACTAAATTACTTACAATAACTGAACATGGCCCAAAGGGGCTCAACTTTGTGCAGGGATTTGTGTACATACACAATTTTCTACGAGAAAATATAATTTGGTACAAAATATGTAAGGATTTGTGCATACACACAATTTCCTACATGGTGTACATAATTTCTTACGAAAGTTGTCAAAAAAGGTATGTACCGAATTTCTTACTATAACTCAACATGGCCCAAATGGGCTCAACTTTGTGTAGGGATTTGTGTACATACACGATTTCTTACAATAAAATATAGTTTGGTACAATATATGCAAGGATTTGTGTATATACACAATTTCCTACAAGGTGTACACAATTTCTTACAAAAGTTGTAAGAAAAACTGTATGTACTGAATTTTTTAGAATAACTCAAGATGGCCCAAAGGGGCTCAACTTTATGTAGGGATTAGTGTACATACACAATTTACTACGAGAAAATATAAGTTAGCACATAATATGTAAGGATTTGTGTATGTACACAATTTCCTACAAGGTCTACTCAATTTATTACAAAAGTTGTAAGAAAAGCGGTATGTACCGAATTTCTAACAATAACTCAACAAGGCCCAAAGGGGCTCAACTTTGTGTAGGAATTTGTGTACATGCACAATTTCCTACGAGAAAACATATTTTGGTACAAAATATGTAAGGATTTGTGTATGTACACAATTTCCTATATGGTGTACACAATTTCATACAAAAGTTGTCAAAAGAAAGGTTTGTATCGAATTTCTTACAATAACTCAATGTGGCCCAAAGGAGCTCAACTTTGTGTAGGAATTTACGTACATACACATTTTCCTACAAGAAAATATAATTTGGTACAATATATGTAAGGATTTGTGTATGTAAACAATTTCCTACATGGTGTACACAATTTCTTACGAAAGTTGTAAGAAAAACTGTATGTACTGAATTTCTTACAATAACTCAAGATGGCCCAAAGAGGCTCAACTTTGTGTATGGATAAGTGTACAGACACAATTTCCTTCGATAAACTATAAGTTGGGACATAATATGTAAGGATTGGTGTATCTACACAATTTTTTACAAGGTGTGCACAATTTCTTACAAAAGTTGTAAGAAAAACGGTATGTACCAAATTTCTTACAATAACTCAACATGGCCCAAAGTGGCTCAACTTTGTGTAGGGATTTGTGTACATACACAATTTCCTACGAGAAAACATAATTTTATATAATATATGTAAGGATTTGTGTATGTACACAATTTCCTACAAGGTGTACACAATTTCTTCCAAAGTTGTGCAAGAACTGGTATGTACCGAAATTCTTACAATAAGGAAACATGTCCCAAAGGGCTCAACTTTGTGTACGGATTTGTGTACATACACAATTTCCTACGATATAACATAATTTGGTACTAAATATGTAAAGATTTGTGTAAGTACACATTTACCTACAAGGTGTACACAATTTCTTACAAAAGTTGTAAGAAAATCGGTATGTACCGAATTTCTTACATTAACTCATCATGTCCCAAAGTGGCTCGACTATGTGTAGGGATTTGCGTACATACACAATTTTGTACAAGAAAATATAATTCGGTACAATATATGTATGAATTTTTGTATGTACACAATTTTCTACAAGATGTACACAATTTCTTACGAAAGTTGTAAGAAAAATGGTATGTATCAAATTTCGTACAATAACTTAACATGGACCAAAGTGGGTTAACTTTGTTTAGGTATTTTTTACATACACAATTTCCTACGAGAATACATAATTTGGTACAATATATGTAAGGATTTTTGTATGTACACGATTTCTTACGAATGTTGTAAGAAAAACAGTATGTACCGAATTTCTTACAATAACCTAACATGGCCCAAATGGGCTCAACTTTGTGTAGGGATTTTTGTACATACACAATTTCCTACGAGAAAAACTAATTTGGTACAAAATATGTAAAGATTTGTGTATATAAACAATTTCCTTGAAGGTGTACACAATTTCATACAAAAGTTGTAAGAAAAACGGTATGTACCGAATTTCTTACAAGAACTCAACATGTCCCAAAGGGGCTCAACTTTGTGTAAGGATTTGTGTACATACAGAATTTCCTACGAGAAAATATAATTTGGTTCAATATATGTAAGGATTTGTGTATGTAAACAATTTCCTACAAGGTGTACACAATTTCTTACGAAAGTTGTAAGAAAAACGGTATGTACCGAATTTCTTACAATAACTCAACATGGCCCAATGAGAATCAACTTTGTGTAGGGATTTGTGTACATACACAATTTCCTACGAGAAAACATAATTTGGTACAATATATGTAAGGATTTGTGTATGTACACAATTTCCTACAAGGTGTACACAATTTCTTACAAAAATTGTAAAATAAACGGTATGTACTGAATTTCTTACAATAAGTCAACATGACCCAAAGGGGCTTAACTTTGTGTAGGGATTTGTGTACATATACAATTTCCTACGAGTGAACATATTTTGGTACAACACAGGTAAGGATTTGTGTATGTACATAATTTCCTATAAAGTGTACACAATATCTTACAAATGTTGAAATAAAAATGGTATATACCGAATTTCTTACCAAATTTGTACTTAGTGCAAGGACCCATTTCGAAACCATTCTATTTCGGTATCAAAACCATCTTCTCAGCTCTTTTTCAAACACACACCTAATTTGTTTGAAAACCATAACTACCCGCCCCTCACCACACTCTTTCGACGTGCCCACGTTTGAAGCAAACTCGTCTCGCATATTCTCAAACCATCTCCTCTCGTGTAGTGGCACAAACGTGGAAACTAAAATCCACACAAATATTCTCGAAATTCTTTCTCTAGTTTAGTACCTCAGTGTGGCACAATTTCTTACACCAAAGTCGATGGTTCATCGTCTCCTTCAATTTTTGAGTGTAAGTTTATGTAAATCGCATATTAATGTTCTTATTTTTTATTAGAATTTTTTCCTTTAATTTATGTCCATACATGTTTCTAGGTATTTCGAAAATCATTAATTTTTTTTAAAATGATGCTTAAAATTTATGAATGACGATTGATTCATGTTGCTACATGTTTCTTA
The DNA here is from genome assembly GCA_958450335.1 of Hibiscus tridactylites. NCBI lineage: Eukaryota > Viridiplantae > Streptophyta > Magnoliopsida > Malvales > Malvaceae > Hibiscus > Hibiscus tridactylites. Next base: position 69,888,512 of record OY288277.1, read on the forward strand.
TCTTGTAGGAGGTTTTAATGGATCATTCTTAGTAGCCTTAGAGAACTTAGTTTATCTTGCCCACCAAGTATATGATAAAATTCCTCACCCAAACTATTCACCTTAAAACCTTTGTTATTGTCATTGTCATGGCTCCAAGAGCGAAACGTTCGCATAGAGAAACGAGTAATTCCTCTCGTGTCATTCCACAACAACTTCAAAACCCTAATTTGTTGAATCTTTGTTTTAGAAATGATGAAAATCTTGATCGTTTTCATCAAGTCTATGAGGCCAAAGACATTAGAGACGAGCGAACTATAGATTTAGACTTTTTAACCTCTAACCTCTATAATTTCGAATTCTTTTCTATGTTTGTGGAATGGGGTGGATGGAGTTTCTATATCTCAAGCCTCGTGTCTTTCATACCCTAGTCAATGTGTTTTATGCCAATGCTAAGCTTCTGAAGAATAGGTATAGTGAGGTTTACGAAATTGATTCATATCTTATGGGAACCAAAATTAAAATCACACCGGAAACTATAGCTAAACATCTTGGTGTCCCTAATAGTGGTGCTTCTAAAGAGTCTGAAAGTGTTCCTATCAAGTTTGACGATGACAGTCCTACTCACCTTCACATCGATGATAGGCTTCTTCTTCTTCTTCTTTTCACCACTTTGTTTTTTCGACCTTTCGATGGAAGATGCACTCGCATGCAAAAGATGGACTATTGGTGGTTACACCAACTGCGTACTAGTAATCGCCCTAATATTGCTGAAATCATCTTCGACTTGCTTGTTAAAATCTTTCGCAGATCTTGTAGCTCTCTCAATTACGGATGTGTTCTAAGTCACATCTTTGAGAAGCTAAACATTAACACATCGCTTGATCTTGCATTCGTCTAAAGAGTAAGGTTAATAAGACAACGGCTATGTAGGTTAGATAAAGGTTTATTAATGGAGGGTGGGTTCACAAAAAAGATGAAGACGGAGTTGGAGTTGGTGCTCAAAATGTTGGTGGTGAGAATGTTAATGCTGAGAATGGTCCACCTGAACTGACCATTGAATCTATCTATACGACCATGATTAGTCATTTTAACAACATTGATGCCTTTCTTCGTACGTTGCATGAGGAGTATACCGTCATGATTCATAGCTTAGGTGGTCGTCTCACATCCCTAGAGCAGGATATGCATGATGTTCGGGGTCATCTTTTCCCACCAACATTGCATTCGGATGTACCAGATGCTTAGGATTTATGTTCTGTTATAGTTTCAATGGATGTAGGCAATGGTATTTTGGATTATATGTTGACTTTGGTACAAGGAATTGTGCATGAACCTTGTCGGATACTTTTAATTTATGCCCATGGTTTTATCTTGGATTATATATTGATTTGTTACATGCTCTCTCAATTATGGATGACTTGTTACATAGGTAGATTTAGTTTATGATAGGCAAGCATATGGTGTAGCCAATTACATTCCACGCGAACAAATTTTTTAATTGTTGCTGATATATAAGTATAACATGGTAGTCCAAGGAAATGCATTAACCGCTACGCAAGGAATTCCAGTAAAGGTTTCGAAACCCCTTATTCTAGTTTTGGTACTAGAGAGGAAGATTGCCTAGAAATTGATACTCAGTAAGGGGTTTCCAAACCCATTGTGTAGGTTTCGGTACTAGTGAGGAAGATTGGGTAAAAAATACATTTTCATTAAAGAGTTTCGAAACCCCATATAATGGTTTTGAAACTAGTATGGCAGATTGGCCTAAAATTTAAATTCCAGTAAGGGTTTCGAAACCCATTGTGCCGGTTTCAATACTAGTGAGGCGGATTGGGTCAAAAACAGAATTTCATTAAAGGGTTTCGAAACCCCATATAATGGTTTCAAAACGGCTATTGCAGATTGGCCTAAAATTTAAATTTTAGTACGAGTTTCAAAACCCATTGTGCGGGTTTCGGTACTAGTGAAGCAGATTGGGTCAAAAACACAATTTCATTAAGGGGTTTTGAAACCCCCATATAGTGATTTCGAAACTGATAAGGAAGATTGGCCTGAAATTGAAATTTCCAGTGGGAGTTTCGAAACTCTCCATGCTTGTTTCGATACTACTAAGAGTTTTTTGTGTTGTCAACGTATTTAATGCTATAATCAGTGCTTACACCTACTCTCACCATTTTTGTGCTTATACAATGACCAATCCTAGTGTTGGTCAGACCAACTTCTCTTCATCAACAAAGAAATCCTTTACAAGATAGGTGAGAAAATTAGGGTAATTTAAGGTTATTTCCAATAACCACAGCTAAGATTCGTTTTCTGTATATCAAATACCGGCTTGCTTACAAGACCACAAGTAAGTTCTCAATTACGTTCAATGTGTCACTTTTATTTTTTTATAGTAAAAAAATTTATTTTGTTGTAACCTACGCCATGGCATGATTTCTACGTTCGTAGGACCTGTACATCGTAACTTTTTGACATGGCTGACACAGGAGATCATATAGAAGAAACATTCGGTCCCATTCACCAATAGTCTAGTAAGACAAATATAAACAACATATGCATTAATTAATGATTGTTTATTTCTATATATGGATCAATAATTAATGTGTAATGAACAAAGGTTGCACACACCACATCCTCTACACGCTTCTTGTGCCACAACGGCATCCATTTAATGCAAAACATCCCACAATTGTCTCTGTTCGAAGACATATTTGTTTAAACATCAAATTATTAGTAATTGTATGCAAATGATACTATCATTATAACAAATACCTACAGTTTAACAACTATATACCCATTGTCTTGATGTTTGACTTTAGCCACCATCACGCTAACTTCGGTCAATGGCCTAGATGGTGAACCAAACACTTCGACGAACTTTGAATCCAAAAAACATTCACCTAACCTTTTTAGCTAGATGCACAGACACTAAGATTTTACATAATGTGACAAACATTTAGTAAAGATTGTTGAATAGTTCTAGGTTTACGCTTATTACCAACTTGTTAACAACAAACACTCTTATAATATTGCCTCTAGTTGTGGGCAAGCTGTCTAGTATCTTCGCTTCCCCCACGATCAATATCCAACACACACGTATACCAATGACTCACGCTGTCATTAATAGGGATAAAGATCTACACAAAATATTTCACTACTGCCATTCAATAAACGATACCCATGTATTAAACTATGTACTAAATTGCAGATGCGTGAGAAAAAAGTTCAGTTTGTTCATACCATTTTCCAGTCCCCAATTTTACCGAATGGTTTGAAAGTGAAAATTCCAGTACTCAGCAATCTGCGCACTATTAACTAGCCCTCGTAAAAGTTGATCCTAGAAGACAAGCATTATTAGTCAGCATGATTCCAAAACTGTATATGTTTATTCTTAATATACACTAACTTTTTCAATTTTTAATATACAGTTAATGTGCAAGGTAGATACCCTCTCCTTCCTTTACATTCTGTTCTACTATCTTCAACAATAATCCCCCACCCAACAACATCAATAACCTAAATTTTACAAGAAAAGACACATGAACTATTTGACTACATTTCGTTAATTAAGTTCATATGACTTCTGTTGGTAAAATAATCTGCAAAATAGGGCGTTAGCACTGACTGGGAAAAACAAAGAAACTGAAGAACAAACTGAATCGTGTCGTAGAAGCTGCCACTGCATTAGAAATGAATTTGCCCCAATGTGTGTAATCGCTGCTACGGGCGAAAACGTCCCCTGAGGTTAACACGGTCTCTTCAAAATTCGTACACCCGAACTTGAAGTGGAGAACGGTGGAGAGAAGGAAGAAAGCTATGAGAGTGTATATGAAAACTGTTTCTGGAATGAGATGATAATGAAGCATTCAAAGCATGCTATTTATAGGCTCAAAATGAAGGACAAAATCGTCCATTCATTATTTCAATAGCCACAAGAAATTAATCCAAATTATGGTATATTATTACCATTAATCAGCTGTTATAACACCTGTTACAACTCAGTTATAACACTGTTTTAAAGCTGTAATTATGCCCGTAACTGGCAGAATTAAAGAGCTGAATTAAGCTGTAATTCAGTCCAGGTACAATCTTAATATTCAGATTAAAATCTGACTGTTCGAAATAGCTAAAACAACTGTTAAATTCTGTAAATACATAATTTCAAACATCAACAATCAGCCTACACTGTTTCATTTTCAGAGAAAAAATTCTTTACGAATTTTCTCCAAAATGATACTAACGCACGCGGACATGTCGTAGCCACGAGCCGAGCCAAGCCAGACGGACGACGGCGGCACGCGAGACTAGCCCTTGTTCTCTATCACTCAACAAGGGAGGGGAAGATGAAGGCTATAAATACCCTTCACATGTTAGTTTCCCACTCAATGTGGGACTCTATATTTTTGCATTACTAACAACTTTATTGCTTATGGGAAAATTTAGAGTATACTAACCATTGAACCGACCCAACTTCATGGTCGTAACGTACCCGCGTCACTTACAGTTATATACATGTGACCAAAATCTACGACGATTTCACTGCACACATATAAATACTTGTAAGTTATATTAATCCGAACTACATTGTACCATCATTATGGACTGCTTACCCTTCAAGCGAAGGCAAATTCCATATATAGTCACATGTGCCTTTCGTTGTTGCCCTTACTCTATCGGGTATTTCAACATACATCAGTACCTGCAACGCTTAAACAACTTGTGTGAAATATTCAATAACATTAAAGAACTACTATAACCAATCACTTCTTAAGTATTACATCGTCTACAAATTTATACATAAGGTCAAACATATGTAATTAAATAACCCATACGACGAAGAATCCTTACAGATGATTTACATTCTAAATAAACATCAACGAGGTCATCCATCTATATACATATCATGTTCTAATCAAATGGTTAATGACATTCAAAGTTAATCACCGAGTTCACAATACAAGCACTCAAGTTTTTTCTCCCTACAAATTACTAGAAGAAGCTCTGCATGAAACTTCTTTCAAACAGTGACTTATTTCATGTTTCGAGTTTTTATTCGTACTTGAATCCCTTTGCCACTAACCTTTCACACATCTTCCACCGTTGGCTTACCCTACAAGTTAACATCAACTTGGTCAACAACAAAATTCTAGCACTTCAACTTAATTACACGTTCATTAAAATTTGAAATTGTTACTGATTTTATCTCCCCCCCCCCCCACAACAACGTTATCTTCCTGCAACAGGGTGACATCCTCTACCAACGCTACTGTATCAACATTAACTCCATCTTTTGGGCTGGGCTCCTCAAATTCTGCTTTCTCTTCCATTTTTCCCTAATCGTCAAGGCCAATGCCAAATTTTTCATCGATTATACACAAAGCCTTCTTCATATACATCATATTTGTACCCAAACCCGCAACCTGCTCAACAACATTCTTACATTCCGCCTTCAAAGTCTCCAAACTCTCTTTTATTTTATTCTCCTTCTCGACACGAGCTTTGAGACTTTGTTTGATTTCACCCATTTCTGAAATTACCTTCTCCAAGAGCTCCATAATAACATCATTACTAGCATTCGTCCTGCCACCTTCTTCTATCCCTTCATTTCATTCATCATCATATCCAAGTACCTGCAAACATCATCATTAATTCATTTCATGTCATTACAACCCCTTATAGAATACAAAATTTATTAATCTGCTTACTTTCAGTTTTTTGGCAGGTTGTTCTCCCTTCAGTCGGGTTACAATCTTGCCTACCTTCTTCTTCCCCCACGCATGAGTGCGAGCATGACCTTCAGCGGAAGCATTTCCTCTACTCGGAATTCCACCCCAATAATCGTGTAACCTCACCTACATTTTACATTAATCGGACAGAAGATTATAATAGAAAAACTTTTGAATAAATTACTATGTTGTAACGTGACATAATTATAATAATATATTACCTTTAGGATAACAATACATCTAGTCATATAAGCCAAGCTAGAACGAACTTTACGTTTCGCTACTCCATCAAGTAACCTCTCGTACACATATTTACACCATTTTAGTTTCCCGCTCAACCCAGCTGAGCACAATAACTTGAAATGTTCCATGGAAGGCAGAAGGTTGGCATTTGGACATAAGAACACACCAACAATGTACAACAGTACATGAGCTTTCAACTCATCTCCCTCAAAAGCTCCACTCATTATATCCTTTCAAGTTGTTGATATGTAACCTTCGTACTGATTTTGTACTTCATTGCTAGTTCTTTTCCACCAAATTTTGTTGTGGCGTGTTCAACATCCAGACCTTCATTCTTCAACCCCAAAACAGCTTCCACAACTTCTACCAAAATAGGAATTTTGTGCCCACTAAATTCCATCACGGAGCTTTGCAGATCAAACTTCACCGCTAACTCGCAACATAGGTCGCGATGAGTTGCTCGCGATTTCAATCCACATAAAGGGCCAAACCCTAAATCTTTGACAACACTGTCAATCTTCAGCTTTTGCATCTCTTTAAACAAACCGGACAACTTCTTTGTACTACATCTCGATGACAACTCCTACAACATTTAATAGAACATAAGTATTATTATGTTACGCTTAAATATAGTATGTTCACACATGTTTGAACCCTAACGACTTTCTCTAACAGGAAATATAAACATTCACTTACCTTTTTTAATTATTCCTTCTTAAGTATTTCCTTCGCCTTGCCTTTTGATAACCATTCTGATTGAGCCTGCTTCTGCTCCTCGTACCTATCAATATAAGGCTTCTTTTCTGCATCAGTCTTTTCGACCCACCTCAAATCTAGTGCTTTCCTCGCTTGTATAACTCTCACAGTTATTAAATTTGAATGATGTGTACACATTACAAACTAATACCAACACACAATCTGATTTTCCTTTTCTCGCTTACACTATTGTTCATTTTCTTTTTAGCACCCTTCAGTATTGTACATTCACTTATACTATACAAAAATCATTTCATAGTTAGACTACGTAATACATTACGCTAACCAACTAAAAATTTCAATAATGTCATATACATTCAACTTTAACTTACTAGAAGTGGAAATATGATGTCAATGTTTTAGGTGCCGCACATATAGCTTTTACGCCCGGCTCAGAAAGATGCTCCATTATTAACAACTTCAATCTGAAAAGGTGAGGTAAGGTAAGGTGTATACCAAGTTAGCATGCTCGCCTAAATCTCTTACTTAATTATTTACATAACTTACAAAGATAACAAAAATGGATTGTCTAGTGCACATTCATATGTATAAAACAAACCCTAACAAACATGTATACAGATACATATTCACCAAGCAGCTCACTAACTTTCATTTTAATACAAACTCGTCCACACACTAGCATTCATACCTAAATACTTCCAAAACAGCCCTTAACATGTTTGTGATCCTTTAAAACAGTTCATGTATTTTCATATGAACTCAAAACAATCCACAATCAGTTTTCAAAATCCACAAAACAAGTCTACCAATTTACCAAATCATTCCACAACTTATTTCACTAATTAGACCTCATTAATCTTCTTAAACATCCCTTAATATTACATAATAGTCATTCCCTAAATTTCTTTGACAAAATAGTCTTTAACCCCTTTAAAACAGCCTCAAACAGTTTTACAAAAAACTCCATTAATGTTCTTAAATTCACTAAAAAAACAATCCCACTAGTAGTGCAGAGACAATCCATTATTAAAGTAACAAGATCCTTGAATTTTAACCTTACAAAGATGTCTATTTTAGTTTCTAAGGTAGTCAAATATAGTTATAACAGTCTCTAAAACCGTGTTACACAAAACAACCATGTTTCCCTATTTTCAATCATCAAATTAGTCCATTTTCTCTTATCAAAACACTCCCATTAGTTCTTTCTTTTTCATAAATCAAATTCTTAAAATTGTCTTTACAAATAGTCTTTTTCTTAAGTTATACACTATCCTTCGATTAATACAAAAATCAGTTTCATTTAGCTATAAAATTGCCTTTTGGAACAAAATTTCAAGCATTCCAATTTATCCAATTCAGTCCCAAAAGATAGGTTTATAAAAAATCTATTTGAATTATAAAAATAGCTCATAAACTTTGTAATGCCCCGGGTTTAGGGTCTCATGGTTCAGACCGGAACCCGGGAAAGGTTTGATATCCGAGTTTTAAAGTTTGGGTTGCCTTTAAATACAAATGGTTTCATAAAAGAGTTTTGAAATGTTGATTGGGTTTTTAGGGATAAATGAAAATAAATTAAGACAAGAGAGGATTTTTGTCAAAAGAGGGTTTTAAGATAAGAGGAGAATAAAATAGAATATTTCAAAAAAGAAAAGAAAATAGGTTTCACTTTCTTCTTCCCCATTTTTAAAACCATATCACGTCAAAAACACCCAAGTGCCTTGCCACCATCCATTTTCACCAAGCTTCACCATTTTGGAGGTTTCAAAGAGGTAAACCACTTGATTTTTACTCCTCTTTTCATTTAAACCTTACTTGTAGCATTTTCTTTCCAAAAACTTGAAGATTTCCCAAGTTCTCTCATTTTGGGTAAAATGAGTTTTTGACGGGTTTAAACAATTTAGTGAAAACAGTGGTTTGGGTGAGTTTTAAATGATGTTTTATGTATAAAATAATGCTAAGATGATGGGTGTATCTAGAAATCCTGAAATTTGGAAAATGGGTAATTTTTGAGTTGGGGAAAAATGGGTTTCTGGGTTGTTTGTGGTTGGAAATGGTTCTTAAGGGGTTTGTGGATGTGTGTTGAAGATTTTGGGTATGTTTTGGATGTTAAATTGATGAGGTTTTGACTGATTCTTGGTTAAAGAGGAAATGTGATTGATTTTGGTTAGATTCAAATAGTAACTGGAAATTTGTTGTTGCCGAATTTTGATGGGATTGATTTTAGTGGGTTTGATTATTAAAAGGTGTATTAATTCCTTGTTTTAATTTGGGTAGAAGCAGCGAATAAGGATTTAGGTTCTTCGGATGCCACACCAGGAGTTGAGGAAACTTGTAGGAGGACCGTTAGCTTGTTTTGGTATTGTGCTGGTGAGTGGAAATTGTTTTGAAGCTTTAAAATGTCCAAATAAGGTTTCTTGGGGTTTGGGTGGAGCCTTAGTGGCCAACCTAAACCAAAGTGTAAGCTTGTCTAATTTTGCCTTGTTTCATTGATTGAAGGTGTATGTGTTTATATGTGTTGTTGTGTGAAATGCGGATTGCTTTTACCTCCTTTTTAATGTTGAATGTTGTTGTTGTTGTTGCCAAAGCCTCATGTGATGGTTTAGGGAAAGTGTGTTGTTGAATACGGTGATGTGTAGTCCCACCGAAAGTGACTAGTAGATGAGTATGGTGATGTGTAGTCCCACCGAAAATATGCTAGTTGTTATGAACGGTGGCATGTAGTTCCACCAGGAATGGATGTGCATGTGCATACCATGGTTTTGTCTTAAGCTTTTGGTTTATCGTATATCCTTTCTAAATGGTTGTCTTTAAACTAAACACATGCTTTGAACTGCATTGTTGTTGTTGTGATTTTGAGCTCCGCTCACTAAGCTTTTAAGCTTACGCACTCTTTCCCAACAATGCAGATCGTTAGTGTCTCCGGGAGGTAAGCGGGGTAAAGGACCTTGGAGTTCATTTGCTAGCTCAAGTATGCTTTTCATGGTTGTAATAATACTTAGGCAATGGGAATGCTAGACCTTTGTGTTGGGGAGTTGGTGTCCAAACTCCTATGTTTTTATTATTGTTGTTACCATGTTTAAAGTGTTGAATTATGCTTTGGTTTGGCTTTTGAGCCTTTGAGAATGTTAAGCAAGTTTGGTTGTTTTTTTTTTGTTAAATCTTGCTTTTTTTATTTCTAGCCTCGTTGAATGTTTGACTTGCTTTAATTGAGTTTTCTTGGTTGCCTTGAGTTGCATGTATGCTTAGAGGTTAGTCAAATGCTTGCTTAGGGTGTTTAAGTTAGCTCCCTTGTGCTTAAAACTACAATTTGTTGTCTTTCTGTGCAGGGCGCATTGATACGCTCAAGGGTGGTATCGATACGACCCCCTGGTTTAAGCCTATCGTACCGATACACAGGGGCGTATCGATACCCTCTTTGTCCTCTTGATATCTGAGATTTTGACAAGAAATTGGGGTATCGGTACGAGCCTTAGGCGTATCGATACGGTCCTGGAGTTGACTTTGGGAAACTTGACCATTAAAGGAGTATCGATACCAGCCTTGGAGGGTATCGATACAGCCTCTCAAAGTTGACTTTAGGGGAGTTTGACCGTTTAAGGCGTATCAATACTGGCCTTAAGAGTATCAATATGGCCTGAAGTAAAATGGCTAAAAGTTATCTTTTAATGTCCTTTATGCTCGGTTCATATTCGTGTTTGATTTTTCGCTATTTGCTTTCTCGCATAGGTTCAAATAAAGCATTTCGAAAAGATTAATTAAAAAGAAAAAAATAGGATTGATAATCGGAGTGAGGCCTTAACGTGTTTCGCTTCAGTTTTCCCCGTGTAACCTGTTTGATTTAGTCTGGTAGTGTTGAGAAATATTTTGATATAACAATTATGTGAAAAATGTTTTGGACTTGTTTAAAGATTTAAAAAATAATTCAAAAGTCCTTAAAACTTGAAAAATATGTTTAAAATGTTTTGACTTTGCACCTATATCGAATATACATTTTAAAGTTAAAAATTAGCCAAAATTGGGTTTTTAAGTGAAAGTTTCGAAACCATCCCTATAAGGTTTCAAAACCTTTCTGGGCAGAATGTGACTATTTTGAAACCTTAGCAAAGGTTTCGAAACCTTCATAAAGGTTTCGAAACATTGGCCTTGTAAGTTGTAACGGCTAGTTTTTACAAATTCCTCCTTAAGGTTTCAAAACCTTTGGTAAAGGTTTCGAAACCTCTGTGGAGGTGAGAATTTAAAGATCGACTTTATGACTTCCCAATGGCTCCAAAACATCTCCAACGACCATAAACGGCTAGAATATCATTCCACACTATAAAATCAACCTTAGGACACTTGAAGATGGTTAGAGACAATATCCAAGCTTCATGATCAAGAGAAATAGCATTTAAGTCTTTATTCTTCATTTCTCTTGTATATATTGTATAGAGAGTGTTTTTTTATTATTTTATTCTTTACACTCTTGTGAGCTTAATTCTTGTAAACACCCACCTTGTGAGGTTTTCATTGTTTACACAAACTACCTTGTAAAAGGGAGAGGTTCTAGTTTAGCCTAGGTAAAAACTAGAGTGGTTCTATCTTAGCCATTGAAAAGATAGGGTTGTAAGGTTATCCCTTTGGCCTCAAAAGGAAGAATTCATATTAGTGAATTGGAAAATCCTTAGTGGTGTGCTAAGGTAGTGGATGTAGACTTTGGTGAGAAAGTCGAACCACTCTAAAATCATCGTGCAAATTGTCTATCGTTTTTATCGGTTTTAGCCAATTCTTTCGGAAGTTCAATTCAACCCTATTGACGGTTTTAGAAGATCGATTCGAGCGTGCCACAAGCTCAACAATTGGTATCAGAGCCTCGTCTCCATCAAAGGACTAACATCCGGGAGTAAAGATCGATTGCTCGAAGTTCACCGATTCAAGATTTTAAATGGAAAGCAGTTCTACAATTATTTCATTCGAAGAATGCCGCTCTATCATGTGTCCTCCTCTCTTCAAAGGAGAAGGTTACTTCCAATGGAGAAACATCATGAAGTATTTCATCCAAGGCTTCAACCTCGACATTTAGATGATTATCGAAGATGGACATTTGGAAGCTCCTAAGAAAAAGAAGAAAATGAGTGTCAAAGACACAAAAAGGACCATCTCAATGCAAAGGCTATGCACATTCTTCTTTGTTGCCTCAATGAAGAGATTTCCAAGAAGGTCTCCCCATCCAAAAGTGCTAAAGAAATTTGGGAGAAGCTTGAGAAATTCTATGGGAAAGAAGAGAAGAAAGATGGAGTTCCATCAAGTGCTAACCTCCTCTCATCTAAAAAGGTGGATGGTGTTTTTGGCTCTCGATGAGCTCAAGGTATCTTCTAACTCAAATGAATTAAATTCTTATACATTTTATGAGTTGAAAGATGCTTTCGATGAATTTTCAAAAACAAGCAAAGAAGTTTTAGAAAAAGAAAATATTGATTTCAAAGTTAAGCTTGAAAGCTTAACAAAAGAAAAGGAAATTATTTTCAATAATTCATCTTGTCACATAATGGCAAAATGCTCACATTGCCATTATCATGGTCATTCCTTACATACTTGTCCTATTAGGAAGAGAAAATCTTATAGGATTAGACAAATATGGGTTCCCAAGGGAACTAAAGACATTGTGACTAATGTAAATGGATCCAAAGCAATTTGGATACCAAAATCCAAGTAATTGTCTTTTGTAGGTGTGTTGGAGCAATAGAAAGAAAAGCAAAGATATGAAAATGCTCTAGTCACACAAGTGAAGAAGATGGGTAACCTCTAATCTTAATGCATTGGATTATAAATCATTTGGTTACCTATTTTGATGATAAATGTCCATGCATTATTGCTTATTTATATTTATAAGCGTGTGGCATTTTATGATGCTTTATGCATATGAATCATATTGTTTCATTCATATGTTTGCATAAAGTTTTAAAGTCTTGGATAAATTGAATTTCATGTGTTTTAAATTGATTTGTTTTTATGAGGGGGATTGATCTCTTCCTGCTCTCGAGTGGACTCACTGGCACGGCCTAGATGCCCTAGCATTCAATGGTGAAATTCAATCTCTTAAGTGTCAAGTTTTGTGCTAAAAATTTAACGGAATGCTTTAGTAAGGGGGAGTTTTATTTTTCAATTTTTTTGTACTTAAACTTTTTTTTAACTTACTCTCTATTGTTATTATGTACTATAAAGATCTGAATTATTTTTGATATAACAAAAAGGAGAAGTAAGTGAAAAATTAAGGGGGGGCTTTTGTCAAGAACAATTTTTCAAAGAAGTTTTGTTATATTAAAAAGGAGGAGATTGTTGAGAAATATTTTGATATAACAATTATGTGAAAAATGTTTTGGACTTCTTTAAAGATTTCAAAAATAATTCAAAAGTCCTTAAAACTTGAAAAAAATATGTTTAAAATGTTTTGACTTTGCACCTATATCAAATATACATTTTAAGGTTAAAAATTAGCCAAAATTGGGTTTTTAAGTGAAAGTTTCAAAACCATCCCTATAAGGTTTCGAAACCTTTCTGGGCATAATGCCACTGTTTTTTAAACCTTGGCCTTGTAAGTTGTAACGACTAGTTTTTACAAATTCCTCCTTAAGGTTTCGAAACCTCTGGTAAAGGTTTCGAAACCTTTGTGCAGGTGAGAATTTAAAGCTCGACTTTATGACTTCCCAACGGCTCCAAAACATCTCCAACGACCATAAACGGCTAGAATATCATTCCACACTATAAAAGCAACCCTGAGACACTTGAAGATGGTTAGAGACAATATCCAAGCTTCATGATCAAGAGAAATAGCATTTAAGTCTTTATTCTTCATTTCTCTTGTATATATTGTATAGAGAGTTTTTTTTATTGTTTTATTCTTTACACTCTTGTGAGCTTAATTCTTGTAAACACCCACCTTGTAAGGTTTTCATTGTTTACACAAACTACCTTGTAAAAGGGAGAGGTTCTAGTTTAGCCTAGGTAAAAACTAGAGTGGTTCTATCTTAGCCATTGAAATGATAGGGTTGTAAGGTTATCCCTTTGGCCTCAAAAGGAAGAATTCATATTAGTGAATTGGAAAATCCTTAGTGGTGTGCTAAGGTAGTGGATGTAGACTTTGGTTAGAAAGTCGAACCACTCTAAAATCATCGTGCAAATTGTCTATCGTTTTTATCAGTTTTAGCCAATTCTTTCGGAAGTTCAATTCAACCCTCTTGACGGTTTTAGAAGATCGTTTTGAGCGTGCCACAAGCCCAACAAGTAGCTAGGTTGGGACGAGGGGGTTACATTTGGTGGTATCAGTGCCTCGGTTACGAGGTCTCCCGAGAAGGTAAGTGAGGGAATTTAAGATAAGTTTGAATGAATTGTACCGTGGATGCGGTGAAATCCCCGATGAAGATCATGAGGCCGAGCTGTCGTTCCTCCATCTTTTGTATGGCAGCAAGGATCTGGGAGGAGGTGTCGGCCGGAGCTGCTGCTGCTGTGGGGTGCCAGGCTTCTGTGGCAGCAGGTTCAGTGTCTGTCGGCTCTGCTGCTGTGGCAGTGGGGTCGAAAGATGACATCAGGGTGGCAGCAGTTAGTTCTATCAGGCTGAGTATATTTTTCTCAGTCTAGCCCTTCCCTTGGACTCGTAAATCAGTGGCAACTTCTGGTACATGATGGCCGCGGTAGAGGGTTGTGATGAGATAGGGGAGGTAGAGTGGTCCTGTCGACCGGTGTGCACATTCCAAAATACTCTCACGGATGTAGCAGTCAACGTTAATAGGCCTCTCATGTAGAATAGAATGAATTAGGGCTAACATGGGTTGGTCTACGGTTGTATTGTGCGAGAATGTCATGATTCGCTTTTTGATGAAAGCGTTCCACAATTCGGCCTCTGGGGTGAGTTGAGTTCTCTTCACCGTCCTCGGATTCTTCGGATTAGTGTTCCACTGAGTACCTTCGTCCGTGAGCTCTGCCATGATAGCGTCGTAGGCAGCAGGGTCTAAGCTATCAAGAAATTGCTGGTGACCATCCTCGTTGCTGCCCACATAAAATTCGTATAGAGTGTTGATATATTCTGACTCAAAGGGCACCTCTCTCCCTCTAACGGTGACTGTTGTCGCGTTCCTGATGCTGATGGCAACATAAAAATCTCAGACTAAAGACACATTCATCTCCTTTGGTTGTTCTGCGAATATCTGCCACTGCAGAGCCTTGATTTTCCTGGCGATGAACGACTGCAGTCCCAAATTTCCCTCCTTGGAAGTGTATATAAAACCCTTCTCCTCCCACATGTCGCGAATCTGGAAGGATCGTGGGGTTGAGGCTGCCGGGGCAGAGCCTGAAGCGGCACTTCTGCGGGTGTTTCTAGAAGATATGGTTGCAAGGATTGTGTAAGGGAAAATGAAAGCAAGTAAAAAAAATTCTAGAGAATGCAAGTAAGAAGAGTAGAAGTGAGTGAAAAAATGAATAGTAAAACGGGGTTTATATAGAGAAGAGTTTGCTGCGCGTAGGAGCTGTAACGGCAGGCGCGAATAACGGGGCTAGCTGTTACGTGGTTTTTGACGCGTTTGTCACGCGTTTTCGTGTCTGTTGCGCGTCTGTTACGCGTTTGCGTGTCTGCCGCGACAACGTGTCGACAGGCTGGATTTTCTGCGTCTGTCGCGGCAGCTGTAACGACAGGCTCCAAAGTTGGGCTTTTTGGGCTGATGGAAGGGTGGTGGGCTAAATTCACTTCTCCTTTTCTTCTTGTCTCCTTTATTTCCTAAAAATAACAAAAATAAAAGACATTATTTACTAAAATAATTCTAATTTCCTAATAAATAATAAATAAATAAAAATAAAATTTAGGTTAAATTAGGGATGCCAGGTGGGGCATCTCCTAATGTAACCACTTCTTGCATTCTTGGGGCTTCAGTCCCTTGATAAAGCTTCAATCGCTGTCCATTGACTTTGAATTGGTGCCCGTCTTTTAAAGATCTAATCGTGATGGCACCATGGGGAAAAACCTGCACCACTTGGAATGGGCCAGACCATCTAGATTTCAGCTTCCCTGGGAAGAGTTTTAACCTAGAGTTAAAAAGCAACACAAGCTGCCCTGGGCAGAACTGTCGTGGCAACAACTTCTTGTCATGCAACTTTTTGGTCTTGTCCTTGTAAATTCTTGCGTTGTCATAGGCCATTGTTCGAATTTCTTCAATTTTGTTCAGATCAAGTAGCCTTTTCTGCCCTGCTTTTTCCAAGTCCATATTAAATGCTTTGATGGCCCAGTATGCTCTATGCTCAATCTCGACATGTAAATGGCACGTTTTCCCGTAAATCAGCTGATAAGGAGATATTCCCAATGGAGTTTTGAACGCTGTCCTGTATGCCTATAATGCATCATTGAGGTGTAGAGACCAGTCTTTCCGAGTTGGCTTTACCATCTTTTCAAGAATGTTCTTGACCTCCCTATTGGATATTTTTGCCTGTCCATTGGTCTGAGGGTGGTATGTTGTTGCAATCCGATGTTTGACACCATACTTTTTCAAGGCAGCAGCTATAACCCTGTTGTCCAAATGCCTCCCTTCATCACTGATTATCGCCTTAGGGATGTCGAATCTGGAAAAAATGTTTTTATGCATAAACCTTTGAATCGTCTTGGCATCATTTTTCTGAGTGGCGATTGCTTCAACCCACTTGGACACATAATCCACTGCCATGAGGATATATAAGTTCCCACATGAAGATGGGAATGGTCCCATAAAATCTATCCCCCAAACGTTGAAGATCTCGACTTCAAGAATATTCTGCAGCGGCATCTCATGTCTCCTTGAGATGTTTCCCGTCCGTTGACATTTGTCACAGTTCTTGTAGAATATTTGAGCATCTTTGTATAGTGACGGCCAATAGAATCTTGACTGCAAAACCTTGGCAGCAGTTTTGTTACCTCCCAAGTGTCCTCCATATTGTGAAGCATGGCAGTGATGAAGTATATCTTTGTTGAGTTGATCGAACACTTGCAAATGGCCAAGAGGGAGGTGAATTGGCAATTAAAATATTGGTGAAGAGAAAGATTGAAAATAAAAATGACACAAGGGGTTATAGTGGTTCAAGTTCTCCAAATGAACTCTACATCCACTACCTTAGCTCCCACTAAGGATTTTCAAACAATTCACTAATTGAATTCGTCCCCTTTTCTTGGATGAGGAGGAAACCTTACAATTTCGATTAAGCTTTCTACCCAAAGCTTAATCCACTCAAATTACAAAGAAAGAATTTGGTAAACTCAAATGTTTCCTCTCAAAGGATAATTGTCTACCCAATTACAATTTCAACAACCCCAAGCTCACAATACAATTTGACAATTGAAAGACAATAGAGTTGGGTACAAGAATATGACTTTGAATAGCTCAAGGGTTTGGATTTTTGCTTTGATGATGCTTGAATGTTGAATAGTTGTTGCTGACCTTCAAAGAGCTTCATTTTATACCTCCTTTATTGATTCTAGCCATTTGGGTGGTTGGGAACATAAATGGAGCCGTTAGAACCCTCTCTTACCACGATAAATGCACTTCTGCAGCTATGCGTATCGGTACGCGGGGAGGTGTATCGATACCTGTCTTAGAAAAGAAAGAGTCGTTGTGTGTAATAAATAAGGGGTATCGATACGCACGTAAGCGTATCGGTACGGGGTATCGAAACGGGGGTTTGCCGTATCGATACCTTTTTCTCAACTTAGCTCACTGACGATTTCTGTATCGGTACGAGGCTTTGGCGTATCGATACGGGTCAACGAACATTTAAAATTTGGTTACCAACCAACTGACACCAACGGTCAAAATATTTAAACCGACTTATATTTAAAAATTTATTAAGGCCGTATCGATACGAGGGTTTGACGTATCGGTACGCCATTAAAACTCTTTAGGCTTTTACACAGGGGTGTATCGATACGAGGGTTTGCCGTATCGATACGTGTTCCTCCAGTAGCCAACTTTGGTAAAAAGGTATCGATACGCTTGGGAGTGTATCGATACACCTGAACGTTTTTCAATAGTTTGGCCTTGGAACACTTAGAAAATATTTTGAGTTTGAGTTTTTCAAATCAGTTTTAAAGAGTTGGTGATTTAAAACTTATTAAGGGACTTACAAAAACAATTTTAAGTTTTTCAAATTGATCCTTAAGGATTTAATTATATCAAAATCAAACATAGGTTTTACAATCTCCCCCTTTTTGATATAACAAAACTAAAACTTAAAATTTTTGACATTTGGAAAAACTTTTACAAAGTTAACTCCCCCTTAATATAAGCTTGGTAACCTTTGAGTTAAAATCAAAATATTTGAAGTGTTGAGCTAGTTTCTCTCCCCCTTTTTGTTAGATCAAAAATATTGAGATAATTAAGTGCATAATTAAAGGCAAAGGTATAAATAAGCAACATTAATATTATTGATCATAGCATCAAACTTAAAAACCCAAACAAAAACAGAAAATCAAAGCATATGTTTAATCCTAAAACAAACTTAGTCCTAAAAACATAAATCAAAGATGCATAAAATAGAAAATCCTAAATGAGATGCAAGAAGAAACGTCTAGGCATCATCTTCATCGTCTTCATCATCTTCATCATAAATTCCCATAGGAGCATTGTCCCTCATGCTATTTCGCCACTCATCATGGAAAGCGGAGATGGAAATATTCAAAGAATTGTGTCCGCTTTCAAGGGATGTGAGGCGATTCTCCATACTCGTCATCCTTGTATCAAAAGTTGTTTCAAGGGAGGTAAGACGAGTGTTCATGTCCGTGCGCAACCCGGTAAATTGCTCATTGAGGTAAGTCATGAGAGCATCCATGGAGGGCTGTGGAACTTGAGGAGCTTGATCCCCTTGAGGTGCTTCAAATACGGCGGCGGCTTCGGGTGGTAGCTCGGCAAGACGAACTCATTCACCATTAAAATAATGGAATTTTCCCCGTGCAAGAGATCGCTCATCAATGGGATCGGTTAGGGGAGTGGGGAAGTCAAAAGAGCAATCAATATCCTTTTTCATAAAGAAATAACTCAAAGTCGTACCATATGTAAAGGAGGAGATGAGAGGGGTATGACGATTTTGCACATGATAGATGATTTCCCCAAACATGATTCGAGCTAGATTTGGGCGCTTTCACTCACGGAAGCAACGGATCCAAAAATCATCCAGTTGACGGATGTTGGAATATTTTCCTCCGGAGGGACGAAACCACCAAGACACCATCAAATGTAGGATCCGGTCTTGAGCATTTAGGGCGGTCACGGAGCCACTAAGAACATGCCCCAAAGCATCCTCATCATCAAGGCCTTCATCCTCTAATTTAAAAACTTCACAAATCGGTTTGACATCAAGGATGAATTTCTTTCCCATGAGATAAGAGCTAATGGCGACAACTTCCCCATTGTGAGTAATATATTTGGCATTAGTGTAGAAAATCAAAACCAATAAACGATAATAAAAACCGGGAATAGATAGGAAATCCATGAAGTTCCAACGACGGAGTAAAGGAAGATATTCAAATTTAAAGCGCTCCGAGTCGAGAAAAGGAATGGATATTACCCTTTCGGCACGAATCTTGTAATTCTCGAATTGTCGAAAATATGCTAGACCCGTGGGACTTTCAAAAGATTGTTCATAGATGGTAGAGTAATTCGGACGTGCAATCACTCCAAAAGTGGATGATTCACCGGTTAGAGAAACCCTTGTACGCTTCCTCGATTCCTTTGGTGCCATGATCTAAAAGAGAAATAATGCAAAAAGATTTCTTCAATTTTGGGTAAAAACCAAGGTAAAAACTGGGAATAAGTATTTCTAAGAAATCATCCACCATATCGGAGAATATTGCCATCATGCACCTTTGAAAGGTGGATGGTGCATTACAAAGTCCAAAAGGCATTCTCCTAAAAGCATAAGTTCCGTAAGGGCATGTGAACGTCATCTTTTCTTGATCTTCCAGTGCGATGGCTATTTGATTGTAACCTGAGTAACCATCAAGAAAACAATAGTAAAGTTTACCCGCTAATCTATCGAGCATTTGATCAATAAAGGGTAAAGGAAAGTGGTCTTTCCGGGTAGCTTTGTTAAGCTTCCGGTAGTCCATACAAACCCTCCAACCGGTCACAGTCCTGGTTGGGATTAGCTCGTTTTCTTCATTGGTTACCACGGTTATTCCTCCTTTCTTTGGAACGCACTGCACCGGGCTCACCCATTTGCTATCCGAGATGGCGTAGATTATTCCAGCATCTAGCCATTTGATTATCTCTTTACGCACTACTTCTTGCATAGCATGGTTTAGACGTCTTTGTGCATCAATGGTCGGCTTATGATCATCCTCTAAAAGAATTTTATGCATACATAAAGCCGGATTGATGCCTTGGATATCAGCTATCGTCCATCCATTAGCCTTTGTGTGCTGCTGCAGCATCCCTATTAACTGTTGTTCATGTTCCTGCATCAACTTGGAAGAGATGATTACGGGAAACGTATCATTTAAACCAAGGAAAACATATTTTAGCTGCCCTAGCATGGGCTTAAGATCTATAACAGGGGGCTCAACAGTTGATGGCTTTTGAATTACATGGTTATCCGAGGTATAGTTTAAAGGTTCGAACAACTTACCTAGACGATTGCCTATCCAATTTACCTCCTCTTGATCTTCAGTATCGGATGTATCAGATTCTGAGGAGTTGCTGTCGTCGGTGCTGTCATGACAGTCTTCTAAGTGGCTGCCGAGGCAGTGACCAATTTTGATGTCGTGGCAACCTGACCTGATGCAGGGTTGGTCAAGGGTAACTTTAGTGATAACCTTGCATTCTTCTTCTGCATCAGCATGATTCATTGCTTGGAGAACATTCAACTTGATTTCTTGATCGTTTACTCTCATGGTGAGTTCTCCTTTTTCCACATCAGTCAGTGATCTTCCCGTGGCTAAGAAGGGTCGCCCCAGGATGATTGGTGTGTTTTCATCTGCTTCACAATCTAAGACAAGAAAGTCAGCAGGAAAAATAAACTTATCCACCCTTACCAGAATATCTTTAATTTTTCCTTCTGGATGAACGTAAGAGCGGTCTGCCAGCTGCATAATTACTGTTCTGAGCCGAGCTTTTCCAATACCTAATTTCCGAAAAACAGATTTGGGCAATAAATTTATACTAGCACCAAGATCACAAAGTGCCTTACCCATAAATTTGTCTCCGATTACGCATGGTATGATGAAGCTCCCAGGATCCTTCTTCTTCTGGGGTGGATGCTTGTGTAGAATACTCATGCATCCTTCTTTCATCTTAACCGTTTCAAATTCCCCAAGTCTGGATTTCTTTGACATGGCATCCTTGAGAAATTTGGCATAACTGGGCATCTCCCTAACGGCATCTAACAGCGGAATGTTGATATGAACCTGCTTAAAAATATTATAAATCTTCTTAAGCTGTGATTCATGTTTCAATTTCTATAACCGTTGAGGAAAAGGAGGTGGGGGACGATAATCAGCAATACGTCATTCCCACTGCATGCGGATCTGCGGAGGTTTAGGTTCATCATCTTTCTCCTCTATCCCTTCTGCTGTCGTGACAGGCTCATCGGTAGCAGGCTATTTGTTACCTGTCGGGGCAGCTTCCTCGACAGTCGACTCCAAGTGTAACACCCCAATTTTGGGCTTAGAAGTTTAGGGTCTGAACTGGGCCGGTCTGATTTTCGGTTCGAATATAAAAGGAGGTTTTAGGGAAAGCCTAGTTCGGGATGCTTTAAAAATATGGAAAAATATCTAAAAATCCTCTTTTAATATATATAAGAGAGTGGTGAAATCAATTTTATAAAATAAGGTTTGGAAATGCAACATTTTGAAATAGTGACTAAAATGCGATTGTTGAAAAGTTCAGTGGTGACTGTTTTGTAAGGATTGAAACTTTGAATCTTTAAGGAGCTAATTTACCCAAGAATGATTTCTCCAGATTTTTCTTAAATTTAAGTGATTTAATTAATGTTTAAATAATTAAATGAAAAGGGGGAAACCACTTTTTAGATTTTCATAACTAACTTTCTTAAAATTTTCTAATCTCTTTTTCTCTCAAAATTCCCTCATCCAAACACTTTTCTCCAGCAACTTATCCATTGATTTTCACTCCAATTGATGAGGTTTCAATCATCAATTAATTCCTAGTTCATCTTACATCAAATCCTTTTGATTTGCTCACTGGAATTTCAAGAAAATTGGCTCAAATCAAGGAGAAATCAACATTTAGAGGTAAGGTTGTTCTTCTCCTCTAAATACTCAATTCTTTACTGAAATTCTCAAGTTATCAATCCTTAATTTATGTTTTATAAATGGTTTTAATGATATGAACTTGATTTTGGCTTAAAACTCAAGATTTGGAGAAAATCTTGAAGAATATCGTGTTGACTGTTTGGGCTCTGTTTTGAGATGATTATTAGATGTATTGTGGATGTCTAATGATGTGTAAATGAGGTTTTATCAATGAAATTCCGAATAGGTTGTGTTTCCTAAGTTTTTGCTTTTGAAAATGGTGGTTTTTGGGGTGATCTTGGTGTTCTGTTATAGCTGGAGGTATAAGGACGAGTTTGGGTTCGTTTTGGATGTTAATTGATGTTTAGAAATGGTTAGAAGTGATGGATCTTGGCTGGGTTATGTTTTGGAAGAGTTGGAGGTGATTTTAGTTGTGTTTGGTAGCCGAAATGTTAGTTTTGGTTAGAGCAGCGAGTTTAGGTGTGATGGCTGAAGATTTTAATGCATGATGATGCATTAATCCTCTGCTTTGATGTGTTTAAAACAGGGGAGACATCTTCGGATACTTGTGGTGTTGATCTGGAGGCTTGATCGGCGTTTCGACAAGCTTGCGAAACGGAATTGGTGAGTGAAGTTGGGTTTCCGGCTTGAAACAAATGTTTGAAGGTTTTGGGAGCTTAGTTTAAGTCTAAGCAACTTAACTAAGCTCAAGAGTAAGTTTTCGGAGAAACTCTCTTGGATGAGCCATGAGATGGTTGGATGCATTGTCTTTGATTTGCATGTTTAAATTCTGTTTTGAAAGCATGTTTTAGCATGGTTAATGCTAGTTTTGAAAGACATATGTTGAAGGATGCTCAAGGTAAGAGATCCTTGGTTTGACATTTGTAAATGTGGTTTTGATGCATAATGATGCATGATGATTAAATGACTTTGATGAATGCTTTAAAACAGTGAATTGTTGATGATAAATGATGTATATTGGCAAGTGATGTGTTGGTTTTAAAGTACTTGAATCGGATATAATTAGCCGGCTATAGGATTGGGTGCACCGTGAATAAAGTCGCCTTGGATGTTGAGGGGTTGAGATTGTACCGTAAACTCCATCCAAGTACATTAACGAGAAAGGTAAGATCACAATGGTGGTTAAAAGTCCATGTGTGGATCTTGTGTTGTGTGTCCCGTGTTCTCGTTAGTGGTGTTATAAAACTACCGATGAGTGATGTTGAGGGGTTGTGATTGTACCGTTAAACTCCATCACGGGTGTTGAGGGGTTGTGATTGTACCGGTAAACTCCACCTTGTGTGTTCGGTAGTGTGTATGAAGCGTATGGGACAACGCTTGTAATCTGCGTATCCGATTGTGTTTTGTGTTGTAAATGGTTATGGATTATCACTTGAAAGCCAATATGACATGTTGATTTTAATGAAGCATGAGATGCTTGTTATGTATGCAAGGTTGCATGAATAATGATGACTATGTGATGGAAGGTTTTGTTAAAAGTGTTTTATAAAGAGCATTATTGTGTTGTTTCTTTAGAGCATGCCTCACTAAGAAATTGTGCTTATGCTCTCTCCATTGAACCAATAATTCAGATAATTGAAGTGTTTGAAGGCAACAAGGAGGCTAAGAGTCCAAGGGAAAACTAAGCTCATGTATGGTGACGTTTTCATAACACTATTAATTTTTGATATTTTGGCAATGGGAACCTAGGATGTGTTTTGGGAGATGTTTTGGACTCCCTAATTGTGGCATGATGCCTTTGATGATTTGGATTTGTAAATGGCCATTTTGATGCTTGTTTTGGTGATTAGTTGGTTGCTTGGTTTTCGATATTAGGAAGCATGTCTATAGACTTGTGGAATTCCATGTTTGATGCTATGACTGTGTTTTGAAGTTGCAAACATGTACCTTATGTGTATGTTGACTTGTTGGCATGTTTAGAAAGTCATTAGGATGTGTTTGAATGGTTAAATGCATGTTAAACCAGTAAATTCTGCAGCTTCTGGGCAACCCGTATCGATACACTCACAGGCGTTTCGAAACGGGGGCCTGTAATGGTCTTGGTGTTTTGAAACGGCTGGTGACCGTATCGAAACGGTTTGGCCACTGGAAGGCCCTGTTTCGAAAAAAGTCTCGAAACGAACCCGTATTTCAGAACGGTCAACCCCGTTTCAAAACAGGTGATCGTTGGCCACTGATTTGAATGGTTTTAAGGTTTGCAAGCTTTACATTTTAGTCCTGAAAATTGTATTTGCAATTGCATGAGTTCGAGATGTCCGATTAAAGTGAAATTGGACAGGGAAGCATGTAATATGATTAATTTAATATTGGTAACTTAAAAATCAGTTAAGACATTCTAATTTCCAGAATTTACAATTTGGTCCCTAATACTTGTGATTTGTGCAATTGAGTCCTTTATCAATATTCTATCGTTGTGCTTTCCTTATATTTGTTTCTCCAGAATACGCTTAGGGTTAATGTGCATCTAGACAAGATTAAAAAGAAAAAAGGGGTCGTTAATCAAGGTTGACTTTCGGGTTGACTTTGGTTTTCCCCGTGTAATCTTCGTAGTTCGGGTCAACCGTCTAGGTCGGGCTAAGGGGGTTACACCAAGGCTGGTTTCTTTACTGATTCAGCTTTCTTCTCAGGCCCTGGTAGTTTCTTCCAACTCCTAGTAGTGATAACTTTGCACTACATATGTGTGGGTTGTTTAGCGTTTTTAGTATCGCTAGGAAATCCTCCATTCTGCCTTGGTTTAATATGTTGGGAAACCTGACCAATCTGTGTCTCCAATGATTTCAGAGTAGCTTCATGATTGGTCATATGCATCTATGTTTTATCCATGAATGTTTTCGTCTTCTTGACAAAGTGATTCATGTTCTCTATGTAAGTTCCTGTTTGAGACATAAACGTAGCCAAAGTCTGTTCCAGTATACTAGTTGTGACAGCTGGTGGCTGTTGCTGCGGTTGCTGCCGAGTCAGCAATCTAGGTCCTCCCTGGTTCTGTGTATTCTGTGCTTGAGGATTTAGGGCATATTAGGATTGCTCCAAAAGAACTTGGGATCCTTTCTCCAGTTGGGATTGTAGTTGTTGGAGTTATAATTCTGCTTATTGTAGTTCCCAACATACATCCCTTCTTCTAACTGTATTGGACATTCCTCCGAACTGTGATTTCCTTCACAAGTTTCGCATACCTCTTCAGCAGAGTAAACAGGCTGTGAATCCTCCTTCAAGAGCTTTTTCATTGCCTTAGTGAGATATGCAACATGTGATTTTAATGAACTGTCGGCCTCATAATCTTTTACAGCTAGAACCCGTTTACCCCCTCTTCTTGCTGTCAGAAACTGTTCCTCATTCTTCGCCAGATTTTTCAATACTACCATTGCCTCATTTGGGTCTTTGTCCAGCAGTAATCCATTTGCTGCTGAATCAATTCTAATACGAGTTTGTAAATTGGCAGCATTATAAAATTTTGTTACCTGGTTCCAAACGGGGAATCCATGCATTGGGCAATTCCTTAGAAGAGTGGTAAATATGTCCCAGGCTTCGTGCATTGGCTCGTCATCTTCCTGTTGAAAAGTAGCAATTTCGTTACGTAATCGCTCAGATAAGTGTGAAGGATTAAAACGAGACAAAAATTCACGAGTTAAATCTACCCAAGTTCAAATTGAACCCGGCGTAAGTTTATTCCACCAAGTCTTTGCCCTGTCCCTCAATGAATGAGGAAATAACCGAAGCCTCAGTATCTCTGGATTAACTCTTGGTAGTCTAAACGAACCACAGATTTCCTGGAACGTTTTCAGATGTTCCCTAGCATCCTCTGTAGCAGCACCACTAAATTGACCAGCGTTGTTTATCATGCTGAACATAACAGGTTTCAGCTCAAAGTTGTCAACATCTACATCTGGCAGGGTGGTTTCTAATTCTACATGATCGTTGAGCATGTAGTCTCGGCATGACCGGCGTGCAGCAGCGACATGAGGGTCGTTCCCTCCGGCAGGATTGTTATTATCCTAGGGATTCCCTTGGTTGTCCCTTCTTTCTTCACGTCTTTCGTTCTCCATTGCTTCGAGTTGTTCCTCTAGGTATTCGTTCCTTTCAACGAGGTAACAGACTCTTTTCTTGAGATTTAACGTTCGTTCGGGTTCAAGATCTAACTGGTACTCAGGTTCCTTCCCTCGTTGAGACCTGCGCATATGCAGACAAAAGACCTTGTGAAAGGTATAGGTTGAACAATCCAAGTAAAATAGAAAAATAAAACGAATGCAGTAAAAGGTAGGGTAAAGTTATGTTGCCAGTCCCTGGCAACGGCGCCAAAAAACTTGTTGCGTGTAAAAGTGTCTATCGCAATGTAGTGCAAGTATACATGACGCAAGTAGTAAAGTGATACGGAAGTATCATATATCGTCTCCATAGGGATTGGGCTAATAGCTTCACCTTGAATTACTACACGAAGGAAAATTGAATAGTTTAAATTGTTGTCACGAAAATAATAGAAAGAACTGGAATATAAGATTAAAGTAATCAAGATAGATAGAATGGGCTGGTATTGAATTGGTCAGTAGTGTAGGTATTGCTAAGTCTGGGAAAATTTGTTCTGTCGTTGTTCCTGTCGCGGCAACACCCGTCGCGGCAGCGGTCTGTTGATAGTCGCGGCAGCGATCACACAACTCTGTACTTCAAGCTTGGCAAGAATCCCTGCTATGCCTTGGCCTATCCCTAGGTCCAAGTCTATCGATGAACACGTCTTTGATGATACCTCCCGGTGTGAATCGAAGGATGAACACCGATGTTGTTGAATTCTTCCTTAGCCACTTAACCTCGTCCTATCCCTAGGTCCGAGATAGTTCAACTATAAACTAGAGAACCTGCACTTATTCCTTTTGTATACTTAACTCTCTCGATATTAAGTAAATGGATAACCTCACAATGCTCTCCCGCTACTCTTGCAAGATATTAACAACCAGAATAAGCGAACTTGAAGTTTATTTTATTGAATAGAAAATTCCTAAAACAAAAGCGATCCTTGCAACTACTTTACAAATCAACCCGTGGCCCTAGGGGGAATTTAGAACATGTTGAGAAGGGGAAAATGGCTAGGGTTTTGGGAAGAAGGCTAGAGATAGATGATGTCTTCTCCTAGTTCAAATTACATGCCTTTATATAGGCCTTGGGTTCAAGTTTTCTAATATGGCAAGAATACAAGTTTAAATTAAAGTACAACTCTATTAAAGACTAAATCTTCAGAGCATAAGTCTTTAATTCGTCCTTCCTTCTTGCTTGGAGTTTTCTTCCTTGAACTTTGGGCTTGGCCTTCGTTCTGATCTAGGGCTTGGAAAAATATAAGGGTATTCCACGATAGACGGGCTTAATTTTCTCTTTCTGTCGAGGCCCACTTTGCTTCTTCTCCTCAAAACTGCTGTCGTCCTTGGCTGCCACGGCAGCGGCCATGGCAGCATCGTCCTCCTCGACTGCTCGTCCAGTTCAAGCTTTTCTGTTTCACTGCCCAGCGCACGCTTCTCCATCTGCTGCAACAGCAACCTGCAAAAGCAACCAATTTCAGTAGAAACTGTGCCATTTAATATATTTGTGATGTATGACTGAAATCTAACCTAAATGCAATGAATTATGCTTGAATGTAGCAGAAATATGGGTTAAATAGGGGGTAAATAATAGAACTTCTACACACTCAACAGTTTCTACTTCCGCCCAAAGGCTTGAGTGTTTCATCAAGTTCTACCCCGATGGTATGCCCCTCATCGGTCTCATGGCAATAACTCTTGTTGCCAAATAGCTCGGATGTTTCACCGAGTCCTACTTCGATGGAATGCCCATCATTGGTCTCATGGAAATAACTCTTGTTTTAAAAAGCTTGGATATTTCACCAAGTCCTGCTCCAATATAATGCCCATCATTGGTCTCTCTCTTTGGAACGAATCCCAAGAGCACGTACGAATTTTAGTTTATAGTGCACTCTACATCCTATTGATCGATCAATATATCCGGTAATCTTTACATCATCTATGTCAATATATCATGTTAAATCATCAACACACTCACTGTTTTTAAAGCATGCAACACCTTCAAGCCCAAAATACCGAACATTGCCTTAAGATGCAAACTAACAACACATACTCTCAAGGAATATTAATTTCATGCATCCTTCTTCAAACCAAGTTTGACAACCAACTCACATGCTTTAAAACCATGCTCAAACAACAAATTAAACCACATTGTCACAACAATCACATCAAAACCCATTTTGATAGTTTTCAAAATAATAATAGCACAATTGAGAAAGAATTCCACTTTACTTACTTCCGAACTTAAACCGGCGTTTCAAGCCTAAATTTAAGTTCCCAAACCTCTTTTCAAAATAATTCCAAAGCTGGAAAACACGATCTCACTCACCGATACACAACACTATGCTAGCCGACAAGCCTCCCAAGCGTCCGAAACCTCCAACGCTACCTCAATCGCTTCTGGATCACTCTCCCATGTTTTTAACACATAAGAGCAGAGGATTAATGCACCATCATGCATTAAAATCACCAGCCATAAAACCCAACTCGTTGCTCTACTCAAGAACCTCATTTCGGCTACCAAAAACAACCGAAATCACCTCCAAACTCTCCCAAAACAAATCCCAACCAAGATCTATCAATTCTAACCTTTTATAAACATCAATTAACATCAAGAAGCAACATAAACATGACTTTATACCCCCAGCAACAGCAGATCACCAAAACCACCCCAAAAACCACCATTCTAGCAAGCAAAACTTAGGGAAACAATCCTACTCGCGATTTGATTGATAAAACCTCATTTATAACATCAATTAACACCCAAAATACATTAGAAAATCATCTCAAAACAGAGCCCACTCATTCACCACGAAAATCTTCAAGATCTCTTCCAAAATCTTGAGTTTTAAGACAATTTCTTGTTTCTAACATTAAAACCACTTAAAAATCATTAATAAAGGATTGATAACTTGGGAATTTCAGTAAAGAACTGATCATTAGAGGAGAAGGAGGAAGCTTACCTCTAATGGATGATTTCTCCTTGATTTGGGCAAGTTTTCTTGAAAATTCAATGTAGAAATCAAGTGGATTTGATGAGGAATTAATTAAGAATCAAAGAGAGATTGAAATCTCATCAAATGAATTGAAAATCATAGTAAATTTTCTGGAGAGAAAGTGTTTGGTTGAAAGGAATTTGAGAGAAAATAAAATGAGGGAAATTTTGTGAAAAGTAGTTATGAAAAGTCAAAAGGTAGTTTTCTAATTTAATCACCATCATTTTCTTTAATTAAAACATTAATTAAATCACCCAAATTAAGGAAAAAAACTGATGAAAACATTTTGGTAAAATTAGCTCCTTAAAGATTTAAAGTTTCAATCCTTTACAAAACAGTAACTATTTAACCTTGCAAAAACTACGATTTGGTCACTACACCGAAATGTAGTATTTCCAAACCTTATTTTGTAAAATTGATTTCACCATTCTCTTTTATATATTAAATGAGGATTTTTAGAGATTTTTCTATATTTTTAAAGTATCCCGAACTAGGTGTTCCCTAAAACTCCCTTTTAGATTCGAACCATTTTCCAGACTGATCCGATTCAGACTCTAAACATCTAGGCCCAAATTTGGGGTGTTACAACTCTCCCCCTCTTAGGAAATTTCGTCCTCAAAATTTCAACTTGCGAAGAGAGCACGGTACCAAACCTCCCAAAGCAATACGCAATGTAACACAAGAGACTTAACCACCACGGAAACATCCTCAACCCAAAACACAATGAAACCAACATATCCTCAAATCAAACTCACTTTGTACCCAATTCCAACTCCAATACTCACGGTGCAAGACTTCTAACACACACGGTTACTAATCTCAGCTCAGCTTTTCACACTTTCAAACTGTGCAAGACCCTCAACAACCCGAAGAACTTATTAAGCCTTCACAACATACTCCGCCTCACCTCATAACTCCTTCAATAAAACTCACACACACGGTAACACCAACCCATCCATTTTTCAGCCACCATGTGACCCACAACCTACTCTGTTTCTAAAACCCCTTGCAAAACTGCTCAACTCCTTTCAAAGATTACCACAACAAGCAAAATTTTCTTAAGCAACAACTGCTCGCTCACACTTCCCAATGTATTGACAACATTCTTCCACATCCGTTACCATCACCTGACTAAACAGCCCATCAAACACTGCCCACACGACACCCAAAATCCACATCACGAGACTCCATCCTTAACTCAACAGTTGTTTCACTTACCCCAACTATCTTAGGAAGATTTACTTGTACACGACTAACCAACCACCTTCTCACAAAAACCTGGCCAACCAACAATGGCCCTTGAACTTACCTTGCCTTTCCACATCAAGCTTAAACTATGACACTAATCTTACCGGGATGCCACTCACTCCATCCACATGCAAACATATTAAGACCATGAAATCTCTACTCATCCCAAGTCAAACCTCACCTAAAGCTCTCAACATAACTTCCTTCCAACTTCCCTAAGGTTACTACGAACCATCACCTACATAGCAAAACCCTCCTATAGCAACTATCAACGCAAGATACCTCCACACTCCGGAAACACATCCATTATCCTACAACAATCACCTAACACAAAGAAACTACAGCACTTAACTGTTATTCACCACCACCTCAACCCATTCTAATCCCAAACGATCACCTCCTTACAACCACACCGCTAAACTCTTTAAGCACCCAAACACCTTTCTTCTGCCAACAGGCTAGATCGCACTCACTACTACTGACAACTTGTTTACTACCTTCTACTACTTCAAGCATCCACCTGGTACCAAAACAACCCTTTAAACCCACAAACCAAACTAATCTTGTCACAACACTATCGGACCCAATTAGCTATTAGCAAGTGTGAACGTTCGTATGCATGGTCAGCAGCATGCCCTTTCCATGCTTGTGTACATGTATGCAAAACCTCTAATGTCATGTCGCATGTATGCATGTACCAACATATATACATAATATATAAACAAATGATTTTAACTGTGCATGTATGTCGATTCACAATTACCAATATCATCCTCAGAATCCGCCTAAGAACAACCTCTTACCTCACTTCCAACTTTTTCCAGCCCTACCACCCTAACAATTTGCTAACTACAAAATACTCCACTAATACCCTCTTCACTCTAAAGTTGTTTTCAAAAAAACAACATCGGCTACTACCCAAACTTGCTAGTTATAAGACTTTACTCACTACACAAAGAAATCCAAACCAGAACCAAACAAAGATAACTAGGGCAAAGATTACTTAACAAAATTACCTGTAATCACCTCATTGCCCCGGAGTTCCAACAGAAAAACTCCCTTCCCCGTAGAACCACTATTCTCTGATCGTACCGCCGCAGCATCAACCAACACCTTAAGGTCATCACCGTCTCCCTGCTGCAATGAACCCTGACCACTCCGATATAACTTCAGACAATTCTGTTTCACATGTCCAACGAACCCAAAATTCCAACAAGATCCATCCTACAGACACCTCACACCTCCTTGCCTTTCCCGCCACCTCCGAACTCTGTCTCGGCCGCGCTCACGACCCTTCTGAGACCTTTTTTCACGCACTGAAGCTGATCTCACTACTTGAGGACAATCCTGCTTCACATGCTCCTTAGAACCACAGTTCCAACAAACTCCAACACCCCAACAAACTCCAATATAATGCCTTCTACAACGATCACACTTCGGCAAGCGAACTATCACTCCTTTATCATATTGTACTTGACCCACATCAGCACCGCCACCAAAACCTTGGTTCAGGCGAACCCTTCCGCCGCGTAACCTCTTACGCTGACCACTCTCAAGGTCGGTACTCACAGCTGTTTTGCTTGTATTTTTCTCACCATCACAAACTGAACCCACACTCCCACGTTGCTTAAGCCCTGGAAACCTATCTCCAAGGTATCTTCTATTAAAGGCAGACACAAAGAACTCCCAATCTATATCACAGATATTCGTTGCCACTGGCACCGATGTCCACCAAGCACAAGCATCCTCCAGCATTAGCGAGACAACACTTCCCAGCTTACAGGTGTTGTCACACCCTTCCCGATCCAGAATCGGAATTATACTGGCTAACCAAGCCTCGAACGCCTCAGGCGTCGAACCATGATACTCCACAGCTCCCAAATCATGCAAACGTTGCTTTGACAAACTCTCATGTCCCACAGATGACGAACCCTTCATCACAGAACCAACTCTCTCATTCTGCCTTACCACCTCAACTCCAAGCACAGTTGACTGAAACGAAACACCTCCACCAAAAGGTGAATTCCACCCCTTAACAACATGCTCTAAAGCAGCAACCATCGTACCCAGTTGCCACACTCTCAACGATTCCATTGTGATATTATTAACAAAGCAACAATAACAAAACAAACAAAACGATCAGACCAACTTCGAGCAAGGATTCAAGACTCCAACTCCAAACTAACTCATAGCTATAATAATAAGGCAATGGGTATCCCGAGTTTTCCCCTTTTACACGAAATAACGATACATAAAAACATTTTCATTATTCAAAATCAACTTACAACATCAGCATACCACCAATACATGTTCACACTAGCTCATAGAAGATTCATGACCAAAAAGCCTGATAAAAACATTAACAATTCACTCAAAGTCATATTTTTCAACCAACTTTCAACCACACATTAGATTAAACATCCAACACTTACCATAACAACTTACCACAAACTTACCGTTGCCCCAAAAGTTCGCAACTTAGCTCTGATACCAACAAATGTAACCCCCTTAGCCCGGCCTAGGCGTTAGACCCGAACTATGAAGATCACACGGGAAAAACCAAAGTCAACCCAAAAGTCAACCTTGATTAACGACCCTTTTTTTGTTTTATCTTTTCTAGATAGGCATTAAGCCTATGTGAATGCTCAAGAACCTTGGAAGAGAAAAGCACAACGGTCAGAAAACGTTTAAGGACTCAATTACAAGAAATACACATTTAGGGACCAAAATGTAAATTTTGGAAAACATAAGGACTTTGTATATTTTAGTTTTACCGAACCTTAATTAATCATATTACAAGCCTCTCTGCCAAATTTCATCTTAAGAAGATATCTCAAGCTCAAGCAATTGCAATTACAACTTTCAGGACTAAAATGTAAAGCCTGTAGACTTCAAAGCAATTCAAATCTGTGTCCAACGGTCACCCGTTTCGAAACACTGACAACCGTATCGAAACGGTGTTGACCATTTCGGTACGCGGGTATGTTTCGAAACCAGTTCCGAAACAGACACTTCCAGTAGCCAAAGTGTTTCGAAACACTTCTAGCCGTTCCGAAACGCCTAGGCCATTTCAGGCACCCGTTTTGAAACAGCTAAGGGTGTTTCGATACACCCTGCCCGGAAACAGCAGAAATTTCTGGTTTTTCACTACAAAACACCATCAAACATACTTAAAATCATTTCACAACATAACAGCAACATGCTAAGCATTAAAACCATCATATTGCATCAAAGGCTAGATACATTACAAGCATTAAGCACACCTACTCATTTATCACATTCAACACAAGATCTTACTTTTAAACAAAGAACATAGCTATATCAAAATATGGAGAAGAAGATTCAAATATCGCAAAACGATCATCAACAAGTATCAAACCAAAAACCGAACTTGCTCAAGATAAACAATCTCATTACACAACAACGTAAAAGACTCTCCCCCCATTGCCTTTATTATCTATAGCTATAAACCAAAACATACTTCTCAAGTGGAGATCTTCTTGAATCCCTTCCTTCTTGCTGTCCTAAAATTCATTTATCTGCATTGATGGACAAAAAGGAGTGTAAGAACATAATGCTTAGTGAGGAATGCTCAAAACTAAAACACCATCAATGTAGTAAACCTTAAAACCCTTTTCAAAAGCAATCACACCTTTATAAACCAAGTATTGTTTGAAAACCTCATATAAAACATCAACACCTTATAATTATGCATTACTTAACATAAGATCAACATTAAACTCAAATGCATTAAGCAACTCAACCCCAACAATATTCTTGCAATAACTTCCACTTAAAACTTTTTCATACAATAGTGCTTCATAGAAAGTTTAAACCAATTTCCTTGGAAACCATTTCCACTCCACACTTTTCCTTTCTCATGCTTGAAAACCATTTCAAAACAAAACACCATTTGAAATCTCATGTATCAAATATCTATCCCATGCATTCTACCAATGCAAAATGTTGAGTTGATCGAACAATTGCAAATTGCCAAGAGGGGGTGAATTGGCAATTAAAATTTTGGTGGGAAGAAAGAGTGAAAAATAAACGTGACACAAGTAGTTATAGTGGTTCAAGTTCTCCAAATGAACTCTACATCCACTACCTTAGTTCCCACTAAGGATTTTCAAACAATTCACTACTTGAATTCTTCCCCTTTTCTTGGATGAGGAGGTAACCTTACAAATTCGATTAAGCTTTCTACCCAAAGCTTAATCCACTCAAATACAAAGACAAGTTGTGGTAAACTCAAATGATTCCTCTCAAAGGATAATTTGTCTACCCAATTACAATTTCAATAACCTCAAACTCACAATACAATTTGACAATTGAAAGACACTAGAGTTGGGTACAAGAATTTGACTTTTAATAGCTCAAGGGTTTGGATTTTTGCTTTGATGATGCTTGTGTGTTGAATAGTTGTTGCTGGCCTTCAAAGGGCTTCATTTTATACCTCATCCATTAATTCTAGTCATTTGGGTGGTTGGAAACTTGAATAGAGCCGTTGGAACCCTCTCTCACCACCATAAATGTACTTCTGCAGCTATCTGTATCGATACACGGGGAGCCGTATCGATACCTGTCTCAGAAAAGAAAGAGTCGTTGTGTGTAATAAATAAGGGGTATCGATACGCACGTAAGCGTATCAGTACGGGGTATCGAAATGGCTAAGACCGTATCGATACCTTTTTTCTCAACTTAGCTCACTATCGATTTCCGTATCGGTACGAGGGTTTACCGTATCGATACGGGTCAACGACCAATTTAAAATTTGGTTACCTAACCAACTGACACCAACGGTCAAAATATTTAAACCGACTTGAATTTAAAATTCATTAAGTCCGTATCGATACGGATGAAGTCGTATCGGTACGCCATTCAAACTCTTTATACTTTTACGAAGGGGGGTATCGATACAAGTGAAGAGTGTATCGATACGTGTTCCTCCAGTAGCCAACTTTGGTAAAAAGGTATCGATGCGGCTGGAAGCGTATCGATACACCTGGACGATTTTCAATAGTTTGGCCTTGGAACACTTGGAAAATATTTTGAGTTTGAGTTTTTCAAATCAGTTTTAAAGAATTGGTGATTTAAAACTTATTAAGGGACTTATAAAACAATTCTAAGTTTTTCAAATTGATCCTTAAAGATTTAATTATATCAAAATCAAACATAGGTTTTACAATCTCCCCCTTTTTGAAATAACAAAACTAAAACTTAAAATTTTTGACACTTTGAAAAACTTTACAAATTAACTCCCCCTTAATATAAGCTAGGTAACTTTTAAGTTGAAATCAAAATTTTTAAAGTGTTGTGAGCTAGTTTCTCTCCCCCTTTTTGTTAGATCAAAAATCTTGAGACAAGATATAAGTGCATAATATAGACAAAGGTATAAATAAGCAACATAAATATTATTAAGCATAACATCAATCTTAAAAATCCATCAAAAACAGAAAATCAAAGCATAGGTTTAATAATAGAGAAAACTTAGTCCTAAGAACATAAATCAAAGATGCATAAAATAGAAATATCCTAAATGGTATGCATACGATGCAAGAAGAATCGTCTAGGCATCATCTTCGTTGTCTTCATCATCTTCATCATCAACTCCCATTGGATCATTATCCCTCATGCTATTGCGCCACTCATCATGGAAAGCGGAGAGGGAAATATTCAAAGAATTTTGACCACTTTCAAGAGATGTGAGGCGATTCTCCATGCTCTTCATCCTTGTATCAAAAGTTGTTTCAAGGGCGGTAAGACGATTCCCCATGTCCGTGCGCAACCCGGTAAATTGCTCATTGAGGAATGTCATGAGAGCATCCATGGAGGGTTGAGGAGCTTGATCACCTTGAGGTTCTTCAAATACGGCCGCGGCCTCGGGTGGTAGCTCGGCAAGACGAACCCAATTACCATTAAAATAATGGAACTTTCCCCGTACAAGAGATCGCTCATCAATGGGATCGGTAAGAGGAGTTGGGTAGTCAAAAGAGCAATCAATATCCTTTTTCACAAAGAAATAACTTAAGGTCGTACCGTAGGTGAAAAAGGTGACGAGAGAGGTGTGACGATTTTGCACAAGATAGACGATCTCCGCGAACATGATTCGAGCAAGGTTAGGACGCCTTCGCTCACGGAAGCAACGGATCCAAAAATCATCCACTTGACAGATGGTAGAATATTTTCCTCCGGAGGGCCTAAACCACCAAGACACCATCAAATGGAGGATCCGATCTTGAGCATTTAGGGTGGTGACAGAGCCATTAAGAACATGCCCCAAAGCATTCTCATCTTCAATGCCTTCATCCTCCAATTTAAAAACTTCACATATGGATTTGACATCAAGGATGAATTTCTTTCCCATGAGATAAGAACTAATGGCGGTAACTTCCCCATTGCGAGAAATACATTTGGCATTAGTGTAGAAAATCAAAACTAAAAGACGGTAATAAAAACCGGGAATAGATAGAAAATCCATGAAATTCCAACATTAGAGCAAAGGAAGATATTCATATTGGAAACGCTCCGAGTTAAGAAAAGGGATGGATATTACCCTTTCCGCACGAATCTTGTAATTCTCAAATTGATGAAAGTATGCGAGACCTGCGGGATTTTCAAAGGATTGTTCATAGATGGAAGTGTAGTTCGGACGTGCAACCATTCCAAGATTGGATGATTCACCGGTTTGAGAAACCCTTGATCGCTTCCTCAATGCCTTTGGTGCCATGATCTAAAAGAAAAATCATGCATATAGATTTCTTCAATTTAGTTAAGAACCAAGGTAAAAAATAATTGAAAATAAAAATAAAAATTTGAAGAAAAAGAAATTTTTAAGAACAAAAGTTTTGTTAAAAAGATGAATCATAAAACAAGAACAAAAAAAATTGAAAAAGAAAAAAGAAAGAAATTTTACCTTGATAGAAACTTGAGAGGTTGAAGAAAATTCTAGCACAATTTTGATGAGAAGGAGCTTAAAGCTTTGCTTGATAGAAAAACTCTTTTAGATTTTGAGTTGTGGTGTGAAAATATGAGGGAGGAAGAGCCCTTTTATTGGCAAAAACGGTTAGGGTTTTTAGGGTTTGAAGAATTTTAGTTTTGGTAAAAGTTGAACACTTTAAATCCCAAATTAAAAGCTGTCTGCGCAATCGAGTATCGATACGCCTGAGGGTGTATCGATACGGGGGTAGAAACGTCATTTTCTTAAAAATACTCGTTGGAGAATCGTATCGAAACGGATGAGATCCGTATCGAAATGATTTGAAGCTCGTATCGATACGTGTTTAATCGTATCGATACCCATTAAGGCAAAATGAATCCTGGGAATTTGAATGAAGAACACGTATCGATATGCGTAGAACTGTATCGATGCCCTATGCCCAGAAATACATATTTAGTCCTAAAGAACAACCATAAGCTCGATTTTAACATCTCCTAAAGGTATGCAGATGATGAATGAACAATTCTAAGCAAATTTTAATAGAATCATACTCCCACTAACTATAGGCATGGATATTTTCAAGAGTTACAACACACAAACATGCAAATTCACAAAATCAAGCAATTTTAAGCAAAAAAAGGTCCTAAAAGTTCAAGATAGGCTAGCTAAACCTAACTCTCTCCTAAGGGACCAAAAACGCTCTTTATCTAAAGGTTTTGTAAATATATCCGCTAATTGGTTCAAGGTGTCAACATATTCTATAACAACATCATTTTTCAAAACATGATCTCTAATAAAATGATGTCGAATTTCTATGTGTTTAGTTCTAGAGTGTTGGATGGGATTCTTTGTGAGACAAATGGCACTAGTGTTGTCACACTTAAGGGGTATGGTTTCTACTTCAACACCATAATCTAAGAGTTGTTGCTTCATCCAAAGGACTTGAGCACAACAACTCTCTAAGGATATGTACTCCGCTTCGGTGGTAGATAAGGCTACGCTATTTTGTTTCTTAGAGAACCAAGATACGAGCATACTACCTAAGAATTGGCATGTCCCGGAAGTACTTTTCCTATCTATCTTACATCCCCCATAAACCGCATACGAATAAGCATGAAGGCTAAAGGAAGAATCTTTAGGATACCAAAGGCTTAAAGTAGGTGTGTCTCTAAGGTATCTAAAAATTCTCTTAATGGCAACTAAGTGTGATTCTCTAGGACTAGCTTGAAACCTAGCACACAAGCAAACACTAAATATAATATACAGTCTACTTGCGGTAAGGTAAAGCAAAGAACCTATCATGGATCTATAAAGCTTAGAATCAACACACTTACCTCCTTCATCTTTGCCAAGCTTTATGGAAGAACTCATAGGAGCGGCTTGAGGTTTTGCATTCTCCAAGCCAAACTTCTTGAGCATATCATTCACGTACTTAGCTTGATTTATGAAGCTCCCATCCTTCCTTTGTTTGATTTGGAGTCCCAAAAAGAATGAGAGCTCCCCCATCATGCTAATCTCGAACTCACCTTGCATTAGCTTAGAAAACTCTTTACAATAACACTCATTAGTAGAACCAAAAATGATATCATCAACATATATTTGAACTACTAAGATGTCATTGTTATATCTTTTTATGAAGAGTGTTGTATCCACCTTTCCTTTTTCAAAACCCTTTTCAATTAAGAAATTTGAAAGTCTCTCATACCAAGCTCTAAGAGCTTGTTTTAAACCATAGAGAGCTTTTGTAAGTTTAAACACATGGTTTGGAATTTTTGAATCCTCAAAACCCGGTGGTTGTTCAACATATACCTCTTCATTTATAAAACCATTTAAAAAGGCACTTTTCACATCCATTTGAAAAAGCTTGAAATCATGATAACATGCAAATGCAAGCAACATCCTAATAGCTTCCATCCTAGCTACGGGTGCATAAGTCTCATCAAAATCAATTCCCTCTTCTTGTGTATAGCCTTGAGCAACAAGCCTAGCCTTGTTTCTCACTATATTACCACTTTCATCTAATTTATTCCTAAAAACCCATTTTGTACCTATAGTAGATTGATCATTAGGCCTTTCAACTAATGTCCAAACTCTACTTCTCTCAAAGTGATTTAATTCTTCTTGCATGGCCAAAATCCAAAAATCATCTTTTGAAGCTTCTTTAATATTTTTAGGCTCAATGCATGAAAGAAATGCAACATGATTCATTAATTTGAGAGAGAATCTAGTAGTTACCCCCTTGGATGGATCACCCAAGATTTCACCACCTTTGACATAGTTTAACTCTCTTGGGTAAGACACCTCCCTTTCCTCAAGAACCAAGTCCTTCAAGGCTTCAAGAGGTGGATCTTGTGTATCATCATCTTTAGTTGGAATCTCATCCACCTTTGACGTTTGTCCTCCATCAATGGCATCAAGGATTCCTACATCATCATCATCACAAGATTCCTTCCTCGGAAGGAGGTTATCATCGAAAACAACATGTATTGACTCTTCAACTACTAGAGTTCTTTTATTAAATACACGATAGGCTTTAGAGTTTAAAGAGTACCCTAAGAAAATAGCTTCATCACTTTTAGCATCAAATTTACCTAAGTTTTCTTTACCATTATTCAAAACGAAACACTTGCAACCAAAAGGATGAAAATAGATAATGTTAGGCTTCTTAGATTTTAAAATCTCATAAGGTGTTTTCTTCAAAATTGGCCTAATCATTACTCGATTTATAATATAGCAAGCGGTATTTATGGCTTCCACCCAAAAGTATTTAGGTAAATTATTTTCACAAAGTATGGTTCTAGCCATTTCTTCTAAAGTTCGATTTTTCCTCTCAACTACCCCATTTTGTTGAGGAGTGCGAGGTGCGGAAAAATTGTGGCTAATCCCATTTTCATTTAAAAACTCATCAAAACCTAGATTTTGAAATTCGGTTCCATGATCACTTCTAATGTGAGAAATTTTAAGTTCAAGATCATTTTGAGTTATTTTAGAAAATGTGATGAATTTTTCTAAAGTCTCATCCTTTGTACTTAAGAATATAACCCAAGTATACCTAGAGTAGTCATCTACAAGCACAAAAGCATATGATTTCCCACCCAAGCTCATTGTTCTAATAGGCCCAAAAAGATCCATATGAATTAATTGTAAACATCTACTAGTAGAGACATCATTTGTAACCCCCTAAACCCGGCCTAAAAGAAATAGCCAAATTTAGGAAGTCACGTTTGAAAACTTTTCCCTCAAGAAATCTTATTTTGAAAATTATACTTTAATTAAAGTAAAATATCATAAATTTAATAATATAAATATAAATACCATAATAAGTGTTCGAATGATTGTATAAAATCTCTGAATTAAAATAATAGTAAATGAATGCTAAAAATAATCTCAAATCATAAATAGTTTAAAATTACATTCATGTCCCAAAATAATAAATAGAAATCTGATTAAAACAAAATAGTTTCGTACTGAATGATAAAATAATCAAATAAAATCTGAGATCCTCCAAGTACCGATTTGTCTATGGTCCGAGTATATCTGAAAAGAGAAACTATGGGGGAGTAAGCTAAAGAGCTTAGTGTGTCTCTAAAGTGCAAGAAAAACCATAATTATAAAACATAATATTATTTTGAATAAAATCTTTTAAAGCATAACACAAATCACAAGCGCAATGCAATGCAATGCACCCAACTACATCACCGTCCGAAGAGTAAAGTTCCCCAGAACCACTCTCTACATCGTCACCAATCCGAAGTGGAACTCAGCCCGAAGGGTGGAACCACTGATCCGAAGTGGAATTCAGCCCGAAGGATGAAACCACTGAACTTCCTCCATACAAATCCCAATCAATGCTCATACATATATTATGTTTAAAAATCAAATTCCATAAACACAGTTTCATAAATCCGATATTCCGTAAACATACTTCATAAACCATAGTCCATAAATTCATAAATCATAATTCCGAAAATCCGATGTTTCAGAAATCAAATATTCCATAAATCATAATTAAAACACATTCTGAAATCGTATGCATATGATGCCAACCATACAAACCATAATACATATAAATAATCACAAAGAGGTAAAACACCAACACATAGAAAAATAGTATATAATTTAATTATAGCACCAGAAGAAAACACACCTTAACCGCAATAGCTCTAACGTCGGAACGAATGTCTTTTACGCTCAAATTTAATATTGGGTTCTACTGGATCGAAGCATGTTGCACATGTACGATAATTGAATTTTATAGCCGAGAATAACAATGGTTCGAATCAAACTTTGACAAAGAATTTAGTGGGATACCCCACACGATTTGAAGATAATAGAAATTCTAAAAAAAATATATGATGGATGCCCAGGGGTTTTCATGGCTTCGGCAGGTTTGAAATTAGGAGATGGAAATATCGGTTCGAACAAGGGTTTTAGGACATTTTTTTATTTTGAGAATTTCGTTCAGTTGTGAGTATATATATATATATATATATATATATATATATGGAGAGTAAACCTAATTTAATTAAAACACTTAAAGTGATATAGCATGGAAAATAATAAAAGTAAATAAAATAATTAAAAAAACAACTAGAGGGGAATTAGAATTTAATTTAAAATTAAAGTACAAAATATATATATATATATAACATTTAAATAATAGTAATAAAAAAAAGATTTGGCTGCTGTAAATGTAATTCAATTCAAATTCAATCTATTTTTAAAACAATGAGTTAATCACCCAACAAGTCCCCAAATTTCTTATTTGTTTGATAAAGTCGCAAAATTAATTATAGATCATTTAACTCCCAAAAATTTCAATTTGGCCATAAGAATTAAAATTAGGGTTTTGAGTTAAAATTCAAAAATAAAAAGGGTTTTGAATTTAAGGATTTCAAAATTATGGATTTTTCAAATCTAGGGTTTACAATTTGGGCGTAATTTTTGGGTGTTACAACTCTCCCACCCTTAAAAGAAATTTTGTCCTCAAAATTTTCAAACTAACGACATACTTGAAAAAAAAGGTTTTTATAACAATTTTAAAAAGACATTTTTGATCAGGTCACAAATGACAACACATGGCTTTCAGATAGACTTTGATCTCAATTTCATAAGAACGAGTATGATCATGGTCGGTCACTAAACTAGAGCTCCTACGAGATGACATAGTAAGATTATCTATGTAAGGGATATTCCTAATATTAGAGATGGTACTTGGAGTTTCTATTCAAAACAAATCTTTATTTCTTTAAAATTATAAATTTATCAGAAAATCCCAATTTGCCCCAAAACATTTAATATGCATGCAAAAATCATTTCCGGCTTAAAATTTTAAATGAGCCTCACAGTCCGAGGGTTGAACTTGGCTCTGATACCACTAAATGTAACCCCCTAAACCCGGCCTAAAAGAAATAGCCAAATTTAGGAAGTCACGTTTGAAAACTTTTCCCTCAAGAAATCTTATTTTGAAAATTATACTTTAATTAAAGTAAAATATCATAAATTTAATAATATAAATATAAATACCATAATAAGTGTTCGAATGATTGTATAAAATCTCTGAATTAAAATAATAGTAAATGAATGCTAAAAATAATCTCAAATCATAAATAATTTAAAATTACATTCATGTCCCAAAATAATAAATAGAAATCTGATTAAAAAAATAGTTTCATACTGAATGATAAAATAATCAAATAAAATCTGAGATCCTCCAAGTACCGATTTGTCTATGGTCCGAGTATATCTGAAAAGAGAAACTATAGGGGAGTAAACTAAAGAGCTTAGTGTGTCTCTAAAGTGCAAGAAAAACCATAATTATAAAACATAATATTATTTTGAATAAAATCTTTTAAAGCATAACACAAATCACAAGCGCAATGCAATGCAATGCACCCAACTACATCACCGTCCGAAGAGTAAAGTTCCCCAGAACCACTCTCTACATCATCACCAATCCGAAGTGGAACTCAACCCGAAGGGTGGAACCACTGATCCGAAGTGGAATTCAGCCCGAAGGATGAAACCACTAAACTTCCTCCGTACAAATCCCAACTCATGCTCATACATATATTATGTTTAAAAATCAAATTCCATAAACACAGTTTCATAAATCCGATATTCCGTAAACATACTTCATAAACCATAGTCCATAAATTCATAAATCATAATTCCGAAAATCCGATGTTTCAGAAATCAAATATTCCATAAATCATAATTAAAACACATTCTGAAATCGTATGCATATGATGCCAACCATACAAACCATAATACATATAAATAATCACAAAGAGGTAAAACACCAACACATAGAAAAATAGTATATAATTTAATTATAGCACCAGAAGAAAACACACCTTAACCGCAATAGCTCTAACGTCGGAACGAATGTCTTTTACGCTCAAATTTAATATTGGGTTCTACTGAATCGAAGCATGTTGCACATGTACGATAATTGAATTTTATAGCCGAGAATAACAATGGTTCGAATCAAACTTTGACAAAGAATTTAGTGGGATACCCCACACGATTTGAAGATAATAGAAATTCTAAAAAAAATATATGATGGATGTCCAGGGGTTTTCATGGCTTCGGCAGGTTTGAAATTAGGAGATGGAAATATCGGTTCGAACAAGGGTTTTAGGATATTTTTTATTTTGAGAATTTCGTTCAGTTGTGAGTATAT
This sequence comes from Hibiscus tridactylites, assembly GCA_958450335.1. Classification (NCBI taxonomy): domain Eukaryota; kingdom Viridiplantae; phylum Streptophyta; class Magnoliopsida; order Malvales; family Malvaceae; genus Hibiscus; species Hibiscus tridactylites. Next base: position 69,932,369 of record OY288277.1, read on the forward strand.
ATATATATGGAGAGTAAACCTAATTTAATTAAAACACTGAAAGTGATATAGCATGGAAAATAATAAAAGTAAATAAAATAATTAAAAAACTAACTAGAGGGAAATTAGAATTTAATTTAAAATTAAAGTGCAATATATATATATATAACATTTAAATAATAGTAATAAAAAAAGGATTCGGCTGCTGTAAATGTAATTCAATTCAAATTCAATCTATTTTTAACACAATGAGTTAATCACCCAACAAGTCCCCAAATTTCTTATTTGTTTGATAAAGTCGCAAAATTGATTATAGATCATTTAACTCCCAAAAATTTCAATTTGGCCATAAGAATTAAAATTAGGGTTTTGAGTTAAAATTTAAAAATAAAAAGGGTTTTGAATTTAAGGATTTCAAAATTATGGATTTTTCAAATCTAGGGTTTACAATTTGGGCGTAATTTTTGGGGTGTTACATCATTTATGGATTTAAAAGAACTTCTATGTTGTTTACTCTTTGAGCATGCATCACAAATTTTATCATTAGAAAATTTAAGTTTAGGTAAACCTCTAACTAGATTAAGGGAAATTAATTTTTCTAAAACATTCATGCTAGCATGTCCTAATTTTCTATGCCAAAGCCATGAGTCATGTTCATCATGTGCAACTAAGCATGTATGAGATGAATGAATGTCATCTAGATGCACCATGTAAATGTTCCCTATGCGATGACCAATGAGCATTTGTTGATTTGTTTTAATGTTTACAATTTTGCAACCACTTTTATCAAATAAAACATTAAAACCCTTGTCACACAATTGACTAATACTCAACAAATTATGCTTAAGACCGTTGACATACAAAACATTTTCAATGAAAATAGAAGAGTGATTACCAATGGATCCTATTCCTTCAATGTGGCCTTTGGAGTTGTCACCGAAAGTTATCACTCCACCACCTTTTGGCTTTAGTTCCACAAATCAACTCTTGTCACCGGTCATGTGTCTTGAGCATCCATATCAAGGTACCAAGAATTTTTGCTTGAAGCTTTAGCCTTGTAGCAATGCTCCCCCTACAAACAAAGAAATTAGGCCTTGATTTTTGGTACCCAAATCATTTTGGGTCCATGAGTGTTAGCCTTCAACATTTTGGTTCCCTTAGGAATCCAAGAAGCAATAGCATTCATATCATTAGAAATAATGAGTTCCTTAGGAACTCAAACACTCCTAACTCTTTGACCTCTAGATTGCTTATTAAATTTTCTTTGTTTAGGTATAAAAGGTTTTCTTTTTACATATTGGGATTTAGAATGATTTCCTTTTTCAAAATTATTTTTCCCAATAGCAATAGATGTTTTAAGATTATCCACTTCCTTTGTGTGATAATCTTGAAAATCGGAAAGAAGTTTTTCAAGTTCAAGATTTTTTGTTTTAAGATCATTTGAAAGATTTACTAAAAACAAAACCTTGTTTTCCAATTCGGAGTTAACTTTAGAAAATGTCTCATTTTGATTTTTCAAATCGGAAATGGTTTTCTTGTTTTTCAAAATGGATTCTTTGTATTTTCCTACTAACTCATCATACACTTCTTGCAATTCATCATAAGCATCTTGAAGTTCATCAAAAGTAAAATCGAAATTGGATAAGTTAGAGTTTACCTTAGGTTCATCATCAATGGCCATGAGACATAGATTGGCCACTTCCTCCTCTTCCTCGGATGACTCATCGTCACTCCAAGTAGCTATTTGTGCTTTGAGCTTGTTCTTCTTCCCAAAGCTTTTCTTTTTCAATTGAGGACACTCGGAACGGATGTGACCCGGTTTCTTGCATTCATAACAAGTAATTTGGTCCTTCTCCTCTTCCTTGCTCTTACTCTTGAAGTCTCCCTTTCTAATGAATTTTCTTCCACAATTTGACTTCATGAACCGAGTAAACCGTTTGGCCAACATGGCCATCTCCTCATCTTCATCCTCACTAGAATCACTTTCTTGATGTGAAGCTTTTAGAGCGATTCCCACTTTCTTCTTTTCAATCTCCTTCTTCTCAGCTATTTTCTTCTCTTGTTCTCTTCCCTTCCTCATGATCTCATGGGTGAGTAGAGATCCAACAAGAGCATCAAGCTTGAGAGTCTTCAAATCTCTAGCTTCAATAATGGCCGTTCTCTTGCTATCCCATGACTCCGGAAGAGAGTACAACAATTTTCTCACTAGCTTGTCTTCGGGAATGATCTCGCCGAAACCTTTCAATCCGTTGACAATGACCGAGAATCGATCAAACATCTTGGAGACACTTTCTTCGGGATCCATCTTGAAGTTCTCATAGCTTAGATTGAGTAGCCCAATCTTTGTCTCCTTGACGTCACTAGTTCCCTCATATGTTGTCTCGAGGGTGTCCCAAACCTCCTTGGCATTTTCGATTGAAGACACCTTGGAGTAGATATCCGGACCAAGTGCACAAAATATCACATGAAGAGCTTTGTCATTCACTTGCATCCTTCTTCTTTCATCATCCGTCATCTCGGCTTTGACCTTTGGGACAAGTCTTTCTCCATCTCTCTTCATAGGAATGTAAGGACCTTCTTCAACCACATCCCACACCATGTAGTCGGTAGACTTGATGAAAAGCCTCATCCTATTCTTCCAATATGGGTAGTTGCCCCCATTGAAGAATGGTGGCTTGGTGGTGGATTGGGACTCATAGTTGGAGGTGGATGCCATTGCTTGACTTGTTGTTGATCAAACTCTCCTAGAATCGACTCAAGAGGGTTGTAATCCTTCCAATGAGTGTAGCTCTGACACCAATTGTTGAGTTGATTGAACAATTGCAAATGGCCAAGAGGGGGTGAATTGGCAATTAAAATTTTGGTGGGAGGAAAGAGTGAAAAATAAACGTGACACAAGTAGTTATAGTGGTTCAAGTTCTCCAAATGAACTCTACATCCACTACCTTAGTTCCCACTAAGGATTTTCAAACAATTCACTACTTGAATTCTTCCCATTTTCTTGGATGAAGAGGTAACTTTACAAATTCGATTAAGCTTTCTACCCAAAGCTTAATCCACTCAAATACAAAGACAAGTTGTGGTAAACTCAAATGATTCCTCTCAAAGGATAATTTGTCTACCCAATTACAATTTCAATAACCCCAAACTCACAATACAATTTGACAATTGAAAGACACTAGAGTTGGGTACAAGAATTTGACTTTTAATAGCTCAAGGGTTTGGATTTTTGCTTTGATGATGCTTGTGTGTTGAATAGTTGTTGCTGACCTTCAAAGGGCTTCACTTTATACCTCCATTAATTCTAACCGTTTGGGTGGTTGCGAACTTGAATAGTGCCGTTGGAACCCTCTCTCACCACCATAAATGCACTTCTGCAGCTATCCGTATCGGTACACGGGGAGCCGTATCGATACCTGTCTCAGAAAAGAAAGAGCTGTTGTGTGCAATAAATAAGGGGTATCGATACGCACGTAAGCGTATCGGTACGGGGTATCGAAACGGCTAAGACCGTATCGATACCTTTTTCTCAACTAGCTCACTGTCGATTTTCGTATCGGTACGAGGGTTTACCGTATCGATACGGGTCAACGACCAATTTAAAATTTGGTTACCTAACCAACTGACACCAACGGTCAAAATATTTAAACCGACTTGAATTTAAAATTCATTAAGTCTGTATCGATACGGATGAAGTCGTATCGGTACACCATTCAAACTCTTTAGACTTTTACGAAGGGGCGTATCGATACAGGTGAAGAGCATACCGATACGTGTTCCTCCAGTAGCCAACTTTGGTAAAAAGGTGTCGATACGGCTGGAAGCGTATCGATACACCTGGACGATTTTCAATAGGTTGGCCTTGGAACACTTAGAAAATATTTTGAGTTTGAGTTTTTCAAATCAGTTTTAAAGAATTGGTGATTTAAAACTTATTAAGGGACTGATAAAACAATTTTAAGTTTCTCAAATTGATCTTTAAAGATTTAATTATATCAAAATCAAACATAAGTTTTACACAAAACTCATGGAAAAGCCACTCATGCTTGTTACACAAAAGCATTTCACAAACTCACAACTCCATTTGAAAACCACATGTACCATCTAGCTACCTCATGCATACAACCTAGGCAAAACTCATGGCAAAGCCACTCATGCTTGTTACATAAAAGCATTTCACAATCTCACTTTCTCATATGCAATTCACATAGTATAAAACATCTCAAGCATTGGTACATGTGACACACATTCTCATATATTGGCATTTACATACTCTATTGTACACGGATATGCGGACAACTCACTAGACACTTCCGGTGGCATCTACCATCACCGTACTCACTCATCTAGAACATAATTTTTCGGTGGCTCCTACCACACCGTACTCTCATGGCGGTTTCTACTTCCGCCCAAAGGCTTGAGTGTTTCATCAAGTTCTACCCCGATGGTATGCCCCTCATCGGTCTCATGGCAATAACTCTTGTTGCCAAATAGCTCGGATGTTTCACCGAGTCCTACTCCGATGGAATGCTCATCATCGGTCTCATGGCAATAACTCTTGTTGCCAAAAAGCTTGGATATTTCACCAAGTCCTACTCCAATGGAATGCTCATCATTGGTCTCTCTCTTTGGAACGAATCCCAAGAGCACGTACGAATTTTAGATTATAGTGCACTCTACATTCTATTGATCGATCAATATATCCGGTAATCTTTACATCATCTATGCCAATATATCATGTTAAAATCATCAACACACTCACTGTTTTTAAAGCATGCAACACCTTCAAGGCCAAAATGCCGAACATTGCCTTAAGATGCAAACTAACAACACATACTCTCAAAGAATATTAATTTCATGCATCCTTCTTCAAACCAAGTTTGACAACCAACTCACGTGCTTTATGTAACCCCCTTAACCCGGCCTAGACGGTTGACCCGAATTAAGAAAGTCACACGGGGAAAACCAAAGTCAACCCGAAAGTCAACCTTGATTAACGACCCTTTTTTTCTTTAAAACTTATCTAGATGCATATTAACCCTAGATATGATCAATCAAACAGCATGCTCAAAGATCATAATCGTCAGAGATCAAACAGGGACCCAATTGAACAATTTACAACTTTAGGGACCAAATTGTAAATCCTGCAAATTATAAGGTCTTAACCCAAATTAAAGTTACCAATATGAAATTAGTCAGGTTTCATGCTTCACTATCAAATTTCAGCTCAAATGGACATCCCAAGCTCATACAATTGCATAAACAAGTTTCAGGACCAAAATGCAAAAATTTCAAAACATATAACTGCCAATGATAGCCCCCAACGGTCAGGTGTTCCGAAACAGGGAGAACCTGTTTCGAAACGCGGGGCCGTTCCGCAACGGGTTCCGAAACGAGGACTGGTAGAGGACTTTCCGTTTCGGAACGGTGTCTTCCGTTTCGGACGCCTGGGCTACTACAAGGCACACGTTCCGAAACGGTAGCTACTGTTCCGATACGGCCTGCACAGAATGCAGAGAATTGCTTGCTTAAACACACAATTGATCAACCATACATGCTCCAAATGCAACCAAACTTTACCAGCAAGACATTCAACATGTAAGGAACATAAATGCATCATTCAATCATCATCATGGCATCAAATATGAAAAGCCCCAAATCTAAAGGCATGCTTCCTACTTAGCAAACCATTCAATCATTAAAGCTCCAAACCAAACACATAATGGCCAATTACATGTTCCAGCATTATTGACAACATTACACAAACTTAGGAAGTTCAAAACATCTCCCAAAACATCCACATAGGTCCCCCATTGCCAAATGCCAAAAGCTAAAAGTGTTTAAGAAAACCTTCTCATACTTGAGCTTAGCTTCCACTTGATTGCTTGCCTTCCTTGCTGCCCTCAATGCACCTTAATGCTCTGCATTATTGTTTTAAGAAAAGAGAGAGAGCGTAAGCAAAAGCTTAGTGAGGAATGCTTATTTAAAACCATACAATAATGCATTTATAAAACTCATTTATAAATCATTCTTCAAGCAAAATTACACATGCTCTTTAACCTTTAAACAAGCAATACATGCTTCCATACCATTACATGACATATTGGCAACAAGTGATACATTTCACATAAGATTCACACATGGACTTTTAAACACCATTGTGATCTTATAATAACCAAGGACCACACATGGACTTTTAAACACCATTGTGTCCTTAACCCCATGGACTTTAAACACCATGGACCCATGGACTTTTAAACACCATGGCAAGGACCACACAAGGACTTTTAAACACCTTTGTGTCCTTAACAAGAACCATCCAAGGACTTTTAAACACCTTGATGTTCTTAAGTAACAAGGCTTACACAAGGAATTTTAACCACCTTTGTAACCTTAACCAAGAGCCAACTATGGACTTTTAAACACCATATTGCTCTTAAAATATACAAGACTCATCCAAGGAATTTTAACCACCTTGATGATCTTAACCAAGAACCATCCAAGGACTTTTAACCACCTTGATGTTCTTTAAATAACAAGGCTCACACAAGGACTTTTAAACACCTTTGTGACCTTAACATCACTTGCCAATATGCATCATTAAGCAACATTAATCCATTGTTTTAAAGCATTTTACAAAGCCATTAACATCATGCATCTTTAAGCATCAAACCACATTTAGACAATGTTCAAAAACAAGGAACTCTTACCTTGAGCTTCCTTCAACACATGGCTTTAAATCACAGCAAATAAACATGCTAGATATGCTTTCAAAACAGATTTAAAGACATGCAAACAACAATATTGCATTCAACCAAAACCATGGCCATCACCAAGAGAGTTTAACCGAAAACTTACTCTTGAGCTTAGCTAAGTTGCTTAGACTTAAACTAAGCTCCCAAACCTTCAAAACATTGGTTTCAAAGCCGAAAACCAAAATCCACTAACCGATTCTGTTTCGCCTCTTGCCGAAACACAAATCAAGCTTCCGGATCACCACCACTTGGATCCAAAGATGACTCCCCTGTTTTAAACACATCAAAGCAGAGGATTAATGCATCATCATGCATTAATAGCTTCAATGAAAGCACCTAAACTCGCTGCTCACATCCACACTCCATTTTCGGCCACCAAACACAACCGAAAATGCATCCAAACAACTCCTCAACAATGCCCAGCCATAAACCATCAAATCTAAACATCCTTTAACATCATATAACATCTAAAAAGGACCTAATAACATCCTTATACCTCCAGCAACTTCAGATCCACAAGATCACCCCAAAACAACCAAGAATCACAAGCTAAACTTAGGAAATTCAACCTATCCGGGATTGCATTAATTAAAACTCAATTCCTTATCAAATTAACATTCATTTAACATCAAATAAACACCTTAAAACACAGCCTAATCAGATCAAACGAAAATCCATCAAAAATCACCAAATCTTGCATTTTAAGCCAAGATCCAATACACAACTTTAAAACCACTTATAAAACATCAATTAAGGATTGAGAACTTAGGAATTTCAGTAAAGAACTAAGAGTTTAGAGGAGAAGGACGTTCTTACCTCCAAACTTGAGTTTCTCCTCTTTTAGAACCAAAAAGCTTGAAGAATCAAGTAGCAAATGGTGAGGTTTTGTTGATGAGATGATTAGCAATCAAAAGAGAATTGAAAAGAGAGATTTAAGTGACAAAATCAGAAGAAAAACTCTGGAGAAAAGGTGTTTGGGTTGAGAGAAAATGAGAGAAAAGGAAAATGAGATTTTAGGAAAAATTAGTTAGAAATAACTTCCCTCCACTTTCCTTTTGTTTAAAAATCAGAATTAAATCACTAAATATCTTAGAAAAATCTGGAGAAACTCCCTTTGGGTAAATAGCTCCTTAAAGATTCAAAGTTTCAATCCTTTCTAAAACAGTCACGCAGTTTTCAAAAATTACATTTTGGTCACTAGCCAAAAAGTCACCCTTCCAAACCTCATTTTGTAAAATTGATTTCACAGTTCACTTATATATATTAAAAGAAGATTTTAGAACATTTTTCCATATTTTTAATGCAACCCGAACTAGGCTTTCCTAATTTCACCTTTTTATATTCGAACAGCACTTTGACCGAACCGATCAACGCCCAAAACCGGGGCGTTACAACTCTCCCCCCCCTTAAGAAATTTCGTCCTCGAAATTTACCTGAAGAAAAGAGATAAGGAAACTGCTTCAGCATGTCATCCTTCCGCTCCCACGTGGCTTCCTCAACACCACGGTGCTTCCACAACACCTTCACCAACTCAATGGTCTTGCCACGAAGAACCTTGCTATCCGAATCCAGAACCTTCACCAGTTCCTCATCATAGGTCAAATCCGGATTCAATTCCACTTCCTCCACAGGTATCACATGCGAAGGATCAGATCTATACTTCCGGAGCATAGAAACATGAAACACATCATGAATCTTCTCCAACTCTTGAGGTAGCCTCAACTTGTACGCAACAGGACCCACACGCTCAACCACCTCATATGGTCCAATATACCTAGGGCTCAACTTACCCTTCTGGCCAAACCTCATCACCTTCTTCCAAGGCGAAACCTTCAGAGACACACGGTCACCTACCGCATACTCAATCTCCTTACGCTTCAAATCCGCGTAAGACTTTTGTCGATCAGAAGCGGCCTTCAAACGCTCACAAATGAGCTTCACCTTCTCGGTGGTTCCTTTCAACAAAGCCGGCATCGAAACCAACTTTTGACCCGTTTCAGCCCAACAAAGAGGAGTCCTACACTTCCTCCCGTACAAAGCCTCATAAGGTGCCATTTAAATACTCGCCTGATAACTATTGTTATAAGCAAACTCCACCAAAGGCAAAAACTTCTCCCAAGAGCCATGAAACTCAATCACGCAGCACCTCAACATATCCTCCAAAATCTGGATAACACGCTCTGACTGACCATCCGACTAAGGATGATAGGATGTACTGAAATTCAACCTTGTACCCAGAGCTTGATGCAAACACTGCCAGAAACGCGATGTGAACCTCGGATCCCTATCCGACACAATCGACTTAGGCACACCATGCAGCCGCACAATCTCAGCAATGTACAGCTCTGCCAGCTTATCCAAAGAAAACGTAGTATGCACAGGCAAGAAATGCGCACACTTCGTCAGACGATCCACAATCACCCGCACAGAATTCTTCTTCGATGGTGACATAGGTAAACCAGATACAAAATCCATGGTAACCCTTTCCCACTTCCATTCAGGGATTCTCAACGGTTGCAACAACCCTGAAGGAACCTGATGCTCAGCCTTAACTCGCTGACACACCAAACACTTGCTCACAAACTCCGCAACATCCCTCTTCAAACCCACCCAATAGTACTCATCACGAAGATCACGATACATCTTAGTACTACCAGGGTGCATAGCAAAAGGACTACTATGACCTTCAGTCAGAATAGCACGCCTCAACTCAGCATCATTGGGCACTACTATTCGACTACCAAAACACAACACTCCATCATCATTAAAGCAGAAATCCGAAGGCCTACCCTCCGCGATATCCTGCACATGCGGCACCAAGGAATCATCCAGCAACTGATTTTCCTTGATCAGCTGAACCAAAGATGGTTTCACTTGCAACTCATCCACAAGACCACCATCGCGCGAAATACTCAAACTGGCAAACATAGCCCTCTGCTCAACAGCTACCTTCCTACTCAAGGCATCCGCAACAACATTAGCCTTTCCAGGATGGTACTCAATCGTCAGGTCATAATCCTTGAGCAACTCTAACCAACGCCACTGCCTAAGATTCAACTCCTTCTGAGACATCAGATACCTCAAACTCTTGTGATCCGTGTACACAATACACCTCTCACCATACAGATAGTGTCTCCAGATCTTCAGAGCAAAAACCACTGCAGCCAACTCAATGTCATGCGTAGGATAATTGCGCTCATGCACCTTCATCTGTCGCGATGCATAAGCCACAACCTTATCCTCTTGCATCAGCACACATCCCAAACCCACATAGGACGCATCACTGTAGACCACAAACTCTTTCCCTGATTCAGGCTGAACCAAGATAGGAGCTTGCGTCAAAGCCACCTTAAGCTTCTCAAAAGCCTGTTGTCTCGCTTCCGTCCACTCATACTTAACATCCTTCTGCAACAACTTCGTCAAAGGTGCAGCAATCTTAGAAAAACCATCCACAAACCTCCGGTAGTATCCCGCCAAACCAAGGAAACTACGAACCTTATGAACAGACTTAGGAACCTTCTAATTCATCACCGCCTCAATCTTCTGAGGATCAACACGAATCCCCTCAGCAGAAACTACATGCCCAAGAAACACCACCTCCTTAAGCCAAAACTCGCACTTGCTCAGCTTGGCATAAAACTGATTCTCCAACAAAGCTTGCAGCACAATCCTCAAATGCTCTTCATGCTCCTCCTCAGTACGCGAGTACACGAGGATATCATCAATGAATACCACAACGAACTTGTCCAGGTATTCATGAAACACACGATTCATCATGTCCATGAAAGCAGCAGGAGCATTTGTCAAACCAAACGGCATCACAAGGAACTCATAATGCTCATACCTTGTCCTGAAAGCTGTCTTAGGCACATCCACATCCTTCACCTTCAACTGGTAATACCCTGACCTCAAGTCAATCTTAGAGAACACAGCAGCTCCCCGAAATTGATCAAAGAGATCATCAATTCTCGCAAAGGATACCGATTCTTAATAGTCAACTTGTACAGCTGACGATAATCAATGCACATTCTCATAGTGCCATCCTTCTTTTTCACAAACAAGACCGGTGCACCCCAAGTTGACACACTCGGCCGAATGAACCCACGGTCAAGCAACTCTTGCAACTGCGTCTTCAGCTCCTTCAGCTCCTTAGGTGCCATTCTATAAGGGGTAATGGACACAAGAGTTGTATTCTCATACAGCTCAATTCCAAACTCCACCTCACGATTAGGAGGTAAACCAGGCAACTCCTCAGGAAACACACCAGGAAACTCCTTCACAACTCTGATATATTGCACCCGCAACTCCTTAGAGCTAGGATTCATTACGAAAGCTAGGTAAGCTTCACAACCTTGCCTCAGCATCCTGCTCGCCTCCAAGGTAGACACCACATTGGCAAGAAACTTCACATTCTCACCAACCACAACAACCTCATAATCATCCGCAAGCTTCAGCAAAACTCGCTTATTTTCACAATCCACAACAGCACGATGCTCAGCAAGCCAATCCATACCAAGAATTACATCAAAACCATAGAAAGGCAACTCCATAAGATCAACATGAAAAACATGTTCTTGAACAACCAAAGGACACCTTCTATACAACTTTCGAGTCACAACAGTCTCACCAAAATAACGTGACACGAACACCATCATCCAAAGACTCAACAGGCAAACCAAGCAATTCAGCATGCTCACGCAATATGTATGAATGCGTAGATCCAGAATCTATCAAGGAAAGCAATGACAAGGATTGCAAAGTAAAAGTACCTGGGCCTAGACGGTTGACCCGAATTAAGAAAGTCACACGGGGAAAACCAAAGTCAACCCGAAAGTCAACCTTGATTAACGACCTTTTTTTTTCTTTAAAACTTATCTAGATGCATATTAACCCTAGATATGATCAATCAAACAGCATGCTCAAAGATCATAATCGTCAGAGATCAAACAGGGACCCAATTGAACAATTTACAACTTTAGGGACCAAATTGTAAATCCTGCAAATTATAAGGTCTTAACCCAAATTAAAGTTACCAATATGAAATTAGTCAGGTTTCATGCTTCACTATCAAATTTCAGCTCAAATGGACATCCCAAGCTCATACAATTGCATAAACAAGTTTCAGGACCAAAATGCAAATATTTCAAAACATATAACTGCCAATGACAACCCCCAAAGGTCAGGTATTCCGAAACAGGGAGAACCTGTTTCGAAACGCGGGGCCGTTCCGCAACGGGTTCCGAAACGAGGACTAGCAGAGGACTTTCCGTTTCGGAACGGTGTCTTCCGTTTCGGACGCCTGGGCTACTACAAGGCACACGTTCCGAAACGGTAGCTACTGTTCCGATACGGCCTGCACAGAATGCAGAGAATTGCTTGCTTAAACACACAATTGATCAACCATACATGCTCCAAATGCAACCAAACTTTACCAGCAAGACATTCAACATGTAAGGAACATAAATGCATCATTCAATCATCATCATGGCATCAAATATGAAAAGCCCCAAATCTAAAGGCATGCTTCCTACTTAGCAAACCATTCAATCATTAAAGCTCCAAACCAAACACATAATGTCCAATTACATGTTCCAGCATTATTGACAACATTACACAAACTTAGGAAGTTCAAAACATCTCCCAAAACATCCACATAGGTCCCCCATTGCCAAATGCCAAAAGCTAAAAGTGTTTAAGAAAACCTTCCCATACTTGAGCTTAGCTTCCACTTGATTGCTTGCCTTTCTTGCTGCCCTCAATGCACCTTAATGCTCTGCATTATTGTTTTAAGAAAAGAGAGAGAGCGTAAGCAAAAGCTTAGTGAGGAATGCTCATTTAAAACCATACAATAATGCATTTATAAAACTCATTTATAAATTATTCTTCAAGCAACATTACACATGCTCTTTAACCTTTAAACAAGCAATACATGCTTCCATACCATTACATGACATATTGGCAACAAGTGATACATTTCACATAAGATTCACACATGGACTTTTAAACACCATTGTGATCTTATAATAACCAAGGACCACACATGGACTTTTAAACACCATTGTGTCCTTAACCCCATGGACTTTTAAACACCATGGACCCATGGACTTTTAAACACCATGGCAAGGACCACACAAGGACTTTTAAACACCTTTGTGTCCTTAACAAGAACCATCCAAGGACTTTTAAACACCTTGATGTTCTTAAGTAACAAGGCTTACACAAGGAATTTTAACCACCTTTGTAACCTTAACCAAGAGCCAACTATGGACTTTTAAACACCATATTGCTCTTAAAATATACAAGACTCATCCAAGGAATTTTAACCACCTTGATGATCTTAACCAAGAACCATCCAAGGACTTTTAACCACCTTGATGTTCTTTAAATAACAAGGCTCACACAAGGACTTTTAAACACCTTTGTGACCTTAACATCACTTGCCAATATGCATCATTAAGCAACATTAATCCACTGTTTTAAAGAATTTTACAAAGCCATTAACATCATGCATCTTTAAGCATCAAACCACATTTAGACAATGTTCAAAAACAAGGAACTCTTACCTTGAGCTTCCTTCAACACATGGCTTTAAATCACAGCAAATAAACATGCTAGATATGCTTTCAAAACAGATTTAAAGACATGCAAACAACCACATTGCATTCAACCAAAACCATGGCCATCACCAAGAAAGTTTAACCGAAAACTTACTCTTGAGCTTAGCTAAGTTGCTTAGACTTAAACTAAGCTCCCAAACCTTCAAAACATTGGTTTCAAAGCCGAAAACCAAAATCCACTCACCGATTCCGTTTCGCCTCTTGCCGAAACACAAATCAAGCTTCCGGATCACCACCACTTGGATCCAAAGATGACTCCCCTGTTTTAAACGCATCAAAGCAGAGGATTAATGCATCATCATGCATTAATAGCTTCAATGAAAGCACCTAAACTCGCTGCTCACATCCACACTCCATTTTCGGCCACCAAACACAACCGAAAATGCATCCAAACAACTCCTCAACAATGCCCAGCCATAAACCATCAAATCTAAACATCCTTTAACATCATTTAACATCTAAAAAGGACCTAATAACATCCTTATACCTCCAGCAACATCAGATCCACAAGATCACCCCAAAACAACCAAGAATCACAAGCTAAACTTAGGAAATTCAACCTATCCGGGATTGCATTAATTAAAACTCAATTCCTTATCAAATTAACATTCATTTAACATCAAATAAACACCTTAAAACACAGCCCAATCAGATCAAACGAAAATCCATCAAATATCACCAAATCTTGCATTTTAAGCCAAGATCCAATACACAACTTTAAAACCACTTATAAAACATCAATTAAGGATTGAGAACTTAGGAATTTCAGTAAAGAACTGAGAGTTTAGAGGAGAAGGACGTTCTTACCTCCAAACTTGAGTTTCTCCTCTTTTAGAACCAAAAAGCTTGAAGAATCAAGTAGCAAATGGTGAGGTTTTGTTGATGAGATGATTAGAAATCAAAAGAAAATTAAAAAGAGAGATTTAAGTGACAAAATCAAAAGAAAAACTCTGGAGAAAAGGTGTTTGGGTTGAGAGAAAATGAGAGAAAAGGAAAATGAGATTTTAGGAAAAATTAGTTAGAAATAACTTCCCTCCACTTTCCTTTTGTTTAAAAATCAGAATTAAATCACTAAATATCTTAGAAAAATCTGGAGAAACTCCCTTTGGGTAAATAGCTCCTTAAAGATTCAAAGTTTCAATCCTTTCTAAAACAGTCACGCAGTTTTCAAAAATTACATTTTGGTCACTAGCCAAAATGTCACCCTTCCAAACCTCATTTTGTAAAATTGATTTCACAGTTCACTTATATATATTAAAAGAGGATTTTAGAACATTTTTCCATATTTTTAATGCAACCCGAACTAGGCTTTCCTAATTTCACCTTTTTATATTCGAACAGCACTTTGACCGAACCGGTCAACGCCCAAAACTTCTAAGCCCAAAACCGGGGCGTTACACTTTAAAACCATGCTAAAACAACAAATTAAACCACATTGTCACAAGAATCACATCAAAACCCATTTTGATAGTTTTCAAAACAATAATAGCACAATTGAGAGAGAATTCCACTTTACTTACTTCCGAACTTAAACCGGCGTTTCAAGCCTAAATTTAAGTTCGCAAACCTCTTTTCAAAAACATTCCAAAGCTAGAAAACACGATCTCACTCACCGATACACAACACTATGCTAGCCGACAAGCATCCCAAGCGTCTGAAACCTCCAACGCTACCTCAATCGCTTCCGGATCACTATCCCCTGTTTTTAACACATGAGAGCAGATGATTAATGCACCATCATGCATTAAAATCACCAGTCATACAACCCAACTCGCTGCTCTACTCAAGAACCTCATTTTGGCTACCAAAAACAACCGAAATCACCTCCAAACTCTCCCAAAACAAAGCCCAGCCAAGATCTATCAATTCTAACCTTTTATAAACATCAATTAACATCAAAAAGCAACATAAACATGACCTTATACCCCCAGCAACAACAGATCACCAAAACCACCCCAAAAACCATCATTCTAGCAAGCAAAACTTAGGAAAACAAACCTACTCGGGATTTGATTGATAAAACATCATTTATAACATCAATTAACACCCAAAATACATTAAAAAATCATCTCAAAACAGAGTCCACTCATTCACCACGAAAATCTTCAAGATCTCTTTCAAAATCTTGAGTTTTAAGACAATTTCTTGTTTCTAACATTAAAACCACTTAAAAATCATTAATAAAGGATTGATAACTTGGGAATTTCAGTAAAGAACTGATCATTAAAGGAGAAGGACGAAGCTTACCTCTAATGGATGATTTCTCCTTGATTTGGGCAAGTTTTCTTGAAATTCAATGTAGAAATCAAGTGGATTTGATGAGGAATTAATTAAGATTCAAAGAGAGATTGAAATCTCATCAAATAAATTGAAAGTCATAGTAAATTTGCTGGAGAGAAAGTGTTTGGTTGAAAGGAATTTGAGAGAAAATAAAATGAGAGAAAATTTGTGAAAAGTAGTTACGAAAAGTCAAAAGGTAGTTTTCTAATTTAATCACCATCATTTTCTTTAATTAAAACATTAATTAAATCACTCAAATTGAGGAAAAATCTAATGAAAATATTTTGGTAAAATTAGCTCCTTAAAGATTCAAAGTTTCAATCATTTACAAAACAGTCACTATTTAACTTTGCAAAAACTGCAATTTGGTCACTACACTGAAATGTAGTATTTCCAAACCTTATTTTGTAAAATTGATTTCACCATTCTCTTTTATATATTAAATGAGGATTTTTAGACATTTTTCTATATTTTTAAAGTATCCCGAACTAAGTGTTCTCTAAAACTCCCTTTTAGATTCGAACCGTTTTCCAGACTGATCCGATTCGGACTCTAAACATCTAGGCCCAAATTTTGGGTGTTACAAAAAAAATTATCACAAACATTCGGTTATTCTTTGCTTTAACTATCGTTTGATTCAACATTCAATAACCATACATCTTAGGACATTTATCAAAACTAATTTCATTTTTCATTTCCAGTATTTGCCAGTTTTGATTGCCTACAAAGAATTTCTTCTACAGGGCTTCTCTACTTTCAAAGTCAAAACCTGAACAGTCAACCAAAACACTAATTGTGTTCTTATACGAACCAATACGGAGTGTCTACAAAAACTCAACATTATCAACCTAAACTCTAATCTACCAGTTCTTTCTTTCTTCAAAGTTTTCAACTCTAATCACAAAACACCTAAACCCTAAAGTTTGTTCTTCAAAGCCATACAAATAACCCATTTAATCTCCCCAAATTTTTAACCCATATTAAAAACGAATTTTTAACCACAAAACATTGCTTCCTTCCTTGCTATTGTTTCACAAAATTTGTCTTTTTCAACACAAATTTGTGTCAATTTCGTTAAACTCAACCCCCCACCCCAAACGCTCTGCATCAAAGAGGAAAAATTCCATAAAATACTATGTAAGAAAAACACTGATTCAAATGACAAATTAAAAAACAAATTACCCACTCACCAATTTGATTTCTTCTGCTCAACTTCGTCTCTTTTCGTAATTGTAAGAAATAGGCTTTGCGTGAAGAGAGAAACGCGACCAACTCTTTTCCCCTTTTTCTCTCGCTGGTTTCTATATCACCATTCAATTTTCTTTTGTTTTCACCGGTTCACCTAGTGGCCCTTCTTTTTTCTCAAACCAACGGTCTCAACTCTTTTTACTTTATCCAACGAATAAAATTTTGAGGCCCGTATTTAGCCTCCAATTAACCAAACAAACCAGATCAAACCCCCTTTCATATTTTCTCTGAAAAAATCAACAATGTTCTTGAGAATTACCCATTTTTGGTGCCTTCCACCGCATCGGCCGCCATGGGTCGTCGTCGGCCGCCGCTCACCGGCACCGGCGAAACTCAAACACGACTCAAAACAATCACCCTTTTACCCAAACTTAGATCTGACCTTAGATTTTTTTAGCAAAAAGCCCTCTTTTGCTCAGATTTGAGAAAAATCGAACCGAATAACAAGCACCTTTTTTTAAAAATCTTCTGAAAACTCAATATTTTAAAACCAGGACCGTCTATCATGGGAGACGGTGTCCTCAACCACCCGAACAGTGGTAGATCCCAAGACCAAGTCAGGTATAACACACTCAAACCCTTTCCTTTCTTTTTGATTAGAAGTATAAAATATAAAGATCGAATACCTCTGAAAAGTTTTTTTACTTGATTCTGAAATCTGATTACATTGGGATTGTACATAGTTTTCTATCCCATGCTTTGTTTGCAAGAATAAGCAAAAATTTAATGGTTGCATTGTGGATGATCTTTGAATTGATATCTCTTTCTTTTTCTATCATTTTTTCTTACATGGTGGTTGGGAGAAAGCCGATGGTCGTACGGTGACAGTGGGTTTTCCAGTAGTGGCGCCACGTGGACGAGGAAGATGAAGCGGTGAGCGCGTAGGAAAGCTGAAGCGTCGGACGTGTGCTCCACGCGCGCGTGAAGAAACTGAAAGGGAATTCTTTGGTCGATAATCTGATGCAACGGCTCTAACGTGTCTGCGCATAAATGAGATATCATCATATTAGTATAATGTTAATTAGGGCCTAACGGGCCAATGTAATGTATTTGGGTTATGTAATAATGGACTTGAACATTTATTAAATGAGTTTTAACTTTGGATATGTTTTTTTAATTATTAATAATAATAATAATAATAATATAAATCAGATAAAAATTAGTGATTACAATATTAATACTCTATGAGTTGAGTTGATGAACCAAAAATTTGAGTTGTATTCAAATAATGTGGTTTTCTTATATTGCTCTTTCTTCCACTCTACACCTTTCTCTTCCACAATGAAACCTTTTCCGCTTAGCTTTTAAATCTCAACAGAATTATTTCATGAGAACTTAAATCTAATAGTGGACTCATTGTCGTGTTCTTATTTAATTATGAAAATTTTACTGCTCCTATAAATATATTTGATTCTTTCATTAATTTTCACTCATTTAAATGAGTTTTTTTTGTTAAACCACTTGTATCTAATTCATTTTAAATGAATTTTCTTTAATTCTTGCTGAATTATTTTCGAAAATCACCTATTGATTGCTCAAATATTTTATCAGTTCAGTGTTGACTATTGTTCCATTTTCTGAGTAGCTCAGTTGCATTCCTTAATTTTATGAGTTACTAATTTGTCATATGTGATACTTAATTTTATGGAAGGTAATGAGTGACAAAGGCAGTTCAATTCCCAATAACAGTGAAGAAACCCGATGAAACTCAAAGAAGCTGGAAGTAATACCCAGAAGCACAGAGAGATCGGTGAAGATGAAGACGCTGATAAAAATCTTATTTTTCTTTTTGTTGATGAATTATAATTGTTTTTCTTAGTTTTTTTTTACATCTGTTGAAAGTTTGGAGTCTAGGCAGGGAAGAAGATCGGTGTGTTGAAATAGAAATCATTTTTGTGTTGGCAAAATTTTTAGTGACATGTATGTTGAGACGCCGTGGATCGCCGGCGAAGTGAGGTGAAGACGATGAAAGGTGGTGGTGAATATCAGTGATGGAAGAATATCGAATAGAAGCTTTTTATTATATTCTTTGATAATTTACAAATAAAGAAACTAATCCTATATATAGACTAACTAACTTAACCAACTTGACTAACTAACAGAATTACAAAAAACTCCCTCGTATATCTCAACACCCCCTCAAGTTGGAGGGTGAAAAATGTCTTTCACACCCAACTTGACTTTGAGATAGTCATGCTGATGAACAAAGAGACCCTTGGTTAGAATATCAGCTTGTTGTTCAGCAGTAGGTACATGTTGAGGTTGAATGACTTTGGTTTGGATTTTCTCACGTATGAAGTGGCAATCGATCTCAATATGCTTCGTACGTTCGTGAAACACAGGGTTAGAAGCAATTTGTAACGCCGCCTGACTGTCACTATACAGTAATGTAGGATGTTGTTGTTGGAAACCAAGCTCATTTAACAAGCCTCTTTACCAAATAACTTCTGTAGTTGCAGAAGCCATGCTTCGATACTCAGCTTCTGCTGAGGAACGAGAAACCGTAGTCTGCTTCTTTGACTTCCAGCAAACCAGAGAATGCCCTAGTTTTACACAATATCCTATGACTGATTTCCTTGTCAAGGAACATGCAGCCCAATCAGCATCGCAGAATGCCTGTAAGTGAGGTTCACCTTGTGCTAAGAGTAGTATGCCTAAACCAGGATCCTTTTTTATGTATCGAACAACCCTCAAAGCTGCATCATAATGTGCCTGTGTGGGTTTATGCATGAATTGACTCAAGTATTGAATTGCAAAAGCAATGTCAGGCCTCGTGTTGGTGAGGTACAACAACCTTCCAACCAAACGCTGATAAGATCCCACATCAGCTAAGCAAGTATCTTCAGCAGTTCCATGCAAACTTGGTTTAAAATTCTGATCTAATGGAGTTGAAACTGTTTTAGCATTTCCAAGGCCTGAATCCGCAATCAATTCAAGGGCATATTTCCTTTGATTGAGTAGGATGCCTTCCTTAGATCGAAGAACCTCAATTCCTAAGAAATACCGTAGCTGACCTAAGTCTTTCATCTTGAAGCTTCGATGCAAAACAACTTTAAGATCCTCTATCATGGCAGCATTATTTCCTGTGATCAAAAGATCATCAACATAAACTAACAAAACTACTAACTGATCCCCATCCTTTTTAGTAAGCATAGAATAATCATAGAGACTTTGAACATATCCATGCTTAACCAAAGCTTCAGTAAGCTTGAGGTTCCACTAACGTGAAGCCTACTTAAGACCATATAAGGACTTCTTCAAACGGCATACACGATCACCACTGTGATCCTTAAAACCTTCAGAAAGAGGCATATATACTTCTTCATATAGATCCCCTTGTAAAAAAGCATTAAACACATCCATTTGATGTAAGGGCCAATTATTCAAGGCTGCTAGGGAGATGACTGTACGCACAGTAACCATTTTAGTGACCGGTGAAAAGGTATCATGGTAATCGATCCCCTCCTGTTGGTTGTATCCTTTCGCAACCAACCTGGCTTTGTAGAGTTCGATAGAACCATCAGAATTGTATTTAATCTTGTATACCCACTTACAACCGATGGGATTGTGTCCAGCTGGCAACGTTACAAGCTCCCATGTTCCATTGGACTCTAAGGCAGTGATCTCTTGTTTCATTGCTTGAACCCAATGTTCATCATGCACAACTTGTTTGTACGTGCGTGGCTCACTCGTAGATGAAATAGAAGTAACAAAGGCTCGTGCCTTCAAAGGCAAATGATCATAAGAAACAAAGTTTGCTATCAAGTGCTTACTATGTAGCCCATGGTTGTCACAAACATAATCATTTAGCCATGTAGGCTGCCGTTGCACTCGTGAAGACCTTCTCGCAGGTTGATCAATATGTGCAGGTTGATCAATATGTGGTCCTCCAATAGGATTATTATTATGCAAAAGTTGATCTCCAGACAGTGAAGTATGAACATTATCACTCACTGTGCTAGGCTCAGACTCCTCACCATTGTTTGTTGCAACAACATTAGGACATTGTCTATTATTCGAATCAACAACATCAGATGGTACAGACAAGGTTGTCAACTCAGAATCTATATCAAGAAAGCCCAAATTATCATCAGAAGATAGAGGAAAAAGATACGATGACTTAGCAGGAAAATGATTTGGGAAAACATTTTCATGAAAAATCACATCTCTACTGACAAAGAATTGTTTAGTTTCCAAGTTAAACAAAATATATCCTTTTTGTACAAGAGAATAACCCATGAAAATGGAAGCAACAGCTTTAGGGGCAAACTTATCTGAGCAATTAACAGCAGTTGCATAAGTAAGACAACCGAAAACACGCAAAAAAGAATGATCAGGTGGCTTATTATACAAGCATTCAAAAGGAGATTTCCATTCGAGGATCTTACTAGGTAAAACATTGATAATATAGCAAGCTGCATTCACACAATAGCCCCAGAATTTAGTAGGCATATTAGAATGAAATTTTAATGCCCTTGCAACTTCAAGAAGGTGATAGTGTTTGCGCCCAGCCACACCATTTTGTTGCGGTGTGTAAACACAAGAACTTTGATGTTCAACACCCATATCTTGAAAAAACGAGCTACTTTCATTTGTAAAAAATTCATGCCCATTGTCACTCCTAACTTTCTTAATACTAACAGAAAAGTGAGTAGCAACAAACTGGAAAAAAAATTTTAAGAGCAACAAAGGCATCACTCTTAAGCTTCAATAACCGAATCCAAGTCATACGAGAGTAATCGTCAACAATAGTCAAGAAGTAACGTTGACCATGCACAGTACTAACCCTATAGGGTCCCCACAAGTCTATATGTATAAGATCGAAAGGTTTACAAGAAACAGAAGCACTCAAACTGAAAGGCAATCTTGTTTGCTTAGCAAGAGGGCAAACATTACAACTTTTTATTTCAGCTTCACATTTTGTGTTACAATGCACTCCAGGTATATGAGACAAGGTTTTAACAGATGTATGTCCCAATCTTGCATGCCATACAGTATTCATGCTAACATGTAAACAAGATTCTCTAATGGCAGAAACATTAAAACAGGAATTCAATTCCAAGGATGAATGAAGAACATATAACCCATCTCGAAGTCTACCAATCTTCTTCATCTCTCCATTGTAGAGATCCTGTGACAAACAACCATTAGAAGAAAAAACAATAATGCTATTCCAATCTTTAGCCAATTGCGAAACTGATATGAGATTAAATTTAAAACTTGGAACACAAAGTACATTTCTGAGAATTTTAGTAGAAGAAATTCTATAAGTGCCAATATGTGTAACAATTGCTGAAACTCCATTTGGTAATTGTACAACAGAGGAGGGATCACAAGCAACAGGAGACTCAAGGCAGTTCAAGTCATATGTCATATGGCTTGTAGCCCCTGTGTCAAGAATCCACTCTCGAGTCAAAGAATCAGTAAACATACCTGCCATATGTGCTGCACCTTTAACAACAGGATCTTTTCCAAGAAGACTCAGGATTTGTTGATACTGTTCAGTAGTAAATGTAGGAGCATGTGTAGCAGAAGGTTGATCTACAACATCTACACTTCCTTCAACAGTGGCTGAGTTAGCTGCCTGCTTTGCATTCACTGCATTTTTTCTAGTGAATTTGAAATCTGGTGGGTAACCTATCAGCCTATAACAATTTTCCCTCTTATGTCCTTTAATATGAAAAAAGTCACAAGTCCCATTAAACCTTTTCTTAAACTGACTATTTCCTTGCGAATATGAAGATGAGTATAAAGCTGTAGGTTCACTTTGAACTTGCACTGCATTTACAGAATGTTGTCTTTGTCCTTCTTCTTGCACTAACATATTATAGGCTTGATTAATGGTTGGCAATGGTTTCATTAAAAGAATTTGACTCCTAACCATGTAATAGGATTCATTCAGTCCCATCAACATCTGGAAAAGCCTTTACTGTGCAAGTATGGTACTATTCTCACGAGCTATTTCACAATCACAAGAATTAAAAGGAACTAGTGCGTCATACTCATCCCACAACAACTTCAAACGAGAGAAATATATTGAAATAGATGAAAGGCTTTGAGCATGTGTAACAATCTCTCTATGTAAGTAGTAAATCCTTGACCCATCAACCTTGTTAAATCTTTCTTTAAGATCTGCCCAAACTATCGCAACATTTGATGCAAACACTATACCAGCAGATAGATCTTGACTAACAGTATTAAGAATCCAAGATAATACCAAGGCATTACACCTATCCCACTGTGGTCTCAAAGCCTCTGCCACAGACTCTCTTTTACAGGTTCCATCCACAAGACCAACCTTGTTCTTAGCCAAAAGGGCAATTTTCATTGACCGACTCCAAAGATTATAATTTTCTATACCAGTCAACTGATGGGAAACAAGAAGTGTTCTCGGTGTATCCAAAGTGTGCAGAAACAATACATGATTGGAATCTATAGTAGTTTTCATGAAGAAACAATCAAGAAGCCCAAGGAAAAACCAAAAGAAATGAAAAGAAACTTAGCTGAATCGTTTAGGATTAAATGCAGTGAAACACGATCACAACGATCGTCGGAACTACCGTCGCCGGTGTGGCTCTGATACCATGTTGAGACGCCGTGGATCGCCGGCGAAGTGAGGTGAAGACGATGAAAGGTGGTGGTGAATATCAGTGATGGAAGAATATCGAATAGAAGCTTTTTATTATATTCTCTGATAATTTACAAATAAAGAAACTAATCCTATATATAGACTAACTAACTTAACCAACTTGACTAACTAACAGAATTACAAAAAACTCCCTCGTATATCTCAACAATGTATATTAATTTTTATTTGGCATTAAATTATTAGTCATGACTATTACTGATGCGGTGGGAAGGGTCTGCCTAATAATATCTCGAGTTATTGGGTTTAAAATTCTAACTAACATGGAAATCATATTTTAGATGTGGAAAATATTTGAATTATTTATTTCCTAAAAGTCCACATAAAAGTTTTGTTATACCCAATTTAACATGAATGACTAAAATGATAAGAAACACTCATGTAAGTGACTGTAATGAAAACAAAGTATACATATTTAATGGAAGTGGGTAAAACGACAATAAATCTAACCTAAGTGACTAAAATGCAAATGATTTCTAACGACGTTGCCAATTTACAAATTTTTATTTTCAAAGACCAAAAAGAAATTTTATAAAGGTCGAGTGACTAAAGGGTAGTTTAGTCCTTGGACTTAATTTGGTAGAATGAATCCAATTAAAAAATGAAAATTTAGAGAAAAAATCTGAAAACAATAATAAATTTCATCCATTATTTAATAAAATAAAGGTCAAAGGGGTACTTTTGTCCCTAAGTTCGACCCAAAAAATTAATTTCGTCCCTCGCCGAAAAACACACTTAATGTAGTCCCTCGGTCTGCAAAATCAATCAAATTGACCCTTTAACTACGTTGATCATTACAATGTTGATGTGGCAGTCCACGATGATGACGTGGCAGTCCACGTGGGATGATGACGTGGTGGAGGGGTTGAATTGATTATTTTAACCAAATTCGAGGGTATAATTGATTTTTTACCAAATTGAGGGGCATAATTTATTTTAATTAAAAGTTCGATATCTTATTTAAGTTTTAAGTTAAAAAATAAGAATTTTGGAGATTATTAAAATTTTAAAAATATAAAAACTGGATAAATAATTTATTTTGCATTTCAAGTTAATTTA
Source organism: Hibiscus tridactylites (assembly GCA_958450335.1). Taxonomy (NCBI): domain Eukaryota; kingdom Viridiplantae; phylum Streptophyta; class Magnoliopsida; order Malvales; family Malvaceae; genus Hibiscus; species Hibiscus tridactylites. The sequence goes on from OY288277.1 coordinate 69,956,953, forward strand.
ATCGATTTATTTAGTTCTCGAATAAAATTAGATAAATTATTTGTTTTTTTGAGTTGAACTTCTACAAATAGAATATATGAAAAATCGATTAACAAATTGGTGTAAATGTCATTTGGATCCCTGATAATTTTAAAAATAAGCAAAGCGAGAAATCTCAAAAAAAATCAAAATATTCTTCAATTTTTTTATAAAAATCCATAAAGTTAATAAAAATAAATAAAATATTCAAAAAATATTGAAAATAAAAATTATATAAAAATTTATTAGAAACTATAAAATGATAAATTTTAAATATAGAAACTTAATAAAAAAATGTTTATAAAGTATTAAAAAAATTGAACACTTTCATTGGAAAAGTCTTCAACTTCGTTGGTTTGAGTATTATCGTTCGCTAAACAAATTTTCAGTGGAATCAACCTTATATTATAGTAACAATAAAACTCAAATTTTCTTTCGCTTTTCTACATCAAATTGATGCTCATTAATATTTGATGCAGAAACATGAAAGAGAATTTTTATTTTATTACTACTCTAATACAAGGATGTTTCAATTGAAAATATGTTCAAGGAACATTAGTACACTTAGCGTAACGAGAAACAGTCGAAGACTTTTCCGATAGTTTATAAATATTTTTAAATTTTGATTTTTTATATTTATAACTTTTTGATAATTTTAATTTTAATGTTTTTACTTAATTTTTTATTCATTATAGTGTTTTTATTCTTTAATATTTTATGAATATTTAAATATTATTTAAATATTAATATTTTTAATTTTGTAGCTTAAAGTTTAAGTAAGTTATCGAACTTTCAATTAAAATTAGATATGCCCATGAATTCGGTAAAAAAATAATTATGCCCTCGAATTCGATTAAATAATCAATTTAGCTCCTCCACCACGTCATCATCTCACGTGGGCTGCCACGTCAGCATCGTGGATCCCCACGTCAGCATCATTGTAAAACCCCAAATTTTGCCTACTTTAAGATCCTAAATTGAATGAAATCCCTAATTTAAAAACCCTAAAATTTGGGAAATTTTAATTGGAAATTTTTGGAATTTTAGTGACCAAATTGCAAGGGTAGCAAAACTTTGGTGCCATTTCATAAATTCTAGAGTGTGCGATGGCATGCTTAGTATTTTCTCCATTTTTGTGTGAATTAAAATCACACTTTCAGATTTTGGACGATTTTTCAGTTCCCCTCTCCCTCATTTTTTCTCTCGACAAACCGAACCCCTCTTACACTCTTCGTTCGAGCATCATTCAAGCATCAATCGGCGGTCATTCATCGCGATAAAGACGGGCGTTAGAGTCCTCTCAACCGTTCGAGTAAAACCCTATCCACCGTTTTGTATTTTCGGCCGCCTCTGCTCGAAAAATAGTTTGGAAAACCGTTCGTGAATTCGTTGGGTTTTGGCGATTTATGCCATGAATTGGGGCTAGGTAAGTTTGGGGTTGTTGTGAAAGGTTTATGGGTATCGTGGTTGGCCGAAATAGTTATTTAGGGGTCGTCGGCGTGTGTTTCTGTGACGGAAATTGGATTAGGGGAAACCCTAAATTTCCAATTAGGGGAAAATTAGGGTTTTTGGCTTGGATCGGACCGAACTAGTTCATCTTGGCTAAACTGGGTTGAACCGAGTTTACAAAACCGAACCGGCTTGTCTTATAACCAGCTCGGATGACGTCAACATTGATCGTTGACTTTTTTCAGAAAAGGTCTATTTTATGTTTTTTGACGTCCTGATTCCGATTTCACTGCCCATTTTCCCAAATTCGAACTCGAAAGACCGTTTTGACCACTTTTATTCGATTATACTTAGTATTTAAAGATTTGAATATCAGGAAATTAATTGTGTTTATTCCTATTTTAGACGACGTTGACTCGGATACCGAGATCTTTCCACCTCCTCCTCCTGGACGACCTCATGTTGCTCAGACATCGGGATCCGCTCGAGCTGACTCTGACCGACCTAGCGATAGAGCTGAGCGTGGGAGACGTCACCGTCGACGTTAAGTGTTAGCTGCCTGAGGTGTGTTCTCATTTATGCTAACTGTTTGCAGTGTTTTGTATGTATATGTGTTAATGGATTGAATTGTAAATATTATGTGGTCTGATGTTGTATGGTAATAACATTCTGATGATCTGTGTTATTTGACTTGCTCAGTATGCTATTACATCATTCAATATATATATATATATATATATATATTATCAGTTTTGGATTATTGTATATCAGATTATATGATTATGCATTTCTGTTGATAAACAATGCATTCAGATTCAGAACTCGGAAAATTATGTCATCTCATTTTGGTTGAGATTCTGTTTGGGGAAGTTTAGTAGCTTCATCCTTCGGGTTGAAGTCTGCTTCGGATTAGTGGTTTCACTCTATGGACTGAATTCCACTTCGGATGGTGACGAGGTAGAGAGTGGTTCTGGGGAACCTTACTCTTCAGATGGTGATGTAGTTGGGTGCATGGCATACTATGTTGCATATTCATTCATGTCTGTTTCTGTGATTGAATTAATTCTTGGTGGAAAATAGTATTCTGATAATGTATGGTTGACTCTATTAATGTGTTGATTCTGTTAATCCTGTTTGCACTGTAGAAACACACTGAGCGTATTCATTGACTCCCCCTTAGTTTCTATTTTAGATACTCAGGTCTAGGCTATGGTACTTGGAGGACCTCGTTTTCCAGTAATATTTACTATTATCAGTATGGTTACTCAGATTTATGCATTTTATATGTTTTATCGGATTGTACTTAATTTCATATTTCAGTCATCTTATTTGGGATATTACGTTTTATCATGCATATATATATTTGGATATTTAATATTTTTAGGATGTTACTATAAGTACGTATTGTGGATATTATTATTATTTATTTCGGAAGTGATATTTTTGCATTTGATTGCTTTACTTGAGGGACAAGTTTCAAACTTGACTTCCTATATTCGATCCAATTCTTCTGGGTCGGGTTAAGGGGGTTACAATCTTAACTGCCACGTCAACGCTGTAATAGTCAACGCCAGTCAAAGGGTCAATTTGATCGATTTCGCTGACTAAGGGCCACATTAAGTGTGTTTTTCGGCGAGGGACGAAATTGGTTTTTTAGGTCGAACTCAGGGGCAAAAGTACCCCTTTAGCCTAAAATTAAAAGTGAGAGTCACTTGTCATTATAACTTCCATAAACTAAAATAAAAAATGAAAAGTCCAAACATGATTTCTTTTCTTTTTTAATTTGAAATTGTTTAGGTAAAATTCATAAATGGTCACTAAACTTTGATCAATGATTCAATTTGGTAACCAAACTTTCAATTGCTTCAATGTTACCATTAAACTTTTAGTTTTGATTCAAATTAGGTCCTTAAAATTGATTTTTTTATTAATAATTTAATCCCTAAAATTAATTTTTATAACTAGGTCCCTAAAATTACTTCTTTACAATTAAGTCCTAAAATTGATTTTTTATATAGATCGCATTCAAGTTGAGGAATATAATTTTCGGGTTGGGTTTAGAATAATTAATTTTTTGGATGGGTTAGATTCGGATCGGCCAAAGACTTGACTCGTGCTCATCCCTAGCTTTAAATTGTTAGAAGATTAGATATTAAGTGTTAGTTAGTAGGTTGAGTTAGTTTGTGGGTTGTTAGTTTATTGAGTTAGTTGGACTTGGGCTATATAAGCCTACTAGTTGTAATGTGTTGAGTTACCCAATTAGATCTACATTTTTAAATAGAAGTCAGATATTCATTTTCTCTGAAATTTTGCTATTTCTCAAACCTTAACCATAGTTCACTTTCTTCACTCACATTCATTGGCGTTCATCACCATCTCCGGCCACCATGGCTCTTTTTTCACATGGTATCATTCGCCGGCGATCTTGAAGCCTTCGCTCGTTCTTCCACTACCGCCACGCCTTCAAATTCATCTTCTTTGTTATTTTCCTTACTCTACTGCAATATATGTTGGTCTTCGTTTCCGATTCTAGCAACGATCGGACGAAAAATCGCTGGTGATTTGGCCAGAGCTAAATAGTGTGGTTGGTTGTGGATCTGATCTCTTATTTTTTAAGAGGTTCATTTTCTTGTTCAGGTGACCTAAATTGGTACATTCTTTTGTTCGTCAGATTACACATTCTTTTCTCTCCTCTTGTTTGGTTTAAGGCAAATCACTTTGTGGTGTTTACTAAAATGCTGAGTTAAGTTGAGTTAGTTTGTGACTAAAGGATTAGCTATATAATGATCTGCTTACTCTACGATTTGTTATGTTCTGAAAATTTAGTTCTCATCCCTGATCTTAGACACAATATGGTCTTCATTTTCAGTTCTTCTTAGTGTTTGTGTGTTATTCAATTTTATATTCTCATATGAAATTCTATTTGTGGATATTTGGTGTACTGCCATGTTATGCTTGGTGTTACTTGTTGGGCTTCATTGAGTTTGTTAACGACGAGTTTGTTGCTCAGTGTTGTCTGTTGTTGGTCACTATTCTTGATTATCGATGGGAGTTATTATGATTTGGTTCATTCTCTGATGGTTTGGAACTAAAATTGGCTACCCTGCATCGTTGTTGTTGATCACCTTAAATGTAATGTGTTGTGATGATTCATCACTCGTACTTTGGTTGTTTCATTGAAACACGAGTTGATATGGTAAATGTTACTGGTTGTCATAATATTCGAAGCATAGGTGATTGGTTTCATACCTAATTGAGTTTAGGATCTCACATTAGTTGACATTTTGAAGATGTGAGGGTATACTTGGGTTTCGTGAGTTCGATTTAATCATATGATTATTTGTTGAGATGTTAGTTTGTGTGGAGCTTCTGCATCTCAAGTAATGGTTCCTTCTTTGCTGCTGATTTTTTATATGTGATTGATGCGGTCAAATGTCAATTACTATTATTGATCTTGACATTTGTTAATGATGTTCATTTGCTGTAAGTTGGTGATAATTTGTCGAATGCTGGTTGGATTTTTGAAGTTGAGGTATTAGAATACAAATTTGAAGTTGGAATGGATTTGAGTTATGGTCTTGGTTTGATGTGTTTGGTAATTTCTAGCGACTCGTCTCCACCTGTCTGGTTCATCTGGGTTAGTGAAATTTTGGTTGTATACTAGTACACTGTTGAAACAACAAGATGTACCTTAACAGATCAGACGTTCAAGGAACGAAAGATGCATTGATACTGATCAAGTAGAAGTAGTAGAAGAAAGGAAAGGAAGCTAAAGAAGAAAGTTTCCTTATAGTACACTACTGCTGATGCAAATGTACATGGCAGATCAAATGTTCAAGGAAAACTAAATGCAGAGTACTGGTCGAGAAGTAAAATAAGAAGAAAAAAAAAGAAAGGAAGCTGAAGAAAGCTTCTTTCAAATACACTGCCACTGATGCAGATGTATATAGCAGATCATATGCTCAAGGAAAGCTAAATGCAAAGTTATTGATCGAGAAGTAAAATAAGAAGAAAAGAAAGGAAGCTGAAGAAAGCTTCTTTCAAGTACACTGAAAAAAAAACAGATCGCATGACATTAAATTAGTTGGTCAAGGATCAACTGCAAGAAAATCCAAAAGTGAATGAAAAGAAGAAAACAAAGTGAATGATCGAATATCATCAATTTGAAAAGTTTAAGAAGGTTGAGAAAGCAGGGAGAATGTTAGAAGATTAGATTTTAAGTGTGAGTTAGTAAGTTGAGTTAGTTTGTGGGCTGTTAGTTTGTTGAGTTAATTGGACTTGATATATAAGCCTACTAGTTGTAATGTGTTGATTTACCCAATTAGATCTATTTTTTTAATAAAAGTCAGATATTCATTTTCTTTGAAATTTTGCTATTTTTCTAACCTTAACCATCGTTCACCTTCTTCACTCACATTCACTGTCGTTCATCACCATCTGCGGCCACCATGGCTCCTTTCTCACATAGACATGTTGTAAGTTAACCAGAATCCAGTTAACATTTAAATGAAATGAATCCAGGACCAGGATGTGAAGCTGAGTTACTCTTAAGATGGTTTGGTTTTCCCTTGCCAATGTCAGATATGTGACTCATTAGGAATATAGACAACAAGTTTCGCAACAACTAAAACCATAATTAGTGCAAACAAAACACAGGCTAACAAACCAATATCGGTGGCAGAGGTTACAATTAACTTCCATCACTTACAACATGTCTAAAGCTCAAAGAAGAGATTCAAGAATTTATTGATAAATTGCAATCAAGTTTTCATCGATGGGAGTAGTGACATATTTAGAAATATTGGACATCTCACAAAAGAGCTAGTTGATAATATTGAGAGTATTCGGTTTAATGTTTTCCCACTTAATTTGTATTGGATTATCAAAATGAAAAAAAACCTATGCTGGAACAATTAGTATCCAATTTTCCGCGGCTAAAAAAACTCACCATGCCCTCCATCTTTGAGGAAAGAATGGGCGAAATGCAGACGAGTGAAGTGAGCATGGTAATGGAGGACATGGAAGGGAAATGGTTGAATGGAAAGGGTAGTTTAGTAATTTTAGGAGGGGATAGGAAGGAAGAAATGAAAAATAAGAGGTTTAGAGTTTAATGTTTAGCGTTATATGGTTATATTGAAATAATGTGTAAAAAATAATGATTAAATTTATTATTATTTTTTTGAATCAAAACTAAATTGTTTGTGTGTGCAAACGTAGATGACTAAATCTGTTATCATGCAAAAAACTTTAACCGCTACATCACCCTTTTAACGGGACAGTGCCCAATTTGAATCAAAACTAAAAGTTTAATGGTAACATCGAAGTAATGGAAAATTTGGTTACCAAATTGAATAATTGATCAAAGTTTAGTGACCATTGTGAATTTTACCCAAACTATTTACTTGCGAAGAAGTGTGGAAAATGGTGGGTTCTTTTTTTGGCTTATATTACAAATAAATACTTGAAGTATACAAACTTTTCATTTAGATAATTAAAGTATTTTTTGGTCAAAATAAGTACTTGAAGTATACTTTTGATCAAACTAGACAGCTAAAGTTTTTTTGGTCAAAATAGGTACCTTAAGTATAGGGATGTAAAAAGCTGACCCGACCTGAAAACCCGACTGAAAGCTGCTCGAGTCAGAACCTGGTTTGACCCGAGGATTCGATGACTCGAACCCAGTTTGTAACCGACTGTTGTTGACCCGAACCCGAGTTGGACCTGTTACTGTAGTAACCGAACCCGACCTGCATCCGACCGAGAACGACCCGAACCCAAATTGGACTTGTTACTGTGGACCCAAAACCCAACCTTCACTCGACTGAAACGAGCCCGAACTCGAGACCGACCTGGTAGATAACCGATATTACCCAACTTGTTTTGAACTCGACCTGTTTTTAACCTGAACTGATATTGACCTGACATATAGTTGAGGAAGTCTATGATTTGATGAATTTAAAGTGTTGATAAATATAAAGTATTAAGTGTTGATAAATGTAAACTATTAATTTATTAAATCAATTTAAAGTGTTAAATAATTTTTTATTATATATACATATATAATCAATTTAATATATATATATATAAGAAAGATTATATTTAGATATTCATTTCACACTACTAAGTTTTAAATTTTGTTAAATAATTCAATATGCTTAGTTTAGAACTAATGTTTTGATATAATAATTGAAAAATATTTTGGACTAAGTTAAAAAGAATTCAAAACTATTTCCAAAGTCCAAATAACTTGAAACTATGTTTAGGGGATGTTTTTAAAGGGTTTTACATGTTTTTCAAAGCCAAACTAAAGAAAACCTTCCAGGCGTCTCGAAACACCCTTAGGTGTTTCAATACGGGGTCTTCCAGTAAGCAAAACCCAGATGCAGGGCTAGTGGTATCGAAACCACCTTGCTGGTTTCAAAACCAGTAGGTTTCGAAACCACCTTGCTGGTATCGAAACCAGCCTGACTTTTTCAGCCTCCAACGGCTAGTTCTGAACAAGGGCGTTCCGAAACGGGGTCGAGTGTTTCGAAACGGACAACTGCAGAACTGCATTTAATGAGGGAAATAAAGTCTCCAACGGCTCCAAAACATCCCTAACGGCTAGTAACGGCCACAAACTCAATTGGGACTATAAATTGAAGGCTGGAACACTTGAAGAATGTTAGAGACAACATCCAAGCAATATGGTCAAGAGAATTAGAGTCTAAATCTTTATTTTACTATTCTCTTGTACATAGTCTTTAGAGAGTGCTTTATTGTAAATTCTTTGTACACTCTTGTGAGCTTAAATTTGTGTAAACACCCACCTAGAGAGGTATTTAGTTTACCAAACAAATCCCTTGTAAAAGGAGAGGTTTTAGTTTAGCCTTGAGAGAAAAACTAGAGTTGGTTCTATCTTAACCAAGTCCAAAAGATAGGGTTGTAATGGTTTCCTCCTAAATTGGGAAAAGGGGACAAATTCATTGTTGAGTGAATTGGGAAATCCTTAGTGGTGTGCTAAGGTAGTGGATGTAGGTGCTTGTTAGAAGACCGAACCACTCTAAAATCATTGTGTCACTTGTCCACTTTTATTTCGATTTTAGCCAATTCAACCACTAAACAAAAACAACCCTCCTTGACGGTTTCGGTGATCAATTCGAGCGTGGTATAAACTTAACACTTAGTTTTAACCCAATCAATATAAATTGTTTATGAAGTTAATAAGAATTAACATGCTTAAATTTATTTTATTAAAAATATTAAAAATTTAAAATTTTTATTAAATTAATTACTTGTGATGGATGAGTTTAAAATAAATTGTTTAAAATTCAAATCAATTTGTTCATTGTGATCATTAAATTAAAAAAGTTATTTTATTAAAAAAATTAATTAAAACCATTAAATTATGGTTAGATCAATTTTGTGGAATGCACAAGGAGTGTTACGCTCCGATTTTTTTCATTATTTCAAGCTTATGGTGCAAATTTAGAAGCCGAGCATTGTAGCAGTTGTAGAACCGCGCATAAGTGGGGTTAAAGCGGATAACTTTATAAGACGTCCCGATTTTGAGTTCTCATATAGAGTAGAGGCATTAGGGTTTTCTGGCGGAATATGGGTTTTGTGGAAACCTTCAGTTAAGTTGGATATTTTGGCGGTTTCTTCTCAATTTGTTCACGATTGGTGTTCTAATTTGCTGGGGAAAAAGAATTTCTTTATCACGTTCATCTATGCAAGCCCCAACCAAAGTAAGTGTAGTGCTCTGTGGGATCAATTACGAGCAATTAAACCAGCACAAGGCACGACATGGACCCTAGGGGGTGATTTTAATGTCATTGCAAGCCCTATGGAGAGGAGAGGGGGATCACAAAGCAGGCTGGGTGTTTGTGCAAAGTTTAATGACTTCTTGATTGACTCGAGGCTGCTGGATATGGGGTTTTATGGATTGATATTTACGTGGGAGCGCGGTGATTTACTACAACGTTTGGATAGATGTCTGTGCAATGCGGCGTGGTATGATGTTTACCCTGCGTCAGAAGTTATCCATTTGCCAAAACTTGGGTCTGATTATAGACCTATCTTGTTGGACTCTGGTAATGTTGTCGAGACCTTCTCGATGAGACCTTATCGTTATTTAATAGCATGTAATGAGCATCCTGACTTTCAGAGGTTGGTAAAGGAGACTTGGCGTGATGATCGACATATATACGATAATGTGTTGGACTTTCAATCTCGGAGCATGAAATGGAATAAGGAGGTCTTCAGTCATATTGGTCAAAGGAAAGCGCTACTTCTTGCTCGTATAAAAGGGATTTAAGTGGCGCGTTCTAGGATGAATTCTGTGTTCTTGTCGGACTTGGAGATGGACTTGAAACATGAGCTTGCTAAGGTGTTAGAACATGAAGAAAGCCCGTGGCATCAGAAGTCTCGGACATCTTGGATCTCTAAAGGTGATCGCAACACAAAGTTTTTCCATACGAGTACGATGATCCGTAGATAGCGCAATATGGTTAGGTTGCTGAAATTGGATAATGGTCGGTGGTGCCATGACCAACAGAGGTTGAAATCCCATGCTATCGAGTATTTCAAACAATTGTTCAAGGGTGGCATTCGTGATTGCACCACGCAATTGCTCACTGGGAAATTTCGTATTTTTAGTGATGAGGAGATGCAGACTTTGACTACTAATGTAACGAAGGAGGAGGTCAGGAAAGTTGTGTTCGATATGGATCCTCTCAAAGCGCCGGGTATAGATGGTGTACATGCTGATTTTTACCAACGGAAATGGGATGTTGTGGGTGACTCGGTGTTCCATTTTGTGAAGGATTTCTTTGATGGTGTTCCAATGGATAGTAGAGTCAATCATACGCTTATAGTACTAATTCCCAAAGTTGAGGTGCCTGAGTTAATTAGTCAATTCAGACCGATTAGCTTATGTACGGTCCTGTATAAGATCATCACTAAGACTATTGTGAATCGCTTGACGAAGTTCTTGTCAAAGTGGATATCTTTAAATCAAGTGAGTTTTGTGTCGGGTAGAAATATAACTGATAACATCATTATGGCACATGAGATCTTTCATTCTATGTCTACCAAAATGGGCAAGAAGGGGCTTATGGTGATAAAAGTCAACCTTGAGAAAGCATATGATCGCCTTGAATGGCATTTTATTGAGGAGACGCTTCAGGAGGTGGGTTTGCCGGCTAAATTAATTGATCTGATTATGCAATGTGTGAGGTCAGTTTCCACTCAAATTTTGTGGAATGAGGATGTTACAAAATCATTTCGACCATCGAGGGGGACCAGGCAGGGCGATCCACTTTCGCCATACTTATTTTTCCTTTGCATGGAAAGATTGGCACACATCATTACTTCGAAGGTGGAAAATAGAGAGTGGAAACTCGTTCGGCTATCTCAGAATGGGTCGGGAGTATCCCATTTGTTTTTTGCCGATGATTTGGTGTTATTTTCTGAGGCTTCCTTCGATTAGATGGGTGTTATTACGGAAGTTTTGGAACAATTTTGCATATGTTCTGGGCATCGCGTTAGTATTGCTAAAACGCAAGTTTTGTTTTCGAAGAATTGTCCGCATAACATACAAGATCATGTTCGTCATACCTTAGGTTTTGAGGTGGTCTCGGACTTGGGAAAATATCTTGGTGTGCCTTTGCTGCACAGTCGGGTCACTAAGGCTACGTAAGCGTATTTACTGGATAAGATGAGTAGAAGGTTGTCGGGATAGGCAACGAAATCTCTCACTTTAGATAGGCGGGTGGTGTTGGCTAAGGCGGTTCTGCAAGCCATTCCATCGTACGTAATACAATCTACATGGTTATAGAAATGTCTTTGCCAGGAAATGGAAAAAATAATCAGTCGTTTTGTGTGGGGAGGCTCTGAAGGTAAACATGAAATTTCTCTGGTGAATTGGGAAGCTATGCAACAACCCTTAAAGAATGGAGGTATGGGACTCAAGGACCTTTCTATCCAAAATAATACTTTCCTAATGAAGATTGGTTTTGAGCTTTTGTTCAATTCGGACAAACTCTAGGTTAGAGTGCTCAAAAGGAAATACAAGTGGCAGGATGTGGTGCCAGAGAGCCTTCGTACGAGTAATTGTTCGAGACTATGAAGGGGTCTTAGTAGCGTATGGGATGAAGTACGAAATAGTATTTGTTGGAACATCCGAAATGGGGAAAGCACTGATTTCTGGTATGATGCATGGTTAGACAAGGAGGGTCCTTTATTTGCTAAATTCTTGCTGTCGGCTCTCCCTATGTCGATTGTTGTTGCCCGCTTGGTGACGGAATCAAGATGTTGGGATTGGAACCCTCTCCATCTTTTACTGCCAGATATGGTGCTTCAAAAGATTGTTGTCATTCCTCCCCCTCGGGTTTGGTATGGTGCCGATTTATCGGGATATAAATAGGAGGGTAATCGCACTTTCTCCGTGCGTTCTGTGTATCGAATGTTGACTGCTAATAGTGGTGCTGCTGGATAGGGAGATTGGAAGTTTATTTGGTCCCTAAACCTCCCTCAACGAGTTAAGGTCTTCATGTGGTTAGCCATGCGATAGAGCTTGCTTACAAACATGGAATGACTTCGAAGGCACTTGACAGGTGATGGTTTGTGTCAAATATACCAGCAGGATTCGGATGATGTTGACCACGTGCTTAGGCATTGTTCTTTGGCTAGGCAAGTTTGGTTTCAAATCATTCCCAGAGATAAACTGCAGGAGTTTGTTTCTCTACCCTTTGATGTGTGGCTTTTTTTCAATTTGAGGAACGTAGGGGGCTTCATGAGTAGTGGATCGCATTGGATAACTCGATTTGTGGTTATCTGTTGGCAGCTTTGGAAGCGTCGCTGTAGTCTCCTGCTTGATGAAAATTTCGTTGATCGGGTGAGTTTCTACCGTACTGTCTGTAGCTTGCAGAGGAGTTTGAAAACGTCCCACCTGCTACTCTAGGAACGCGATATAGAAGTGTCGTTCAGAGTTGGTGGCAATGCCCTCCGGTACGTTGGATCAAGGCCAACGCTGATGGGGAGGTGTATGGGCAGCATAGAGTAGCGGCAGCAGGAGGAGTTCTCCGTGACTAGCAAGGGACCTGGATTTTTGGGTATGCTCAAAAGCTTGGGTGTTGTTCAGTGTTGATGGCGGAACTATGGGTGTAACACCCGGGTTTAGGGGTCGGTGAAAATAATATTTTAATATTGTTTCGGGTTTCGGTTTTATAATTAAAATAATAATGTATTATTTTGGTCTTCGTATTTTTTTCAAAACAAACATTTGTGTTGGACCAAATTGGATTGAAACTCAAATTTCATGGATTTTAAAGTACATGAGATTGCCATCTCATTAATGGCATTTTTGTAATAAAATGGCCATCCAAATTAAAAACCCCTCTTTTTATTTAAAACACAATTTGTCATCTTCTTCCCTCTACTTTTTCTCCATTTTCACGACAAGAACAACATCTCCCTTGTGTTCACTATTTCATCTTCTTTCTTCTCTGTTTTAGCTCGGTTTTGAAAGGTAAACACATCCCCATCTTGCTCTCATCTTTCTCTACTTGAAAGTACAACTAGATTTCATTTTGGTTCAAGTTTTAGAATTTGGGTTTTTGGAAGATTTAAATAAAAATGATATCTTTATTGCTTTTAACTTAAGATTTTGATTTAATATTGTTAGATATGGTGTTTATGAACCAAATGAACCAACATATATAATTTTTGAGGTGTTTTATAAGAATTTCCGAAATTGGGTTTTGGTGGGGTTTTAGGAGAGTTTTTAGTTGAGTTTTGGGTGTGGTTTGTGTTGGAAATTGAGGGTTGATGTTAGAGTAATAGTTGGGGGTTGTTTTGGAAGCATTTGGAAGTGTTAAATGTGTTGAAATCACAAGTTTTGGGCTGGGTATAAGGGCTGCTCGGGTTTGGTGTTTTGGGGGGTTGTTCATGGCTTGAATTATTGTGTTTGTTGCTTGAATGGTGTTCCGGGTTTGCTACATTAATTGGTGATTTGATTTGAGGTTGTTTTGATTGTGTTGAGGTGATTAGAAGCGAGATTTTGTGTTGATGAGGCCTCGGGAACAAATCCGGAATCGTTGGAAGCTTGATCAGCTAGTTTGGTTGAGCTTGGAATTGTCGGTGAGTGGTTAAAATGTTTTAAATTGTTTTGAGCAATTGGTTCAAGTATGTGGACTAGGTTGGGATTGGTAGACCCACCTAGAGTTAGGATTAGAGTGGTAGCCTAATCACAAGCTTAAATTAGAGACTTTGGTTGCACTCTTTAATGGTTGATTTATGCCTCGTGTTTAATTGTGTTTATGGTGGTTATGTATATGTTGTTATACATGTATGTTGAGGCATGACTTGATGCATTGTTATATGCATGTTGATGATAAATATGATGGGGATATACACGTGTATGAAATATGATGTGATATTTGTATTAATGATATACATGTGGTGTTGACATGTTAAATGATATTATGAGGTGATTGTATGATCCAAGGATCATGGTGAGTACATGCTAGGCATGGAAATGTGGTTTGTGCATGACGGTAAGTCATGGTGAGTACATGCTAAGCACGGAAGTTGTTATGAAATGATATTGTGAAAGATTAATGAAATGTGTAGTATTGGCACTAGTATGCTTGGGTACAAATGATCGATCATTAGGATGTTTAGTGTGCACACGTGAGTCAAAATGCGAGCGTGGTCTTAATGATGGTAGTCATCAAGATGGAGTACGGGTTCGCCCGGAAATCTTCTTATATATATATATATGTCGGTGATGAGTGGAATCCCATCGACGGGCGTGAGGATGAGTGGAATCCCCTCTGCGTGAACGGTGATGAGTGTAATCCCACCGTCAGGTAATGGTTGTGTTGTTGTTGGATGTGAGTTCCAACGGTTATCCGCGTATTCAAGTCATAGCTAGGTGCCAATACGGAATGTGAACTAAGTTGCTTATATGTTGAATATATTTATGTTTCCATATGTGGTGGTTATGGACTTGTTGAGCATGACATGGTTTGGATAATATGTTCATGCATCATCCTTTATTTTGGCTCTTGAGGATTGGAGGTAAGACCATGCATTCTATTTTGATTCTTGCTCGTGCTTGGACCCTGCATTGTCGAAGGTTTGTTTTATGAGCTTACCCTCACTAAACTTTTATGCTTACGCTCCTTTTTGTTCGACAATGCAGATCAGTAGCTTGTGGATGGAAAAGGCAAGGAAAGGCCTCCAAGTGTTGCTTATGGTTAGCTCAAGTATGATCTTTAAATTGTAGATTGTAATAGTCAAGCAATGGGATAGGTGTTGTTGATGTGAATGCTTTGTTGTATGTTAATGTTGGTTTGACTTTTGGATGCCTTGTTTGATTTGCAAACCTCGTTTTTGTTGTATGTCTTGAATGCTTATATGTTTTGTTGGCTAAGGCACGTAACCTTAAAAGCTATGTATTCTTCCTTGTGGTGAATGTATGACCTTGTGTTGGATGTCTATCTTTAATGCTCAAGTGTTGGCCTTGTGAAGCATGAACCTTCAATGCTATGTATGATTCACATGTTGTTGATTTTGGTTCCTCTAATGTTTGGTTCTTATATGCTTGAAGTGTGTTAAACATGTTTGTAGAAGTGTGGTCTTACCTTAGGTTTGTGCTTGTGTGTTGTGAGAGGCTTTAGTGGGGTTTTGGGCATCCTTGTGCCTTAAAACCAGCTAAAACCAATCTGCAGACAGAGGGTGTTTCGAAACGGTTGACCCCGTTTCGATACGACCCCTTTGTTTTTAGCCAGGATTTTCGATACGCCTAAGGAATGTTTCGATACGATTTTGCCACTGAAAATCTGAGATTTTGACGATAAATTTATGTATTGAAACGGGCCTTAGCGTTTCGGAACGACCTTCATCTCGTTGACCACGAGAAGTTGACTGTCGTGATCGTTTCGATACGGGTCACCCCTGTTTCGAAACGGACTCATCATGTTGACTTTGGCCCATTGACCAAGTCAAGGCGTATCGAAACACCCTAAGGGCGTTCCAATACGGCCTGCGGTAAAGGATTAAATTGGACTGTTTTGATGAACTGTTTGGTTGTCTTGTCTCGTATGTTCTTCCGTTGTTGCCTTCCTCACATAGGGTTCAATAATACCTATAGAAGGGATAACAATAATGAAAAGTTTTTCTAGGGTTGCTAACCGAGGTGGGACCTTAACGAGTTTCACATCGGTTTTCCCCGTGTGGCCCACTCGGACCGATTAAGCGTTCAGACCGGGACGAGGGGGTTACATTTGTTGGTATTAGAGCATAAGTTTCCGAGACCTTGGGCAGGTAAGTGAGGTAAGTTAAGTTGTTGTGTTGAAATTGCACGATGTTTGCTTGCCATGTAAGCATGTTGCTTGTTATTCGAGTATGGTGTGATGTGTGATTGTTTGATTGTGAATGTATGTTGTTCGATCGTACGCGTATGTTGCTTGAAGTATGTTTAATAGGGTCCCATTGCTTCTATTACATCGGAAAAAGATATTTTTAAGTGAGGGAATCATACTTGAGCCACTTGGACCCTTTCCTTTGCTAACCCTGTTTGTATGTTAATTTGTCGGTGTTGTTTATTTATTGCTTTTAGTAACTTTGAGGCCGAGGCGTGGGCCGTAACTCGGTAAGTAAAGTTGTGGTATCTGAAAAGGTGGACGATGTTGAGGGAGTCCATTGCTATAGTTAGGGAAGTATGGTTGTACTGGAGTTGAGGTACAATTTGTTTGTTCGAGTCCGTGTGTATGTGGGTTGATTCTTGTTGGTGAGGGACAATGAGACCGATTCTGGTATTAGTTGGTAAAAAGAAGCAAAGACCTTTGAGTGAAGTTCAGAGTGGTATCGATGTTATAATAGATAAGCCCTTGGTACAGTTTTGAGTTTGTTCCCTTCTGATTTATTATGAATCTGTACTTCCGTATGTTGTTAGCAAGCACGCAAAGTTTGAATGTGCCCGATGAGGTGTTAGAGGTAGGTACGAGTACCTTAGTTCTGTTGGCGAGATCAAGGTAAGGGTCTCGTGAGAGTAATCTGAATTTCAGAAATGTTAGTTGGTGATCGTTGGAGTTCGGCCTATGGTTTTAGTAAAAGACAACCGATCAGTATTCGTGAGTGGGAATCGAATCGCGTGATTGAGCCAGTGTGCGTCTGAGTTGTCTTCCAGCAAGAAGGAAAGACGAAGTCGCTTCCGATATAGTTGAGCCGAGAAGGAAGTCTTGAGCTTGGACTCTAGATTGTTAGGTAGTGGGATGTTTTGAGTCGTCAGGACCAATGTCATAAAACAAGTTCAAGCATGATTGTTTGTGTGTGATCGGAACTAAATTTTGAAGTTTCGAGATGCTCTAAGAACAATTTAGAAGAGTCAGATTTTGTTGAAGAACCAGCTTGAAAAACAAGAGGACCGAAGACTATCTCTGTTGAGATTTTAGACTTAGGGACACATGTGACTAGACCTTTTGGTAAGATAGTGGTGGCCAGAAAGATGTACGAAAGATGTTTGTTGATGGTTCAAGGTTACGTGTTCCCAGTAGATGTGAAATAATTATCTTTAACGATTTCGATGTACCTTTTGACATGGTTTGACTTGTAGAACAAAGAGCTAGAGTATACGTTGAGACAAAGAGAGAGTTGCCTTGAAGTTGCAGATTTTTGTAAGACTGTAGTGGTAGGCGAAGAATGTGAACTTCTTATCGAATGTTGATCCAGTTTTAGAGGTCAAAGATTGATTTAGTATAGTTGACAAGCTTGCCTAGCAAATGTGATGGATTTGATTTTTGGATGAAGATTAGACCACAGAATGTTAGAATAGTTTGTGTTCTCCTAGAAGTGTTGCAAGAATTGCACGGTCTGTCTCTTGACAGAGAAGAAGAGTTTGTTATTGAGACCGTCTCCGAGTTTGCTCCTGTTTGATTGCTCTGTATCTTATAGTTCTCGAAAGAATTGAGAGTGTTGAAGAATCAACTTCGAGATTTGTTAGACCTTAGATTCATTAGGCCTAGTACATCATCTTAGAGTATGACAGTACAATTTGTGAAGAAGAGAGAAGACAATACAAGAATGTGTTTAGATTTCAGGTAGTTGAAACAAGTGACGGTGAATAATTAGCATCCGTTTCCGAGCATCAGTGATTTGTTGATCAGTTAGGGTGTGCTCCAGTCTTTTTGAAGATAAATTTGAGATCCGATTACTACCAGTTGAAAGTGAGAGAAGTCGAAGTACCGAAGACAGCTTTCGGGGCAAGATATGATCACTTTGAGTTCTGAGTTATGCCGCTTTGTTTTATTAGTGTGTTAGTTACTTTTATAGAGATGTTGAGCAGAATATTTTCTTAAGTTTCTTGATTAGTTTGTAGTAATTCTTGTAGATGACATATGAGTATATTCAAGTACCGAAGAAGATCATGACAAGCTTTAGAATTAGTGATGTAGATCCTATTAGAGAATCAGTTGTATGCCAAGTTGAGAAAACGTGAACTCCGAGTCGAGGAAGATGTCCTTCTAGGACATGTAGATCAGTCGAGTGTATTAGAGAAAATCCCAAGTAGGCAGAAGAAGATGTGAGTTGGAAGAAATCGAAGACTGTGACAGGTATCTATAGTTCCTAGGTCTAGCATTGTTACTTTTAGAGGATTGTAAATAGTCTTTTGAAGATAGCTGCTCCTTTGACAGATTGCTACAGAAGAATGTTCAGTTTGTGTGGTTAGATGCGAGACAATGAGCCCTTGAGAAACCTAAAGAAACTTTAAAGAGAGCTTCGACCTTGATCTAGCTTATATCAGAGAAAGAATTTGTGAAGTATTATGATGCGTTAAATGTAGGGTTAGGTTGTGTGCTTATGCAAGACAGAAGAAATGTGGCCTATTCATCGAGATAGTTGAAAGACCGAGAGAAGAGTTATCCGACACTAGACTTAGAGTTAATTACAGTTGTATTTGCTTCGAAGACTTAGAGACAAATCATGTATAGTAAGAAATGCATAGTATATGTACACTTATCATTAGAACTTGAAATAATTGACGACCTAGGAAGGGTTGAAACTAGAACATCATGAGTTGTTAGAACTGCTTGAAGACCGTAATCCCAAGATTGAGTATCATCCGAAGAGAGTTAACGTAGTAACCGATGTTCCGAGTTATATTTGTTGTTAGATTAGTGGTTGGGTTGCGAGTTGTATTTGCCAGATTCAGTTTACCGAATGATAGTAGTTTTGTGGCCGAGTTCCATGTCAAACCTACATTGAGTCAGAATGCTTAAAGAGAAACAGTTGCAAGACAGGTTCTTGGCACCTCACGTGCAAGTCATAGTAGAAAGAAGACCTTCAGAATACAGTTTCAGAGATGATAGAGTTTTGCATTTCAGAGACAGAATAGTTGTATCGATTGACATGGTGTTTTGAGACGTATTGTTTTGGCCGAAGCACTTGGCAGTTCGTTTGTATTGCATTTGAGTAGTATGAAGACGTAATGTGGGTCGAAGATGAGTACTTTTGGATTGAGTTGATGAATAATGTGGTTCAGTGTGAGAGTGAGTATGCAATTTACCAACGTGTCAAGACCGAGCATCAGTTCTCTTCTAGTTTGCTACATCCGTGGAAGATTCGTAATGAAAGTGGGTAATAGAGATCTGAGATTTCAACTAGATTTTGAAGACGTCTGCATAGTGTTTGGTTACATGTTGAAGTCAGATGGTTAGTTAGAAAATGTTATGGGTCAAGTATTCAAACAGTGATGTGTGAGATTGTGAATCGGGCTAGTTCTATTGTTTATTTGTTGCGGTTACCACCAGAGTTAGAAAGGGGTTTGTGAGGTGTTCCGTGTATCTATGATTCAGAAATGTGAGTCAGGTATGTCCCATGCTATGTTTGCGAAGAGATTGAGTTGAGTTAAAAATTGACATGCGGTGGAGAACCAGTTGGGATCTTAGCATCAGATATCTGTTGTTGTGTGGTAAGCCTACCGAGATTGGTTAGTGTGTTGTGGTGAGAAGGAAAATGGGTAAGAGTAGACTTCGTGGTAATTCCTGTCCGATAAATTTCGGGGACGAAATTTTCTTAAGTGGGGAAGAGTTGTAACACCTGGGTTTAGGGGTCGGGTGAAAATAATATTTTAATATTGTTTCAGGTTTTGGTTTTATAATTAAAATAATAATGTATTATTTTGGTCTTCGTATTTTTTCAAAACAAACATTTGTGTTGGACCAAATTGGATTGAAACTCAAATTTCATGGATTTTAAAGTAAATGAGATTGCCATCTCATTAATGGCATTTTTGTAATAAAATGGCCATCCAAATTAAAAACCCCTCTTTTTATTTAAAACACAAATTGTCATCTTCTTCCCTCTACTTTTTCTCTGTTTTCACGACAAGAACAACATCTCCCTTGTGTTCACTATTTCATCTTCTTTCTCCTCCGTTTTAGCTCGGTTTTGAAAGGTAAACACATCCCCATCTTGCTCTCATCTTCCTCTACTTGAAAGTACAACTAGATTTCATTTTGGTTCAAGTTTTAGAATTTGGGTTTTTGGAAGATTTAAATAAAAATGATATCTTTATTGCTTTTAACTTAAGATTTTGATTTAATATTGTTAGATATGGTGTTTATGAACCAAATGAACCAACATATATAATTTCTGAGGTGTTTTATAAGAATTCCTGAAATTAGGTTTTGGTGGGGTTTTAGGAGAGTTTTTAGTTGAGTTTTGGGTGTGGTTTGTGTTGGAAATTGAGGGTTGATGTTAGAGTAATAGTTGGGGGTTGTTTTGGAAGCATTTGGAAGTGTTAAATGTGTTGAAATCACAAGTTTTGGGCTGGGTATAAGGGCTGCTCGGGTTTGGTGTTTTTGGGGGTTGTTCATGGCTTGAATTATTGTGTTTGTTGCTTGAATGGTGTTCCGGGTTTGCTACATTAATTGGTGATTTGATTTGAGGTTGTTTTGATTGTGTTGAGGTGATTAGAAGCGAGATTTTGTGTTGATGAAGCCTTGGGAACAAATCCGGAATCGTTGGAAGCTTGATCGGCTAGTTTGGTTGAGCTTGGAATTGTCAGTGAGTGGTTAAAATGTTTTAAATGGTTTTGAGCAATTGGTTCAAGCATGTGGACTAGGTTAGGATTGGTAGACCCACCTAGAGTTGGGATTAGAGTGGTAGCCTAATCCCAAGCTTAAATTAGAGACTTTGGTTGCACTCTTTAATGGTTGATTTATGCCTCGTGTTTAATTGTGTTTATGGTGGTTATGTATATGTTGTTATACATGTATGTTGAGGCATGACTTGATGCATTGTTATATGTATGTTGATGATAAATATGATGGGGATATACACGTGTATGAAATATGATGTGATATTTGTATTAATGATATACATGTGGTGTTGACATGTGAAATGATATTATGAGGTGATTGTATGATCCGAGGATCATGGTGAGTACATGCTAGGCATAGAAATGTGGTTTGTGCATGACGGTAAGTCATGGTGAGTACGTGCTAAGCACATAAGTTGTTATGAAATGATATTGTGAAAGATTAATAAAATGTGTAGTATTGGCACTAGTATGCTTGGGTACCTCGATCATTAGGATGTTTAGTGTGCACACATGAGTCAAAATGCGCACGTGGTCTTGATGATGGTAGTCATCAAGATGTAGTACGGGTTCGCCCGAAAATCTTCTTATATATATATATGTCGGTGATGAGTGGAATCCCATCGACGGGCGTGAGGATGAGTGGAATCCCCTCCGCGTGAAACGATGCATGAGGATGAGTGGAATCCCCTCCGCGTGAACGGTGATGAGTGTAATCCCACCGTCAGGTAATGGTTGTGTTGTTGTTGGATGTGAGTTCCAACGGTTATCCGCGTATTCGAGTTATAGCTAGGTGCCAATACGGAATGTGAACTAAGTTGCTTATATGTTGAATATATTTATGTTTCCATATGTGGTGGTTATGGACTTGTTGAGCATGACATGGTTTGGATAATATGTTCATGCATCATCCTTTATTTTGGCTCTTGAGGATTGTAGGTAAGACCATGCATTCTATTTTGATTCTTGCTCGTGCTTGGACCTTGCATTGTCGAAGGTTTGTTTTATGAGCTTACCCTCACTAAGCTTTTATGCTTACGCTCCTTTTTGTTCGACAATGCAGATCAGTAGCTTGTGGGTGGCAAGGGCAAGGAAAGGCCTCCAAGTGTTGCTTATGGTTAGCTCAAGTATGATCTTTAAATTGTAGATTGTAATAGTCAAGCAATGGGATAGGTGTTGTTGATGTGAATGCTTTGTTGTATGTTAATGTTGGTTTGACTTTTGGATGCCTTGTTTGATTTGCAAACCTCGTTTTTGTTGCATGTCTTGAATGCTTATATGTTTTGTTGGCTAAGGCACGTAACCTTTAAAATATATGTATGCTTCCTTGTTGTGAATGTATGACCTTGTGTTGGATGCCTATATTTAATGCTCAAGTGTTGGCCTTGTGAAGCATGAACCTTCAATGCTATGTATGATTCACATGTTGTTGATGTTGGTTCCTCTAATGTTTGGTTCTTATATGCTTGAAGTGTGTTAAACATGTTTGTAGAAGTGTGGTCTTGCCTTAGGTTTGTGCTTGTGTGTTGTGAGAGGCTTTAGTGGGGTTTTGGGGCATTTTTGTGCCTTAAAACCAGCTAAAACCAATATGCAGACAGAGGGTGTTTCGAAACGGTCGACCCCGTTCCGATACGACCCTTTGTTTTTAGCCAGGCGTTTCGATACGCCTAAGGAACGTTTCGATACGATTTTGCCACTGGAAATCTAAGATTTTGACGATAAATTTATGTATCGAAACGGGCCTTAGCGTTTCAGAACGACCTTCATCTCGTTGACCACGAGAAGTTGACTGTTGTGATTGTTTCGATACGGGTCACCCCTGTTTCGAAACGGGCTCATCATGTTCACTTTGGCCCGTTGACCAAGTCAAGGCGTATCGAAACACCCTAAGGGCGTTCCGATACGGCCTGCGGTAAAGGATTAAAATGGATTGTTTTGATGAACTGTTTGGTTGTCTTGTCTCGTATGTTCTTCCGTTATTGCCTTCCTCACATAGGGTTTAATAATGCCTCTAGAAGGGATAATAATAATGAAAAGTTTTTCTAGGGTTTCTAACCGAGGTGGGACCTTAACGGGTTTCACATCGGTTTTCCCCGTGTGGCCCACTCGGACCGGTCAAGCGTTCGGACCGGGACGAGGGGGTTACAATGGGAGGTGCATGATGTGTTGTTCCATGCATGGCGTTTAAGGTACAGAAGGATTTATGTCGAATCCGATAATATGAAGGTTGTTCGAATACTTAATAATGACTCGTCGGCTTTAAGAGGTGATGTTGTGGTTGATCTTATTTTTGGTTTTCTGCATCGAGAGTGGGAGGTTAAGGCCCAGCATATTGGACGTGATGGCAACATAGTGGCAGACTTTCTTTCTTAGTTGACCAAGGATCAGCTACACGGTGATGCTTGGTTGTTGTCTCCTCCAAATGGTGTTCAAGAAATTGTTGAAGCAGAGAGAATTGCTTTAATTTCTTCTTAGACTTTTGTATTAGCAAAAAAAAATTTATTAAAAAATTTAGTTATAACTATTAAATTAATAGAATATATATTTAGTTTAGGATGGACTTTTTCTTGTATTGACAGGGAAATTTTTTTTAATTGATTGGGGAGAAGCAAGCTGCCAAACGAATTTAGGGCGGGGAATTGACAGTTTTTTTGTTTAGGGGTTAATCACCCTTTAGGTCATTCCTTAATTATATTCTTCAGGTTTAGGTTTTTTAGGTTTTATTTTGTTTCTTTTTAGTTCTAACTTTTGGTTTAGTTTCTTCAGATTTCATTCAATTAGGTCATACTTCATAAATTGATTAATTATTAAGCCTTTTGATTTGCTTTAAATTTAATTTGGCCTTCGTATAAAAATTTGATAGTTAATTGGCTTTAATAATTTGATTAATTTGTGAATTGAGCTCTAACTAATAATTTAGTTTTAATTTATTTTCGAATTTTTTCCTTTTTATGTTTTGATTTATTTAGTTTGTTAGATTTATGAGTTCATGTTTGGGGTTTAGGGGTAAATGTGTCAAGTTGATTGTTTGGGGTTATGAGATTAGTTTAGAGATTATGTGATTAGGCTTGCACTTTATTTATTAGTGAATGGTGCTTGTGAGATTTATAGATTCATGTTTTGGGGTTTAGGGATAAATGTGTCAACTTGATTATTTTGGGTTAAGGTTTGAGGTTTATGGATATAGTTCATGGGCGTACACACATAATATATATATATATAATTACACAATTACATACATACATTTATATTATATTATATTATATTATATTATATTATATTATATTATATTATATTATATTATATTATATTATATTATATTATACACACGCACACACATATTACTATATACACATATATATACATATAGTAAAACTTACATATATACATATACATTATTTCTACTCCAAATTAAGCCATATTCTTTTTTTTTGTTTGTAATTTAGTTCAATGTTTATAATTTTAATTTAATATCTTTGTTCATTATAGTCCCTAAAACTTTTTTTATTTCAAATTGACCCCTATCATTTTTTTGTAATTTAGTCAAATGTTTATAATTTTAATTTAATATCTTTGTTCATTATAGTCCCTAAAAATTTATTTTTATTTCAAATTGACCCCTATTCTTTTTTGTAATTTAGTCAAGTGTTTTTAATATGACAATATTTTTATTCATGTTAGTCCCTAAAATTTTATTTATCACAACAATTGACCTTTTTAATCTATAATTTTTGTAATTTACTCTAATATTTTAGAAATGAATCATATGATGATATTTTTGTTCATTCTATTGCATATTATTTATTTTTAATGTGATTTGTGTTCGTGAAAGGCGTTGAATAATTAGCTCGAAATAAATGATCAACCCAAAGTCTATCGACTTTTTGTACCAAACTCAAAATTAATACGAATTCAAAACCCAAATTAACCCGACCTGAAATGAACTCGACCAGAAGTCTACCCGAACCCGACCTGAAATGAACCCGACCTGAAGTCTACCCGAACCCGAATTAACCCTTCAATTAACTCTTTTGACACGACCTGAAATGGACCCGACTTGAAATGGACCTGACCTGAAATGAACCCAACCTGAAGCTGACCCGCACTCGACCTGAAGTTGACCCGCACTCGACCCAAGTCAAGTCAAAACATCAAATCGACCTGAAAATGACCTGTATCCGATTTGATCCGACCTGAAACTCATCCAGTTACCTGTTTTTACATCCCTACTTAAGTATATACATTTCATCTAGGTTCCTAAAAATTGTCATATGACATTGATTAAAAATACATTAAGTACTCATTTTGACAAAAAAATACTTTATATACCTATTTTGACAACAACAAAAATTCTAAGTACCTATTTTGATCAGAAAATATACTTTAAGTACTTATTTTGATCAAAAAATACTTTAAGTACCTAAATGAAAAAGTTGGTATACTTTACATACTTATTTGTGATATAAACCATTCTTTTCTATCAAATTAGAAGCTCACAATTCCTTTTCACATTTCCCATGGGCAGGTCTGCAGTACAACATGCTATAGTGCGGCTAAAAGATGATAAGTTTAGGATAAATTATCGAAACTTACAAAAATAAGTATAGAAATTTGTTATTGAACTGAGAATGTTATACTTAATAACATTTTCAATTGGGTTTTTTGAGATTTTTCTGCAAGTATCGATACTTTGTTTTTGATAAATTTTCAATTCGGGACAAAAGTATCAAAGCTTACAAAAATAAGTATCAAAACTTATTTTGAATTGAAAATATTAGACTTTTTAATAACATTTTTGGTTGATTTTTTGAGTTTTTTTTTTTTGCAAGTACCGATTGATAAATTTTCACTTTGAGACAAATATCGCTACTTACAAAATAAGTATCGAAACTTGTTCTTAGGCTGAAAATATTATACTTCTTGATAACATTTTCAGTTGGCTTTTTGAGTTTTTTCTACAAGTATCGATACTTATTTTGTAAGTATCGATACTTGTTCTTGAACTAAAAATGTTAGATTTCTTGATAATATTTTTCGGTTGGTTTTTTAGTTTTTTATGCAAGTATAGATACTTATTTTATAAGTATCAATACTTAATTTTTTTGATAAATTTTCAGTTGAGGAGCGAAGTATCGATACTTACAAAATAAGTATCGATAATTTGTTCTTAAACTGAAAATTTGTCAAAAAAAAACCTAGGTATTGATATAAGTATTGATATTTGCATAAAAAAACTCAAAAACCAACAGAAAAATATTATCAAGAAGTTTAACACTTTCAGTTCAAGAACAAGTTTCCATACTTACTTTTTGCAAGTATCGATATTCTATCCCAAACTTGTCATCTTTTAGTCGCACCAAGCATGGTGCACGTTAGACTCCCCCATTTCCCATACTATTCTACTCAATCATCAAACTTCAATGAATCTTATATTCAATGAAAAATGAAAAAGTTCCAATGCCTCGCAATAGGGGAGGAGCTTTTGCATACACTTTCAACTGTTAAACATGATATATCTCCCCTTGCACAAATAAAGACTACTACGTATACAGCTGCTGCGCTTATTCTTTTAATTTTCTATGCCAATTTTACATTATACATTTTAAGGAACACCCCATAGATATGAAACATGTTCCCCTTTTCTCTAAAGTTCATCACCAAAATAGATTTATACTTAAATATCTTTTATGCGTTTAATTATTATATCTTGGAAGCATCAGCGGTTACCCGGCACAGTGCAACAGCGGTCTTCGAACCAGATTGACGACCCAAATGGTCACTGATGAAATCACCGGCCAACATGAGCTTTGTCAAATCGATGTTGGTTTTTACACCGAGGCCATTAAGCATATACACCACATCTTCAGTAGCAACATTCCCTGAAGCTCCCTTTGCATACGGGCAGCCGCCCAATCCAGCTACCGAGGAATCCACTATACTAATCCCCATCTGTTGATACAACATAACACATGATTCTGTAATCAATATCACCTTGCAATAAATCTAACAGTCCATAAGATCAATGAACAAAGAAGGTAGCTGGTAATGCTTTGCAATCAATATTTTTCACTTTTAGGCAATTACATCAGGTGCTAATTACTTGACTGTATTTTTCTAAGGCTTACTTGGAGAGAGATTAAAATATTCGAAAGAGATTGCCCATAAGTGTCATGGAAGTGGACAGCAAGCTTTTCAGCAGGAACAACGGCCATTACTGCTTCAAGCATGGGAACCACAGTACCTGTGCCAAAGAGAAATGGCAAGCAACTCCTAAGGACCGATGTTGGACTCACATAAATCCAAGAGAAGTACAAGATTTTCAGAGAATTTTACATGCTTCTTGAACAAATAACCTTTGATTCTTCAAGTGTGGTGCTAATCCCAAATTTAAACTGCATATCCTATTTGGTTTTTACATTTCTTTTTCATTGAATTGAAATCTTAACATAATATCTACAAAGCATGCATGTTCGTATATATGGATTTATGTCAATGTGGATGTATGCAAATATAAGTGCATGCATATGCAAACTTGTTAAGCATATGAAATAGTAGGAGAAAAAGAATATAAGGCAATCATTTGCAATATTCTATTGTTCTAAAATTTATTTTGAAATGGAACAATAGAGATATTTCAATAGAATTCTATTTTATAAATGAAAGTAAATGCAACAACAAAAAAAGCTAAAAGGGATTGCTTCCTACACAACCACATACTTTTGTCTCTAAAAGGTAACAATCTAGACTCTAGAGAATTACCAGGGGTACCAACTCCAATTGTATAACCAAGGGAAATTTCAAAACAACCCATATCGTAAAGTTCCTTTGCCACAAAGGCCACTTTGGACGGAGGAATTGCTCCTTCAACTGGACATCCAACCACACATGAAACATACCTGTAAAATTTTAGCACTATTAAAATAGTAGCCATCAACCATGAAAAATAATGACAATAAAGTTATAAAAGACATACCCACGTACTGGAATTGAATGTTCCTTAGCAGCAAGGCAAACAGCACGGTAACGCGCTAGGCTTTCTTCAATGCTACAATTAATGTTTGACTTAGAAAAAGACTCGGAAGCAGATGCAAAGACTGCTACTTCTTTTGCACCTGCTGCAACAGCAGCGTCAAAGCCCTAGAAGAATATGCACAGTAGATTATGAAATTTATATGACATCACTATGAGGTTGCTAAGTCTTTCAAAGGAAAATTACCAACCTTCAAATTAGGAGTTAGAACAGGCAATCTGGCATCCTCTAGGTTGCAAACTGCTTTCATTACATCTTTTGCATCGGCTAACTATACAAAAAGGTAAAGAATGAATCAATAGCAGGTTACCTATATATCATCATGTGAGAACCATTAGATCAAAAAAAGAGTTACTAGGGTAATTAAGAAGTCTCCTACTAAGGAAATACTTCTAATTATATAAAATACTAATAATTAAGATCTCCAAATACTTCTCCTAATAAAATACTAATAAAATGATTTCATAATAATAACTAAAAAATTTACGCTTAATAATAACATTGACTACGAAGGCAACCCATAACAACTACATGCTGATGAAGAAGCAAGATCACCAGTCGCTCTGAGTGCAGGTTTCTTCCTTCCTTCCTAGATCCAACGATCAAGAGGGTTGCCTTCAACATTATGCAAGTGAGGTGCGTTCATCCATAGAAGCTCTTATATCAGTGTCCAATCTAGATATAAGGACAAAAGGATGTAATACATGAAAAGAGTTAACCACGAAGAGGTTATGTCGAATCATGATTTCTTGTAACTTAGGTGACAATGACATATTGCTAGATGTCACTCATTGTTTGTAATATTAGAAAAGTTCTAATATTTACTACTAGCGTTACAAAGAACCTACAGGGTCACACCCACTATGGAAATGAGCATATATTAAATGAATTATATATCTAATAAAAATTTATTTATTTTAATTAGGCGGTGACACGTGTCACCGCCTTATTGGGGGATTTTAATTATTTTTTATTTAATTTGGGACCTTGAGAAAGTAGCGTGTGAGTTTGCCACTGAGCCAAGCATATACTTGTGATATGCAATACTAATAATAATATATGTGTTATAAGATTGGAGAAAGAAAAAACCAACACTCCAGAGAAGCTAGAATGAAGGGACTGGCCTGGAAAAAACCAAGCATATACTTCAGCAATTCACATTTTTCATGTACCCCTTGCTAAAGGAAAAAGAATGGCTGCCTCAATTGCCCATGTTTGTTCAAGCAGTTTGCCTACCACCACTCATCATCTGGTTCTAAGTGTTGAAGAGCAGTTAACCAGATTGAAAGCATCACAACATGAAGCATCTCCGTCGATAAGCAACCGATTAGGTGGCTTAAAAGAATTGTACGAGCGAGTCGATGATATGATTCATTCACAGTTTCCCAAATCTCATTGCATTGAACATTTGGAAGATGTGTTGGGTGGATCTCTTAGAGTATTGGATGCTTGTGGCACCCTTAGAGATGTTTTGTCTTGGATGAGGGAAAGCTTGCAGGCGCTCGAATCGTCCCTCAGGCGAAGCAACAAGTTCTATAGAGTAGGGGACTTGGTTAAGGAAATACACAATGTGGGCATTAAGGACGCTACCTTAATGAACATATCTGGTAATACCTTTCTTCTAATTTGTAAGGATTTGGAAAAAAAGGAAAAAAGTCAAAGAAGAATTTAGGGCAGCTTTGAAGGAGTGGTTCTTAGAGGTAACTGATTGGACGTCAGATATGGTAGTTTGTAGTAGGAGAGTCTGGTTAGCTTCTTATGGAGTCCCGATACACGCATAGAGTCTAGGCACCTGTAACCCCCTTAACCCGGCCTAGACGGTTGACCCGAGTTAAGAAAGTCACACGGGGAAAACCAAAGTCAACCCGAAAGTCAACCTTGATTAACGACCCTTTTTTTTCTTTTTAATCTTATCTAGATGCACATTAACCCTAATTGTGATCACACCAACAACATACTCAAAGATCACAAACATCAGAGATCAAACAGGGAACCAATTGAACAAATTACAACTTTAGGGACCAAATTGTAAATTCTGATAAATATGAGGACTTAGTCCAAATTAAAGTTACCATCTTGAAATTAATCAGGTTTCATGCCTCTCTGCCAAATTTCAGCTCAAACGGACATCCCAAGCTCATACAATTGAACAATCAAGATTCAGGACCAAAACGTAAACAAAACAAAACATATAAAGATACTTTTAACCGAATTAACGGTCAGGTATCGATACGCCTGGTGTCGTATCGATACGCGGGGAAGGCAGTAACCAAACTCCAGAGATGGTATCGATACGAAATCTCGCGTTTCGATACGGCATTCATACTTAACCCAGACGAGTATCGATACCCACACAACCGTACTGATACGCCTGGGCAGAATTTGCATATTTGGCTCAGGCGTATCGATACGCAAGCCCGAGTACCGATACCCCTGCCTGAATTCGACTCAAAACCAACATCATTCATGCAGCAAACTTCAATTTAACAACACCAAATCATACCACATAGCCAACCAACATGCAAGGACCATAATTGCATCACCAATTCAACATAAAACCATCGTATATGAAAAGCCCCAATTTAAATGGCATGCTTCCTACTTAAGCTAACCATTCATGCATAAACCTTCATAACCAAGCAATATAAAGCCAAATATAAAACCAGCAACCACAACAACATTTAGCATACTTAGGGAGTCTCAAACACCTCCCAAAACATATACATTGGTCCCCCATTGCCAAATCAACCAAAAGCTAAAAGTGTTTATAAAACCTTCATACATTGAGCTTTACTTGAACTTGATTGCTTGCCCTTTCTTGCTGCCCCTCAAGGTACTCTAATGCTCTGCATTATTGAATTAAGAAAACGAGAGAGCGTAAGCAAAAGCTTAGTGAGGAGTGCTCTTTAAAAACCATTCAATAATGCAATTTAAAACATTTACAACCATGCTTATAATCAACCTTTGTACATGCTCAAAGCATACTTTAAATCAAGCAATCCCATGCTTCAAAATAACATTTAAACAAGCATCCCATGCTTCAACATAATCATTATAACAAGCATCTCATGCTTCATAATATACTTAACATGTCATATTGGCTCAAGTGATACATTTCATTTATAAAACAAGTTCAACAACTTTCCCAAGGACTTTTAAACACCTTGGCCCCAAGGACTTTTAAACACCTTGGCCATGGACTTTTAAACACCATGAATGAGGACCACACAAGGACTTTTAACCACCTTTGTGTCCAATGCTTGAATCACCCCAAGGACTTTTAAACACCTTGGCCCCAAGGACTTTTAAACACCTTGGCCCCATGGACTTTTAAACACCATGGAAAGGAGCACCTAAGGACTTTTAACCACCTTAGTGTCCGCAACAAGACTCATCCAAGGACTTTTAACCACCTTGATGATCTTAAGTAACAAGGCTCACTCAAGGACTTTTAACCACCTTAGTGACCTTCACTTTTATAAAACATCACTTGCCAACATACATATTTTTCATCATATAATCCTCTGTTTTAAAGCATTAAACCAAGCCATTTCATCATGCATTTCAAAGCATCAAACCCACATTATTTCAATGTATAAAAACAAGGAACTCCTACCTAGAGTTACCTTCAACACATGGCTTAAAACTTCAGCAAATATCATGCTAAAACATGCTTTCAAAACAGTAATTAAAACATGCAAATCATCATTTTGCATCACATCAAAATCATGGCCACCACTAGAGAGTAAATCCGAAAACTTACACTTGAGCTTAGCAAAGTTGTTTAGACTTAAACTAAGCCCCCAAAACCTTCAAACCTTGGTTTTAAAGCTAAAAATCCAATTTCCACAAATGCACTCACCGATTTCCACTTTGCTTCAAGCCAAAGCACCAAATCAAGCTTCCGGATCAACCAAACTTGGATCCAAAGATGCCTCCCCTGTTTCAACACATCAAAGCAGAGGATTAATGCATCATCATGCATTAATTGCTTCAATGAAAGCACCTAAACTCGCTGCTCTCATCCAACCTCCATTTTCGGCCACCAAACACAACCGGAAATGCATCCAAAACACTTCTAAACAAAGCCCAGCCATAAACCAGCAAATCCACACTTCCATTAACATCATATAACATCTAAAAACAACCTACAAACATCCTTATACCTCCAGCAACAACAGATCACCAAGATCACCTCAAAAACTACCTTAAAACACAAGCTAAACTTAGGAAACTCAACCTATCCGGGATTGCATCAATCAAAACTCAATTCCTTATCAATTTAGAGATCATTTAACATCAAAAACACCTCTCAAAACACAGATCAATCAGATCTAACGAAAATCATCAAAAATCTTGCATAATTAGCCAAGATCCATTTCAACACTTTAAAACCTTTAATTAAACATCAATTTAGGATTGAAAACTTAGGAATTTCAGTAAAGAACTTGAAGTTCAGAGGAGAAGGACGTTCTTACCTCCAAACTTGAGTTTCTCCTCTTTTTGGAATGAAAAACCTTGATGAAACTTGTAGCAATTGAAGAGGTTTTGAAGATACAATGATTAGCAATCAAATGAGAGTTGAAAGGAGGATTTTAGATGAGAAAATCAGAATCAAATCTCTGGAAATGGAGTGTTTGGGTTGAGAGAAAAAGAGAGAAAGAAAATAGAGAGTTGGTTATGAAAATGGCTAAATGAGATTTCCCTCCTTTTGTTTTACTTTAAAAAAAATCAGAATTGTAACTCAAAATATCTTAGAAAAATCTGGAGAAACTCCCTTTGGGTAAATAGCTCCTTAAAGATTCAAAGTTTCAACCCTTTATAAAACAGCCACCAAACTTTCAAAAATTACATTTTGGTCACTAGCCAAAATGTCACACTTCCAAAACCCATTTTCCAAAATTGATTTCACAGTTCACTTAATTATATTAAAAGATTATTTTAGAACATTTTTCCATATTTTTAATGCAACCCAAACTAGGCTTTCCTAATTTAACCTCTTACGATTCGAACAACACTTTGACCGACCGGTCAACGCCCAAGACTTCTAAGCCCAAAACCGGGGCGTTACAACTCTCCCCCCCTTAAGAAATTTCGTCCTCGAAATTTACCTGAAGGAAAGAGATAAGGAAACTGCTTCAGCATGTCTTCCTTCCGCTCCCACGTGGCTTCCTCAACACCTCGATGCTTCCACAGCACCTTCACCAACTCAATGGTCTTGCCACGAAGAACTTTGCTACCTGAATCCAGAACCTTCACCGGTTCCTCATCATAGGTCAAATCCGGATTCAAAACCACATCCTCAACAGGCATCACATGCGAAGGATCGGATCTATACTTCCGGAGCATAGAAACATGGAACACATCATGAATCTTCTCCAGCTCTTGAGGTAACCTCAACCGATACGCAACAGGACCCACACGCTCAACAACCTCATACGGTCCAATGTATCTAGGGCTCAACTTACCCTTCCGACCAAACCTCATCACCTTCTTCCAAGGCGAAACCTTCAAGAAAACACGGTCACCCACCGCAAACTCTATCTCCTTACGCTTCAAATCCGCGTAAGATTTCTGCCGGTCAGAAGCAGCCTTCAACCGCTCACAAATGAGCTTCACCTTCTCGGTGGTTCCTTTCAACAAAGCCGGCATCGAAACCAACTTTTGACCAGTTTCAGCCCAACAAAGAGGAGTCCTACACTTCCTCCCATACAGAGCCTCATAAGGTGCCATCTGTATACTCGCCTGATAACTATTGTTATAAGCGAACTCAACCAAAGGCAGATGCTTCTCCCAAGAACCTTGGAACTCTATCACGCAGCATCTCAACATATCCTCCAAGATCTGAATAAATCGCTCAGACTGACCATCCGACTGAGGATGATAGGATGTACTGAAATGCAACCTTGTACCCAGAGCTTGATGCAAACACTGCCAGAAACGCGATGTGAACCTCGGATCCCTATCCGACACGATCGACTTAGGCACACCATGCAGCCTCACAATCTCAGCAATGTACAGCTCTGCCAGCTTATCCAAAGAAAACGTAGTATGCACAGGCAAGAAATGCGCACACTTCGTCAAGCGATCCACAATCACCCAAACAGAATTCTTCTTTGATGGAGACAAAGGTAAACCAGATACAAAATCCATGGTAACCCTCTCCCACTTCCATTCAGGGATTTTCAACGGTTGCAACAAACCAGAAGGAACCTGATGCTCAGCTTTAACTCGCTGACACACCAAACACTTGCTCACAAACTCTGCAACATCCTTCTTCAAACCCACCCAATAGTACTCATCACGAAGATCATGATACATCTTAGTACTACCAGGGTGCATAGCA
Organism: Hibiscus tridactylites; assembly: GCA_958450335.1. NCBI lineage: Eukaryota > Viridiplantae > Streptophyta > Magnoliopsida > Malvales > Malvaceae > Hibiscus > Hibiscus tridactylites. Next base: position 69,990,883 of record OY288277.1, read on the forward strand.
AAAGGACTACTATGACCTTCAGTCAGAATAGCACGCCTCAACTCAGCATCAGCAGGCACTACTATTCGACTCCCAAAACACAACACTCCATCCTCATTAAAGCAGAAATCCGAAGGTCTACCCTCCGCGATATCCTGAACATGAGACACCAAGGAATCATCCAACAACTGCTTATCCTTGATCAACTGAACCAACGATGGTTTCACCTGCAACTCAGCAACAAGACCACCATCTCGCGATATACTCAAGCTAGCAAACATAGCTCTCAGCTCAACAGCTACCTTCCTACTCAAGGCATCCGCAACAACATTAGCCTTTCCAGGATGATACTCTATCGTCAGATCATAATCCTTGAGCAACTCCAACCAACGCCGCTGCCTAAGATTCAACTCCTTCTGAGACATCAGATACCTCAAACTCTTGTGATCCGTGTACACAGTACACTTCTCACCATACAGATAATGCCTCCAGATCTTCAGAGCAAAAACCACTGCAGCCAGCTCTATATCATGCGTAGGATAATTGCGCTCATGCACCTTCAACTGCCGCGACGCATAAGCCACAACCTTACCCTCTTGCATCATCACACACCCCAAACCAACATAGGATGCATCACTGTAAACCACAAACTCTTTCCCTGATTCAGGCTGAATCAAGATAGGAGCTTGAGTCAAAGCTACCTTCAGCTTCTCAAAAGCCTGCTGTCTCGCTTCTGTCCACTCATACTTAACATCTTTCTGCAACAACTTCGTCAAAGGAGCAGCAATCTTGGAAAAACCATCCACAAACCTTCGGTAGTATCCTGCCAAACCAAGGAAACTACGAACCTCCTGCACAGACTTAGGAACTTTCCAGTTCATCACCGCTTCAATCTTCTGAGGATCGACACGAATCCCCTCAGCTGAGACCACATGCCCAAGAAACACCACCTCCCTAAGCCAGAACTCGCACTTGCTCAGCTTAGCATAAAGCTGATTCTCCAACAAAGCCTGCAGCACAATCCTCAAATGCTCTTCGTGCTCCTCCTCAGTACGCGAGTACACAAGGATATCATCAATGAACACCACAACGAACTTATCCAGGTATTCATGAAACACACGATTCATCATGTCCATGAAAGCAGCAGGAGCATTTGTCAAACCAAACGGCATCACAAGAAACTCATAATGCCCATACCTTGTTCTGAAAGCTGTCTTAGGCACATCCACATCCTTCACCTTCAACTGATAATACCCTGACCTCAAGTCAATCTTAGAGAACACAACAGCTCCCCGAAATTGATCAAAGAGATCATCAATCCTCGGCAAAGGATACCGATTCTTGATAGTCAACTTGTTCAGCTGACGGTAATCAATGCACATCCTCATCGTGCCATCTTTCTTCTTCACAAACAAGACAGGAGCACCCCAAGGCGACACACTCGGCCGAATGAAACCACGATCAAGCAACTCTTGCAACTGCGTCTTCAGCTCCTTTAGCTCCTTAGGTGCCATTCTATAGGGAGTAATGGACACAGGAGTTGTATTCTCATACAGCTCAATTCCAAACTCCACCTCGCGATTAGGAGGTAAACCAGGCAACTCCTCAGGAAAAACACCATGAAACTCTTTCACAACCTTGATATCCTGCACCCTCAACTCCTTAGAGCTAGGATTCATCACAAAAGCCAGATAAGCTTCACAACCCTGCCTCAGCATCCTACTCGCCTCCAAGGTAGAAACAACATTGGCAAGAAACTTCACATTCTCGCCAACTACAACAACTTCATAATCATCCGCCAGCTTAAGCGAAACCCGCTTATTCTCACAATCCACAACAGCACGATGCTCAGCAAGCCAATCCATACCAAGGATCACATCAAAACCATAAAAGGGCAACTCCATAAGATCAACATGAAAGACATGCTCTTGAACAACCAAAGGACACCTTCTATAAAGCTTACGAGTCACAATAGTTTCACCAAAAGAACTAGTGACACGAACACCAACATCCAAAGACTCAACAGGCAAACCAAGCAATTCAGCATGCCCACGCAAAATGTATGAATGCGTAGATCCAGAATCAATCAAAGAAAGCAATGACAAGGATTGCAAAGTAAAGGTACCTGCAATCACATCTGCATCATTCCTTCCCTCGCACTGAGCATACACTCTCGCCTGGCCTCCACCCTCAGGTTGAATAGCCACCACATGAGCTACTCCACGACCACCTTCCTCACGCCTCTGGAAATTACCACGGCCGCGCCCACGACCTCTCTGCGGTGCAGCAACAACAGGAGCACGCTCTTGTCCACCAGCCATCCTCGGACAATCTCGCCTCAAGTGGTCAGCAGAACCACAATTCCAGCACTCATAACCAGCTGCTGCAACAGGAACTTGCACCTCCCTCCCAGCACGAGGACAGTCACGCTTCAAGTGACCACGTGAACCACAAATCCAACAAGCACTAGGGTCAGCTCTAGCATTGCCACCCCTAGCAGGTGCACCTCCACCTCTCTTAGCTGAGGACTGAAACCTCCGATCACGTCCCCTCTTGTTCCGTCCACCTCCGGAACTATACTCAGCAGCTCTCTTCCCAGAACTCGCTCCAGCACCCTTCGCAGACAAACTCAGATTCATCTCAATGTCCTTTGCTCGGCCCACTAACACATCAAAATCATCATACTCAGTGGCCAGCACATACATCTTTACTTCCGTTATGAGACCATAACGAAACCTCTCGCACCTTTCCCGCTCATCAGGAATCAGCTCCGGTGCGTACTGACTGAGTCGCACAAACTGCACCTCATACTCAGCCACACTCATGCTCCCTTGGGTCAGAGTCATGAATTCACGCTTTTTCTCATCCAGATATCTCACTCCCAGATATCTCCTCTTGAACGCATTCTGAAAGAATGTCCAAGTGATGTCAGCTTCAGCCATACCAGAGATTGTGGTCGTCCACCACGTATAAGCATCGCCTTGCAGCAAAGACACCACACATCCCAGCTTTTGCACATCCGTGCAGCTCATCTGCCCCAAGATACGCTTGGTACTCTCTAGCCAAGCTTCCGACCTCTCAGCTGACATACCCCTAAACTCAATCCCACCAAGACTGCGCAGACGCTCTAAGGGTAATCTAGCTCCAGCATCTCCCTGATGCCCAGCTCCTTGAGCTCCAGCTACTGCTGCTCGAAAAGCACCCGCAATAGCTTGCACCAGCACCGACATATCAGGCATCGCTTGCCCCTGACCAACCTCAGGTCCTGCAGCTCTAGCACCAGCTGCCTCAGCTCCAGCTTTTTCCCTCTCCGTACCACCACCACCAGGCGGAGGAGGAGGTAACACAGCACTACCCGTATTCTCTTCATTCACATTCCCTTCCGGAGTCGTAGCTCTCACGCTACTCCTTAACTCTCTACGTGGTGCCATACTTTTACCATGCATAACAATACAAATAAAACAAAGTCAGGACCAGCAAGGTAAGCAATTCCAAGTATTCAAGCTCAATTTCTTTCAAAATCAACATCATTTCTTTAGCTTTTGTTTGGCAATGGGTACCCTCATCATGCATCATCACAGCACACATCTCAATTGCATCAACATCACAAGCCACTGAACATGCTTTCATACAACAAGCATACAAGCCAAACATACTTCAATCATGCATACAAACATTCCCAATTACTCGAGAACTCAGCTCTGATACCACCAAATGTAACCCCCTTAACCCGGCCTAGACGGTTGACCCGAGTTAAGAAAGTCACACGGGGAAAACCAAAGTCAACCCGAAAGTCAACCTTGATTAACGACCCTTTTTTTTCTTTTTAATCTTATCTAGATGCACATTAACCCTAATTGTGATCACACCAACAACATACTCAAAGATCACAAACATCAGAGATCAAACAGGGACCCAATTGAACAAATTACAACTTTAGGGACCAAATTGTAAATTCTGATAAATATGAGGACTTAGTCCAAATTAAAGTTACCATCTTGAAATTAATCAGGTTTCATGCATCTCTGCCAAATTTCAGCTCAAACGGACATCCCAAGCTCATACAATTGAACAATCAAGATTCAGGACCAAAACGTAAACAAAACAAAACATATAAAGATACTTTTAACCGAATTAACGGTCAGGTATCGATACGCCTGGTGTCGTATCGATACGCGGGGAAGGCAGTAACCAAACTCCAGAGATGGTATCGATACGAAATCCCGCGTTTCGATACGGCATTCATACTTAACCCAGACGAGTATCGATACCCACACAACCGTACCGATACGCCTGGGCAGAATTTGCATATTTGGCTCAGGCGTATCGATACGCAAGCCCGAGTACCGATACCCCTGCCCGAATTCGACTCAAAACCAACATCATTCATGCAGCAAACTTCAATTTAACAACACCAAATCATACCACATAGCCAACCAACATGCAAGGACCATAATTGCATCACCAATTCAACATAAAACCATCGTATATGAAAAGCCCCAATTTAAATGGCATGCTTCCTACTTAAGCTAACCATTCATGCATAAACCTTCATAACCAAGCAATATAAAGCCAAATATAAAACCAGCAACCACAACAACATTTAGCATACTTAGGGAGTCTCAAACACCTCCCAAAACATATACATTGGTCCCCCATTGCCAAATCAACCAAAAGCTAAAAGTGTTTATAAAACCTTCATACATTGAGCTTTACTTGAACTTGATTGCTTGCCCTTTCTTGCTGCCCCTCAAGGTACTCTAATGCTCTGCATTATTGAATTAAGAAAACGAGAGAGCGTAAGCAAAAGCTTAGTGAGGAGTGCTCTTTAAAAACCATTCAATAATGCAATTTAAAACATTTACAACCATGCTTATAATCAACCTTTGTACATGCTCAAAGCATACTTTAAATCAAGCAATCCCATGCTTCAAAATAACATTTAAACAAGCATCCCATGCTTCAACATAATCATTATAACAAGCATCTCATGCTTCATAATATACTTAACATGTCATATTGGCTCAAGTGATACATTTCATTTATAAAACAAGTTCAACAACTTTCCCAAGGACTTTTAAACACCTTGGCCCCAAGGACTTTTAAACACCTTGGCCATGGACTTTTAAACACCATGAATGAGGACCACACAAGGACTTTTAACCACCTTTGTGTCCAATTCTTGAATCACCCCAAGGACTTTTAAACACCTTGGCCCCAAGGACTTTTAAACACCTTGGCCCCATGGACTTTTAAACACCATGGAAAGGAGCACCTAAGGACTTTTAACCACCTTAGTGTCCGCAACAAGACTCATCCAAGGACTTTTAACCACCTTGATGATCTTAAGTAACAAGGCTCACTCAAGGACTTTTAACCACCTTAGTGACCTTCACTTTTATAAAACATCACTTGCCAACATACATATTTTTCATCATATAATCCTCTGTTTTAAAGCATTAAACCAAGCCATTTCATCATGCATTTCAAAGCATCAAACCCACATTATTTCAATGTATAAAAACAAGGAACTCCTACCTAGAGTTACCTTCAACACATGGCTTAAAACATCGGCAAATATCATGCTAAAACATGCTTTCAAAACAGTAATTAAAACATGCAAATCATCATTTTGCATCACATCAAAATCATGCCCACCACTAGAGAGTAAATCCGAAAACTTACACTTGAGCTTAGCAAAGTTGTTTAGACTTAAACTAAGCCCCCAAAACCTTCAAACCTTGGTTTTAAAGCTGAAAATCCAATTTCCACAAATGCACTCACCGATTTCCACTTTGCTTCAAGCCAAAGCACCAAATCAAGCTTCCGGATCAACCAAACTTGGATCCAAAGATGCCTCCCCTGTTTCAACACATCAAAGCAGAGGATTAATGCATCATCATGCATTAATTGCTTCAATGAAAGCACCTAAACTCGCTGCTCTCATCCAACCTCCATTTTCGGCCACCAAACACAACCGGAAATGCATCCAAAACACTTCTAAACAAAGCCCAGCCATAAACCAGCAAATCCACACTTCCATTAACATCATATAACATCTAAAAACAACCTACAAACATCCTTATACCTCCAGCAACAACAGATCACCAAGATCACCTCAAAAACTACCTTAAAACACAAGCTAAACTTAGGAAACTCAACCTATCCGGGATTGCATCAATCAAAACTCAATTCCTTATCAATTTAGAGATCATTTAACATCAAAAACACCTCTCAAAACACAGATCAATCAGATCTAACGAAAATCATCAAAAATCATCAAAATCTTGCATAATTAGCCAAGATCCATTTCAACACTTTAAAACCTTTAATTAAACATCAATTTAGGATTGAAAACTTAGGAATTTCAGTAAAGAACTTGAAGTTCAGAGGAGAAGGACGTTCTTACCTCCAAACTTGAGTTTCTCCTCTTTTTGGAATGAAAAACCTTGATGAAACTTGTAGCAATTGAAGAGGTTTTGAAGATACAAAGATTAGCAATCAAATGAGAGTTGAAAGGAGGATTTTAGATGAGAAAATCAGAATCAAATCTCTGGAAATGGAGTGTTTGGGTTGAGAGAAAAAGAGAGAAAGAAAATAGAGAGTTGGTTATGAAAATGGCTAAATGAGATTTCCCTCCTTTTGTTTTACTTTAAAAAAAATCAGAATTGTAACTCAAAATATCTTAGAAAAATCTGGAGAAACTCCCTTTGGGTAAATAGCTCCTTAAAGATTCAAAGTTTCAACCCTTTATAAAACAGCCACCAAACTTTCAAAAATTACATTTTGGTCACTAGCCAAAATGTCACACTTCCAAAACCCATTTTCCAAAATTGATTTCACAGTTCACTTAATTATATTAAAAGATGATTTTAGAACATTTTTCCATATTTTTAATGCAACCCGAACTAGGCTTTCCTAATTTAACCTCTTACGATTCGAACAGCACTTTGACCGACCGGTCAACGCCCAAGACTTCTAAGCCCAAAACCGGGGCGTTACAGCACCTTCGAACATATTGCTTTGATCTGGGGACATCTAATTTCTATTGATGAAAAAGGGGCTAAGCCATGTTCATTCTCAAGAGCATGCTTTCAAGTTTTAACCAACATATTAGATCGCATAAACGAGGGAAGTTATGCTGGAAGTAGAATCGGTAAAATTTAAAGTGTGTGTGGCCGAAATTGAACCAACATTCTCTCTGAGCTCAATCTGGTTGGAGGAGGACGACTCTTCTAGGAGCTTTTCCGCAGGTGAAGATCTCTCGCCGGAAAAGGGTGATATAGACCTTGGGTGATTAATAGCTGGAATGTTGGTTTTTTCTTTCTCCAATCTTATAACACATATATTATTATTAGTATTGCATATCACAAGTATATGCTTGGCTCAATGGCAAACTTGCACACTACTTTCTTAAGGTCCCAGGTTTGATTCCTACCAAGGGTAGTTACTTGGTTTTCATTTTTCCTACTCCAACCAGGGTGGCACGTGTCACCACCTGATTGGAGGGGAGAAATTAATTAATTAAATTAAATAAAAATAATTAAAATCCCCCAATAAGGTGGTGACACGTGTTACCACCTAATTAAAATAAATAAATTTTTATTAGATTAAAATTAGGATCAAATTGATAGATTGTATAGATAAAGGGGACCAAATTTGTAATTATACCAATTATTTTAACAGCCCCGTCAACTTTTCTGTGTTTTTAACGGCAGGTGGCTACATTGAAACCAATTAAATAGTTATGTGGTATATTTAACACAATTTAAAATATAGTGGTCAAATCGACACCAACCCCATAGTTCGGTGGTCATTAGTATAGATTACCCATATATATATATTGAAATCATAATATGAGTTGAATTATGATTACAAAGGCTATATAAAGGCATAAAAGATATAGCAATTATTAATTCTTTTCGGAAAAACCCTTTAAATAGTTTAAAGTTTTTTATGTGCCCGTTTCAACTGGGTCAACTACGTAGAGGTCGGAGCGTTATCGTTGCAGCTTAAGAATCGATATCGTGATTGGATATCTATCACCTCCAAATTCAGAATTCCATATTTTAAACAAGTAATTCTTCACCCTTATTCACCAAGATTCGCTCCTCATACATGTATCTCTAGTGGTAAGCGCCATATAAGTTTTCCGTTGCGCCATGGGGTGTACCGGCGTGACCCAACATATCGGTACCCCTTTGTGAAAGATATCCTTCTTCAGGCGAATTGCAAAGGGGGTATCGGTGTGACTAGGGCGTATCGGTACCACTATTCTATTGAAAATTTCAATAGTGTTTTTGGGTATTGGTACGCTTGGGGCGTATCGATACTTATGAGGGTATCGATACATGGCCCCATTTATTGGTACCATGTGTCTATTAAACCCTGCAGTATGCATGCAGGGTACCGATACTCATAGGTGAGTATGAGTATCGATTTCCACAGAGGTGTATTGATACCAATCTGCCCAAGAAACTTCGTTTTGAGTTTGAGAGTTCTATAATTCGAGGACAATGGTCCAATGGGTCTTCTAAGGGGAAAAATGAATAGTAAAGTTGAAAAATTGAGTTTCTAACTCGGTATGTGTTTTAAATGGTTAATGACTTGGTAATTAAAAAGGGGAATTGCTTGTATTAGCAAACCTTTGGGATCCTTGGTGGATCATGTGTGGACGTGCCAAGTAAGGGCACTTGTATGACTGAGTCATCTTGGTTGGTGGGATCCAAATACCCAGTGAGATTGTTGCAACACACGTTGAGGAGATTTCAAATGTACGTTATGAGGCTGTGTGACATCGAGCCTCATCCGATGATACTCGCTGAGAGATTCCGTGTATGAGTGTACGTTCCCGAGGCTGTGTGACACCGGACCTCACTCAAGGTTTGTTGGTATGATGTATGTATGCTATGTGAGATATTATATCCTTGCTTGCTATGTGTTTAAACGGTTCTGGTAGTGCCATCGCATATCTTACCATGATATCATATTTGTAGCTTGCTCTTACTTATGATTTGTGTGAAGAATGGTTGAGTGAAAGTGTGTCCACTGAGCTTCGTTAGCTCAGTGTTCGGAATTGTTGTTTTCGTTCGCATGTTAGTAGGTTGGCGTGCATCGTTGGAGCACCATCGGAGTAGGATCTCAACATCGACTTGTGTCTGAGTAAAATACTTAGACTTATTTGGGGCTATGTATTCATAGGACTCTATGTTGTATTGTAACTCATATTTTAGATTTAAACTTATGTGTTGAATGCTTTAAAAATTATGTATTTTAAGTGGATCTCCTCCTACAACGTTTTAATTAGTTTATCAACTTGAAATGTTTAAACTTAACGGATTTTATGAAATGGAAGCGTTAGGCTAAATTTAGTTGTGAAATTTTATACGGTTCGGTTTGGGATGTTACAAATCTCAAATCAATAATTTTACCTATCTTTTTTAATTGCATCAATTTAGTCCTCGTAGTCTTCTAAATCAAAAATTTTGCCCCCTTTTTTAATTTCATCGATTTAAGCCTCGAACTCATTAATTATATCAATATTATCCTTTTACTGTCATTGACGAACAAACTTGTTAAATTCTATGCATGTGATTGATATTTGCTTCCACATCAATCTCACCCTCAAACTACATGAGCAAAACTAACCCTTATGTATTTTTTATACAATATTTAAAAAACGTATAATTTTCAAATCCCTAAATTAAAGATAATTTATTGTCTCCAGAAAGGGACTAATTGATTCAATATATCAGTTTGAAACTTGATATGATAATTTTTCATCTTCCGGCTCAAGCAAAAGCGAATCAAATAAAGTGGATACAAACGGATACCGATAAAATAAATCTATATGTTATCCCCATAATATATATGAATGATTCCCTATGTTACTTTTATTACAATATTTTTAAACAAGTTCCTGAATAGCAAGCTTAAAGATTTTCTTATTGATGATATCGATATTGATGATAGTGACGATATTGATGCTAGTGACTCTATTAACCACAACAATTCTTAGTTAGAATGGGATTTCAACTCAACACCTTTTGAGATTTTGAGAAGAGTTGCTCTTTGAAGAGCACAATACAATGAAAGTTGTAAGCTGTGTCCGGTGAGAGCTATTGTCTATCGTTGGCCTCTATGGTAGAATCAGTTGGGAGTGATATTATTAACCGGGCTAACCTTGGTATGGAAGTTATGCATGAACGTAATGCTCATAACTTCCTTCTAGACCTAGTTTCTATTGAAGCTCCATCTACAAATAGACAAGACTTTGGTTTGTCGAGTATGTAAATTTAATTGATTTAGATTATCGAGTATATAAACTTAATCGAGTGTATAAAATATTTTAAGACTTGATTAATTTTTTTTAAAGTTCAAGAGTTTAAGACATCCTTAAACCTTTTATTTATGACTGAATTAGTTATATTTTGTAAACATTAATGAAAAAAAAAAAGAAAAAAGTCCAAAATAATCCGGAGTCCTCGGAAAGCTGTCGTAGAGAAAGCAAACTAAGAGAAGAGCTATGTACACGGAATTTCCTTTCATGGATTTATTATCCAAATAGGCATTTTTAATATTATTTATGGAATTAACGTCTAAAAGTAATTATTTACGAAATGATAATTCTACAATAAACGTTATGTGCCGCTACGTACAACTAATATTTTAATTATTTTTGAAACCATAAGACTAAGAGCGTTATTATTTCCTTTTTGAATAAAATCTAAAAAATATTTTTTATATTATTTTTTTCAAATTTTTTTGAGTAAAGTACACAAATGATAACTGAATTTTGGTAGATTATTCAATTTGATAACCAAACTTCAATTGATTCAATATTATCATTAAACTTTCGGTTTTGCTTCAAATTGGTCACTGAACCGTTAAAAGAGTGATGTGGCAGTTACGATATTTTGTATGATAACACATTTAGTCCTCCACATTTTCACATTAAAACTATTTTGTCCTAATTAGAAAAATAATAAATTTAACCCTCATTATTTACACATTATTTCAATTTCAACATGTTTTAATTAATAATAATTTAACCCTAAACCTTAAAAATCTAAACTCAAAACACAAAATCCTAAACTATATTGAAATATTTTCAAGTATTTTTTGTCCCAATTTTATGTGTTTAAGCTCTTTTTAATTTTTTTTTAAATTTAAGAGTTATACATAAATATAAAAAATTCTATTATATAAAAAATTAAACATCAACTTAGTTAGAGTATTATTTTTGGGTTTTGCTATTGACAACTTTAGGGGTGTAAATGAGAACTACATAGATTTCAATTATTAATGTTTAGTGTAAAATTCAGAAATGGTCACTAAACTTTGATACATTATTCAATTTGGTAACTAAATTTTCAATTGCTCAAATGTTACCATTAAACTTTTAGTTTTGCTCTAATTTGGTCACTTATATTGTTAACAGCCGTTAAAAGGATGATGTAATAGTTAAAATATTTTTGTATAATAACACCTTTAGTCTTTCATGTTTGTACATTCAAACAATATAGTCATAATTTGAAAGAAACAATAAATTTAAGCCTCATTATTTAGACATTATTTCAATTTGGACCTATTTTTAATTAAAAATAATTTAACCCTATATCTTAAACTTAGAACCTAAACCCTCAAATCAAAACTTTAAACCCTAAACAAGAAAGTAACCCCAATATACCGAAACAATTTCCCAGACATTGCAAGCAAAAAAGGTCACATTTTCTTTGTTTTTTCGGTTGTCTTCTTCCTCCCAGGTAAGAATTATCTATCTCTTGCTCTATTTTTTTGTTTATTTGAATTCATTCCTTTTTTTGTTTGATTTTTAATGAAAAAAAGGATATTTATAGATGCTTTCAGTTTTTTGGTAATATTTGTTGGTTTTTCTTTGATTTTATGCTAAAAAATATTGATTTGAATTGCTGGAAATATTATCTCTATTACTGCCTTACTGGAAAAAAAATATTATCTCTATTTGCTGGGTTTTTTTTTTCAATGTATGCTTTACTATGTTCCTTTTCATGATCTGCATTTTCTTGATTTTCTAATGTTTTCTATGGCAATAGATCTGTTGATGATTTTCTGGTGTGGTTTAAACCCATGATCCCTTGGTTGAAAGAGTCAAAGCTTAACCACTAGACCAACTACTCCTTTGTGATGTAAACTGCATCATTATATATATATATATATGAAGTCATTGCTAGGAAAAGAAGAAGAGAAATGTTTAAGAGGAGACTCGAACATGAGTCACATGAGATATATAAAAATAAGCATATCAAATATTCGATTTAAATTAAAAGAAATTTGATTTTGAAAAATATTCGGATATTTAATTTAAAAATATTAAATCGGACTTTTAAAATATTTGAATACTTTTTAAAATTAAATTTATTTTCTTTTAAATCAAATATTTTTTAAAAAAAATTAATATTTAGTATTTTAATAAATATTCAATTTAATTTAAATATGATTATTCGAATTTCTTGTCTTTTAAATCGAATACTTTTTAAAATCGAATATTTAATAATTTCATATTTTAATTAAATCTAATATATTTGATTTAGTGATATGCATGTTTTTATGTATCTCATGTGACTCATGTTCGAGTCTCCTCTCAAACATTTTTTTCTTTTTTCCCAGCACCGAGTTCATTATAAGATATATATATAATGGTGCAGTTTACATCAATAAGGAGTAGTTGGCCTAGTAGTTAAGCCTTGGCTCTTTCAACTAATAGGTTATGGGTTCAAACCACACCATGCACATATTCATTTTTCTTAAATTTTCCTTTAACCAGGTGGTGACCAGATTGTAGGAAAATTATTAAATAAATTAAATTAAAAAATAAAATAAATTCATCCAACCGAGTGATGACATGTGTCATTATCTAATTAGTTTATTAAATTTATTTAATTACATTAAAATTAGGACCAAATTGATATAATAGGTAATTAATAGGGACTAAAAGTGTAATTATACAAAGTTTACTTTAACTGTCACGTCATCTTTCCGTTAGATTTTAACGGCCGGTGGTCACAATAGACCTATTTAAATAGTTGTGTGGTCAAATTTTAATTTTTTTAGTTGGATGGTCAAAATAGGTCGCGACCAATAGTTGCGTGGTCACTGGGTAGTTTACCCCTTTTTGTTTTGAGGTGTAAGGATAGATGGTAAAGGGAGGGACAGTTGGTCATAAGAGCAACTTTAGGAAGAGGGGTCATTAGGATCCAATTTTCATTCATTCAAATTCATGAGCATACAAACATCAATAACATAGGTTATTAAGACCTAGCAAATCAGGCTCAAAATATGCCTAGAAACATGAACAATGAAAACAGAGTCATCGAGACCTTTATAACAACGAGCATTGACAGTTCGAAACTTAGAGGGTAAGGGAACATTGCCGTATGCCTGAATCAAAAAAAGATCCACCAAACAGGATACTTGGTAACTGATACCAAGGGCACAGTCATGAAATTCAAGGGTCGGGATGACGAAGACGGCAAAGAATAAGCTACAAAGACCTTTAAAAAGTAGAAAACTCTCATCGATGCTAACGATGAAGGTTTTGGTACCAAAAAAAAGATCCCAAGGGAAAAAACAAGCCCTAAAAGCTGCGAAACAACCAGCCTCAATGTTAGAAGATGAAGAACCACATCAGTCGTAAGCCACATCTCCAGATCTGAGAACAAATTGAGCAAGCAAACAAGAACATAAAATTTGGAGAAAATGGAGGAGGGGAAAATGGTGGTCAACGAGAGCCCACCACCCGATCCTTCACCATCCAAGACACCGTGAATGGATCATCTTCCTTCACACAAAAACGAGCCTCGACCTGAACCATGGTCGAAAAAGAAGCAAAATTCTCAACAATTGGACCAAAGAAATAAATGAAACTAAAGTAATCAGAGCAGGAGAAAGAGAGATAAACAAGTAGCAAAGAAAAAGAATGAGGGGAGGAGGGAGTGGACCAGCCACCATTGGCCAGGAGAGGCGGCTGGCCCCAAACAAAGAAAACTAAAATTTTATTTTTTTTGCTTAAGAAAAATAGAGTGTTTTAAGGTTTGTCGTAATACTCCCTTTAAGGTAGATCGAAGTATGTGGACTCAAACGGTTGAGATAAAGATTATTTGGGGTATGTTTGGTTCTAGATAATAGAGTCCGTTTTAATTTTTATTTTTTTATAAAATAAAAAATGATGAAGAAAACGTGTTTAGTTGAAAAATAGAAAATAAATTTTAGAGAATGAAAACAAAATTAAGTGAAAATTTGAAAACAAAAAAAAATATTTTCATTGAAAAAGTTTTAGGAAAATAGAAAATATGAAATCAAGATGTTTTTAATTTTAGCTCGGATTCGAATCGTTCTAATACCATTTTTTAAAATTTTAATTTATTTAATCATATTTTATTTATTTATTTATTATTATTATTATTATAATTTTATTATTAACTATATTTCATTTTATTTATTTAATAATAATAATTTTTATTTCTATTTTGAAAAGCTATAAACCAAACATACTATTTTTATTTTTGAAAATAGCTTTCCATCTCTATTAACCAAACATGTTTCCTAATTTTTAAAAAACTGAAAATAAGAACAGAAAACAAAAACAACATAAAATATTTTCTAAAACGAAAACGGACTTTCAGATGATGAAAATAAATCTGAGGGTGATGCGGAGGAGTATTATTCTTCCTTAGATGACTGTGCATCAGAAGAGGTTTTTGGAACTTTTCTTAGAGTACTATATAATAATACTCACACCAGTGGCGGATCTAAAAATTTAAAAATGGGTCTAAAATAATTTTTTTTTCTAAAATGAGTATGCAAAAATATTTTTTCCTTTACACATTGAATTAATTTTTTTAAGAAAAGATTTACACCAGATTAAGCATGTTTTCGAAAAAATGGAGATGCAGCTTGTAACACCCGGGTTTGGGGGTCGGATGAAAATAATATTAAAATATTGTTTCGGGTTTCGGTTTTATAATTAAAATAATTAAATATTATTCTTGGTCTTCGTATTTTTCAAAGCAAACATTTTGTGTTGGACCAAATTGAATTGAAACTCAAATTTCATGAGTTTTAAAGTAAATGAGATTGCCATCTCATTAATGGCATTTTTGTAATAAAATGGTCTTCCAAATTAAAAATTCCCTTTTTGTTTATAACACAAGGGTAAACTAACCCAATGACCACCATACTATGGTAAATGTATTAAAATGACCACATTAAAAAAATCGACTCAATTAAGCCACCAAACTATTTAAATGGTATCATTGTGACCACCAGTCGTTAAAGGTTAACGGAAGGGTGACGTGTCAGTTAAAAAAACTAAGGGTATAATTACACATTTGGTCCTTATTACTTATACACTCTATCAATTTAGTCATAATTTTAATTTAATAAAATTAATTAATTATTTGGTGACATGTGTCACCACCTTATTGGAGGACTTTAATTATTTTTATTTAATTTAACCTGATTGGGGGAATGAAAAATCAAAGGCAAAGAAATGTCATTGTGGAGACTCAAACCTGGGTCTTTCAAAAGAAAATGAGACATACTTACCACTAGGCCAAACATGTTTTTGGGATATATGATAGAACGTTTAGTATATGTATTAATCTTTGCAGGGTAAAACTATAAGGGGTTCTTTTCTGCATTTATCCATTTTCTGCATTTGGAAGAAGATTCAGGATCAGATGATGAACACTGTAATAAGGGAAAATTCACACTATAATAAGAAAACAAAGCCTTGTTTTGTTTTGATATCCTCTCACTTCACAGACCGGAACAGGAAAACATGGGGATGCCCAGCAACAAAGATGTGCTTCACTATAAAAGAATTTCATCCTAAAGTACAATCCTTTTCTATCACTCAAATCAATACGAGATGAACACAACGATTCAAAAGTAAACCAGACCCGCCCCTCCGTATTCATCGTAAGTTCGGAAATCCAACGATTCAGTAACAAGTTCAATCGAGCATCATTGAGGCAATTTCAACGTAAGGTCGGACTGATTAAAGTCGACTCATAGTTGGCACCAATGGGTCATAAGAAACAATGGCAGATATCATAATGCTAAAACAAACTTCAGTCAACTGATGTTGCTCCATCATTCTTTACATTGTATCTTCATGTAAGTCAGTACTATGTCTTTACACCACATCACCTAATCTATGCGGAAAAAATCATTTTGCGGCCTTAGTGCCTCAATCATTAGATGAGGGTATACGACTAAACCGGTCATAAACAACGTGAACTGCAGAAATACAAAAACTAAAACAATTACGGGGTCTCGGCATTTGAAATCAGTCAGGTTAAAACATGTTTGGCCTGTTGTAAGAAGATTAATACATATATTAAACATTCTATCATATATTCCAAAAACATGTTTGGTCTAGCGGTAAGCTTGTTTCATTTCCTCTTGAAAGACCTATATTCAAGTCCCCACAATGACATTTCTTTGCCTTTGATTTTTCTTTCCCTCAATCAGGTGACACGTGTCATCACCTGATTGGAGGGGGAAATTAATTAATTAAATAAAAATAATTAAAGTCCTCAAATAAGGTGGTGACATGTGTCACCAAATAATTAATTTATTTTATTAAATTAAAATTAGGACTAAATTGATAGAGTGTATAAGTAATAAGGACCAAATGTGTAATTATACCCTTAGTTTTTTAAACTGCCACGTCACCCTTCCGTTAACCTTTAACGGCTGGTGGTCACATTGATACCATTTAAATAGTTTGGTGGCTTAATTGAGTCGATTTTTTTAATGTGGTCATTTTAATACATTTACCATAATATGGTGGTCATTGAGTTAGTTTACCCAAAACACAATTTGTCATCTTCTTCCCTATACATTTCTCCATTTTCACGACAAGGGGGGGGGGGGGGCTCCTCTCATTTCACTATTCCATCTCATATCTTCTTCATTTTGGGTCGGTTTTGAAAGGTAATCACATCTCCATCTTGCTCTCATCTTCCTCTATTTGAAAGTACCATTAGATTCCAATTTCATCCATGTTTTAGGAATTTGGGTTTTCATGGAAAAATGTTAAAGGTTGTGACTTTATGAGTTTTTATCAAAGCTATTGATTTAATATTGTTAGATATGTTGTTTATGAACCTTGAGGTCCAACATGTATGAATTTTAAAGTGTTTTATAAGAATTCCCGAATTTGGGTTTTGGTGGGGGTTTTAGGAGGGTTTTGAGTTGAGTTTTGGGTGTGTTCTATGTTGGAATTTGAGGGTTGATGTTAGGGTAATAGTTGGGGGCTGTTTTGGAAGCATTCTAGTGTGCTAAAAAGGTTGAAATCATGAGTTTTAGATTGGGTTTAAGGGCTGCCGAGTTTGATATTTTGGGGGTTGTTCTTGGCTTGGAATCTTGTGTTTATTGCTTGAATGGTGTTCCGGGTTGCTAAATTGTTGTATGAGCTTATTCGAGGTTATTTTTTTTTTGTGTTGAGATGGTTAGAAGCAAGAGAAGACAATGGATAAGCTTCGGGCTTGAATCCAGAAACTTGGATGCTTGGTAGGCTAGTCGGCTTGTGCTAAATGGAGTGGTCGGTGAGTGGTTATTGTTTTTAAATGGTTTTTAAATCTTGGTTCAAACATGTGAACCTAGGATGGGCTTGGTAAACCCACCTAGAGTTAGGATTAGAGTGGTAGTCTAATCCCAAGCTTTAATTAGAGACTTTGGTTGCACTCTTTAATGTTGTGAAAAGTTATGAATTGTGTTTAATATTGGCACTAGTATGCTTGGGTACAATGATCGATCATTAGGATGTTTAGTGTGCACACGAGAGTCAAATTCGCGCGTGGCCTTGGTGGCGTTAAGTCATCAAAGAGGAGTACGGGTTCGCCCGTAAATCTTTATATATATTAGTCGGTGATGAGTGGAATCTCATCGACGGGGCGTGAGGATGAGTGGAATCCCCTCCGCGAGAACCAGTGATGAGTGTAATCCCACCGAAGGTAATGGTTGAGTTGGAAGTGAGTTCCAACGTGTTATCCGCGTATTCGAGTCATAACTAGGTGTCAATATGAGACTATATATGTGCCAATATGATATGAAATGTGATTCCAATATGGATTGATATATGTTTTCGTTAATACATTGATTTATGTATCTTCGTGTGTTGAGCTTATGAGTTGTTGAGCATGGGATAATGTTGATTATATGTTCATGCATCATGATTACTTTTGGCTCTTGTCGATCGGAGGTAAGATCATGCATTTCATCTTGGTTGTTGCTCGTGCTTGTACCCTGCATTGTCGAAGGTTTGTTTTATGAGCTTACCCTCACTAAGATTTTATGCTTACGCTCCTTTTTGTTCGACAATGCAGATCAGTAGCTTGTGGGTGGCAAGGGCAAGGAAAAGCCTCCAAGTGTCGCTTTTGGTTAGCTCAAGTATGAACTTTAAATTGTAGATTGTAATAGTCAAGCAATGAGATAGGTGTTGTTGATTTGAGCTTTGACGTATGTTGATGTTGGCTTGGTTCTTGGATGCCTTGTTGATTTGTAAATCTTGCTTATGTTGCATGTCTTGAATGGTTATATGTTTTACTTCTAAGGCATGAACCTTTAAGTGCTAAGTATGTCCTCTTTATGGTAAATTGTGTGAATCCTCTAAGTGCATGATCCTTGTTCTTTTGAATGTCATGTATGTTGATATCTTGGTTGTATGAGGTTGTATGTATGTTGCTTGTGGCTGGGGAAGTCTTAAATTGCATCTAGAGTCGAGTCTTAAGTTGTTTTACTGAAATTTGGAGACTTACAGTGCAGGGCGTATCGATACGCCTAAGGGCCGTATCGATACGTTCTTGACCTTTAGGACTCAGTTTTGGCTTGGTGTATCGATACGCGGGTGTGTATCGATACACCCAAAGCTCACTGGAAATTCGAGATTTTGGTAAGACTTTGGCGTATCGATACGGGCTCTAGGCGTATCGGTACGGTGTTGTCTCGTTGACCGCGAGATGTTGACCGAGAAGGGTGTATCGATACGCCCAAGTGATGTATCGATACGGTCTCCATGAGTTAACTAAAGGCAGTTGACTTGGTCAAGGCGTATCGATACCCTTTGTAGGTGTATCGATACGGCCTGCTTAAAATGGAAAAATGGGCTGTTTTAAAGTGCTGTTTTGGTTGGTCGTTGTTTTATCGCTTGTGTTTCCGATGTCGTGTTTCACATAGGACTCAATAATGCATTTAGATAAGAATTAAATAAAAGAAATTTTCTAGGGTTGCTAACCGAGGTGGGACCTTAACGAGTTTCACATCAGTTTTCCCCGTGTAGCCTACTCGGACCGGTCAGCCGACCAGACCGGGATGAGGGGGTTACATTTGTTGGTATCAGAGCCTAAGGTTTCTGAGATCTTGGGCAGGTAAATGAGGTCAGTTTAATTTTTGTATTGTAATTTCTCGGTGTTTGCTTGCCATGTAAGCATGTTTGCTTGTTTATCAAGTATGCTTGATGTATGTTTGTTTGATCGTGTGTGTATGTTTCTTGAAGCATGTTGAGTAGATCCCCATTGCTTCTATTACATCGAAAAAAAGAGATTTTAAGTGAGAGAAACATACTTGAGCCACTTGGACCCTTTCCTTTGCTAACCCAGTTTGTATGTTAATTTTTTGTTGTTGTTGATTTATTGCTTTTGGGTAAGTTTGAGGCCAAGGCGTGGGCCGTGAATCGGTAAGTGGAAGCTGTGGTTTTTGAAAATGTGGATGATGTTGAAGGAGTTCATCGCTATAGTCAGAGAAGTATGGTTGCACTGGAGTTGAGGTACAATTTGTTTGTTTGAGTCAATGTGTATGTGGGTTGATTCTTGTTGGCGAGGGACGATGTGGTCGTTTCTGGTATTAGTTGGTAAAAAGAAGTGAAGACCGATGAGTGGGAGTCAGAGTGATATCGATGTTATAGTAGATAAGCCCTTGGTACAGTTTTGAGTTTGTCTCTTCTGATTGATTCTGAATCCGTACTTCTATATATTGTTAGCAAGCATGCATGGTTTGAATGTACCCGGTGAAGAGTCAGAGGTAGGTATGAGTACCTTAGTTCTTTTGGCGAGATCAAGGTAAGGGTCTCGTGTGAGTGATCTGAAATATAGGAATGTTAGTTGGTGATCGTTGGGGTTCGGCCTATGGTTTTAATACAAGACAGTCGGTCAGTATCTGTGAGTGGGGATCGAGTAGTGTGATTGGGCCAGTGTGCGTCTGAGTTGTTTTCCAGCAAGAAGGAGAGATGAAGTCGCTTCCGATATAGTAGAGCTGAGAAGGAAGTCTTGAGTTTTGACTCCAGATTGTTTAGTAGTGGGATATTTTGAGTCGTCAGGACCGATGTTATAGAACAAGTTCAAGCATGATTGTTTGTGTGTGATCAGAACTAAATTTTGAGGTTTCGAGATGCTCTAAGAACGGTTTTGAAGAGTTAGCTCATGTTTGAAGGACCAGCCTGAAGACAAGAGAACCAAAGACTATCAGTTGTGTACATGTGAAGTTGCAATTTCTGTGGATTCGTCCTTTTGTGTGAGCATGCAAAGAAATTAGACATATATGTTGAGACCTTAGATGTAGGGACGCATGTGACTAGACTTTTTGGTAAGATAGTGGTGGTCAAAAAGATGTACGGAAGATGTTTGTTGATGGTTCAGGGTTACGTGTTTCTAGTAGATGTGAAGTAATTGTCTTTTTGCGGTTTCGATGTAACTTTTGGCATGGTTTGGCTCGTAGAACACAAAGCTAGGGTATACTTTGAGACAAAGAGAGAGTTGCCTTGAAGCTGCAGATTTCTATGAGACTGTAGTGGTAGGTGAGGATGTGAACTTATTAAATGTTGATCCAGCTTTAGAGGTCAAAGATTGATTGAGTTCAGTTGACAAGCTTGCCTAGCAAAAGTGATGGATTCGATTTTTGAATGAGGATTAGACCGTAGAATGTTAGAATAGTTTGTGATTTTCCTAGAAGTGTTTGGAAGAATTGCCCAGTTTGTCTCTTGATAGGGAAGAAGAGTTTGTTATTGATATCGTCTTCGAGTTTGCTCCTGCGTTGATTTCTTTGTATCTTATGGTTCCCGAAAGAATTGAGAGTGTTGAAGAATCAACTACGAGATTTGTTAGACCGTAGATTCATTAGGCCTAGTAATCATCTTAGAGTACGACAGTGTAATTTGTGAAGAAGAGAGAAGACAATATGAGAATGTGTTTAGATTACAGGTAGTTGAAACAATTGACAGTGAACAATTAGTGTTCTTTTTTAGCGTTAGTGATTTGTTGATCAGTTGGGGTGTGCCCCAGTCTTTTCAAAGCTGAATTTGAGATCCGATTACTACCAGTTGAAAGTGAGAGAGGTTGATGTACCGAAGACAGCTTTCGGGGGCAAGATATGGTCACTTTGAGTTCTGGGTTATGTCGTTTTGTTTGACTAGTGTGTTAGCTACTATTATAGAGATGTCGAGCAGAATACTTCCTGAGCTCCTTGATTAGTTGTAGTAGTCCTCATAAATGATACATGGGTATATTCACGTGCCGAGGAAGATCCTGACAAGCTTTGGAGTTAGTGTTGTAGATCCTATTAGAGAACTAGTTGTGTGCCAAGTTGAGCAAACGTGAACTCCGAGTCAAGGAAAATGTTCTCCTAGGACATGTAGATTAACCGAGTGTATTAGAGTAAATCCTAAGTAGGCAGAAGAAGATGTGAGTTGGAAGAAATCGAAGACAGTGACATGTATTTATAGTTCCTTGGTCTAGCATTGTTACTATCGGAGGTTTGTAAATAGTCTTTCGAAGATAGCTGCTCCATTGACAAGTTGCTACATAAGAATGTTCAGTTTGTGTGGTTAGATGCGAGACAACGAGCCCTTGAGAAACCGAAAGAAACTTTGAAGAGAGCTTCGACCTTGATCCAGCCAATGTTAGAGAAAGATTTTGTGAACCACAGTGATGCATTACATGTAGGGTTAGGTTGCGTGCTTATGCAAGACAGAAGATTGTGGCCTATTCGTCGAGACAGTAGGAAGTACATGAAAAGAATTATCTGACACGAGACATAGAGTTTACTGCAGTTGTAATTGCTTCAAAGACTTAGAGACAAAGCTTGTATAGTAAGAAATGCACAATATATACTTATCATCAGAGCTTGAAAATATTTGACGACTTAGGAAGGGTTGAAACTTGAACAACATAAGTTGTTAGAACTGCTTGAAGACCGTAATCTCAAGTTTGAGTACCATCCGAAGAGAGTTAACATAGTAACTGATGCTTCGAGTTATATTTGTTGTTAGATTGTGTTGAGTGGATCGAAATATCAATATGAACCAAGAGGGGGTGAATTGGAAATTTAAAGTTTGTGTGGTGGAAATTGAAAATTAAAAAGATTGACAAGGGATTTTAGAGTGGTTCAAGTTCCAAATGAACTCTACATCCAATACCTTAGCTTCACTAAGGATTTGCAACAATTCCACTAATTGTTCTTCCCCTTTTCTAGGCTAAGAAGGCAACCCTTACAATTTCGGTTAAATTTTCTACCCAAAATTTAACCCAATCCTCACAACAAGGTAACAAAGAATTTGATGGCTAATAGAGTATCTCTCAATACAAATTGTAGCCCAATTACAAGCACTCAACCCAATTGAACAAGATAAGAATGAAAATTACAATTGGGGTTTCTAGACAATATGAGATTTTTTCACAATTGCTTGGATTTGATGTATGGATGTTTTCTTTTGGGATCAATAGTTGTTGCTGGAGCTTTTGGAGGTCCCTTTTATACCTTCTCATTGATTTCTAGCCGTTTGGGTGGTTGGGAACATAAATGGAGCCGTTGGAACCCTCTCTTACCACCATAAATGCACTTCTGCAGCTATCCGTATCGGTACACGGGTAACTGTATCGATACCTGTCTCAGAAAAGAAAGAGCCGTTGTGTGCAATAAATAAGGGGTATCGATACGTACGTAAGCGTATCGGTACGGGGTATCGAAACGGTAAAGGTCGTATCGATACCTTTTTCTCAACTTAACTCACTGTCGATTTCTGTATCGGTACGAGGGTTTGGCGTATCGATACGTGTCAACGACCATTTAAAATTTGGTTACCAACCAACTGACACCAACGGTCAAAATATTTAAACCGACTTGAATTTAAAAATTCATTAAACCCGTATCGATACGGATGGACCCGTATAGGTACGACATTCAAACTCTATAGACTTTAACAAAGGAGCTTATCTATACAGATTGAATCTGTTTCGATACGAGTTCCGACAGTAGCCAATTTTGTAAAAAAGGTATCGATACGGCTGGAAGCGTATCGATATGCCTGAACGATTTTCAATAGTTTGGCCTTGGAACACTTAGAAAATATTTTGAGTTTGAGTTTTCAAATCAGTTTTAAAGTGTTGGTGATTTAAAACTTATTAAGGGACTTATAAAACAATTTTAAGTTTTTCAAATTGATCCTTAAAGATTTAAGTATATCAAAATCAAACATGAGTTTTACAATCTCCCCCTTTTTGATATAACAAAACTAAAACTTAAAATTTTTTACATTTGAAAAACTTTACAAAGTTAACTCCCCCTTAATATAAGCTTGGTAATTTTTGAGTTGAAATCAAAATTTTTGAAGTGTTGTGAGCTAGTTTTCTCTCCCCCTTTTTGTTAGATCAAAAATATTGAGACAATAGATAAGTGCATAAACATAGGCAAAGGTATAAATAAGCAACATTAATATTATTGATCATAGCATCAAACTTAAAAATCCATACAAAAGCAGAAAATCAAAGCATAGGTTTAATATTAAACTTAGTCCTAAGAACATAAATCAAAGATGCATAAAAAAGAAAATCCTAAATGATATGCATGAGATGCAAGAAGAAACGTCTAGGCATCATCTTCGTTGTTTTCATCATCTTCATCATCAACTCCCATTGGATCATTGTCCCTCATGCTATTTCGCCACTCATCATGGAAAGCGGAGATGGAAATATTCAAATAATTATGACCACTTTCAAGAGATGTGAGGCGATTCTCCATGCTCGTCATCCTTGTATCAAAAGTAGTTTCAAGGGCGCTAAGACGATTTCCCATGTCCGTGCGCAACCCAGTAAATTGCTCATTGAGGTATGTCATGAGAGCATCCATGGAGGGTTGTGGAGCTTGAGGAGCTTGAGGTTCTTCAAATACGGCAGCGGCCTCGGGTGGTAGCTCGGCAAGACGTACTCATTCACCATTAAAGTATTGGAACTTTCCCCGTGAAAGAGATCGCTCATCAATGGGATCGGTAAGGGGAGTTGGGTAGTCAAAAGAGCAATCAATATCCTTTTTCACAAAGAAATAAATTAAAGCCGTACCGTATGTAAATGAGGTGACGAGGGAGGTTTGACGATGTTGCACAAGATATACGATTTCCCCGAACATGATACGAGCTAGATTTGGGCGCTTTCGCTCACGGAAGCAACGGATCCAAAAATCATCCACTTGACGAATGGTAGAATATTTTGCTCCGGGGGGACGAAACCACCAAGACACCATCAAATGGAGGATCCGATCTTGAGCATTTAGGGCGGTCACGGAGCCACTAAGAACATGCCCCAAAGCATCCTCATCATCAAGGCCTTCATCCTCTAATTTAAAAACTTCACAAATAGATTTGACATCAAGGATGATTTTTTTCCCATGAGATAAGAGCTAATGGCGACAACTTCCCCATTGCGAGAAATACATTTGGCATTAGTGTAGAAAATCAAAACCAAAAGACGATAATAAAAACCGGGAATAGATAGGAAATCCATGAAATTCCAACGTCGAAGCAAAGGAAGATATTCAAATTTAAAGCGCTCCGAGTCGAGAAAAGGAATGGATATTACCCTTTCCGCACGAATCTTATAATTCTCGAATTGACAAAAATATGCTAAACCCGTGGGACCTTCAAAGGATTGTTCATAGATGGAAGTGTAGTTCGGACGTGCAATCGCTCCAAGAGTGGATGATTCACCGGTTTGAGAAACCCTTGTACGCTTCCATGATTCCTTTGGTGCCATGATCTAAAAGAGAAATCATGCATAAAGATTTCTTCAATTTTGGTTAAGAACCAAGGTAAAAAAATTTGAAAATAAAAAAGATTTGAAGAGAAAGAAATTTTGAAGAATAAAAAGTTTAAAAACAAAACAAAACAAAAAAAAATAAAAACATTGAAAACGAAAAGGAAGAAATTTTACCTTGATAGAAACTTGAGAGATTGAAGAAAAATCTAGCACAATTGTGATGAGAAGGAGCTTAAAGCTTTGCTTGATTCAAAAACTCTTTTAGATTTTGAGTTGTGGTGTGAAAATATGAGGGAGGAAGAGCCCTTTTATAGGCAAAAACGGCTAGGGTTTTTAGATTTTGAAGAATTTTAATTTTGGTAAAAGTTAAACACTTTAAATGCCAAATTAAAAGCTGTCTGCGCAATCGAGTATCGATACGCCTGAGGGTGTATCGATACGGGGGTAGAAACGTCATTTCCTTAAAAATGCCCGTTGGAGAATCGTATCGAAACGAATGAGGTCCATATCGAAACAATTTGAAGCTCGTATCGATACGAGTTTAATCGTATCGATACCCGTTTAAGCAAAATGAATTCTGGGAATCTGAATGAAGAACACGTATCGATACACGTAGAACCGTATTGATACCCTATGCCCAGAAATGCATCTTTAGTCCTAAAGAACAACTATAAGCTCGATTTTAACATCTCTTAAGAGTATGCAAATGATGAATGAACAGTTCTAAGTATATTTAAACAGAAGCATACTCCCCCTAACTATAGGCATGGATATTTTCAAGAGTTACAACACATAAACTTGCAATTTCACAAAATCAAGCATTTTAAAGCACAAAGAGGTCCTAAAAGGTCAAGATAGGCTAGCTAGACCTAACTCTCTCCTAAGGGACCAAAAACGCTCTTTGTCTAAAGGTTTTGTAAATATGTCCGCTAATTGATTTAAGGTGTCTACATACTCTATAACCATATCTTTTTTAAGGTCATGATCTCTCATGAAATGATGCCTTATTTCTATGTGTTTGGTTCTAGAGTGTTGGATGAGATTTTTTGCTAGACATATTGCACTAGTGTTGTCACATTTTAGGGGTATGGTTTCAACTTTAATTCCATAATCTAAGAGTTGTTGCTTCATCCAAAGGACTTGAGCACAACAACTCCCTAAGGATATGTACTCGGCTTCGGTGGTAGATAAGGCTACACTATTTTGTTTCTTAGAGAACCAAGATATGAGCATGCTATCTAGGAATTGACAAGTTCCCGAAGTACTTTTCCTATCGATTTTTCAACCCCCATAATCCGCATCCGAATAAGCATGAAGGTTGAAGGTGGAGTCTCTAGGGTACCAGAGACCTAAACAGGGAGTATCTCTAAGGTACCTAAAGATTCTCTTAACGGCTATAAGGTGAGACTCTCTAGGACTAGCTTGAAACCTAGCACACAATCAAACACTAAACAAGATATCCGGTCTACTTGCGGTAAGGTAAAGCAATGATCCAATCATAGAACGGTAAAGCTTAGAGTCAACACACGTACCTCCTTCATCTTTGTCAAGCTTTGTAGATGAGCTCATAGGTGTGGCTTGAGGCTTTGCATTCTCCAAGCCAAACTTCTTGAGCATATCCTTTATGTACTTTGCTTGATTGATGAAGGTGCCATCCTTCTTTTGCTTGATTTGGAGTCCCAAAAAGAATGAGAGCTCCCCCATCATGCTCATCTCAAATTCACCTTGCATTAACTTAGCAAACTCTTGACAATGACATTCATTAGTAGAACAAAAAATAATATCATCAACATAAATTTGAACTACTAAGATGTCATTTTTATACATTTTTATAAAAAGTGTAGTGTCCACCTTACCTTTTTCAAATCCTTTTTCAATTAAAAAGTTTGAAAGTCTTTCATACCAAGCTCTAGGAGCTTGTTTTAAATCATAAAGAGCTTTGGTGAGTTTGAAAACATGATTTGGAAATTTTGAGTCTTCAAAACCTGGTGGTTGTTCCACATACACTTCTTCATTTATAAAACCATTTAAAAATGCAATTTTAACATCCATTTGAAAAAGCTTGAAATTATGATAACATGCACATGCAAGCAACATCATAATGGCTTCCATTCTAGCTACGGTTGCATAGGTTTCATCAAAATCTATTCCCTCTTCTTGAGTGTAACCTTGTGCTACTAGTCTAGCTTTATTTCTTACAATGTTACCACTCTCATCTAGCTTGTTCCTAAAGACCCATTTAGTTCCTATGGTAGATTGATTACTAGGCCTATCAACTAATGTCCAAACGTTACTTCTCTCAAATTGATTTAACTCTTCTTGCATAGCCATAATCCAAAAGTCATCTTTCAATGCTTCTTTAATATTCTTAGGCTCTATGCATGAGATAAATGCAACATGATTCATTAATCTTAGAGAAGATCGAGTGGTTACCCCCTTGGATGGATCACCCAAGATTTCACCATCTTTGACATAGTTCAACTCCCATGGGTAGCTCACTTCCTTTTCCTCAAGAGCCAAGTCATTCAAGGCTTCAAGAGGTGGATCTTGTGTGTCCTCTTCTTTTGTTGGAATCTCATCCTCATTTGAAGTTTGTCCTCCATCAAAGGCATTTATGATTCCTACATCATCATCATCACAAGAATCCTTCCTAGGAAGGAGGTTATCATCGAATACAACATGAATAGATTCTTCTACTACTAAAGTTCTTTTGTTAAATACTTGATAGGCTTTAGAGGTTAAAGAGTAACCTATGAAAATAACTTCATCACTTTTTGCATCAAATTTACCTAAGTTGTCTTTTCCATTATTTAAAACAAAACACTTGCAACCAAAAGGGTGAAAATAGCTAATGTTAGGCTTTTTAGATTTTAAAATCTCATAAGGTGTTTTCTTTAAAATTGGTCTAATCATTACTCGATTAACAATATAGCAAGCGGTGTTTGTGGCTTCCGCCCAAAAATATTTAGGTAAATTGTTTTCACAAAGCATAGTTCTAGCCATTTCTTGCAAAGTTCTATTTTTCCTCTCAACTACCCCATTTTTTTAGGAGTTCGAGGAGCCGAAAAATTATGGCTAATACCATTTTCATTTAAAAAATCTTCAAACCCTAAATTTTGAAACTCGGTTCCATGATCACATCTAATATATGAAATTTTAAGTTCAAGATCATTTTGGGTTAGTTTTGAAAATGTGATGAATTTTTCAAAAGCCTCATCTTTAGTACTTAAAAATAGAACCCAAGTAAATCTAGAAAAATCATCAACAAGTACAAAAGCATAAGACTTACCACCCAAGCTCATAGTCCTAATTGGCCAATATAAATCCATATGGATAAGTTGTAAACATCTACTAGTAGAAACATCATTAATGGATTTAAAGGAAGACTTATGTTGTTTACCCTTAGAGCATGCATCACAAATTTTATCATTTGAAAATTTTATCTTGGGTAAACCTCAAACTAGATTAAGGGAGACTAGTTTTTCTAAAACACTTATGCGAGCATGTCCTAGTTTCCTATGCCACAACCATGCATCATTTTCATTTTGTGCAACTAAGCATGCATGAGATGTATGAATGTCATCTAGATGCACCATGTATATGTTCCCTATGCGATGACCTATGAGCATAACATTATTAGATTTAATGTCTACAATTTTGCATCCATTTTTATCAAATAAAACATTAAATCCTTTATCACACAATTGACTTATGCTCAATAAATTGTGTTTAAGACCATCGACATACAAGACATTTTCAATGAGAATATTAGAGTGATTACCTATGGAGCCAATACCTTTAATGTGGCCTTTGGAGTTGTCACCAAATGTCACTACTCCTCCACTTTTTGGCTTTAGATCCATGAATCACTCTTGTCTCCGGTCATATGCCTTGAGCATCCACTATCAAGGTACCATGAGTTTTGACTTTGTGCTTTGGCCTTGTAGCAATGCTCCCCCTACAAACAAAGATATTAAGCTTTTGTTTTTGGTACCCAAATCATTTTGGGTCCATGAATGTTAGCTCCCAAAACCTTGGTTCCCTTAGGAATCCAAGATGACATAGCAATAATATTATTAGATTTTACAAGTTCCTTAGGAACCCATACACTTCTAATTCTTTTAGCTCTACTATGTCTAGGATAGCTACCTTGTTTGTAGTAGTTAGTCCTTTTCTTAGGTTGGTTTGTTCTAGAGGATTCACCTATTTCATGCTTGACACTACCAACATTTTTAAAGGACTTTTTGAGCTCATTTAGCCCATTTAACACCTTTTGGTGCTCACTATTACATTGAGACAAAAGATTATTAAGGTCAACATTTTCATCTTGAAAGAATTTTAGTTCATCTTTTAACCCTAATATCTTTTTCTCAAATTTTGAATTAGCTTGAGAGAGTGAGTCATTTTTCTCATTTAGTTCCAAAATAATTTTCTTATTCCTAATAACCGACTCTTTATATTTCTCAACTAATTCATCATAGACCTCTTGTAGCTCATCATATGCATCATTCAATTCATTATATGTAAAATCTAAAGATGATGAGTTAGAGGTTACCGTGGAGGAATCTTCCTCAAGTGCCATGAGGCAAAGGTTAGCCACTTCTTGTTTGTCATCCTCCGATGACTCCTCATCACTCCAAGTAGCAAGCTTGGCTTTGAGCTTCTTCTTCTTCTCAAAGCCCTTCTTCTTGAGTTGAGGGCACTCCGAACATATGTGGCCGAGTTGTTTGCACTCAAAGCAAATGATTGGATCCCTTGCTTCTTCTTTGTTCTTGCTTTTGAAGTCCATCTTTCTTTGGATTTTTCTTCCCTTGTTGGACCTCATAAAACGTGAGAATCGTTTGGCTATCATAGCCAATTCTTCTAGTTCATCCTCCTCACTAGAAGAGCTCTCTTCATGTAGTGAGGCTTTGAGAGCTATTCCCATCTTCTTCTTCTTCTCAACCTCAAGCTTCTCTACTCTTTTCTCTTCTTTCTTCTTCTCTTCTTCCCTTCCTTGCTTCATGATCTCATGAGTAAGGAGAGAACCCACAAGCTCATCAAGCTTTAAAGTTTTCAAATTCTTAGCTTCAATGACAGCGGTTCTCTTCCCATCCCAAGATTCGGGAAGTGAATAGAGTAGCTTCCGGACAAGCTTATCTTCCGGTATGATTTCTCCAAAACCCTTGAGCCCATTGACAATAGTGGAGAACCGATCAAACATCTTGGACACTGTCTCATCGGGCTCCATCTTGAAATTCTCATAACTAAGATTGAGAATTCCAATCTTAGTTTCTTTAACATCGTTGGTGCCCTCGTAGGTAGTCTCAAGAGT
The DNA here is from genome assembly GCA_958450335.1 of Hibiscus tridactylites. Taxonomy (NCBI): domain Eukaryota; kingdom Viridiplantae; phylum Streptophyta; class Magnoliopsida; order Malvales; family Malvaceae; genus Hibiscus; species Hibiscus tridactylites. The sequence continues at coordinate 70,021,243 of OY288277.1, forward strand.
GTCCCACACTTCTTTAGCACTCTCGATGGATGAAACCTTAGAATAGATGTCCAGACCGAATGAACAAAAGAGCATGTGGAGAGCTTTGTCATTTACTTGAATCTTTTTCCTTTCTTCTTCACTCATCTCCATCTTTTTCTTTAAGACCATCTTGCCTTCACCATCTTGCTTCAATGGAATATAAGGGCCATCTTCAATGACATCCCACACTAAGTAGTCATTTGACTTGATGAAGAGACGCATTCTATTCTTCCAAAAAGAATAGTTATCACCATTAAAGAAGGAGGCTTTGTAGGGGATTGAGACTCATACATGCCCGAACTGGAGATTGAAGCCATCTCTTGATATTTGATGATCACACTCTTCCAAGGAACTCCTCTTGTGGTTGTTAATCCTCAAAGAGGTAGGCTCTGATACCAATTGTTGAGTGGATCGAAAGATCGATATGAACCAAGAGGGGAGTGAATTGGAAATTTAAAGTTTGTGTGGTGGAAATTGCAAATTAAAAAGATTGACAAGGGATTTTAGAGTGGTTCAAGTTCCAAATGAACTCTACATCCACTACCTTAGCTTCACTAAGGATTTGCAACAATTCCACTAATTGCTCTTCCCCTTTTCTAGGCTAAGGAGGCAACCCTTACAATTTCGGTTAAATTTTCTACCCAAAATTTAACTCAATCCTCACAACAAGGTAACAAAAAATTTGATGGCTAATAGAGTATCTCTCAATACAAATTGTAGCCCAATTACAAGCACTCAACCCAATTGAACAAGATAAGAATGAAAATTACAATTGGGGTTTCTAGACAATATGTGATTTTTGCACAATTGCTTTGATTTGATGTATGAATGTTTTCTTTTGGGATCAATAGTTGTTGTTGGAGCTTTTGGAGGTCCATTTTATACCTTCTCATTGATTTCTAGTCGTTTGGGTGGTTGGGAACATAAATGGAGTCGTTGGAACCCTCTCTTACCACCATAAATGCACTTCTACAGCTATGCGTATCGGTACACGGGGAACCGTATTGATACCTGTCTTAGAAAAGAAAGAGTCGTTGTGTGCGATAATTAAGGGGTATCGATACGCACGTAAGCGTATCGGTACGGGGTATCGAAACGGTAAAGGCCGTATCGATACCTTTTTCTCAACTTAACTCAATGTCGATTTCCGTATCGGTACGAGGGTTTGGCGTATCGATACGGGTCAATGACCATTTAAAATTTGGTTACCAACCAACTGACACCAACGGTCAAAATATTTAAACCGACTTGAATTTAAAAATTCATTAAACTCGTATCGATACGGATGGAGCCGTATCGGTACGACATTCAAACTCTATAGACTTTAACAAAGGAGCGTATCGATACAGATTTAATCTGTTTCGATACGAGTTCCGACAGTAGCCAATTTTGTAAAAAAGGTATCGATACGGCTGGAAGCGTATTGATACGCCTGAACGATTTTCAATTGTTTAGCCTTGGAACACTTAGAAAATATTTTGAGTTTGAGTTTTTTAAATCAGTATTAAAGTGTTGGTGATTTAAAACTTATTAAGGGACTTATAAAACAATTTTAAGTTTTTCAAATTGATCCTTAAAGATTTAATTATATCAAAATCAAACATAGGTTTTACATATTGGCAGTTGAGTTGCGAGCTGTATTTGCCGGATTCAGTTTATCAAATAATAGTGGTTTTGTGCCCGAGTTTCATGTTAAACCTACATTGAGTCAAAATACTTAAAGAGAAATAGTTGCAAGACAGGTTCTTGGCACCTCATGTGCAAGACATAGCAGAAAGAAGACCTTCAGAATACAGTTTCAGATATGATAGAGTTTTGCATTTCAGAGATAGAATAGTTGTGCCGAATGACGTAGTGTTCTGAGACGTATTGTTTTGGCCGAAGAACCCGACAATTCATTTGTATTGCATCTGAGTAGTATGAAGACGTATTGTGGGTTGAAGATGAGTACTTTTGGATTGAGTTGATGAATGATGTGGTTCAGTATGAGAGTAAGTGTGTAATTTGCCAGCGTGTCAAGGCCGAGCATCCATTTTCTTCTAGTTTGCTACATCCATGGAAGATTCTTAATGAAAGTGGGTAGTAGATTCGAGGGACTTTGTGTCTGATTCGCCTTTGATTTCCTCTGTGAGAACTTATCTGAGTAAACAATGATAGTTGCACCGAGTGTACTCATTTTATACATGTTCACGTTACTTGTGCCTTGTGTAAGATGGCGGAGTTGTGCCTTAGCAAGAGTGTGAGTTGTACAGTGTCTTGAAATCGATAGTGGCCGACAGGGATTCGAGTTTTCTACTAGATTTTTGAAGACGTCTGCATAGTGTTTGGTTACCTGTTGAAGTCAGATGGTCAGTCAGAAAAGGTTATCAGTCAAGTTTTCAAACGGTGCCGTATGAGATTGTGAATCGGGCTAGTTCTGTTGTTTATCTGTTGCGGTTACCATCGGAGTTAGAAAGGGGTTTGTGATGTGTTCTGTGTATCTATGATTCGGGAATGTGAAACGGATCTGTCTCGTGCTATGTTTTTTGAAGAGGTTGAGTCGAGTTTGAAATTGGCATGCATTGAAGGACCCGTTGAGATCGTAGCATCAGATAGCTAATGTCGTGTGGTAAGTCTATCGAGTAGGTTAGTATGTTGTGGTGAGAAGGAAAGTGTGGAATGGCAGATTTCGTGGCTCTTCATGTTCGATAAATTTTAGGGACGAAATTTTCTTAAGTGGGGAGAGTTGTAACACCCGGGTTTGGGGTCGGATGAAAGTAATATTAAAATATTGTTTCGAGTTTTGGTTTTATAATTAAAATAATAAAGTATTATTCTTGGTCTTCGTATTTTCCAAAGCAAACATTTTGTGTTGGACCAAATTGAATTCAAACTCAAATTTCATGAGTTTTAAAGTAAATGAGATTGCCATCTCATTAATGGCATTTTTGTAATAAAAAGGTATTCCAAATTAAAAATCTTTTTTTGTTTAAAACACAATTTGTCATCTTCTTCCCTCTACATTTCTCCATTTTCACGACAGGGGGAGAGCTTCTCTCATTTCACTATTCCATCTCCTATCTTCTTCATTTTGGGTCGATTTTGAAAGGTTATCACAACCCCATCTTGCTCTCATCTTCCTCTCTTTGAAAGTACCATTAGATTTCAATTTCATCAATGTTTTAGGAATTTGGGTTTTCATGAAAAAATGCTAAAGGTTGTGACTTTAGGAGTTTATATCAAAGCTATTGATTTAATATTGTTAGATATGTTGTTTATGAACCTTGAGGTCCAACATGTGTGAATTTTAAAGTGTTTTATAAGAATTCCCGAATTTGGGTTTTGGTGGGGTTTTAGGAGGGTTTTGAGTTGAGTTTTGGGTGTGTTCTATGTTGGAATTTGAGGGTTGATGTTAGGGTAATAGTTGGGGGCTGTTTTGGAAGCATTTGAGTGTGCTAAAACGGTTGAAATCATGAGTTTTGGATTGGGTTTAAGGGCTGCCCGAGTTTGATGTTTTAGGGGTTGTTCTTGGTTTGGAATCTTGTGTTTATTGCTTGAATGGGGTTCCGGGTTGCTACATTGTTGTATGAGCTGATTCGAGGTTGTTTTGTTTGTGTTGAGATGGTTAGAAGCAAGAGAAGACAATGGAGAAGCTTCGGACTCGAATCCAGAAACTTGGATGCTTGGTAGGCTAGTCGGCTTGTGCTAAATGGAGTGGTCGGTGAGTGGTTATTGTTTTTAAATGGTTTTTAAATCTTGGTTCAAGCATGTGAACCTAGGATGGGCTTGGTAAACCCACCTAGAGTTGGGATTAGAGTGGTAGCCTAATCCCAAGCTTTAATTAGAGACTTTGGTTGTACTCTTTAATGGTTGTTTATGCGTCTTGATTAATTGTAATTGTGGTGTTATGTATAATGTGTTATACATGTATATTGAGGCTTGGATTGATGCATTGTTATATGCATGTGGATTGTGCATGATAGTGATCATGGTGAGTACGTGCTAAGCACGGAAGTTGATATGAAATGATGTTGTGAAAAGTTATGAATTGTGTTCAATATTGGCACTAGTATGCTTGGGTACAATGATCGATCATTAGGATGTTTAGTGTGCACACGAGAGTCAAATTCGCGCGTGGCCTTGGTGGCCTTAAGTCATCAAGGAGGACTACGGGTTCGCCCAAAAATCTTTATATATATTAGTCGGTGATGAGTGGAATCCCATCGACGGGGCGTGAGGATGAGTGGAATCCCCTCCGCGAGAACCGATGATGAGTGTAATCCCACCGAAGGTAATGGTTGTGTTGGAAGTGAGTTCCAACGTGTTATACGCGTATTCGAGTCATAACTAGGTGCCAATATGAGATTATATATGTGCCAATATGATATGAAATGTGATTCCAATATGGATTGATATATGTTGTCGTTAATACATTGATTTATGTATCTTCGTGTGTTGAGCTTATGAGTTGTTGAGCATGAGATAATGTTGATTATATGTTCATGCATCATGATTACTTTTGGCTCTTGTCGATCGGAGGTAAGATCATGCATTTCATCTTGGTTGTTGCTCGTGCTTGTACCCTGCATTGTCGAGGGTTTGTTTTATGAGCTTACCCTCACTAAGCTTTTATGCTTACGCTCCTTTTTGTTCGAAAATGCAGATCAGTAGCTTGTGGGTGGCAAGGGCAAGGAAAGGCCTCCAAGTGTCGCTTTTGGTTAGCTCAAGTATGAACTTTAAATTGTAGATGGTAATAGTCAAGCAATGAGATAGGTGTTGTTGATTTGAGCTTTGACGTATGTTGATGTTTGCTTGGTTGTTGGATGCCTTGTTGATTTGTAAATCTTGCTTATGTTGCATGTCTTGAATGCTTATATGTTTTGCTTCTAAGGCATGAACCTTTAAGTGCTAAGTATGTCCTCTTTATGGTAAATTGTGTGAATCCTCTAAGTGCATGATCCTTGTTCTTTTGAATGCCATGTATGTTGATATCTTGGTTGTATGAGGTTGTATGTATGTTGTTTGTGGCTGGGGAAGTCTTAAATTGCATCTAGAGTCGAGTCTTAAGCTGTTTTACTGAAATTTGGAGACTTACAGTGCAGGGCGTATCGATACGCCTAAAGGCCGTATCGATACGGTCTTGCCCTTTAGGACTCAGTTTTGGCTTGGTGTATCGATACACGGGTGTGTACAGATACGCCCAAAGCTCACTGGAAATCCAAGATTTTGGTGAGAATTTGGCGTATCGATACAGGCTCTAGGCCTATCGGTACGATGTTGTCTCGTTGACCGTGAGATGTTGACTGATGAGGGTGTTTTGATACGCCCAAGAGCTGTATCGATACGGTCTCCCTGAGTTAATTGAAGGCAGTTGACTTGGTCAAGGTGTATCGATACCCTTTGTAGGTGTATCGATACGGCCTGCTTAAAAGGGAAAAATGGGCTGTTTTAAAGTGTTGTTTTGGTTGGTCGTTGTTTTATCGCTTGTGTTTCCGCTGTCGTGTTTCACATAGGACTCAATAATGCATTTAGACAAGAATTAAATAAAAGAAATTTTCTAGGGTTGCTAACCGAGGTGGGACCTTAATGGGTTTCACATCGATTTTCCCCGTGTAGCCTACTCGGAGTGGTCAGCCGACCAGACCGGGACGAGGGGGTTACACAACTGCTCCCCTAGGGGGCTGCATGCATCTGCCACTGACTCAAACCCTTAAAATAATAATCTAAAACCCTAAACATTAAACCCTAAAATAATACTCAATATAATCTAATAGAATATATTTAATTACATTTCTAAAAAAGTCATGTTCTATTAATTTATGGTGTTTAATGTAATTAATATTCACCTAAAATGGTTTAGGGTTTATTGTTTATGATTCAAGATTTAGGGTTTTATACTTTATACTTTAGGCTTTAGGGTTTATTGTTTTGAGTTTTGGGCTTAACCTTTAAACACAAAACCCTAAACCCTAAATAATACTCTAACTAAGGTGATGTTTTGGGTTTTGCAATTTAGGGTATGTGTTTTATAGTTTAGGGTCTAGGATAAAATTATTTTTTAATTAAAATAGTGTGAAATTGAAATAATGTGTAAATAATGAGGGTTAAATTTATCTATGAATTAGGACAAAATTGTTTTAATGTGCAAACGTGGAGACTAAGTGTGCTATTGTACAAAATGTTTTAACTGTCATGACACCCTTTAACGATTGTTAACGGGTTAGTGACCAATTTGGAGCAAAACTAAATTTTAATGGTAACATTGAAGCAATTGAAAGTATGATTACTAAATTGAATAACTTACCAAAGTTCAGTTACCAATGTACTTTACTAGAAAGAAAAAAAATATCTGAAAAGGTAATATAAAAATGTTATGGATATTTATTTATGGTGGATATCTATGTAATATGTAACGCCCCGAGTTTAGGGTCGAGAGATAATCAGTTTAGTCAAACCGAGTTGGGTTAAATTTAAATTGGAGAAAAACTAATTTTAACACACACCTAAAGTGTTTTAAAGGAAGAAGGGCAAAAAGGAGATTTTGTAAATCTAAAAAAAAGAGTTTTCGAAAAGCTATCTTCTTCCTCAATTTTCTCTCAACGTTGCTTTCACACAAAAACCCATTTCACTATTCCATTGGTTTCAACACTTCAATCCAAGTGATTTCTTCTAGGTAAATGGCACCTTAACTTGGTTTTATCTTCCTTGAGTCCTAAATGCTAAGATTTTTTCAAAACTCGTGGATTAAACTTGTTTTGATTTTTAAAGTTTAGTTTGAAATAAAATGAGGTTTATGGGTTTTTCGTTTGGGTTGGTTATGGATGAGTTAGAGTGTGTTTTAACTTTGTTTTATTGCTAAAATAACATGAAAATGGTGAGTTGTTATAGGAAACCCGAAATGAGTATTGTGGGTGATTTTGGGAATTAGAAATCTTGAGTTTCTAGATGGGTTTTGGGTATAAATGACAATTGAAGGTTTGATAGCTTTGGGTTGATGTTTAGGGATGTTAAAAGGTAGATTTTTTATGGTAAATTCGTTGGGTGTGGATGCAAGTAGTTTGAGACTGAATTGATATGTATCAGGTGAAATTTGGGGCTTGAATCGATGTGTGTTGTTGCAAGATTGTTGAGTTTCAGATTTTTGTTGTGTTTGTGAGTGTATTAGTGTTCTAATGTTCAGTTTTGGGTTGCTCAAAACAGAGGAATTAGATTCGGGCTTCGTGGACGGAAATCCGAGTAGTTCGGAGGCTTGATTCGGCATCTTGGACATCGTTTGTGTGTTGGCTGGTGAGTGGATCGATTTTAAAAGCCTTAACGTGGTTAAGGGAATGTTTTGGGAGTCTGGATTGAGCTTGAAAAGCCAATCCAAGCTCAAGAGTAAGTTTTAAAGGCTTTATGCAATTAAATTGTGTTTTACGATTCTTGATGCAAGTTGAACATGTTATGTTGTTATGTGTTAGTTTGCATTGTTATACATGTTGAGACTTATTACTTGTGTTTATACTTGCATCGTGAGTACATGCCTTGCATGGAAGTTTGGACATGGTAAGTGGTTCAAGCATCGGTAATGCTTGTGGTTGTGAATGAGTATATTGACACGTGTTGAGTTGTTACCGGATATAATTGATCGATCAATGGGATTAGAGTGCACTCGAGGTAAAAGTAGCGCATGGCCTTAGTGATGCTAGATTTCACTAACGAGGAGTACAGTGATGTGAGATTCCATCGGAAGTTAAGTTTTTACTAGACGGGTGAGTACGGTGATGTGAGATTCCACCAGAAGTGTCTAGTGGGTTTGAGAAACTATCCGCATATCCGAGTAAAAACAATGAATGTATATATACCCATGATGCTTTAATTCTCATGTTAAGCATGTTGTTGATTTCTTCCTTTATGTTTATGCTTTGTTGGTTACTTTGCTTGCGTTATGAGAATGAACATGTGGTAAGCCTATGGCTTGTGGTTGCATTCGGTAAATGCACGGGAAGGTAAATGCATGTTGTTATGTGTTCAAACATGTGGAAATGATTTGGAAATGGTTTTGGTTTTCAAGCAAACTAATGTTTCAAAATTGCATTGTTGTAGCTACTGTTTTGAGCACCGCTCACTAAGCTTAAACGCTTACGCTCTCTTTTCCAACAATGCAAGCCCTTAGACCTTCGGAGCAGCTCGGAGAACAAGGGAGAATTCAAGGGAGTTGGGTTTGCTCAAGTATGGTTTAGACTTCAATAATTAGTATTAAGCAATGGGATAAGACCTTTATGTTTTGAAGTGCTGTTGGCATGTCCTTTTGCTTAGACAAGTTTGCTTAGATGTTTTGGGCTTGTATTGCCTTATTCCATTATGATTTATGCTTTTGTTTAGCTTTTGGCTATGTTGGTGAATGCTAAATATGCATGTCTCTCTTTAAAATCTTATCATGTTGGATGTTGTCTTGTTATGTGTTTATCTTGCTTTATATGTGGATCCATGGATACCTCGTATTGTATGTGTGATTGTATGTTGCTTAAATGCTTGAGATATGCCTATTGTGTTGGGATCCTTGCGTTTTTGCAGCTAAAATTAGTTTTACAGTGTTGGGCGTATCGATACGCTCAAGGGCGGTATCAATACGGTCCCTTGTTTTGGGCAGGGCGTACTGGTACGTAGGGACGTATCAATACCCAAAATACTCTCTGAAAATTTGAGAAATTGACGAGATTTGACGTATCGGTACGGGTCCTGAGAGTATCGGTACGGTCTTCGTAATAGACCAAGGGAAGTTGACCCTTGAGGGCATATCGATACCCTCCTTGTGGGTATCGATACAGTTCCCCTAAGTTTGACTTTGGGGTGTTGACCAAGTACAGGCGTATCGATACGGTTCTTTAGCTTATCGATACGACCTGTTGTAAAATTTTAAAAGGGTCATCTTAATTGTTTGTTTTGCGTGTTTTGTATCCATGTGTGTTTTTCGATGCGTGTCCTCTAATAATTAATGTATCTAGACAAGATAACTTTAAAAGAAATTTTCTAGGGTTGCTAATCGGAGTGGAGCCTTAACGGGTTTCGCTTCGGTTTTCCCCGTATAACTCATTCGATGCGGTCTGGTGGCTAGGCCGGGTCGAGGGGGTTACATAATAAATGAGACTTTAATGTACTTTATTATTAAGGTTTAATACTCATTGACATTAGGGTTTTCTTCTTATCCTATAAATATAGAGTTTGGAGAGAACATTGTATACAACCATACATTGAAATAATATAAATTTCTCTCTTTGTCTCTCATATTGTTCTTGTTCATTTCTCTTGTTTTTCTTTACTTTATTTATGACACATTATCAACACGCATTCGCTCGAAAGATTTTACATCAGAAATTAAGTTTCTCCAAAGATAGTCTAGCTCATTGTGAATTTCGACTTGATCGATTAGAGTCTACACATAAAATATATGGTACGTTCCTTCTAATTCCACACATAAATATCGGTTAAAATTTACGCATACCATGATTAAGATGATTTAATCATGAATTTTGGTAAACATAAAAGCATTTTAGTTGGGCAATTTTTTAATCCTATTATCAAATATGGTCTAATATTTTGGCCCTATTTGACAATTAATGGATAGCTGATAGCAGATTATATTAGTCGATAGCAGATAACTGATAGCATTAGCGATTTGACTAGTGAATTACATTAGTTGGTTGTATAAAACTATTTGGTAAAATTAACTTATAGTTGATTGATTATTTGAACAAACAAAATAACATATAAGGACGTGATTATATTTGATACTTGTTTGAACAATTTATTAGTTATTAATATTTTGTATCTATTAATATTAATTAGATAATAAAAATTAATTTTCAAATATCATTACTGAGCATATATGAGGATGTACATATTATTTTTTTTATTTATAAAATTATCTTTTTAATATAATTTTAATAATTATTAAATTTAGATGTATATATTAATTTCTTATTTATGAAATTATATTTTGAATATAATTTTATTAATTAATAAATTTATATGTACTTATTAATTTATATATATTAATTTCTTATGTATGAAATTATTATTTTTAATTTTATTACTTAATCAAATTTTTGTTATTTATAGAATTTTTTTTTATAATTATGAAGGACAAAATAGATTTACAAGTATTTTATTCAAATTTCTAACTCAAAAAGCCCCTAAAAGGAGCTTTTCCAAATGAGAGGTTTCACCTAAATCTGCTATTACAATCCTCTATTTACCAAACATCTAAATTAGTAGATTCGATAGATCAAACCGCTAAAAATAATTAAAACCTCTAATTTTAGCTCAAAAAACTATTTACCAAACAAAACCTTGATTATTTTTGATGGTTTTGACAAACGTATAAACAAAAGAGTTATGAGGTTGTCGACACCCGATAGAAAATGTATAAGTTGTATTTATTATTCTATTTTATATTTCAGTAGTTTATAATAAAATAATAAATTTACATTTGTTCGATTAGATTTCTTTTGATCTCTGAAGTGAATGAAAACATGATAAATATCAGTCACTATTTTCTGATTAAATCTGTTTTATTCTTTGAAGAGAATACAAGCATATTAAATTTGTAAGGCATTAATTTTTTTTGTTTTGTTTATTGTGAAAAAAATTATTAAGATATATTTCGAGTTAATATTTTTTATGACCGAGAAAAACATGAATTGTTAATTAAAAAAATCATGAGCTTTATCCTATTAGTTCCACTTTATTTTCGGAAGTGAGTGCGACAATTTATAAAGAAAATAATAAAAGTCACCCCAACAATCGTGGTCGTGGTTATGGGCGTGATCGTGGTTATTATCATAGCCGAAAACATGGACGAGGCGGTCATTTTTAATATTTTTTTATGTTTACTATATTTATTTCATAAGTTTATGAAACAATAAGTTGATACAAACACGCACACACACTCACGCACACGCCCACCCCACACACAAAGTGGTTTTATAAGGATAACAATAATAATAAAGATTAGATTTCCACACACACCAAAAGTCGTTTTATAAGACACACACAAAGTGATTTTATAAGGATGAAAATAATGATAAAGATTAAATTTTCACACACACCAAAAGTAATTTTAGAAGGATGAAAATAACGATTAAGATCAAAATTTCACACACACCAAAAATAATTTTATAAGGATGTCAATAATAATAAAGATCAAATTTTCACACACGTGCGTGCGCACACACTCTCACCAAAAGTGATTTTATAAGGATGGCAATAATAATAACACACACCAAAAGTGATTTTATAAGGATGACAATAATAATAACACACACCAAAAGTGATTTTATAAGAATGATCATAATGATAAAGATTAATTTTCGCACATACATCAAAAGTAGTTTTATAAGGATGACAATAATGATAACACACATCAAAAGTAGTTTTATAAGGATGAGAATAATGACAAAGATCAAATTTCTACACACGCGCACGCACACATATATCAAAAGTGATTTTATAATAATAAAAATAATGATAAAGATCAAATTTTCAATCGTTGAATGGTAAAGAGGATAAAAAGATTTTTTTGTGTGGAAATAGCAAACATGATTAGACATTGTTACTTTCTTCATTAACCGTGAAGGAAATAATTCACATTTTAATTTATTTCTTTATAACCCCTAAAGGGAATACTTCACATTTTAATTTATTTTCTCAATAACGCTTGAAGAAAATAATTGATTTTTTTTATTTATGTCAATTTACTTTATATAATTGTGGTTATGTTTCATATTTTTTTTTGAATGTTTATATATTTTGAATATTTATATGTTTTTCTTATTTATTATTTTGAATATTTTGTGACATTTATTCTCTTTGAAGAACATATATATTAAAGTTGAATCACATGTTACAGTAAACCAAAAGTTTACACGTTGAAGATTTTTATTAGTTGGCATGATCGCTTAGACTATCCCGGTCAATAATGATACGAAAGACTTATTGAGATTCACATGAATATTTATTAAAAGAACTTGAAGTTCTTGTGTTGCTTGTTCTCAAAGAAATTAATTATTAGAACCTCACTGGTTGAAGTTGAGACTGAATGTCTTGCATATCTGAATGAAATCTGGGCCCATTTATCCACAACATGGAAAGTTTTGATATAATTTAAGTAGATGCATCTACTCACAACCTGTAGTTTGTGAAATTATTTATTTGAATAAATGAAAAATGAGAAATTTCAGATTATGCAATTAAGACTATTCGTCTTGCTAAAATTAGTGAGTTCGTGAACAAATGGTTAGAAAAATTATTGATTGAATGCTTCTCGTTAATAGCTAAACCATGAGAACAAAACCTCTTATACCTATATGGTAGTTCAAATGTAGCAACACATATACGCATCGAGCCAATAAATTATAAATACTCCTTATTATTATCGGCTTTTGGTCAGAAGCATATATTTATCATTTTTGGATATATGGTATATGTTTGAATTGCTCCACCACAACGCACAAAATGGGTATATAAAAAAGTGTGAGAATATATATTGAGTATGATTCTCATTATATGTTTAAATATCTTAAACACTAATCGAAGAATCATTTACGACATAATTTATTTATTTTGATTAGATGATTTTCTCAATATCAGAGGGAGATAATAATAAGCTAGATGGAGACAAATGAATTATTATTATATAAATCCTTATAGTAAATTGAACATGAAGTTCATAGGATAATTCATTTTAGTATATGTTAATTTCCAGACATATTTTATGTCCTAATGAGAGTAATCAATGTCTCATACACCAAATGGAAATTAGAATTAAAGTCCCAGAAGGATACCATCTTTGTAAATCACGTTTTAAGCATGATAATTGAATTGGTTCCAAAGGTTAAAATTCTCGTTTAAGAAAATTGGTTAAGATGGTCATATAATGGATATGGGTGCTCATGAAGAGGCTCATAACATAACTATTAATAAAACTCTATAAGAGTTTCAGGTACCTGAAATGAAGATTGGACCGAGATCTTGATAAGTTATGTCACTACGAGAAAAGGAATGGAACCAACATAGAAAAGTTTTTTAAAACAATTTTACACGTAGTATTTCTATAGAAGTAAAGAAAGAAAATTAGGATCTTAGATATTGAAATGATTGACCAATGTAGAAAGGTGCTTTGAAAGTAAAGTTTTTAAACAAGTAGTCAAAACACCTAAAGGTGTAATGCAAGTGAGATATAAATGAGTAGTCATGATATATAAAGTGTGACTTGAATTGTGAAAGTTTTAAAATATTTTATGGTAGATGCAATTATTTTATGACAGTTATGAAAATTTTTTGTATGCGTCTAATTATTTTTGTGGATCCATATATAGTATGTTATCCTTGAAGGATGTAAAATGTAGAAGCACGTGGAAATTCTAGAGAATTTTATTTAGACATGTCTGCTTGAATTATATGTATAATTTTTTTGGTACATTTGGTATTCGCCTTAGTGTGTGAGGAAAATATTATAAGAATGACTATACTTTTATATGCATTTTATAAAGAGGTTTGGGTCAAGATTTATTATAAGTACTTGAATATTATTAAAACTCTTGAAGATCTTCAAATTGGAAACTCCTGAAGAGCTTTAAAAGCACTTGATTAAACAATGAAAAATATTTGAGATATGAGAATCTTGGAATCAAATATTTTATCGACTTGTAGATCGAGCACTTAAACATGAAATTTTGTCTATGAATAGACACATGTTGAAAGAATCTTAAAGGGATTCAATATGAATAAATTGTATCTATTAAGTACCCGCATGATCTTCATAAGAATAGTATTCCAAGAATCATTTCAAGTAGTAATTTGAAAGATCAATTCACCAATGCATTGTCTAGTACTTCAACATTTGCAGATTGTATTTAAGACTGAATTATGAAGATTCAAAGATTATGTAAAGTAACACTTGGGTTCGGGGGTCGGGTGAAAATAATATTAAAATATTATGAATAACATATTGGGCCTCGGGTTTACAAAACAAATAAATTAAGTTGAACCATTTTCAAAACAAGCCCAAATAGCCATGAATGTCATCTATTTATAAATGTCTTATTTCATTAAGGGCATTTTGGTCTTTGGCCTTTCGATTTTAAACAAACATTAAAACAAAATGCTTTTGGCTCATCTTCTTCCCCTCTCCAATTTTCATTTTGACGACAAAGAGACCCCCATTTCCTAGTTACTATTCCATCTCATATCTTTCTTGTTATTGGAGCTTTTGCAAAGGTAAATTCATTTTTGACCTGTCCTAGTCATCCCCTTCAAGCTCATACCTTTAGTTTTCATTAATGTCCATGGTTTTGAAATTGGAAGTTTTGAGTTTTTAGATTAAAAATGTCATCTTTAATGTTTATAACTTAAGCTTTTGAATTTTTGAGATAATATGAGTTATTTGCAACCTAAAGGGTCCAACATAGTATATTTTTAAAAGGTTTTATAAAGTATCCTGAATTTGGGTTTTTGAGGGGTTTTTGGAGGGTTTTAGGTTGAGTTTTGGGGGTGATTTATGTGGAAGTGTGTGGGCTGATGGTTAGACTATGTATAAGGGCTGTTTTGGAAGCCTTAGGGAGTAATTTAAGTGTTGAAATCAAGAGTTTTGGACTGGGTATGGTGGCTGCTCGGATTGAGGTTTTAGGTTGTTCTAAGCTTGAAAATCTTGTGTTTTATGCTTGATTAGTGTTCTGGGTTTGCTACTTTGAATCGTGGACTGAATTTTGATTGTTTTGAATTGTGTTGGGATGATTAGAAGCAAGAAATCTTGTTGGTGAAGCCCCGAGAGAGAATTCGGAGAATTCGGTGACTTGAGCTTGGAATTCGGCTCTCTTTTGGGTAGCAACGATGAGTAGTAATGTCAAACTTTGATTTGTATGCAAATTGGAACTCTTGGGGGTTTGGGTGGGACCTTGAGGGTTAACCTAAACCCAAGTGTAAGTTAATCTTCCTACATCTTGTTATGTGTTGATGAATGGTTGTGTGATGTGGTCTTGTGCATCTTGAGTTGTTACATTGTTGTTGTTGTGTAGTCGTGTAAAAGTTGAGCCTCACGTGATGGTCGTCTAAACTACGGTGATGAGTGGTCCCACCGGTAGTGACTAGTAGTAGAGTAAGGTGATGAATGGTCCCATCAGAAAACTACTAGTCGAACAATGATGTGTGGCCCCACCGTGTATATGTTGGTTGTGCTTGTGCAAGCCATGTGTGGTCTTGTTGTAATGATCATTCGTGCATTCATTTGATTTCATTATGAATTGTGAAAAGTGTTTTGAAAACTGCATGCTTGTTGAATTGTAGAGCTTCTCTCGCTAAGCTAGTTAGCTTACGCTCTCCTTTGTTTCCAACATGCAGATCGTTAGTGTTCGGGAGGCAAGCGGGCAAGTAAGGAGCTTTTGGAGTTCTCAATTTAGCTCAAGTATGATTTATGTATTGTAATAATGCCTAGACGATGGGGGTGTAGACTTGTAGGAGTTGGTGTCAAACTCCTTAGTTGATGTTTTGATTTTGTTGAGCATGCTAAATTGTTAACCTTATGTTGGCTATGTGTATGCCTTTATGTTATGGATTGTAAACCATATTTGCTTGATGCATGCTTGTCTTGTGGTTGAAACTTATATCCTTGTTATGAAATGCTATATGCTTGTTGTCTAAGGCTTGAATCTTTATTGTTATGTACGAATCTTATGTGGTTGTGTTGATTTCTAAATGTATAGTCTTTATGGGTTCGATGCGTGTTAAGCATGTCTATATAGGGTGTCTTTCATCTAGAATTGATGTATGATGAGTCTTGGAGGTTTTAAATGAGTTTCGAGGCTGCCTTGTATCCAAAAACCAACTAAAATTTGTCTTTTCGCAACCCATATATCGACACGGTTGGTCCCGTTTCGATACGGCCTGTAACGCCCCAATTTTGGGCTTAGGAGTTTTGGGTTTGGACCGGTTCGGTCGGAGTGCGGTTCGAATATATAAAGGTGAATTTAGGAAAGCCTAGTTCGGGTTGCATTAAAAATATGGAAAAATGTCTTAAAATCCTCTTTTATTATATATAAGAGAATGGTGAAATCAATTTTACAAAATAAGGTTTGGAAGTGTGACATTTTGGGTTAGTGACCAAAATGTAATTTTCAAAAACTGTGTGACTGTTTTAAAAAGGAATGAAACTTTGAATCTTTAAGGAGCTATTTACCCAATGGGAGTTTCTCCAGATTTTTCCTAAATATTAAATATTTAATTAATGGTTTTTAAATAAAAGAAAAAGGGAGGGAAGATATTTTGGCATTTTCCAACTAACTTTTCCTAAATTCCATTTTCATTTTCTCTCATCTTTTCTCTCAAACCAAACACATTTCTCCAGAGCATTTCCCTCTGATTTTGACATCCAAACATGAGATTTTAATCCTCTTTTGATCTCTAATCATCTCTTCAACAAAACCTTTGCATTTGCTAATTGGATTTTCAAGAATCGTGGTCCAAAAAGGGAGAAACTCAAGTTTAGAGGTATGAACATCCTTCTCCTCTAAATTCTCAGTTCTTTACTGAAATTCCCAAGTTCTCAATCCTTGATTTGTGTTTTATAAAAGGTTTTGTAGATGTGTTCTTGATCTTGGCTTTAAAATGCAAGATTTGGTTGATTTTTGATAAAATTCGTATGATCTGTTTGAGCAGTGATTTGAGGTGTCTTTTTGATGTTAAATGAATGTTAAATTGATGAGAAATTGAGGTTTAATCAATGCAATCCCGGATAGGTTGATTTTCCTAAGTTTTGCTTGAGTTCTTGATTGTTTTTGGAGTGATCTTGATGATCTGTTATAGCTGGAGGTATAAGGACGTGGTTAGATCCTTTTTGGATGTTAATTGAGGTTTATGAATGTTTAGATTTGATGGATCTTGGCTGGGTAGTGTTGTGGAGTTGTTTGGATGCATTTTTGGTTGTGTTTGGTAGCCGAAAATGGAGTGTGGATGAGAGCAGCGAGTTTAGGTGCTTTCATTGAAGATATTAATGCATGATGATGCATTAATCCTCTGCTTTGATGTGTTTAAAACAGGGGAGTCATCTTTGGATCCTTGTGGTGGTGATCCGGAAGCTTGATTGGTGTTTCGGCAAGTGGCGAAACGGAATCGGTGAGTGGATTTTGGTTTTCAGCTTTGAAACCAATGTTTTGAAGGTTTGGGAGCTTAGTTTAAGTCTAAGCAACTTAGCTAAGCTCAAGAGTAAGTTTTCGGAAAAACTCTCTTGATGATGAACCATGGTTGGTTGTATGCAATGTGATTTGTTTGCATGTTTTAAATTCTGTTTTGAAAGTATATTTAGCATGTTTAGTTGCTAATTTTATAAGCCATGTGTTGAAGAATACTCAAGGTAAGAGATTCTTGTTTTTGAACATTGTTAAATGTGGTTTTGATGCATAATGATGCATGATGATTATGGCTTTCATAAATGCTTTAAAACAGTGGATTAATGTTGTAAAATGATGTATATTGGCAAGTGATGGTTAAGAACACTATGGTGGTTAAAAGTCCATGGTTGGTTCTTGGTTAAGATCACAAAGGTGGTTAAAAGTCCTTGTGTGAATCTTGTGTATTTAAGAACAACATGGTGGTTAAAAGTCCATGGTTGGTTCTTGGTTAAGGTCACAAAGGTGGTTAAAAGTCCTTGTGTGAGCCTTGTTTATTTAAGAACACCAAGGTGTTTAAAAGTCCTTGGGTGATTCTTGTTAAGGACACAAAGGTGTTTAAAAGTCCTTGTGTGGTCCTTGTGAATTGTAAGAACATCATGGTGTTTAAAAGTCCATGGATGATTCTTGTGCTAAGGACACAATGGTGTTTAAAAGTCCATGTGTGGTCCTTGTGAATTGTAAGATCATAATGGTGTTTAAAAGTTCATGTGTGGATCTTATGTTAATTGTATCACTTGTGGCCAATATGACATGTTATGAACTTGAAGCATGAATTGCTTGTTTTAAATGCTAGTGTGCATGTACAAATGATGATTTGAATTAAGGTTTATAAATGTGTTTTATAAATGCATTATTGTGTGGTTTTAAATGAGCATCCCTCACTAAGCTATTTGTTTACGCTCTCTCTTTTCTTAAACCAATAATGCAGAGCATTGAAGTGCATTTGGGGCAGCAAGGAAGCCAAGAATCCAAGTGAAGGTTTTAAGCTCTTGTATGGTGAACATTTTCCTAAAACTATTAGCTTTTGGGTATTTGGCAATGGGGGACCTATGTTGTTGTTTTGGGAGATGTTTTGGACTCCCTAAGTTGGTATTATGTTGTCATTGATGTTGGTACTTGTAATTGGCCTCTTGGTATGTGTTTTGGTGATTTGAGGATTTCATGGTTTGCTTTATAGGATGCTTGCCTATAGAATTGGGTATTTCTTAATTTGATGCCATGTTGATGTTTGGTTGATGCAATTATGTTCCTTGAATGTTGAATGACTTGCTGGTATAATTTGGTTGCATTTGGAGCATGTTTGATGGGTCAAATGTGTGTTTATGCAGCAAAAATCTGCAAATCTGGGCAGGCCGTATCGGAACGGGTGCTACCGTTTCGGAACAGGGGCCTGAAATGGCTTAGGCGTTCTGAAACGGGAGGAACCGTTCCGAAACGGAAATGCTACTGCCAAGCCTTGTTTCGGAACCCGTTTCGGAACGGTCCCGCGTTTCGGAACAGGTCCTCCCTGTTTCGGAACACTCGACCGTTGGGCTCTGAATTTGATGGTTATATGTTTTGAAATGTTTGCGTTTTGCTCCTGAAACTTGTTATTGCAATTGAATGAGTTTGTGATGTCCGTTTGAGCTGAAATTTGGCAGAGAAGCATGAAAGATGATTAATTTCATATTGGTAACTTTTAATTGGGTTAAGTCTTTGTAATTTTTCTGAATTTACAATTTGGTCCCTAAAGTAGTAATTTGTGCAATTGAGTCCCTGAATGTTCTCTGATTGTTATGATCTTTGAATATGATGAACTTGTGAATATATCTAGGGATAATGTGCATCTAGACAAGATTAAAAAGAAAAAAAGGGTCGTTAATCAAGGTTGACTTTCGGGTTGACTTTGGTTTTCCCCGTGTAAACTTCTTAATTCGGGTTAACCGTCTAGGCCGGGTTAAGGGGGTTACACGGCCTCTCGTTCCAGGCCTGGCGCTTCGATACGCTTAGGGGCTGTTTCGGTACAGTTTTGCCACTGGAAATTTGAGAATTTGCCGATAAATTGAGGTACCAAAACGGGTCTTGGTGTTTCAAAACGGTTAATATGTCGTTGACCACGAGAAGTTGACCGTTGGGGGTGTTTCAGAACGATCGACCACCGTTTTGATACGGTTCTCTCATGTTGACTTAGGTCCGTTGACCAAGTCAAGGTGTTTCGATACACTCCTTGAGTGTTTCGAAACGGCCTGCTTAATAGGCTAAAATTTGACTGTTTTGTTATGATGTTGAGTTGATTGCTTTGTTTGTTGCTTCCGTTGTTGACCCTTCATATAGGATTTAATGAAATCATTTAGACAAGATAATAATAAAAGAAATTTTGTAGTGTTTCTAACCGAAGGGGAGCCTTAGCGGGTTTCACTTTGGTTTTCCCCGTGTAGCCTACTCGGATCGGTCAGTTATCCAAATCGGGATGTGGGGGTTACATTTGGTGGTATCAGAGCCTGAGGTTTCTGAGACCTTAGGTAGGTAAGTGAGGTAGGTTGATGTGTTACGATGTTGCCTTGTAGTGATGAGTGTTTTATCATGTATGCTCGAATGTTTGCTTGCTAGTACGGTGTTTGTAAGCATGTTGTAGTGGCTTTTTCCGATTGGGTTAAGGGCTAGTCGAATGTCCCCATTGTTAGGTGTTGTTGTCAAAAATGAAAATTATTTTGGTTTAACGAGCTTGAGAACCAGAGTCCTTGCCCTTTTGCTAACCTAACGTTTCCCCTGTTGTTGTGTGTTTGCTGTTTTAGATCTTATTTGCTATAATGAGACCGAGGGGACGGCCTAGAGCGGGTGACCAAGCACCCGAGGACGTGCCTCTTGCTCCTCATGCTCCCGATGGCAATGGAGTAAATGCTGGAGGTGATGGTAATGGGCCTCAAGTTGATGCTAACGTAGGAGGTAACGGGGCTCCAGCGGGCCAGGGTCAAGCAGGTGCAGATGTGGCCCATTTGATTCAGACTATAGCCGGAGCTTTTCAGACAACTTTGGCCGGTATGCAAGCTGCAGCACCACCTCAGGGTGCGAGGACATGATTACCCCTAGAGAGGCTTCGTAACTTGGGAGCGGTTGAGTTTCGTGGATTGACTCCCGAGGGTTTAGAGGGGTGGCTTGAGAGTACTACTCGCATCCTGGGTCAGATGAAGTGTTCGGACGCCCGTAAGTTGGGTTGCATTGTCTCCTTGCTTTAGGGGGACGCTTATACTTGGTGGACCATTGTTACCTCTGGCATGGCCGAGGCAGATATCACATGGGAGTTCTTCAGAAATGCTTTCAAGAGGATGTATCTTGGAGTCCAGTACTTAGATGAGAAGAAGAGAGAGTTTATGGCTTTGGTTCAAGGTAATAGGACCATGTCTGAATACGAGGTTCAATTTGTGAGATTGAGCCAGTATGCACCTGAGTTGGTTCCTAGTGAGAAGAAATGGTGTGACTGCTTCAGGTACGGGTTGACTACAGATGTGAATACCTACATGCTTGCCTCCGACTACACTGAGTTCAATATCTTGGTCTCTAGGGCCAAGGACATAGAGCAGAACCTAGGCTCTAGAGCACGTGCTAGTGGGTCCGATTCCGGAAAGAGACATGTGAATTGGGATAGAGACCAGGCCAAGAGGCATAGGGATAGGAGGTACCAGCCGGATACGAGGTACAGAGGTGGTAACTATGGTCAGGCCGTCAGGGCCAAGGAGTTGTTATGCACACACCAGAGTGCAATAGGTGTGGGAGACGCTGTCAGGGTGAGTGTGCGGGTACCTTTGGGCCTTGTTGGAACTGTGGATCTCGAGACCACATGAGGCGTAACTGTCCACACCCAGCTAAGGGCGGACCGACTCCAGCTAGGGGCTTTGAGCACCAGAGAGGTCGTGGGCGCGGTTGCGGGAACTTTCAGCCAAGGAATGAGGGTCAGAGGAACTTGGTTCATGTTGTAGCAGTCCAGCCCAAGGGAGGAGGACCAGCTAGGGTGTATGCTCAGCGAGAGGCTGGGAATGACACTGATGTCATTGCAGGTAATTTCTCATTGCATTCTTTGAGTTTGCTTTCTTTGATAGATTCGGGGTCAACACATTTGTATATTTTGGGTGAGCACGCAAGGTCTTTAGGGTTACCATGTGATTGGCTAGAGGTAGGTGTAAATGTTACTAGCTCTTTTGATGATACAGTGGTAGTTAGGAAGGTGTATAGGAGGTGTCCCTTGATGGTTCAAGGCCACATATTTCCTATCGATATGATGAAGTTACCCTTCTACGGCTTTGATGTGATTTTGGGTATGGATTGGCTTGTAGAGCATAGAGCTAGGGTCGACTTCGAGACCAAGAGAGTCTCCTTGAGGCTTACCGATGACTTTGAGGTTGTGGTAGTTGGTGAGAACGTCATGTTCTTGTCCAATGTGGTTTCGGCTTTGGAAGCTCAGAGGTTGCTGGGTTCGGGGTGTCAGGCTTACTTGGCTTATGTAATGAATCCTAATATGAGTGAGGTGACACCTCAGGACATCATAATAGTATGTGATTTCCCCAGTGTTTTTCCGGAAGAGTTATCGGGTTTGCCTCCAGACAGAGTAGTTGAGTTTTCTATTTAGATGTATTCTATTTCAGCACCAGTGTCAATTGCTCCGTAT
The DNA here is from genome assembly GCA_958450335.1 of Hibiscus tridactylites. Classification (NCBI taxonomy): domain Eukaryota; kingdom Viridiplantae; phylum Streptophyta; class Magnoliopsida; order Malvales; family Malvaceae; genus Hibiscus; species Hibiscus tridactylites. The sequence continues at coordinate 70,043,089 of OY288277.1, forward strand.
AGAATGACACCGAAAGAGTTGAAAGAAATGAAAACACAGCTTCAGGAGTTGACTGATAGAGGCTTCATTAGGCCTAGTATTTCTCCGTGGGGTGCTCCGGTCATGTTTTTGAAAAAGAAAGATGGTAGCATGAGGATGTGTATAGATTATAGGCAATTGAATAAGGTGACAGTGAAGAACAAATATCCTTTACCTAGGATAGATGACTTGCTAGACCAGTTGAGAGGAGCTTCTGTGTTTTCAAAGATTGACTAGAGGTCCGGGTACTACAAGTTGAAGGTAAAGGATGTGGACATACCGAATACGGCCTTTCGTACACGTTATGGGCACTATGAGTTTTTGGTGATGCCTTTTGGGTTGACTAACGCTCCAGCAGCCTTCGTGGATATGATGAACCGTGTGTTTCATGAGTTCTTGGACAGGTTTGTGGTAGTGTTCATAGATGACATCTTAGTATACTCTAGGACCGAGGAGGAGCATGATGAGCACTTGCGGTTAGTACTTCAGACCCTATTAGAGAATCAGTTGTATGCCAAGTTAAGAAAATGTAAGTTTTGGATTAGGGAGATAGTCTTCCTAGGTCATATGATCTCGGCTAGTGGGATTAGTGTGGATCCCAAGAAGATAGAAGCTATAGTGAATTGGAAACAACCGAAGTCAGTGACAGAAATCCGCAGTTTCCTAGGCTTGGCGGGATATTATAGAAGGTTTGTTGAGGGGTTCTCTAGAATAGCGGCTCCTTTGACTAAGTTGCTACAAAAAGGTGTTCCGTATGAGTGGTCAGATGCAAGACAAGAAGCGTTTGAGAAATTGAAGAAAGCTTTAACCGAAGCTCCTATCTTGATTCAGCCTGAGCCGAGGAGAGAATTTGTGATTTATAGTGATGCATCCTACGTAGGGCTAGGTTGTGTGCTTATGCAAGAAGGTAAGGTGGTAGCATATGCTTCGCGACAGTTGAAAGTTCATGAGAAGAATTACCCCACCCATGACATAGAGCTAGCCGCAGTGGTGTTTGCATTGAAGATTTGGAGACACCATCTTTATGGTGAGAAGTGCACCGTGTATACCAACAACAAGAGTTTGAAATATTTGATGTCTCAGAGGGAGTTGAACCTCAGGCAACGTAGGTGGTTAGAGCTCCTTAAGGATTATGACCTCACTATAGAGTACCATCCGAGCAAGGCAAACGTGGTGGCCAATGCCTTGAGTAGAAAAGTGGTCGTTGAGTTACGAGCAATGTTTGCAAGATTGAGTGTGTCTAAGGATGGTGGGTTGATAGCCGAGATTCAGGTTAAGCCTTCATTAGTCCAGTTAATTCGAGAAAAGCAGTTGCGAGATGAGTCTTTGGCACCTCACGTGCAAGACATAGCCGAAGATAGGCCTACCGAGTATTGTTTTGGTGAGAATGGAATCCTATGCTACAAGGATAGGATAGTGGTTCCGGAGGATGCTGAGTTAAGGCATACGATCTTGACTGAAGCTCATAATAGTCATTTTGCTATGCATCCAGGTAGCACGAAGATGTATCGAGGGTTAAAAGAAGAGTATTATTGGGTTGGTTTGAAAAGGGACGTGGCCTAGTTTGTAAGTAAATGTATGGTTTGTCAGAGAGTCAAGGCCGGGCATCAGTTTCCCTCAGGTTTGTTACAGACATTGAAGATTCCGGAATGGAAGTGGGAACCTATCACCATGGACTTTGTGTCATGGCTACCGTTGACTCCTTCGAGGAAGAACTTAGTGCGGGTGATAGTGGATAGGTTTACTAAGTGTGCCCACTTCATACCAGTTCATACCACCTATACCCTAGATAAGTTGGTCGACCTGTATATCTGTGAGATAGTGAGACTACATGGGGTACCGAAGTCGATTGTGTCAAACCGAGATCCGGGATTTACAACTAGGTTTTGGGACTGTTTGCATCGAGCTTTGGGTACTTGGTTGAACTTCAGCACTTCGTATCATCCGCAGTCAGTTGGTCAGTCTGAGAGAGTGATTTAGGTGTTGGAAGACATGTTGAGATGTTGCATCATTGATTTTTAGGGGTCGTGGGAGAAACATCTACCGTTAGTGGAGTTTGCGTATAACAACAGTTTTCAGTCGAGTATTCAGATGGCTCCTTATGAGGCCTTGTATTGTAAGAAGTGTAAAACCCCAATTTGTTGGGCCGAAGCCGGACAGAAGCTTGTACCGATGCCTTAATTGCTTAAGGGCACCACTGAAAAGGTAAAGTTGATATATGATCGTCTGAAGGCAGCTTCAGATCGACAGAAGTCCTATGTCGACTTAAAGTGGAAAGAGGTAGAGTATTCCATGGGAGATAAAGTGTTTCTGAAAACTCACCTTGGAAGAAGGTGATGAGGTTTGGGAGGAAGGGCAAGCTAAGCCTAAGATTCATTGGACCCTATGAGATAGTTGAGAGGATCGGCCCCGTTGCGTATCGATTGAGACTCCCGACTGAGCTAGAGAAGATTCATGATGTCTTTCATGTGTCGATGCTTAGGAGGTATAGATCGGATCTGTCCCATGTAATGCCCGTAGAAGAGATTGATTTGAATCCGGACTTGTCTTAAAACGAAGAACCAGTTGAAATACTTGCTTCTGATAGCAAGTTGTTGCGTGGCAAGACCATAGAGTTGGTTAAGGTATTATGGAGACATAGAGGTGTGGAAGAGGCCACATGGGAAACGAAGGCTGGTATGCTTGAGCAGTTTCCGTACTTGTTTCCGTCAGGTAATTTCAGGGACGAAATACCTTAAGTGGGGGAGAGTTGTAACACCCGGGTTCAGGGGTCGGGTGAAAATAATATTAAAATATTATGAATAACATTTTGGGCCTCAGGTGTACAAAACAAATAAATTAAGTTGGACCATTTTCAAAACAAGCCTAAATAGCCATGAATGTCATCTATTTGTAAATGCCTTATTTCATTAAGGGCGTTTTGGTCTTTGGCCTTTCAATTTTAAACAAACATTAAAACAAAATGCTTTTGGCTCATCTTATTCCCCTCTCCAATTTTCATTTTGACGACAAAGACACCCCCTTTCCTAGTTACTATTCCATCTCATATCATTCTTGTTATTGGAGCTTTTGCAAAGGTAAATTCATTTTTGACCTGTCCATACATCCCCTTCAAGCTCATACCTTTAGTTTTCATTAATGTCCATGGTTTTGAAATTGAAAGTTTTGAGTTTTTAGATTAAAAATGCCATCTTTAATGTTTATAACTTAAGCTTTTGAATTGTTGAGATAATATGAGTTATTTGCAACCTAAAGGGTCCAACATAGTAGATTTTTAAAAGGTTTTATAAAGTATCCCGAATTTGGGTTTTTGAGGGGGTTTTTGAGGGTTTTAGGTTGAGTTTTGGGGGTGATTTATGTGGAAGAGTGTGGGCTGATGGTTAGACTATGTATGAGGGCTGTTTTGGAAGCCTTAGGGAGTAATTTAAGTGTTGAAATCAAGAGTTTTGGACTGGGTATGATGGCTGCTCGGGATTGAGGTTTTTGGTTGTTCTAAGCTTGAAAATCTTGTGTTTTATGCTTGATTAGTGTTCTGGGTTCGCTACTTTGAATCGTGGACTGAATTTTGATTGTTTTGAATTGTGTTGGGATGATTAGAAGCAAGAAATCTTGTTGGTGAAGCCCCGAGAGAGAATCCGGAGAATTCGGTGACTTAAGCTTGGAATTTGGCTCTCTTTTGGGTAGCAACGATGAGTAGTAATGTCGAACTTTGATTTGTTTGTAAATTGGAACTCTTGGGGGTTTGGGTGGGACCTTGAGGGTTAACCTAAACCCAAGTGTAAGTTAATCCTCCTACATCTTGTTATGTGTTGATGAATGGTTGTGTGATGTGGTCTTGTGCATCTTGAGTTGTTACATTGTTGTTGTTGTGTAGCCGTGTAGAAGTTGAGCCTCACGTGATGGTCGTCTAAACTACGGTGATGAGTGGTCCCACCGGTAGTGACTAGTAGTAGAGTAAGGTGATGAGTGGTCCCATCGGAAAACTACTAGTCGAACGGTGATATGTGGCCCCATCGTGTATATGTTGGTTGTGCTTGTGCAAGCCATGTGTAGTCTTGTTGTAATGATCATTCGTGCATCCATTTGATTTCATTGTGAATTGTGAAAGTGTTTTGAAAACTGCATGCTTGTTGAATTGTAGAGCTTCTCTCGCTAAGCTAGTTAGCTTACGCTCTTCTTTGTTTCCAACATGCAGATCGTTAGTGTTCGGGAGGCAAGCGGACAAGGAATGAGCTTTTGGAGTTCTCAATTTAGCTCAAGTATGATTTATGTATTGTAATAATGCCTAGACGATGGGGGTGTAGACTTGTAAGAGTTGATGTCAAACTCCTTAGTTGATGTTTTGATTTTGTTGAGCATGCTAATTTGTTAACCTTATGTTGGCTATGTGTATGCCTTTATGTTATGGATTGTAAACCATATTTTCTTGATGCATGTTTGGCTTGTGGTTGAAACTTATATCCTTATTATGAACTGCTATATGCATGTTGTCTAAGGCTTGAATCTTTATTGTTATGTACGAATCTTATGTGGTTGTGTTGATTTCTAAATGTATAGTCTTTATAGGTTCGATGCGTGTTAAGCATGTCTATATAGGGTGTCTTTCATCTAGAATTGATGTATTTTGAGTCTTTAAGGTTTTAGATGGGTTTTGGGGCTGCCTTGTATCTAAAAACCAGCTAAATCTGTCTTTTCGCAGCCCGTGTATCGAAACGGTTGGTCCCGTTTCGATACTGCCTCTCGTTCCAGGCCTGGCGTTTCGATACGCTTAGGGGCCGTTTCGGTACAATTTTGCCACTGGAAATCTGAGAATTTGCCGATAAATTGAGGTACCGAAACGGGTCTTGGTGTTTCAAAACGGTCAATATGTCGTTGACACGAGAAGTTGACCGTTGGGGGTGTTTCGAAACGGTTGACCACCGTTTCGATACGGTTCTCTCGTGTTGACTTAGGTCCGTTGACCAAGTCAAGGCGTTTCGATACACTCTTTGAGTGTTTCGAAACGGCCTGCTTAATAGGCTAAAATTTGACTGTTTTGTTATGATGTTGAGTTGATTGCTTTGTTTGTTGCTTCCGTTGTTGACCCTTCATATAGGATTTAATGAAATCATTTAGACAAGATAATAATAAAGAAATTTTATAGAGTTGCTAACCGAAGGGAAGCCTTAGCGGGTTTCACTTCGGTTTTCCCCGTGTAGCCTACTCGGATCGGTCAGTCATCCAGACCGGCACGAGGGGGTTTGTAACCCCCTTATCCCGGCCTAGACGGTTGACTCGAACTACGAAGATTACACGGGGAAAACCAAAGTCAACCCGAAAGTCAACCTTGATTAACTACCCTTTTTTTCTTTTTAAACTTGTCTAGATGCACATTAAACCTAGGCTGACCACTCCCGAAAGTCAGTACCCACAGCTCTCTTGCTTAAACTTTTCTCACCTTCATAAACTGAAACCACACCCCCACGCTGCTTAACCCTGGGAAATTTCCCTCCAAGGTACCTTTCATAAAAGGCAGACACAAAGAAATCCCAATCTACATCGTGGATATGGGATGCCACCGCCACAGATGTCCACCAGACACAAGCGTCCTCCAACATCAATGAGACAACACTTCCCAGCTTACAGGCATAGTCACAACCTTCCTGATCCAAAATCAGAACTACACTGGCTAACCAGGCCTCGAACGTCTCAGGTGTCGAGCTATGATACTCCACAGCTCCCAAATCATGTAAACGTTGTTTCGACAAACCCGCATGTCCCACAACCGACACGTCTACAGGCCTCACTTTCACCACAGCCTGAGATGTCCCCAACACCTCTTGAACAATAGGTGATGAACTCTTCATCACAGAACCAGCTTCTTCCTCCTGCCTCACTACCTCAACTCCAGGCACAGAAGACTGAGACGAAACACCTCCACTAAAAGGTGAATTCCACGCCTTAACAACCTGCTCTAAAGCAGCAACCATCTCACCCAACTGCCATTCTCTCATCGTTTTCACCATGCTATTAACAACAAGCTATCATAACAAAACAAGCAAAACGATCAGGCCAGCTTCAAGCAAGGTTTCAAGACTCCAATTCCAATATAACACAATAGCTATAATAATAAGGCAATGGGTATCCCGAATTCTCCCCTTTTACATGACATAACAGTCAATAAAAACATGGATATCACCACATCAAGCATATCAATCAACATACTTCGATCATGCTCTCATCAAACAACATTTACTCGCAACAGCATAATATCAACCTAACATACCCATTACACTTTCATCATTCATAAATCAGCTCACATCACCAGCATAACATCAATACAAATCCACATTAGCTCAATGAAGATTCACAATCAAAAAGCATGCTAAAAACATCAACAATTCGTTCAAAGACACACATTTCAACCGACTTTCAACCACACATCAGAATAAACATTAAACACTTATTACAACAATTTACCATTTCCCCAAGCATTCACAACTCAGCTCTGATACCACCAAATGTAACCCCCTTAGCCCGGCCTAAACAGCTGACCCGAACTACAAAGATTACATAGGGAAAACCAAAGTCAACCCGAAAGTCAACCTTGATTAACGACCCTTTTTTTCTTTTTAAACTTGTCTAGATGCACATTAAACCTAGTCATACTCTTGAGATAAGCATACTCAAAAATCACAGCAATCGGAAAACAATAAGGGACCCAATTGCACAAAATACGAATTTAGGGACCAAATTGTAAATTCTGAAAATTAAGAGGACTTTACCAATTTTTAAGTTACTAATATGAAATTAGTCATGTTTCATGCCTCTCTGCCAAATTTCACTTTAAACGGACATCTCGAACTCAAGCAATTGCACATACAAAAATCAGGACTAAAACGTAAAGCTCGCAAACCTCAAAACATTTCAAAAAATATGCCCAACGGTCAAATGTTCCGAAACGGGTCTAGGCCGTTCAGGAACACCCCTTTCCAGTAGCCAAAGTGTTCAGAAACGGGTCTAGGCCGTTCAGGAACACCCAGGCCAAATCAAGGGCCTGTTTCGAAACAAGCAAGGGTGTTTCGAAACACCCTGCCCAGAAACAGTAGATAGGCCTGTTTTAACACCTTTAAACCCCATCAAACATGCTCCAAACCATTCCACAATAAATCAAAAACATGCTAAACATCATACCTACCAAATTTCATCAAAATCTAGATACAAAACCACCCCTAGGTGCACCAACTCATTCAACACATCCAACACTTAATCATGCTTTTAAAACAAGAAGAATAGCATAACGACTTATGAATAAGAAGATTCAAACGTTGCAAGCGTTAAACCACATAGTTCAAAATCATAAACCAAACTTGTCCAACATACACAATCTCATTAAACATCAACTTAAAAGACTCTCCCCCCCATTGCCTTTATTATCCATAGCTATTAACCGAGACATACATCTCAAGTGGAGCTCTCCTTGAATCCCTTGCTTCCTGATGTCCCAACTTCAAATATCTGCATTGATGGACAAAAGGAGCGTAAGCACATAATGCATAATGAGGAATGCTCAAACCAAAACACCATCAATGCAGCGAGTCATAAAACCTCTTTAAAAAGTTAATATATTTCGATAAACCAAAGCAATGTTCGAAGACCCCTTTTTAAACAGCATGCTTTAAATCATGCATTGCTCAAACATGAAAACCAACCCTTAGCTTAGAAAAGCTAAGTAACTCACTTCAAAGCACAACCTTGCAAAACCATCAATTTAACCTTTCCATGCATGAACATCATAAACAAAGTTAAATACAAAACCCTTGGAAAAACACTTCTACTTCACATTATACTTTTCTCATTCTTGAAAAATCATCTCAAGCAAGAAACCTTTAAAAACCACTTACTCCTTCAATCTAACTCATGCATTTAACAAATGCAACATATGAACCACAAATTCAACATTTGCATTTCATGCCTTTAAAAACAAGCCTTCACAAGACTTCAATGCACTAAGGAGATTTCATGCACACATGCACCATTCTCAATAGAAAATAAACACTTGTTCAAGCTAACAAGTAATACATGCATTTCTTGGTACATTACAAACTTTCCATGCAACCTTGCATCATTTCAAGCATCTCATGCTTCATTACATTCAAGAACATCATATTGGCCTCCAAGTGATAATTCACAAACCATCACAACACAAGACATAAAAGGATACACGGATTACAAGCGTTGTCCCACACGCTTCATACACACTTCCGAACAACACAAGGTGGAGTTTACCGGTACAATCACAACCCCTCAACACGCGTGATGGAGTTTAACGGTACAATCACAACCCCTCAACATCACTCATCGGAAGTTGTATAATACACTAGCGAGAGTCGGGACACATCACAAGGCTTACACATGGAAGCTACCACAACCATTGTAATCACCTTAACCAAGCTCACACACGGGAGCAACCCTCCACCGTTGTGACACTTAACAAAGTCCACCCATGAGAGCCATCCTCCATCATGGTGACTTTAACAAGGTTCACCCACGAGAGCCATCCTCCATCGTGGTGGCACTAAACCAAGCCCACCCACGAGAGCCAACCTCCATCGTGGTGGCGCTAAACCAAGCCCACCCACGAGAGCCAACCTCCATCGTGGTGACACCAATTGCCTCAATCGCTAGGATTCTTGGATGGAGTTTACGGTACAATTACAACCCCCTCGACATCCAAGGCGACTCAATTCACGGTGCACCCAATCCTATACCCGGCTAACTATATCCGATTAAAGTAACCAAGAACCACTTACATCACTTGCCAATATAACCATTTTACCTCATTAATCCATTTTTTTTATAAGCACAACCAAAATGCCAAAACCACCAATTACCATCATCATTTCACTATTTTGAAGCATTAAACAAAGCCATTAAACAACATGCAACACTATGCATCAATTCCACAATTCCAATGTACAAAACCAATGATATCTTACCTTGAGCATCCTTCATACATGACTTTCAAAACCAGCATTAAACCATGCTAAAATATGCTTTCAAAACAGAATTTAAACATGCAAATCGCATGCATTGCATCCAACAATCACAAGTGCTTTAAAAACCAATTCATAACACAAACCAAGAGAGAAATTCCATTTACTTACTCTTGAGCTTAGCTAAGTTGCTCAGACTTAAACTAAGCTCTCAAAACCTTCAAACATAGGTTTCAAAGCAGAAAACCCAACTTCACTCACCAATAACCAAAACTAGGCTAGCCAACAAGCCCTCCAAGCATCTGAAAACCTTCAACGCCACCTCTAATGCTCACGGATCATTCTCCCCTGTTTCAAGCACATAACAACAGAGGATTAATGCATCATTATGCATTAAAAACACCAGCAACACACCTAAACTCGCTGCTCTTTACAAATCCAACTTTTCGGCTACCAAACACAACCGAAATCACCTCCAAACTCTTCCAAAACTTAACCCAGCCAAGATCCATCACTTCTAACCATTTTTAAACATCAATTAACATCCAAAATGATCCCAAACACGTCCTCATACCTCCAGCATTAACAAAACACCAAGATCATCCCAAAAACCACCATTTTCACAAGTAAAAACTTAGGAAAATCAACCTATTCGGGATTGCATTGATTAAACCTCAATTACACATCACTTAGACATCCAAAATACATCAAAAAGACATCTCAAAACAGAGCCTAATCATTTATTACGAATTTAATCAAAATTAAATCCAAATCTTGCATTTTAAGCCAAAATCAAGAACACAACAACAAAACCTTTAATAAAACTCAAATCAAGGATTGAGAACTTGGAAATTTCAGTAAAGAACTGAGTATTTAGAGGAGAAGGACGTTCATACCTCTAAATGTGAGTTTCTCCTTGTTTAGAGCCAAGATTCTTGAAAATCCAATAAGCAAATGAATAGAATTTGGTGTAGAAATGATTAGAGATTGAAATCTCATCTTTAGATGTTAAAATCAGAGGACAAATGGCTGGGGAAATGTGTTTGGCTGAAAGAAAATGGAGAGAAAATTAAGTGGGAAAATTTTGAGAAAAGTTAGTTATGAACTCAAAATATCTATTTCCCCTTTTTCCTTTAATTAAATATCATTTAATAAATCATTAATATTAAGAAAAATCTGGAGAAAACTCTTCTTGGATAAATTAGCTCCTTAAAGATTCAAAGTTTCAATCCTTTTAAAACAGCCACCAACTTTTCAAAAATTACATTTTAGTCACCAACTCCAAATGTCACTTTTCCAAACCTCATTTTGTAAAATTGATTTCACCACTCTCTTATATATAATAAAAGAGGATTTTTAGATATTTTTCCATATTTTTAATGCATCCCGAACTAGGCTTTCCTTAAAACCACCTTTTATATTCGAACCGAAAATCCGACCGGTCCGGTTCAAACCCAAAACTTCTAAGACCAAAATTGGGGTGTTACAACTCTCCCCCTCTTAGGAAATTTCGTCCTTGAAATTTCAACCGGTGAAAAGAGCACAACCAAACTTCTCAAAGCAACCCACAAGGCGACACAAGAGACTTAACCACCACCGAACACTCTCCACACAAAACTCCACCAAACCCAACATCACCACATATTGTTCACAAATTCCAAAACACTCAGATGTTAACCACATCTTAACCTTTCACACTCCCGGACTGCTCATAGCCCCAACAACAACCGGAAGAACCTCCAAACTTTTACAGCATACACCACCTTAACTCATAACTCCCAAAACTCGTACACACGATGACACCAACCAATCTAGTTCAGCCACCATGTGACCCACAACCTTCACTGCTTCTAAAAACCCCTTGCACAACTGATCAACCTCTTCCAAAGGTTACCACACCAAGCAGAATTCTTAAGCATCAACTGCTTACTCAAACTTCTCAACACATTGCTGACATTCCTTCAAATTCGCCGCTATCATCACCATAACGGCTCACCAGGACTACTCACACAACATTCGAAAATCACGTCACAAAACCCCGACCTTGACCCGCCAGCCGTTCCACACACCACCAGCTGACTTCAGAAGAAATTTACTTATACACAACTAGCCAACCACTTCTCACAAGAACCCGTCCAACCAACAATGGCCCTTGAACTTACATTGCCTTTCCCTTTCAAGCTTTGACTACAACACTAGCCTTACCAGGACACCGTCCATTCTATACACACATATTTAGATTACGAAACTTCTCCCTAGGCCAACCCTTTTCTACAACCCACAACAAAACCTCTTCTCAACTCCTCAAAGCTTGCTACGAACCATCACCTACAAAAACAACCATTCTACTACAACATCAATGCCAAGTTACCCCAGCACTCTGGAACACATCCACTAACCTGCAACATCACTTATCACCAAGAAACTACCACTCCTACTAGCTATTCAAAACCACCTGACCGGTTCTAACTTCAACCAGTAATCTCCTCACCACCCCACCACTAAACTCTTTAAGCACCAAAACACTTTCCTTCTGCCAACATGCTATATCGCACTCACTATTACCGACAGCTCGCTTTTCACCCTCCATTACTCCAAACATTTTCCTAGCACCAAAACAACTTTTAAAACCCATCATCCAACCCTACCCTATCACAACACTAACAGACCTGATTAATTATCAGCGAGTGTGAACGTTCGTATGCATGGTCACCAATATGCCCTATCAATGCCTGATGTACATGCATGCAAAACCTCTAATGTCATGTCACATGTATGCAAGGACCAGTACATATATAATATAGCATATAACAAATGATTTTTAACTGTGCATGTATGTCGGTTCACACCCACCAATAACATCCTCAGAATCCGCCTAGGTACAACCTCCTATCTCACTTCCAACTTGTCTAACCCTACCATTCTAATATCCCACTAATACCCTCTTCACACTAAAGTTGTTTCCAAAACAACACCAACTACTACCCCAAACATGCTAGCAACGAGACCATACCCACAACGCAAGGAAAAACCAAACCGAAACCAAACTAAGATAACTAGGGCAAAGGTTACTTAACAAGGTTACCTGCAAACACCTCACTGCCATGGAGCTTCAACAGACGAGCTCTCTTCCTCGCAGAACCATCATCCTCCAGCCGCACCGCTGCAGCATCAGCTAACACATTAAAGTCATCACCATCTCCCTGCGGTAAAGAACCCTGGCTACCCCGAGCCAACATCAAACAATTCCGTTTCAAATGCCCAACAGACCCACAATTCCAACATGTTTCACTCCTCAAGCTCCTCACACCTTGCTGCCCTTCCTGCCACCTTCGATCTTTGTCTCGGCCGTGCCCACGACCCTTCAGAGACCCTTTTGCTACCACTAAAGTTGATCTCACCACATGAGGACAATTTCGCTTCACATGCTCCTTAGAACCACAGTTCCAACAAACTCCTGCGCCCCAACAACCTCCAACATGGCACCTTCCACATCGGTCACACATCGGCAACCGAGCTACCCCTCCTTGGTCATACCGCACTTGACCTACGTCTGCACCACCACCAAGACTTCGATTCAAGCAAAACCTTCTATCACGTAGCCTTTTACGCTGACCACTCCCGAAGTCAGTACCCACAGCTCTCTTGCTTAAACTTTTCTCACCTTCATAAACTGAAACCACACCCCCACGCTGCTTAACCCTGGGAAATTTCCCTCCAAGGTACCTTTCATAAAAGGCAGACACAAAGAAATCCCAATCTACATCGTGGATATGGGATGCCACCGCCACAGATGTCCACCAGACACAAGCGTCCTCCAACATCAATGAGACAACACTTCCCAGCTTACAGGCATAGTCACAACCTTCCTGATCCAAAATCAGAACTACACTGGCTAACCAGGCCTCGAACGTCTCAGGTGTCGAGCTATGATACTCCACAGCTCCCAAATCATGTAAACGTTGTTTCGACAAACCCGCATGTCCCACAACCGACACGTCTACAGGCCTCACTTTCACCACAGCCTGAGATGTCCCCAACACCTCTTGAACAATAGGTGATGAACTCTTCATCACAGAACCAGCTTCTTCCTCCTGCCTCACTACCTCAACTCCAGGCACAGAAGACTGAGACGAAACACCTCCACTAAAAGGTGAATTCCACGCCTTAACAACCTGCTCTAAAGCAGCAACCATCTCACCCAACTGCCATTCTCTCATCGTTTTCACCATGCTATTAACAACAAGCTATCATAACAAAACAAGCAAAACGATCAGGCCAGCTTCAAGCAAGGTTTCAAGACTCCAATTCCAATATAACACAATAGCTATAATAATAAGGCAATGGGTATCCCGAATTCTCCCCTTTTACATGACATAACAGTCAATAAAAACATGGATATCACCACATCAAGCATATCAATCAACATACTTCGATCATGCTCTCATCAAACAACATTTACTCGCAACAGCATAATATCAACCTAACATACCCATTACACTTTCATCATTCATAAATCAGCTCACATCACCAGCATAACATCAATACAAATCCACATTAGCTCAATGAAGATTCACAATCAAAAAGCATGCTAAAAACATCAACAATTCGTTCAAAGACACACATTTCAACCGACTTTCAACCACACATCAGAATAAACATTAAACACTTATTACAACAATTTACCATTTCCCCAAGCATTCACAACTCAGCTCTGATACCACCAAATGTAACCCCCTTAGCCCGGCCTAAACAGCTGACCCGAACTACAAAGATTACATAGGGAAAACCAAAGTCAACCCGAAAGTCAACCTTGATTAACGACCCTTTTTTTCTTTTTAAACTTGTCTAGATGCACATTAAACCTAGGCATACTCTTGAGATAAGCATACTCAAAAATCACAGCAATCGGAAAACAATAAGGGACCCAATTGCACAAAATACGAATTTAGGGACCAAATTGTAAATTCTGAAAATTAAGAGGACTTTACCAATTTTTAAGTTACCAATATGAAATTAGTCATGTTTCATGCCTCTCTGCCAAATTTCACCTTAAACGGACATCTCGAACTCAAGCAATTGCACATACAAAAATCAGGACTAAAACGTAAAGCTCGCAAACCTCAAAACATTTCAAAAAATATGCCCAATGGTCCAGTGTTCCGAAACGGGTCTAGGCCGTTCAGGAACACCCCTTGGCAGTAGCCAAAGTGTTCAGAAATGGGTCTAGGCCGTTCAGGAACACCCCTTGGCAGTAGCCAAAGTGTTCAGAAACGGGTCTAGGCCGTTCAGGAACACCCAGGCCAAATCAAGGGCCTATTTCGAAACAGGCAAGGGTGTTTCGAAACACCCTGCCCAGAAACAGCAGATAGGCCTGTTTTAACACCTTTAAACCCCATCAAACATGCTCCAAACCATTCCACAATAAATCAACAACATGCCAAACATCATACCTACCAAATTTCATCAAAATCTAGATACAAAACCACCCCTAGGTGCACCAACTCATTCAACACATCCAACACTTAAAATCATGCTTTTAAAACAAGAAGCATAGCATAACGACTTATGAATAAGAAGATTCAAACGTTGCAAGCGTTAAACCACATAGTTCAAAATCATAAACCAAACTTGTCCAACATACACAATCTCATTAAACGTCAACTTAAAAGACTCTCCCCCCATTGCCTTTATTATCCATAGCTATTAACCGAGACATACATCTCAAGTGGAGCTCTCCTTGAATCCCTTGCTTCTTGTTGTCCCCACTTCAAATATATGCATTGATGGACAAAAGGAGCGTAAGCGCATAATGCTTAGTGAGGAATGCTCAAACCAAAACATCATCAATGCAGCGAGTCATAAAACCTCTTTAAAAAGTAAATACATTTCGATAAACCAAAGCAATGTTCGAAGACCCCTTTTTAAACAACATGCTTTAAATCATGCATTGCTCAAACATGAAAACCAACCCTTAGCTTAGAAAAGCTAAGTAACTCACTTCAAAGCACAACCTTGCAAAACCATCAATTTAACCTTTTCATGCATGAACATCATAAACAAAGTTAAATACAAAACCCTTGGAAAAACACTTCTACTTCACATTATACTTTTCTCATTCTTGAAAAATCATCTCAAGCAAGAAACCTTTAAAAACCACTTACTCCTTCAATCTAACTCATGCATTTAACAAATGCAACATATGAACCACAAATTCAACATTTGCATTTCATGCCTTTAAAAACAAGCCTTCACAAGACTTCAATGCACTAAGGAGATTTCATGCACACATGCACCATTCTCAATAGAAAATAAACATTTGTTCAAGCTAACAAGTAATACATGCATTTCTTGGTACATTACACACTTTCCATGCAACCTTGCATCATTTCAAGCATCTCATGCTTCATTACATTCAAGAACATCATATTGGCCTCCAAGTGATAATTCACAAACCATCACAACACAAGACACAATCAGATACGCGGATTACAAGCGTTGTCCCACACGCTTCATACACACTTCCGAACAACACAAGGTGGAGTTTACTGGTACAATCACAACCCCTCAACACCCGTGATGGAGTTTAACGGTACAATCACAACCCCTCAACATCACTCATCGGAAGTTGTATAATACACTAGCGAGAGTCGGGGCACATCACAAGGCTTACACATAGAAGCTACCACAACCATTGTAATCACCTTAACCAAGCTCACACACGGGAGCAACCCTCCACCGTTGTGACACTTAACAAAGTCCACCCATGAGAGCCATCCTCCATCATGGTGACTTTAAAAAGGTTCACCCACGAGAGCCATCCTCCATCGTGGTGGCACTAAACCAAGCCCACCCACGAGAGCCAACCTCCATCGTGGTGACACCAATTGCCTCAATCGCTAGGATTCTTGGATGGAGTTTAGGGTACAATTACAACCCCCTCGACATCCAAGGCGACTCAATTCACGGTGCACCCAATCCTATAGTCGGCTAACTATATCCGATTAAAGTAACCAAGAACCACTTACATCACTTGCCAATATAACCATTTTACCTCATTAATCCATTGTTTTTATAAGCACAACCAAAATGCCAAAACCACCAATTACCATCATCATTTCACTGTTTTGAAGCATTAAACAAAGCCATTAAACAACATGCAACACTATGCATCAATTCCACAATTCCAATGTACAAAACCAAGGATCTCTTACCTTGAGCATCCTTCATACATGACTTTCAAAACCAGCATTAAACCATGCTAAAATATGCTTTCAAAACAGAATTTAAACATGCAAATCACATGCATTGCATCCAACAATCACAAGTGCTTTAAAAACCAATTCATAACACAAACCAAGAGAGAAATTCCATTTACTTACTCTTGAGCTTAGCTAAGTTGCTCAGACTTAAACTAAGCTCCCAAAACCTTCAAACATAGGTTTCAAAGCTGAAAACCCAACTTCACTCACCAATAACCAAAACTAGGCTAGCCAACAATCCCTCCAAGCATCCGAAAACCTTCAACGCCACCTCTAATGCTCACGGATCATTCTCCCCTGTTTCAAGCACATAACAACAGAGGATTAATGCATCATTATGCATTAAAAACACCAGCAACACACCTAAACTCGCTGCTCTTTACAAATCCAACTTTTCGGCTACCAAACACAACCGAAATCACCTCCAAACTCTTCCAAAACTTAACCCAGCCAAGATCCATCACTTCTAACCATTTTTAAACATCAATTAACATCCAAAATGATCCCAAACACGTCCTCATACCTCCAGCATTAACAAAACACCAAGATCACCCTAAAAACCACCATTTTCACAAGTAAAAACTTAGGAAAATCAACCTATTCGGGATTGCATTGATTAAACCTCAATTACACATCACTTAGACATCCAAAATACATCAAAAAGAAATCTCAAAACAGAGCCCAATCATTTATTACGAATTTAATCAAAATTAAATCCAAATCTTGCATTTTAAGCCAAAATCAAGAACACAACAACAAAACCTTTAATAAAACTGAAATCAAGGATTGAGAACTTGGAAATTTCAGTAAAGAACTGAGTATTTAGAGGAGAAGGACGTTCATACCTCTAAATGTGAGTTTCTCCTTGTTTAGAGCCAAGATTCTTGAAAATCCAATAAGCAAATGAATAGAATTTGGTGTAGATATGATTAGAGATCAATTAGAGATTAAAATCTCATCTTTAGATGTTAAAATCAGAGGACAAATTGCTGGGGAAATGTGTTTGGCTGAAAGAAAATGGAGAGAAAATGAAGTGGGAAACTTTTGAGAAAAGTTGGTTATGAACTCAAAATATCTATTTCCCCTTTTTCCTTTAATTAAATATCATTTAATAAATCATTCATATTAAGAAAAATCTGGAGAAAACTCTTCTTGGGTAAATTAGCTCCTTAAAGATTCAAAGTTTCAATCATTTTAAAACAGTCACCAACTTTTCAAAAATTACATTTTAGTCACTAACTCCAAATGTTACTTTTCCAAACCTCATTTTGTAAAATTGAATTCACCACTCTCTTATATATAATAAAAGAGGATTTTTAGATATTTTCCATATTTTTAATGCATCCCGGACTAGGCTTTCCTTAAAACACCTTTTATATTCGAACCGAAAATCCGACCGGTCCGGTTCAAACCCAAAACTTCTAAGCCCAAAATTGGGGTGTTACAGGGTTACATGTAATGTTTTCATGAGGGGCAAATACTCGTTGCACTCTTTTCCCCTTAGCCAAGGTTTTGCCCCACTGAGTTTTCTTGTTAAGGTTTTTAATGAGGCAAAGTTTTATGCGTTTCAAAGATGTGTGTACTCTTTTTCCTTCTCTAAGAAATTTTTTCCCCACACGGATTTTTTTAATCTTATTATGGTTTTAATGAAGCACATTATCTTCATGGATATCCAAAGGGGAGTGTTATGAATATTTATTTATGGTGAATATCCATGTATTACATGAGACTTTAATGTAATTTATTATTAGGGTTTAATACCCATTAGAATTAGGGTTTTCCTCTTATTCCCATAAATATAGAGTTTGAAGAAAGCATTGTATCCTACATTGAAATAATGCAAGTTTCTCTCTTTGTCTCTCATATTGTTCTTGTTCATCTCTCTTGTACTTCTTTACTTTATTTATAACAAAAAAATGTTTTTAGATTTTATTCTAAAAGGGGATAGTAACGCTTTCGGTCCCCATGATTTCAAAAGTAATTAAAATAATTAATGGTACATAATGATACACATTAGTGTTACATAGCGATACTTGGCGTTTATTGTAGAATCATCCTTTACGGAATAACACTATTTTAATGTCTGTAGGCACGTTTAGACAAATGTGGATTTCAAAACCACTTTTGTTTTTGACAAATCCTAATTTAATCATAATCCTATCTAAAGGATAGGAGAAGCATGACTCTAAGGGGAGTAAGAAGGTGCTCTTAGTGGGTCTAGAACCAGACGTAAAAATATATGAGGAAATATATATGGATAGCTTGACCAACCGGCTAAATGTGTTTCCTCTTTCAAAATCACTTGTAACACCCCCTTCCCGGCCTGGTCGAGAATCGGGTCAAAAAGTGCTACCGATGAACAGAATGGTGATCGGTGCAATAAAATTTCAATTCATAACAATACATGAACAAAGTTGTACTATAAAACATTATTGAATATACAACTTAGACAAATTTACCCAGTATGAAACGATAATTAATCATTTAGGACCAATTCTTAAACTATTACAAGTTTCTTGACTAAACTATAAATCTGATAAATTAGAGGTACTTCGATGCAATTGATTATACCATGAAGAAATTTAATACAATATTAATAAGTCCTTAAATTTTCATACTATTCGGAATTCATTTACTCATCCAATTTAATCATCCCAACTTCAGTGACCAATCTGTGAACAATGTAAACCTTCAATCTATGTCTTTTAACCAACTTAACTAACCCTGTATCGAAACACCTTGATGTCGTTTCGATATTGGTGTACGATGGTCAACATGGCCTGAATTTTCTCATATCTCGTATCGATACATGTAAGCCTCGTTTCAGTATTGGTTGACTTTCATTGACTCTAACCGTTGACCTGTTCCGATACAGGTTAGGCTCGTATCGAAACAAGGAATTTCAGTGGAAAATGTTTTGATACAACTCCAAACCGTATTGATGTGCCATGTTCCTTAGGTCCAATTATGCTTAACCGTATCGATACGCCATTACCCCGTATTGATACGACATGACTTGTAATGACAAACTTTTACTGGTTTTTAATCAAATTGACCTATCAAACGGTGTCGAAATGTGATGAAACTTTATACACAACATTTTAATGCTATACACTACTGGCATGCCAAATTTCATGATCATTCGAACACTTTTACTAGATTTTCACCTATATGAGTCATATATGCCATTTTTACCAACTTTTAGCCAAACCAAAAGTCATTTTAGGGCCTTTAATAACATTACAACTTATACACATTACAAGCATACCGAAAAGGACACAAATGACTAGTTCAACTACTTTGCCACCTTCCTAGGAGTTCATAAGGTCAAAATACATTATTTTTGGCTTGTAGTGACTTGTCTTGTTGCGACTTATCCGATCTTCCGCAATGGTCGATTCCTTAACCTGAAATGCATGAGATGAGACACATTAGGCATACATTGCCTAGTGAGGTAGTCATATACAATGTAAATATCAATGAGTGATGCATATACATATTCTCATGCTTATCAATATCAACATCATGTTTCAATATACAATGTTTAACACATAAAATTCATTATTAACCCTTGGATTGAATCAAGATGGTGGATATGCGGATTCCTACGCCTCGCCAAATCAATAAATGGTCTAGCCCCTCCACCTCGCCAATGACCAAGTACAGTACACTTCCTTCCGCCTCGCCAAATCAATATAGGCCCTAGCCTTATGAACATAGTCCACCCGTACACTGAGCTCATGAATTCTATGGCATGCCAATTGTATCCAAGGTCGCTTCAATCCAAGGTTTCCATGACAATATCCATATTCAATATTCAATGATAAATTCGATGACCAATGTCTTCAATGATATTATTAGTAAACCATGTTTCAATGTTAATGTTTCACGGTTTCAATGTCAATGTCCTATGAATCGTTTACAACGTTTCAATAACAATAACTATGTCGATAACAATGCACGATGATGATGTCAATAACTATGTTCGATGTTCATTACCAAACTTACTTATGCTTACCAATAGATTCGTTTAACAACCCGATGCAACTTCCTTAAAAGACATGTTAGCTATTTGATCGAAAACAACAATAATGAATCCGGGAAGGCTCCTTGCCTAATCCCGAGACTCAGACTACACTCACCTTGATATCCGATGCTCTTATGGCTCTCGGATGAACATGCCCTTGTTTCTAGCTTTCGATGGAGATGGCAAAACCTCTCTCTCCACTTCTTGAGTTAGAAAATCAATAGGAACTTGTTAAAAACAAGATTATGATATTGTATTTGCAATAACAATATCAAAATCGATATCTAAACCAACAATAATCATTAGTTATCAATATAGCCATGGATAAGCAAAAACGTAACTTAAGATTAAGCTTGATACATCCATGGATTTCGGTGATTGATTGGGGAATATAGCTTACCTGAACGATAGCAACGATTTGATATCAATAAATCAAAGAAAACCAAGCTTAGGTTTCTCTCCAATGGATTTGTGTGCTTAGTAGAAGATGATGAAGACAAGGGAGGTGCTTGCTTCCTAATATTTCGGTAAGCTTTTCCTCTGCCCTTTTTCCTTGTTTTAATTATCCTTTTGGCTATTAGCTTTCCTTCATATGAAGGAAGCGTGCCAGATTAACCCACGTATGGGTGAATATAATTGGGGAGGGGTTAATCGCAAGGTTAGTCCCTCAAATTTTAATTCTCTATAGTTTTACCCTCGAACTTTCCAATAACTATAATTTAGTCACTAAGAGCTTTTTAATGAATTCAATAAGACATGTACCTAATAGTTTAACTCAATTAGAGTCCAATATCAAATAATTAACAAGCCGATACATTATTTAGACTTTATCGATGTGAGATTTCTAATCATCGAAACCCAATTCCAACTAGACCGGATTTTAGGGTGTTACATCACTTCTAACAATACACTTTTTAGTTGAAAAAAAGATTTTGATCGGATGGTTAATGCATGGTTCTATTCATTTTTTAGTCCTTTAATAATACACATACTTTGTAGATAAGTTATTCGAATTCAAATCTCTTAGGGATACCATCATTCCAATGGAATAAGAATTTTACCAAATTCACCCAGTGTTTTTGATTTTGTGACATGTATAAAAGTCCACAAAAATTTACACTGATTTAAGACTATGGGAGTAAACTCATCCAAGCAAATATAGTTCAGGATTTAGATATTCAATTTAGAATATATAATTTAGGGATTTAGGTTTAGGTTTTATGGTTTTGAAAGAGTTTAAGCTTAGAATTTAAGGTTTAGAGTTTATGGATTTTAATTTTAAATTTTAAAAATTAAATAGACATGCTTGTAGAAAAAAGTTCACTACCAGTGCATCAAATATTTTCTCTCTATATATATGAATAAAATTTGTATACACAGATTGTGCAAATAAGCTTTACACAACCGGTCTATTTTATGCTTTAATCCTAAGATCTAAAATTATAAACCCTAACCCCTCGTCTTTAACAGAAACTCAAAATTTTAAATCACTAAACAAAAAACCCTAATTAAGACTCTAAACTCTAAAATTAATAGGTGTGTGTAGCTTGTCAATTTTGAGATTTAATTTATATGTACTTGTCAATTTAGGCGTTTAGAGTTTTAAGTTTTAGAGGTTAAAATTTAGGAGATAAGTTTATAATTTAGGACTAAACATTTAAATTTTATAATTTAAATAGTAAGTAAAATTTTTACCCATATTATACAATAAAATATAACTCTGCTCAATTTGGCGTTATATTTAGGATGAGTCTACCACGTGCGACGAATACCGCTGAACACCACTAATGCTGAACACCATTAAATTAATTAATAAAGATTTAAAATTTCAAGGACCCGTCATACAATTAATAATTATTTTTAAAAATTCAATTAAATTATTTTTATATATTAAAATTTTATTTTTTTAATAAGGGTAAACTATATAGTTAGTACCTCACCTATTTATGTATTTCTATTGAACCCTCGTTATTTAAATATTATTTCAATTTGACCCTATTCTTTATAAAAAATAATTTAACCCTAATCCTAAATTATTAAACCTTAAACCCTTAAACTCTTAAACATATACCCTAAACCATATACCATTAAAAATAATTTCACCATAATCGATTCAATTCATCAATGAATTGAATTAATTATGATTAATTGTGATGGCATCTTCATCTCAAATAAGATGACAATGTTAATTCTAGGAGATTCGAGTTTAATTAATTTTGATATATATATATATATATATATATATATATCAAAATTTAATTGAATTTTTTAGGAGAATTCAACAATTCATTGAAGTGAATCGATGATGGTGAAATTATTTTTAATGGTATATGGTTTAGGGTATAGGTTTAAGAGTTTAAGGGTTTAAGGTTTAATAGTTTAGGGTTTTAGGTTGAGGGTTAAGGGTTAAATTATTTTTTATAAAGAATAGGGTCAAATTGAAATAATATTTAAATAATTAGGGTTCAATAGAAATACGGAAATATGTGAGGTACTAAATATATAGTTTACTCTTATTAAAAAATAAAATTTTAATATATAAAAACAATTTAATTGAATTTTTTAAAATAATTAATAATTATATGATGAGTCCTTGAAATTTTAAATTTTTATTAATTAATTTAATGGTGTTCAACTATATTTAACATTAATGATGTTTATCGACGTTGGTCGCACGTCGTAGAACTTTCCTTATATTTATATTCATAATTTGCTTTCAACATGTCATGAGCAGGTTTTCAGGTTGGCTGACATCATTTACTATAGTTTATTGATTTCAAATCTGTATCAAACTCCATGACCCAAGTGTTTGATTTTTTTGGCAATCATCTGCATACCCAAGTTTTATAAATTGTTTAAAAGTTACAAAGCCAGGTATCTTTGCTGGATATGCTCCAAGACAAATAAATATGTGGTCTTGTATCATTCGCAAAACAACAAGCCAAGGCATAATCCTTTACGATATTTTTTTAATTTGTCCTTCCGCTTCTTTAAGACTTTGCCCTAATTAATCTAGACTGATTCAGGTCATATATTTAATTTTGGTGGATAAGTCTCCCAGCAGAAATTTTCTACACACAAGGTTTCAAATTTAAAACCTCCTTAAACAATACCAAGTTGTTTACCACTTTAACCAAACCGTTTTACAATATTTATTTAGTCACTAAACTGATAAACTATTAGTCATACCGACAATAAACAAGTGTTTTCCCTTTTGAATGGTAATCTTTAGCTATCGTTGGAGGGGACATAAACCCGGAATTTGTCCACAATATCTTACAAATTTCTAGCTTTTTAGCTTTGAAGAATAATTTGTCCTCAATATCTTTAGCTTTTTAGCTTTTCTATATATATATGGGATTTCTCCTTCAAATCCAGGCCAAGGGTTTTGAAAAATGGAAATGACGGATGATAGTTCCTGTATGAGTGCCCCTACTAGTCCCAGGAGAATGAGCCTGGAAGTGGGAGGTTTATGTTTCTTTAGTGTCCCAACAAGTCCCACTAAAAGGACTCTCAAGGCTGCATATGAGGATTCAAGCTCCAATGGTGACGAGTTTGAGTTTGAAACCAGTCGTCGTTTCAATGTTGGTGAATGTGACGTTGAGTCGAAGCAAAAGCCCGAGTCCCAACCGGAGGAGCCACTTCCCGACATGGCGTTTGCTGATGAACTGTTTTATGATGGGAAAATGGCGCCGCTGAAGCCTCCGCCCAGGCTTCAATATCATCATAAACAAAGCTCCAGTTTATCACCCACTAGGTCGCCTAGTAGTGGCCTAAGATTTCCGTTTCAACGTAGGAGCTTGTGGAACGATGACTTTGATCCTTTCATGGCGGCTTTGAAGAATGTCAAGGAAGATAAAGCTGGCAGATCCCAAGCCAAGAGCCATAGACGAGCTCGGTCTATGTCGCCATTCAGGGAAAAGGAAACCAACGGTCTCATGTTACCAACGAACTCAGACAAGACAATAGAGAGCAAGGAGCAGGCGAAGGAAAGGCAATTAAAACTGGCGGAACCCAAAGGTGTTATTTTCGCAAGACGAGTGAGGCTTGTGAATGTTGGCAATGGAAACAAACCAAGAGAAGCAAGTGTGGCCATTGGAAAGCAACAAACAAAGGGTCAGAAAATGAAGAAGCTTTTGTCTAGGAGTGGATCCATGAGCAATGAAAACAAAGCCACATGGAGTGAAAATGGAACAGAAGCAAGGCCTAAACTTAAAAGGAAATTTAGCTTAAAGGCCATGGGAATAGCCCCATACAAGGAGGAAAAGAGATTGTCCGACTCGCAAGCCGCCCTATCTACACTCATACAATATAGACCCAAGTTGTTGCTTTGTATGGGCTATGGGGCAAAGTATGTGAAGTGAAAAACTTATATAAATACTGTAAAAAAATGCATGTACTTCTTATGTATAAATTGGTTCAAGTTTAATGGAGTAATTCCTAAAATATTGTAATGGAATATTTTAATTCTAAACATATGGTTGGAACCAAATTATTTTCCAAAATATTGTACTGTACAAATTAGAACTCAAAGGGATTTCAATCCGTTTTTCAACATAATTTTGAAAAAATAATTAAAAAAATCGGAATAAGACCAGTGTTGTACATTCCGCTTTGAACAGTTAAACAAAAAGGAAATCTATTGGATTTCCATCCGTCTTGCTACAGTTCAACAAAAAAGGTTAATATTTGTCACCATCCAGCTTTGAAAAGGTAAAAAAAAAAGCATTAAGGGGCTGCCACGTGTCAGCCCATTGGGTATGATTAATTTCTTTTTTTATATTTTTATTTTGGTTTATTTAATTTAAAATACATTTCGAATAGAGAAATTCATTTAAATTGGAATCAAACTGTATTAAAACATGATAAATAATTACAATTAAATTTTGATAAGAACTCGAAAGCTTGACTCGACTAGACTCGATTCGAATTTCTTCAACTCGAATCGACTCGAAAAATTTTCGAATGAAAGTTCGAATGATAAAATTAGACTCGTCAACTCCCATTATTGTTTCATTAAATAGAGATATTACATTCTCATACCGAGATTCGAACTCATATAAGATGAATTATTGGGTTAATTTTTTATCTGATTAGATGGGTGAGATGGTTTTTTTAATTGATATAGGGTTGCAGTGATGTGATAAGTAGGGGTGTTATTTGATTGGATGCGTGAGAAAATTTTTTTTAATTGATATAGGATTGCAGTGATGTGACGAAGTAGTGATGTAGGTGCAGGTGTAGGGTGGTAAGATAAATTTTTTTAAACAATTTAAACTCCCCCTTACTGTATGCAATTAAGGACCACATGGAATCACACAAACATGCTTGAATCATATACAAAATTAAAACAATTTAAACATGATAAAGCAATTGCATGAAATTAATTTTACCGCTTGAACCAAGGTAGGATGTTAAGCCTCTCTTTCTTCAGGTGTCCTTCTTCCTTATGTGTCAAGAGCTACCAAAATTCGACTTTGCTCATCAATGCTGAAGCACACTTACAAGTAGACAATCGAGTAATTTGTGTATCCAAATTGCTTTGGATACAATAACATTGGTCCCAAATAACTTAGTTACCTTAGGAATCCATTTTTCAATTCTTCCCTTTTGTTTGAAGATATTAGCCCCTTAAGGATCCAAATATTTTTAATCACTTTTCCTTTAAAAAAAATAGGGGAAGTAGATTTTCTTACATAAAAGTTTGATTTCAAAAAAATTAGTTTTCGAGCAATCTTCATTTTTCCTTTCAAAAATTTTTGTAAATCAAAACTTTTTCTTTCTTAAGATCATATATTTTTTTATGATCTTCTTGAACTTGTTGAAGCGAATTTTGTAAATCAATATTCTTTTGTTCAAACTCGTTGACTTTTGCTTCAAGTTCATCTTTAGTTTTAGAAATCAAATTATTTTGAACTTTTAAATTTGAAAACCATTGTCTTGTTTTTCAAAATATGATTTTTAAACTTTGAAACTAAATCATCATAGACATCATGCAATTCATCAAATGTATATGAAATTGAAGTAGATGAATTAGAAGTTATCCTTGAATTTTCTTTGATGTCCATAAGACAAAGGTTGGCTCCCTCATCGTCGGTGGAGTCATCTCCATCACTCCAAGTAGCCACAAATGTATTCTTCTTATGTCTTGATCCTTTTTTTTCTTGAGTCGAGGGAAATCATACTTGACGTGCCCTGACTTCTTGCACTTGTTGCTAATAATAGGATCCCTCTTCAATCTCGATTTATGTCTTGATTCTTCGTTTTATTGTTCATGAATTGGGTGAACTTCTTGAAGAGCTTGGCTATATCTTCTTCACCGTCCTCTCTACTTAAATCTTCTTGTCGTCTTGTGAAGGATTTAAGAGCAACATTCATTTCTTCGACGTGCTCTTCTTTATTCTTGCCCTTTGACATCATCATTTCACGGGTTAGCAAAGATCCCATAAGCTCGTAAAGCTTGAGCTCCTTCAAATTCTTTACTTCAATGATTGCGGTCTTATTGGATTCCCATGAATTAGGAAGTGAATATATCAAGTTCCTCACAAGCTTGTCCTCCGGGATCATATCTTCGAATCCTTCAAGCTAATTTATGATGACAGAGAACTGATCAAACATAGCTTTGATGTCCTCCTCTGTGTCCATCTTGAAGTTCTCATAGCTTAGACCGAGGAGCCCAATCTTGGTCTCCATCACTTTGTTTGTACCTTCATGAGTAACATCTAGCTTGTCCCAAATCTCCTTGGCACTCGAGCAAGAAGACGACTTGGCATACTTGTCGGGTCCAAGAGTACAAAACTAGATGTGTATAGCTTTGTCGTTGGGTTGTAACTTCTTCTGATCTTCATCGGTCTATTCTTGTTTTTCTTTCTCGACGAGTCGATCTTCTAATCTTTTCATTGGAATAGATGGCCCATCTATCACTACATCCCAAAGGCGGTACTCATTTGATTTGATGAATAATTTCATCCTATTCTTCCAATAAGAATAGGATCCGTTGAAGTAAAGAGGCTTGGTGATGGTTTGTGCCAGCTTTTAGGATCCACTCATTTGATTTGATGAATAATTTCATCCCATCTATCACTTCAAGGATCGACTCTCAGATGTTAATTCGATGTAGAGACGAGGCTATAATACCAGTTTTTAGGCTTGAACGATCAACCGAATTTTTCAAGAAGGGGTGAATTGGCCTTTCAGTGATTATGGTGGAAGCAAAAGGAAATTATAAATTTACACTATGGTTTATAGTGGTTCGACTTCTAAACCAAGTCTACCTCGACTACCTTAGCTATCCACACTAATGATTTTCCACAAATTCACTAATTTATCTTTCCTTTTTCTATGCTCAATGAGATAACCTTTACAACCCTCAAAGTTTATACCCCAGAGCTTTAAGAAACACTCTCACAAAGAGAATACAAATTTAACAAACTAGGAAAACCTCACAACAAAGAGTTTGCACAATTTAGCTCTCACTCAAAATCTTAACACTTGAGCAAATTTGACAATTTTGCTCACTAGTGTTTTCTACAATTAATTTGACAATTTAAGCACTAAAACAATTTTTCTATACGAAGAATGTTTGCAATATGTTTCTTGTTGTTCCATGGCTACTTTGAAGCTTGCTTTTAAACCCTCTAAGAATTTTTTAGCGTTACTTTCCATTGGGGTTGATTAGAGTCGTTGGAGACTTCAATTGCATCCATAAAAGCAGTTATGGGTTCGTCGGTTGATGAGTGCATAAAATCTTATATTTAGACCCTTTTACATAACATATTGTATGTGTTCGAAAGTATATTGTTGCATTTAGGAGTAGTTTGCATATAGTTATGAAGTTATGGTGCTTAAGCTTAATGTTTATCTGTATTGGTTCTATTAATGGGAAATGTAGTGTTTTCAGTGTTTTTTGTGCAAGAAAGCATGAATGGAAGAAGTAGTGGAGCAACATTCTCTCGTGATGGACTGGATGCAACAACATTACTGTGACGCTGAAGATAAATCTTGAATCATTTCACGTGATTTAATGTGTGGTCCCCTCTCTTTTATTGAGCCATTAATAATGTGAAAACCAAAGATCATCTTTAATTAATCACATGACATTTTATTAAAAGCATGTGAAAGATATTTTTTATTTGGAATTTAATGAACCAAAAGTAGAAAACCCTAGGGTTTCTACTCATTATAAAATACAAGGGAATATTACAAGAAAGGGGGGGGGGGCTGCACTTAACGCACAAAAACACATAGAAGTTTTTATTCGAGGAAACAACCCCTTTGTATTCTACATCAGAGAACCACCATTCTGATTGGAGCGATGCAACATTAGTGCGAGGCCACGGAGAAGAAATCTTAAGATCTTCTTATTCTCTTTTTCTCATGCTTTATTGATTGCTATAAATTATTATTTTATTATTTTTATAAATGTTATTTACTCGGACATGATCTAAATACTTGTTTTTAGGTTTATTGTTTTTAAGATTCTATGTTTTAATTAGTTGTTCGATGTTATATCTTTTATTCCTTCTCTATTATGTTCATTGTTCTTCATGCATAATTATTATAAGAGCTATCGAGAGAGACTTTTTTATTATTGACATGTGGCTTAATATATGTAATGCCTTAGTTTTGGGCCTAGAAATTTTCTAGGTTGATTAGACGGTCTGGTGGGCCAGAATTAAAGATTTGAGTCGATTTAGGATTAAAATCAGAATAAATATATTTTAAGTGAGATAAAAGTATGAAAAATGTAATAAAATCATTATTTAATATAATAACGTTTTTGTTAAAATCAAATTTAAACTATAATATAGAACCACAAAAAATTGTTGGTACTCCATTATAAGATTAATTCTAATGAAAATGTGTTATTGAACTGACAATAGGTTCGGATTGGTGAGAGATAATTTAAGACTCGTTCACTAAAGGTGTTTGCACATTTTATTTCTGAATTTTTAAATTTTAATACGCTCTTAATATTTTTTAGGTTTTTTTAGTTATTTTAATTGTCTTTTAAATTTACCATTCTCATTATAATAAATAGTTTTCTAATAATTTTAATTTATTTAAAGTTTTTAAAATTTTAAAATAATTTTAAATTTTAAAATGTTGGAAAAATAGAGTGCTACAAAATGAGGCGTTAGCACTGATTGGGAAATGATAAAATAAGTAAAAGACACCAAACTCTGTCGTGGTATTAACCACTACCTCATAAGCGAATTCTTCCCGATGTGTGTAATTGCTATAGTGCACGAACAACCCCTTAAGGTTAGCACGGCTCTCCAAATTTTGTACACCCGAAAGATGGAGTAGACTCTGGTGGTACCGATCTTTTCTCAACTCAAAATTAACATTCAAGACAGATTTAAGAAAACCAAAGAGCGTTTTAAAGCAAATGTTCTTTACTAAGGATATCTCAAATGAGTAAAATTACCCACTATTTATAGGCTAAATAATGAGGGTAAAATCGTCGTTTTTATGATAAATTTAATTTTATTTATAATAGAATTAAATTTTCATAATTGAAATTTTTATAATGAGCATTAACAACATTCCCCCACTAATGCGAAAGAATATCTTTCGTAATTATGAGAGCATTGAAGTTAAAACATGAGAAGAGCAATAGCGAAATTAGTTGTTTAAGCACTAGTGAACGTATTTGGAACTAGTACATAATGATGATGAGTAATTCTTCTCTTAGATAAGTGAACAAATCTTGAACTTTCTAAGATTAAGGTGAACTCATAACACACAATTAACCACTTCATCCACCAAAGTCCTCGATGTGTCAACAAAAGTATATATATACGAAAGTATATATATATATAGCTCTTTTTCCTTGAGATTCTAGTAAGTGTTCTAGAAAAATGGCCCAACGCTTTTCATAGAAGGTGGCTAGTCCTTCTCACTTATGTAGGTTATTTCATCAAGTTTATCTCAACATATATGTAACACCCGAGTTTAGGGGTCGGACGAAAATAATATTTAAATAATATTATATATTATTTGGACTTCGTGTTTTTCAAAGCAAACATTTTACGATTGGACTAAATTGAAATGAAACTCAAATTACATGGATTTTAAAGTAAAGGAGAAATGGCCATTCATTAATGGCATTTTTGTAATAAAATGGTCTTTCAAATTTTAAACCCCTTTTCTATTAAAAATAAAGCTTTTTCATCTTCCTCACTCTCCCAATCCCCATTCCAATGACAAAGAGCCCCTCCCCCTCCATTTTACTATTACATTTCCTTACTCCTTCGTTTCAACTCGGTTTTGAAAGGTAATTACGTTTTCGACTTGCTCTCATCTTCCTCTCTTCAAAAGTACCTTTAGATTTCATTTTTATCCATGTTTTGGAGGTTTGGTTTTTCATGGAAAATGGTAAAGGTTAAAGCTTTATGGGGTTTTACTTAAGCTACTGATTTAATGATGTTAGATATGGTGTTTGTGAGTCCAATGGTCCAACATATATGATTTTTACATGATGATTATGTATAAATGTGCTATACATATATGTTGAGGTATGATATTGATGCATTGTGATATGCATGTGGAATGTTCATGATTGTGATCATGGTGAGCACGTGCTAAGCACGGAATTGGTTGTAAATTGATATTGTGGTTTTAGTTTAATGTTAACACTAGTATGCTTGGGTACAAATGATCGATCATTAGGATGTTAGTGTGCACATGAGAGTCAAATGCGTGCGTGGTCTTGATGATGGTAATCATCAAGATGGAGTACTGGTTAGCCCGGCAATTCTTCTTATATATTGTGATAGTCGGTGATGAGTGTAATCCTATCGACGGGGCGTGAGGATGAGTGGAATCCCCTCCGCGAGAACGGTGATGAGTGTAATCCCACCGTGAGGTAAAGTTGTTGTTGGATGTGAGTTCCAACGTGTTTATCCGCGTATTCGAGTCATAGCTATGTGCCAATATAAGTTGAGATGTGTATCAATGTGTTTGGAATGTGATTTCCTATTTGGATCATATATGTGTTGACATATGGTGTGGAATTGAGCTTGTTGAGCATGACATATTATTGGATAATTGTGCATGCATCATTGACATTTTGGCTCATGAGGATCGAAGGTAAGAACATCCATTTACCTTATTGTGCTTGTGCTTGGACCCTGCATTGTCGAGGTTTGTTTTTAAAGAGCTTACCCTCACTAAGCTTTATGCTTACGCTCTATTTTGTTCGAGAATGCAGATCCTTAGTTTGTGGGTTGCTAGCGTAAGTGGAGGGCCTCCAAGTGTGCTTGTTGGCTTTTGAGTTTATCAAGTATGAACTTTAAGTTATGAACATGTAATAGTTAAGTAATGGGATTTGTGTTATTTGATGGATATTATTGGTTGTTTAGGAGCATATTTAGATTCCTTCTATGATGATTTTGTGTGGCTTGATTATGCCATGTTTGGATTGTAAACCATGTCTTAATTGTTTACCATGTATGTTGACCATGTGCCTTTTGAGGATGCCTATGTGTATGGATGTTGAAGCATGAAACCTTAAGTGCTTGTTTGCCTTCTTTTGAATGAATGCATGAATTCCTTGGTTAAGTGAGGTATGTTCATGTTGGGTGCCTTGTATGATTAGATTTTGGGAGATAGATGTTGTATGAATGTTTGGATGTATCTAGGGAGGTCTTAAATCGCATCTAGGTTCGAGTCTTTGGTTGTTTTGCTGAAAAAAGGAGACTTACAGTGCAGGGCGTATCGATACGCCTAAGGGCCGTATCGATGCGGTCTTGCCTCTGGGACTCAGTTTTGGCTTGGCGTACCGATACACGGGGGTGTATCGATACGGAAAATGCTCACTGGAATTCTGAGATTTTGGTGAGACTTTGGCGTATCGATACGGTCTATAAGCGTATCGGTACAGTTTTATCTCGTTGACCACGAGATGTTGACCGAGAAGGGCGTATCGATACGCTCAAGGGCTGTTTCGATACAGTCTTCATGTGTTGACCGTTGGGTGTTGACTTGGTCAAGGCGTATCGATACTCTCTCTTAGAGTATCGATACGGTCTATCTTAAAAAGATAAAATGAGCTGTTTAACTTGTTGTGTTAGATTCGATTGTGTTTCTTCCTTGTTGTTTTCTGCTGCCGTGATCACTTAAGTAACGATATGCCTTTAGACAAGATTAAATCGAAAGAAATTTTCTAGGATTGCTAACCGAGGGGGAACCTTAACGGGTTTCGCTTAAGTTTTCCCCGTGTAGCCCACTCGGACCGGTCAAGCGTCCGGACCGGGACGAGGGGGTTACACTTGTTGGTATCAGAGCCTAAGATTACCGAGGCCTTGGGCAGGTAAGTGAGGTAAGTTTAAGTTTTTGCACTGGTATGCACGGTGGTTGCTTGCTTGTCAAGTATGCTTAATGTATGATTGCTTGTTTAACAAGAATGCTTGTTGTTTTGCTTGAAGCATGATGTTTACAGTCCCATTGCTACTATTACATTGAAAAAAGGATTTTAGAGTGGGGGAACATACTTGAGCCACTTGGAAGCCTTGCCTTGCTAACCCAATCCTGTATGTTTGTTGTTGTGGTTGTAGTTATTATCTGTGAGAGCGATGTCGAGGCCGAGAGGTAGGCCGAGGGTGGTTCATCAGGAACCACGTGTTGCGGCTCCTGTTAATGAGCCGGTGGCTGGAGTTGAGGCTCATGTATTTGAGCCTGCTACTGGAGTTGGAGCTCCTCCACCACCTCCACCACCACCACCACCTCCTCTTGGAGTTGGAGGCGGGGATAGAGCTGAAGGAGAGGGACCTCAGGGTGGCCAAGGTCTGGTCGGAATCGATATGGCTCCGCTTGTGCAAGCAATAGCGGGAGCATTTCAGGCCGCAGTTGCAGAATCTCAGGCTGCAGCTCAGCCTAGGGGTGATGATGCTAGTTTACCGTTGGAGAGTCTTCGTAGCCTAGGGGCTGAAGAGTTCAGAGGAACTACACCGAAGAGGTCTAATTTGTGGTTAGAGAAGACCGTTCGCATCTTAGCTCAGATGGGTTGTGTGGGTGCTCGTAGATTGGGTTGTGTGATCTCCTTGCTTCAGGGTGATGCCTACACCTGGTGGGTCACCATTACTACTGGAGTTCTAGAGGCAGAGATCGGTTGGGATTTATTTGAGTCTGCATTCAGAAAAAGATACATGGGTCCGATGTATCTAGATGAGAAGAAGCGGGAGTTTATGGCTCTTGTTCAGGGGGATGCTACTGCGACTGACTACGAGATCTGATTTGTTCGTTTGAGTCAGTATGCTCCAGAGTTAGTTCCTACTGAGTTGCAAGCATCCACAATCAATAACTCATTGTCGGAACTAACCCGGAATACAATTCAACCACAATTTACCAAGTTGCAAGCATGAACAATTCCCCTTTTTCACCAACTCGGACAGCCCCAAAACCATGTCCAAAAACCATGTTTTCAACTTCCATTACACTCAAAAATGATCCCAATTCAACCCCTATCCATAGTACTACCAATGGCTTATCAAAACTCACCTAAAACAACCCCCAAAACTCACCCAAAACCCTCCAAAAACCCCATGTTTACCCAAATCCGAAAATTGCTCAAAATCATTTGAAATTCACATATATTATACCATTTGACCTCTATACACTATAACTAAACATATTAAATCAAAACACTTCACTTAACATCATAAAGTTTCTATTTTTAATCCAAACCTTCAAAAATTCCATTTTCTAAAACCTCCATAAAAATGGAAATAAAAGGTACTTTTAAAGAGAGGGAGTTGAGGGGAAGTCAAAAATGCCATTACCTTTCAAAATGGAGTTGAAATGGGGAAGCTTTGAAATGGAATAGTGGATTGGGGAGGAAGAGCTCTTCTAACGTTAAAGAAGAAGAGGATGAATAGTGAATGGGTGTTTTATTAGTAATAAGGGGATTTAAATTGGAAAATGGGTAAATTACAATAAGGCCATTAATGAATGGATATTCCCTTATTCTTTAAATAGCTCATCAACTTGCAATTAAATCAATTTGGTCCCATTTCAAAAATTTATTTTGAAACCCGAATTTTTTTATAATCATTTTGATTATAAAACTGAGCCCAGATAATATTAAAATATTATTTTCACCTAACCCCTAAACCCGGGTGTTACAACTCTCCCCCACTTAAAGAACTTCGTCCCCGAAATTACCTGGTGGAAACAAATACGGAAACTGCTCAACCATATTCGCTTTCCTCTCCCACGTGGCCTCTTCCACACCTCT
Organism: Hibiscus tridactylites; assembly: GCA_958450335.1. Lineage (NCBI taxonomy): Eukaryota > Viridiplantae > Streptophyta > Magnoliopsida > Malvales > Malvaceae > Hibiscus > Hibiscus tridactylites. The sequence goes on from OY288277.1 coordinate 70,077,610, forward strand.
ATGTCTCCACAACACCTTGACCAACTCTATGGTCTTGCCACGCAACACCTTGCTATCAGAAGAAAGTATCTCAACATGCTCTTCATTGTAGGACAAATCCGGACTTAACTCTATCTCCTCAACGGGCATCACATGAGAAGGATCCGATCTATATCTCCTAAGCATAGACTCATGAAAGACATCATGGATCTTCTCTAACTCAGAAGGTAACCTCAATCGGTAAGCTACAGGCCTAATCCGCTCAACTATCTCATACGGACCAATGAACCTCGGACTCAACTTGCCCTTCTGGCCAAATCTCATTACCTTCTTCCACGGAGATACTTTCAGAAACACTTTCTCACCCACTGAGTACTTAATCTCTTTCCTCTTCAAATCTGCATAAGACTTCTGACGATAGGAAGCTGCTTTCAAACGGTCACAAATTAACTTTACTTTGTCGGTAGTCCCTTTAAGCAAGTCTGGCATAGGAAACAATCTCTGACCTGTTTCAGCCCAACAAATCGGAGTCCTACATCGCCTACCATACAAAGCCTCATAAGGAGCCATCTGAATACTATACTGATAACTGTTGTTGTAAGCAAACTCAACCAACGGTAAGTGTTTCTCCCAAGAACCCTGGAAGTCAATCACACAACAACGAAGCATATCCTCTAGAATTTGTATCACTCGCTCTGACTGCCCATCGGACTGCGGATGATAAGACGTGCTGAAATGCAAACGGCTACCTAGAGCACTATGCAAGCAACCCCAGAATCTCGATGTAAATCTAGGATCCCTATCTGAAACAATAGACTTCGAAACTCCATGAAGTCTCACTATCTCACAGATGTACAAGTTTTCCAACTTGTCTAAGGAATCCTTAGTGTTCACAGCTAAGAAGTGAGCACACTTAGTGAACCTATCAACAATCATCCAAACAGAGTTCTTCTTCGTGGGAGACAAAGGCAACCCCGACACAAAATCCATGGTGATCCTCTCCCATTTCCATTCCGGAATCTACAAAGGCTGTAGCAAACATGAAGGAACCTGATGTTCTGCCTTCACTCTCTGACAAACCATACATCGGCTCACATACTCGGCTATATCTCTCTTCAAACCGACCCAAAAGTATGCACTCTTCAAGTCTCGGTACATTTTGGTACTACCCCGATGCATAGAAAAGGGACTAGAATGAGCTTCACTCAGAATCTGACGTCTCAACTCAACATCTTCTGGTACAACAATTCTATCTCTAAAGCACAATAAACTCTAGCCACTAAAACTGTAATCGGTCGGTCTTCCTTTGGCTATGTCCTGAACATGAGGAACTAAACTCACATCTTGCAACTGCTTCTCTCCAATTAACTGAATCAATGAAGGTTTCACTTGCAACTCGATGATCAAACCACCATCATCGGACACACTCAATCTAGCAAACATAGCTCTCAACTCAACGGCCACTTTTCTACTCAAAGCATCAGCTACTACATTTGCTTTACTCGGATGGAACTCAATGGTAAAATCATAGTCCTTTAGCAACTCTAACCATCTTCTATGTCTCAAGTTCAACTGTTTTTGTGTCATCAAGTACTTCAAGCTCTTGTGATCGGTGTAAACTATACACTTCTCACCATACAAATAATGACGCCAAATCTTCAATGTAAACACAACTGCGGCTAGCTCTATATCATGAGTAGGATAGTTCTTCTCATGAATCTTCAACTGTCTAGAAGCATAAGCAACAACTCTTCTCTCTTGCATCAAAACACATCCTAAGCCTACGTAAGAAGCATCACTGTAAATCACAAACTCCTTACCTGAAACAGGTTGCACTAACACTGGAGCATTCGTCAAAGCTTCTTTCAATTTCTCAAAGGCCTTCTGTCTTGCATCTGACCATTCGAACTTGACTCCTTTTTGCAACAATTTAGTCAAAGGAGCAGCTACTCTAGAGAAACCATCAACAAATCTTTTATACATACGTCTAACCACAACTGTCTCACCAAAAGAACTAGTAACATGCATACCTACATCTAAGATCTCAACAGGGATATCTAACTTATGTGCATGCTCACTCAAAATGTAGGAATGCGTAGAACCCGAATCACCAAAGAAAGCAAAGACATAGACTGTAACTTGAAATTACCTGCTATCACATCAGTGTTGTTCCCGGCCTCTCTCTGAGCATAGACTCTCGCTGGTTATTCATATTTTGATGTCTTGGTTGCTAGAGCCAAGGACATTGACCATAGCTTGGGGCTAACCAAGCGTTCTGGAGGTTCTAGTTCTGGTAAGAGACACAACAACTTTGACCGTGGGGATGCCAAGAGGCATAGAGGTGGACAACAGTTTGACCATAGACGTGGCGGTGACCACCATGGTAGAGGCCACCAGGGCCATAGAGGTTGAGGGCGTTTGCCCGAGTGTGCACGTTGTGGGAGACAACATTCTGGTGAGTGTTGGGGTAACTTCCATGCTTGTTGGAACTGTGGTTCGAGGGACCATTTTAGGAGAGAGTGTCCGCATCAGGCGGCACAGGCACCGAACATAGCTTAGGCTCTTGCGAGAGCCAATGATTATCAGAGAGGTCGTGGGCGCGGTCGTGGCTACTTCCAGCCTAGGGCTAATGTAGCTAGGGTAGATGCTTAGAGGAACCTTGCTCATGTTGTGGCGGTACAGCCAAAGGCAGGAGGACCAGCGAGATTCTATTCTCAGAGAGAGGCCGGGAACGACACTGATATGAGAGCGGGTAATTTTGAGTTACAGTCTATTTCTTTTCTTTCTTTGGTTGATTCGGGTTCTACGCATTCCTACATTTTGAGTGAGCATGTACGGAAGTTAGATATACCTGTTGAGATCTTAGATGTAGGTATGCATGTGACTAGTTCTTTTGGTGAGACAGTTGTGGTTAGACGTATGTATAGGAGATGTCCGCTGAAGATTCAGGGTCATGTGTTTTCTGTTGATATGATAGAGCTTCCTTTTTTATGGTTTTGACCTTATTTTGGGTATGGACTGGTTAGTTGAACACCGAGCTAGTATGGATTTTGAGACGAAGAGGATTTCTTTGAAACTTTCTGATGACTACGAGGTAGTAGTAGTAGGCGAGAACATTAAGTTCTTGTCTAATGTTGTGTCAGCTTTAGAGGCTCATAGGTTGATGGATTCCGGATGTGGGGCTTACTTAGCTTATGTTATGAATCTTAATATGAGTGAGGCTAGACCGAAAGATATTAGAACAATTTGTGATTTTCCGGATGTGTTTTCTGAAGAGTTTCCAGGTTTGCCTCCTGACAGAGATGTTGAGTTTGTGATTGAGACTGTTTCAGGGTCTACCCCAGTTTCGATAGCTCCGTATCGTATGGCTCTGAAAGAGTTGAAAGAATTGAAGAGTAAGTTGTAAGAGTTATTAGACCGTGGTTTCATTAGGCCTTGTAGTTCTCCTTGGGGTGCTTTTGTGTTGTTTGTGAAGAAGAAAGAGGGCAATATGTGTATGTGTATTGAATACAGGTAGTTGAATCAACTGACTGTGAAGAACAAGTATTTGTTGCCTCGTATAGATGATTTGTTTGATCAGTTGAGAGGTGCTTCAGTGTTCTCGAAGATAGATTTGAGATCAGAGTACTATCATTTGAAAGTAAAAGAGTGTGATGTTCCGAAGACAGCTTTCAGGACTAGACATGGTCACTATGAGTTTCGTGTGATGCCGTTTGGGCTCATGAATGCACCTGCAACATTCATGGATATGAGGAACAAAATTTTTAGAGACTATCTAGACCGTTTTGTAGTTGTCTTCATAGGTGATATCCTTATGTACTCGAAGACAGAAGAAGAGAATGATGAGCACTTGAGATTTGTGTTACAGAGATTGTTGATTAATCAGTTATATGCGAAGCTTAGCAAATGTGAGTTATGGATTCGAGAGGTTGTATTTCTTGGCCATGTTGTTTCGACCGAAGGTATCCGTGTTGATCCGTCAAAGATTGAGGCTATTGTTTAGTGGAAACAACCTAAGTCTGTGATTGAGATTATGAGTTTCCTAGGATTAACCAGTTACTATAGGAGATTTGTTGATGGTTTCTCTAGGGTAGCTGCCACTTTGACTAAATTGTTGCAAAAAGGAGTTAAGTTTGAATGGTTAGATGCAAGACAGAAGGCCTTTGAGAAATTGAAAGAAGCTTTGACAAATGCTCCAGTGTTAGTGCAACTTGTTTCAGGTAGAGAATTTGTGATTTATAGTGACGCTTCCTACATAGGTTTAGGTTGTGTTTTGATGCAAGAAAGGAGAGTTGTTTCCTATGCTTTGAGACAGTTGAAGGTTCATGAGAAGAACTATCCTACTCATGATATTGAGTTACTCGCGGTTGTATTTGCATTGAAGATTTGACGTCACTACTTGTATGGTGAGAAGTGTATAGTTTACACCGATCATAAGAGCTTGAAGTATTTGATGACACAGAGAGAGTTGAACTTAAGACAGAGAAGATGGCTTGAGTTGTTAAAAGACTATGATTTTACCATTGAGTACCATCCGGGTAAGGCAAATGTAGTACCATCCGGTTAAGTTGAGAGCTATGTTTGCTAGATTGAGTGTGTCCGATGATGGTGGTCTGATCACCGAGTTGCAAGTGAAGCCTTCCTTGATTCAGTTGATTAGAGAAAAGCAGTTGCAAGATGTGTCTTTAGTTCCTCATGTTCAGGACATAGTCGAAGGAAGACCGACTGAGTATAGTTTCAGTGGTGAGAATTTGTTGTGCTTTAGAGATAGAGTTGTGGTACCGGAAGATGTTGAATTGAGATGTCAGATTCTGAGTGAAGCACATTCGAGTCCTTTTTCTATGCATCCGGGTAGTACCAAGATGTACCGTGACTTGAAGAATGATTACTTCTGGGTTGGTTTGAAGAAGGATGTAGCTGAGTATGTGAGCTGTTGTACGGTTTGTCAGAGAGTGAAGGCAGAACATCAGGTTCCTTCAGGTTTGTTACAGCCTTTGAAGATTCCGGAATGGAAATGAGAGAGGATCACTGTAACCCCCTCGTCCCGGTCTGGCCGAATGACCGGTCCGAGTGGGCCACACGGGGAAAACCGAAGCGAAACCCGTTAAGGTTCCCCCTCGGTTAACAACCCTATATTTTTTTTCATTTTATATCTTGCCTAGATGAGTATTAAATCCTACGTGATCATACAACGGAACAACATTCACGAAACAATCAAACGAACTCAAACTAACATGTTACAGCCCATTTTAAACTTATACTGCAGGTGGCATCGATACACCTAAGGGATGTATCGATACCCCTTGACTAGGACAACAGGTCAGAGTCAACCCGTGGAGATCGTATCGATACGACCAAGGAGGGTATCGATACCCGTTTCAACGGTTGACTTCTCACGGTCAACGCTAAGATGACCGTACCGATACGTCGGAGACCCGTATCGTTACCAAAATGGACAGTAGCTCCACGGACCAAAAAGGTATCGATACACCCCCTCGCGTATCGAAACGCGGGGCCTGAAACAAGAGGGCCGTATCGATACGGGACCAACCGTATCGATACCCCCTGCACTGCAAGACTCCCAAACTCAGGAAAAACGAATTAGACTCGAATCTAAATGCAATTTAAGACTTCCTTAGCCCCAACCAAACATTCACACAACATTTATATACCACCATATAGCCATACAAGCACCCAACATGTATAAACAACAAGGAAATCATGCAATAGACCCAAGATGGCATTTAAGCATTCAAAGTTCATACTTCAACATTCAAACATAAAGGCAACCTCTAAGGCATATAGTCAACATTCATACTAAGCAATCTAGGCATGGGATACAATTCAAACATGGCATCACAAGCCATACAAAAGCAAGATAACATGGAGTCTAAAAAAGCTCCTAAACATCCAACACTCATCCATCAAAATAACACATGTCCCATTACTTAAACTATTACATGTTCAACATTTAAAAGTCATACTTGATGTACTCAAGCCAACAACCACATTTGGAGGCCCTCCACTTGCGCAAGCAACCCACAAACTAAGGATCTGTAATGTTGAACAAAGAGAGCGTAAGCAATGATGCTTAGTGAGGGTAAGCCCTTAAAACAAACCTCAACATTGTAGGGTCCGAGCACGATCTAGCCAAGGCATTACACAAATATACCAAGGATCCACAAGAGCCACAAGATAAAGATGCATGAGCAATATACAATTAAATGCCATGATCAACAAGCTCTAATCCTCAACACTAGTAGGCACATTTAAACATCCAAGCAAAGATCATAAATCTCAACACAATGATACATTTATCAATCAACATTGGCCCCTAGCTATGACCCGAATACGCGGATAAACACGTTGGAATTCACATCCAACAACCACTTTACCTCACGGTGGGATTACACTCATCACCGGTCTCGCGGAGGGGATTCCACTCATCCTCACGCCCCGTTGATGGGATTCCACTCATCACCGACTATATATAATTACAATTTCCGGGCGAACCCGTACTCCTCCTTTGTGACTCAACTCCACCAAGGCCATGCGCGACTTTTGACTCATGTGTACACACTAACATCCTAATGATCGATCATTTGTACTCAAACATACTAGTGCCAACATTTTACTCATTTCACATTACTCATTTCAACCAATTCCGTGCTTAGCACGTACTCACCAACAACCATCATCATGCATGTCTCAAGCATCACAAATCATGTCTCATCTCACATGTATAACACAATATACATAAGCATTCATATCACATTTCATACGAGACATACAAAACCACATAAACGAGTTCATCCAAAGGCTCTAGATCAAGCTTAGGATTAGGTTACCACCCTAATCCTAACTCTAGGTGGGTCTACCAAGCCCGACCTAGTCCATATACTCGAACCAACCATTTTAAAACCAAGTAAAACAATTAACCACTCACCTAAGCTTCCAAGCTTAAAGACCAAGCAAGCGACCACCTTCAATTTCCCGGATTTACTTCTGATGCTTCACTGATGCCCAAACTCGATTCTAATCAATCCCAAACACAAACAAAACATCCACAATCAATAACTCATTGTCGGAACTAACCCGGAATACAATTCAACCACAATTTACCAAGTTGCAAGCATGAACAATTCCCCTTTTTCACCAACTCGGACAGCCCCAAAACCATGTCCAAAAACCATGTTTTCAACTTCCATTACACTCAAAAATGATCCCAATTCAACCCCTATCCATAGTACTACCAATGGCTTATCAAAACTCACCTAAAACAACCCCCAAAACTCACCCAAAACCCTCCAAAAACCCCATGTTTACCCAAATCCGAAAATTGCTCAAAATCATTTGAAATTCACATATATTATACCATTTGACCTCTATACACTATAACTAAACATATTAAATCAAAACACTTCACTTAACATCATAAAGTTTCTATTTTTAATCCAAACCTTCAAAAATTCCATTTTCTAAAACCTCCATAAAAATGGAAATAAAAGGTACTTTTAAAGAGAGGGAGTTGAGGGGAAGTCAAAAATGCCATTACCTTTCAAAATGGAGTTGAAATGGGGAAGCTTTGAAATGGAATAGTGGATTGGGGAGGAAGAGCTCTTCTAACGTTAAAGAAGAAGAGGATGAATAGTGAATGGGTGTTTTATTAGTAATAAGGGGATTTAAATTGGAAAATGGGTAAATTACAATAAGGCCATTAATGAATGGATATTCCCTTATTCTTTAAATAGCTCATCAACTTGCAATTAAATCAATTTGGTCCCATTTCAAAAATTTATTTTGAAACCCGAATTTTTTTATAATCATTTTGATTATAAAACTGAGCCCAGATAATATTAAAATATTATTTTCACCTAACCCCTAAACCCGGGTGTTACAACTCTCCCCCACTTAAAGAACTTCGTCCCCGAAATTACCTGGTGGAAACAAATACGGAAACTGCTCAACCATATTCGCTTTCCTCTCCCACGTGGCCTCTTCCACACCTCTATGTCTCCACAACACCTTGACCAACTCTATGGTCTTGCCACGCAACACCTTGCTATCAGAAGAAAGTATCTCAACATGCTCTTCATTGTAGGACAAATCCGGACTTAACTCTATCTCCTCAACGGGCATCACATGAGAAGGATCCGATCTATATCTCCTAAGCATAGACTCATGAAAGACATCATGGATCTTCTCTAACTCAGAAGGTAACCTCAATCGGTAAGCTACAGGCCTAATCCGCTCAACTATCTCATACGGACCAATGAACCTCGGACTCAACTTGCCCTTCTGGCCAAATCTCATTACCTTCTTCCACGGAGATACTTTCAGAAACACTTTCTCACCCACTGAGTACTTAATCTCTTTCCTCTTCAAATCTGCATAAGACTTCTGACGATAGGAAGCTGCTTTCAAACGGTCACAAATTAACTTTACTTTGTCGGTAGTCCCTTTAAGCAAGTCTGGCATAGGAAACAATCTCTGACCTGTTTCAGCCCAACAAATCGGAGTCCTACATCGCCTACCATACAAAGCCTCATAAGGAGCCATCTGAATACTATACTGATAACTGTTGTTGTAAGCAAACTCAACCAACGGTAAGTGTTTCTCCCAAGAACCCTGGAAGTCAATCACACAACAACGAAGCATATCCTCTAGAATTTGTATCACTCGCTCTGACTGCCCATCGGACTGCGGATGATAAGACGTGCTGAAATGCAAACGGCTACCTAGAGCACTATGCAAGCAACCCCAGAATCTCGATGTAAATCTAGGATCCCTATCTGAAACAATAGACTTCGAAACTCCATGAAGTCTCACTATCTCACAGATGTACAAGTTTTCCAACTTGTCTAAGGAATCCTTAGTGTTCACAGCTAAGAAGTGAGCACACTTAGTGAACCTATCAACAATCATCCAAACAGAGTTCTTCTTCGTGGGAGACAAAGGCAACCCCGACACAAAATCCATGGTGATCCTCTCCCATTTCCATTCCGGAATCTACAAAGGCTGTAGCAAACATGAAGGAACCTGATGTTCTGCCTTCACTCTCTGACAAACCATACATCGGCTCACATACTCGGCTATATCTCTCTTCAAACCGACCCAAAAGTATGCACTCTTCAAGTCTCGGTACATTTTGGTACTACCCCGATGCATAGAAAAGGGACTAGAATGAGCTTCACTCAGAATCTGACGTCTCAACTCAACATCTTCTGGTACAACAATTCTATCTCTAAAGCACAATAAACTCTAGCCACTAAAACTGTAATCGGTCGGTCTTCCTTTGGCTATGTCCTGAACATGAGGAACTAAACTCACATCTTGCAACTGCTTCTCTCCAATTAACTGAATCAATGAAGGTTTCACTTGCAACTCGATGATCAAACCACCATCATCGGACACACTCAATCTAGCAAACATAGCTCTCAACTCAACGGCCACTTTTCTACTCAAAGCATCAGCTACTACATTTGCTTTACTCGGATGGAACTCAATGGTAAAATCATAGTCCTTTAGCAACTCTAACCATCTTCTATGTCTCAAGTTCAACTGTTTTTGTGTCATCAAGTACTTCAAGCTCTTGTGATCGGTGTAAACTATACACTTCTCACCATACAAATAATGACGCCAAATCTTCAATGTAAACACAACTGCGGCTAGCTCTATATCATGAGTAGGATAGTTCTTCTCATGAATCTTCAACTGTCTAGAAGCATAAGCAACAACTCTTCTCTCTTGCATCAAAACACATCCTAAGCCTACGTAAGAAGCATCACTGTAAATCACAAACTCCTTACCTGAAACAGGTTGCACTAACACTGGAGCATTCGTCAAAGCTTCTTTCAATTTCTCAAAGGCCTTCTGTCTTGCATCTGACCATTCGAACTTGACTCCTTTTTGCAACAATTTAGTCAAAGGAGCAGCTACTCTAGAGAAACCATCAACAAATCTTTTATACATACGTCTAACCACAACTGTCTCACCAAAAGAACTAGTAACATGCATACCTACATCTAAGATCTCAACAGGGATATCTAACTTATGTGCATGCTCACTCAAAATGTAGGAATGCGTAGAACCCGAATCACCAAAGAAAGCAAAGACATAGACTGTAACTTGAAATTACCTGCTATCACATCAGTGTTGTTCCCGGCCTCTCTCTGAGCATAGACTCTCGCTGGTTATTCATATTTTGATGTCTTGGTTGCTAGAGCCAAGGACATTGACCATAGCTTGGGGCTAACCAAGCGTTCTGGAGGTTCTAGTTCTGGTAAGAGACACAACAACTTTGACCGTGGGGATGCCAAGAGGCATAGAGGTGGACAACAGTTTGACCATAGACGTGGCGGTGACCACCATGGTAGAGGCCACCAGGGCCATAGAGGTTGAGGGCGTTTGCCCGAGTGTGCACGTTGTGGGAGACAACATTCTGGTGAGTGTTGGGGTAACTTCCATGCTTGTTGGAACTGTGGTTCGAGGGACCATTTTAGGAGAGAGTGTCCGCATCAGGCGGCACAGGCACCGAACATAGCTTAGGCTCTTGCGAGAGCCAATGATTATCAGAGAGGTCGTGGGCGCGGTCGTGGCTACTTCCAGCCTAGGGCTAATGTAGCTAGGGTAGATGCTTAGAGGAACCTTGCTCATGTTGTGACGGTACAGCCAAAGGCAGGAGGACCAGCGAGATTCTATTCTCAGAGAGAGGCCGGGAACGACACTGATATGAGAGCGGGTAATTTTGAGTTACAGTCTATTTCTTTTCTTTCTTTGGTTGATTCGGGTTCTACGCATTCCTACATTTTGAGTGAGCATGTACGGAAGTTAGATATACCTGTTGAGATCTTAGATGTAGGTATGCATGTGACTAGTTCTTTTGGTGAGACAGTTGTGGTTAGACGTATGTATAGGAGATGTCCGCTGAAGATTCAGGGTCATGTGTTTTCTGTTGATATGATAGAGCTTCCTTTTTTATGGTTTTGACCTTATTTTGGGTATGGACTGGTTAGTTGAACACCGAGCTAGTATGGATTTTGAGACGAAGAGGATTTCTTTGAAACTTTCTGATGACTACGAGGTAGTAGTAGTAGGCGAGAACATTAAGTTCTTGTCTAATGTTGTGTCAGCTTTAGAGGCTCATAGGTTGATGGATTCCGGATGTGGGGCTTACTTAGCTTATGTTATGAATCTTAATATGAGTGAGGCTAGACCGAAAGATATTAGAACAATTTGTGATTTTCCGGATGTGTTTTCTGAAGAGTTTCCAGGTTTGCCTCCTGACAGAGATGTTGAGTTTGTGATTGAGACTGTTTCAGGGTCTACCCCAGTTTCGGTAGCTCCGTATCGTATGGCTCTGAAAGAGTTGAAAGAATTGAAGAGTAAGTTGTAAGAGTTATTAGACCGTGGTTTCATTAGGCCTAGTAGTTCTCCTTGGGGTGCTTTTGTGTTGTTTGTGAAGAAGAAAGAGGGCAATATGTGTATGTGTATTGAATACAGGTAGTTGAATCAACTGACTGTGAAGAACAAGTATTTGTTGCCTCGTATAGATGATTTGTTTGATCAGTTGAGAGGTGCTTCAGTGTTCTCGAAGATAGATTTGAGATCAGAGTACTATCATTTGAAAGTAAAAGAGTGTGATGTTCCGAAGACAGCTTTCAGGACTAGACATGGTCACTACGAGTTTCGTGTGATGCCGTTTGGGCTCATGAATGCACCTGCAACATTCATGGATATGAGGAACAAAATTTTTAGAGACTATCTAGACCGTTTTGTAGTTGTCTTCATAGGTGATATCCTTATGTACTCGAAGACAGAAGAAGAGAATGATGAGCACTTGAGATTTGTGTTACAGAGATTGTTGATTAATCAGTTATATGCGAAGCTTAGCAAATGTGAGTTATGGATTCGAGAGGTTGTATTTCTTGGCCATGTTGTTTCGACCGAAGGTATCCGTGTTGATCCGTCAAAGATTGAGGCTATTGTTTAGTGGAAACAACCTAAGTCTGTGACTGAGATTATGAGTTTCCTAGGATTAACCAGTTACTATAGGAGATTTGTTGATGGTTTCTCTAGGGTAGCTGCCACTTTGACTAAATTGTTGCAAAAAGGAGTTAAGTTTGAATGGTTAGATGCAAGACAGAAGGCCTTTGAGAAATTGAAAGAAGCTTTGACAAATGCTCCAGTGTTAGTGCAACTTGTTTCAGGTAGAGAATTTGTGATTTATAGTGACGCTTCCTACATAGGTTTAGGTTGTGTTTTGATGCAAGAAAGGAGAGTTGTTTCCTATGCTTTGAGACAGTTGAAGGTTCATGAGAAGAACTATCCTACTCATGATATTGAGTTACTCGCGGTTGTATTTGCATTGAAGATTTGACGTCACTACTTGTATGGTGAGAAGTGTATAGTTTACACCGATCATAAGAGCTTGAAGTATTTGATGACACAGAGAGAGTTGAACTTAAGACAGAGAAGATGGCTTGAGTTGTTAAAAGACTATGATTTTACCATTGAGTACCATCCGGGTAAGGCAAATGTAGTACCATCCGGTTAAGTTGAGAGCTATGTTTGCTAGATTGAGTGTGTCCGATGATGGTGGTCTGATCACCGAGTTGCAAGTGAAGCCTTCCTTGATTCAGTTGATTAGAGAAAAGCAGTTGCAAGATGTGTCTTTAGTTCCTCATGTTCAGGACATAGTCGAAGGAAGACCGACTGAGTATAGTTTCAGTGGTGAGAATTTGTTGTGCTTTAGAGATAGAGTTGTGGTACCGGAAGATGTTGAATTGAGATGTCAGATTCTGAGTGAAGCACATTCGAGTCCTTTTTCTATGCATCCGGGTAGTACCAAGATGTACCGTGACTTGAAGAATGATTACTTCTGGGTTGGTTTGAAGAAGGATGTAGCTGAGTATGTGAGCTGTTGTACGGTTTGTCAGAGAGTGAAGGCAGAACATCAGGTTCCTTCAGGTTTGTTACAGCCTTTGAAGATTCCGGAATGGAAATGAGAGAGGATCACTGTAACCCCCTCGTCCCGGTCTGGCCGAATGACCGGTCCGAGTGGGCCACACGGGGAAAACCGAAGCGAAACCCGTTAAGGTTCCCCCTCGGTTAACAACCCTATATTTTTTTTCATTTTATATCTTGCCTAGATGAGTATTAAATCCTACGTGATCATACAACGGAACAACATTCACGAAACAATCAAACGAACTCAAACTAACATGTTACAGCCCATTTTAAACTTATACTGCAGGTGGCATCGATACACCTAAGGGATGTATCGATACCCCTTGACTAGGACAACAGGTCAGAGTCAACCCGTGGAGATCGTATCGATACGACCAAGGAGGGTATCGATACCCGTTTCAACGGTTGACTTCTCACGGTCAACGCTAAGATGACCGTACCGATACGTCGGAGACCCGTATCGTTACCAAAATGGACAGTAGCTCCACGGACCAAAAAGGTATCGATACACCCCCTCGCGTATCGAAACACGGGGCCTGAAACAAGAGGGCCGTATCGATACGGGACCAACCGTATCGATACCCCCTGCACTGCAAGACTCCCAAACTCAGGAAAAACGAATTAGACTCGAATCTAAATGCAATTTAAGACTTCCTTAGCCCCAACCAAACATTCACACAACATTTATATACCACCATATAGCCATACAAGCACCCAACATGTATAAACAACAAGGAAATCATGCAATAGACCCAAGATGGCATTTAAGCATTCAAAGTTCATACTTCAACATTCAAACATAAAGGCAACCTCTAAGGCATATAGTCAACATTCATACTAAGCAATCTAGGCATGGGATACAATTCAAACATGGCATCACAAGCCATACAAAAGCAAGATAACATGGAGTCTAAAAAAGCTCCTAAACATCCAACACTCATCCATCAAAATAACACATGTCCCATTCCTTAAACTATTACATGTTCAACATTTAAAAGTCATACTTGATGTACTCAAGCCAACAACCACATTTGGAGGCCCTCCACTTGCGCAAGCAACCCACAAACTAAGGATCTGTAATGTTGAACAAAGAGAGCGTAAGCAATGATGCTTAGTGAGGGTAAGCCCTTAAAACAAACCTCAACATTGTAGGGTCCGAGCACGATCTAGCCAAGGCATTACACAAATATACCAAGGATCCACAAGAGCCACAAGATAAAGATGCATGAGCAATATACAATTAAATGCCATGATCAACAAGCTCTAATCCTCAACACTAGTAGGCACATTTAAACATCCAAGCAAAGATCATAAATCTCAACACAATGATACATTTATCAATCAACATTGGCCCCTAGCTATGACCCGAATACGCGGATAAACACGTTGGAATTCACATCCAACAACCACTTTACCTCACGGTGGGATTACACTCATCACCGGTCTCGCGGAGGGGATTCCACTCATCCTCACGCCCCGTTGATGGGATTCCACTCATCACCGACTATATATAATTACAATTTCCGGGCGAACCCGTACTCCTCCTTTGTGACTCAACTCCACCAAGGCCATGCGCGACTTTTGACTCATGTGTACACACTAACATCCTAATGATCGATCATTTGTACTCAAACATACTAGTGCCAACATTTTACTCATTTCACATTACTCATTTCAACCAATTCCGTGCTTAGCACGTACTCACCAACAACCATCATCATGCATGTCTCAAGCATCACAAATCATGTCTCATCTCACATGTATAACACAATATACATAAGCATTCATATCACATTTCATACGAGACATACAAAACCACATAAACGAGTTCATCCAAAGGCTCTAGATCAAGCTTAGGATTAGGTTACCACCCTAATCCTAACTCTAGGTGGGTCTACCAAGCCCGACCTAGTCCATATACTCGAACCAACCATTTTAAAACCAAGTAAAACAATTAACCACTCACCTAAGCTTCCAAGCTTAAAGACCAAGCAAGCGACCACCTTCAATTTCCCGGATTTACTTCTGATGCTTCACTGATGCCCAAACTCGATTCTAATCAATCCCAAACACAAACAAAACATCCACAATCAATAACTCATTGTCGGAACTAACCCGGAATACAATTCAACCACAATTTACCAAGTTGCAAGCATGAACAATTCCCCTTTTTCACCAACTCGGACAGCCCCAAAACCATGTCCAAAAACCATGTTTTCAACTTCCATTACACTCAAAAATGATCCCAATTCAACCCCTATCCATAGTACTACCAATGGCTTATCAAAACTCACCTAAAACAACCCCCAAAACTCACCCAAAACCCTCCAAAAACCCCATGTTTACCCAAATCCGAAAATTGCTCAAAATCATTTGAAATTCACATATATTATACCATTTGACCTCTATACACTATAACTAAACATATTAAATCAAAACACTTCACTTAACATCATAAAGTTTCTATTTTTAATCCAAACCTTCAAAAATTCCATTTTCTAAAACCTCCATGAAAATGGAAATAAAAGGTACTTTTAAAGAGAGGGAGTTGAGGGGAAGTCAAAAATGCCATTACCTTTCAAAATGGAGTTGAAATGGGGAAGCTTTGAAATGGAATAGTGGATTGGGGAGGAAGAGCTCTTCTAACGTTAAAGAAGAAGAGGATGAATAGTGAATGGGTGTTTTATTAGTAATAAGGGGATTTAAATTGGAAAATGGGTAAATTACAATAAGGCCATTAATGAATGGATATTCTCTTATTCTTTAAATAGCTCATCAACTTGCAATTAAATCAATTTGGTCCCATTTCAAAAATTTATTTTGAAACCCGAATTTTTTTATAATCATTTTGATTATAAAACTGAGCCCAGATAATATTAAAATATTATTTTCACCTAACCCCTAAACCCGGGTGTTACAACTCTCCCCCACTTAAAGAACTTCGTCCCCGAAATTACCTGGTGGAAACAAATACGGAAACTGCTCAACCATATTCGCTTTCCTCTCCCACGTGGCCTCTTCCACACCTCTATGTCTCCACAACACCTTGACCAACTATATGGTCTTGCCACGCAACACCTTGCTATCAGAAGAAAGTATCTCAACATGCTCTTCATTGTAGGACAAATCCGGACTTAACTCTATCTCCTCAACGGGCATCACATGAGAAGGATCCGATCTATATCTCCTAAGCATAGACTCATGAAAGACATCATGGATCTTCTCTAACTCAGAAGGTAACCTCAATCGGTAAGCTACAGGCCTAATCCGCTCAACTATCTCATACGGACCAATGAACCTCGGACTCAACTTGCCCTTCTGGCCAAATCTCATTACCTTCTTCCACGGAGATACTTTCAGAAACACTTTCTCACCCACTGAGTACTTAATCTCTTTCCTCTTCAAATCTGCATAAGACTTCTGACGATAGGAAGCTGCTTTCAAACGGTCACAAATTAACTTTACTTTGTCGGTAGTCCCTTTAAGCAAGTCTGGCATAGGAAACAATCTCTGACCTGTTTCAGCCCAACAAATCGGAGTCCTACATCGCCTACCATACAAAGCCTCATAAGGAGCCATCTGAATACTATACTGATAACTGTTGTTGTAAGCAAACTCAACCAACGGTAAGTGTTTCTCCCAAGAACCCTGGAAGTCAATCACACAACAACGAAGCATATCCTCTAGAATTTGTATCACTCGCTCTGACTGCCCATCGGACTGCGGATGATAAGACGTGCTGAAATGCAAACGGCTACCTAGAGCACTATGCAAGCAACCCCAGAATCTCGATGTAAATCTAGGATCCCTATCTGAAACAATAGACTTCGAAACTCCATGAAGTCTCACTATCTCACAGATGTACAAGTTTTCCAACTTGTCTAAGGAATCCTTAGTGTTCACAGCTAAGAAGTGAGCACACTTAGTGAACCTATCAACAATCATCCAAACAGAGTTCTTCTTCGTGGGAGACAAAGGCAACCCCGACACAAAATCCATGGTGATCATCTCCCATTTCCATTCCGGAATCTACAAAGGCTGTAGCAAACATGAAGGAACCTGATGTTCTGCCTTCACTCTCTGACAAACCATACATCGGCTCACATACTCGGCTATATCTCTCTTCAAACCGACCCAAAAGTATGCACTCTTCAAGTCTCGGTACATTTTGGTACTACCCCGATGCATAGAAAAGGGACTAGAATGAGCTTCACTCAGAATCTGACGTCTCAACTCAACATCTTCTGGTACAACAATTCTATCTCTAAAGCACAATAAACTCTAGCCACTAAAACTGTAATCGGTCGGTCTTCCTTTGGCTATGTCCTGAACATGAGGAACTAAACTCACATCTTGCAACTGCTTCTCTCCAATTAACTGAATCAATGAAGGTTTCACTTGCAACTCGATGATCAAACCACCATCATCGGACACACTCAATCTAGCAAACATAGCTCTCAACTCAACGGCCACTTTTCTACTCAAAGCATCAGCTACTACATTTGCTTTACTCGGATGGAACTCAATGGTAAAATCATAGTCCTTTAGCAACTCTAACCATCTTCTATGTCTCAAGTTCAACTGTTTTTGTGTCATCAAGTACTTCAAGCTCTTGTGATCGGTGTAAACTATACACTTCTCACCATACAAATAATGACGCCAAATCTTCAATGTAAACACAACTGCGGCTAGCTCTATATCATGAGTAGGATAGTTCTTCTCATGAATCTTCAACTGTCTAGAAGCATAAGCAACAACTCTTCTCTCTTGCATCAAAACACATCCTAAGCCTACGTAAGAAGCATCACTGTAAATCACAAACTCCTTACCTGAAACAGGTTGCACTAACACTGGAGCATTCGTCAAAGCTTCTTTCAATTTCTCAAAGGCCTTCTGTCTTGCATCTGACCATTCGAACTTGACTCCTTTTTGCAACAATTTAGTCAAAGGAGCAGCTACTCTAGAGAAACCATCAACAAATCTTTTATACATACGTCTAACCACAACTGTCTCACCAAAAGAACTAGTAACATGCATACCTACATCTAAGATCTCAACAGGGATATCTAACTTATGTGCATGCTCACTCAAAATGTAGGAATGCGTAGAACCCGAATCACCAAAGAAAGCAAAGACATAGACTGTAACTTGAAATTACCTGCTATCACATCAGTGTTGTTCCCGGCCTCTCTCTGAGCATAGACTCTCGCTGGTTATTCATATTTTGATGTCTTGGTTGCTAGAGCCAAGGACATTGACCATAGCTTGGGGCTAACCAAGCGTTCTGGAGGTTCTAGTTCTGGTAAGAGACACAACAACTTTGACCGTGGGGATGCCAAGAGGCATAGAGGTGGACAACAGTTTGACCATAGACGTGGCGGTGACCACCATGGTAGAGGCCACCAGGGCCATAGAGGTTGAGGGCGTTTGCCCGAGTGTGCACGTTGTGGGAGACAACATTCTGGTGAGTGTTGGGGTAACTTCCATGCTTGTTGGAACTGTGGTTCGAGGGACCATTTTAGGAGAGAGTGTCCGCATCAGGCGGCACAGGCACCGAACATAGCTTAGGCTCTTGCGAGAGCCAATGATTATCAGAGAGGTCGTGGGCGCGGTCGTGGCTACTTCCAGCCTAGGGCTAATGTAGCTAGGGTAGATGCTTAGAGGAACCTTGCTCATGTTGTGACGGTACAGCCAAAGGCAGGAGGACCAGCGAGATTCTATTCTCAGAGAGAGGCCGGGAACGACACTGATATGAGAGCGGGTAATTTTGAGTTACAGTCTATTTCTTTTCTTTCTTTGGTTGATTCGGGTTCTACGCATTCCTACATTTTGAGTGAGCATGTACGGAAGTTAGATATACCTGTTGAGATCTTAGATGTAGGTATGCATGTGACTAGTTCTTTTGGTGAGACAGTTGTGGTTAGACGTATGTATAGGAGATGTCCGCTGAAGATTCAGGGTCATGTGTTTTCTGTTGATATGATAGAGCTTCCTTTTTTATGGTTTTGACCTTATTTTGGGTATGGACTGGTTAGTTGAACACCGAGCTAGTATGGATTTTGAGACGAAGAGGATTTCTTTGAAACTTTCTGATGACTACGAGGTAGTAGTAGTAGGCGAGAACATTAAGTTCTTGTCTAATGTTGTGTCAGCTTTAGAGGCTCATAGGTTGATGGATTCCGGATGTGGGGCTTACTTAGCTTATGTTATGAATCTTAATATGAGTGAGGCTAGACCGAAAGATATTAGAACAATTTGTGATTTTCCGGATGTGTTTTCTGAAGAGTTTCCAGGTTTGCCTCCTGACAGAGATGTTGAGTTTGTGATTGAGACTGTTTCAGGGTCTACCCCAGTTTCGGTAGCTCCGTATCGTATGGCTCTGAAAGAGTTGAAAGAATTGAAGAGTAAGTTGTAAGAGTTATTAGACCGTGGTTTCATTAGGCCTAGTAGTTCTCCTTGGGGTGCTTTTGTGTTGTTTGTGAAGAAGAAAGAGGGCAATATGTGTATGTGTATTGAATACAGGTAGTTGAATCAACTGACTGTGAAGAACAAGTATTTGTTGCCTCGTATAGATGATTTGTTTGATCAGTTGAGAGGTGCTTCAGTGTTCTCGAAGATAGATTTGAGATCAGAGTACTATCATTTGAAAGTAAAAGAGTGTGATGTTCCGAAGACAGCTTTCAGGACTAGACATGGTCACTACGAGTTTCGTGTGATGCCGTTTGGGCTCATGAATGCACCTGCAACATTCATGGATATGAGGAACAAAATTTTTAGAGACTATCTAGACCGTTTTGTAGTTGTCTTCATAGGTGATATCCTTATGTACTCGAAGACAGAAGAAGAGAATGATGAGCACTTGAGATTTGTGTTACAGAGATTGTTGATTAATCAGTTATATGCGAAGCTTAGCAAATGTGAGTTATGGATTCGAGAGGTTGTATTTCTTGGCCATGTTGTTTCGACCGAAGGTATCCGTGTTGATCCGTCAAAGATTGAGGCTATTGTTTAGTGGAAACAACCTAAGTCTGTGACTGAGATTATGAGTTTCCTAGGATTAACCAGTTACTATAGGAGATTTGTTGATGGTTTCTCTAGGGTAGCTGCCACTTTGACTAAATTGTTGCAAAAAGGAGTTAAGTTTGAATGGTTAGATGCAAGACAGAAGGCCTTTGAGAAATTGAAAGAAGCTTTGACAAATGCTCCAGTGTTAGTGCAACTTGTTTCAGGTAGAGAATTTGTGATTTATAGTGACGCTTCCTACATAGGTTTAGGTTGTGTTTTGATGCAAGAAAGGAGAGTTGTTTCCTATGCTTTGAGACAGTTGAAGGTTCATGAGAAGAACTATCCTACTCATGATATTGAGTTACTCGCGGTTGTATTTGCATTGAAGATTTGACGTCACTACTTGTATGGTGAGAAGTGTATAGTTTACACCGATCATAAGAGCTTGAAGTATTTGATGACACAGAGAGAGTTGAACTTAAGACAGAGAAGATGGCTTGAGTTGTTAAAAGACTATGATTTTACCATTGAGTACCATCCGGGTAAGGCAAATGTAGTACCATCCGGTTAAGTTGAGAGCTATGTTTGCTAGATTGAGTGTGTCCGATGATGGTGGTCTGATCACCGAGTTGCAAGTGAAGCCTTCCTTGATTCAGTTGATTAGAGAAAAGCAGTTGCAAGATGTGTCTTTAGTTCCTCATGTTCAGGACATAGTCGAAGGAAGACCGACTGAGTATAGTTTCAGTGGTGAGAATTTGTTGTGCTTTAGAGATAGAGTTGTGGTACCGGAAGATGTTGAATTGAGATGTCAGATTCTGAGTGAAGCACATTCGAGTCCTTTTTCTATGCATCCGGGTAGTACCAAGATGTACCGTGACTTGAAGAATGATTACTTCTGGGTTGGTTTGAAGAAGGATGTAGCTGAGTATGTGAGCTGTTGTACGGTTTGTCAGAGAGTGAAGGCAGAACATCAGGTTCCTTCAGGTTTGTTACAGCCTTTGAAGATTCCGGAATGGAAATGAGAGAGGATCACTGTAACCCCCTCGTCCCGGTCTGGCCGAATGACCGGTCCGAGTGGGCCACACGGGGAAAACCGAAGCGAAACCCGTTAAGGTTCCCCCTCGGTTAACAACCCTATATTTTTTTTCATTTTATATCTTGCCTAGATGAGTATTAAATCCTACGTGATCATACAACGGAACAACATTCACGAAACAATCAAACGAACTCAAACTAACATGTTACAGCCCATTTTAAACTTATACTGCAGGTGGCATCGATACACCTAAGGGATGTATCGATACCCCTTGACTAGGACAACAGGTCAGAGTCAACCCGTGGAGATCGTATCGATACGACCAAGGAGGGTATCGATACCCGTTTCAACGGTTGACTTCTCACGGTCAACGCTAAGATGACCGTACCGATACGTCGGAGACCCGTATCGTTACCAAAATGGACAGTAGCTCCACGGACCAAAAAGGTATCGATACACCCCCTCGCGTATCGAAACACGGGGCCTGAAACAAGAGGGCCGTATCGATACGGGACCAACCGTATCGATACCCCCTGCACTGCAAGACTCCCAAACTCAGGAAAAACGAATTAGACTCGAATCTAAATGCAATTTAAGACTTCCTTAGCCCCAACCAAACATTCACACAACATTTATATACCACCATATAGCCATACAAGCACCCAACATGTATAAACAACAAGGAAATCATGCAATAGACCCAAGATGGCATTTAAGCATTCAAAGTTCATACTTCAACATTCAAACATAAAGGCAACCTCTAAGGCATATAGTCAACATTCATACTAAGCAATCTAGGCATGGGATACAATTCAAACATGGCATCACAAGCCATACAAAAGCAAGATAACATGGAGTCTAAAAAAGCTCCTAAACATCCAACACTCATCCATCAAAATAACACATGTCCCATTCCTTAAACTATTACATGTTCAACATTTAAAAGTCATACTTGATGTACTCAAGCCAACAACCACATTTGGAGGCCCTCCACTTGCGCAAGCAACCCACAAACTAAGGATCTGTAATGTTGAACAAAGAGAGCGTAAGCAATGATGCTTAGTGAGGGTAAGCCCTTAAAACAAACCTCAACATTGTAGGGTCCGAGCACGATCTAGCCAAGGCATTACACAAATATACCAAGGATCCACAAGAGCCACAAGATAAAGATGCATGAGCAATATACAATTAAATGCCATGATCAACAAGCTCTAATCCTCAACACTAGTAGGCACATTTAAACATCCAAGCAAAGATCATAAATCTCAACACAATGATACATTTATCAATCAACATTGGCCCCTAGCTATGACCCGAATACGCGGATAAACACGTTGGAATTCACATCCAACAACCACTTTACCTCACGGTGGGATTACACTCATCATCGGTCTCGCGGAGGGGATTCCACTCATCCTCACGCCCCGTTGATGGGATTCCACTCATCACCGACTATATATAATTACAATTTCCGGGCGAACCCGTACTCCTCCTTTGTGACTCAACTCCACCAAGGCCATGCGCGACTTTTAACTCATGTGTACACACTAACATCCTAATGATCGATCATTTGTACTCAAACATACTAGTGCCAACATTTTACTCATTTCACATTACTCATTTCAACCAATTCCGTGCTTAGCACGTACTTACCAACAACCATCATCATGCATGTCTCAAGCATCACAAATCATGTCTCATCTCACATGTATAACACAATATACATAAGCATTCATATCACATTTCATACGAGACATACAAAACCACATAAACGAGTTCATCCAAAGGCTCTAGATCAAGCTTAGGATTAGGTTACCACCCTAATCCTAACTCTAGGTGGGTCTACCAAGCCCGACCTAGTCCATATACTCGAACCAACCATTTTAAAACCAAGTAAAACAATTAACCACTCACCTAAGCTTCCAAGCTTAAAGACCAAGCAAGCGACCACCTTCAATTTCCCGGATTTACTTCTGATGCTTCACTGATGCCCAAACTCGATTCTAATCAATCCCAAACACAAACAAAACATCCACAATCAATAACTCATTGTCGGAACTAACCCGGAATACAATTCAACCACAATTTACCAAGTTGCAAGCATGAACAATTCCCCTTTTTCACCAACTCGGACAGCCCCAAAACCATGTCCAAAAACCATGTTTTCAACTTCCATTACACTCAAAAATGATCCCAATTCAACCCCTATCCATAGTACTACCAATGGCTTATCAAAACTCACCTAAAACAACCCCCAAAACTCACCCAAAACCCTCCAAAAACCCCATGTTTACCCAAATCCGAAAATTGCTCAAAATCATTTGAAATTCACATATATTATACCATTTGACCTCTATACACTATAACTAAACATATTAAATCAAAACACTTCACTTAACATCATAAAGTTTCTATTTTTAATCCAAACCTTCAAAAATTCCATTTTCTAAAACCTCCATGAAAATGGAAATAAAAGGTACTTTTAAAGAGAGGGAGTTGAGGGGAAGTTAAAAATGCCATTACCTTTCAAAATGGAGTTGAAATGAGGGAGCTTTGAAATGGAATAGTGGATTGGGGAAGAAGGGCTCTTCTAACATTAAAGAAGAAGAGGATGAATAGTGAATGGGTGTTTTATTTGTAATAAGGGGATTTAAATTGGAAAAATGGGTAAATTACAACAAGGCCATTAATGAATGGATATTCCCTTATTCTTTAAATAGCTCCTCAACTTGCAATTAAATTAATTTGGTCCCATTTCAAAAATTTATTTTGAAACCCGAATTTTTTAATAATCATTTTGATTATAAAACTGAGCCCAGATAATATTAAAATATTATTTTCACCTAACCCCTAAACCCGGGTGTTACAACTCTCCCCCACTTAAAGAATTTCGTCCCCGAAATTACCTGGTGGAAACAAATACGGAAACTTCTCAACCATATCCGCTTTCCTCTCCCACGTGGCCTCTTCCACACCTCTATGTCTCCACAACACCTTGACCAACTCTATGGTCTTGCCACGCAACACCTTGCTATCAGAAGAAAGTATCTCAACATGCTCTTCTTTGTAGGACAAATCCGGATTTAACTCTATCTCCTCAACGGGCATCACATGAGAAGGATCCGATCTATATCTCCTAAGCATAGACACATGAAAGAGATCATGGATCTTCTCTAACACAAAAGGTAACCTCAATTGGTAAGCTACAGGCCCAATCCGCTCAACTATCTCATACGGACCAATGAACCTCGGACTCAACTTGCCCTTCCGGCCAAATCTCGTTACCTTCTTCCACGGAGATACTTTCAGAAACACTTTCTCACCCACTGAGTACTTAATCTCTTTCCTCTTCAAATCTGCATAAGACTTCTGACGATAGGAAGCTGCTTTCAAACGGTCACAAATTAACTTTACTTTGTCGGTAGTCCCTTTAAGAAAGTCTGGCATAGGCAACAATCTTTGACCTGTTTCAGCCCAACAAATCGGAGTCCTACATCGCCTACCATACAAAGTCTCATAAGGAGCCATCTGAATACTAGACTGATAACTGTTGTTGTAAGCAAACTCAACCAACGGTAAGTGCTTCTCCCAAGAACCCTGGAAGTCAATCACACAACAACGAAGCATATCCTCTAGAATCTGTATCACTCGCTCTGACTGCCCATCGGACTGCGGATGATAAGATGTGCTGAAATGCAAACAGCTACCTAGAACACTATGCAAGCAACCCCAGAATCTCGAAGTAAATCTAGGATCCCTATATGAAACAATAGACTTCGAAACTCCATGAAGTCTCACTATCTCACGGATGTACAAGTTTTCCAACTTGTCTAAGGAATCCGTAGTGTTCACCGCTAAGAAGTGAGCACACTTAGTGAACCTATCAACAATCATCCAAACAGAGTTCTTCTTCGTAGGAGACAAAGGCAACCCCGACACAAAATCCATGGTGATCCTCTCCCATTTCCATTCCGGAATCTACGAAGGCTGTAGCAAACCTGAAGGAACCTGATGTTCTGCCTTCACTCTCTGACAAACCATACAAAGGCTCACATACTCGGCTACATCTCTCTTCAAACCGACCCAGAAGTAAGCACTCTTCAAGTCTCGGTACATTTTGGTACTACCCGGAGGCATAGAAAAGGGACTAGAATGAGCTTCACTCAGAATCTGACGTCTCAACTCAACATCTTCTGGTACAACAATTCTATCTCTAAAGCACAATAAACTCTCGCCACTAAAACTGTAATCGGTCGGTCTTCCTTTGGCTATGTCCTGAACATGAGGAACTAAACTCACATCTTGCAACTGCTTCTCTCCAATTAACTGAATAAATGAAGGTTTCACTTGCAACTCGGTGATCAAACCACCATCATCGGACACACTCAATCTAGCAAACATAGCTCTCAACTCAACGGCCACTTTTCTACTCAAAGCATCGGCTACTACATTTGCTTTACTCGGATGGTACTCAATGGTAAAATCATAGTCCTTTAGCAACTCTAACCATCTTCTATGTCTCAAGTTCAACTCTTTTTGTGTCATCAAGTACTTCAAGCTCTTGTGATCAGTGTAAATTATACACTTCTCACCATACAAATAATGACGCCAAATCTTCAATGCAAACACAACTGCGGCTAGCTCTATATCATGAGTAGGATAGTTCTTCTCATGAATCTTCAACTGTCTAGAAGCATAAGCAACAACTCTTCTCTCTTGCATCAAAACACATCCTAAGCCTACGTAAGAAGCATCACTGTAAACCACAAACTCCTTAACTGAAACAGGTTGAACTAACACTGGAGCATTCGTCAAAACTTCTTTCAATTTCTCAAAGTCCTTCTGTCTTGCATCTGACCATTCGAACTTGACTCCTTTTTGCAACAATTTAGTCAAAGGAGCAGCTACTCTAGAGAAACCATCAACAAATCTTCTATACATACGTCTAACCACAACTGTCTCACCAAAAGAACTAGTAACATGCATACCTACATCTAAGATCTCAACAGGGATATCTAACTTTTGTGCATGCTCACTCAAAATGTAGGAATGTGTAGAACCCAAATTACCAAAGAAAGCAAAGACTGTAACTCGAAATTACCTGCTATCACATCAGTGTCATTCCCGGCCTCTCTCTGAGCATAGACTCTCGCTGGTCCTCCCGCCTATGGCTGCGTAGCCACAACATGAGCAAGATTCCTCTGAGTATCTACCCTAGGTGCATCAGCCCTAGGCTGGAAGTAGCCATGACTGCGCCCACGGCCTCTCTGAAAATTATTCGCTCTCGCAGGAGCCTGAACAATGTTCGGTGCCTGTGCCGCCTGATGCGGACAATCCCTCCTAAAGTGGTCCCCCGAACCACATTTCCAACAAGCATGGAAATTACCCCAACACTCACCAGTATGTTGTCTCCCACAACGGGTACACTCGGGCAAACGCCCTCCTCCTCTATGGCTCTGATGGCCCCTACCGTGGCGGCCACCGCCACGCCTATGGTCAAACTGGTGTCTGCCACCTCTGTGCCTCTTGGTATCTCTACCATCAAAGTGGTTATGCCTCTTACGAGAACTGGAACCACCAGGTCGTTTGGCCGAACCCAAACTATGCTCTAAGTCCTTGGCCCTCGCGACCAACACATCAAAGTCTGAGTAGTCAGAAGCCAACGTGTACCTCTTGACCTCTTCATTCAATCAGTAGCGGAATCGGTTACAACGCTCCACTTCAGTAGGAACCAACTCTAGAGCATACTGACTCAAGCGAACAAAACGGATCTCATTGTCAGTCACAGAAGCCTCTCTCTGAGTAAGGGCCATAAACTCTCGCTTTTTCTCATCTAGGTACCTCAGTCCCAAGTACCTTTTCCTGAAAGCGGACTCAAAGAAATCCCATTCAATCTCTGCCTCTGGAACCCCGGTAGTAATGGTGACCCACCAGGTGTAGGCATCACCTTGAAGCAACGAGATCACACAACCCAATCTACGTGCGCCCGCACAACCCATCTGAGCCAAGATATGAACTGTTTTCTCCAACCATAACTCCGACCTCTCCAGAGTAGATCCTCTAAACTCCTCGGCCCCCAAGCTACGGAGCCTCTCTAAAGGTAGACTGGCATCGTCACACCTAGGCTGAGCTGCAACCTGAGCTCCCGCAACTGCGGCCTGAAATGCTCCCGCTATCGCTTGCACTAGCGGAGTCATATCAATTCCAGCTGGACCTTGGCCACCTTGAGGTCCATCTCCTCCGGCTCCATCCTCGCCCCCAACTCCATCCGGAGGAGGTGGTGGAGGAGCGCCAACTCCCGCGGCCACCGGCCCTTCTAGGTGAGCCTCCACACCAACTGCCGGCTCAATAGGAGCCGCAACCCGTGGTTCCTGACGAACCACCCTCGGCCTACATTTCGGTCTAAACATCGCTCTCACAGATATCAACAACAACCACAACAACAAAACATACAAGCTGGGTTGGCAAGACAAGGCTTCCAAGTGTTCAAGTACGTTCCCTCACTTAAAAATCATTTTTTCGATGTAATAGTAGCAATGGGACTCTTACACACATGCTTTGGAATAAAACAATCAACATACTTGTCACACAAGCAATCATTCTTGTAAAGCAAGCAAACACCGTGCAAAACAATTCAAAACTTAAATTTACCTCACTTACCTGCCCAAGGTCTCGGTAACCTTTGGCTCTGATACCAACAAGTGTAACCCTCTCGTCCCGGTCTGGCCGAATGACCGGTCCGAGTGGGCCACACGGGAAAAACCGAAGCAAAACCCATTAAGGTTCCCCCTCGGTTAACAACCCTATATTTTTTTCATTTTATATCTTGTTTATATGAGTATTAAATCCTACGTGATCATACAACGGAACAACATTCACGAAACAATCAAACGAACTCAAACTAACATGTTACAACCCAATTTTAAACTTATACTGCAGGTGGTATCGATACACCTAAGGGGTGTATCGATACCCCTTGACTAGGTCAACAGGTCAGAGTCAACCCGTGGAGACCGTATCGATACGACCAAGGAGGGTATCGATACCCTCTCCAACGGTTGACTTCTCACGGTTAACGCTAAGATGACCGTATCGATACGCCGGAGAACCGTATCGATACCAAAATGGACAGTAGCTCCAGTGACCAAAAAGGTATCGATACGCCCCCTCGCGTATCGAAACACGGGGCCTGAAACAAGAGGGCCGTATCGTTACGGGACCAACCGTATCGATACCCCCTGCACTGCAAGACTCCCAAACTCAGCAAAAATGAACAAGACTCGAATGTCAATGCAATTTAAGACTTCCTTAGCCCCAACCAAACATTCACACAACATTTATATACCACCATATAGCCATACAAGCACCCAACATGTATAAACAACAAGGAAATCATGCAATAGACCCAAGATGGCATTTTAGCATTCAAAGTTCATACTTCAACATTCAAACATAAAGGAAACTTTAAGGCATATAGCCAACATTCATACTAAGCAATCTAGGCATGGGATACAATTCAAACATGGCATCACAAGTCATACAAAAGCAAGATAACATGGAGTCTAAACAAGCTCCTAAACATCCAACACTCATCTATCAAAATAACGCATGTCCCATTGCTTAAACTATTACATGTTCAACATTTAAAAGTCATACTTGATGTACTCAAGCCAACAACCACACTTGGAGGCCCTCCACTTACGCAAGCAACCCACGAACTAAGGATCTGCAATATTGAACAAAGAGAGCGTAAGCAATGATGCTTAGTGAGGGTAAGCCCTTAAAACAAACCTCAACATTGCAGGGTCCAAGCACGATCTAGCCAAGGCATTACACAAATATACCAAGGATCTACAAGAGCCACAAGATAAAGATGCATGAGCAATATACAATTAAATGCCATGATCAACAAGCTCTAATCCTCAACACTAGTAGGCACATTTAAACATCCAAGCAAAGATCATAAATCTCAACACAATGATACATTTATCAATCAACATTGGCACCTAGCTATGACCCGAATACGCGGATAAACACGTCGGAATTCACATCCAACAACCACTTTACCTCACGGTGGGATTACACTCATCACCGGTCTCGCGGAGGGGATTCCACTCATCCTCATGCCCCGTCGATGGGATTCCACTCATCACCGACTATATATAATTACAATTTCCGGGTGAACCCGTACTCCTCCTTGGTGACTCAACGCCACCAAGGCCACGCGCGACTTTTGACTCATGTGTACACACTAACATCCTTATGATCGATCATTTGTACTCAAGCAAACTAGTGCCAACATTTTACTCATTTCACAATTCTCATTTCAACCAATTCCGTGCTTAGCACGTACTCACCAACAACCATCATCATGCATGTCTCATGCATCACAAATCATGTCTCATCTCATATGTATAACACAATATACATAAGCATTCATATCACATTTCATACGAGACATACACAACCACATAAACGAGTTCATCCAAAGGCTCTAGATCAAACTTAGGATTAGGTTACCACCCTAATCCTAACTCTAGGTGGGTCTACCAAGCCCGACCTAGTCCATATACTCGAACCAACCATTTTAAAACCAAGTAAAACAATTAACCACTCACCTAAGCTTCCAAGCTTAAAGACCAAGCAAGCGACCACCTTCAATTTCCCGGATTTACTTCCGATGCTTCATCAATGCCCAAACTCGATTCTAATCGATCCCAAACACAAACAAAACACCCACAATCAATAACTCATTGTCGGAACTAACCCGGAATACAATTCAACCACAATTTACCAAGTTGCAAGCATGAACAATTCCCCTTTTTCACCAACTCGGACAGCCCCAAAACTATGTCCAAAAACCATGTTTTCAACTTCCATTACACTCAAAAATGATCCCAATTCAAGCCCTATCCATAATACTACCAATGGCCTATCAAAACTCACCTAAAACAACCCCCAAAACTCACCAAAACCCTCCAAAAACCCCATGTTTACCCAAATCCGAAAATTGCTTAAAATCATTTGAAATTCACATATATTATACCATTTGACCTCTATACACCATAACTAAACATATTAAATCAAAACACTTCACTTAACACCATAAAGTTTCTATTTTTAATCCAAACCTTCAAAAATTCCATTTTCTAAAACCTCCATGAAAATGGAAATAAAGGTACTTTTAAAGAGAGGGAGTTGAGGGGAAGTCAAAAATGCCATTACCTTTCAAAATGGAGTTGAAATGAGGGAGCTTTGAAATGGAATAGTGGATTGGGGAGGAAGAGCTCTTCTAACGTTAAAGAAGAAGAGGATGAATAGTGAATGGGTGTTTTATTTGTAATAAGGGGATTTAAATTGGAAAAATGGGTAAATTACAATAAGGCCATTAATGAATGGCTATTCCCTTATTCTTTAAATAGCTCCTCAACTTGCAATTAAATCAGTTTGGTCCCATTTCAAAAATTTATTTTGAAACTCGAATTTTTATATAATCATTTTGATTATAAAACCGAGCCCATATAATATTAAAATATTATTTTCACCTAACCCCTAAACCCGGGTGTTACAATCACCATGGATTTTGTATCGGGGTTGTCGTTGTCTCCTTCGAAAAAGAATTCTGTTTGGGTAATTGTTGATAGGTTCACTAAGTGTGCTCACTTCTTAGCAGTGAACACTACAGATTATTTAGACAAGTTGGCAAACTTGTACATCTGTGAGATTGTGAGACTTCATGGAGTTCTGAAGTCTATTGTTTCAGATAGAGATCCTAGATTTACTTCGAGGTTCTGGGGTTGTTTGCATAGTGCTCTAGGTAGCCGTTTGCACTTTAGTACTTCTTATCATCCTCAGTCCGATGGGCAGTCAGAGCGAGTTTTTCAGATTTTAGAGGATATGCTTCGTTGTTGTGTGATTGACTTCCAAGGTTCTTGGGAGAAGCACTTACCTTTAGTTGAGTTTGCTTACAAAACCATTTATCAGTCTAGTATTCAGATGGCTCCCTATGAGGCTTTGTATGGTAGACGATGTAGGACTCCGATTTGTTGAGCTGAAACGTGTCAGAGATTGTTACCTATGTCGGATTTGCTTAAGGGGACTACCGACAAGGTGAAGTTGATTTGTGACCGTTTGAAAGTAGCTTTCGACCGTCAGAAGTCTAATGCAGATTTGAAGAGAAAAGAGATTGAGTTCTCAGTGGGTGAGAAAGTGTTTCTGAAAGTATCTTCGTGGAAGAAGGTGATGAGATTTGGCCAGAAAGGCAAGTTGAGTCCGAGGTTTATTGGTCCGTATGAGATAGTTGAGCAGATTGGGCCTGTAGCTTACCGTTTGAGATTACCTTAGGAGTTAGAGAAGATCCATGATGTTTTTCATGTGTCGATGCTTAGGAGATATAGATCAGACCCTTCTCATATTATGCATGTTGAGGAGATAGAGTTGAATCCGGATTTGTCTTACAATGAAGAGCCTATTGAGATACTTGCTTCTGATAGCAAGGTGTTGCGTGGCAAGACCATAGAGTTGGTCAAGGTGTTGTGGAGACATATAGGTGTGGAAGAGGCCACGTGGGAGAGGAAAGCTGATATGCTTAAGCAGTTTCCGTACTTATTTCTGTCAGGTAATTTCGAGGACGAAATTCCTTAAGTGGGGGAGAGTTGTAACACCCGGGTTTAGGGGTCGGGTGAAAATAATATTTAAATAATATTATATATTATTTGGACTTCGTGTTTTTCAAAGCAAACATTTTACGATTGGACTAAATTGAAATGAAACTCAAATTACATGGATTTTAAAGTAAATGAGAAATGGTCATTCATTAATGGCATTTTTGTAATAAAATGGTCTTTCAAATTTTAAACCCCTTTTCTATTAAAAATAAAGCTTTGTCATCTTCCTCATTCTCCCAATCCACATTCCAACGACAAAGAGCCCCCTACCCCCTCCATTTTACTATTCCATTTCCTTACTCCTTCGTGTCAACTCGGTTTTGAAAGGTAATTACATTTTCGATTTGCTCTCATCTTCCTCTCTTCAAAAGTACCTTTAGATTTCATTTTTATCCATGTTTTGGAAGTTTGATTTTTCATGGAAAAATGGTAAAGGTTAAAGCTTTATAGGGTTTTACTTAAGCTACTGATTTAATGATGTTAGACATGGTGTTTGTGAGTCTAATGGTCCAACATATATGATTTTTACATGATTTAAACTAATTTTCGGAAATGGGTTTTGTTGGGGTTTTAAAGTTGGTTTAAGGGCTTTGATGAATGGGAAAAGGCTTAGTTATGATAGAATGATATATGAGGGTCACTTTGGGTGCGTTTGATGATTTCTTGGATGTTTTGAATGGAAGAATTCAGTGGGTTTTGTGGCCTGCTCGGAAATTCTATTTTGGGCATGATTTTGGGTGTTAGTTGCTTGGAAATGTTAATCTAGGTTGTTTTCGACGACTAGTTATTGATTGTGGGTGTTTTGTTTGGGTTTGATTAGAATCAAGGTTTGACATCAGTGAGACATCGGGAGTGAATCCGGAAGCTTGAAGGTGTTGGTGGCTTGATAGTTGAGCTTGGAAGTGAAGGTGAGTGGTTAAGATTTTCAAAGTGGTTTTTAAGTGTTTGGTTCAAGCATGTGGACTAGATTGGGCTTGATAGACCCACCTAGAATTAGGATTAGAGTCGTAGCCTAATCCTAAGCTTTAATTAGAGACCTTGGTTGTACTCTTTAATTAGTGATTATGCCTCATGATGATTGTGTTGGTGATGGTTGTGTATAAATGTGCTATACATATATGTTGAGGTATGATATTGATGCATTGTGATATGCATGTGGAATGTTCATGATTGTGATCATGGTGAGCACGTGCTAAGCACGGAATTGGTTGTAAATTGATATTGTGGTTTTGGTTTAATGTTGGCACTAGTATGCTTGGGTATAAATGATCGATCATTAGGATGTTAGTGTGCACACGAGAGTCAAATGCGTGAGTGGTCTTGATGATGGTAGTCATCAAGATGGAGTACGGGTTTGCCCGAAAATTATTCTTATATATTGTGATAGTCCGTGATGAGTGTAATCCCATCGACGGGGCGTGAGGATGAGTGGAATCCCTTCCGCGAGAACGGTGATGAGTGTAATCCCACCGTAAGGTAAAGTTGTTGTTGGATGTGAGTTCCAACGTGTTTATCCACGTATTCGAGTCATAGCTAGGTGCCAATATGAGTTGAGATGTGTATCAATGTGTTTGGAATGTGATTTCCTATTTGGATCATATATGTGTTGACATATGGTGTGAAATTGAGCTTGTTGAGCATGACATATTATTGGATAATTGTGCATGCATCATTGACATTTTGGCTCATGAGGATCGAAGATAAGAACATGCAGTTACCTTGTTGTGCTCGTGCTTGGACCCTGCATTGTCGAGGTTTGTTTTTAAAGAGCTTACCCTCACTAAGCTTTATGCTTACGCTCTCTTTTGTTCGAAAATGCAGATCCTTAGTTCGTGGGTTGCTAGCGCAAGTGGAGGGCCTCCAAGTGTGCTTGTTGGCTTTTGAGTTTATCAAGTATGAACTTTAAGTTATGAACATGTAATAGTTAAGCAATGGGATTTGTGTTATTTGATGGATATTATTGGTTGTTTAGGAGCATGTTTAGACTCCTTCTATGATGTTTTTGTGTGGCTTGATTATGCCATGTTTGGATTGTAAAACATGTCTTATTTGCTTACCATGTATGTTGGCCATGTGCCTTTTGAGGATGCCTATGTGTATGGATGTTGAAGCATGAAACCTTAAGTGCTTGTTTGCCTTCTTTTGAATGAATGCATGAATTCCTTGGTTAAGTGAGGGATGTTCATGTTGGGTGTCTTGTATGATTAGATTTTGGGTGATAGATGTTGTATGAATGTTTGGATGTATCTAGGGAGGTCTTAAATCGCATCTAGGTTCGAGTCTTTGGTCGTTTTGCTGAAAATTGGAGACTTGCAGTGCAGGGCGTATCGATACGCCTAAGGGCCGTATCGATACGGTCTTGCCTCCATGACTTAAATTTGGCTTGGCGTACCGATACACGTGGGTGTATCGATACGGAAAATGCTCACTGGAATTCTGAGATTTTGGTGAGACTTTGGCGTATCGATACGATCTATAAGCGTATCGGTACGATTTTATCTCGTTGACCACGAGATGTTGACCGAGAAGGGCGTATCGATACGCTCAAGGGCTGTATTGATACGGTCTTCATGTGTTGACCGTTGGGCGTTGACTTGGTTAAGGCGTATCGATACCCTCTCTTAGAGTATCGATACGGTCTGCCTTAAAAAGATAAAATGAGTTGTTTAACTTGTTGTGTTGGATTCGATTGTGTTTCTTCCTTGTTGTTTTCCGCTGTTGTGATCACTTAAGTAACGATTGCCTTTAGACAAGATTAAATCGAAAGAAATTTTCTAGGGTTGCTAACCGAGGGAGAACCTTAACGGATTTCGCTTCGATTTTCCCCGTGTAGCCCACTCGGACCGGTCAAGCGTCCGGACCGGGACGAGGGGGTTACAATATAAACCACCCGAATGTGGGCTATAAAATAATTAAGAGCTTTTACAACAGCTCATCCTCACACCAAATAATGTAAATTTCTTCAAGTTCATATTAAATGAACTACTCAAACTCTGGGATAAGAAATCATTAAGAATAAATATTCAACCCCTTTAATCAGTGAATTCAATGAGTCCTTCTCACTTAGGATCACCCAAACTCTTGGGATTGAATTCATTAAGAATTTCAAAAAACTCATCCTCTCTAGCGGCAAGTTCATCTAGTCCTTCACATTAGGACATCTCCCACTCAACACTAGGTTATGAACTTATTAAGAGTATATATTCATCTAAAAATCGGTAAATTCATCAAGTCTTTCTCACTAAGACCACCCAAAGCCTGGGCTATGAATTTATTTATTTATTTTGATCAAATTGGGCATTGAATTTATTAAAAGAAATAAATCTCATCATGTGCATGTACATTATTCGTCATAAGGATAGGTAGGTAAAAATGTATACTATAAGTCTTTCCATGGTTTCATTTGACCACATTAAACTTAGATAACTAAGTTGGGTATCCACCATGAAGTTTTCAACCAATGGGCTTTAGACCCACCCCTCGATGAATCTAGAACTAACTTTTGACTTTAACCTTTGGTAAGCGGATCAACTAGGTTCTTCTCTGACTTAAATCTTCATTTTAAGACACCCCCACATTTCTAACATTTTTTTATAGAAATAAATTCATAAGTGTCTTGGTCAACGTGTAAACAAATACTCAATCATACTAGTGTAAAGTTTGCTATGAGTTTTAACCATAAAACTATATTTTAACAAACTCAAATCTTGTTTACACGTGATTATATTTTCAAAGTTTTGAGAAGTTACTAATCATTTAAGATTAGTATGCATAATCTCAAACGGTTATGAAGTTTCTTTTATCTCATTCAAAGAGAATTATAACTTTTTCTCGATTTAAAAAATTAGAAACATTATGCAAATATTTATGAGAAGTTTTCAACTTTTCCTAACAAGAGAAAAATTATCTCAAGTTTATTACAAGAGATTTCAACACAACTTCTAAGATAGACAATCTATTTTTTTCCCTCTATTTAGGAAAAGAACTCAAAAAGATTTAATAGCTACAACATACTTTTCGTAGCACTAATGTCTATCATATTCTCATTCATATTATTCAACATATTGACCCTAAAAAATCATCACATATTTTATTTACTATGACTAAATTTGATATTCTAGTCAATCAAATTAATCTCAATTCTTTTAACTTCTACACTAAGTTAAAAGATATCTTATTTGTCACAATATTGTTTTTATAAAAATGAGCACATTAAAGAACAATGCACCAGGTAGGTTACCATAAAAAAAGAGGTGGTGCAATAGACACGCTTAAATACTAGGTCTTTCATAGAACAAATCCTAGACATGCATTTTTATATCACTTTTTGATAAGTTATTTATGAATTATTCTCTTTCTTTAATTAAGGTCTCTTAAAGAATTATGCTTGATATTTTTTACTCGCAATAGTGTCTTATTAAGCAAACTTAATAATAAGGCTCGCTACTTAGAAAAGTCATTCATTCTAGCCTTAATCTTTACACTAGTCTAAAATATGCTCACTAAGTTAAAGGCTAGCTTAATGGCTCAATATAAATTCATGTAATAAAGCATGAATTCACAGGCAATAAATCCAAATAACCTAACCTCGTAGGTAGAATCATAATTCCAAATAGACTTGCTCATTCTCACCATGCTTGCAACTTCAATCTTTGCATCATCATCTTTAACCAGAATGGCCCCAAAATCTATCATGACAATTACTTCATCTGAAACATCTTTTTTGATTCTTTAAAATTTAAATAAAGATTATACATGGTTAGTAACGGAAATAATTTACTAATATTAATAAAGAATTAAAATAATTTATTGATAGTAACAAGGTTCTTATCTTTAAAATTTTAGTTTTTTATCTTCAGTGAATTACAAAAGTCAAGTTAAAATTTAACAACTATTTGGTTTGAAGAATTTTTCATTTCAACGTCATCATCTTCATACTTCTCCTAAATTGTAATTGTTTTGTTGTCTTTATAAATTTCTCAAAAGAAATTATTAGTATGATAAACTACAATTATTTTCACAATGAAAAAAAATACCAAATAGCTAATCACACTTATAACTATTTTAATGGCAATTTATTATCACTTTATTCACATTTAAGGTCTACTTTTATAATCTTAAAAATGATATTAGAAAAGCCTTTAAATCTCCACTAGACCAAATGCCCACCGTTTCATATATTTATAATACGATTAAAAACGTTTTTTTTATATTAGAAACCTCATCATCGTTCACATTTAAGGTCTACTTTTATAATCTTAAAAATGATATTAGAAATTGCCTCACTATAATTATGTCTATTGACATGAACATTATAGCTGTTTCACAAATAAATATATAATAGTTATTTTCACAATTCTTCATACTAGAACCATGATCATTCTTTAACATTTTACCGTAATTAAAATTTGATTAAAACCAAATAACAAAACGGTAACAAGAACATTTATCACAAACGGATAATTGGGATAATATTAATCATGATAACATATTATCATGCATTAATGCTTATTATAAAATATTAAAAAAGCATTTATCTTCAACCATTCATGACTTCAAAAATAATATTTATTGAATTAAGTGCATAAGCGTTGAATGCATAAATAGCATTTAATAATAATAATAATAGTAATAATAATTTTCCCCTTTAAACAATCAAAAACCTTTAAGCTTTCTCTCATTTGTCGAAAGCTAGTGTTTTTTTTTATTTTAAAAAAAACAACAATATTAAACTTTTTATTTAAACAATCATGTATTGTTTTCCTTTCAGTTTAGTATTGTAATGTACAACAGACCAATATTTCATTCTCTTATCCTTTATTGGTAAATCAACAATAAATTGAAACGATTCAAAGGGCTATTCATACTAACCTTTTAACTCCATTAACTCGAAGAAAAGATTGAAATACAACTATACGTTTCAAGGGCACATCAATTTTACGATGTTTAAACAACAGTAAAAGAATTCGCTTCTAAATTGTAATGTAAAAATAGACTGCTGCAAAACGAGACGTTAGCACTGATTGAAAAATAATAAAATAATTAAACAAAATTAAATCGTATTGTCGTATTAATCACTGCCTTAGAAGCGAATTTGTCCCGATGTGTATAATCGTTACAATGGATGAACATCCCCTGAGGTTAGCACAGTTCTCCAAATTTCGTACACCCAAAAGATGGAGTAAACTTTGGTGGTATTGCTCTTCTCTCAAGTCAAAAATAACACTCAGGACATGTTTAAGAAAACCAAATAACGCTTTTAAAGCAAATGTACTTTGCTAGGGATATTTCAAATGAGTGAAACTGCACACTATTTATAGGGTAAATAGTGAGGGAAAATTGTCATTTCCACAATAAATTTAATTCTATTTATAATAGAATTAAATTGGGATAATTGAAATGTTTATAATGAGCATTAACAACATAAAAAAAGGGTAATCTTCACCAGTGGTCCCTTTCGTTTAGGGTGTGTTTTATTTTGGTCACCAGAATTCAAAAACGATTATTCTGGTCACTTACGTTTAAAATCGTTTCTGTTTTGGTCCCTTAGCCGTTAGTCTCCGTTAATTTAAAAAATTAGTTTCTAATTTTACCCCAAAACTTTCAAAATTTTATTTTTCACCATCTTCCCCAAAAATTATAAAACTAAAACTCCATAAAATTAAATCAATTGCTATA
Organism: Hibiscus tridactylites; assembly: GCA_958450335.1. Lineage (NCBI taxonomy): Eukaryota > Viridiplantae > Streptophyta > Magnoliopsida > Malvales > Malvaceae > Hibiscus > Hibiscus tridactylites. The sequence goes on from OY288277.1 coordinate 70,115,944, forward strand.
ACCTAACCTACCACTACAACTCATTCCCCCAAGATTAAAAGCTTCAACTAATTTTATTCTGTGTATTTTTAAATCAGAGTGTTGGAACTGGAGAGAAGTGTTCATGAGAACTTTCCCTTCTTTTAAACATGGTTACTTTGGCTCAAGGGTACTCTTTCATCCCCATCTAATAATTGCAGAACCCCAAGTTAAACCTGCACCGAATCCTGCAGTTGCGATCATGTGGCCTGGCTTCACCTTTCCGCTTCGAACAGCTTCGTCCAATGCCAAAGGAATGGATGCGGCGCTCGTATTACCATAATTCGCCAAATTCGAAATCACCTTTTCCTGCGGGAACTCTAACCGTGTCGCGACCGCATCGATAATCCTCTGGTTTGCCTGCATTAATCATACCCGTCAGATAGTCTGTGCAACAACCTCAATGCTTGCTGATGCGTAGGGGTAATGACCGGAATCAATTGTACACTAAATCATGTATACCTGATGGAGCAATAATCAGTCAACGCTGGATGAAACAAGACCAGCTTTCTCCAAGGCAGATTTGATCGATTGTGGTACACTTCGCACGGCGAAGCGAAAGACTTCTTTGCCGTTCTTCTGTATGCAGGAATAAGAGGACCTTTTTGGAGGGAAATCTAACACCGAACCATTGGAACCCAACAGCTCTTCAGGTTTATCATCACTCATGGAGGCACCAAGATGTCTGCAACAGGGGCGGAAACTCAATCGAATTCCTTAAAAGGAAGCAAAATGGGGTCTGTTTACTTCAAAAACACGAGAGGCACATACCTTGCACATAATTTTTAATGTTGGGAAATGGGTTGTAGTGGTGGGTTATAGCATTGATTTAATTTTATAGGGTTTTAGTTTTATAATTTTTGGGGAAGATGGTGAAAAATAAAATTTTAAAAGTTTGGGGGGTTAAATTAGAAACTAATTTTTTAAAGTAACGGAGACTAACGGCTAAGGGACCAAAATAGAAACGATTTTAAACGTAAGTGACCAGAATAATCGTTTTTGAATTCTGGTGACCAAAATAAAACACACCCTAAACGAAAGGGACCACTGGTGAAGATTACCTAAAAAAGAATATTTATTTTATATGATGTTTTTTTGAATTGAAAAGAGGGTTGTAGCAAAGTTTACAACATATTCAACACATTATAATCAAGAAACGATAAAAGAGGAGCTGGAGGAACTGCAAAAATAGTCGTGGGTGTAGCAGGGAAGGTTGGTGAACTTCGTGAGCATATCTGCAGGCTCATTCGCGGGGCGAGGCAACCATTGAGTGACGGTCGCCCATTCCAAGTTGCGCATCTTAGCAATGGCGAGAACCAGTGAGCAAGGATCGGAGTACGCATTCGTGCTATTTAATCGATCAATCGCTTCCTTGTTATCCGATTGAATTAAAAGTCTCTCAAAACTATTTTCCCATGCAAGTTGAAGTCCAGTGAGAATTCCCCATAGTTCTGCTTGAAGAGTTCGAGTGATTCCTATCGTTTTATTATAACCAAGAATCCATGAGCCATCATCAGCTCGGAAAATACCACCCATCCAACTCTCGTACTTGATGATACAGCTCCATCCGTACTTAAGTCTTAAACAGACCCGCCCCATACCTGGTCGCGGCCAATGAATTGCGGACGAGTCGAGCGAAGGAATGGGAGATATCACATAAGCAGATTCAAAATAATATCGTGCTCATGTCACACTACGCTGGAGGATTTGATCAACGCTACAAGGAAATCCATTGAAAACCACTTCATTCTTGTTTTTTCAGATTTGCCAGATTGTAGAAGCAAAAAGGGTTTGCGTCTCTAGTCCCCAAGTAGCGTGCAGTGAAGCATCGACCACATTCCTTTGAAGCCACGGCTGGGTATCTCCATGGAAAAAGGAAGCGTGGAGACGTGAGGGGAGAAGACAACTTCATACTTCCTTGGCGTAATGACAGTCCCTAAGAGAATGAGTTATAGATTCAACAACAAGGGCAATATGAATGGTGGCTTAAAGAACGACGACATCGTTCTTCGTTAGTCATCAACTTTCTTTTAAGTGCAAGCCATAAAAAGAAATGCACGCGTTAAGGCACACGCAATGACCATACCCTTTTCCAGCATGTTGATGCAGGGTCCCAATTAACACTCGTCCGTAAGGCATAGGCAGACTTTACATCAAAGGAAATTTTATCATGAATATCCGAGATGTTAGGACAACGAATGCTTAAAATATGATTGACAACATCATTGTTAAATTTATCGTTCATTATCATTTTTTTATATTTTTGCTTGAGAATTAAATAATCCCTCAAATTTTTTAAAACGATCAATTAAGTTCCTTTGTTATATCATCAACTTAATGGCTACGTCATCATGATAACGGTCTAAGACAAATTTAGTTAGTTAAAGTGTTTATTTAATGCATTTTAAAAGTACAAGGATCATTTTTTTATGAAAGCTAGAGTGATTACAAGTAGTAATTGTTCTAAACATGCTCTCAATCATTTGACAATGAACGCCCAATCACTCTGCTGCAGTTGCTGGTGCTCGAACCCGTGAGCTCTAGGAACAACAACCGTTCCTTTAACCACTGAGGCAAGTTAGTTCGCGCAAAGTACAAGGATCATTTTAAGTACACTTTTTAAGGAGCGGTCAAAATGACTTTATTTTGAAAAATAGAATTTTAATTCTTAAATCATGAATAAAATAGCTAAAAATCACTTATATAAAAATTAAATTTGTATTATGCAAGAATTTATATATAATTTTTTACATCGTGATTATAGTCGAGGACAAACGCATGATTTTATGTATGGGGTGCAAACTGTTATAAAGTTATATTAGAAATTTTAGTGGATATAGAATTATAAAATTTTAGGATGTGCGAACTTAGATTATTGATAAAAAATACAAATAAAATATAAAGAAAAATACATAACTATATAGGAGTTTAAAATTTTTAGGGGATACGACTGCCGTTCTCCCGCCTTGATTGAATGAATTTAAGAAAAATACATCGAGTGTTTGTTTCACTCATACCGTGTAGATGTAACAATAATGTTATAAACGTGAATAAAAGAACTCAACAAGTGGTCTCAATAGAAAAGCAGATGATGTTCATTTTAAAAGACTCAGGTTCAATCGATTTGTCTGTAAAGTGTATATTGTCGAAGGATTATGAATATGTATGAACAAATATTATCTTTTAATTACCTTTAAACTATTAAAAAATGCTGAAAAAATTTCAGAATTTCGAAACGGTCATGCATGCATGACCAGCATGACTTTTGTTTTTCTTTTCTCTATTTTTTTTCAATTGCGAGCCTTATATATTTTTGAATGGTTTTGATAAAAAAAATATTGTAATCTTTAAGACATTTAAGTTTAAATATTTTTTTTTGTAAAATACGTATTATCAAAGAGTTAAAAAAATAGAAAGATATTACTATAAAATTACTTACTATAATTTAGAGATTCACTTACGTTTTGGCTACTGAAATTCTGAGAAAATGACGAGATGAAAGCGTTTCGAAACGAGTCTAAGGGTTTCGAAACGGTTAAAATCTCGTTGACCACGAGAAGTTGACCGTTGAGGGCGTTTCGGAATGGTTGACCTTCGTTTCGATACGGCCCCTTCGTAAGGGCTTTGGGGCAGTTGACTTGGTCAAGGCGTTTCGATACGCCTCAAGGGTGTTTCGAAACGACCTGTTTAATAGATTAAAATTGGGTTGTTTAAATGTTGTCTTTGGTTCGAATGTTTACCTTCTGTATTTTATTCCGCTGTTTGATCACATAGAATTTAAATAAGCCTTTAGAAAAGATTAATTTAAGAAAAAAAATATTTGGGTTTCTAACCGAGGGGAACCTTAACGGGTTTCACTTCGGTTTTCCCCGTGTGGCCTACTCTGACCGGTCATCCGGCCAGACCGGGACGAGGAGTTACAGAAAAATTTATCATTCATGCACCAGATCGGTTTGTCAGCAATATCCGAGATGTTAGGACAACGAATGCTTAAAAAATATTGACATCATCATTGTTAAATTTATCATTCATTTTCATTTTTTTTATATTTTTGCTTGAGAATTAAATAACCCCTCAAATTTTTTAAAACGAACAATTAAGTTCCTTTGTTATATCATCATGCACACATGAATTGCCTGTCAACAAACTTAACGGCTACGTTAGCACGATAACAGTCTAAGACAAATTCGGTTAGTTAAAGTGTTTATTTAATGCATTTTAAAAGTATAAGGATCATTTTAGGTGCGCTTTTTAGGGAGCGGTCAAAATGACTTTATTTTGAAAAATAAAATTTTAATTCTTAAACCATGAATAAAATAGCTAAAAATCACTTATATAAAAATTAAATTTGTATTATGCAAGAATTTATATATAATATTTTACATCGTGATTATAGTCGAGGACAAGCGCATGATTTTATGTCTGGGGTGCGAACTGTTATAAAGTTATATTAGAAATTTTAGGTGCGAACTTAGATTATTGATAAAAAATAAAAATAAAATATAAAGAAAAATACATAACTATATAGGAGTTTAAAATTTAAGAAAAATACATCGAGTGTTTGTTTCACTCATACCTTGTAGATGTAACAATAATGTTATAAACGTTGAATAAAAGAACTCAACAAGTGGTCTCAGTAGAAAAGCAGATGATGTTTATTTTAAGAGACTCGGGTTCAATCGATTTATCTGTAAAGTATATATTGTCGAAAGATTATGAATATATATGAACAAATATTATCTTTTAATTACCTTTAAACTATTAAAAAAGGCTGAAAAAAATTAGAAAAGCAAGCACGTTCTCAACGCAAGGCATTTGATTTGCTAGGCTCAAACTTTTTAACTAACGGACGATGCGTTTCAGAATTTCGAAACGGTCATGCATGCATGACCAGCATGACTTGTGTTTTTCTTTTCTCTATTTTTTTTCAATTGCGAGCCTTATATATTTTTGAATGGCTTTGATAAAAAAAAAGTATTGTTATCTTTAAGAAATTTAAGTTTAAATAATTTATTTTATAAAATATATATTATTAAAGAGTTAAAAAAATAAAAAGGTATTACTATAAAATTACTTACTATAATTTAGAGATTCACTTATTTTTTGTATGACCTATTTTTTATATAAGCCTAAAAAGAATATATGGTGTTTGTTATTTTTTTTTTTTTTGATTAAATTCATGTGACTTCGTTGATGAAACTAAATTAACGCAATGATCTTATTATAATATAAATTTAAAAACAACTTCAAATCGAAGCTAACAAGTGGTTTTAGTATAAAGATGATGATGTTCATCTTATGAGGCTTGAATTCGAATAATTTTGTTTGCAAGCTGTGTATATACCTTATCAAATGGTTAAGAAAAAAATATAGACAAATACTACTTTATAATCAGTTAAGACTATTTTAAAAAAACAACTTGAAATCTAGATATAAAACATAAAAATAAATATTCATCATATTAATAAATTCATTTTAATTTTTCAATAAATAAACAAATATCCAATTCAACACATTTCTCTATCACTCTTCTTTAAAAGTGTCCTTTTGGTTTGGGGTCTCAGTAGAAAAGATGATAATTTTTATTCTAAGAGACTCGGATTTAAATCGTTTAGTCTGCAAAGTGCGTATGCACTGTTAAAAGATTAAAAATATGTATGAACAAATATTAGTTTGTAATCATGTTAGGACTATTAAAAATTTATTTGTCTCATTTTTTCTTATCTCACCTCTATTTAATATTCTTTAAAGAATTATAAAATTTAAATTTATTTTTATAATATGTTATACTGAAAAAAAAACAAATTATTCATTAACCAATTTAAATTTTGAGTATGAGTAGTCGGAATGAATTTCTTTTTTGTCATCATACGCAATATCGAAATAATAAAATTATTTGAATATTCAAATATCTAAACCAAACATTTGGTCGCAAATTTTCACAGAGAAAATTGGAAGTTGAGACATTGTTAAAGAAAACTAGCACTTAAATAAACATAGAAAATAAACACAAACTTTATTAATTATATATGCTAATACATAGACTTGGCATCTCTCATCGTCTCAGCTCAGTTCCTCAAACAAGCGGTGGAACAACGTAGCCTGAAACAAACACAATAACACAATACAGTGGTTATAATTAAAAAAAAAGGTATATATATATGTATGTATAAATGTAAATTTACGTACTTCCACATTTCATTCCAGGTTGAACAGTCAAACCACAGGATTTAGCAACAAAGACAACTTTTTTCATACTAACAAGCTTCTCAATATCTGGTGTAACGTACTTGCACAGGCATGGAATATCGAGGTCTTTTACCACATCACAGCAATCCTTGGACGGTGGGATTTCCGGCCCTGGTGTTCGAACGTATTGCGAGCACCGGGATACCAGGCTCGGGATACTCGTCTCGCACTGGGCCAACACTCCCACGTACTCTCCCCAAAGAGTTGCCATAGTCACCAACATTGCCAGGCTCAAGAAACGAAAGCTTGATGAGGCCATTACCTATTTTTACTCTCTCCTTTCTTTATCTAAAGAAACTATGATGGTTTGGGGTTGGGGTTTGGTTTGGTTTGGTTTGGTTTGATATATATATTGAGATTTGAGAGGAAAAGTTTGGTGATTTCTTCTCAAATGGTTAATATTGATTTTGGCATTAATAATGTTCATAAAGGATTGGCCAATCTAACGAGACCCTTTTTCTGTAAGTGGGGTTAATCTAATTTGTTTTATTCCATATTTGAAGTATATGTTTATTATATGCTGATTCTTTCGGTTACACTCTCAAATTTTATTTTTCTTTTTTGAAATTAGTCCCTTACAATTTCTTTTCATTATTTTTTTAGGGAAAACTGCATATTTAGTACCCTAACTATGCTCGGGTTACTGTTTTGCTACCCTAACTATTATTTTTGGTAAAATGGTACCTAAAGTTGCGTTTTTGTTTTGTTTTGGTACCTCTGTCGTTTAAAATAACGGAAATGTGACGTGACTTGTGTAAATAACAATTTTAGTCCAGAAGCTTATACAATCTATCAATTTAAATATTATATTATTTTTTGGATTAAAATTGTAAATTCCTCATTTTTCTACTTCTTTCAGTTGAACACTTTTTGGGGTTTTGGGGCTTAAAAATCATGCTAGAGACAATCAAAACATTAGGATTTGAGGATCAATAGGGGCTAATGCAGGGTCCATTGGAGGACCCAAACCCCACGATCGGGAGATCGGTGATAATACGAGGGGTGAGAAAGGGGTGGGACAAAATGGGATCGAAGATTTGCAAACCTCTCTCGGCGAGAATACATATAAGTTTTTTAAACTAAAACTGTGATTATACCAAGCCGTGTTATCATATTCGTTAGTTTTTAACGGCTGTGGTACCAAAACAGAACAAAACCGTAACATTAGGTACCATTTTGCCAAAAATAATAGTTGGGGTACTAAAATAATAATGCAGATATAGTTGGGGTACTAAATATGTAGTTTTCCCTTTTTTATTAACCATCAGTATCCGATTCATTGGTCGACTAATTTAGATCGGGTTATTGAAAGGTTTATTATGAGGACGACCCTCTCAACCTAGTTTTTTTACTTACAATACCAGCCCGACTTTGTTTAAAGAATCTAATGTCTCAGCCCGACTTTCAAGTTTTACACTTTTTTGGACCGTTGGATGGAGGTAAATGGATGAATGAGATTAACAGTAGAAAATGTGAAGATTGTCACTTGCAAAAAAATAAAGAAATAATCTTAGTCATTTATTACCATCATCCAACGGTCAAAAATATGTATAAAAGTATTTGACTTTTACACAATGTAAGTAGATCCTAACCATATATATATATATATATATATCCAATTACACAGTGTAAAAGTTTTGAAGTTTTACACATTTTTTGGATCGTTGGATAAGTGAAACGGATGACTGAAATTAACAATAGAATATGTGAAGATTATCACTTGGAAAAAAAGTAAGGAGTTAATCTCAGCCATTCATTTCCCCCATCTAACGATCCAAAAAATGTGTAAAACTTAAAAACGTTTACGTTGTGTAAGTGGATCCTAATATATATATATATATATATATATATCCAAAACAAACCAAACCTAAAACCCTAACCGCTTTTTTTCTTTTTCCTTTCAACCATAATCATTTGCTTTTTTATTTTCTCTGTTTAATCGGAGGCGACGCCAGTCTTTGTATTGGTTGTCGATCGCCAGTGATTCATATTTCGTTTGTTTTCTTCTATTTGTTTTGTTTTTTCCTTCACACATTTTGTTGTGCTTTCCTTTACCTCTGTGGCATGTTTTCTTTGTCTTTATGGCATGTTTCTAGGGTTACTTATACAGATTTTTGGTGTTCGTACGGTGACTCTCAGAAAGCTTGTTTCTGATTTGTGTTTGTCGGTGGCCACATAGAATTTGATCCCTTTTTAGGTTATTTGCCAATGTTATCTATAGCGAATCGTCTTTTTTATAATAGGTGTAACACCCCTAAAACCGGCCTAGTTAAAAAACTAGATTCTGGTGATCGAAAATTTAAATTTTCGGCAAGTCAATATGATCATTGACCATGTGATTAATTTCACATATATTTATGGATAATTATGCCTTGTCATTGACATTGGACTACATTGAAAAACATTGAAAACTTAAGGAACATTGCATAATGACTAGAATGTGAAAATCGAACCTTAAGTAGCCAAAGTGCAAAGATTGAGAAGTTGGGGGACTAACTGAGTAATTAACCCCTCAATGGATCAATCACCCTTTTACGTGGGCTTTGGAGAATGGATTCTTTCACCCCCCCCCCAAGGTTTCCTAAATTACTATAGTAATTAGAATAAAAGAAAGAAAGAAAATAAAGAAAGATGAGATATATGACTATCGTCTGAAAGAAAACTAAGCTAACACATTCCCTTCTCCTACCTAAGCACACATCTTCATTGAAGCTTTATCCAAGCTTTGATTTCCTTTGGTTTGTTGAACCTAGCTAGTTTCTAGCAATTGATTAAGGTAATCCCATTGATTTTCTATTGATATCCATGATGAATTTATGAAGAAACCATGAAATCGAACCTAGTAAAACCCTAATTAATTCTCATGGATTCTTGGGCTTATATATTGTGTATTATTGATAAAAATAGTCATAGATATTGTTTATGACTATTGAAATCATAGAAATTGATTTTGATGAATTTACATGTATTTTCTATTTAGCTCAATCCATTAGTGGAGAGAATTCGCTAACACCTAACAAGCCTCCTAGCAAAGGAATTGTAATCTGAGAGCCCTAGTAGCTTTGGAATCCTTAGTTATTGTAGTTGTGTCATGGTAATGGCTTGGTGCCATCTCTTTGCATTGTCTATCATTGTGGTAAGCATGGTTCATCATTTTGGTAAGCTTGAGTTCATTGATACATTGACTTATAATTGAATTGCAATATAGCATTTCCATTTTCATTGATTTGATAGCATTTGTTAGGCTCGATACCTTCAACCGAATTACTTGCCATGGAGAAGTTGTATTTTTGGGTATTTTTAGTGGAAGCAAAAAGATAGACAAAAGGACAAAGGATTTATAGTGGTTCAAGCTTCAAACAAGCTCTACGTCCACTACTTTCGCTTCCCACTAAGGATTTCAAACAATTCACTAAGAATTCTTCCCCTTTTCTTGGCTTAGGAGGCAACCAATACAACCTAGACTCACTCACCAAGTCTAGCAACCAAAGCTCACAAACCGAGCTTTGGGATCCCTCTAAAAGGTTGATGTTTGCACTAATTAATCCCTCACCCAATCTTAAAACACTTGAGCAAATGTAACAATGTAAGCTCACAAGTGTTGCCTATACAAAGGATGGAAAATTAAGCTCTAAGACAAATTGTAATCAATAGTTGTTGACTTGTGGATCATTAGTCTTCTATAGATGCTTGGAGGTCTCTTTTATACTTCCAATTGAGTTCCTAGCCATTGGAGACCTTTGGGGCTTTTATTTCCTACAATAAATGTAGTTTTCGAGCTGTTCGTATCGATATGTGGGTAGCCGTATTGGTACGCCCTTCTTCAGAACTAGTCGTTGAGCTCTTCTCAGCTAATGTGTATCGATACGCCTGGGAGCGTATCAGTACGACCTGCAATTCAAATGATCATTGGGAAACTAGCCGTTTGGGGTAGTAAAAATCATATTGGTATGCTACAAAGCGTATCGGTACGACTCTGCTCCGTATCGATACGAATAAGCCGTATCGGTACGGGATTTGGCTATTGGAATTTTTCTGTAGCTTGAAACCCTAAAGCGTATCGATACGATGTATACCGTATCGGTACGGTGGCTTGAAAAACAAAGGTTTGACTACTTCAAAGACATTTTAAATCATTCCAAAGCCTTGTAAAATTTATCAAAAATATTTTCAAGTTGTTTGGACTTATTAACATTTTGAAATTTTTTCAATTTAGTCCAAAACAATTTTTCTATTATATCAAAACAAACATCTCAACAGCGTTGAACATTGATTATTAATACAAGTGATGAATATTGTACATTGGCATTATTGAACAAGATAAGTATCGACCAATGTGAACATTATTGACATATACATTGGACCTTAGATATAAGTAAATTTGGATACAATTGGCTTGCCAATAGATTTCATTGAGCTCACGTACGAGTAGACCATGGTCCTTAGGCTAAGACCCTTATTGGCGATGTTGGAGGGATGATTGAGTAATTGGTCTTTGGTGATGTTGGTGGGATTGACCATTCATTGTATTGGCGATGTTGGTGAAATCCGAGTATCCATATATGGAATACATTGATCTTAGTATGCTTATTGAGTTGCTTACCAAGCATGAGTATGAAAAGCATGACATTGATGCTATTGATATACACTATATTATATATTGGATTTTTGTTGACTACCTCACTAGGCTATGTAAGCCTAACATAGTTCATTCCATAGCTCAGTGACGAGGATCGTGGTTAGTCGGTTGCAAGTCACCTCTGAGTCTCTTTTTTGTAGTGTATATTTACCCTTTGAACTCCTAAAATGGTGGCATATGGCTCTAGTATGTTTAAATGACATGTTAGGTATGTTTTGAGCATGTAAGCCTAAAGTATGCATGTATGGTATGTTTTGGAATTGGGAATGTTTATTGAGATTGCATACATGGATAATGTGAAACCAATAAATTGATTTTCATATAACAAAAGATGTAAGGACTAAATTGAAAAGGAGAAAATGAATTTTTAAGTCCTCAAAACCTCTCTATGTGTTTAAAAAAATGTATAAGTCAAAACCTCAACTTGTCAAATATTTTCTAAGTGTTTATCAAGCCAAAACATTGATTTTCGAGTCACCGTTTTGGAACGTCCCTAAGGCATTTCAAAACGTTTTGAAACTGTTAACCTCTGTTTCGGAACGTTTTTCGAAGCGAATGAAGAACATCGGGACGGTTTGAACCGTTTCGATACGACAGTATCGAAATGACCTCAAACGTTTCGAAACGAAATTTGAACATGGTTTTAAAATATGACCATTGAAGTTTTATAACTGAATTTAAAACTATCGTTAAGGCGTATTGAAACGCTTCTAAGCCGTTTCGATACAGGCTTTGACAGTAGCAAAATGTTTCGAAACAAGTTTCGAAACGAACTCTTAGCGTATCGAAACGATCGTGCCCATTTCGGTGCGGTCTATTTATTACACCCCAACGGCTCTTTCTATTTTGGTCTGTTTCAAAACACGGCCGGGCATTTCAGAACGAGTAGTTGCAGACTGTATTTATGGAGGGAAGATAACATCCCAACGGCTATTTTAATGAAGACAACAACCCCAACGGCTAGAATTCAATGAGAAGTTATAAAAGGGACCTCTAAAAGCTCCAGCAACAACTATTGATCTCCAAAGTATTATCCAAACATCAAATCCAAGCAATTGTGCTAAAATCCCATTATTTCTTGTAAACCCCAATTGTGAACTTTGTAATTTCCATTCTTATCTATTCAATTGGGTTGAGTGCATGTAAAAGGGTTATATTTTGTATTTAGAGATACTAGTCTTAGCCTTTATCTTCTTTGTATTTCTTGAGTGAGGATTGTGTCAAATTTTGGGTAGAAAATTTGACCGGTATTGTAAAGGTTACCTCCTTAGCCTAGAAAAAGGAAAGAGCAATTAGTGGATTGTTGGAAAATCCTTAGTGAAGCTAAGGTAGTGGATGTAGAGTTCAATTGGAACTTGAACCACTCTAAAATCCCTTGTCTAGCAATTTTTAATTTTCCACTCCACCACCAAAAGTTCTAAAAATCCAATTCACCCCCTTCTTGGCTTATATCATTTCATTGATCTACTCTACAATTAGTATCAGAGCCTACCTCTTTGAAGGATCAACAACCACAAAAGGAGTTCCTAAGAGAGTTAGGTCTTACTAGCCTATCTTGACCTTTAGGACCTTTTTGTGCTTAAATTGCTTGATTTCTTGAAAAAATGACATGCTTATGTGTTTTTACTCCTAATTTCATTCATGCTAATAGCTAGGAGGAGTATGTTTATGTTTGTACATGTTATTCCTGCTCATTCATATCATTTATGCATATAAGACTTCATGAAATTCATTTTTCTGCAATATTATAGCCTCATCTGCACCTTCAGGCCTAATCGTATTGAAATGGGTCAATGTGTTTCGATACAGGTGCCTTAAAAGAGTGATTTATGACCGGGGTGTTTCGAAACGCCTAGAAGGGTTTCGAAACATTTTGCATCTGTCAAGAAGTGTATCGAAATGAGTTTCGATACGGGTCAACACGTGGGATTCGATACGGTCAAAGTCGTATCAGAACGGTCAACAAGACTTGAAATGACAGTCAATGTTTCGGTACGCACGTTTCAGAACAATCGTGCATGTTCCGAAATGGCTCTGCGGACAGCTTTAAAAGGGCCTTAAATGATAAAGTTGCTTTCTAATTGAAACTCCTAAAAACCCTAACCTAATTTTCCTTATAAAAACCCTCTAAAACTCATTATTTTTCATCAAATCTTGAGGGCTTTTACTCACAAACTCAAGTCTAAGCAAGCTTCAACAATTTTGTACAAGTTCTTCCATTCATTCATCCAAAATCCCTATTTAAAGTATATTTTCATCTCTTTTTTTTCTTTTTCCTTTGATTTTATTCGAATTTTAGGTTAGAAAACATTAAATTTGTATAGATTATATGTTTTGCAACTTGGGTTTTTCACTTGTAAAAAAATTCAAAATTTTAATTTTTTTGTTCGAATATATTATTTTTTACTCGTATTTTTTCTGTTTTCAAAAAAATTGTATATACTATTTTTAAAAGTGTTTTCTTTAAAACCTAAATGGGATTTGTTGTTGGATTGAATTAAGCATGTTCATGCATACACTTTAATTTTTAAATTGCTTGCTTTATGTTTTTACGAAATTTCCATGGACAACGTTAACAAGAAACGCAAGACGACTCAAACGGGTGAAGCCTCAAACTAGGCAAATATCCGTCCCAATCTCACCCAACTTTTTCTCAAGAGTCTTCGGACTCAAGAGATGAAGGATCATTTCTCTTTCGTCAAGGATATAGTCGTTCGTCGAGAGCGTGTTGTTGATATCCCGTTCCTTGATTCAAAGCGTTTCACTTTCCGCTATCTAGAGCGTTTGTAAGAATGGAACTTCATGGCTTTCTTGAACATACCGGATATTACCTACAAGCACATGGTCCTCCTTTTCTACTCAAATGGCGTGCTCATTGATAATGAAGATCACACCGAGGTGGTTGGCATTGAGTCGTATCTCTTGGGGAAGAAGTTCATTATCAACATACCCTTTATAGAGACTGCTCTTGGGTTCAAGAATGAAGGTATTGCGGGTGAGAACCACTTTGGTGCTCACACCGGCTCCGTTCTTCCTTTGGATGCTCATGACAGGTTCCTTCACTTTATGATTTCTTGGTTCATCTGCCCTTCCGGAGGTAAACTCTCACATATTCGTCAAGTTGATTTTTTTTGGCTAGAGTGCTTTCGCCAAGGAGAACGGCCGAATCTTGTCAAAATTATGTTCGCCGAGATGGTCCACAATGTGAAGATTTGTGAAACCGAAGCTCTTACTTCTTTCACTTATGGGACTGTCTTAAGCTATCTCTTTGGTACCCTCAACTTTGATTGCTCCTATAATTCTCCGGAACCCCGCAAGAACAAGATTGGTGAATCTTCTCTTCATAAGTCTGGGTTCCGCTACTTGCTTGGCCAATGGGAACGTGTTGATAGGCATGCCCCTCCACCTCAAGTTGAGCCCCCACCTCAAGCTCCGGGTCCTAACAATGAAGCTCTTATGGCGGATTGTCGATGGATTGCGCCATTTGAGCTGGTTGGGGAAATGTTGATCAAGCTTGCCGGATCTTCTCAATAGGATGTGAATCCCCTTTGATTGAGTCAAGCTCTGATACCAATTGTTGAGTTGTGAGAGGCTCAATTCGATCAACCGTTCTTGCTCGCCAAGTGTGGAGAAGTTGGATAATTGGGTGTTTGAGTGGGAGGTGAAAATTTGGCAATTTGACACAAGGATTTATAGTTGTTCAACCTTCTAACCAAGGTCTACATCCACTACCTTAGCTCCCCACTAAGGATTTCCAAACAAATTCACTAAGAATTTCGTCCCTTTTTCTCGGCTTAGGAGGAAACCGTTACAACGATCAAGGTTTCTACCCAAAGCTTGATCAAACACTCTCTTACAAGAGAAAGACTTAGCAAACTAGAAATCCCTCTAATAGGTATGTGTTTGCAATACTAAGCTCTCACCCAAAACCTAAACACTTGAGCAAATTTAACAATGTTTAGCTCACAAGTGTTGTCTAAGCAAGAAATAAACAATTTAAGCTCTAGACAAATTTTGACATCATAATGTTGTTACAATTGAAGCATTAACCATTACAAGATGCTTGGAGGTCCCTTTTATACTCCTTGATGAGTTTGTAGCCGTTACTAGCCATTGAGATTGAATTGGAGCCGTTGGAGCCTTTATTTCCCACAATAAATGCAGTTCTGCAGCTGGGCGTATCGATACTCGTCAAACCATATCGATACGGTCTCAATGAGGAATTAGCCGTTGGGCTTCTTCAGCTGATGCGTATCGATACGCTTACCTAGCGTATCGGTACGGTCCTGCAATTAAAAGACCATTGGGAAAATGACCGTTGGGGTAGTTAGGCGTATCGGTACGCGGCTAGCCGTTGGGCTATTTCAAATCACACCGTATCGATACGGCTAAGCGTATCGGTACGGGTTTTGGCTACTGGAAAAATTAGGTAGTTGAAACCCTAAGGCGTATCGGTACGGTCCAAGACCGTATCGGTACGGACACTTAAAAAGGCTTATGTTGACTACTTTAAATGTACTTGAAAATCATTCAAAAGCCTTTAAAAACCCTTAAACATATTTTCAAGTTGTTTTTTTACTAAAAACATATTTTAAATTCTTTTCAATTTAGTCCAAAACATTTTTCAAATATTATATCAAAATATTAGTTCTACAGATATTTTAATAAGCAAAGTAAAAAATATTACTCGAATCAAATATTTCAATTAACCGGTCAATCGATTATTTGATTTAATTGGTACAATATAATATCGAGAATTGAATAATCTGAATTTAGCAATTAACCAAAATGTTTTTTCAGGATTAATCGAACCCAATTTCGGCACAAACTTTTAAAATAAATTAGTTCGATTCAATTACGGTTCACATTTTTAAGCAAAATTGATTAACCGAACTGATATATTATATACAATATTTCTATATTTTATGTATTAAAATATCTTATAGTCTAGTGATTTTGATATCTTTTTTATTTTAAAAAAAAAACTTTCAGCTCTGGGTAGGATTAATAGGTGTGAACTTTCAATTTTTGACTTTCTAGTTGTTTTTACACTTTTATCACATTCGAACAATTATTAATTTTACCATATTATCATATTTGACATTTTAATAAACGGAGTAAAAAATCATTTCCAGAATCAAATATTTCGGTTAACTGGTTAATCATTTATTTGATTTAATTGATACGATATAAGATCGAGAATTGAATAATATGAATTTACCAATTAACCAAAATAATTTTTAAGGATTAATCGAATTTTTCAATTTGTATAAACATGTCATTGGAGAGTAGCCAAAATATGAACAATTCGAAAATTAAGTTATTAAATTAAAAAATTTTAAACTTTAGTGACTAAAAAAAATAAAAAAAAAATAAGTGATGATTGGTGTAGTCTACCCTTTAATAAATTTACATTTGCATAGTGAATAAAAAACGAGACACGTGAATAGTCATAATCATAATTTTAGTGTAAAGTTGAGTTGCCTTTACGAAATCGCTTTCAATTATGGCTCAAGCAACGTGACCCATCTGATTCAGAGGTTTGTGTTATTTTGTTTAACCATTTATATTTAATTTATTGGTTGATTAATTTGGATCGATTTTATAGAGGTTCAATTTAGGAGCGACTCTCTCAATCTAATTTTTTTCATTTACAACGTTAGTATTCAAACTCATTACCTTGCTTAAGGGACCTAACACCTCATCCCATGGGTGAATGTAGCATAGAAAGTGGGGGTTCAATTCTCATTTGATTTGTTGGGTATGGTATTTTTAATGTTAATATAAAATTTTTCATAAGAAATATTAGATTTGACCCCACATAATTTGTTAGGAGTATGGGGTCAACGATACTTATTGTAGTGGTATGAGAAATTTTCATACCTTATACTTTACTCTTGACCCCACTAAATAAAAATCATGACTCGGCCACTACTCATCTTGCTAGACAAATTTATATATGTTTGTGTTAATTGATTAATCTCTGCCGTTTATTGCATGCTTTCTAAAACCAGCTATGCATTGTGAACAATGTGGAAAAATGTGATCTATGCAACCACAACAGTAACGTACCTCAGAAGCTTTCCAGCATTCACATGAATCATGAATATTGTTTTGTGGCAGTAACTGCATTCTGCAGAGGGGAGTTTTTCAATTTCTCTCAAACTTATAAACAACAAAAACACATAATTTCAATAGATTCTTTTGACACAATGGATGTGTCCTGGTTAAATGTTGCTTGCCCGATTGGCAATGCAGTATTCCAGATTGTAGAAATAGTATTTGGATCAACGGTCCTCTTCATTCATAGAGGAATTGCTAACAATTTTTAAGTCACCAGTTAATAATGAATATGAATTATTTTTTATAATATTAATGAATATGAAAATTTAAATTTAAATTCTTAGATGACATATATTGATTGATACGGACATTTCAAAACCAAACAATGTTAGTCACCTGACCAAACAGATCTTTACTATAGTGAAAATTGATAACAATTTTTCTGTTCATTAAAAATTTGACCTTAATGACACCTAGCCATTTAGAGTCGTCAGTATTTTTAACGATAAATAACGACGATGATTGTAATATAAGTGGATTAAAAAATAAATAATTACAATGCAAGTTTTAAAAGTTCAATAATCAAAGTAAAAACACCGTAAAAAAATTCTATGATTGTCGATGTAGTTTATCCAAAAATAAAAGTTCAAGAACTTAAAAAATAAAAATAAAAGATCAAGATTCAAAAAAGGTGAACAACTAAAATGACTTCTTAAAAATTTTGAAGGCCGAAATGAAGGCTAACATGAGATAGAGGATTGTTGTTTCTGTGAAAGGTGTTAACGTTAACATGACATTGAGGATTATTGTTTCTTTAAAAGGTGTTAAACATGACTAATAATGATGAGGAGGATGTCTGTCACTCTTTACAACCTTCAAAAACCAATCAATTAAGCAAAGCAATCTTCTTATGGATCACTGCATTGTTTATAATTCGTAGGCTCAAATAAACATTTTTTATACATCTATTTCTATTGGAAATGAATCATTCCAATGTACCGTTTAAAAGTCTAATGATTTCAACATCAGATAATTTACATGCAACTCTAGTCCTAGTCCTAGTCCTAGTCATAGTCCTACAAACAGATCCAACCCCTACCACTTTATCTCAGTCCAATTAAATGTTACTCAAAATCTACCCTAACTTGTTTCTGTTCCATCATCTAACAAATTCAACAGATATGCTAACTTATCTCAGGAGAGGCTCCGTCTGCAACCGTCTTTCAAATGATCGTTGTGAAACTCCAGATCGTATAGCTACCTGTCGTGATCCAAGTATTCCGATTTAAGCTTCAATTGAATACTTCAGATCATCATGGTAATGGCACTCTGCCTCATCATCCACAGTTGCAGGAGCATCAGGTCCTGTATTGATCCTACTATCTTGCAACATAACTTCTCATCAAATGTTAATGTTAGTGTGTATGGTTTCAATTCAATGTTAAAAGTTTGTCACGCATCTATACTCTACTTCTCATTAAAGCAGTCCCATTTGGTTTGAATTTATATTCCAAGTTGGAACTCTGACTTGTACCCTGGTAACTAATTGCTCCTTATGCAACCACAAACTCGAAGAGTTGCACTACGGAGATTGTTCTTGAATTAACATAACATGGAGAGAGGGCACCATGTACTTCCTCAGAAGATTCAGTCCTATGTACTAACACCATTTTGTAATTCAGCCAATTCAGATTCATCAACTCTTTTGGGACAGAGAGGAGGGGTTGTCTTACGGCAGACATGACACCTAAACCCAATAATCTTGCTTTTCTTCACTGAATCAAGCCCATAAGCATCTCCATGAAACCATTCTGCATAAATAAGTTGAAAGAAATATTATGGAACAATACAAACAAAAAACTTTCAAGCATCAGCACATGGAGTGTGTATATTAGTAGGCAGTAACCTACCGTGAGAATTGATAATAAAAAAAAGAAAGCTGAAAATTAATTACCTTCACAAATTTCACATGCAATATAGTTTGAATTAGATCCATATCCTGATTCACAACAAAGAAGACATCTGGGTGGATCAGGGGTGACAGCCATATTCTCAGAAGGAGCAAAAACCATTTTTCTTTGAAATCGCATCACCCGTTCATCGTCTGGCTTACTAGATAACCGAAGACCATTAAGCCAGTAACTACGGTATGCCTTTGTTCTCTTCTTCTGCCAAGAAATTTCCTTTATCTTCTTAGGTGCTTTCTTCTTTGATTTCTTTTTGCCTTTCTTGCACCTACCGGGCTTTTTCTTTTGCAAAGTCACGTATTTTATTTTCCTAGGTGAACGGCGCAGTGGCACAGCAGCAGCAACCTTTTTATCCTTCTGCAACCTCAGTGACATTCGTACTGTCAGTGACTTTTCATTAGCCTTTTTACCTTTTTGTGGCAGTTTCCTTGCACTTTTTGCGCTCGTCTTGCACCTCTTTGTGTCACCCTTTCTTCTTTTCATGACATTACCCCCTTTTTGTTCATTGACATTCGACTTGCCATCTCGGCAGCAATGGCATGTATATGTACACTCAGCAATGATAGCTCCAGCGGATTTTCTAACATGCCTCTTGTGAAAATATCCTGAAATTATATCAAACTAATCAGAAATGTGATATATATGTAAAGAAAAACACGTATGATTGGAAGCTCATAAAAGCAATAACATCAGTCATGCAGAGCATCACTTTGTAAAACAAATCAAGTACTTAAGAGCAAGACAAATACACTTTACTAATGTAGAAGAGCACCACTTACCCTTACAATACTGACAGCAGACAGCTTCCCTGCCAATTTGATAAAAAAAATCAAAGTTAATCAAAAGAAAACAATTTAGGAATGACAACTTATTAAGTATTAGGCCATAAACTATGAAAATGGGTATCCTTGAATATCCATTCACACCAAAAACTTATCACTAGTTCTGATCAAAAACTTATCCCTAAGCTTTGAAGCTTTGGGTCATTTCTATATGAAGGGTTTATTACTATTTAGTGCTTTAAATAAGAATCATGTAGACTAAATAATTCACCATCCCAAATATAGTCAGTGCCATTATCTTGTAAAGAATAATTATTTATAAACACCAGCAAAAAATGTTAAAATGTCAATTTTAACATCATGCTATGGTATCTAACAAAACATGTCTTTTAAGATCTTTTCAGTCTTAGTTATTAGATAATTTTTAAAATAAGGACTGACATCGTATTTGAGACAGGGATTCTGATACAGGGACGAGAAATAGCAATTTCCAAAATTATAGGGTACAGCATATAAAATAAATTTTAAAATTCTAAATAGATGTAAAAATAGTCATAAATGTCGATTGTAAATATGTATCTAAGAGTCCTAGAGTTATTAACATGCAGTAGTTATTATTTAATTAGGAGTTTGTGTTGTAATAGAGGTATTTTAGTTTAAGTTTATTCTAGATAAGATAGAGTTTATCTTAAACTAGGAGTTAGAGTTTAATTAAACTAGTATGATGTAACCAGTGTTGTTAAAAAGGGATCCAACACTCTGTAATTTTCACAATAAAATTAAATAAAAACAGAGAAACTATTTTTCTCTAAACTCAGTATTATTTACATGGTATCAGAGCTGCTCTTTACAAGAAGAAAACTGACCAGAAAAGAATCTTTCAATTCTTAAATGGTCTACATAAAGGACTGGATGCTGTCAAAGGAAGAATTTTGAGCACTAAACCTCTTCCTTCTGTTAGAGAGGTTTTTTCTGAGGTCAGAAGGGAAGAGAGTAGGCGATTATTCATGTTGGCAGACTCATCCACTAGTGATGGATCTGCACTTCTTACGCATACGTCATCTGCCAGCAAGCAAAAAGGAGGAAAATCATGGTGCGACCATTGCAAAAGGGTGGGGCACATTCGAGATACTTGCTGGAAATTACATGGTAAGCCTGCTGACTGGAAACCCCAAAGGATGAGGCAGCAACAAACAGCACCAGTAGCTAATGCAGCATCAGCAGATAGTTCAGTGAGTTTTAGTAAGCAGCAGATTGATGATTTGTAAAAACTTCTTTCTCGGATGACACCAAAATCTGATTCCTCTGGTACAACTGGTAGTGTTTCTTGTTTTAAAACTACTGCTAAGTATTTATGGATAGTGGATTCTGGTGCTACTGACCATATGACAGGGGATGAATCTCTTTTCCTTCAAATTACTGGACAACAAAGTCAGAGAAATGTTCAGACAGCTGATGGATCTGTCACTAAAGTGGATGGAATAGGAACAGTTGTTGTGAATGATACTATCACTCTTTCTTCTGTTTTATATGTTCCTAACTTACAATGCAATCTGTTGTCAGTTAGTAAATTGTGCAGTGATCTTAATTGTTCCACAATATTTAATGCTACTGGTTGTGTGTTTCAGGAAGTGGATTCGGGGAAGTGGATTGGCAGTGCTAAGTTGTGTGGTGGACTTTACATCATTGAAGGTCTTCCTCCTAAAAGACAAGTCCAACCAAGTTGCACTTTTTCTTTTTCCTTCAACACTACAAATTTAGGATTCAGTGATGTTCTTTTATGGCATTTTAGACTTGGCCATCCAAACTTTATTTATCTTCAAAAATTGTATCCAACTTTATTTGCTAATAAAGACCCATTGTCATTTTCTTGTGATATATGTCAACTTGCGAAACATAAAAGATCACCCTATCCCCCTTCTTCTTATAAGGCTTCTAAACCTTTTTCCTTAATACATAGTGACATTTGGGGTCCTTCTAATGTTAAGAATGTAAATGGGGCTAGATGGTTTATCTCTTTTATAGATGATCATACTAGGATTACTTGGACTTTCTTGATGAAAAATAAATCTGAAACTGAAAATATCTTTAAAAATTTCTATTTCATGATTGAAAATCAGTTTCACAGCAAAATTCAGATTCTTAAGAGTGACAATGGGAGTGAGTTCTTTACTAATACTTTAGGAAATTTTCTTCAAGACAAAGGTATTATTCATATAAGTTCATGTGTTGATACTCCTCAACAGAATGGAGTGGCTGAAAGGAAAAATAGACACCTCTTAGAAGTTGTTCGATCCTTAATGTTATCCTCTAATATTTCTCATTCTTTTGGGGGAGAAGCTGTACTTCATGCAACTTTTCTCATTAACAGGTTACCTAGCAGAATTTTAGGTTTCAAAACTCCTAAGGAAGTCTTACTTCAAACCTTTCCATCTTTTAAACCTTTGTCTTGTCATTTACCTCTCAAAGTATTTGGTTCTACTGCCTTTGTTCATATTCATAAACAGTTTCGGGGTAAGTTAGATCCTAGGGCTATCAAATGTGTTTTCCTAGGATATTCTCCACATAAGAAGGGCTTTAAATGTTACTCTCCTCTACATAGGAAATTTTTTATTTCTATGGATGTCACTTTTCATGAACATTTACCTTATTTTTCAGATACTAAAATTCAGGGGGAGAGATGGGATGAATTTCAGTATCCTCAAATTCAGCTACCACTAGCCGAATCAATACCTACGCCCAAAACTGTTGAACATAATCCTACATCTCTACCTCCCGAATCTGTTCCTGAACCATCAGAACCTTTTTCGCCTATAACTGAAACTGAAAAATCACCTACTACACCTCATGTTTTTTCAGAGAACCAACTTGGAACTAAAGAACTAAGTGTCTATACAAGGAGGAAAAAAGGTCTTGCTCAGGAAACTACACAACCTAGGACTGCTCAAGAAATGGAACCAATTCCACTGTCCTTGGAGGAGGGAGGTATGGAAAATTTGAATGATAATGATGATTCTGTTATTAATACATATGACTTACCTATTGCTAAGAGAAAAGGTGTCAGAAAATGTACAAGTCACCCAATCCAGAGATATGTGGCCTATGGGAAACTATTATCATCATTTAAAGCCTTTACTGCCAAAATTGACAAAGTGCAGATTCCAAAAACAGTATATGAAGCTTTACAAGATCCTAGGTGGAAGAAAGCTGTAGAAGATGAAATTCAGGCTTTGGAGTCCAACAAGACTTGGGTGATGACCAATTTACCTCCTGGTAAGAAGGCAGTTAGTTGTAAATGGATTTTTACAGTAAAATATAACTCAGATGGGAGTATTGAAAGGTTTAAAGCAAGGCTGGTTGCAAGGGGATTTACTCAGTCTTATGGGATTGATTATCAGGAAACATTTGCTCCTGTAGCAAAACTCAATACTATAAGAATTCTTCTATCTCTTGCTGCAAATCTAGATTGGCCACTTCATCAACTTGATGTGAAAAATGCATTCCTAAATGGAAATTTGGAGGAGGAAGTCTACATGCATAAACCAGCCGGTCTAAGTGGTGATCCAAACCAAGTGTGTAAGCTACTTAAATCATTGTATGGCCTAAAACAGTCTCCTAGGGCCTGGTTTGACAGATTTACTAAAGCAGTTTTGAATTTTGGTTACTATCAATGTCAATCTGATCATACTTTGTTTGTGAAGACTTCTTCAGGAAATAAAAGAACTATCTTAATAGTCTATGTTGATGATATAATCATCACTGGTGATGATGATCAGGAGATAAAAAGGTTGAAAGAGTTTCTGGCTACTGAATTCGAGGTAAAAGACTTGGGATACTTGAGGTACTTTCTCGGTATGGAAGTGGCAAGATCAAACTCTGGGATTGTGATTAACCAAAGGAAGTATATTCTGGATCTTTCAGAAACAGGAATGCTAGGATGCAAGCCTGCAGAGACACCTATGGAGTCAAACCTAAAGTTTAGGACCGATGATCAAGGAGTTCCTACGGACAAGGAGCAATACCAGAAACTAGTGGGTAAGCTTATTTACTTATCACTCACTAGACCTGACATTGCTTTTCCAGTAAGTGTTGTCAGCCAGTTTATGAGTGATCCTAAAGAAGAGCACCTTGAGGCAGTTATGAGAATCCTAAGATACTTGAAGATGACTCCAGGGCATGGAATGTTTTTCACTAAAAATGACAGCAGAAAAGTTGAAATATTCACAGATGCAAGCTGGGCAGGAGAGTTGACAGCTAGAAGATCTACAAGTGGCTATTGCGCTCGAGTATGGGGAAATTTGGTGACTTGGAAGAGCAAGAAACAACAAGTAGTTTCAAGAAGCAGTGCAGAAGCAGAATTCAGATCACTAGC
This sequence comes from Hibiscus tridactylites, assembly GCA_958450335.1. Taxonomy (NCBI): domain Eukaryota; kingdom Viridiplantae; phylum Streptophyta; class Magnoliopsida; order Malvales; family Malvaceae; genus Hibiscus; species Hibiscus tridactylites. The sequence goes on from OY288277.1 coordinate 70,140,034, forward strand.
AAATGGAATTTGTGAAGGGATTTGGGTACAAAGACTCCTATCAGAATTGAAATTAAATTACAGCAAAGAGTTTGAGCTTTACTGTGACAATCAATCTGCAATCAGCATTGCAAAGAATCCAGTGCATCATGACAGAACCAAACATGTGGAACTGGACAGACACTTTATTACAGAGAAAATCACAAGTGGGATGGTTAAGTTGAACTTCATCCCAACGCAAGAGCAGTTAGCTGACATACTTACCAAGGCACTTCCAAGAAATACCTTTGATAAGCTTACATCCAAGCTGGGACTATACAATGTCTACTCACCAGCTTGAGGGGGAGTGTCGATTGTAAATATGTATCTAAGAGTCCTAGAGTTATTAACATGCAGTAGTTATTATTTAATTAGGAGTTTGTGTTGTAATAGAGGTATTTTAGTTTAAGTTTATTCTAGATAAGATAGAGTTTATCTTAAACTAGGAGTTAGAGTTTAATTAAACTAGTATGATGTAACCAGTGTTGTTAAAAAGGGATCCAACACTCTGTAATTTTCACGATAAAATTAAATAAAAACAGAGAAACTATTTTTCTCTAAACTCAGTATTATTTACAATAAATATTCCTTAAAGTTCATACTTCATAGTAAATTACAAAATAAAATTCATAAAAAAACCGCAATATTAAAGTATCAAATCTCAAGACTCAAACAATAAATTAAGTCTAGAACAATATTACACAAAAGTCATGCCTTTTTACAATTATATTATACTTACAAAAGAAAATACAAGCTTGTAGCTTTAAGCCTTTAACAAATAATGTGAAAAAAAAATATTATTAGATGAGTCTGTACCTAGGGTTTTGCTTAGTCTTAAAACTCTTCGCATAAAATCCATACATTAACGAGAAACCAATTTAATTTCCCAATTCCTTCCCTGTCAACCAAGCAGACCATATCGTCGTGACAAAAAAGGGCACAAAATTCACAAAGTAATCAAATCATTGAAGTCCAAATCCAGGAAGTGAGGGAAGACCAGTTAAAATCCACGAAGGGAAGACATACCTGAAAGTTGAAATCCAGGAAGTGGACAGCCTCTTTGGTTGGTATCATATCTTGACCAGTTGCACTTGCCCTCTGGAATTGCGGAGTAAGAATTAAGAAAGTGAGAGTTCACAGAGTTGCATCTTGGGATTTCATTTAGGTTGATTTTTTTTAAGTTAAAATGTCAAAAATAACCTTAGGGACGCATGTGAAGGTCACATGTCATCCCTGAAGTGTTCCCAAAAATATTTATACCGTCCCCGACTACTTTTAGACGAACCAATCAACGAGGGACGTCCCGAGCATGTACCCGTCCCAAGGATGTATTGGGCACTTGAAACCGTAGGAGGGTGTCGTACTCGTGCTTCCCAGGTAGAAACAAGAGTTCCAATACCATGAAACTAAAAACCTGGGAAGACAGGTACAACACCCTCTTACCATTTTAAGTGCCCAATACGTCTCCGGGACGAGTATTGCTGGGGTAAGTACCGGGGATGTCACACGTTGACAGTGTACGGCTGAAAATAGTCGGGGACGGTATAAATATTTTTGGGACGTTTCAGGAACGGCATGTGACCTCCACATGCATCCCCAGGGATATTTTTGATATTTCAACTTAAAAAATTTAAAAAAAAGACCAACCTAAATGAAAACCCAAGCTGCCCGACTCTAGGAACTCTCACTTTCTTAATTCTTACTCGGACAATTAGAGAGGGTAGCTGCAACTAGTCAAGAGACGACACCAACCAAGGTGGTCGACTACTTCCTGGATTTCAACTTTTAAGTATGTCTCCCCTCAATTCGTGGATTTCATCTTCCAAGGCCAAATCGTCGACCACTTCCTTCAATACTATTCCCTTTCTTTTAAATAGTATCTGGACACTGATTGAATTGACCAAGGCTTTATTATTTGATTGATTCACATGCGTATTAAACTGTAAGAAAAAAAAAAGACTTTGCCTTTGTCTTGGACGGGTGCTATGTTGCTATTCTTATTGTTGTAGTTAGTACTTGTATGAAATGTTTGTTTTGGGGCATATCTTGCTTTGTGTTTTGTTCTATGGTTGTTGTTGTCTTTTGTTTGATTTGTTGGATTTTTAGGGGCTTTCAGTCTGGGTGATGATTTGATTTCTTTGTGATTTCTTGTCACAAAAAATGGTCTGCTTGGTTGATAGGAAAGTGGAGGAAAGGAATTGGGAAAGTGTAAATTAAATTAGTTTCTCACTACTGTATGGATTTTATGGTAAGAGTTTTAGAACTAAAAAAAAAACCTAGGTACTAGAATCATCTAATAATGTTTTTTTGCATGTTATTTTCTTTTTTAAATATAATATAATTGTAAAAAAACATGTCTTTTGTGTATGTTTTGTTTAATATTGTTCTAGACTTAATTTATTGTAGTCATGAGATTTGACACTTTAGTATTGTAGTTTGTTTATGAATTTTATTTGCTAATTTACTAAGTATGAACTTTAAGGAATATTTATGAATATTTTTACATCTATTTAATATTTTAAATTTTATTATATATGCCGTACACTGTAATTTTGGAAAATGTTGTTTCTCGTCCCTGTCCCAGTCCCAGTCCCAATATCAATGCAACATAGGTAAAAACTATAAGAAACGATAAAGCACTCAAAAGTAATAGAGTGACGGTTTCTACCTGATGAGGACATCTTTGTTACAGTGCCCACATTGATAATACTCTGACCTTTCAGCTTTAGAGAAGAGATATTGGAAACCCTTGTTCTTTGATGACTTCTTTGCCACGCTACTGATCTCAGAAGATTTTTCAGAAATCATCTTATTAGACATCCGAGCAAATTTCCTCTCTTCAAAACTTTTCACAAGATGCAAGGGCATATAAGATTGATTCAACCAATATTTCTTTCTTTCACTTGAAGATTCTTCCACAACAGTCCCATATCTTTTGACAATATCGGGGATGATTCTCCTCTTCCCAAAATCAAGAAGATATTTCACCACATCTCCCTCTATGGATTTTCGGCGCACAACACATTTCTTGAATAGTCTAATTGATTTCTTAAAGTCCTTATCTAATGTAGCGAGAGCATGTGTGTTTTCAATGTCATCCCATCTAATGTTTGAATCAAATTCTCTTACCTGAAAATATAACAAAAAATAAGCCAGCATTCAAAATAGTGACTGGTTCATGAAAACTTTGATAACCTTATTAAAAACATGTAATCGAAAATGCAAATAATCAAGGAAACCAACCAACCATGTAAGGTCAACTGCAAAATATTATAAACTGCCTCGTGTCCACTTAAGACATTATAAATGAATACATATGGCTTAATGATGTAACCATAGTTGGCCAAAATCAAATAAAGAAACAATACCACAGAAATTAGAACCAAATAGCATTTCCTTTGCATACATATCTAATATGTGCAAAAAAGGTGGAAATGCACAAGCCACCATCTAAAGTTGAATCCTATTGGGGACCCCAGGGCAAAAACAAAACTTTTTCGAACTGCCAGACCTTTCAAGCCAGTTAATTCTGGCTTCTTGTCAAACCCATCATCTTCCTTCTCGGACTGTTCCTCTCTTCAACCCAACCACCTCCATACTTTCACCTCTCAACAGCCTGAAAATCTCAATTACAACATCTACTGCATCTCATCTTTGCAGAAAAACACCACCAGTGAACACACCATTTTTATTTGTTATTCTTTCCTCTTCAATCGAAGCACTTTATCTTTCTCTAACACACATCTAAAATGGTAGATCAACCACCATTCTCTTCCCTAAAACAACCAAAAATCATCTAATTCCAAATAAAAGTTAATTGCATATGGTACCAAAAACAAAGACCCAAAATTCCGCCCTTCCCAAAAGTGATTTTAACATGGCCATGATGAAAACTGACACAGAAGCCCAAGAAATTCCCCTTCTAACAAAGTTCTCTCTTAAAACCTTTTTTGCCTTTTAAAACTTTTAATCAAGAAAATTAAAAAAGAGAGAGAGAATTGATACTTCTTTTCTTTTTACGTGGAAAAGAGAATAATTCTTTAATGCATTATATTATGATAAATTAATTTTTATTCACATATACCCATTTGAATTTTTCCAAAGTTATATATAGTCTTTTTCCATACAGCTTCATGGGTTTATATGTAGTTATATAGTCTTTTCCTGTGTAGCCTCATGAGAAAGAAATCAATATTTGAATAGAAAATTTATTAAAGCCACAGGATATTATGCCTGCAATCACTGCAGCTACATGGAAAACAATTACAAAATAATAGAAAACTGCATGAAGATGGAAGTCAAATAGCCCATATTTCTTTATAATTCAATCAACATACACTGCGGGTAGATAGGCATCAATATTTTCCCTACAGTTTTGCAGCTACTATCTATTACAAATAAGACATGAGGGCCATTAGGAATCATACCTGGAAAGCAAGTTGTTCTACATTGGTTGATGACTCAACAGCAGCTCGCCATGCAACAGATTTGCTTCTCTTTGAAAAATCTGAACTCTCAGGATAGAGTATGCCCAGTATCTTTTTGCCTCCACCTGCAGAATTTAAACTTTAAAGAAGTTCAGGATCATTACTTTTTTTAACAGTACCAACCAAAAACTTAAAAGAACAATAGGAAAAGTGCAGACCTTGCCTAGCGGCCTTGGAAACCAAAGAGCGGGGTAAAACCTTCCAATTGAACAACTGACGAGAAACCCTACCACCTCTCCACCAACAAATACTTGGTCCAACAGCAGGATTCGAGGTTCTTGTAATCCCATGCTTGGCGGATCCACGACTTGAAGCAATCACAATGTGAGAAGCTGAACCCATAGTGACAGCAGAATCCACATGTTTCATCCAATCTGTTGAAAGAGCAAGATGATGCAGGTTTGCCTCTAACTGTACATATGAGACTAATAATGTCAGAAACCATAGAGAATAAGGTCTAAGTAGTATAACCTATATCACTGACCAGTGTTATATGCTTTAAGTGGTTATAGTTGATAGATGACCAGTATCTAGCTCAACTTATTGAAAGAGCTGAGGTGGGAAAAGCTAACATAACCAAAATAACCCCATTTAACCTTCCAAAAATCTTGAGTGAACCAGATAAAAATTCACTACAAAACTCAGGTTCTAATGTGACCCTAACCCAAAGTCCAAGATTATTTGAACCTGAATATTTGCTTTGACATGATAATGTGGAAAAGTTTGTGGAACCCAAATCTCCAGCCAAAACCTAACCCAACCCAACTTAAAGCTAAAATATCAATGATCTTAATGCAAAACTGTCCACAGAAGTAAAAAAGAAACCCAACCTGACCCAACCATTGCTGCCACCACTAAATAAACAATTTTCATTTCGCAGCAATCAGTGTTCTATGTGTGCGTATGAGTGTGAAATTTGAAAGAGATTGAGTTAGACAGCAGTAACATATAAAACAGAAACTTCTACATTTTGCAGAAAATAACTACAAAATACTTACCGCTAGCAATAAATGTTTAATAGATGCAAAACTAGATGCCTTGAGAATGCTTTTATGCCAGATCCTCATGTATTGTAGATTCAGCCATGGACCCGAAAGAAGCCCATTCAAACGATTTACGAGGGAAAATATATGACACATGACATCTATAACATGACCCTTTTTATTCCACCTTAACTGAAGGTCAACCATCTCACTTTTCGAAACTTCCGGAACACAACTCAAAGTAATTTTAAATAAGCAATCTGTATCATCCACGGGATATCTACAAGGGAAGCACCACCCACAATTTTCTTTACGAGCATCTACGTATAGATTATGGATATCCAGCCAATGAAACCTGTTGGATTTCTTCAAAATAACCTTCATCTGCTTCCCAATTATATCCTCCAGAGATTCAAGGGAATCATAATTTGTTTTCTCCGATGGCTTACGCATTAACTCTTCTACAACTAATGAGGCAGTTTGGGCAAAACTATAGTGGTTCATGTAGCCACTCCCAGGCTGCAATTGAGATGCATCACCTCTTTTTGCATTTATGAAACATGAAATTTGCTGAGATGCTAACTTTTTCTTGCTTCCTTGCTTATCATCTAAAACATTAGATACCAAAGAACTGTCTTCAATAGTTGAACATTTTCCTGGAATCTCAAATTGGTTTGAGACCTCAACAAACCCCTGTTTCTGAAAGTTAGGAAAGACTGAACCCATTTGCATTGTTTCAGCTGACCCTTCAGAACTCATATATGGAATTTCAGTTCCAGCCACCAAATCCAACATGTTAACCGGCTCTGCAACCTCAATATCAGGATGACCAGAATTTTCAGCAGCTCCCTTTTCTTCTGGTTTTCCACCAGCAGCAGTCTCATTCTTTATCATACATATTTCTGCAGAAGAAACAGTTGGCAGCGGTGAGCTAACAGTAGGAATTTTCCCCTTTCTACGTGTCTCTAAGCAAGCAAAATTCGGAGATTCAAAGTTATTACTAGAACTGTTTGAGCCAACAGCTACATCCCACTGCTTGCAAATCACTTTTAGTATGTCACTATATTGGCATGAAGATTTTATCACATCAAGTACATGGTTGAGGTCACATCTATGGTAGTAATTTGATGGGTATTCAGCATCAAATGAATCTAACCTGCAATAACAAAAATAAAATGTCAGTAATAGCAGAAGCAACAACAAATTGGAAGTCATTAACCCTGACATAAGTAATCCTTTGTTCCCATATTTTATTAGATGATGGAAATAAATGCTTGTATCCTGCTTAAGACACAATGGAATCTGAGATAGACAAAGACTGGGGAAATAGATGACAGTACATTCAGAAATGGACACAAACACAGGCAGAAACCAAATCATTTGGAGTAATAGACCAAAGCAACTCAAATTCTATCATGACATGACGCAATAAAATACTCCTCCATCAATTAGTTTAGTAGAAAATATAATTAATCATGGTTAACACGAAATTCAAACTGGTAACTGATTTTTGGACATGTGCAAAAGAATATTATATTAAATACAGTGTTTGTTGTTCATATATTATTTTACTGTAATAAGTCACAAACTCTTGAAGTTGCCGTCTTCTGATTTTGTAGGTTTTCTGTTTATCTTCAGCAACCTCTCTTTTCTATCTATGTGTGTCTGCAAGCAATGGTAATATAACTTAAACAGAAATGTGCAACAAAAAAATTGGGTGAAAAACTGTGCAACAATATCATTTACACAGAATGATGATTAAAAAATAGAAGCATGCTAACCATCAGTCAGTGGATTTTACATGGAAATCAGCAATTCCCAAAAAGATCATAATCATGTCGAATAAAATTATTTTCTATACATCAAGGTAACACAAAGTGTCATAAATGGTGAGGATGGCTGTTAAAGGCTGTGTCAATTATGTCTCCATCTCACATATAACTAACTAGACCCTTGTATGGATAGTGACATGAAGATTCCACGGATGAAGGATTATATACATATATATAATAACTCGTCAAGTTACTGCCTTCTTCACACAATAGGGTTAATAATAGCTACGAATAGCTGTTAAAATACTTTCTGACAAACTTAATAAGAATTTGGAGGGAAATGTAGGTAAAAAAAACGAAAGACAGCAAGGGATTATGGTCACTCTTCATCAATAAGCCAGGGGAGAACTTCCAACTATTAATACAGACATGCATTCATGACTCATCAACAAAGGTTGTACTAGAAATCATTACTTAATACGATGGGTAAAACAAACTTACACTAACAAGTAACCACAGCTGTTATAATATAACCGACCATGAGGATCAATGCCCAAAAGCTCTGCTCCTCTAAGTGATTTACGAGGCTTCACCCAAGGCTTCTCTCTTTCAATTGCACATTCTGGGCAATACCAGTCACCTTCTGGCAAAAGAGCATTCACAACACCTACGCACTTTGAATGGTATGCAGCAGGACAGCCATCACAGCATATTAAACTCCCATCCATCTTACAAAGGCAGCAATCATCACTATTCCAGTCATTAGTGTCATCAATTAAATCCTCACTTAAGCCAGATCCACCGGATACGTCCATGGCAGCTTTTCTTTTCTTGTAAATCCCATTGTTCATATTTCGATCAAAATCTATGTCAGTCTCGGATGCCAAAGACCTTCTATTAAGCTCAGATCTTACAGCTTCCACCTCAACCAAATCATCACACAAACACCTAAGTATCTCAACCTTAACAGATGCAGGTAGTTTACAATAGTCACCTCTGAATAGTTTCAAACTAGTAAGATCAAAACCAGAATCCAATCCCGAACCATGAATGAGTAGATACTCAACCAAGAAAATGGGCCATGTAATAGAGTCCAAGAAACCCCAATTAAGACTCCTACATTGTATGATCAACAAGAAATATTAAACAATGATAACTGGGAAACAAAAACAATGTTGAAAAAACAAGGGCAAGAGAGGGAAAAGAAATGGAAATAACAAAAATACCTTAAACATTCAGAAGCAGATTCAGAACCTTCATTTGATAGGTACTCCAAATGCTTTTTCAGAGTTTGCAAAATGGAAACATGAATACAGTCAAATAATGTGCTGGGGGTCTGGCACTTCAGTGCAGCCACAAAACCCTCCAACTCAAAGGGACTTAAAAATAATAAAGTACTAAATGACCGCAAAAAAGCATAAATAGAAAAAATATCAAGTACAGAAATCCCATCCAGATTCAAATTCTTGGAAGATGGTGGTAGTTGCAGTTTTGGAGGAAGAACGGGCTCTTCAGACAATTTACGACCTGGCCTAGTCGGTTTCTCCTCTGTTACTGCACTAACTGAAGGAGATATTGCCAAACCGGAAACAGCACATGTTGCAGGTGGTGGTGAGCTTGAAACATGATTTCTATAAGACCCTCTACGAGCACTTCTTCTTAAGACCCTTTCTGTTGAGGAATCCAAGTCCTTTCCAACCTTTATCCTCTTTCTTCGACCACTAGCTTGTTTGAATGCTACATCAACACGGCACCCATCAATTACTACAGTACCAGGCTCAGGGACACCCTCTAACACAACTCCACCACAACCATCACCCTTGACGACGTCCAGATCCACAACAGCACCCTTTTCAAGGATTCCTTCAACAGTTCCAAAACCTGAACGATCTTCCTTCAATTCCTTGTTAGTAACACCCTCTGCAACATCCTTTAGCTCCATTATCTGTGTGTCATTAGGTATCTCAGCACAAGTGGTAGATTCTCTCACTTCCTCTTGCCGTCCACAGTTATCATCAATAGCATCTTTGTCAACCTCCTCGTCAACCCCTAAATTCAAATCAAAACCACATTCCTTCCCTTGGGTTTTGCAATTAAGATTGATATTATCATCCAAATTGCAACTCGCGTCCAAATTCAAATCAATACACCCTCTCTTCTTCACATTCTCTCCCCCGCCACAGGAAATTTCATTATCATTTATATAATTATTACCACAGTAAGTATCATTAAGATTCAAATCAAACCCAGAAGAATTCAAGTCAAACCCATTTTTCATTTCAATATCCCCATTCCTATTTAAATTCAAATCCGTCATAGATCCAATTCCCTTTTCATCTACAGTTTCACTCAAATTCGCATCAATACCCTCATTCTCCTTCAGATTCCCAGCAAACCCTTCAGTCAGATCAACAATTGTATTCAAATTCAAACTTGTATCAATAGCTAGGGTTTCTTTATTTGCAGTACCTGGACAAACACGAACTTTCCTCTCAACACGGCGTCGTTTTCTGGGCCTTCCAACCCTCGGCTTCTCACGGACAACCTCAAACTCAGGGTCGGATTTTGGGTCAAGGGATGGGTTTAAAGCATCAGCCATGCCAAGAGAAGCGACTTGATGAAGGTCGAGTTCCTCCGAATGGCCGTCCTCGTAAAGGATCTCGAAAACCCCAGATGAGGAATCAAAGGAATTAACAGTGCCCGAGTGAAGACCAAATCCTTTGAACTCTTCACGGATTTACCAACGAACTCCATTTCCTCATATTTTTTTTCTTCTTTTTTCCCGCTGATTTTCGGTATTCTAGAAACTAAAATATTTGAGGAGACTAAAAGGGAGAGGGAAAGAAAGAAAACCCAGAAGGGAAATGTTGATTCAAATTCAACCGTGAAAGATTTGGAAGGGTTTAGAGAAAGGAATTATGGGGGTTTATTTTTAGGACGGAGAAATTATTTGAATTCAAGGGTTGAACGGCTAAGACTTTGGTTTCTTCGTATGCAGATATTTAGGAGAGAATGAAGAAGAAACGGGGTGAAGTTGGGACGAAAAGAGAGATGTTAGGTGCGAATCAGATGTGGGAAAGAAGAAAAACGGCCCAATGTGAAATCTTTTTCAGTTAATAAATAAAAAAATGAAAAAATTCTTTCTTCCTCTGACAATTTGAACTCCATACCGTCACTGGTCAAAAAAGGAGAGCACTGTTGTGGTGAAACTGAAAAAGGAAATTCTTTGGATACTCCCTGTTAAAGAGTAGATGAAAATACGTGAATTCATTTATTCAAAAAAACATATGTAGTTTCATTAAATCCTTCTTTCAACGTTTATATGTTAAGAATTTTTAGATTACATATTTTTGTTTGTCTGTAACTAAACGAAAAATATTTTCAATAAAATAATAATCAAAATATATCAAATCAATAATTTATGTTGCAGGGCTCACAACAAAGAATTTGAATTAAATAATTCCTTCTAAAGAGTTTTGATTTATCTATTTGGGTAAATTACCTAAATCATCACTCAACTTTACTCTAGGACCTATTTTGGTCACTCAACTTTTAAAATGCTCAATTTTATCATTAAACTTTAAATATTGACATATTTTGGTCACATCACCGTTAAATTTCTAACATTGTTATGACGTGGAAATGAAAAATAAAAAAAACATATATTTTAATCAAACTCTCTCTTACCTCACCCTCTTTCACCCCCACCTAGCCCTCTCTCATCGTTCATCGCCTCCAACCACAGTCCATCATTCATCAATTCCAACCACCATAAATCGATCCCAATCAGACCTCCCTCACCTCACCCTCCTGCACCACCATCTCACCCTTCTCTCATCGTGCATCATTCATCACCTTCAACCACTATAAATCGGACCCCTTTAGCTCACCTAACTATCTCCCTTCATCCAACCCACCAGCACAACTCAGTGTTCATCACCATAACTCACAACTGAGTCTCACCATACACCAAACCAGTACCAAAAACTCAGCGTTTATCGAGCCCTCCACTGCCGTTAACTCGAACCACCATCACCCTCCACTACTCAACTACAAATTGATAACCAAAAAACTTAAAAACAAAACAAAAGAAATTAGAACAAATCAGAGCCAAAAAGAAAAGGGGAAATCAAATTAAAATCTAAAAGAGGGGAAAGTTTTACCATTTCATTTCAGTTTCGACAATTGGAGCGTTGGACGGTGAATCCCAACGGTCATTCGAGGTGCCTTGGTGAGGAGATCAACATACCTCGGTTTCAGGCCAATCCAACGGTGGACGGCGGTGAATCGCGCTCCCAATACACAAGGGTTTGAGTGTCGTTTTGAGTCATTTGAAGGTGGTTTTCAAAAAAATGAATCGATAAAAGAAAATGGGAGAAAAAGAGGAGTCGGCTGGTGGTTTTGGTTCATTGGAAAACCCACTGGATCGACCTTATTAGGATGAAGAAGATGGTTGTCAGTGAAGGTGAGAAAGGGGTGGGTGAGGGTGAGGTGAGGGAACTGATGGTTTTTATTTAATTAATTAAGTGTAATAAAATATTATTAAAAAATATTTTTTATTTATTTTTTATTTCCACATCATAACAATATTAGAGATTTAACGGTGGAGTGACCAAAATAGGTCAATATTTAAAGTTCAATGACAAAATTGAGCATTTTGAAAGTTGAGTGATCAAAATAGGTCCTAGAGCAAAGTTGAGTGATGATTTAAGTATTTTACCCTATCTATTTTGATCAAAAGATTTCAATAAACTTGCGAATGTTGTGTCGCTTGGCAATATTACACCAAAAACTTTTTTAAATAAATATTTAGAAAATAGCTCTACTTTTATTTAGAAAAATGACCATCAAATCTGCCACGTAAAAAACTCGCGTTTTGGGGATCGTAAGACACGACCTCGCTCTACACAGAGAGCGAGTTCCACATATGTCGCAACACTTTTCAGAATAACGAACTTTACAGAAACTCGCATTCTGCAAAACGCAAGTTCCCCGAGAGTTTGAAGAGGCGGTTGAATTTATCGCGAAGAACTCGCTTTCTGCAGCAAACGAGTTCTTTGCAAATCAGGTTGGCCGACCAAGCTTCGATAGACATGTTCTTGCATTATTTCGGACTTATTAATCGTATATTTTTGTAAACATTCAGTTTGGGTTCGTAGTACTGGAATGTGTCTTTCATTTGACACCAATATAGCCCAGTTCAGTCCGTTCTAAACTGACTAAAATTCGCGTCGAAAACGGTATCGTAGCTTGTTTTGTGAATGAATGAAAGTATAATATGGCCTCATAGGCTTTTTCTGCCAAACTTTTGGGGTTTTTAATCAAAGAATTATCATAATTTTTGACCTTGCAAGCGTGTAGTGGAACTTGTCTTCTATTTGAGACTGATATTGGCACGCACAATATATGGAGAAGGGTATAAAATTTACCTTGAAAATAGTTTCAAAGTGTGGTTTTCTGCAAGAACGACAAGCCGAAAAGAGAATTTTTAGAACGAATAAGACTAATTTTTTTAAACGATAGTTGAGAGACGCAGACAGAAACAAATTACAATGACTTAGTTAATACGATGGCCCGAGCGATTAGGACACTTGTTCTTTGTGTGTGCGGGATTTTTACATATACTGCAATATTTCTTTTGTCCGGTTTTTTCTCTATGTTCGACCAGATCCTCGACATAGTAAATTCGTGTCGATCGTGGACGTCCTTTTTTCTCTTATTAGTGCTGGGCATATGGTCGGTTCAACATCAACGACGTAAAGATCAATTTCATTTCCGACGGGAGGAAACTCTTTTTCGTAAACCTTGAATACCGTTTCGAGTAAGTATACTGGATCAAGCAGTCTCATGTAGTTAATTTGTTGGTTTGAACAAGCAACAATGGCGTGTGCGCACAGGTATTTGAACGTTTAGAATACTCTGCACTCGCAGGTTCTTTGCCTAAGATCTACCACGTACGCGTTGTGTTGTATGCCTTCCAACGGCCTCGAAAATTCTAAAACACGGAATAAATGTCCTTCTCGCGAGAAGAGAGTTGCAGTCATCTCATTTGAATGGCGCACTTCAGTTTGCAATTTTTTTACGAAAGTCCGGGTGGACTTTGTTGTCACATGCCATGTACGCAGTTGCTTGCCTTCCAAAGTTTGCAAATAAGGTACTCAAACGATAGTAGGTCGCTTTGACGACGGAAGTGGTAGGCAAATGCTGCACTCCCTTGAGTGCTGAGTTGATTGCCTCAACCAAGTTCGTTGTCATGTGACCATTATAGGAGACGGCAGGAGAAGGAACAAAAAATTGAGAAACTAAACTTAACTTCTGACATAAGTACCGACTATGAGGGCAGCGAAAATGATTCGTTCTCGTAAATTTAAGTATGCTTAGTAATTTAATGTTTGTTTACTTCTTCAATTAACAATCTTGTACTACTTTTCATTAATATAATTATCGCAAATATTATTTTCTACATCTTAATCGCTTCGATTTTATTTTTCGTTCTCGAAAATGAACCAATGTAAATGAACCGGTGTTCTTTCAAATTATTATTTTTATAGAAGACAAGCATTGAAACACGTAAAATATTACATATAAATTACATATGTAAATTATATTTTTATTTTTCGTATGTTAAAAACAATTGTACCCCTACATGCTAGGGTCTTAACATAGCTTCAAAAACATCGGTGTTCGTCAACAACACATATATCGCCAACATAGGTACATGCGAGGGTCTTAACATAGCTTTGGAGACATCGAAAATGGTAAAAGTTTTAACCCGCATTATCAAATGTAATCAGCACATGCCACCGGAGAAAACCCCAGACATGACACCTCAAATTGCACCCGACATGATTTCGCAGTTGCCATTGATCCGCCATGAGCCACTACACCATCTTCTTAACTCAACAAATGTACTCTTACACTGGCTCGCCATGTAATGTTACCATGGATAGAAACATCAAAAGTTACTCGATATTGTGATTTGTCGATCATGTTACACAAACACAGACGATACATTACACCACATCTTCTACCCAACAGATTTTCTAATCATTCGAATACTCAAACTTTGTAAATCAATACAAATGCAAATATTCAGCAACGTTCGAGTATATATAGACCAAACTCGCTGATTCCCAAGGAAAACCGTGTTCTACAAAAATCGACTTTGGCAGGAATCGAATTCCTGGCGTGTTAGTGACCTCGCGTTTTACAAAGTGTGATTTTTTAAAGAACTCGCGTTTCACAGAACGCGAGTTCGCCACGTCATCGACGTCTTCTGCTTTTATAAATACCCAGTTGATCGAGGAAGGGAAGCAACACTCAGTCGGGAAAAAATTGCCTTTATAATCTGTGTGTGAAGTTTTCGATTGTAACTACTACTGCCAACAAATCACGTATCGGGAAAAAATTTCCCAAATTAATATCCTCGGTATTCTGATTTAATGTTATTTGTAGTTGCATATATATGTTGAGCAAATGTTAACTATTTGATATTTTATATTATACTAATATTCAAATCCGATTTTAATTGTAAAAAAATAATATTCAAATTCGATTTTAAATGAAATATATTAATAATATACTAATATTATTTATTAATATATATATATATATTAATCTATTATTTATAAATATATTCGAAATGCATTAAAAATCATGTGACCTCGCGTCCTACAAAGAGCGAGTTCTTTGAAAACTCACGATTTGCAAAACGCGAGGTTCTCTCTGCCCGTTCGTGCATTTTTTACTATTATAAATATTTTTATTATATATTTTCACAGCGGTTTGCTCGTGCTCACATCCTTTGCATTATTGGAGGAATTTTGATGCATGATAAATCTCGCAACAAAGTGCATGTGATGTGGCTGTATCATCTAACTAATTTTGCAGAGTCAAGAGCAAAATGTTGAGGAGCAGTGGTCTTGGGCTTTCTGTTCAAGGAGCTTTGCAGAACCGTCGACCCTCACAGACAAGCAATCGTAGGATGTGTTTGCTCCTTCAGTCTCGGATGCCGTTTTTAAGCCCGCAGCCTAAAGAGCCCACCCCTAAATATTTCCACTTCTTCGGAGGTACTATTAAAATTATTTAATTGAATCTATTTTTTAATAATTTTTTAACGATTTTATTTATTTTCCATTAATGACAGGTGGGGCGGTGCACTCACCCACCAGGGACTGCCAACCAAACAACGAGACTACATGCTTGTGTAGACTCTGTACGCTAGTCTTGTGATTCGCCAGATTACTCCGCCAGACATTGTGCAGTCCTCTCACGTATAGCTGCTGCGAGTGTCACTCATCAACTACGAAATTGTCGAGTGGCATCCTACGAACTGGATTCTGCGACATTTTGGGTACATCCAAGGGTTCCGCATCTGCCACATAATTTGGACGAATTACATCGGTTGACGTGACAGGGGAAGACAGAAATTAATTGGGGCCATCATCACGCTGACTGGGTCCAGTAATGGATGGACCAATATGACAGTCGACCCCCCATCTTCGCACCCATTGTGGATTGGGCCATGTCCGTCACTTTCAATTATTTTCAGTGGTACCTCCATAATGGGAAGTCGTATATACTTACTCCGGAGGAGCGCGAGCGAGAAATTAAGGCGCCTCTCCAAAACCGCCCACGCCCCCAATGTCGAGCCAGCTAGAGCCAGTCGAGGCAGCACGGTCCGAGACCGCGAACTGACACTACAGGGGCATCGTCTTCTGCAACAACGTTTCAGAATTTGAGTGGTCCTTCCACGTTTTAGCAGATGAGGCCTCCACCGGGTTCGACTTCTCGGATGCCTATCGTCCCTCCATGTCGATGAGTGGTTCTCCGGTGATCGATGTTCCACCGTTGGCATCACAGTTCGACTACAACATTGTCGAGCATATGCCGCCGAGCATCTTGTTCTCCACCCGCCCTGGTCCCAGCAGGAGTCCGTGTTTCAAGGACATTTTTTGAGCCGATGTTGTTGTTGTTGTTGTTGTTGTTGCTGATGATGATGAGAACGACCCTGGAGCACATGACATTCGGAGGAATCCTTCACGGGATCGTCGTGCACCGCGCTGCGGAACGGGTGGACATAGACATCATTAGTACGATGGCGGTTTTGGCGAATATATATATGTTTTAATTATGTTTATGGAAGACATTGTTTTTTATTTTGTAATTACAGATATTTTATTTTGCCTTATTAATTTTTTTACATACTTTTTAGAATTTTATATTTAATTTCGTTTTTTAGAAAACTAATATTCGATTAATAAACCAAGCTTATCACGCCTTTTTAAAGGCAAAATCATTCACAAAGCAAGCTACGGTACCGTTTTCGACACAAATTTTAGTCAGCTTAGAACGGACCGAAATTGCCTATATTGGTGTCAAATAAAAGACACGTTCCAGTACTACGAACCCAAACTGAATGTTTACAAAAAAATATACGATTAATAAGCCCAAAGTAATGCTCGAACATGTCTATCGAAGCTTGGTCGGTCAGCCCGATTTGCAAAGAACTCGCTTGCTGCAGAAAGCGAGTTCTTCGCGATAAATTCAGCCGACTCTTCAAATTCTCGGAGAACTCGCGTTTCGCAGAACACGAATTTTCGTAAAGTTTGTTATTCTAAAAAGTGTTGTCACGTATGTAAAATTCGCTCTCTGTGTAGAGTGAGGTCGCGTCTCGCGATCCCAAAACGCAAATTTTTCGTACGTGACAAATTTGTAGGCTATTTTTCTAAATAAAAGTATGTGGGCCTTTCATGTAGATATTTATTTAAAAAAGTTTTTAGTGTAATATAGCCCATCTAAACACCCATTGTTTCTTGTTTTCATCGCCTTTTCTCTTTAGATTATTATTAAAAATCGATTTTGTCTTGTACCCTTTCCTCAAAATTTGTTTTTTAGCACCCATGTGTCCCGCGAGACGAATCTTTGGTTCGCAAGCACTCTCAATTCTCTTGAAAGAATGATAAAACGGATTCGTGTATTCAACAAGCCCAGATAAAACAAAAGTTTTTTCAATCATGGGGAAGAGAGGAATCCTGTTGTTTGATGATAAAAAAGATGGATTTTTCTCTATATATGATTCTGGGTCTCAATGGTGTGTCGAGCAAAATAACTGTTATCCAGTCGGCTTATTTGCAAGCGTTGGACAAATGGGAATGGGATTTGGCGTCTCACCAAGCTCCCCGAAATCGAATCCCCGTGACAATGGTGGGATCAAAGCCCCGCTTTCCGAATTGTTTCTGAAATATTTTCCATTCGAAGAGGAACTGGAAGCGTCTTCGAAGAAAGTTGGGTTGAAACTGAAAATCAAGGTTTCTAATCCTTCATTAAGGAGGTTAATAAGCGGCGGCATAGCTGGGACTGTTTCAAGGACCTGTGTTGCGCCATTGGAGACAATAAGGACGCATTTGATGGTTGGAAGTAGTGGGAACTCTACAACTGAGGTGTTCCATAATATAATGCAGACTGATGGCTGGAAAGGGCTGTTTAGGGGTAATTTTGTTAATGTCATTCGAGTTGCACCTAGCAAGGCCATAGAGGTATTGCCATTTTTATGAATGTTATTCATTCATCCTCATTATGCTTTTGTAGTAACATATTCAAGTGCTAATCCCCCCATGTACTGCAGCTATTTGCTTTTGATACTGTGAATAAGCAGTTGTCACCCAAGCCTGGAGAAGAAGCTAAAATTCCGATTCCTGCCTCATTAGTTGCTGGGGCTTGTGCTGGAGTCAGCTCAACTTTGGTGACATATCCTCTTGAGTTAGTTAAGACTCGATTAACCATTGAGGTAACCACTACCTAACATTTGTACTTCACCGAGTAAAATGTGTTTTCACTTTTATCCCAGATCTCTTAATTTTGCAGAAAAACATGTATGATGGTATAGTTGATGCTTTTGTAAAAATACTCCAAAACGAGGGTCCTGCTGAACTTTATAGAGGCCTTGCTCCTAGTCTCATTGGAGTAATTCCATATGCTGCCACTAATTATTTTGCATATGATACCTTGCGGAAAGTGTATCCTAAAGTTTTTAAGGAGGAGAAAATTGGCAATATCGAAACCCTTTTAATCGGATCACTAGCTGGGGCTATTTCAAGTAGTGCAACCTTCCCTCTCGAGGTGGCTCGCAAGCAGATGCAAGTCGGAGCTCTCAACGGAAGACAAATCTATAAGAATGTGCTGCATGCACTTGTCAGCATACTCGAACAAGAAGGGATTCAAGGTCTATATAAAGGTTTGGGTCCTAGTTGCCTGAAGTTGGTACCTGCTGCTGGGATTTCTTTCATGTGCTATGAAGCATGCAAAAGGATATTGGTAGAGAAAGATGAGGATGCTTAGAATTTTCTCGTTAAAGTGAAGCAACCTCCAACGTTTTCAACCGAAAATGAGCTGCATCCATTTTTTGGTTCGTCTTTTTTCATTTTGATTTTTCTTCGCCTGCTGAAATTGTTTTTTTTTGTTTTGTCTGAGGTCCCGCCATAGGTAGCTGCATTTGCAAGGTAAGAAATGATCTTGAAAGTAAATTAAGTAGCATACAGTTTTATTTGGCCATGAGAATTAGATGGAGCGAGTTATATTTGATTCAACTGGATTACTCTTTAAAGCTTCTTCAACTGCCACTTCTTAAGCTTACATATATTTCAGTTTACCAAAAACAGAGAGTACAAGAGAGGCAACATCCCATCTCTGTTGCTCTGCCCAGTATCTAGAACTTGCTCGGCAGCAGCTGCCGTCAACTCATCAAACTTCTCTTACATCCCCCGCGGTCAGCCTCTGGATATTTTAAGGCAAGTTAAACCATTTAATGAAATGCAGTATAAGAGGAGAGGGCTATAGGAATGATCCAAACTGATACCGGAGAGTTCTAGTACACCAAATTAACACTGCATTGCCTTTCACACAAGTGCAAACCCAAATAAAACCTATTTTTAGTGCAATAAGTTATATCAATCTCAGTTGCAACTTAAGTAAAACTTACTGTTGTTCTTACAGTGTTTAAAGTTGGTTATTTTTGACGTGCTGTAATTATGCCTGCATGTAGCTAGATATGATGACATGATAATAAAACAACCGGCGCTACCACTAGTTGCCTAAAAACATAGCAAACAATAGATGCATTGAATCTTACAAAGGAAACATATGCATCATACCACAAACTTGGAGTGAGGCTTGGTGTCACACAACCTCGAGAACGTACACTCTAAGTGAGTCCAGTGTCACACAACTTCGGGAACGTATACTCATACTCGAAATTTCTCCTCGGGTATCTTCGAATGATGTCTGGTGTTACATAGCCTCGGGAACATACATTTGGTGTCTCATCTCGTGGTATTGCAACACACTATCTGGGTATCTGGATCCTAACAACCAAAGATGACTCGACCAAGCAAGTGCCCACATGGCACACAACATCCTTACGAGTTGATTACCATAACTCTATGGTTTCTATTATTAAAAAGTCACCTAATTAAGTTAACCGAGTTGTTACACATTATACTCGTATATAGTGTTGAGTGGATCGAAAGATCGAAATGAACAAAGAGGGGGTGAATTGGATTTTTAAAGGTTTAGATGGTGGAATTTGCAAATTAAAAAGATAGACAATGAATTTTAGAGTGGTTCAAATTCCAAATGAACTCTACATCCACTACCTTAGCTTCACTAAGGATTTGCAACAATTCCACTAATTGCTCTTCCCCTTTTCTAGGCTAAGGAGGCAGCCCTTACAATTTTCGGTTAAATTTTCTACCCAAAATTTAACCCAATCCTCACACAAAGATAACAAAGAGTTTGATTGCTAAGATAGTATCTCTCAATACAAATTGTAGCCCAATTACAAGCACTCAACCCAATTGAAAAAGATAAGAATTAAAATTACAATTGGGATTTCTAGACAATTTTGGGATTTAAGCACAAATGCTTGGATTTGATGTTTGGATGTTTTCTTTTGGATCAATAGTTGTTGCTGGAGCTTTTAGAGGTCCCTTTTATACCTTCTCATTGATTTCTAGCCGTTGTGGTTGTTGCATTCATCAATAGAGCTGTTGGGGGTGTTATCTCACCTCCATAAATGCAGTCTGCAACCACATGTTTCGGAACGCGGGAACCTGTTTCGAAACGGACCAAAATAGAAAGAGCCGTTGGGGTGCATTTAAGAGCCCGTTTCGAAACGGATTGAACTCGTTTCGGAACACTTTTGCCACTGTCAAGGGTCGTTTCAAAACAGCTTGAGCCCGTTTCGAAACACCCTAATGGTTTCTGAAAATTCAGTTAAAAACTTTGCAACGGTCATATTTTTCAAATCAAAATGAAGAACTGTTTCGAAACACTTGAAGTCGTTTCGATAAGGGTTCTTATGTTCTAAAGCTATTTCGATACCCGTTTCGGAACAGGGGTTGGCAGTGGTGAAATCGTTTCGAAACGCCTTAGGCCGTTTCGAAACAGGGACTTGAAAAACACTGTTTCGGCTTTAAGAACACTTAGAAAATATTTGAAAGTCTTAGTTTTTAACTTTGACATATTCTTAAAATCATACGGGGATGTTTGAGGACTTAAAAATTCGTTTTGACATTTTCAATTTAGTCCTTAGGTTCTTTAGTTATATCAAAATTAAAATACCGGTTTCACAATCTCCCCCTTTTTGATATAACAAAACCAAAGTTAGAATTTTTAAGAGTCTTGAAAATTTTGAACACATTCTAACTCCCTCTTAATTTAAGATAGGTTTTGAAAGTTCTAAAAAGGTTTTAACTTTGAAATTCAAGTTTTAAAACTTAAAAACACTTTAAACATTTAAAACGAATTTTTGGCTTTTAAATTTCTTCTCCCCCTTTTTGTTAGATCAAAAAATAATAAGTAAGACTCATAGAGAAGAGAAAGGGTTAGTACCAATAAGCATTAAGTAATAAGCAACAATAATATTAATTCATAAAATTAAAATATCCAAAACATAAATCAACATTAAGTTCAAAATATAATCCCAAATAAGATCAAAAGCATAGATTCCTAAAACATAATGAAACATAAAGATGCAAACTTAAACCTAAAATGCATAGATAATATGATATGATATGAATATCCTAGGCCTCGTCACCACCATCATCATCGTCCGAAGTCTCATCATCGCTCTTGACTTGAGAATGACGAAACTTCGTCCATTGGCCATAGAGGGTAGAGAAGGACAAATCCATGTTCGAGTGGGAAGCCTCAAGGGATTGGAGTCGATCCTCTACATTTTGCAAGCGAGTGTTGATGGCACCAAAACCCGAAGCCATGTTAGTGTCCATGGCATTGAACCACTCGGTAATCAAAGCCGTGAGAGCTTCATTGTTTGCAACTGGAGCTTGAGGTTCAACGGGAGGAGGAGGAGGAGGTGCGGCTCTATCAACACGTTCCCAAACATTGTTCACATAGTGAAAACCGGACTTGCGAAGAGAAGACTCACCAATCTTGGACTTGCGGGGTTCCGGAGAGTCGTAGGTGCAATCGAGACCAATCTTGCTAAAGATGTGACTTAAGATCGTGCCATAAGTAAAGGATTTCAAGGCATCGATGTCAATAAGCTTAACATTATTAACCATCTCGGCAAATATGATCTTAGCAACATTAGAGCGCTCACCACGACGGAAACATTCAAGCCAAAAGTAATCAACTTGACGGATATGTGAATATTTACCTCCAGAGGGGCGAAGGAACCATGATACCATCAAGTGAAGAAAACGATCATGCGCATCCAAGGTAAGCACTTGACTAGTGTTAGTACCAAAGTGACGTTCATTCTCAATTCCTTCATCCTTAAGGGAAAAAGTGGACTCCAAGAGAGCAACATTAACAACAAACTTTTTCCCTAACATAAAAGATTCAATCCCAACAACCTCGGTATTTGTTTCATCATTAATAAGATGAGCATTGGAGTAAAAGATGAGTACCATGTGTTTGTAGCAAATATCCTGGATGCTCAACAAAGTAAGAAGATCCCATTCGCTCAAACGCTCGAGGTAACGGAAAAGAAATTGCTCGGAGTTAAGGAAATCGAGATCAATCACAGGCTCACGACAAACTTCGTAATCCTGGACATATTTGAAACGAGCTCGCATCTCTGGAGTTCGAAGGGATTTTTGAAAGAGCTGAGCGAGATTCGGACGCATGCTCGAGTCACCGGTTTGAACGGACTTACGCTTTTTGCTAACATTTTCCGAAGCCATCCTAAAAACATTAAGCAAGTTTTAAAGAATTAAGTGTATGCATAGATTTCTAAATTCAATCCAATGATAAATCCCACTTAAGTTTTTTAAAAAAATTTAAAACAAAGAAAAATAAAAAAAAACAGTAAAAGAAAATACGAGTGAAAATTTTTATATTCGAATCAGAAAATTTAAGATTTTGAAAATTTTTACAAGATTTTAAAAACCCAAGCATAAAAATATATAAACTATACAAAAATAAAATTTTCTAACCTAAGATTCGAACATAAATCGAAGGAAAAAGAAAAAGAGGAAAAAGTACCTTTGTTTGGGATTTTGGATGAATGGATGAAAATCCTTGCACAATGTTGATGAATCTTCCTTAGATTAGTGTTTTAGAGAAAACCCCCTCAAGATTTGGTGAAAAACAAAGAGGTTTAGAGTGTTTTTAAAGGGAAAAATCTGTGTTTGGGTTTTTAGGGTTTGGTAGAGTTTTAATAAAAGTGAACTTTATCATTAAAAGCCCTACTTAAAGCTGTCCGTGAAACCGTTTCGGAACAGTCCTGACCGTTACGAAACACGAGCACGAGAGTTTGACCGTTTTTAGAATTTCAGCAGACCGTTTCGATACAGGTTTGACCGTATCGAAGCCCCGTTGACTCGTATCGAAACTCGTTTCGATACACCCCTTGGCAGTAGCCAAAACGTTTCGAAACCCTTTTAAGGCGTTTCGAAACACCCTTCTCTCAGACATGATTTTGAAGCATCTGTATCGAAACAGGTTGACCCGTTTCGATACACCTGGGCCTGGAAGTGCAGATGAGGCTCTAAAAGTGCAGAAAATTGAATTTCTCTAAGGCCTAACTTGCATGAATGACATGAATGAGCATGCAAAACATATGCAAACATAAACATACTCCCCCTAGCTATAGGCATGGATGAAATTAGGAGTAAAAACACATAAACATGACATTTCACAAGATCAAGCAATTTTAAGCACAAAAGAGGTCCTAAAAGGTCCAGATAGGCTAGCTAGACCTAACTCTCTCCTAAGGGACCAAAAACGTTCTTTATCTAAAGGTTTTGTAAATATATCCGCTAATTGGTTCAAGGTGTCAACGTATTCTATAACAACATCATTTTTCAAAGCATGATCTCTAATGAAATGATGTCGAATTTCTATGTGTTTAGTTCTAGAGTGTTGGATGGGATTCTTAGTGAGACAAATGGCACTAGTGTTGTCACATTTTAGGGGTATGGTTTCAACTTTAATTCCATAATCTAAGAGTTGTTGCTTCATCCAAAGGACTTGAGCACAACAACTCCCTAAGGATATGTAATCGGCTTCGGTGGTAGATAAGGCTACACTATTTGGTTTCTTAGATAACCAAGATATGAGCATACTACCTAGGAATTGACAAGTTCCTGAAGTACTTTTCCTATCAATTTTGCAACCCCCATAATCCACATCCGAATAAGCATGAAAGTTGAAGGTAGAGTCTCTAGGGTACCAAAGACCTAAACAAGGAGTATCTCTAAGGTACCTAAAAATTCTCTTAACGGCTATAAGGTGAGACTCTCTAGGACTAGCTTGAAACCTAGCACACAAGCAAACACTAAACAAGATATCCGGTCTACTTGCAGTAAGGTAAAGCAATGATCCAATCATATAACGGTAAAGCTTAGAGTCAACACACTTACCTCCTTCATCTTTGTCAAGCTTTGTAGATGAGCTCATAGGTGTGGCTTGAGGCTTTGCATTCTCCAAGCCAAACTTCTTGAGCACATCCTTTATGTACTTTGCTTGATTGATGAAGGTGCCATCATTCTTTTGCTTGATTTGGAGTCTCAAGTAGAATGAGAGCTCCCTCATCATGCTCATCTCGAATTCACCTTGCATTAACTTAGCAAACTCTTGACAATGACATTCGTTAGTAGAACAAAAAATAATATCATCAACATAAATTTGAACTACTAAGATGTCATTTTTATACATTTTTATAAAAAGTGTAGTGTCCACCTTACCTTTTTCAAAACCTTTTTCAATTAAAAAGTTTGAAAGTCTTTCATACCAAGCTCTAGGAGCTTGTTTTAAACCATAAAGAGCTTTGGTGAGTTTGAAAACATGATTTGGAAATTTTGAGTCTTCAAAACCCGGTGGTTGTTCCACATACACTTCTTCATTTATAAAACCATTTAAAAACACGCTTTTAACATCCATTTGAAAAAGCTTGAAATTATGATAACATGCATATGCAAGAAACATCATAATGGCTTCCATTCTAGCTACGGGTGCATAGGTTTCATCAAAATCTATTCACTCTTCTTGAGTGTAACCTTGTGCTACTAGTCTAGCTTTATTTCTTACAATGTTACCACTCTCATCTAGCTTGTTCCTAAAGACCCATTTAGTTCCTATGGTAGATTGATTACTAGGCCTATCAACTAATGTCCAAACATTACTTCTCTCAAATTGATTTAACTCTTCTTACATAGCTATAATCCAAAGATCATCTTTCAATGCTTCTTTAATATTTTTAGGCTCTATGCATGAGATAAATGCAACATGATTCATTAATCTAAGAGAAGATCGAGTGGTTACCCCCTTGGATGGATCACCCAAGATTTCACCATCTTTGACATTGTTGAACTCCCTTGGGTAGCTCACTTCCTTTTCCTCAAGAGCCAAGTCCTTCAAGGCTTCAAGAGGTGAATCTTGTGTGTCCTCTTCTTTTGTTAGAATCTCATCCTCCTTTGAAGTTTGTCCTCCATCAAAGGCATTTATGATTCCTACATCATCATCATCACAAGAATTCTTCCTTGGAAGGAGGTTATCATCGAATACAACATGAATAGATTCTTCTACTACTAAAGTTCTTTTGTTAAATACTCGATAGGCTTTAGAGGTTAAAGAGTAACCTATGAAAATAGCTTCATCACTTTTTGCATCAAATTTACCTAAGTTGTCTTTTCCATTACTTAAAACAAAACACTTGCAACCAAAAGGGTGAAAATAGCTAATGTTAGGCTTTTTAGATTTTAAAATCTCATAAGGTGTTTTCTTTAAAATTGACCTAATCATTACTCGATTAACAATATAGCAAGCGGTGTTTGTGGCTTCCGCCCAAAAATATTTAGGTAAATTATTTTCACAAAGCATAGTTCTAGACATTTCTTGCAAAGTTCTATTTTTCCTCTCAACTACCCCATTTTGTTGAGGAGTTCGAGGAGCCGAAAAATTGTGGCTAATACCATTTTCATTTAAAAAATCTTCAAACCCTAAATTTTGAAACTCGATTCCATGATCACTTCTAATATGTGAAATTTTAAGTTCAAGATCATTTTGGGTTAGTTTTGAAAATGTGATGAATTTTTCCAAAGCCTCATCTTTAGTACTTAAAAATAGAACCCAAGTAAATCTAGAAAAATCAACAACAAGTACAAAAGCATAAGACTTACCACCCAAGCTCATAGTCCTAATTGGCCCAAATAAATCCATATTGATTAGTTGTAAACATCTACTTGTAGAGACATCATTAATGGATTTAAAGGAAGACTTATGTTGTTTACCCTTAGAGCATGCATCACAAATTTTATCATTTGAAAATTTTATCTTGGGTAAACCTCTAACTAGATTAAGGGAAACTAGTTTTTCTAAAACACTAATGCTAGCATGTCCTAGTTTCCTATGCCACAACCATGCATCATTTTCATTTTGTGCTACTAAGCATGCATGAGATGTATGAATGTCATCTAGATGCACCATGTATATGTTCCCTATGCGATGACCTATGAGCATAATATTATTAGATTTAATGTCTTCAATTTTGCATCCATTTTTATCAAATAAAACATTAAATCCTTTATCACACAATTGGCTTATGCTCAATAAGTTGTGTTTAAGACCATCGATATATAAAACATTTTCAATGAGAATAGTAGAGTGATTACCTATGTAGCCAATACCTTTAATGTGGCCATTGGAGTTGTCACCGAATGTTACTACTCCTCTACTTCTTGGCTTTAGATCCATGAATCTACTCTTGTCTCCGGTCATATTCCTTGAGCATCCACTATCAAGGTACCATGAGTTTTGACTTTGTGCTTTGGCCTTGTAGCAATGCTCCCCCTACAAACAAAGATATTAAGCTTTTGTTTTTGGTACCCAAATCATTTTGGGTCCATGATTGTTAGCTCCCAAAACCTTAGTTCCCTTAGGAATCCACGATGACATAGCAACAATATTATTAGATTTTACAAGTTCCTTAGGAACCCATACACTTCGATTTCTTTTAGTCCTACTATGTCTAGGAAAGCTACCTTGTTTGTAGTAGTTAGTCTTTTTCTTAGGTTGGTTTGTTCTTGAAGATTCACCTATTTCATGCTTGACACTACCAACATTTTTAAAAGACTTTTTGAGCTCATTTAGCTTATCCAACACCTTTTGGTGTTCACTATTACATTGAGACAAAAGATTATTAAGGTTAACATTTTCATCTTGAAAAAATTTTAGTTCATCTTTCAACCCTAATATCTTTTTCTCAAATTTTGAATTAGCTTGAGAGAGTGAGTCATTTTTCTCATTTAGTTCCAAAATAATTTTCTTATTCCTAATGACCGACTCCTTGTATTTCTCAACTAATTCATCATAGACCTCTTGTAACTCATCATATGCATCATTCAATTCATCATATGTAAAATCTAAAGTTGATGAGTTAGAGGTTACCATGGAGGAATCTTCCTCAAGTGCCATGAGGAAAAGATTGGCCACTTCTTGTTCGTTATCCTCCGATGACTCCTCATCACTCCAAGTAGCAAGCTTGGCTTTAAGCTTCTTCTTCTTCTCAAAGCCCTTCTTCTTGAGTTGAGGGCACTCCGAACGTATGTGGCCGGGTTGTTTGCACTCAAAGCAAATGATTTGATCCCTTGCTTCTTCTTTGTTCTTGATTTTGAAGTCCATTTTTCTTTGGATTTTTCTTCCCCGGTTGGACCTCATAAAGCGTGAGAATCGTTTGTCTATCATAGCCAATTCTTCTAGCTCATCCTTCTCACTAGAAGAGCTCTCCTCATGTAATGAAGCTTTGAGAGCTATTCCCATCTTCTTCTTCTTTTCAACCTCTAGCTTTTCTACTATTTTCTCTTCTTTCTTCTTCTCTTCTTCCCTTCCTTGCTTCATAATCTCATGAGTAAGGAGAGAACTCACAAGCTCATCAAGCTTTAAAGTCTTCAAATTTTTAGCTTCAATGATGGCGGTTCTCTTCCCATCCCAAGATTCGGGAAGTGAATAGAGTAGCTTCCGGACAAGCTTGTCTTCCGGTATGATCTCTCCAAAACCTTTGAGCCCATTGACTATAATGGAGAACCGATCAAACATCTTGGACACCATCTCATGGGCTCCATCTTGAAATTCTCATAACTAAGATTGAGAATTCCAATCTTAGTTTCTTTGACATCGTTGGTTCCCTCATAGGTAGTCTCAAGACTGTCCCACACTTCTTTGGCACTCTCAATGGATGACACTTTAGAATAGATGTCCGGACCGAATGAACAAAAGAGCATGTGGAGAGCTTTGTCATTTACTTGAATCTTTTTCCTTTCTTCTTCACTCATCTCCACCTTTTCCTTCAAGACCATCTTGCCTTCACTATCTTGCTTCAATGGAATGTAAGGGCCATCTTCAATGACATCCCAAACTAAGTAGTCATTGGACTTGATGAAGAGACACATTCTATTCTTCCAAAAAGAATAGTTATCACCATTGAAGAAGGGAGACTTTGTAGTGGATTGAGACTCATACATGCCCGAACCGGAGGTTGAAGCCATCTCTTGATATTTGATGATCACACTCTTCCTAGGAACTCCTCTTGTGGTTGTTAATCCTTAAAGAGGTAGGCTCTGATACCAATTGTTGAGTGGATCGAAAGATCGAAATGAACCAAGAGTGGGGTGAATTGGATTTTTAAAGGTTTAGGTGGTGGAATTTGCAAATTAAAAAGATATACAAGGAATTTTAGAGTGGTTCAAGTTCCAAATGAACTCTACATCCACTACCTTAGCTTCACTAAGGATTTGCAACAATTCCACTAATTGCTCTTCCCCTTTTCTAGGCTAAGGAGGCAACCCTTACAATTTTCGGTTAAATTTTCTACCCAAAATTTAACCCAATCCTCACACAAAGATAACAAAGAGTTTGATGGCTAAGATAGTATCTCTCAATACAAATTGTAGCCCAATTACAAGCACTCAACCCAATTGAAAAAGATAAGAATTAAAATTACAATTGGGATTTCTAGACAATTTTGGGATTTAAGCACAAATGCTTGGATTTGATGTTTGGATGTTTTCTTTTGGATCAATAGTTGTTGTTGGAGCTTTTAGAGGTCCCTTTTATACCTTATCATTGATTTCTAGCCGTTGTGGTTGTTGCATTCATCAATAGAGCTGTTGGGGGTGTTATCTCACCTCCATAAATGCAGTCTGCAACCACCCGTTTCGGAACGCTGGAACCTGTTTCGAAACGGACCAAAATAGAAAGAGCCGTTGGGGTGCATTTAAGAGCCCGTTTCGAAACGGATTGAACTCGTTTCGAAACACTTTTGCCACTGTCAAGGGTCATTTCGAAACAACTTGAGCCCATTTCGAAACACCCTAACGGTTTCTAAAAATTCAGTTAAAAACTTTGCAACGGTCATATTTTTCAAATCAAAATGAAGAACCGTTTCGAAACACTTGAAGTCGTTTCGATACGGGTTCTTATGTTCTAAAGCCGTTTCGATACCCGTTTCGGAACAAGGGTTGGAAGTGGTGAAATTGTTTTGAAACGCCTTAGGCCGTTTTGAAACAGGGACTTGAAAAACACTGTTTCGGCTTTAAGAACACTTTGAGAATATTTGAAAGTCTTAGTTTTTAGCTTTGGCATATTCTTAAAATCATATGGGGATGTTTGAGGACTTAAAAATTCGTTTTGACATTTTCAATTTAGTCCTTAGGTTCTTTAGTTATATCAAAATTAAAATATCGGTTTCACATATAGGGATAAAACCTCAGTTCTCAGTTTTATAAGCCATATAATCTCATTAGAAACTCACTGGACCACATTTCATAATTTTCTAATCCCTCTGATTCAAACTTAATATTATTTGGAAGAGTGCCCAGTTGGTATCGGTATTGGCCCTCACGTACCGATACGGTACCCCTGGGTACCAGTACTCACAAGCGTACCGATACCAAATTTACTCACTGAAACTTTTCAAGCCTTTGTGTATCGGTACAGCCCGAATGGCGTACCAATATAGGTTGAACACTGTACCGATACCCCTTTCAGTTCATCTTGTTCTTCAGTGATTATCAACTCAGAACACAGAGTACCAGTACAGAAGCCCATAAAATGGCTTCCTTAGGCCCGAGAATGATCCCCTAAGCCCCCATAAACATCCATTACGTCCTCTTATCTCGATCCTACATTTTACGAAAGTTAGTAGGGTGGTTTACTATCATTTTTACACATGTTTAACATTAAATTCAAGTTTTAATCATCAAAATGTCTCTACCGCGCAAACCTTCAAGCATTCTTCTTCCCTTGAGCTTTTGAGCTCTCATCCACCTCTTTCTCTATACAATGAAGTTGTAAAACGAATTACGACTTTGTAAGAGTTGAAGCGGTGACTATAACATCAATCTAAGGCTGAAAACAAGATTAAATTTCCTTATAACCATTTCCATTAGAACCCCACAAAGCTCATAACCTTTCTTTTCCACCAAATGTGATGATCCTTGCCTTAATTTGTAAATCCTTGTATGTAAATTTCTATACTCCCAATCTTAAATTCGAAAATAGCACTTTAAAGGACAAATGTTAGACCTTTATCTTGGGTTTTTAGGAAGAAGATGAAAAAGGATGATGGAAGAAACAAAGAGACAAAACTTATATCACTCTCTTACTTTCTTTGCAGGGACTTAATGAAAAATTCAGCCTTTTTTTGTTGAAAAAAGGGTTAATTACCACATAAACCCTCTTCTTCCCTCATCACACTTTAGCTATTAGCCCAACCCAACAAGTCAAGCAAGAAGCCCACCTAGGTTCTCTTGAGCACACAATGGGCTCAAAATCTCAACCCAACACCCGAGACCCAAGCTTGGGTGGGGTCACCCGTGAATCTAAAATTCGAGTCGTTACACATCTATATAGGCTTGTATATCCAAGTCTCTCTATGAACCTTAAACCTACACTTTAGTTTACACAACCTTAAAACCTAAACAATAAGCTCTAACCTTAAAACCTAATTTTGAAACCCTACAAAAAAAACCCTTAAATCTTAAACTTAAATTCTAAACCATAAATCTAATAAACATGTATAAAATAAGGTTTGCACAACTTGTGTATCAAAGTATTTGCCTATATATATGGCTAATTATTTCATATACAAACGATGAAAACAAAAAGTTTTCACAAGCACCTTAATTTTAGGGTTTTGGGTTAGAATTTAGGGTTTAGATGTTAGGAGTTTATGTTTAGTGGTTTATAATTGACGTGTTGTTAGAATCTAGGATTTATAGGTTAAAACCTAAATCCTTAATCACATTACCCTAAACTCTAAACCCTAAGCTATAAACACTAAACCCTAAATTATAACCATAACCCATAAATTCTAAAACCAAACCTCTAAACTTTAAATTCTAATATTAAACCCTAAAGTTAAATCTCTTTTGGAAACTTTTTGTTTCCATCGCATGTGTAACACCCTGACCCGGATGTCACAATTTGGGCCTCAAGCCCAAACTAAAAACCATAAAATTTCTCAAACTAAGTTTAACCCAACAAGGTAATTCTCAAAAGCATTTAAAGCTAATAGTTGAAAATATTGATAAATAATTTAAATCATTACAAATGAGCTCCACTTTAAATTTAAAATGTTTGAACATACGATTTGTTTAAAACAATTTCAAAAGTAAGAATTACAAATAAGGTCCTATGAATACATAGCACACTAAACACAAGTATCATACTCTGGAAAACACCGCATGCCGAAAGTGCATACTGATAGTGCTCCTCCATCCCACAATCCAACGATCAACCTACGCACGGAAACAACGATTATGAGTGTTGAGCTTTGTAAGCTCAATGGTATACATCTACTCCACTATACTTCATGCTAATCCTAAACATAAGCATACAAGGTAGAACGAGCAATAAGGATAGATAAATAAACACGTGACGCTACCAATAGTCTCCTAAACACATGCTTTCAATATAGCAATCATCATACATGGCTCACGAGGCCCAACCATACTCAGGATCTCACCAGATCATCCAGCAAAAGCACACAAGTCATACCACAAACTTGGAGTGACGCCCGCGTCCATACAACACCAAGATCATACACTCTAAGTGAGGTCTACGTCTACACAGCATCGAGATCCTACACCCGTATGGATGAGGCAGCATCAGGATCATACACTCCTAGTGAAGCTTGCATCTATATAGCATCGGGATCCTACACCCGTAGGGATGAGGCTCACGTCCACACAGCATCGAGATCCTACATTCATTCTCGGGATCTCTCATCAAGCATCTTCGAATGAGGTCCGCGTCCACACAACATCGGGATCCTACATTCAAAAATCTTCAACCATGGTGTTGCAACACACTTAAACTCTCACTGGGTATCCAGATCCCATCAATCAAAGATGGCTCAACTATCTAGGTGTCCACATCAGCACGTAGTAAGGACACGTATACCACACAACACACAACATCACACGATCCATCAAGGAGCCCTACGGTTGCTGTTACCATCAAGTCACCCAATTAAGTTTACCAACTTGTTAATATATTATGGAAATGTATATTAATCATCCTCATTTATTACCTTTACTAACCCATATTATCTCATTATCATCCACCGTAAATTTCCATATTTTATTAGCATTATAAATTATTACGCTCAATGGGTACCAGTACTCGAACACGAGTATCGATATGGTACCCCTGGGAACCAGTACATTACATGCATACTGATACATATATTGATTAACAGAAATCCTAGAATTTCCACACGTATAGGTACGAGTCAATCCGTACTGGTACATCTAAAGCTCGCACCGATACCCTATACACGGGTTCGTACCATCTCTTTGAATTATGATTTTACAACACTTTATTCGATCCCTAAAGCTTATGAAAGTTATTAGGGTTGGGTTACTAACGCATTTAATCAATTAATATTAATTATTGACTTTATATTCACTTATTCGAATATTATTGGTATTTATTTCTTACGCACAATTCCCATCGCATACATCCAAACTTGTACTCTAGCACACAATCATCATAAAACACGATACAAACAGTCACCACATAGATATACGAAAGTCCAAACAACCCTACATTATCTCCAAAGTCTATACGAGTCAAACATATCCCTAAACCTCATCATGCATCTCATATTAATCGAATATCATAACACCGATCTTAAAACATGCTTATCTATCATCAGCCCATTTTACAATTACTAACAAGCAAGGCAATTCAACTTATGATGCTCATGAAGCATTTTAGAGTTCAAGGTGTACTAACCTTAAGCTAGAGCGATAAATCCTCGTATAAACTTCTTGATTACTCCACTTTGTCTGATATCCGATCCTGTATAACACTCATATAAAAACGAATGCGAAAACACATTAATTTCATGCATCCCCTATTCAAATCACAAGGTCAAACACGTAAAAACAACTTACCGAGTTTGAATTTGGTGAATCGGACTATACCAACGGACTTAGAACATCGAGATACCCCCAAGTAGGGTCCCCCTGAAAAAGTCAAAGGCTCGATCAACGATCAACGACTTGGTTAACGGTCAATGACTCAGTCAATGGCTCAAACAGCCCAGTCAAACGGCTCAGCTTAACTCAACTCAGCTCAACTCAGCCTCTCTGAAGCAGAACCACGCCCACATGTGACAAGCTAGTGCATACGATGTTATCTGACGGCGGACGACAACAAAACTTTAACGTCTGATAGATATTGAGCCAAGGGTGCTGGTGGTGGCAACAATTTTCAACAATGACTGGTGCAAGGTGTCGATCTAGCTTCGTTGGTTCTTCTACAACTCCACTTCAACGATGGGAAGACCATCGGCCGATGCGAGACAGCTAGAGGAGTCGATTGACGGTGGCAGTGACACCCACAATGGCCCAAACGGCGATGAAACGAATCTTGAATGCTTCCCCTCTCTAAAAACTCTCCACCCATTTTCTCAACTTTTTTTTCTCTCTCCTCCATAGTATCCTCATCTACTTTTCAACCACCCACAGATATTTAAAATTCAAACCTTCTCGTCCACTTGGATAAAATAAATTAATAAAGCCCATCATCATCTTCTTCTTTTTTCTTTGCCACTAGGCCCAATATACTAGTCTGAGACCCGATTCGCTAAGCCAGAGTTCGGGTCATTATAACATGTATATTGAATATAAATCTTAGGGTAAAGTACACAGACGGTCACTGAACTTTGATAAAAAAAACAAAATAGTAACAAAACTTTCAAAAATCACGAAGTAGCAATTAAACTTTAGATTTTGAAACAAAACGATAACTGGGGCGTTAAACCCCGTTAACCCCTAACAAAAATTTGACTGGGTATGCCACATCCCCACCCAGTTTTCCACCTCATATTTAAAAAAATAATAAAACCATATTCCACGTCATATTTAAAAATTGAAAATAAATCATTTCTAAATGAAAACCTTAATCCTCACCCAAATCCCTCTTTTTTGCAAGTGTACTGGGCTGCTCACTGTCTCGCCCTTGATGGAAGTTTCTTGACTCCTGGATTGATTTGATTTTGTGTTACCAGGTTTTCCATTACTAATATCTGAACCACAAGAATTCTTTTTAGCAGAACCAGATGATTTACATCTTGCATTAGAAGGTTTGTCCAATTTTTCTTGTTTTCTCAATAATTTCTTCTTGAGTTCAAGTGCATGGAGGATAACATCTTCCCGTCGAGCATATTTCTCTCTTTTCTTGGGTGGCATACCTTGTGAGGATTATGCCCTTCCGATGCAATCATCAAACTCCCCGCATCGAAATGCCTTCACACGCTTAGACTTTTCTAAATTGTACCAATCACTGAAAAGATAGAAAAAACAAAATAAGACTTACACGCTGGCATCCTCTCTGCCAAGAAGTTTGACCGGAGTTCCAGTCCTTGACGACGCAAGGTGTGATGCTGGCAACTCTTCCACTACCAGTATCTTCCCCGGCCACCACGATCCGTTTCTCCTGCGTACCCACACGATCGACCCGACGCTTCCTCCATCCAAGCATGTCCTACTCTCCATCTCTTTCTCTCTAAAATCTCTTTCCCTCTCTAGTCTCTATTTATCCATTTTCCGTACAATTAACGGATTTCCCATCTATATCTATAAAACAAACAAAAATAAAATTAAATGAAAGGGAAAGCAATGTAACTTAAATTAAAGATGTATCGTAAGGGGGTTCAGCCACCGGCGAAGAAGAGGGAGAAATGGAGGATCTGAAAGTGGGAGAAATCGAGGGATTTGAACAGAGGGATTGGGTGAAGATTAGGGTTAAAAAATATTTATTTTTAATTTTTAACTATGACGTGTAATATGGTTTTATTATTTTTTAAATATGAGGTGAAAAACTGGGTGGGGATGTGGCATACCCAGTCAAATTTCCGTTAGGGGTTAACGGGGTTTAACGCCCCAGTTACCGTTTTGTTTCGAAATCTAAAGTTTAATTGCTACTTCGTGATTTTTGAAAGTTTGGTTACCATTTTGTTTTTTTTTATCAAAGTTCAGTGACCGTCTGTGTACTTTACCCTAAATCTTATATATATGATTATTATCTTATACACTGGCGGTGGAAAATAAAGTTTCTACAAGCTGTGTTATTTAGGGGTTTAAGGTTTTGGTTTAGATGTTAGGGATTTATGTGGTTTGATTTAGAATTTAAGGTTTATGTTTTGGGGCTAGAGTTCTAGGGTTTGAGATTTTGATTTTAGATTTTGGCTTGAAAACTGGCATGCTTGTGTAAATTTTTTTACACCGGCATTGTATCAAGTTTCACCCTTATATATACTATATGAAGAAATATATACATGTATTGTAGAAAGACGTTTAAATTGGAACTAATTAGTACTATAACATTATAAATATTTATAGTTAAATTTGAACAGAAACTCGAACAGCTCGACTCGACTTAAAAATTTTTAAATAAAGTTTAAGTTAAAAATAAAAACCCATCAACTCGACTAACTCAAAATAATTTGACTTTTACTCGATCGAATGCTCATCCCTAATTTTTATCAACATACTAAGTTCTTGTTTACCTTATTTTCTTGGCCCATCTTATAATCTTTTCTTTTAGGCTTAATATATAACTAATTGCTCAAACTATACATATGTTTAACTTTAGATGCCTAAATTATTTTTTTGGTAAAAATAGGTGCATAACGTTTCATTTTGTTAATTTTAAGTGTATGACCGTTAATTACCGTTAAATAATTTGTTAGCATAATAAAATGTAACACGTGAAAGTTTTATTTTTAAATTTCTTTTAAGTATTCTTTTATTTAAAAAAACTTAAAACTTTTTTTATAAAAACTCTAACTTCAACATATTTCACAAAAGGGCCCTAAATTTTAAAAATCCTAATCCAAATCCCAAATCAGTCGTCTTTGCTACCGTTGTCACGTCGTCGTCGCCAGAATGAAGTCCCCTCTTCTTGTTGCACGATCCGCACGTTGTTCGTCATTCTTTTGGTCGTTGATCGTCGCTTGTCATTTGATAGAGGTTTCACGTTTAATTGGGATGTCATTCATTGTTTTTTGAAAACGGAGGGATGATGTAAACGACCGTTTGGGTCTTTTGATGGGAGTTGTGGGTAATGATGTGGCAATCAGTTGCGACAATGGCTGAATTTGAGATTTGGGTGTTAGGGTTTTTGAATTTGGGGTTATTTTGTGTATTTTGTAAAATTTAGAGTTTTTTAAAAATTGTTAGGCTTGATAGGCTCGATTTCCTTCAACCTTTATGGATTCCCAAGTGGCAGAGAAGTTGGATTTTTGGGTGATTGAGGTGTGGAAGCTAGAAAAATAAAAGACACGATAATTTAGAGTGGTTCAGCCTTCTAACAAGCACCTATATCCACTACCTTAGCTTCCTACTAAGGATTTCACAATCAATCCTGAAGAACTAAGTGTTTTGATATAATAATTGAAAAATGTTTTGGACTAATGTGAAAAGAATTTAAAATATGTCTTTAAGTCCAAACAACTTGAAAATAAGTTTGAGGTGTTTAAAAAGGTTTTTGGCAAAGTTTGAAATGTTTTAAAGTGCTCAAAACTGTCTTTTCAACTCTATCATACCGATACAGTATACCCCGTATCGATACCTTTTTACTCAAGTTTTGATTCTACCAAAACCCGTACCGATACGGCTTGCCCATATCGATACGGATATGGGTCGTACCGATCCCTGTTTTAACAACCCCCAACGGCTATTTCCCAACAGACTTTTAAAGTGCAAACCGTACCGATACGCTCCCTAGAGTATCAATACGCTTAGGCTAGCAAGAGCCCAACGACTAGTTCTGAAGAAGGGCGTTCCGATACGGGTCCCCGTGTACTGATACGATAGGCACCAGAACTGCAATAAATATGGGAAATAAAGTCTCCAACGGCTCCAATTCAACCCTAACAGCTAGTAACATCTACAAACTCAATTATGAGTATAAAAGGGACCTCCAAGCATCAAGAGAAGACTAATGCTTCAATTGTCAACAACACTATGATTAAGATTTTGTCTTAAAGCTAAATTGTCCATTTTCTTGTATAGAAAACACTAGTGAGCTAAACATTGTTATATTTGCTCAAGTGTTAGGGTTTTGGGTGAGAGCTAAATAGTGCAAACAAACACCTATTAGAGGGATTTCAAGTTTGCTTAGAATTTCTCTTGTAAAGAGGGTTTACTTAAGCTTTGGGTAGAAAGCTTTGAGGGTTGTAAATGTTGCCTCCTTAGCCTTGAAAAGGGGACGCAATTCTTAGTGAATTTGGTTGAAATTCTTAGTGGGGAGCTAAGGTAGTGTATGTAGGTGCTTGTTAGAAGACTGGACCACTATAAATTCTTGCGTCCAATTCCAATTTTTCAACTCCCACTTTAACACCCAAAAATACAATCTTCTTCAAACTTGGCAAACACATCGATTGAAGGAAATCGAGCACCATAAAACCCAACAAATCCACTAATTGATTCGTCTCCTTTTCTAGGATGAGGAGGAAACCCTTACAACGATCAAAGCTTTCTATCCCAAAGCTTGATCAAACACTCTCTAAAAGAGATAAAGATAAAAAACTAAAATCCCTCTTACAAGGTTGATGTTTGCACACTAAAGCACTCACCCACCTAAACACTTGAGCAAATTTGACAATTTAGGCTCACAAGTGGTGTCTATACAAAGAATGAATAATTTAAGCCCTAAGACAAATTTCTCATCATATGGTTGTTGACAATTGAAGCATTAGTCTTTCCTTGATGCTTGGAGGTCCCTTTTATACTCCCAATTGAGTTTATAGCCATTGGTGACCATTGGGATTGATTTGGAGCCGTTGGAGCCTTTATTTTCCTCATTAATTGCAGTTTTAAAGTTGTCCGTATCGGAACACGAGAGGCTGTATCAGAACGTCCTTCTTCAGAACTAGCCGTTGAAGTCTGATGCATCACCCCGTATTGAAACACCTATGGTTGTTTCGAAACGTTCTTGAGAAGTATCGAAACGGTTATAAACCGTTTCGGTACGAATGACCGTTGAGCTGCATTTAAATAACCGTTGGGAAAATATGACCGTTAGGGAGGTTTTGACCGTTAAGTGTATCAAAACATCAATGAGGTGTTTTGAAACAGAAACCCTTCGTATCGAAATGGGCAAGCTCTGTTTCGGTACGCGTTTTGGCAGTTTCAAAACGTATCGATATAGATTGCCCCTGTATCGAAACGGGTACCTTAAAAAACATTGGTTTGGCTACTTAAAAACGTTTCAAACACTGTCAAATCCTTTTTTAACATCCTCAAACTTATTTTCAAGTTGTTTTTGACTTCAATTAAGTCCAAAATATTTTTCAATTATTATATCAAAACATATATTTCTACAATCTCCCCCTTTTTGATATAATAAAACCAACTTGAAAAATTGTTTGGGATTCTTCGCCTTAGTATTTAAAATTTTGAATAAGAGAATTTGAAAAACTAAGTGAAGTTAAAGCTTCCCCTTATTCTCTTGAAAATTCAATTTTTCAAACCATTTCTCCCCTTTTTGTTATATCAACAAATATTTAAAAAACATTAAGCTCAAAATAACTCAGGAGGTTAAAAAAATTGACACAATTAAAAATTTTGGTTTTAAAATTGGCTCCCCCTTACTCAAAGCATCAAATGTTGTTAGTCCAACAATATGATTAATCTAATTGAATTAAAATAAATAAATTAAATGAAAAACAATCAAATTCAACTAAATTTTACCAACACTTGAACTTCAAGGGAGGATGTGAAGCCTTCCTTCTTCAAGTGTTCTCCTTGTGTGTATGGAACTCCATCTCAAATTTGGACTTGTTGATCACTCTCCATCACACCTAAACATAAGACAATCAAGTAATTTTTGGTATCCAAATTGCTTTGGATCCATAGAGGTCAGTGGCACAAAATTTAGTCCCCTTAGGAATCCATTTTTCAATTTCATCCTTTTTAGTTGAAGTACTTAGTCCTTTTGGGACCCAAATACTTCTAAAACTTTACCATTCAGAAATCTAGGGACACTAGATTGTCTAACATAAAAGTTTGATTTTCCAAGACTATTTTTCTTTTCAAGCTCTTTGGAAATCAAATCTTTTTCTTCTTGAACTTTATGAAGCAAATTTTGTAAATCAACACATTTTTGCTCAAACTCATGAGTTTTGCTTCAAGTTCTATTTTGGTTTTAGAAATCAAATCATTTTGAATTTTCAAATTTGAAACAACTTTCTTGTTTTTCAAAATGTGATTTTTAAACTCTAAAACCAAACCATCATGGGCATCTTGTAATTCATAAAAAGAATATGAACATGAGGTAGATGAATTAGAAGTTACAGTTGAATCTTCTTCGATGGCCATAAGGTAAAGATTGGGTTGTTCATTGTCGGTGGAGTCTTCTTCACTCCAAGTAGCCACAAATGCCTTCTTCTTATGGCTTGAAGAGCTTGCCTTCTCTTTCTTGATCGATTCGTATTTGGATTTTCCTTTTTCCTTCTTCATTAACTAAACAAATTTGTTGAAGAGAATGGTCATCTCTTCATGTAACCCCCTCGTCCCGGTCTGGCCGGATGACCGATCCGAGTAGGCCACACGGGGAAAACCGAAGCAAAACCCGTTAAGGTTTCCCCTCGGTTAGCAACCCTAAAAAAATTTCTTTTCATTTAATCTTCTCTAAAGGCACATTTAAATCCTATGTGAGCACAACAACGGAAAAATTTGAGAAAGACACGCAACAGGACACAAACTGACAAATAAAGAGACCAATTTTAATTCATTAGGCATGTAACACCCGTATTTTGGGGTTAGGAGTTAACCGGGTTCATAGTTCGAGTCAATGAAATTTAATTAAACCAATTCAACTCTAAATAATGACCTAATTGAGCTTTAGTAAAAAGGGAAGGACTTATATTGTAATTTACCCAAAAGTTTTTAAAAAGGATGACAACTTTCAAAGTTGTCATCTTCTCCCCCTTTCCAACATTTCCCAACGTGAAAAACACTCTCCCCGTTTCCAAACTCTCTCAAACTTCAAGTTACTATTCCATCGATTTGCCACTTGATTTCAACACCATTTTAAGAGGTAAACATGTTTTCTTACTCTCCTCTTTATCCCCAATCTACCCATGGTCTTAAATTTCAAAGTTATGGAGTTTTGAAAATTAGGGTTTATATCAAAGTTTGGGTTTTTAAGGGGTTTTTCATTTTGTTTTGATAAATTGAGTTGGGGTTTTGTTTAATCATGTTGAAATACACATTATATGTAAATTTGGTTGAATTTTGGTAAAAATCCGAAGTGAACTCTTATACCCATTTTTGAGTTGTCAAAAACACCATTTTTGGTGGGTTTTAAGTTGAAAACAAAGGGCTGATGGTTAGGGTAGGATAGAAGGGTGATTTGGGACATTTTGGAGGTCATTTGGGTGTTTGGAAATGGGTGTTTCAGCCAAGGCTTGTTGGAGTACGAATTTGAGATATTTGGGGATTTATTTTGGTTGGAAATTATGGATAGAGTAGGTTTGAATTCAAGGTTATGTGATTATTGAATATTAGCATTGATTTTGGTTATCGGTTGTGTTTTTGGTTGGCTAGAAGCAAGAGGGATCGTTGAAGGAGCATTGGGACCGAATCCGGGTTCGTAGGAGTTTCGCTTGGTAGCTAAGGAAGGGCGGCGAGTGGTTTCAAACTTGATTTAAAGTTTGGTTCGAGTATGTGTAGTGTGTGTGTAAAGTGTGCTTGGTAGGCCGCTACCTTTTAACTCAAGTAGTTACATTTATCCTTTGTTCCCCTTAAATGCTAGTGTGCTTGTTGACTATGCTCTTGTGCTTGTGGTTAATTGGTACTCGTATATTCATGAAATGTATATGTATGTGATGAGCATGGAGTGTGGTTGATGATATATAATGTGGTTATGATAATTGGCACTAAATAAATTACCAGTTGTAAATGATCGATCATTAGGATAGTGTGCACACAAATTGAGTCAAAACATATGTGGCCTTGATGTCGTTAAGTCATCAAGGAGGAGTACGGTGATGTAATATTCCACCGGAAGCTTTTACTTATCTCTACGGGATGATGAGTGGAATCTCATCCGTAGGGCACGTGGCGATGAGTGGAATCCCGCACATGCAAGGTCCGATGATGAGTGTAATCCCACCGAGGTAAAGTGTTGTTGAGGTTTAAATCCGCACAATCGGGGTAATTTAAAGTGGCCAATTAACTTGTTCATATATTGTGATATGTGATGTTGATTTACTATTGTTGGTATTTGATGTTGATGCTTAGTATGAAGTAAGATGCCATGCTATGCCACTTGAAAGACTAGCTAGGTCTACTTGATTACATATCGATGCTTGTTATATGTGAGATTAGGATTTACATGCTTGAACCCTGCATTGTTGATGTTTTTCGTTTTAGAGCACCCTCACTAAGCTTATAGCTTACGCTCTCAATGTTCAACAATGCAGATCATTAGCGTGGTGTTAGCTCGAGGAAAGGCAAGAAGGGCTTTCCAAGTTTGTGGCTCAAGTACGGTTATCGATTTTGTATTAGCTAGCAATGTGGCAAGTGTTGTGTATGAGCTTGTATGACTCATTTGAATGTGGATGATTTGAGTTTGATTATGGATTGTAAGCATGTAATACTATGATGAATGTTGGTGGGTGTGATGGCATGCTTTAGAATGTCTGGGTTGCCTTGTGTATGAGTGCAAACCTCTTGTGATTGACTTGTGCCCTCTTAAGACCCTTTTGAGTCTTTA
Source organism: Hibiscus tridactylites (assembly GCA_958450335.1). NCBI lineage: Eukaryota > Viridiplantae > Streptophyta > Magnoliopsida > Malvales > Malvaceae > Hibiscus > Hibiscus tridactylites. Next base: position 70,182,049 of record OY288277.1, read on the forward strand.
TGTATGCCAATATTGCCTAAATTGCTCTTTAGTTGAAATGCTATGTATGAGTGCTTTGATCCATGTATGAATGCTTCCTTTGGCTTAAGTATGTTTGCTTGCATGTTTGTAAACGCCTAGGTGAGTCGAGAAATGCATTTAGAGTCGTGTTGGGGTCGTTTAAGTTGGAATTTTTGGAATTGCAGTGCAGGGCGTATCGATACGCCTCATGGCCGTATCGATACGGTCTTTCCCAAAGGCCACAGATTTTGCCTAGCGTACCGATACCCTAAGGGTATCAATACCCTCCAAAGTTACTAGAATTTGGAGTTTTGAGTGAGAGTAGAGCGTACCCATACGGGGTTCTCGAGTATCGGTACGGGTCTACTCTGTTGACCAAGAAGGGTTGACCGAGAAGGGCGTATCGATACGCTCAAGGGCTGTATCGATACGGACTTCTCGGGGTTGACTTCTTGGGTTGACTTAGACAGGGCGTATCGATACCCCTAGCTAGGGTACCGATACGGTCTGCCTTATAAGTTTAAAATTTAACTGTTATGTATGGCCGTGTTTCGAATGTGTTTCCTTGAATGTTTTCCACTGTGGTGAATCACTTAGGGTATAATACGCCTCTAGTCAAGATTAAAATGAAAGAAAAAAAATATAGGGTTGTTAACCGAAGGGAACCTTAACGGGTTTCACTCGGTTTTCCCCATGTGGCCCACTCGGACCGGTCATCCGGCCAGATCGGGACGAGGGGTTTACATTTGTTGGTATCAGAGCCTGAGGTTACCGAGACCTCGGGCAGGTAAGTGAGGTAAGCTTGATGTATTAACTGATTGTGTTGTTCGATGCATGTTTTGCCATGAATCCTTGAATATTTGATTGATCGTATGATGTTCTGAAGCATGAAATGTTGTGTCTGGTGTTGAGTGTGTGCCCATTGCTGCTATTACTTAATTTAAAAGGATTTTTGGAAAGAGGAGTACTTGAGCACTATTGGACCCTTGCTTTGACTAACGTAATCCTATCTGTTTCTTGCTGTAGTTTATACCTTGCTAGCTGTATCATGAGACCACGTGGGAGGCCTAGGATGGTTCGACTGGAACCACGGGTAGCGGCTCCGAGAGTTGAGCCAGTCGTGAGAGTTGAGGCTCAAGTGGGAGAGCCTGTGGTTGGAGTTGGAGCTCCTCCTCCTCCACCACCACCACCACCTCCTCCACCGGGAGTGGGAGGTGAGGCCGGGGCCGAAGGAGAAGGACCACAAGGGGGTCAAGGTGGCCAAGGACCGACCGAGATTGACTTAGCTCCGTTGGTTCAAGCAATAACGGGGGCGTTTCAGGCTGCGGTAGCTGGGGGTCAGGCAACCCACCATCAGGTGAAGGGCACCGGATTACCTTTAGAGAGACTTCGGGGCCTTGGGGCCGAAGAGTTCAGAGGGGCTACTCCAGAGCGATCAGAGTTATGGTTTGAGAAGACTGTCCGTATCCTTGCTCAGATGGGATGTACTGGTGAGCGCAAGTTGGGATGTGTTGAGTCTCTGCTTCAGGGTGATGCCTACACTTGATGGGTCACCATTACTACGGGTATGGATGAGGTCGAGATCACTTGGGAGTTCTTTGAGACGGCTTTCCGTAAGAAGTATCTGGGTCCGCGATACCTCGATGAGAGGAAGAGGGAGTTTATGGCATTGCTTTAGGGGAATATGTCCGTGGCCGATTATGAGATCCGGTTTGTCAGATTGAGTCAGTATGCACCTGAGCTTGTACCTATTGAGGTGGAGCGTTGTAACCGCTTCCGTTACGGGCTGAGTGAAGAGATCAAGACGTATACTCTAGCTTCAGATTACACTGACTTTGATGTCTTGGTCGCGAGGGCCAAGGACTTGGAGCACAGTTTGAGTTTGACCAGGCGGTCAGGTGGATCTAGTTCGGGTAAGAGGTCTAGCAACTTTGATAGAGGTGATGCCAAGAGGCATCGGGACAACATGAATCAATATGATCATAGGCGTGGTGGCGGTAACCACGGTAGGGGCCATCAGGGTCAGAGAGCTGGTGGGAAGTTGCCCACATGTGCTACTTGCGGGAGGAACCACACCGGTGAGTGTTGGGGGACTTATCATTCTTGTTGGAGTTGTGGGGCTAGGGACCACATTAGGCGTGACTGTCCACATCAGGTGGGACAGGCACCAGCTCAGGCTCCTGCCAGAGCTAACGACTTTCAGAGAGGCCGCGGGCGGTAGAGGTAACTTCTAGCCGAGAAACGATGGTCAGAGGAACATAGCACATATAGTTGCAGTTCAGCCAGAGGGCGGAGGTCAGGCCAGAGTTTATGCTCAGCGTGGGGATCAGCATGACACCGATGTGATCACAGGTAACTTCTCGATACAGTCTTTGGGTTTGCTTTCTTTGATTGACTCTGGGTCTACACATTCCTACATATTGAGTGAGCATGCACAGTCTTTGAATTTGCCTTGTGAGATGTTAGAGGTAGGAGTTAGTGTTACTAGTTCCTTTGGGGACACGGTAGTAGTTAGGAAGATGTACCGAAGTTGTCCGTTGATGGTTCAGGGGCATGTGTTCCCAGTGGATATGATGGAACTTCCTTTCTATGGTTTCGATGTGATTTTGGGTATGGATTGGCTCACAGAGCATAGAGCTAGGATAGATTTTGAAACTAAGCGGATTTCTTTGAAGCTCACAGATGACTATGAGATTGTAGTGGTGGGTGAGAACGTGAAGTTCTTGTCCAATGTGGTTTCAGTGTTAGAGGCTAAGAGATTAGTTGAGTTGGGATGTGAAGCATACTTAGCGTATGTGATGAACCCTAACATGAGTGAAGTTAGACCTCAGGACATCCGGACAGTATGTGATTTTCCTAGTGTGTTTCCGGAAGAATTGCCAGGGTTACCACCGGATAGAGAGGTAGAGTTCAGCATTGAGACTTATTCCGATTCCGCTCCAGTTTCGATTGCTCCGTATCGCATGGCACCGAAAGAATTGAAAGAGTTGAAGACTCAGTTGCAAGAATTGACAGATAGAGGTTTTATTAGGCCTAGTTCTTCACCTTGGGGTGCACCAGTGTTGTTTGTGAAGAAGAAAGACGGAAGCATGAGAATGTGTATAGATTACAGGCAGTTAAATCAGTTGACAGTGAAGAACAAATATCCGTTGCCTAGAATTGATGACTTGTTTGATCAGTTGAGGGGAGCATCTATCTTTTCGAAGATTGATCTGAGATCGAGTTATTACCAGCTAAAGGTAAGAGAGGTTGATGTACCGAAGACGACCTTTAGGACTAGGTATGGACATTATGAGTTTTTAGTCATGCCTTTTGGGTTGACTAATGCACCGGCAGCTTTCATGGACATGATGAATATGATTTTTCATCAGTATCTAGATCAGTTTGTAGTTGTGTTTATTGATGATATTTTGGTGTATTCGCGAACTGAAGAAGACCATGACCGACACTTGAGACTTGTTTTGAAGACTTTGCTAGATCATCAGTTGTATGCGAAGCTCAGCAAGTGTGAATTCTGGATCCGAGAGGTAGTCTTCTTAGGACATGTAGTGTCAGCCGATGGGATTAGAGTTGATCCGAAGAAGATTGAAGCCATTGTTGAGTGGAAGCAACCGAAGTCTGTGACCGAGGTACGTAGCTTCCTAGGCTTAGCCGGATACTATAGGAGGTTTGTAGAGGGTTTCTCTAAGTTGGCCGCTCCATTGACACAGTTACTTCAGAAGAGTGTTCAGTTTGAGTGGACAGATGCAAGACAGAGAGCCTTCGAGAAATTGAAAGAAGCTTTGACCCAAGCACCGATTTTGATTCAGCCTGAGTCCGGGAAGGACTATATAGTTTACAGTGATGCTTCTTATGTAGGGTTAGGATGTGTTCTTATGCAAGACAAGAGAGTAGTGGCTTATGCCTCAAGACAGTTGAAGACCCATGAGCGCAACTATCCGACCCATTACATAGAGTTAGCTGCAGTTGTGTTTGCTCTGAAGATTTGGAGGCACTATTTGTACGGTGAGAGATGCACAGTGTACACCGATCACAAGAGTTTGAAATACATTATGACTCATCGAGATTTGAATCTCAGACATCGTAGGTGGTTAGAGTTGCTAAAAGACTACGATCTTACCATTGAGTACCATCCGGGTAAGGCCAATGTAGTGGCCGATGCATTGAGTAGGAAGGTGGCCGTGGACTTGAGAGCTATGTTTGCTAGATTGAGTTTGTCCGGAGATGGTGGTTTGATAGCCGAGCTTCAGGTTAGACCTACTCTAAGTCAGTTGATTAGAGAGAAACAACTCTTAGATAGATCTTTGGCACCTCACGTGCAAGATATAGCCGAGGGTAGATCTTCAGACTACAGTTTCAGTACTGATGGGGTTTTGTGTTTCAAAGATAGAATAGTTGTGCCAGAGGACAGTGACTTGAGACGTACGATCTTGACTGAAGCCCACAGTAGTCCGTTTGCTATGCATCCTGGAAGTCCGAAGATGTACCGTGATTTGAAGAATGAGTACTTTTGGGTTGGCTTGAAGAGAGATGTAGCCGATTTTGTGAGTAAGTGCTTAGTGTGTCAGAGAGTGAAGGCGGAACATCAGGTTCCCTCAGGTTTGTTGCAGCCGTTGAGAATTCCGGAATGGAAATGGGAGAACTTCACCATGGATTTCGTTTCGGGTTTTCCCTTGACTCCTTCGAAGAAGAACTCAGTTTGGGTGATAGTAGATCGCTTCACGAAGTGTGCTCACTTCCTGGCAGTCAACACTACCTACACTTTAGATAGATTGGCCGATTTGTATATTGGTGAAATTGTGAGACTGCATGGTGTGCCGAAGTCCATCGTGTCAGATAGAGATCCGAGATTTACTTCTAGGTTTTGGGAGTGTCTGCATACAGCTTTGGGTACCCGTTTGAACTTCAGCACTTCTTATCATCCTCAGTCAGATGGTCAGTCAGAGAGGGTTATTCAGATCTTAGAGGATGTGTTGCAGTGTTGTATCATTGACTTTCAGGGTACATGGGAGAAGCATTTTCCTCTAGTAGAGTTTGCGTACAATAACAGCTTTCAGTCGAGCATTCAGATGGCTCCCTATGAGGCCTTGTATGGCCGGAAGTGTAGAACTCCAGTGTGTTGGGCCGAGGTAGGACAGAAATTGTTACCTATGCCGGATTTGCTCAAGGGGACAACCGACAAGGTAAAATTGATTTGTGACCGTTTGAAGGCTGCTTCGGATAGGCAGAAGTCCTATGCCGATTTGAAGAGGAAGGAAGTTGAGTTCTCAGTGGGTGAGAAGGTATTCTTGAAGGTGTCCCTGTGGAAGAAAGTGATGAGATTTGGCCGAAAGGGGAAGTTGAGTCCGAGGTACATAGGGCTGTATGAGATTGTGAAGAGGGTTGGTCCCGTTGCTTATCAGTTGCGTTTGCCATCCGAATTAGAGAAGATACATGATGTGTTCCATGTTTCAATGCTTCGTAAGTATAGGTCCGATCCATCACATGTAATGCCCGTAGAAGAAATTGAATTGAATCCGGATTTGACTTATGAGGAGGAGCCAGTGGAGATCTTAGCTTCTGACAGTAAAGTGTTGAGGGGTAGATCGATTGAGTTAGTGAAGGTACGGTGGCAACGTAGAGGTGTGGACGAGGCCACTTGGGAGAGGAAGAAGGATATGGAAAAGCAGTTTCCGTATCTCTTTCAGTCAGGTAATTTCGGGGACGAAATTCCTTAAGTTGGAGAGAGTTGTAACACCCGTATTTTGGGGTTAGGAGTTAACCGGGTTCATAGTTCGAGTCAATGAAATTTAATTAAACCAATTCAACTCTAAATAATGACCTAATTGAGCTTTAGTAAAAAGGGAAGGACTTATATTGTAATTTACCCAAAAGTTTTTAAAAAGGATGACAACTTTCAAAGTTGTCATCTTCTCCCCCTTTCCAACATTTCCCAACGTGAAAAACACTCTCCCCGTCTCCAAACTCTCTCAAACTTCAAGTTACTATTCCATCGATTTGCCACTTGATTTCAACACCATTTTAAGAGGTAAACATGTTTTCTTACTCTCCTCTTTATCCCCAATCTACCCATGGTCTTAAATTTCAAAGTTATGGAGTTTTGAAAATTAGGGTTTATATCAAAGTTTGGGTTTTTAAGGGGTTTTTCATTTTGTTTTGATAAATTGAGTTGGGGTTTTGTTTAATCATGTTGAAATACACATTATATGTAAATTTGGTTGAATTTTGGTAAAAATCCGAAGTGAACTCTTATACCTATTTTTGAGTTGTCAAAAACACCATTTTTGGTGGGTTTTAAGTTGAAAACAAAAGGGCTGATGGTTAGGGTAGGATAAGAGGGTGATTTGGGACATTTTGGAGGTCATTTGGGTGTTTGGAAATGGGTGTTTCAGCCAAGGCTTGTTGGAGTACGAATTTGAGATATTTGGGGATTTATTTTGGTTGGAAATTATGGATAGAGTTGGTTTGAATTCAAGGTTATGTGATTATTGAATATTAACATTGATTTTGGTTATCGGTTGTGTTTTTGGTTGGCTAGAAGCAAGAGGGATCGTTGAAGGAGCATTGGGACCGAATCCGGGTTCGTAGGAGTTTCGCTTGGTAGCTAAGGAAGGGCGGGGAGTGGTTTCAAACTTGATTTAAAGTTTGGTTTGAGTATGTGTAGTGTGTGTGTAAAGTGTGCTTGGTAGGCCGCTTCCTTTTAACTCAAGTAGTTACATTTAGCCTTTGTTCCCCTTAAATGCTAGTGTGCTTGTTGACTATGCTCTTGTGCTTGTGGTTAATTGGTACTCGTATATTCATGAAATGTATATGTATGTGATGAGCATGGAGTGTGGTTGATGATATATAATGTGGTTATGATAATTGGCACTAAATAAATTACCAGTTGTAAATGATCGATCATTAGGATAGTGTGCGCACAAATTGAGTCAAAACGTATGTGGCCTTGATGGCGTTAAGTCATCAAGGAGGAGTACGGTGATGTAATATTCCACCGGAAGCTTTTACTTATCTCTACAGGATGATGAGTGGAATCCCATCCGTAGGGCACGTGGCGATGAGTGGAATCCCGCACATGCAAGGTCCGGTGATGAGTGTAATCCCACCGAGGTAAAGTGTTGTTGAGGTTTAAATCCGCACAATCGGGGTAATTTAAAGTGGCCAATTAACTTGTTCATATATTGTGATATGTGATGTTGATTTACTATTGTTGGTATTTGATGTTGATGCTTAGTATGAAGTAAGATGCCATGCTATGCCACTTGAAAGACTAGCTAGGTCTACTTGATTACATGTCGATGCTTGTTATATGTGAGATTAGGATTTACATGCTTGAACCCTGCATTGTTGATGTTTTTCATTTTAGAGCACCCTCACTAAGCTTATAGCTTACGCTCTCAATGTTCAACAATGCAGATCATTAGCGTGGTGTTAGCTCGAGGCAAGGCAAGAAGGGCTTTCCAAGTTTGTGGCTCAAGTACGGTTATCGATTTTGTATTAGCTAGCAATGTGGCAAGGGTTGTGTATGAGCTTGTATGACTCATTTGAATGTGGATGATTTGAGTTTGATTATGGATTGTAAGCATGTAATACTATGATGAATGTAGGTGGGTGTGATGGCATGCTTTAGAATGTCTAGGTTGCCTTGTGTATGAGTGCAAACCTCTTGTGATTGACTTGTGCCCTCTTAAGACCCTTTTGAGTCTTTATGTATTCCAATATTGCCTAAATTGCTCTTTAGTTGAAATGCTATGTATGAGTGCTTTGATCCATGCATGAATGCTTCCTTTGGCTTAAGTATGTTTGCTTGCATGTTTGTAAACGCCTAGGTGAGTCGAGAAATGCATTTAGAGTCGTGTTGGGGTCGTTTAAGTTGGAATTTGTGGAATTGCAGTGCAGGGCGTATCGATACGCCTCATGGCCGTATCGATACGGTCTTGCCCAAAGGCCACAGATTTTGCCTAGCGTACCAATACCCTAAGGGTATCGATACCCTCCAAAGTTACTGGAATTTGGAGTTTTGAGTGAGAGTAGAGCGTACCGATACGGGGTTCCCGAGTATCGGTACGTGTCTACTCTGTTGACCAAGAAGGGTTGACCGAGAAGGGCGTATCGATACGCTCAAGGGCTGTATCGATACGAACTTCTCGGGGTTGACTTAGACAGGGCGTATCGATACCCCTAGCTAGGGTACCGATACGGTCTGCCTTATAAGTTTAAAGTTTAACTGTTATGTATGGCCGTGTTTCGAATGTGTTTCCTTGAATGTTTTCCGCTGTGGTGAATCACTTAGGGTATAATACGCCTCTAGTCAAGATTAAAATGAAAGAAAAAAAATATAGGGTTGTTAACCGAAGGGAACCTTAACGAGTTTCATTCGGTTTTCCCCGTGTGGCCCACTCGGACCGGTCATCCGGCCAGACCGAGACGAGGGGGTTACAAGGCAGGCCGTTTCGAAACACCCTTGAGGCGTATCGAAACGCCTTGACTTGGTCAACTGCCCCAAGTCCTCACGAGGGGGCCGTATCGGAACGGAGGTCAACCGTTCCAAAACACCCTCAACGGTCAACTTCTCGTGGTCAACGAGATATTGACCGTTCTGAATCCCCTAGACCCATTTCGAAACCCCTTCATGTCGGCAATTTCTCGGATTTCCAGTAGCCAAAGTGTTCCGAAACTCGTTTCGGAACAAGAGTTCACAGTGACCAAACCTATCAAAACGAGTTCCGATACGGGGTCCCTGAAGCCTTACCCGTTCCGAAACGACTCAGCCCGTTTCGAAACACTGGCTGTCTGCAACCCTCAAAAACCAACCTTAAACAATTCCCAACAACTCCAAAGGCCCTAAACGACCCTAAGAAGCACTCAACACTTACAAGCATGAACTAGAGGCATGGACCCTATGACAAAACATGCTCAAACACACAAGGCATAAGATGAAGCATCCATTCATGGCATTTACACAGAAGGAAACATTGTATATAAGGGCATGCTCAAGGACTCAAAAGCCAAATGGCACAATTCATCACATAAAGGTCTACATGCCAACCTAAAGCAACTTAAACATTCAAAAGGCATTTCATCACACAAGCATTCGACAAGACATAACATGTTTTACAATCAAAGTCAATTCATGAACATCAAAGGCATTTCATCACACAAGCATTCGACAAGACATAACATGTTTTACATATATGAGTCATACACCACTCATACAAAACACAGTCTTGCCACATTGCTAAACTACCACATTAATTGCTAAACCGTACTTGAGCAACAAAAACTTGGAAAGCCCCTTCACCTTGCTCCTTTCTAACACCACGCTAATGATCTGCATTGTTGAAAATGAGAGCGTAAGCTAGAAGCTTAGTGAGGATGCTCTAAAATCGAAAATAACAACAATGCAGGGTCCAAGCATGAAAATCCTCAACCTCACATACAACATACATAGATATCAACGAGTCAACCTAGCTAGTCTTTCAAGAGTCATAATATGGCATCTCACATCATACTAAGCTCAACAACAAATATCTCAATTATCAAAACATCATAAATCAAGAGAGCAATAACATTGGCCACTATTAGTTTACCCGGATGTGCGGATTTACTCTCAACAACAACATTACCTCGGTGGGATTACACTCATCACCGGACCTTTCATGGGCGGGATTCCACTCATCACCACATGCCCTACGGATGGGATTCCACTCATCATCACGTAGAATATAAATAAATTTCCGGTGGAATATTACATCACCGTACTCCTCCTTGATGACTCAACGCCATCAAGGCCACGTACGTTTTGACTCAGTTGTGTGCACACTAATCCTAATGATCGATCATTTACACCCGGTAAGTTAATTAGTGCCAATTCATTAACCACATAACACATCCACCATTTATATCACATACTCATCACATATACATATCAAGGTACACACATACAAATCAATCCACATTTCACAAGAACAAATAGGCAATGACATAACATTCATCAATAGAAAATCAAGGGGTTAAACTACCAATTTAATTCCCACCTAGGAATGGCCTACCAAGCTCATTCCCACACATCCACTACACACACTTGAACCGACTTTAAAACCAATTTAAAGATTTACTCACCATCCTTCCTTAGCAACCAAAGCAAGCAAGCAAGCCTCCTATGTTTCTCCAATGTATCCTCTTGTTTCTAGCCAATCAAAACACATCCATTACTCACAAATCAATGCTTAATTTTCAGTCACCACTCTAATCCATAAACACAACCCATACTTCAACAATTTCAAACCCAACAATCACCCAAAATTTCCAATTTCGAGCTCCCTTAAAACCCAGCTGAAAACCATGTTTTCAAACACCCAAATGACACCCAAATGGTCCCAAAACACCTTCCTAACATCCCTAAACCATCAGCCCTTCAACCCAACCTTAAAACTCACCAAAATCCAAGTTTTAGACACTTCAAAAATGGCCACAAGGACCCATTTCGGGTTTTCACCCAAAGTCACCCATTTTTACATATTATGTGTATTTTAAGGAAACTAAACCAAAACCCAACTTAATAAATCAAAACCAAAGGTGAAACCCATCAAAAACTCAAACTTTCTTTAAACCCCAAATTTCAAAAAGATGATAGTTTTCAATTTCAAGACTAGGTAAATGTAGAGGATGAAGAGGAGAATTCAAACATATAATTACCTTTAAAAATGCCATTGAGATGAGGAAGAAATCAAATGGAATAGTGAATAGGGTTTGGGGAGGGGTTTTGGTGCTTTTCACGTTGAAGGAGGAAGAAGGGGGAAAGTTGGTACCTTTTTTTTGTTTGATCTTTTACTTTCAAAAAGGTTGTCTACCTTTTAAATTCCTTTGGCTAAATTACCAAAATGATCCCTCCTTTTTATTTAAAATTCAATTAGATCCAAACTAGGGTTAATTTGATTAAAATTGATTTTACCGACTCAAACCCACTCACACGACTAACTCCTAACCCCAAAACACGAGTGTTACACTTCATCTTCACTATCCTCTTCGCTCAAATAAGTGTGTTGGCATGTAGAGGATAGAAAGGCAATGGCATTTACATCGATGCCTTGCCTCTTGATCTTCTTCTCCCCCATCTTTTTTATCTCTTTCTTCTTTTTCTCCTTTTCTTTCCCTTTCTTCATGATTTCGTCTGTGAGGAGAGACCCAATGAGTTCATCGAGCTTCAAGGATTTGAGGTTTTTAGCTTCGATGATGGTCGTCTTCTTCGGTTCCTAAGACTCATGAAGAGAGTAGATGAGTTTACAGACAAGTTTGTCTTCCAAAATGATTTCTCCATAGATTTGAGTCCATTAGTGATGGTGGAGAAACGATCGAACATCTTCGTGATGTCTTCATTCGGTTCCATCTTGAAGTTCTCATACTCGAGGTTGAGGAGTCTGATCTTGGTCTCTTTTACTTCACTTGTTCCCTCGTATGTGACTTCAAGCTTGTCCCTTACTTCCTTGGCATCTTCGCAAGAGGACATCTTCTCATAGATGTTGGGGCTAAAAGAACAAAAGAGGATGTGCAAAGCCTTGCAATTTAGCTCCATCTTCTTGCGATCATCCGCACTCCATTCGCCTTACTTCGTCGTGGCACGAACGGAGCATCTTCAACTATGTCCCAAATCTTGTAATCCTTGGATTTGATGAAGAACATCATTCTTGTCTTCCAATAGGCATAATTGGTTTCGTCGAAGAATGGTGGCTTGTCGATGGATTACGCCATTTGACCGGTTGATTGAATACTTGTATCGAGCTACCCGGATCGCCTCAATAGGATGTTAATCCCCTTTGATTGAGCCTCGATCTAATGCCAATTGTTAGGCTTGATCGACTCGATTTCCTTCAACCGTTATGGTTGCCAAGTGGCGAAGAAGTTGGATTTTTGGGTGATTGAGGTGTGGAAGCTAGAAAAATAAAAGACATGATAATTTAGAGTGGTTTGGCATTCAAACAAGCATCTACATCCACTACCTTAGCTTCCCACTAAGGATTTCACAATCAATCCACTAATTGATTCTTCCCCTTTTCTAAGATGAGGAGGAAACCCTTACAACGATCAAAATTGTCTATCCCAAAGCTTGATCAAACCCTCTCTACAAGGGATAAAGATAAGCAAACTAAAATCCCTCTTACAAGGTTGATGTTTGCACACTAAAGCACTCACCCAAACCTAAACACTTGAGCAAATTTGACAATTTAGGCTCACAAGTTTTGTCTATACAAATAATGAATAATTTAAGCCCTAAGACAAATTTCTCATCATATGTTTGTTGACAATTGAAGCATTAGTCTTCTCTTGATGCTTGGAGGTCCCTTTTATACTTCTAATTGAGTTTATAGCCGTTGATGACCGTTGGGGTTGATTTGGAGCCATTGGAGCCTTTATTTCCCTCATTAATTGCAGTTTTGAAGCTGTCCGTATCGAAACACGAGAGGCCGTATCGGAACGTCATTGTTCAGAACTAGCCGTTGAAGCATGATGTAGCACCCCGTATCAAAATGCCTCTGGTCGTACCAAAACGTTCTTGAGAAGTATCGAAATTATAAATTGTTTCGGTACAAATGACCGTTGAGCTGCATTCAAATAACCGTTAGGAAAATATGATCGTTGGGAGATTTTGACCGTTAGGTGTATCGAAACATCAATGGGGTGTTTTGAAACAGAAACCCTTCGTATCGAAACGGGCAAGCCCTGTTTTGGTACGCGTTTTGGCAATTTCAAAACGTATCGATTCAGATTGCCCCTGTATCGAAACAGGTACATTAAAAAACACCGTTTTTGGCTACTTAAAAACGTTTCAAACATTTTCAAAACCTTTTTAAGCATCCTCAAATTTTTTTCAAGTTGTTTTGACTTAGAGAATATTTTATATTCTTTTCAGTTAAGTCCAAAACATTTTTCAACTATTATATCAAAACATATATTTCTACAAAAATTAAGTTAAAAAAATAAATTAAAAAAATAAAAAATAAAAAGAATTTTAAGGTTTTTAAATTAAGGATAATTAAAGGCCAGACACCTACAATGAACGAAATGAAACATTAGACTATTGAAAAAGTCGCGATTTGATCACCTTACTTTTTTTGAAGCAATTAAACCACCATACTATTAAATTGGATGCAATTTGACCACCAACCGTTAGAGGTTAACGGCAGGATGACGTGGTAGTTAGAAAATAGGGGTATAATTATACATTTGGTTCTCGTTACTTATACATTCTATCAATTTGGTCTTAATTTTAATTTAATAAAATAAATTAATTATTTTAATTAGGTGGTGACACATGTCACCACTTTATTAGAAGACTTTACTATTCATATTTAATTTAATAAATTTATTTTTATCCTCCAATCAGGTGAATGAAAATAAATGGAAGCAAGCAAACTGGATCTAAGGGGATTCGAACCTAAGAGTGCTAGGTGATATTGGATATAAAATACAAAATAATTATTATATGTCTTAGTTTTTTATGCCAGCCAAAAGTAAAATAAATGTGGATTAACGAGATTTGAACATGACACACTTATAATACATAGAAACATCTAAGCCAATGAAATAAATCTAATAATTAAATTAAAGTTAACAACATTTTATCTATAAATAGTAATGTCCTCCAATGTCACCACCTAATTAAAATAATTAATTTATTTTATTAAATTAAAATTAGGACCAAATTAAAAGAATGTGTAAATAGTAAGGACCAAATGTGTAATTATACCACTATTTTTTTAACTGCCACGTCACCCTGCAGTTAACTTCTAACGGCTGGTGGTCACATTGCATCCAATTTAATAGTATGGTAGTTTAATTGCTTAGAAAAAAGTAAGGTGGTCAAATCGCGACTTTTTTAATAGTATGATGGTCATTAGTGTAGTTTACCCTTTTATCAAAAATAGTTTAAGCACCTAAAATAAAAAATGCATAGTTTAGACAATCGTTTATATATTAACTATTTCTTTTAAAAAACATGTGGCCAACTAATAAATACACTAGATAGATTTAAGGAAATTTTTACTCTTATAAAATTCTCTGGGATAATTTTTAAAAAAATTATTTTTAATTTCTTCTTCTTGAAGTCATCTCGACTATAATCTTTTTATTTTTTCTTTTCTTTTTTTTTTATTTTTAAATAAAATATACTATTTTTTCTTTTCAGATATTTTTGTGTGTTTTTTAATATTTTTTTAATAACAGTTTCTTCGTTTATTTCTGTGACAGTTTTGTTAATAGAGTAGCAAATAATTCGTCAACCGTTATGTTCAGGGGAGCCCCACAGTCTGTCATGCGTCACTACTGACTTTAAGAGTCCCGATGTAGTTAGAACAAGGGCTATATTACACCAATTTTTTTAAATAAATATCTATAAAAATGCCCCCACAGACTTTTATTTAGAAAAATGGCCCCCAAATCTGCCACGTATGAAGAACTCGCGTTTTTTGGATTGCGAGACACGATCTCGCTCTACAGAGAGAGAGAGAGAGAGTTCCACATACGTGGCAACACTTTTCAGAATAACGAACTTTACGGAAACTCACGTTCTGCGAAACGCGAGTTCCTCGAGAATTTGAAGAGGCAGTTGAATTTATCACGAAAAACTCGCTTTCTACAGAAAGCGAGTTCTTTGCAAATCGGGCTGGCCGACCAAGCTTCGATAGGCATGTTCGAGCATTATTTCGGGCTTATTAATCATATATTTTTTGTAAACATTCAGTTTGTGTGCGCAGTACTAGAATGTGTCTTTCATTTTACACCAATATGGGCAATTTCGGTCTGTTCTAAACCGACTAAAAATCGTGTCGAAAACGGTATCGTAGCTTGCTTTGTGAATGATTTTGCCTTTAAAAAGGCATGATAAGCTTGGTCTATTAATCGAATATTAGTTATCCAAAAAAATGAAATTAAATATAAAATTCTAAAAAGTATGTAAAAAATTAATAAGGCAAAATAAAATATCCGTAATTACAAAATAAAAAAATAATGTCTTCCATAAACATAATATATATATATATATATTGTTAGACTTATTTTGATTTTGATATAACTTAAAATTAATTTTCAAGGACTAATTTATAAAAATTTGTAAAGTAAAGTTCAAGAAATAAATTTGTCAAAAACTCGATTTAATCTTGTTAAAATGTTTTGAAAAAGTTTGACTTTGTATTCATATCGAACTATAATTTTAAAAGTCAATCAATGGCCAAAAATTGAATATTTAAAGGGCAGTAAGCTACTGTTTTTGAAACCTTAGCCTTGTAACAGCTAGTTTTTACAAATCCCTTCTTAAGGTTTCGAAACCTCTGGTAAAGGTTTCGAAACCTCTGTGCAGGTGAGCATTTAATGCTTGGTTTTAATGGTTCCCAACGGCTCCAAACTCCCTCCAAAGTCTCCCAACGGTTAGAAAAGATCAAGAGCATATAAAAGGGGTCTCCAAACAGTAATGAAGAAACAAGAAAGTCAATCCAAACTTCCAAGCAATCAAATTCCAATTTGTACTCAATTTTCTCATCTTTCTTGTAAACACTAAAGAGTTCTTCTTTGTATTTTATTTTCCTAGTGTTTCTTTGGGTGTGTGAGAGAGCTTAAACTTTGCAAACACATTCCTAGTGAGGATTTCCTAGTTTGCTTATTTGTATTCATTTTTGGGATAGGATTCAATAGACTTTGGGGTATAAGTCTATTGAATTGTGTAAGGTTACTCCTTATCCTTAAAGGAAAGACAAATTAGTGAATTTGTGGAAAATCCTTAGTGTGGTCACTAAGGTAGTGGATGTAGACTCCAATTAGGGGAGTTGAACCACTCTAAATCTCCTTGCAATTTTACCTTTGCAATTAGTGTCCACCATTCCTTCAAAAAATCCAATTCACCCCCTCTTGGTTTTGTTCGATCGATTGCCACTCTCTACAATTGGTATCAGAGCTTGGCTCATTGGAAGGTCTTACAACCTCTTGAGAAGATCCAAGAAGTGTGCAATCATCTACAAGGTCATCCATGGCTTCCACCTCCACCATTGAAGCTTGGGCCGATTCTCAACCCACCAACAAGCCTCCTTTCTTCAATGGAGTTAATTATGCTTATTGGAAGAACCGCATGAAGCTATTCATTCAAGCTTTTGATCTTGAAGCTTGGAAGATCATCATGATTTGTTACACCGCACCGACTAGTAATATGGAGACATGGAGCAATGAAGAAAACAAGAGATTCTCCACAAATGCTAAGGCAATGCATCTCATATTTTATGCCCTTGGCCCGAATGAGTATGAAAGGGTGTCATCTTGTTCCAATGCTAAAGAGATTTGGGACAAACTTGAAGTTACACATGAAGGAACAAATCAAGTGTAGGAGACCAAAATCGGGCTTCTCAATCTTAATTATGAAAACTTCAAGATGGACCCCGAGGAAAACATCAAAACCATGTCCGATCGATTCTCCGTGATTGTTAATGGTTTGAAGGGCTATGGAGAAGTGATCTCGGAAGATAAACTTGTGAGGAAGATGATCTACTCTCTTCCCGATTCATGGTATTCAAAGAAAACGGTGATTATAGAAGCAAAGGACCTCAAGACTCTCAAGTTGGATGAGCTTATTGGTTCCTTGCTTACACATGAGATGATGTCAAAGGGTAAGGAAGAAAAGAAGAAGGAAGTGGAAAAGAAAAAATTTGGTGTTGCTCTCAAAGCATCTAAAGAAGATATTGATTCTAGTGGAGATGATGAAGATAAAGAGATGGCTATGTTTGCCAAGAGATTCAAAAGATTCATGAGATCCAACAAAGGAAGAAGATTTCAAAGAGAAGAGGGTTTCAAGAATGACAACAAAGAGAAAGATCAAATTATTTGCTATGAGTGCAAAAAGCCGGGACATATCAAGTTTGATTGTCCCCAATTGAAGAAAAAGAGCTATGAGAAAAAGAAGCACAAGGCTCATGTAGCTACTTGGAGCGATGATGAATCATCCGACGAGGATGAGAATGAAATAGCCAACTTGTGTCTCATGGCCATCGATGATGACTCTATGGTAACCTCTAATTCATCTTTTTCAATTGATTATACTTTTGATGAATTGCAAGAGGCTTATGATGAATTAGCTTTGGAGTTTGAAGAGTCTATTTTAAAAAATAGAAAAATCATTTTAAAATTGAAAAATGAAAATGACTCTCTTTCCAAATCTAATAAGGAATTTGAAAGTAAAGTTGAAGAAATGCAAGTTAAAATAAAAGAATTTGAAAAGAAAAATCAAGACTTGCACAACTTACTTTCAAAGGTCCATGATGATCATCAAAAGGAACTTGATGATCTTAAAGTTTCTTTCAATAAAGTTGGAACTAAAAATTTTGAAAAATGTGAAAATTCAAGACCCAACTATGTTAGGAAGAACTTTTATGGATATAGACAAGGAGTTCATCAAAGATCATTTAATAGAAAGATAATTAGAAGCATTTGGGTTCCAAAAGGACTCATTGCTAACAAAGAATATGATCTATTGTCTAAGTGGATACCAAAAGGGACTAAAATTGTAGGAACTAACTCTTATGGACCCAAAAGAGTTTGGGTAACAAAACATGCATAGTTCCCTTTTTGTAGGTGTGTTGGAGCCATGATAAGCAAATTGAAGAAACTTGAAAGCTCTAGACACACTAAATGGAAGGAAACTTGAAGAGAATAAAGCCTAATCAATCTATCTTGGCTCAAGTGGTAACAGTTTCCTTTACATGCAATATTTACTCTTTCATGTTGCTTTATATATGGTTATTTGTTTTAAAGCATGTTTGAGGTTCCCCATATGTTGTTTGAATGCTTTTAGTAAGGGGGTGTCATGTGTTGCATGTTTGCTTAATTTTTGGCCCTATGTGTTTTTGTATGCCTTTTGGCCTTAAAATTAGCAATTTTGTGTGCTTACATGTTTTTTTAATCATTTTTTGGTTAAGTGACCTTAGTTAAGTTAGTCACTTTTAGCTCAATTTGAACCTTTTAGGATCCAACTCTTAGCATAAATTCTTTAGTTTTAAAATGTGGATCTTTTGCTTGTGATTTTTTTAGTCCTATATGTTCATCTTAGTTCAAAAGGGTCTTTAATGCCAATAATAATCATAAATTTATTAGAATGCTTTTTCGGACTTAATTGAGGCAAAATTTTGACAAATTTTGTCAATTCAGGACCTAAGTTTCGGAACCTTATTAAAGGTTTCGAAACCTTCTGGGTTTTCCAGATTTTAGGAGCTTACTGAAATAAGAGGTTTCGAAACCTTTCCTAAAGGTTCGGAAACCTTGTGCTCAAAAGTTTTGAAACCTTACACATGGTTTCGAAACCTTCATTAAACCTGGCCGATATTAGACGCGTTTTTAAGCAAAAATTCCCAATATTTCAAACCCTAACCTATTATTTTACATACCAAACGGCCATAACTCTTTACCCTCTCAAAATCCTCAAATTTTTGACTCTCTCTTGCAAGTTCAATCAAGCTTTTGGGTTTACATCACCATTTTCATCAATCTTTGAGGTAATCTCTATTTGAAAACTCTTTTTTATGTTTTCTGAAAATTTAAATTTTTTTGGGTAATTCGATTTTTTTTTTGAAAATCAAGTTTTTAATGCTAATTTCAATATTGTGGGTTGCTTTAATTGCTACATATCATGTTTTTTTGTAGGAGGTATCACCCAATTCATTTAGAACTCTTGTCAAAATTAGTTTAAAGTCTTGCCCACAAAGTGTTTGATAAAATTCCTCATCCAATTTTTAAAGCCAAATCATGCCTCCTAGAACCATCCCTCCTAGAGCTAAATGTACTCGTGTTGAAAGTGGTCAACATTCTGGTTCTAATCCTAATCATCAATTTGAGGATGTTTGTTTTAGAGTTGTCGAAAACCGAGATAGATATCTTAACATTTATGAACCTAAAAAGGTTAGAGAGGAGCGAACTATAGACTTCAACTTCCTTATGTCTCTTGAATATAACTTTGGTCTCTTTGAGCTTTTTGTCGAATGGGAATGGCTTGATTATTTGAATATCCCACCATATACCATCGTAGGTTAGTTCGTGCGTTTCATGCAAATGCCGAATTTATTCGGTCCCCTAGTGAGCCTAATTCTATCGTTGGTATTCGATCCTACCTCATGGGTACCGAATTTGTTTTAACACCTCAAACCATTGCCGATTATTTAGGTGTTCCACTTGGTGGAAAATCCGATGAGTACGAGGCTCATAATATTCGCACTTTCCTGGATGATCGCCCCACTCATCTTCCTCTTGAGGAGCGTCTTTTCCACCTCCTCACTACTTGGTTTTTTCGTCCTTCCGGCGGAAAGGCCGCTAGTATGAGAGTGATTGACTATTGGTGGCTTCGCCAATATCGTGATAGGACTCGTCCCGATATCGCTACCATAATCTTTCTTAACCTTATCAAAGTCATCTCCAACCCCACTTCGTTTTCTCTCTCCTTTGGAAATGTGCTTAGCCACATCTTTAGGAAGCTTAACATTGATACTTCCCTTGATCCTCAAGTTAAGAACAAAATCTACATTGATATTAAACCTTGTCACAAGGCTCAATGGTATCATGGGGTTCATGGTTGGATTCACCGAGGAGGAGTAGAGGAGGTCGACATGGAGGATCCCGAGGCTCCGGTAGATGAGGATGCGCTGGCTCATTTGACTATGGAAACCATGATTGCGACCATAGTCACTCGTTTTGATAACATTGATGCCCATCTTCGTAGCCTAGATGGTCGTGTGGCCTCATTGGAGCGTGACATGCATGATGTTCATGGTCATTTTTTTCCACCTACATTGCCTCATGACGCACCAGATACTTAGTCTTGTATGCATTCTAGTATAACTTTATGGTTTTATTATAGCACTTTTGGACATATTTTGATTTAGGCTTCGATCTTATTTTTAGACTTTTGTTTGATCTTTATTGGATATATTTTGCCTATGGATTTTATTGTTGATTTTATATATTGGATCCTTTTTTATTGGATGGATGTTATGTTTAATATGAATATTGTGGTTATCTTGCTATTGCTTTTTGGATTATACTCTATTGCTCTATTTTTGTAGCTATTTATCCTTTTTGCTATAACAAAAAGGGGGAGAAAATTAACATTAAACAATTTGTTTTCTCAAAATTTTAATCATGTCTTTAAAATTTATGTTTTTCAAAAATTACAAAAAGACATTTATTAAGGGGGAGCCTATGTAGGAGATTTGTAAGTTTGACAAATTATTCAAAAACAAATTTTTACAAAAGGTTTTGTTATATCAAAAAGGGGGAGATTGTTAGACTTATTTTGATTTTGATATAACTTAAAATTAATTTTCAAGGAATAATTTATAAAAATTTGTAAAGTAAAGTTCAAGAAATAAATTTGTCAAAAACTCAATTTAATCTTGTTAAAATGTTTTGAAAAAGTTTGACTTTGTATCCATATCGAACTATAATTTTAAAAGTCAATTAATGGCCAAAAATTGAATATTTAAAGAAAAGTTTCGAAACCTTCATTAAGGTTTCGAAACCTTTCTGGGCAGTAAGCTACTGTTTTTGAAACCTTAACAAAGGTTCCGAAACCTTTGTGAAGGTTTCGAAACCTTAGCCTTGTAACGGCTAGTTTTTACAAATCCCTTCTTAAGGTTTCGAAACCTCTGTGCAGGTGAGCATTTAATGCTTGGTTTTAATGGCTCCCAACGGCTCCAAACTCCCTCCAAAGTCTCCCAACGGTTAGAAAAGATCAAGAGCATATAAAAAGGGTCTCCAAACAGTAATGAAGAAACAAGAAAGTCAATCCAAACTTCCAAGCAATCAAATTCCAATTTGTACTCAATTTTCTCATCTTTCTTGTAAACACTAGAGAGTTCTTCATTGTATTTTATTTTCCTAGTGTTTCTTTAGGTGTGTGAGAGAGCTTAAACTTTGCAAACACATTCATAGTGAGGATTTCCTAGTTTGCTTATTTGTATTCATTTTTGGGATATGATTCAATAGACTTTGGGGGTATAAGTCTATTGAATTGTGTAAGGTTACTCCTTATCCTTAAAGGAAAGACAAATTAGTGAATTTGTGGAAAATCCTTAGTGTGGTAACTAAGGTAGTGGATGTAGACTCCAATTAGGGGAGTTGAACCACTCTAAATATCCTTGCAATTTTACCTTTGCAATTAGTGTCCACCATTCCTTCAAAAAATCCAATTCACCCCCTCTTGGTTTTGTTCGATCGATTGCCACTCTCTACATATATATTCCTCAAAACTGCCCTCGTACTAATGATGTCTATATCCACTCGTTCCCCAGCGGGATGCACGACGATCTCGTGGCAGATTCCTCCGAATGTCATGTGTTCCAGGGTTGTTCTCTTCATCAGCAACAACAACAACATCATCATCACCGGCTCCAAAGATGTCCTCGAAACGCGGACTCCTACCGGAACCGGGGCGGGTGGAGAACAAGCTGCCTGACGGCGTATGCTAGATAATGTTGTAGTCGAATTGTGATGCCAATGGTGGAACATCGATCACCGGAGAGCCACTCATCGGCATGGAGGGACGATAGGCATCTGAGAAGCCGAACTAAGGTGGAGGCCCCATCTGCTGAAACGTGGAAGGACCACTCAAATTCTGAAACGATGTCCAGAAGACAATGCCCTTACAGTGTCAGTTCATGGACTCGGACCGTGCTGCATTGACTGGCTCTGGCTGGCTCGATATTGGGGGCATGGGCGGTTTTGGGGAGACACCTCAATTTCTTGCTCGCGCTCTTCTAGAGTAAGTATATGCGGTTTCCCATTATGGAGGTACCACTGAAAATAATCGAAAGTGACGAACATGGCCCAATCCACAATGGGTGCGAGGATGGGCGGTCGACTGCCATATCGATTCATCCATTGCTGGACCCAGTCAGCGTGTTGATGGCCCCAATGAATTTCCGTCTTCCCCTGCCGCGTCAACCGATGTAATTTGTCCAAGTTATGTGGCAAATGAGGAACCCCTTGGATGTACCCAAATTGTCGCAGAACCCAGTCCGTAGGATGCCACTCGACAATTTCGTAGTTGATGAGTGGCATTCGCAACAGCCATATGTGAGAGGACTACACAATGTCTGGCGGAGTAATCTGGCGAATCGCAAGACTAGCGTACGGATTCCACACGAAATGACGAAGTGGAAATATGTAGGGGTGGACTATTTAGGTTGCGGGCTTAAAAACGGTATCTGAAACCAAGCCCAAGACTAAAGGAGCAAAAGACATCCTCCGATTGCTTGTCTGTCAGGGCCGACGGTTCTCCAAAGCTTCTTGAACAGAAAACCCAAGACCGCTGCTCCCCAACATTTTGCTCTTGATTCCACAAAATTAATTAGATGATACAACTACATCACATGCACTTTGTTGCAGGATTTATCAGGCATCAAAATCCCTCCAATAATGCGTAGGATGTGGGCACGAGCAAACCGCTGTGAAAATATATAATAAAAATATTTATAAAATTAAAAAAGGCACAAAATATATAAAAAATATTTAAATTAGTAAAAAAACACGAAATATATAATAAAAAATATTTACCCGTTTCGTTTCGTCATCCGCATCAGGGGTAGGACTAAAAAATCTTGGTCCAAAAAGTTAGGAGGATTTTGCCACCATCGAACGTCTTCGACACCGCTCCCAATAGGTCATCACACAGGGATGGCCAGTGATCGTCGGCTACACCGGTAATAAGATCGGCATCTGTAGGCAACCTAAGATAGTATGCAACATCTTCTAGTGTATTTGTCAACTCACCACATGGAAA
This sequence comes from Hibiscus tridactylites, assembly GCA_958450335.1. Classification (NCBI taxonomy): domain Eukaryota; kingdom Viridiplantae; phylum Streptophyta; class Magnoliopsida; order Malvales; family Malvaceae; genus Hibiscus; species Hibiscus tridactylites. The sequence continues at coordinate 70,204,853 of OY288277.1, forward strand.
ATGAAAGGTGTGCGTCTCTGGCCTCCATCGTTCAATTAGGTCGTTAATCAGAGGACGATTGAACTTCGTACCGCCCACAATGATACGATTGACGTATAACGTCAACGCGTGTTCGTAGTGGTTGAAAAAAATAAAACAGTTAATAATAAATAAAAAAGAAATAAATAAATAAATAAATAAAATAAGGTAAAAAGTAATAAAAATTTAAAAATGTAAAGAATATTACCTCATTAGTGGTCCTCCAGTAGTCGAACACGTGTTGCTGGTCTAGCCGCAATAAACCCACCATTTGTATCGAGTATGAAAAATATTAAAGTAGTAGAAGAAGAAGAACTCACTTTCTGATTTGTGTGTGTGGTAGGGACCGACTATTTATAGAAGAAATCACTCCCTCTGGGATGCGATATTAAATAGAACTCGCGTTCTAGTAAACATGATATTTGGAAGACCTCGCGTTTCACAGGATGCGAGGTCCAGTGAAAAGACGCGGCATTACAACAGACGCGTACACTGAACGGACAAAGAGAACCTCGTGTTTTGCAAATCGCTAGTTTTCAAAGAACTCGCTCCTTGTAGGACGCGAGGTTGCAGGATTTTTGAATGGGTTTCGAATATATTTAAAAATAATAGATTAATATATATATATTACTAAATAACATTGGTATATTATTAATATATTTTTATTTAAAATTGAATTTGAATATTACCTTTTTACAATTAAACTCGGATTTGAATATTAGTATAATATAAATTTTTTGTATTTATCTTATTTATTAATTATAGTAACATGAATAACATAATTATAAATTATATTTTTCCATTTAAAATCGGATTAGAATATTTCTTTTTTACAATTTAAAAGATTTGGGTATTTCTTTACAATTGAAATGATAAAATCCCATTTGCAACCTACCAACATTTATTAAAGAAGCTGAAACTTGTTCTGACGGTGATGATCATCATGAAGGTGATGCTAATGACCGACCCTCGTGAATCTTGCCTTGCACCCGATGCCTATCTTGAATCTTGGAGGTCTATTGGATATTGCCACTTTTCTGCCTTTCAAAAGACCTCGAATTTCCTGATATTGTGATTTGTTGTTGTCAATCCTTGTGAACAAAAATACCGAATAGTTAACATCTGCTCAACATATATATGAAACTATAAATAACAACAAATCACAATATCAGGGAAATTAGTTTGGGAAATTGTTTTCTCGATACGTGATTTGTTGGCAGTAGTAGTTACAATCAAAAACTTCACGCACAAATTGAGAAGGCAAATTTTTGTCTCGACTGGGTGTTGCTTCCCTTCCTCGATCAGCTGGTATTTATAGAAGCAGAATACGATGAGGACGTGGCGAACTCACGTTCTGTGAAACGCGAGTTCTTTAGAAAATCGCACTTCGTAAAACGCAAGGTCACTGAAACGTCAGGAATCCGATTCCTGCCAAAGTCGCTCTTTGCATAACGCGATTTTCCTTGAGAATCGGCGAGTTTGGTCTATATATACTCAAATGTTGCTGAATATTTGCACTTGTATTGATTTGCAAAGTTTTAGTACTCGAATGATTAGAAAATCTGTTGGGTAGAAGATGTGGTGCAATATATCGTCTGTGTTTGTGTAACATGATTGACAAATCACATTATCGGGTAACTTTTGTTGTTCCTGTCCAAGGTAACATTACATGGCGAGCCAGTGTAAGGGTACATTTGTTGAGTCAAGAAGATGATGTAGTGGCTCATGGTGGATCAATGGCAACCGTGAAATCACGCAGAGTGCAACTTGAGGTGTCATGTCTAGAGTTTTCTCTGGTGGCACGTGCCGATTACATTTGATAATGCGGGTCAAAGCTTCTACCATTTACGTTGTTTTCGAAGCTATGTTAAGACCCTCACATGTACCCTTGTTGGCGACATATGTTTCGTGGAAGAACACCAATGTTTTTGAAGCTTTGCTAAGACCCTCGCATATAAGGGTACAATTGTTTTTAACATACGAAAAATAAAATAAAATTTACATATGTAATTCATATGTAATATTTTACGTGTTTCAATGCTTTTCTTTTATAAAAACAATAATTTGAAAGAAAACCGATTCATTTACATTGGTTCATTTTCGAGAATGAAAAATAAAATCGAAGCGGTTAAGATGTAGAAAATAATATGTGCGATAATTATATTAACGAAAAGAAGTACAAGATTTTTAATTGAAAGAAGTACACAAGCATTAAATTACTAAGCATACTTAAATCCACGAGAACGAATCATTTTCGCTGCTCTCGTAGTCGATATTTATGTTAGAAGTTAAGTTTAGTTCCTCAAATTTTTGTTCCTTCTCATGCCGTCTCCTATAATGGTCACATGAAAACGAACTTGGCTGAGGCGATCAACTCAGCACTCAAGGGAGTGCGGCATTTGCCTATCACTTCCGTTGTCAAAGCGACCTACTATCGTTTGGCTACACTATTTGAAAACTTGGGAAGGCAAGCAACTGAGTACATGGTAGGTGGCCACAAAGTCCACCCGGACTTTCGCAAAAAATTGCAAACTGAAGTGCGTCATTCAAATGAGATGACTACAACTCTATTCTCGCAGGAAGGACATTTGTTCCATGTTTCAGAATTTTTGAGGTCGTTGGAAGGTATACAACACAACGCCATTGCTGCTTGTTCAAACCAACATATTAACTACATGAGACTGCTTGATCCGGTATACTTACTCGAAACAGTATTCAAGGTTTACGAAAAAGAGTTTCCTCCCATCGACACAAATTTACTGTACCGAGGATTTGGTCGAACATAGAGAAAAACCAGACAAAAGAAACATTGCAATATATGTAAAAATCTTGGAGACACAAAGAACAAGTGTCCTAATCGCTCGGGCCCTCATATTAACTAAGTCATTGTAATTTGTTTTTGTCTGCGTCCCTCAACTATCGCTTAAAAATTTATTCTTATTTGTTTTAAAAATTCTCTTTCCGGCTTGTCGTTCTTGCAGAAAACCACGCTTTGGAACCATTTTCAAGGCAAATTTTATACCCTTCTCCATATATCGTGCGTGCCAATATCTGTCTAAAATAGAAGACAAGTTCCACTACAACGCCTACAAGGTCAAAAATTATGATAATTCTCTGATTGAAAACCCCGAAAATTTGGCATAAAAATCCTATGAGGCCATCTTATACTTTCATTCATTCATAAAACAAGTTACGATACCGTTTTCGACGCGAATTTTAGTCGGTTTAGAACGGACCGAAATGGGCCATATTAGTGTCAAATGAAAGACACGTTCCATTACTACAAACCCAAACTGGATGTTTACCAAAAATATAAGATGAATAAGCCCGAAATAATGCTTGAACATGCCTATCGAAGCTTGGTTGGCCAGCCCGATTCGCAAAGAACTCCCTTTCTGCAGAAAACGAGTTCCTCACGATAAATTCAACTGCCTCTTCAAATTCTCGGGGAACTCACGTTTTGCAGAACGCAAGTTTCCGTAAAGTTCATTATTCTGAAAAGTGTTGCCGCGTATGTAGAACTCGCTCTCTGTCTAGAGCGAGGTCGTGTCTCGCGATCCCTAAAACGTGAGTTCTTCATATGTGGCAGATTTAGGGGTCAATTTCTAAATAAAAGTCTGTGAGGGCATTTTTTCTAGATATTTATTTAAAAAAGGTTTTTGGTGTGATATTGTCGTTTAGATAGAACAAAGGTAAAATTAAGAATGCTTAAAAAATGGAGGCGAATAAGTATCAATGACCGTTGTTTGTCAAACTCAAAAGGTATATATAATAGGTAAAAGTACTAGCTACGTCACTTATATATGTGTTTTATTACAATGGATCACAATGTTTTATAAGTTATATTTTATCCATTTAATTAAAATTTTGTTATAAATAGATCACTTTGCCAATCTATAATAACAATTTTAGTTTCAAAATGTATATGTTTCATCAAATTTGTCTTAATTCAATAAATCTAACCATCCATATTTAAAAATTCTAACATTGCACCCTCACGACACACCTTCAGATTAAATGTGACGCTCCCTACTATTGTTTATTAGCTCTGTGAAACCAATAAATTGATTTTGATATAACAAAAGATTTAAGGACTAAATTGAAAAATGGAAAATGAATTTTTAAGTCCTCAAAACCTCTCTATGTATTTAAAGAAAAATGTTTAAGTCAAAATGTAACCCCTTTAGCCCGGCCTAGGCGTTAGACCCGAACTACGAAAATCACACGATGAAAACCAAAGTCAACCCGAAAGTCAACCTTGATTAGCGACCCTTTTTTTTGTTTTATCTTTTCTAGATGCACATTAAGCCTATGTGAATGCTCAAGAACCTTGGAAGAGAAAAGCACAACGATCGGAAAACGTTTAAGGACTCAATTGCAAGAAATTCACATTTAGGGACCAAAATGTAAATTTTGGAAAATATAAGAACTTTGTAGATTTTAATCTTACCGAACCTTAATTAATCATATTACAAGCCTCCCTGCCAAATCTAATCTTAAAAAGACATCTCAAGCTCAAGCAATTGCGATTACAACTTTCAGGACTAAAATGTAAAGCATGCGGAATCTGTGCCCAACGGTCACCCGTTTCGAAACACTGTCACCCGTATCGAAACACCCGTGTCGAATGCCCATATCAAAATAGTGTTAACCGTTTCGATACGTGGGTATGTTCCGAAACCAGTTCCGAAACAGGTACTTCCAGTAGCCAAAGTGTTTCGAAACACTTCTAGCCGTTCCGAAACGCCCAAGCCATTTCAAGCACCCGTTTCGAAACAGCCAAGGGTGTTTCGATACACCCTGCCCAGAAACTGCAGAAACTTCTGGGTTTTCACCTTAATACACCCTCAAACATACTTTAAATCATTCCAAGACATATCATCAACATGCTAAGCATTATAACTATCAAATTGCATCAAAGACTAGATACAAATCAAGCATTAGGCACATCAACTCCCTAATCACATTCAACTCAAGATCTTACCTTAACCCAAGAACATAGCTATATCAACATATAAAGAAGAAGATCCAAATATTGCAAAATGATCATCAACAAGTATTAAACCATAAACCGAACTTGGTCAAGATAAACAATCTCATTACACAACAACATAAAAGGTTCCCCCCATTGCCTTTATTATCAATAGCTATAAACCAAACATACTTCTCAAGTGGAGATCTTCTTGAATCCCTTGCTTCTTGCTGTCCCAAATTCATTTATCTGCATTGATAGACAAAAAGGAGCGTAAGCACATAATGCTTAGTGAAGAATGCTTAAAACCAAAACACCATCAATGCAGTGAATCATAAAACCTTCTTTAAATGTAGACGCAATTCAATAAACCAAAGTATTGTTTGAAAACCTCCTTTGAAACAACATTGCTTTAAATCATGCATTTTGAAAACCAACCTTTCCATGAAAAGTTTAAACCAATTTCCTTGGAAATCACTTCCACTTCACACTATACATTTCTCATGCTTGAAAACCAACCTTTAACCTTGAAACACTAAACAACTCACCCCAAACAACATTCTTGCAAATACTATCATTTAAACCTTTCCATGCACAAACACTTCATGCAAAGTTTAAACCAATTTCCTTGGAAATCACTTCCACTTCACACTCTACATTTCTCATGCTTGATGATCATTTCAAAACAAAAACCTTTTGGAAATCATATGTTCCTTCTATCTATCTCATGCATTCAACAAATGCAAAACTCATGGCAAAGCCACACATACTCGTTACTCAAAAGTATTTTATAAACTCAAAACCTCATTTACATAAGCAAATCTCCATTTTGAAAACCACGTGTACCATCTAGCTAACACATGCATACAACCTATGCAAATCTCATGGCAAGGACACATATGCTTGATACACAAAAGCATTTCATAAAATTATTATCTCATATGCATTTCTCATTACATACAACATCTCAAGCATTGGTACATGTGACACATTTCACTCTCATATATTGGCATTTTTCATATTCTATTGTACACGGATATACGGACAGCTTGACTCGAGGTCAAGTCCTACCTCGGTGGGATCTCGCCACCGGCTCTCATGGCGGTATCTACCCTCGCCACTAAGCTTGGGTATTTCACCAAGTCCTACTACGATGTAATGCCCCTCATCGATTTCACATGGCAATAACTCTTGTTGCCAAAAAGCTTGGTCTCTCACCAAGTCCTACCCCGATGGAATTCCCTTCATCGGTCTCATGGCAATAACTCTTGTTGCCAAAAAGCTTGGATAATTCACCAAGTCCTACTCCAATGGAATGCCCATCATTGGTCTCTCTCTTTGAGACGACACCCAAGAGCACATACGATTTTTTAGTTTATAGTGCACTCTACATCCTATTGATCGATCAATATATCCGGTAATCTTTACATCATCTATGCCAATATATATCATGTTAAACATCAACACATTCGCTGTTTTTAAAGCATGCAACACCTTCAAAGCTAAAAAGCCGAACAAAACATTTGAGACACAAATTGACAACTCATACTCACAAGGAATATCAATTTCATGCATCTTTCCTCAAACCAAGTTTGAAAACCAACTCTCATGCTTTAAAACCATGCTCAAACAACAAATTAAACCACATTGCCAAATCAATCACATCAAAACCCATTTTGATAGTTTTCAAAACAATAATAGCACAATTGAGAGAGAATTCCACTTTACTTACTTCCGAACTTAAACCGACGTTTCAAGCCTAAATTTAAGTTCCCAAACCTCTTTTCAAAACCATTCCGAAGCTGGAAAACATGATCTCACTCACCGATACACAAAACTATGCTAGCCGACAAGCCTCCCAAGCGTCCGAAACCTCCAACGCCACCTCTATCGCTTCTGGATCATTCTCCCCTGTTTTTAACACATAACAACAGAGGATTAATGCATCACCATGCATTAAAATCACCAGAAATACAACCCAACTCGCTGATCTACTCAAGAACCTCATTTCGGCTCCCCAAAACAACCGAAATCATCTCCAAACTCTTTCAAAACAAAGCTCAACCAAGATCTATCACTTCTAACCATTTCTAAACATCAATTAACATCAAAAAGCAACATAAATATGACCTTATACCTCCAGCAACAGCAAATCACCAAAACCACCCCAAAAATGTAACACCCCAATTTTGGGCTTAGAAGTTTTGGGTTTAAACCGGACCGGTCTGATTTTCGGTTCGAATATAAAAGGTGGTTTTAGGGAAAGCCTAGTTCGGGATGCATTAAAAATATGGAAAATATCTAAAAATCCTCTTTTAATATATATAAGAGAGTGGTGAAATCAATTTTACAAATGAGGTTTGGAAATATGACATTTCAAGTTAGTGACTAAAATGTAATTTTTGAAAAGTTCATGACTGTTTTAAAAGGATTGAAACTTTAAATCTTTAAGGAGCTAATTTACCCAAGGGAGGATTTCTCCAGATTTTTCTTAAATTTTAAAGACTCATTTAATGTTAATTAATAAAAAGAAAAGAGGGAAAAGTGATATTTTAGTTTCATAACTAACTTTTACCAAAATTTTCCCATTTCATTTTCTCTCAAAATTCCCTCAGCCAAACACATTTCCACAGCAACTTTTCCTTTGATTTTCTCATCTAAAGTTTAGATTTCAATTCCTAAATGATTCCTAATCAATTCTGCATCAAATCCTCATCATTTGCTTAATGAATTTTCAAGGATTTTAGCTCTAAACAAGGAGAAATCCATATTTAGAGGTATGAACGTCCTTCTCCTCTAAATACTCAGTTCTTTACTGAAATTCCTAAGTTCTCAATCCTTAAATTGAGTTTTATTAAAGGTTTTAATGTTGTGATCTTGATTTTGGCTTAGAATGCAAGATTTGGATTTAATTTTGAAGAAATTCGTAATAGATGATTGAGCTCTGTTTTGAGATGTCTTTTTGATGTATTTTGGATGTTTAAAAGATGTGAAATGGAGGTTTAATTAATGCAATCCCGAATAGGTTGATTTTCCTAAGTTTTTACTTGCGAAAATGGTGGGTTTTGGGGTGATTTTGGTGTTCTATTAATGCTGGAGGTATAAGGACGAGTTTGGGTTCATTTTGGATGTTAATTGATGTTTAAAAATGGTTAGAAGTGATGGATCTTGGCTGAGTTAAGTTTTGGAAGAGTTTGGAGGTGTTTTCGGTTGTGTTTGGTAGCCGAAATGTTGGATTTTTGTAGAGCAGCGAGTTTAGGTGTGTTGCTGGTGATTTTAATGCATGATGATGCATTAATCCTCTGTTGTTATGTGTTTAAAACAGGGGAGAATGATCCAGAGGCAATAGAGGTGGTGTTGGAGGCTTCGGATGCTTGGAAGGCTTGTCGGCTAGCATAGTTTGTGTATCTGTGAGTGAAGTTTGGTTTTCAGCTTTGAAACCAATGTTTGAAGGTTATGAGAGCTTAGTTTAAGTCTAAACAACTTAGCTAAGCTCAAGAGTAAGTTTTCGGAGAAACTCTCTTTTTGATGAACCATGAGATGGTTGGTTGCGATGTGTTTAATTTGCATGTTTAAAATTTTGTTTTGAAAGCATATTTTAGCATGTTTAATGCTGGTTTTATAAGCAATGTGTTGAAGGATGCTCAAGGTAAGAGATCCTTGATTTGGACATTGATAAATGTGGTTTGATGCATAGTGATGCATGACTATTTAATGGCTGTGTTTAATGCTTAAAAACAGTGAATTGATGATGGTAAATGATGTATATTGGCAAGTGATGTGTTGGTTTAAAAGTACTTGAATCGGATATAGTTAGTCGGCTATAGGATTGGGTGCACCGTGAATTGAGTCGCCTTGGATGTCGAGGGGTTGTGATCGTACCGTAAACTCCATCCAAGTACCCTAGCGATTGAGGAAATTAGTGTCACCACGATGGAGGATGGCTCTCGTGGGTGGGCTTTGTTAAGTGCCACCACGATGGAGGATGGCTCTCGTGGGTGGGCTTTTTTAAGTGCCACCACGATGGAGGATGGCTCTCGTGGGTGGACCTTGTTAAGCGTAACAACGGTGGAGGGTTGCTCCCTTGTGTGAGCTTGGTTAAGGTGATTACAATGGTTGAGGTAGCTCCCATGTGTATGCCTTGTGGTGTGTCTCGGCTCTCGCTAGTGAGTTATACAACTTCCGATGAGTGATGTTGAGGGGTTGTGATTGTACCGTTAAACTCCATCACGTGTGTTGAGGGGTTGAGATTGTACTGGTAAACTCCACCTTGTGTTGTTCGGTAGTGTGTATGAAGCGTGTGGGACAACGCTTGTAATCCGCGTATCCGATTGTGTCTTGTGTTGTGATGGGTTGTGAATTATCACTTGAAAGCTAATATAATGTGTTTGAATGTAATGAAGCAAGAGTTGCTTGGAAATGATGCAAGGTGCATGGGTAATATGTAAATGATGCAAGAATGCATGTGACACTTGTTAAGGCTTGACCATAAGTGTGTTTGTTATTGTGAATGGTGCATATGTGCATAGAATTTCATAAATGCATTGAAGTCTTGTGAAGGCTTGTTTTAAAAGGCATGTAATGCAAAAGTTGCTTTTGTGGTTCATGTGTTGCATTTGTTTAATGCATGAGATAGATTGAAGGAGTAAGTGGTTTTCAAAAGGTTTCTTGCTTTGAGATGATTTTCAAGAATGAGAAAAGTATATTGTGAAGTGGAAGTGTCTTCCAAGGAATTTGTGTTTAACTTGGCATATGATGTTCATGCATGGAAAGGTTAAATTGATGGTTTTGCAAGAATGTGCTTTGAAGTGAGTTATTTAGCTTTTCTAAGCTAAGGGTTGATTTTCATGATTGAGCAATGCATGATTTAAAGCATGTTGTTTAAAAAGGGGTTTTTAAACAATGCTTTGGTTTATCGAAATGTATTTACTTTTTAAAGTGGTTTTATGTTTTGCTGCATTGATGGTGTTTTGGTTTTGAGCATCCCTCACTAAGCATTATGTGCTTACGATCCTTTGTGTCCATCAATACAGATAATTGAAGTTGGGGCAGCAAGAAGCAAGGGATTCAAGGAGAGCTCCACTTGAGAAGTATGTCTCGGTTAATAGCTATAGATAATAAAGGCAATGGGGGAGTGTCTTTTATATCGATGTGTAATGAGTTTGAGTATGTTGACCATATTGATTCGTGATTTGAATCTTGTTGTTATCGCTTTGCAACATTTGAATCTTCTTTTTCATGAGTTGTTACTTTATGCTTCTTATTTTAAAAGCATGAACAAGTGTTGGATGTGTTGAAAGAGTCGGTGCACCTAAGGTTGTTTTGTATCTAGATTTTGATGCAATCTGATAGTCTCGTTGCTTGGCATGTTGTTGATTTGTTGTGGAATGGTTTAAAGTAAAGTTGTTGGTGTTCGGATGTGTAAAAACAGGCTTTTCTGCTGTTTCTGGGCAGGGTGTTTCGAAACACCCTTGCCTGTTTCGAAACAGGGGCATGTTTTGGCCTGGGCGTTTCGAAACGGGTAGAGGTGTTTCAAAACACTTTGACTACTGCCAAGCCCCGTTTCTGAACGGTCAATTCCCGTTTCGAAACACTTGACCGTTGGGCACTGTTTTGAATGGTTTTGAGGTTTGCAAGCTTTACGTTTTAGTCCTGATTTTTGTATGTGCAATTGCTTGAGTTCGAGATGTCCGTTTAAGGTGAAATTTGACAGAGAAGCTTAAAACCTAACTAATTTCATAATGGTCTCTTAAAAATTAGCAAAGTCCTTTTAATTTCCAAAATTTACAATTTGGTCCCTAAATTCGTATGTTGTGCAATTGAGTCCCTTATTGTTTTCCGATTGCTGTGATTTTTGAGTATGCTTATCTCAAGAGTATGCCTAGGATTAATGTGCATCTAGACAAGTTTAAAAAGAAAAAAAGGGTCGTTAATCAAGGTTGACTTTGGTTTTCCCCGTGTAATCTTCGTAGTTCGGGTCAACCGTCTAGGCCGGGCTAAGGGGGTTACATTTGGTGGTATCAGAGCTGAGTTGCGAATGCTTGGGGAAATGGTAAATTGTTGTAATAAGTGTTTGATGTTTATTCTGATGTGTGGTTGAAAGTCGGTTGAAATGTGTGTCTTTGAGCGAATTATTGATGTTTTTATCATGCTTTTTGGTTATGAATCTTCATTGAGCTAATGTGAATTTGTACTGATGATATGCTAGTGTTGTGAGCTGATTTTATGAATGATGAAAGTGTGATGGGTATGATATGTTGATGTTATGCTGTTGCGGGTGAATGTTGTTTGGTGAGAGCATGATCGAAGTATGTTGATTGATATGCTCGATGTTGTGTTAACCATGTTTTTATTGACTGTTATGTCGTGTAAAAGGGGAGAATTTAGGATACCCATTGCCTTATTATTATAGCTATTGTGTTATGTTGGAGTTGGAGTCTTGAATCCTTGCTTGGAGCTAGCCTGATCATTTTGTTTGTTTTGTTATGATTGCTTGTTGTTTTTAGCACGATGGAATCGATGAGAGAATGGTAGTTGGGTGAGATGGTTGCTGCTTTAGAGCAGGTTGTTAAGTCTTGGAATTCACCTTTTGGTGGAGGTGTTTCGTTTCAGCCTACAGTGTCTGGAGTTGAGGTATTAAGGCAGGAGGAGGAAGTTGGTTCTGTGATGAAGAGTTCATCACCTATAGTTCAAGAGGTGTCGAGAATATCTCAGGCCGTGGTGAAGGTGAGGCCTATAGACGTGTCGACTGTGGGACATGCGAGTTTGTCAAAACATCGCCTATATGATTTGGAAGTTGTGGAGTATCATGGTTCGACACCTGAGGCATTCGAGGCCTGGTTGGCCAGTGTAATTCTGATTTTGGATCAGGAAGGGTGTGACTACGCTTGTAAGCTGGGAAGTGTGGTCTCATTGATGTTGGAGGACGCCTATGCCTGGTGGACGTCTGTGGCGGTGGCAACGCATATCCACGATATAGATTGGGACTTCTTTGTGTCAGCCTTTTATAAAAGGTACCTTGGAAAGAAATTCCCAAGGGTTAAGCAACGTGGGGGTGTGGCTTCAGATTATGAAGGTGGGAAAAGTTTTAACAAGAGAGCTGTGGGTACTGATTTCGGGAGCGGTCAGCGTAAGAGGTTACGTGATAGAAGGTTTTGCTTGAATCGAAGCCTGGATGGTAGTGCAGATGTATGGCAAGTGCTACATGATCGAGGAGGGGTGGCTCGGTTGTCGATGTGCGACCGCTGTGGAAGGTGTCATGTTGGAGGTTGTTGGGGTGTGGGAGTTTGTTGGAACTGTGGTTCTAAGGAGCATGTGAAGCGGAATTGTCCTCAAGTGGTGAGATCAGCTTCAGTGGTAGCAAAAGGGTCTCTGAAGGGTCATGGGCGCGGCCGAGACAAAGTTCGAAGGTGGCAGGAAGGGCAGAAAGGTGTGAGGAGCTTGGGGAAAGAATCTTGTTGGAATTGTGGGTATGTTGGACATTTGAGACGTAATTGTTTGAAGTTGGCTCGGGGTAGTCAGGGTTCTTTACCGCAGGGAGATGATGGTGACCTTAAGGTGTTGGCTGATGCTACGGCGGTGTGGCAAGAGAATGATGGTTCTGCAAGGAAAAGAGTTTGTTTGTCGGAGCTCCAAGACAGCGAGGTGTTTGCAGGTAACCTTGTTAAGTAACCTTTACCCTAGTTATCTTTGTTTGGTTTCGGTTTGGTTTTCCTTGCGTAGTGGGTATAGTCTTATAGCTAGCAAGTTTGGGGTAGTAGTTGGTGTTGTTTTGAAAACAACTTTAGTGTGAAGAGGGCATTAGTGGAGTATTTTGTAGTTAGCTGATTGTTAGAATGGTAGAGTTGGACAAGCTAGAAGTGGGGTAAGAGGTTGATCTTAGACGGACTCTGAGGATGTTATTGGTGGGTGTGAACTGACATAGATGCACAATTAAAACCATTTGTTATGTACTATATTATATATATGTGTTGGTACATGCATACATGCGACATGACATTAGAGGTTTTGCATACATGTACACAGGCATTAATAGGGCATATTGGTAACCATGCATACGAACATTCACACTTGCTAATAGCTAGTTGGGTCCGTTAGTGTTGTGATAGGATTAGGTTGGATGATGGGTTTTAAGAGTTGTTTGGTGTTAAGAGAATGTTAGAAGTAGTGGAGGGTGATAAGTGAGCTGTCCGTATTAGTGAGTGCGGTATAGCATGTTGGCAGAAGGGAAGTGTTTTGGTGCTTAAAGAGTTTAGTGGTATGGTGGTGGGGAGATTTCCGGTTGGAGTTAGAACCGGTCAGGTGGTTTTGAATAGCTGATAGATGTGGTGGTTCTCTGTCTTAAGTGATGTAGTAGGTTAGTGGATGTGTCTCCTGAGTGCTGAGGTGACTTGGCATTGATATGGTAATAGGAGGGTGTTTATGTAGGTGATGGCTCGTAGCAACCTTTGAGGAGTTAAGAAGAGGTTGTGTTGAGGGTTGTAGAAAAGGTTTGGCCTGGGAGAGTAGAAGTTTCGTAATCTTAAAATATATGTATAGAATGGGCGGTGTCCTGGTAAGGCTAGTGTTGTAGTCAAAGCTTGAAGTGGAAAGACAATGTAAGTTCAAGGGCCATAGTTGGTTGGACGAGTTCTAGTGAGAAGTGGTTTGTTTATCATGTATAAGTAAATCCTTTCTAAAGTCAGCTAGGGGTACGTGGAACAGCTGACAGAGTTAAGGTTGGAGTTTTGTGGTGTGGATTTCGAGTGATGGGTGAGTAAGTTTTGGTGAGTCGTTATGGTAATGATAGTGGCAGATGTGGAGGAATGTCATCAATACGTTGAGAAGTTGAGTAAGCAGTTGATGATTAAAGTTTGCTTGATGTGGTTGGTAATCTTTGGAAGAGGTTGAGCAGTTTTTGCAAGGGGTTTTAGAAGCAGTGAAGGTTGTGGGTCACATGGTGACTAGAATTGGATGGGTTGGTTGCACCGTGTGTGCGAGTTTTGGGAGTTATGAGTTAAGGTGAAGTATGTTGTAAAAGTTTGGAGGTTCTTCGGGTTGTTGTTGGGGCTATGCGCAGTTCGTAAGTGTGAAAGGTTAAGCTGTGGTTAACATCTGAGTGTTTTGGAATTTGTGAACAGTATGGGGTGGTGTTGGGTTTGGTTATAGTGTAAGTTGGTTTGTGGAGGAGTTGGTTTGTAGAGTTTTGTGTGGAGAGTGTTCAGTGGTGGTTAAGTCTCATGTGTTGCCTTGTGGGTTGCTTTGAGAAGTTTGTTTGTGCTCTTTTCGCCGGTTGAAATTTCGAGGACGAAATTTCCTAAGAGGGGGAGAGTTGTAACACCCCAATTTTGGGCTTAGAAGTTTTGGGTTTAAACCGGACCGGTCGGATTTTCGGTTCGAATATAAAAGGTGGTTTTAGGGAAAGCCTAGTTCGGGATGCATTAAAAATATGGAAAATATCTAAAAATCCTCTTTTAATATATATATATATATATATATATATATATATATATATATATAAGAGACTGGTGAAATCAATTTTACAAAATGAGGTTTGGAAATATGACATTTCAAGTTAGTGACTAAAATGTAATTTTTTAAAAGTTCGTGACTGTTTTAAAAGGATTGAAACTTTGAATCATTAAGGAGCTAATTTACCCAAGGGAGGATTTCTCCAGATTTTTCTTAAATTTTAAAGACTCATTTAATGTTAATTAATAAAAAGAAAAGAGGGAAAAGTGATATTTTAGTTTCATAACTAACTTTTACCAAAATTTTCCCATTTCATTTTCTCTCAAAATTCCCTCAGCCAAACACATTTCCACAACAAGTTTTCCTTTGATTTTCACACCTAAAGTTGAGATTTCAATTCCTAAATGATTCCTAATCATTTCTACATCAAATCCTCATCATTTGCTTAATGAATTTTCAAGGATTTTGGCTCTAAACAGGGAGATATCCACATTTAGAGGTATGAACATCCTTCTCCTCTAAATACTCAGTTCTTTACTGAAATTCCCAAGTTCTCAATCCTTAAATTGAGTTTTATTAAAGGTTTTAATGTTGTGATCTTGATTTTGGCTTAAAATGCAAGATTTAGATTTAATTTTGAAGAAATTCGTAATAGATGATTGGGCTCTGTTTTGAGATGTCTTTTTGATGTATTTTGGATGTTTAAAAGATGTGAAATAGAGGTTTAATCAATGCAATCCCGAATAGGTTGATTTTCCTAAGTTTTTACTTGTGAAAATGGTGGTTTTTGGGGTGATTTTGGTGTTCTGTTAATGCTGGAGGTATAAGGACGAGTTTGGGTTCATTTTGGATGTTAATTGATGTTTAAAAATGGTTAGAAGTGACGGATCTTGGCTGGGTTAAGTTTTGGAAGAGTTTGGAGGTGTTTTCGGTTGTGTTTGGTAGCCGAAATGTTGGATTTTTGTAGAGCGGCGAGTTTAGGTGTGTTGCTGGTGATTTTAATGCATGATGATGCATTAATCCTCTGTTGTTATGTGTTTAAAACAGGGGAGAATGATCCGGAGGCAATATAGGTGGTGTTGGAGGCTTCGGATGCTTGGAAGGCTTGTCGGCTAGCATAGTTTGTGTATCGGTGAGTGAAGTTTGATTTTCAGCTTTGAAACCAATGTTTGAAGGTTATGGGAGCTTAGTTTAAGTCTAAACAACTTAGCTAAGCTCAAGAGTAAGTTTTCAGAGAAACTCTATTTTTGATGAACCATGAGATGGTTGGTTGCGATGTGTTTAATTTGCATGTTTAAAATTCTGTTTTGAAAGCATATTTTAGCATGTTTAATGCTGGTTTTATAAGCCATGTGTTGAAGGATGCTCAAGGTAAGAGATCCTTGATTTGGACATTGATAAATGTGGTTTGATGCATAATGATGCATGACTATTTAATGGCTTTGTTTAATGCTTAAAAACAGTGAATTGATGATGGTAAATGATGTATATTGGCAAGTGATGTGTTGGTTTAAAAGTACTTGAATCGGATATAGTTAGCCGGCTATAGGATTGGGTGCACCGTGAATTGAGTCGCCTTGGATGTCGAGGGGTTGTGATCGTACCGTAAACTCCATCCAAGTACCCTAGCGATTGAGGAAATTAGTGTCACCACGATGGAGGATGGCTCTCGTGGGTGGGCTTTGTTAAGTGCCACCACGATGGAGGATGGCTCTCGTGGGTGGGCTTTGTTAAGTGCCACCACGATGGAGGATGGCTCTCGTGGGTGGACCTTGTTAAGCGTCGCAACGGTGGAGGGTTGCTCCCGTGTGTGAGCTTGGTTAAATTGATTACAATGGTTGAGGTAGCTCCCATGTGTATGCCTTGTGGTGTGTCCCGGCTCTCGCTAGTGAGTTATACAACTTCCGATGAGTGATGTTTAGGGGTTGTGATTGTACCGTTAAACTCCATCACGGGTGTTGAGGGGTTGAGATTGTACCGGTAAACTTCACCTTATGTTGTTCGGTAGTGTGTATGAAGCGTGTGGGACAACGCTTGTAATCCGCGTATCCGATTGTGTCTTGTGTTGTGATGGGTTGTGAATTATCACTTGAAAGCTAATATAATGTGTTTGAATGTAATGAAGCAAGAGTTGCATGGAAATGATGCAAGGTGCATGGGTAATATGTAAATGATGCAAGAATGCATGTGACACTTGTTAAGGCTTGACCATAAGTGTGTTTGTTATTGTTATTGTGAATGGGTAATATGTAAATTGATGGTTTTGCAAGAATGTGCTTTGAAGTGAGTTATTTAGCTTTTCTAAGCTAAGGGTTGGTTTTCATGATTGAGCAATGCATGATTTAAAGCATGTTGTTTAAAAAGGGGTTTTCAAACAATGCTTTGGTTTATCGAAATGTATTTACTTTTTAAAGAGGTTTTATGTTTTGCTGCATTGATGGTGTTTTTGTTTTGAGCATCCCTCACTAAGCATTATGTGCTTACGCTCCTTTGTGTCCATCAATACAGATAATTGAAGTTGGGGCAGCAAGAAGCAAGGGATTCAAGGTGAGCTCCACTTGAGAAGCATGTCTCGGTTAATAGCTATAGATAATAAAGGCAATGGGGGGAGTGTCTTTTATATCGATGTGTAATGAGTTTGAGTATGTTGACCATATTGATTCGTGGTTTGAATCTTGTTGTTATCGCTTTGCAACATTTGAATCTTCTTTTTCATGTGTTGTTACTTTATGCTTCTTGTTTTAAAAGCATGAACAAGTGTTGGATGTGTTGAAAGAGTTGGTGCACCTAAGGTTGTTTTGTATCTAGATTTTGATGCAATCTGATAGTCTCGTTGCTTGGCATGTTGTTGATTTGTTGTGGAATGGTTTAACGTAAAGTTGTTGGTGTTCGGATGTGTAAAAACAGGCTTTTCTGTTGTTTCTGGGCAGGGTGTTTCGAAACACCCTTGCATGTTTTGAAACAGGGGCATGTTTTGGCCTGGGCGTTTCGAAACGGGTAGAGGTGTTTCGAAACACTTTGGCTACTGCCAATCCCCGTTTCTGAACGGTCAATTCCCGTTTCGAAACACTTGACCGTTGGGCACTGTTTTGAATGGTTTTGAGGTTTGCAAGCTTTACGTTTAGTCCTGATTTTTGTATGTGCAATTGCTTAAGTTCGAGATGTCCGTTTAAGCTGAAATTAGATAGAGAAGCTTACAACCTAACTAATTTCATAATGGTATCTTAAAAATTAGCAAAGTCCTTTTAATTTCCAGAATTTACAATTTGGCCCCTAAATTCGTATGTTGTGCAATTGAGTCCCTTATTATTTTCCGATTGCTGTGATTTTTGAGTATGCTTATCTCAAGAGTATGCCTAGGATTAATGTGCATCTAGACAAGTTTAGAAAGAAAAAAAGGGTCGTTAATCAAGGTTGACTTTTGGGTTGACTTTGGTTTTCCCCGTGTAATCTTCGTAGTTCGGGTCAACCGTCTAGGTCGGGCTAAGGGGGTTACAAAAAACCACCATTCTAGCAAGCAAAACTTAGGAAAACAAACCTATTCGGGATTTGATTGATAAAAATAATTTGTAACATCAATTAACATCCAAAATACATTAGAAAACAACCTCAAAACAGAGCCTAACCAAGATCCACGAAAATCCTCAAGATCTCTTCCAAAATCTTGAGTTTTAAGACAATTTCTTGTTTCCAACATTAAAACCATTCATAAAACTTTAATAAAGGATTGACAACTTGGGAATTTCAGTAAAGAACTGAGTATTTAGAGGAGAAGAACAAGCTTACCTCTAAATGATGATTTCTTCTTGATTTGGGCAAGTTTCCATGAAAATTCAATGTAGAAAACAAATAGATTTGATGAAAGATTGATTAGGAATCAATGAGTGATGGAATTCTCATCAAATGAAGTGGAAATCAAAGTAAATTAGCTGGAGAAAATGTGTTTGGTTGAAAGGAATTTGAGAGAAAATGAAGAGAGGGAAAATTTGTGAAAAGTAGTTATGAATAGTCAAAGTTAGTTTCTCATTTAATTAACCCACATTTCCTTTAATTAAAATATTAATAAAATTACCCAAATTAAGGAAAAATCTGATGAAAAAAATTTGGTAAAATTATCTCCTTAAAGATTCAAAGTTTCAATCCTTTACAAAACACTCACTATTTCACTTTTGCAAAAACTACGATTTGGTCACTACGCCGAAATATAGTATTTCCAAACTTCATTTTGTAAAATTGATTTCACCATTCTCTTTTATATATTAAATGATAAATTTTAGATATATTTCTATATTTTTAAAGTATCCTGAACTAGGTGTTCCCTAAAACTCCCTTTTAGATTCGAACCGTTTTCCAGACCGATCTTGTTCAAACCCTAAACTTCTAAGACCAAATTTGTGGTGTTACACAAAACCTCAACTTGTCAAATATTTTCTAAGTGTTTATCAAGCCAAAACAGTGATTTTTGAGTCACCGTTTCGGAACAGTTTAAAACTGTTAACCTATGTTTCGAAACGTGTTTCGAAACGGATGAAGAACATCGGAACGGTTTGAACCGTTTCGATACGGCCGTATCAAAACAAACTCAAACGTTTCGAAACGGAATTCAAACTTGGTTTTAAAATATGACCATTGAAGTATTATAACTGAATTTAAAAATATCGTTAAGGCGTATCGAAACGCTCCTAAGCCGTTTCGATACATGCTTTGACAGTAGCAAAATGTTTCGAAATGATTTTCGAAACAGGCTCTTAGCGTATCGAAACGGTCGTGCCCGTTTCGGTACGGTCTATTTATTACACCCCCAACGGCTCTTTCTATTTTGGTCTGTTTCGAAACAGGGTCGGACGTTTCGAAACGGGTAGTTGCAGACTGCATTTATGGAGGAAAGATAACATCCCAACGGCTATATTGATGAATGCAACAACCCCAACGGATAGAATTCAATGAGAAAGTATAAAAAGGACCTCTAAAATCTCCAGCAACAACTATTGATTTTCAAAGAATTATCCAAACATTAAATCCAAGCAATTGTGCCAAAATCCCATTATTTCTTGTAAACCCCAATTGTGAACTTTGTAATTTCAATTCTTATTTGTTCAATTGGGTTGAGTGCTTGTAAAATGGCTATATTTTGTATTGAGAGATACTAGTTTTAGCCTTCATCTTCTTTGTATTTCTTGAGTGAGGATTGGGTCAAATTTTGGGTAGAAAATTTGTCCAGTATTGTAAAGGTTACCTCCTTTAGCCTAGAAAAGGGGAAGAACAATTAGTGGATTGTTGGGAAATCCTTAGTGAAGCCAAGGTAGTGGATGTAGAGTTTGATTGGAACTTGAACCACTCTAAATCCTCTTGTCTAACATTTTTAATTTTCTATTCAACCACCATAAGTTCTAAAAATCCAATTCACACCCCCTCTTGGCTTATATCGTTTCATTTATCCACTCAACAATTGGTATCAGAGCCTACCACTTTGAAGGATTAACAACCACAAGAGTTCTTAGGAAGAGTGTGATCAACCACAAAGCATTCCATGGCATCTACCTCTGGGTCAAGCATGTACGAGTCTTAATCAACTACCAAACCGCCTTTCTTCAATGGTGATAACTACCCTTTTTGGAAAAGCCAGACGCGTCTCTTCATTAAATCCAATGACTATCTTGTTTGGGATGTCATCGAAGATGGTCTCACTATTCCGATGAAGAGAGACGACGAAGGAAGATTGATGCAAAAAAGGAAGAATGGGATGAGTGAAGAAGAGAGAAAGAAGATTCAAATCAATGACAAAGCTCTTCACATGTTGTTTTGCTCTTTCGGTCTCGACATCTACTCTAAAGTTTCCTCCATCAAAAGTGCTAAGGAAGTGTGGGATACACTTGAGACTACATATAAAGGAACAAGTGATGTGAAGGAGACAAAGAATGGAATTCTCAATCTTAGCTATGAGAATTTCAAAATGGAGCTCGACGAAACCGTGTCAAAGATGTTCGATCGTTTCTCAACAATCGTCAATGGGCTAAAGGGTTTTGGAGAGATAAACCCAGAAGACAAACTAGTCCGGAAGCTACTCTACTCACTTCCCGAGTCTTGGGATGGGAAGAGAACCGCCATCATTGAGGCAAAAAATTTGAAGACACTCAAGATTGATGAGCTAATGGGTTCTCTCCTAACTCATGATATAATGAAGCAATTAAGGGAAGATGAAAGGAAGAGAGAAGAGTGGAGAAGCTTGAGGTAGATAAGAAGAAGAAAATAGGAGTGGCTCTCAAAGCTTCTCTACACGAGGAGAGCACTTTTAGTGAGGAGGAAGACCTAGAAGAATTGGCTATGATAGCCAAAAGGTTCTCATGGTTTATGAGCTTCAACCGATGAGGAAAGATTCAAAGAAAAATGGACTTCAAGACCAAAAACAAAGAAGAAGAGGGGGATCAAATCATTTGCTTTGAGTGCAAAAAACCGGGTCATATTCGTTTCGAGTGCCCTCAACTCAAGAAGAAGGGCTTTGAGAAGAAGAAGAAGAAGCTCAAAGCCAAGCTTTCTACTTGGAGTGATGAGGAGTCATATGAGGATAAGGAACATAAAGTGGCCAACCTTTGCCTCATGGCTCTTGAGGAGGATTCCTCCATGGTAACCTCTAACTCATCGTCTTTTGATTTTACATTTGATGAATTGCATGATGCTTATGATGAGTTACAAGAGGTATATGATGAGCTAGTTGAGAAGTATAAGGAGTCGGTTCTAAAAAAATAGAAAAATCATTTCGGAATTAAATGCTAAAAATGACTCACTTTCTCAAGCTAACTTAAAATTTGAGAAAAAGATCTTAGGTTTACAAGATGAACTTAAATTCTTTCAAGATGAAAATGTAGACTTAAACAATATTATTTCTCAATGCAATAGTGAACACCAAAAGGTGTTAGATGAGCTTAACAAGCTCAAGGAGTCTTTCAAAAATGTTGGTAATGTGAAAAATGAGATAGGTGAATCCTCTAGAACTAACCAACCTAAGAGAAAGACATATAACTATAAACAAAGTGGCTTCCATAAGCATAATAGAACTAAGAAAATTAGAAGTGTATGGGTTCCTAAGGAACTCGTCAAGTCTAATAATGTTGTTGCTATGTCACCTTGGATTCCTAATGGAACCAAGCTTTTGGGAGCTAACACTCGTGGACCCAAAATGATTTGGGTACCAAAAATCAAAGTTTAACTCTTTGTTTGTAGGGGGAGCATTGCTACAAGGCCAAATCACAAAGTCAAAACTCATGGTACCTTGATAGTGGATGCTCGAGGCACATGACCAGAGACAAGAGTCGATTCATGGACTTAAAGCCAAAAAGTGGAGGAGTAGTGACATTTGGTGACAACTCCAAAGGCCACATTAAAGGTATTGGATCCATAGGTAATCACTCTACTATTCTCATTGAAAATGTTTTATATGTCGATGGTCTAAACACAATTTATTGAGTATTAGTCAATTGTGTGATAAAGGATTTAATGTCTTATTTGATAAAAATGGATGCAAAACTGTTGACATTAAATCGAATAATATAATGCTCATTGGTCATTGCATAGGTAATATATACATGGTGCATTTAGATGACATTCATACATCCCATGCATGTTTTGTTGCACAAAATGAAAATGATGTATGGCTATGGCTTAGGAAACTAAGACATGCTAGCATTAGTGTTTTAGAAAAATTAGTTTCCCTAAATCTAGTTAGAGGTTTTCCCAAAATTAAGTTCTCAAATGACAAATTTTGTGATGCATGCTCTAAGGGTAAACAACATAGATCATCCTTTAAATCCATTAATGATGTTTCTACAAGTAGGTGTTTACAACTAATTCACATGGATTTATTTGGGCCTATTAGAACTATGAGCTTGGGTGGTAAATCGTATGCATTTGTACTTGTTGATGACTATTCTAGATTTACTTGTGTTTTATTTTTAGGGTAATCTTCACTGATGGTCACTTTTGTTTTGGGTTTGTTTTATTATGGTCACCCGAATTCAAAAAAGATTATTCTGGCCACTTACGTTCGAAACCGTTTTTGTTTTAGTCACTAGACCGTTAACCTCCGTTAGTTAAAAATAATAATTTCTAATTTGATCCCCAAACTTTCAAAACTTCATTTTTCACCATCTTCCCCAAAACTCAGTGAACTTCCCACTGCAGGGGAGAACTGCAAAAATCATTGATTGATTTCTTGATCATTTGAACTACAAAAATGAAATGTCTACATGTTTTACATTCACAAACTCTCTGTTTTTGTAGGCCCCAAAGAAAGACAAAACCCCTCCTCCATCATCCAAGCCTGCAAATTCTGGAGGTGGCAAGCAGAAGAAGAAGGTCGATTCCTTTTATGCTACCACCAAACAACTTGGTTTGATTTTATAATTATGCACTTTTAGTTTTAGAGATTGATGTGATCTGGGTTTCTTTTTAACAGAAGTGGAGCAAGGGAAAGAAAAAGGAGAAGGTGAACAACATGGTGTTGTTCGACCAAGCTACTTATGACAAGCTTCTCGCCGAAGCTCCTAAATACAAGCTCATCACTCCCTCTATTCTCTCCGATCGTTTGAGGGTACATTACATCTCTATGTTTATCATTTTTATGTAATTCTTTCCGTTCAGTGGTTATGTCAGGTCTTTTTAGTGTTGAATCAGGGGAATTTGGGTTTTTGGATAATGGGATTTTTCAGGGATTTTGCCAGTTTTTTATTTATTATAGCGCCTAATATAGCTTACAAAAGTTTAATGTTATCATAATGGCTGCTAAAACCACTAAATGTCAATCTAGAGTGCCTTTGGGATCAACACTTGTTGTCCGATTAATATTACTAGAGAATTCATATTGTCCCTTTCTCTAATTAAGGTTTTCGACATACACTTCATTCATTGTGCTAGTGTTAGACGTTCATTACTCGGGTTACAGTTCTTTTCTTATATTTGGTTGCTTCTAAATGCATTTATGAATTCTATTACATGAACCTGCATTTGGCCATGTAAGTCAAGTATTGTTTTGTTTGAGCCTTTTGGATTTGGATAAAGCGATTTTCAGGTATTTATCCAGGTTTTTTTATTATATCTTAATGAAAGCTAAAATACCATTGAAGTTTCAATGTAAAGTACCTTTGGGATGAACTCTTGTTGTTTGATTAATATGACGGTGAAGCATTTTTTCTTTCGAAATGATTGTTTCCTTAATTAAGGTTTTCAACATGCAATTGTGCCATTGGTTGTTGTTCGGGTTATCATTCTTTTTATACACGTGTGCTTCTTGATGCATGTGTGAATTCATATTACATGAATTTGCATTTGGCTATTTGAGTCTATTGTTTTGTCGTGCTATAGAGTTAGATGTTGGTCGTCATTCAGGTTACTGTTCTTTTATATGCTTCTTGGTGCATGTGTGAATTCATATTACATGAATTTGCATTTGGTTGTTTGAGTCTATTGTTTTGTCGTGCTATAGAGTTAGAAGATGGTGAAAAATGAAGTTTTGAAAGTTTTGGGGTCAAATTAGAAATTATTATTTTTAACTAACGGAGGATAACGGTCAAGTGACTAAAACAGAAACGGTTTCGAACGTAAGTGGCCAGAATGATCTTTTTTGAATTCGGGTGACCATAATAAAACAAACCCAAAACAAAAGTGACCATCAGTGAAGATTGCCCTTATTTTTAAGTACTAAAGATGAGGCTTTAGAAAAATTCATCATGTTTTCAAAACTAACTCAAAATAATCTTGAACTTAAGATTTCTCATATTAGAAGTGATCATGGAATCGAATTTCAAAATCTAAGTTTTGAAGAGTTTTTAAATGAAAATGGTATTAGCCACAATTTTTCGGCTCCTCGAACTCCTCAACAAAATAGGGTAGTTGAGAGGAAAAATATGACTTTATAAGAAATGGCTAGAACCATGCGTTGTGAAAATAATTTACCTAGATATTTTTGGGCAGAAGCCACAAACACCGCTTGCTACATTGTAAATCGAGTAATGATTAGGCCACTTTTAAAGAAAACACCATATGAGATTTTAAAAATCTAAAAAGCCTAACATTAGCTATTTTCATCCATTTGGTTGCAAGTGTTTTGTTTTAAATAACGGAAAAGCCAACTTAGGTAAATTTGATGCTAAAATTGATGAAGCTATTTTCTTAGGGTATTCTTTAACCTCTAAAGCATATCATGTATTTAATAAGAGAACTTTAGTAGTAGAAGAGTCTATTCATGTTATATTCGATGATAACCTCCTTCCGAAAAAGGAATCTTGTGATGATGATGATGTAGGAATCCTTGATGCCTTTGATGGAGGACAAACTTCAAAGGAGGATGAGATTCCAACTAAAGATGAGGATGCACAAGATCCACCTCTTGAAGCCTTGAAGGACTTGGCTCTTGAGGAAAAGGAAGTGAGCTATCCAAGGGAGTACAACTATGTCAAAGGTGATGAAATCTTGAGTGATCCATCCAAGGGGTAACTACTAGATCTTCTCTTAAACTCATGAATCATGTTGCTTTTATCTCATGCATAGAGCCTAAGAACATTAAAGAAGCATTAAAAGATGATTTTTGGATTATGGCTATGCAAGAAGAATTAAATCAATTTGAGAGAAGTAATGTATGAACATTAGTTGAAAGGCCAAGTAATCAATCTACTATAGGAACTAAATGGGTATTTAGGAATAAACTAGATGAGAGTGGTAAAATTGTGAGAAACACAGTTAGATTAGTTGCTCAAGGTTACACTCAAGAAGAGGGAATTGATTTTGATGAAATCTATGCACTCGTAGCTAGAATGGAAGCTATTAGGATGTTGCTTGCATATGCATGTTATTATGATTTCAAGCTTTTTCAAATGGATGTTAAAAGCGCAGTTTGAAATGGTTTTAAAAAATAAGGAAGTGTATGTGGAACAACCACCGGGTTTTGAAGATTCAAAATTTCCAAATCATGTTTTCAAACTAACTAAAGCACTTTATGGTTTAAAACAAGCTCCTAGAGCTTGGTATGAAAGACTTTCAAACTTTTTTATTGAAAAAGGTAAGGTGGACACTACACTTTTCATAAAAAGGTATAAAAATGACATCTTAGTAGTACAAATATATGTTGATAATATTATTTTTGGATCTACTAATGAGTGTCATTGCAAGGAGTTTACTAAGTTAATGCAAGGTGAATTCGAGATGAGCATGATGGGGGGCTCTCATTCTTTTTGGGACTCCAAATAAAGCAAAGGAAGGATGGCACCTTCATCAATCAAGCAAAGTACATCAAGGATATGCTCAAGAAGTTTGGCTTGGAGAATGCAAAGCCTCAAGCCACACCAATGATCTCATCTACAAAGCTTGACAAAGATGAAGGAGGTAAGTGTGTTGACTCTAAGCTTTATCGCTCTATGATTGGATCTTTGCTTTACCTTACCGCAAGTAGATCATATATATATTGTTTAGTGTTTGCTTGTGTGCTAGGTTTCAAGCTAGTCCTAGAGAGTCTCGCCTTATAGCCGTTAAGAGAATCTTTAGGTACCTTAGAGATACTCCTTGTCTAGGTCTTTGGTACCCTAGACACTCAACCTTCAACCTTCATGCTTATTCAGATGCGGATTATGGGGTGTAAAATCGATAGGAGAAAACTCAGATGAAAAAAAGTTGTTTGGCTGAAAGGATTTTGAGAGAAAATATGAGAGAATGAAAGTTACGTCAAATTCTCATTTTTATGAAATAACCAACTTATTAACTTATTCATCTTATATTTCCTTAATTAAAACACATTTTAAAATAAACCTAAATAAGGAAAAACTCATATTTAACCAATTGGTCACTAGTTCAAAATGTCACATTTTCAAAACTCGTTTTCCAAAATTAATTTCACCAAAGCCTTTTATATATTTAAAAAAGATTTTAGATAATTTTCCATATTTTATCACCTTCCAAAATATATTTCCCTGAACTCATCCCAAAACTTACCTGAATCTCTAATCTCGGTCCAATGGACCCTAAAACCATCCCAAAATCCTCTAGGCCCAAAAACTTGGGCGTTGCAAACTACCATCCCAAGGTAGGTGCTACCAACTTCAAAACACGTCTATGTCCTCTTAATCCTTTTTCCATTGAAGAAGTTGTTTATCTTGAAGCTCATAAACCTTTTTTCGGTAGCAACGGTATTAAGAAGGTAAGAAAGTTCATAATAAACATTTTTTGTACTTTTATGCAACTTAATTCCATGCAATGTTTTAGTTATTTCATATTCATTTACTTAGGTGCCGGAGTATACTCATCATAGAAGTTCCAAGTATAGTAAGCTAAAGTAGGAGGAGATAGTGTGGAGAGTTTAGATAAAATTGTTGGCACGACATTTGTGTCACTTGAAGAGGCATGGGAATTTTATAAGGAATGCGCAAATGAAAATGGATTTAGTGCACGTTGTTCTACAAGTTTGGCTATAAATGGAAATAAATACCAACAACAGTTTTGTTGTTCAGTAGAAGGGCAAAGGAAATCAAAAGTAGATGAGGTGAAGCATTCAGGCCCTCCACGTCCACTAAAAAGAACCGGTTGCAAGGCTAGAGTAGTGGTTCATGCAGAATATCTGGATAGTTGGGTAATAACATTGTCTGATAACGAACATAACCATGAACTTTTTCCACTACCCATGGCACCCTTCCTTCGTTCACATCGATCTGTGATGGAGGCCAATATTGTAGAGGCTTCAGCATTGCAAAATGTTAGTGCCGGAACATCAGAAATTATGAAATTCTTCATGCAACAGTGTGGTGGTTATTAAAATGCTAGTTTTGCTTAGAAAGACCTAAACAATGCCCTCCACAACATAAAAGACAATAAAGTTATTCATGGTGTAACGCCCCAGTTTTGTGCTTAGATGTTTTGGCGAGTCGGGTTGGTCGACTGATAAAAGATGGTTTATGGAGATCGAGGTTCGGGATAGGATAAATGTAACACCCTAAACCGGACCTAGGATGATTTCAATTAAGCCATTTCCTATTTGATGACATGTGCCATTAAGATTAAGAGGAATTCGAATATGTGACATGGATAATTAATTTAGTAAGGTGAAATTAATCTTTTAATCTAGGGAGACTAGGATTAAATTGTAATAAAATGAAGTGAGGTAGCTCAATTGATAAGTAATTGATACTTAATAAATTAAATTAAAAGTTTGGACTTAAATTGAAGTAAAAAGAAAGTGATTGACACAATTAAGACGACTTAAATAAAAACAAGGCAAAGTTTGGTGTTTGCATGCTAAACTTTTAAGAGATGATAAGTGGTAATTGAGGTGGCAATTCTCCACCAATGGGATTCATAATAATGAGATTTCAACCTTATCATCTTCTCTTAGAGGAAAGAGAAAGTGTGGTTCATCTTCACTTAGTCTCTATAGCTGATTTTTACAAGATAGCTTAGAGAGCTCACTTTTGTTCCTTTGTTTCATGAGATTAGTGAGTCTAAATCCTTAGGAAATAGAGAAATTTGAGTGAAAGCTAAGAGTTTGGGGAAGCTGTCACCATTCTCTTCTCTTAGCCGAAAATAGAGAGAGCTTGAGTTTGGGACTGTTTTGGCTCAAGTTTTGGGGAGTTTTTGCATAGTCTTTGTTAAAAAGGTAATGTATGATTATCCTCTTTTAATAATGCATGATATATGTTGATTTTGGGTTGAATGTGCTGCCAAATTGTTAGAACATAAACATACATGTTGAGATTATGATAGTGAAAATTTAGAAGTGTAAAATGTGT
The DNA here is from genome assembly GCA_958450335.1 of Hibiscus tridactylites. Classification (NCBI taxonomy): domain Eukaryota; kingdom Viridiplantae; phylum Streptophyta; class Magnoliopsida; order Malvales; family Malvaceae; genus Hibiscus; species Hibiscus tridactylites. Next base: position 70,233,056 of record OY288277.1, read on the forward strand.
CAATGGATAATTAATGTGTAAGCATGTAAATGGCTGCTGTAAAATGGATTAAATGATGCTAATTATGTGTGTAAGATGCTGAAAAATTCATAAGTATATGTTTGGGACCAAATTGAATTAGCAATGTGTGATTGAGCATTAAACCGAAACTGTTTTGGCTATACTAGAGTTGTGAGCTGAAGTGGATAGGTGAAACTTGGTAATTGGTTATGTCATTAAGTGTATATTAAGTTAAGACACTAATTATAAATGTGGTGTGATGTTTATATACATTTGTAGGTGAATTGGTCCCTAAGAAAATTAGTGAATTAAGCTAGAACATGCTGTCCAGAATTTTCAGTTCTGGAACAGCCACTTTAAATGGCTACCGAGACTAATGTGGTTGGTAATTTGAGCTGACAATTTGTATGATTAAACTTTCACATGTCTAGAAGACTTGGGAAAAAACGAAACTCAATTTGGAGTTATAGAGAAAAATATGGAAATAGATCAATTCAATAGGTCAAGGCTGTCCGAAAATGAAAGTAGGGCTGTCTTTAGTTAAAAAAATGTATTAAATGGTAAGATAATAAAATGTAAAACCATTATGGTTAAATAGAGGGTCTCATTAGCTTTTCAACGGTATAAGATAATTGAAAAACCGACTTACAGATTAAAAGATATGTAAATTTTAGTAAAGGGTTGATAAATTACCTGTTACGGGACAGTTTTGGATTTTGCATTTGTATGGCATATAGATGCATAAATGGATTGATTGTATGCATTCTAATTAATGGCTATGTGTGTGTAAATTGTTAGAGGACGTGAAAGTGGATGATTTCGAGGAAGAAAGGCTGCTAGAGCAATAAAAAAGAAAGAGCAAAGGAGTGGTCATCCACAACCCTTAGTGGGACAGCTTGGAGTATTGTGAGTGTAGCCTCCCTTAGGGTTAGGACATAGGTCCTAACCAGCCTTGAATTGAATATTTGTCATGTAAATGGACTAAAATCATATTTGGTAATAAGGGAAGAAGGATAATTTTGGTTGATAACTTGTGTGATGCCATGAATTGATTGCTAGAATTCTAGGACTAGACTAGTTCATGTGCATGGCTTGGTAATGCCGAGGTAAGTTTTGGCACGCTGCTGCGGAGTGCCAGGTATGTGAATCATGCATGTGATATGTATGTGATAATATAAATGGCCTTGTTTGATAGCATGTTATGAATGCTTGACCTTGTGACATGAAACATGGCTAGTATGAATTGAAAGCCTAACAAACGAATTCGATTGCTAATGAAAAATAAATGAGGCCTTGGTTGATAGTTGGTCATAGGTAGTAAGGCATGCCTAGAGTCTGAGCTCGTCTTGTTAGTACTTCGTGTACTTTTGCCCAATACTTCGGTAGTTTGTTCAGTACTTCGTGTACTTTTGGATGGTGTTTTGTGCACCTTAGTTAGATACCTTGGGTATCTTTTGTTAGTACCTTTGTGGTACTTTTGTTAAGTACTTAGTGTACCTTTTGTTGACTTGTTTACCTAGTCTAACTAGCACCGAGGCTATAAATGGTAAATAATGGTTAATATGAACCTAATGCAACAAAAGCATTTGTGTATGCAATTGGTTAATAAGAATTGCATTTGATATGATATAGCTTAAAGAGCATTGGAAATTAAAAGTTACTATGATAGTATTTGTTTGATAAGTTGCTAAGGAAGCATTCGATTACGATATGGCTATTAAGAGTTTTAGTATTTGAAAATTGTTATGATAACATTTGATCTTAGCATGGCTCAATGAATACATTAATATGGAAATTGGTTAAATGAACTATGCATTCGAAATGTACTAGTTAGTGCATAAACATATGTGCTTTTGTTTTAGTTATGCATGCTTGTGTGATATATGATAGTTTGAATTAAGCTTGAATTGGATTGATTATCATGCTTTAAGAGTAATATGTATGAATGAATATACATTCAATTAATTTGGTTGCCATGACTTAGATGTAAAAATATATACTTGAATTAAGCATGCTGATTGAATTATTGGCTAATTGAGGTTAATTGATCCATGCCATTCGGCTAAGTAGTATTTTGGTGTATGTATGAAACTAATTGGTTAGCTCTAGGTGCTACCTCACTAAGTACACTATGTACTTATCACTCGCTTTGCCTTCTTCCCAAAATTTCAGGTATCTAGGATTTTAAGCCATCTCAAGGTTGATCTAGCTAGCTTCGCACAAGCAAGGAACAATGTATGATGTTTCGATTTTGTTTGCACCTCCTAAGGGTGGCATAGATGCACATATACTAGTATGCGGTTTGGCATTTTGGAACGTTTTGTATAAGTTGGTTAACTTTGGTTTGTTGTTAAGATTAGCTAAGCCATGGCAAGTAAACTTAATTATCCAATGGTTTGTTTAATCTCTAAGCGTTAACATATGATAACCTTGGTTATGCTTAGATAGATCTTGTATGATTTGGATTAACTTAGTTAGAAATGATTGCTTAAATGCATGGGATTAAATGGTTAAGATTTGGATATAAATATAGTAAGCCAAAAGGTTATGTATGCATGTTTTGGTTTGGTATATGAAAATAATGTCATAACTGACCTTAGACTAGATAATGTCTAGACATGGATTTAGTTTCTTAGTGGCTTTCAAATGAAATGTGATTAGAATGGTAATTCGATTTGACGTATAAGTCACATGAATAAAAATCGTGCTATATAATTGGTTTGGCAAGTTAGTACTTAGTACTATTAGGAACCCTAAAGGTTAGTGACCTGAATGGAATAATGAATAAGTTTAACCTTGCAAGTTCGAAATATGCATTAAGTATAAGTAGTCTAAACATGTAATAATTAAATAAGTTAATATGAACAAGTTGAAATAGGTAATCTTAGTAGTTAAATTTATAATATGCAAATGAAAGGTGTCCTTGTAAATTAATATAAGCTATTAGGTATGTCAAATGATTCAACTGGATTAGAGGGGATATAAAAAAAGTTTTAAATTTCCTTGAAATTTTGACCTATTCGGTTCAGCTTAGTTTGGTAACACTCTCTGCTCCTAAACCGGGAAAGGGGTGTTACATTAAGTGGTATCAGAGCTTTAGGTATGGGTTCTAGGACTACTTGAATGTGCATGCATCACATAGAATTGAACTATGCCACCTAGGAGTTGTATACCATACGTGCTTGTGTTCTTGCTTATTTGAACCTTTTCCTTGTTTTACCCATTTGTAGAATGCCTGAAACACCAAAAGGTCGGGACAATGATGGTCTTGTGGGCTCCTTTAACAAAGGGGACGATGTGAGGATGGAATCAAATCCTCCACAAGAACAAGATCAACCTCCCGTAAAAGCTGCCCCTGAGCTGGAAGCCTCTGCTATCCAAAATGTTCAAAGGGAATGTCTCCTGAGCATGAAGGAGATGTTTGATCAGTTAGTGTCTAATCTTAGACAAGATCGCCCTGTTGCTCCTGCTGTTGTTGCACCAAGTCGGGCTCCTATTGAAAAACTTGCTCAGCATCGAGCCTGTACGTTTGCTGGTGTTAGTGAGGAGAAGCCGGAAGAAGCTGAAAATTGGCTTGAGCGTACCACTCTGATTCTAACCAAACAATTGCATTGCACGGATGAGCACAAGCTTGAATGTGCTATCTCGCTTCTAGCCGACGAGGCCTTGAGTTGGTGGGAGACTACGACCTTGACTGCTCCTACTGACTCAGTTACTTGGAGTTTCTTCGTGGAAGAGTTTAAGAAGAAGTACATAAGTGAGCAGTATCTAGCTGAACGACGAAGACTATTCTTGTATCTTAAGCAGGCTAATAGGCCTATAGAGCAGTATGTGGCTGATTTTTGCAAGTACTGCAAATATGGTGCAGAGTACATCAAGACTAAGAAGCAGAAGTGCCAAATGTTCATCGATGGCTTAAATGATGAAATGAGCCCTATGTTCACAGCTTTAGGAATCACCGACTTCCAAACTCTTGTCAATCGGGCTATTGCAACTGAAGCTAAGATTAAAGCTTCAGAGAAGAGGAAGGGTGGAAATGGAAATGACAAGAAGCATAAACGGGAGGATAAGTATGATTGGAAGTCAAAGAAAGCCAAGAACCAGAAGGAAGGCTCCTCGACCTACCATATTGAATCCAAGAGTCGTTATGTACCGAGACCTCAGTCGGTAAATAGACCTTCAGCCCCGGTTACCTCTGTTCATAGCATGAGAAATTCTGGAAACACTTCTGCTTGCCAATTTTGTCAGAAGTTTCATACGGGTCCTTGTCGTCTTCAGATGAAGTTATGTTATGCATGTTGTGGGGCAGATCATTTTATTAAGGATTGCCCCCAGAATCCTAACAAGGCTACAACTCAGTCTCGTACCAATTTGAGTCCGGTGTCTCAGAACAGAAACAAGGGTCTGAGGCAAGCACAGTCTGGGAATCAAGGCAGAGGGAAAGGCCATCAATCTATTGCCACTCATCAGGAATCACGAACTCCTGCCCGAGTTTATCACATTCGTGGTAGAGAAGAGGAGGAATCACTTGACGTGATTGCAGGTATTATCGATTTGAACTTAAATCCTCCATATGCTCTTATTGACTCGGGATCCACTCATTCTTTTATCTGTTAAAAATTGCTTGCTAAGTTGAATATGAAGTCTGAATCTGTTGCATCTAGCCTTATAGTCTCAAATCTGATAGGAGGAAATAAGCTGATTAATCTTCTTGTTAAAGACTATCCTAATACTATTCGAGGCATTCCATTTCCCATCGACCTTTATGTCTTGCCAACATGTGAATTTGATCTAATCTTGGGATTAGATTGGTTGGGAAAGCATCAAGCTTGGATAGACTGTCAGAATTGTAGACTTTATCTCCGAGGTTTAGGAAAGGAATCTATCCTGTTAATTGATAAGAAGCCTACCTCGATTTTTTTCGCTATGGTGTTGCAAGATGACTATGATTTCGGCTTGCCATCGATGCCAGTGGTGTCAGAATTTACCGATGTCTTTCCAGAAGAACTTCCTGGACTCCCTCCAATTCGGGAAGTAGAATTCGGAATTGACATTCATCCTGGAACTAATCCAGTGTCAATTACACCATATCGAATGGCCCCTATTGAGTTGAAAGAATTAAAGAAGCAAATTGAAGAGTTGCAAGACAAGGGTTTTATCCGACCGAGCACTTCTCCTTGGGGTGCTCCGGTTTTGTTCCTAAAGAAGAAAGATGGTTCGATGCGGCTGTGTATCAACTATCGAAGGCTGAATCAGATAACAATTAAGAATAAATATCCATTATCGAGAATTGAAGATCTGTTTGATCAACTTCGTGGTATAGTTGTATTCTCTAAAATTGATTTAAGAGCGGGTTACTATCAAATGAGAGTAAAGGAGGAGGATGTACCCAAAACGGCTTTCCGAACTCGTTACGGTCACTTTGAGTTCCTCGTAATGCCATTCGGGCTAACCAACGACCCGGCAGCCTTTATGGACCTTATGAATCGAGTCTTCAGGTCGTTTCTTGATAAGTTTGTGGTCGTATTTATTGACGACATTCTTGTTTACTCCCGAAGCAAAGAAGAACACTTTGATCATCTTAGAATTGTATTGCAAACTCTTAGGGAGCATCAACTCTTTGCCAAATTCTCCAAATATGAATTTTGGCTTTTAGGAAGTGTCATTCCTCGATCATGTTATCTCGGTCGATGGAATCAAAGTTGATTCTAAGAAGATACAAACTGTGATTTATTGGCAACCTCCAAAGAATGTTAGTGAGGTTCGCAGTTTTCTTGGTTTAGCGGGTTATTATCGAAGATTTGTTAAAGGATTCTCTACGGTTGCTTTGTCGCTAACCAAACTCCTTAGAAAGGATCAGCCCTTTTCTTGGCCCGAAAATCAGCAACGAAGTTTTGATCAGTTGAAACAAGCTCTAACTCATGCTCCGGTACTGACCCAACCTGAATCGGGCAAAGAATTTGTAGTTTATAGTGATGCATCCCATTCGGGTCTAGGTTGTGTGTTGATGCAAGAAGAAAAGGTTATAGCATATGCATCCCGACAATTGAAGCCACATGAGCTTAATTACCCGACACATGACCTTGAGTTAGCCACAATCGTCTTTGCACTCAAGATTTGGAGACATTACTTATACGGTGAGCGGTGTCATCTATTCACGGATCACAAAAGTCTCAAATACCTTCTCACCCAAAAAGAATTAAATCTGAGACAGAGAAGGTGGATGGAGTTACTAAAGGGTTATGATCTAGTAGTTGATTACCATCCCGGGAAGGCTAATGTAGTAGCGGATGCACTGAGTAGAAAACCGACTCCTGGTAAGTCTAAAAAAATTCATAAATTCATTTAAACCTTCATTTAAATTCTTGAGAGAAAATTTTAATCTTTCTTGATTTCCAAGAAAGAGTTCGAACACTTCCTTGATAGACAAGGAAGTCAACTGAAATCTTTAATCTTGATAATAACGTGTTTAAATTGACCTCTTGTAGCTCCAACGGCTATCAATGCTCATTTTCGACTTGCAAAAGCTCGAAATTATCTATCGGAACTCCAAATTCAATCTAGTCTAATCACCAGGATCAAAGAGATTCAACAGCTTGATCCCGAACTTCAGAAAATCATCTCTAAGCTTGAGTCTAATTCTGACTTCTCGGTTAAGCCGAATGGTCTAATCTATTTCCGAGATAGAATTTGTATCCCCGATAATAAGGAATTCCAAGAGAAGATCCTCAGTGAGGCTCACCAAAGTCCCTTCTCTGTTCATCCGGGATCAGTAAAGATGTACAAGGATCTCAAGCCCTTGTACTGGTGGCCGGGAATGAAGACTGCTATCAACGATTATGTGTCTAGGTGCTTGAATTGCCAACGTGTGAAGGCTGAACATCGAGTTCCAACTGGTTTGTTACAACCAATCAAATTTCCGCACTGGAAGTGGGAACTAATCACCATGGATTTCGTATCTCGACTTCCTTGTACACCAAGAAAGAACGATGCAATTTTGGTGATAGTTGATAGATTCACCAAATCAGCCCATTTCATTCCTGTCAGAATGAGCATGAGACTGGAAGCTTTAGCTGAGTTGTATATTCGAGAAGTCATCCGTCTTCACGGTATTCCTATTTCCATTATATCAGACCGAGATCCTCGTTTCACTGCACGATTTTGGAAGTCGTTACAACAAGCTCTTGGGACCAAACTCAATCTCAGTACAGCTTTTCATCCTCAGAGTGATAGTCAATCTGAAAGAGTAATTCAAGTCTTGGAAGACATGCTTCGGGCATGTATTATCGATTTCGGAAAGAATTGGGAGAAGTCCTTGCCCCTGGTAGAGTTCGCGTACAATAATAGCTATCAAGCATCTATTCAGATGGCTCCTTTCGAAGCTCTATAGGGAGGAAATGTAGAACTCCTTTGTGCTGGTCTGAATTGGGAGAGAATAAGATTTTAGGACCTCAAATGCTCCGGGAAACTGAGGAACAGGTCCGAATTATCCATGATCGATTGAAGCAAGCCTTCGACAGGCAAAAGGCTTATGCCGACTTGAAACGGAGAGACATTCAGCACAATGTTGAAGACAAGGTCTTCCTAAAAGTTTCTCCTTGGAAGAAAGTCTTCAGATTCGGAAGAAACGGAAAGCTTAGCCCTCAATTCATTGGACCTTTTGAAATTGTCGAAAGAATTGGTCCTGTGGCTTATCGTCTTGCACTTCCTAGTGAGTTCGATAAGATCCACAACGTCTTCCATGTCTCAATGCTCAGGAAGTATAGATCTGATCCTTCTCACGTTCTGGAACCGGAAGATGTGGAATTGAATTCCGACTTGTCTTATGAAGAAGAACCAGTTCAGATTCTTGATCGGGAAGTTAGAACGCTTCGTAATAAGTCGATTCCCTTGGTAAAAGTCCTTTGGAGGAATCATAAGGTAGAAGAAGCTACTTGGGAACTCGAAGCCACTATAAAAGAGCAATACCCACATCTCTTCCCCTCAGGTAAATTCGAGGACAAATTTTTTTAAGGGGGAGAATTGTAACACCCTAAACCGGGCCTAGGATGATTTCAATTAAGCCATTTCCTATTTGATGACATGTGCCATTAAGATTAAGAGGAATTCGAATATGTGACATGGATAATTAATTTAGTAAGGTGAAATTAATCTTTTAATCTAGGGAGACTAGGATTAAATTGTAATAAAATGAAGTGAGGTAGCTCAATTGATAAGTAATTGATACTTAATAAATTAAATTAAAAGTTTGGACTTAAATTGAAGTAAAAAGAAAGTGATTGGCACAATTAAGATGACTTAAATAAAAACAAGACAAAGTTTGGTGTTTGCATGCTAAACTTTTAAGAGATGATAAGTGGGAATTGAGGTGGCAATTCTCCACCAATGGGATTCATAATAATGAGATTTCAACCTTATCATCTTCTCTTAGAGGAAAGAGAAAGTGTGTTTCATCTTCATTTAGTCTCCATAGCTGATTTTTGCAAGAAAGCTTATAGAGCTCACTTTTGTTCCTTTGTTTCATGAGATTAGTGAGTCTAAATCCTTAGGATTTAGAGAAATTTGAGTGAAAGCTAAGAGTTTGGGGAAGCTGTCACCATTCTCTTCTCTTAGCCGAAAATAGAGAGAGCTTGAGTTTGGGACTGTTTTGGCTCAAGTTTTGGGGAGTTTTTGCATAGTCTTTGTTAAGAAGGTAATGTATGATTATCCTCTTTTAATAATGCATGATATATGTTGATTTTGGGTTGAATGTGCTGCCAAATTGTTAGAACATAAACATGCATGTTGAGGTTATGATAGTGAAAATTTAGAAGTGTAAAATGTGTCAATGAATAATTAATGTGTAAGCATGTAAATGGCTGCTGTAAAATGGATTAAATGATGCTAATTATGTGTGTAAGATGCTGAAAAATTCATAAGTATATGTTTTGGACCAAATTGAAATAGCAATGTGTGATTGAGCACTAAACCGAAACTGTTTTGGCTATACTAGAGTTGTGAGCTGAAGTGGATAGGTGAAACGTGGTAATTGGTTATGTCATTAAGTGTATATTAAGTTAAGACACTAATTAGAAATGTGGTTTGATGTTTATATACATTTGTAGGTGAATTGGTCCCTAAGAAAATTAGTGAATTAAGCTAGAACATGCTGTCCAGAATTTTCAATTCTGAAACAGCCACTTTAAATGGTTACCGAGACTAATGTGGTTGGTAATTTGAGCTGAACATTTGTATGATTAAACTTTCACATGTCTAGAAGACTTGGGAAAAAACGAAACTCAATTTGGAGTTATAGAGAAATATCTGGAAATAGATCAATTCAATAGGTCAAGGCTGTCCGAAAATGAAAGAAGGGCTGTCTTTAGTTAAAACAAACTGTATAATGTGGTAAGATAATAAAATGTAAACCCATTATGGTTGAATAGAGGGTCTCATTAGCTTTCCAACGGTATAAGATAATTGAAAAACCGACTTACGGATTAAAAGATATGTAAATTTTAGTAAAGGGTCGATAAACTGCCTGTTACGGGACAGTTTTGGATTTTGCCTTTGTATGGCATATAGATGCATAAATGGATTGATTGTATGCATTCTAATTGATGGCTATGTGTGTGTAAATTGTTAGAGGACGTGAAAGTGGATGATTTCGAGGAAGAAAGGCTGCTAGAGCAATCGAAAAGAAAGAGCAAAGGAGTGGTCATCAACAACCCTTAGTGGGACAGCTTGGAGTATTGTGAGTGTAGCCTCCCTTAGGGTTAGGACATAGGTCCTAACCAGCCTTGAATTGAATATTTGTCATGTAAATGGACTAAAATCATATTTGGTAATAAGGGAAGAAGGATAATTTTGGTTGATAACTTGTGTGATGCCATGAATTGATTGCTAGAATTCTAGGACTAGACTAGTTCATGTGCATGGCTTGGTAATGCCGAGGTAAGTTTTGGCACGCTGCTGCGGAGTGCCAGGTATGTGAATCATGCATGTGATATGTATGTGATAATATAAATGACCTTGTTTGATAGCATGTTATGAATGCTTGACCTTGTGACATGAAACATGGCTAGTATGAATTGAAAGCCTAACAAATGAATTCGATTGCTAATGAAAAATAAATGAAGTCTTGGTTGATAGTTGGTCATAGGTAGTAAGGCATGCCTAGAGTCTGAGCTCGTCTTGTTAGTACTTCGTGTACTTTTGCCCAATACTTCGGTAGTTTGTACAGTACTTCGTGTACTTTTGGATGGTGTTTTGTGCACCTTAGTTAGATACCTTGGGTATCTTTTGTTAGTACCTTTGTGGTACTTTTGTTAGGTACTTAGTGTACCTTTTGTTGACTTGTTTACCTAGTCTAACTAGCACCGAGGAAATAAATGGTAAATAATGGTTAATATGAACCTAATGCATCAAAAGCATTTGTGTATGCAATTGGTTAATAAGAATTGCATTTGATATGATATAGCTTAAAGAGCATTGGAAATTAAAAGTTACTATGATAGTATTTGTTTGATAAGTTGCTAAGGAAGCATTCGATTACGATATGGCTATTAAGAGTTTTAGTATATGAAAATTGTTATGAGAACATTTGATCTTAGCATGGCTCAATGAATACATTAATATGGAAATTGGTTAAATGAACTATGCATTCGAAATGTACTAGTTAGTGCATAAACATATGTGCTTTTGTTTTAGTTATGCATGCTTGTGTGATATAGGATAGTTTGAATTAAGCTTGAATTGGATTGATTATCATGCTTTAAGAGTAATATGTATGAATGAATATACATTCAATTAATTTGGTTGCCATGACTTAGATGTAAAAATATATACTTGAATTAAGCATGCTGATTGAATTATTGGCTAATTGAGGTTAATTGATCCATGCCATTCGGCTAAGTAGTATTTTGGTGTATGTATGAAATTAATTGGTTAGCTCTAGGTGCTACCTCACTAAGTACACTATGTACTTATCACTCGCTTTGCCTTCTTCCCAAAATTTCAGGTATCTAGGATTTTAAGCCATCTCAAGGTTGATCTAGCTAGCTTCGCACAAGCAAGGAACAATGTATGATGTTTCGATTTTGTTTGCACCTCCTAAGGGTGGCATAGATGTACATATACTAGTATGCATTTTGGCATTTTGGAACGTTTTGTATAAGTTGGTTAACTTTGGTTTGTTGTTAAGATTAGCTAAGCCATGGCAAGTAAACTTAATTATCCAATGGTTTGTTTAATCTCTAAGCGTTAACATATGATAACCTTGGTTATGCTTAGATAGATCTTGTATGATTTGGATTAACTTAGTTAGAAATGATTACTTAAATGCATGTGATTAAATGGTTAAGATTTGGATATAAATATAGTAAGCCAAAAGGTTATGTATGCATGTTTTGGTTTGGTATATGAAAATAATGTCATAACTGACCTTAGACTATATAATGTCTAGACATGGATTTAGTTTCTTAGTGGCTTTCGAATGATATGTGATTAGAATGGTAATTCGATTTGACGTATAAGTCACATGAATAAAAATCGTGCTATATAATTGGTTTGGCAAGTTAGTACTTAGTACTATTAGGAACCCTAAAGGTTAGTGACCTGAATGGAATAATGAATAAGTTTAACCTTGCAAGTTCGAAATATGCATTAAGTATAAGTAGTCTAAACATGTAATAATTAAATAAGTTAATATGAACAAGATGAAATAGGTAATCGCAGTAGTTAAATTTATAATATGCAAATGAAAGGTGTCCTTGTAAATTAATATAAGCTATTAGGTATGTCAAATGATTCAACTGGATTAGAGGGGATATAAAAAAAAGTTTTAAATTTCCTTGAAATTTTGACCTATTCGGTTCAGCCTAGTTTGGTAACACTCTCTGCTCCTAAACCGGGAAAGGAGTGTTACATTAAGTGGTATCAGAGCTTTAGGTATGGGTTCTAGGACTACTTGAATGTGCATGCATCACATAGAATTGAACTATGCCACCTAGGAGTTGTATACCATACGTGCTTGTGTTCTTGCTTATTTGAACCTTTTCCTTGTTTTACCCATTTGTAGAATGCCTGAAACACCAAAAGGTCGGGACAATGATGGTCTTGTGGGCTCCTTTAACAAAGGGGACGATGTGAGGATGGAATCAAATCCTCCACAAGAACAAGATCAACCTCCCGTAAAAGCTGCCCCTGAGCTGGAAGCCTCTGCTATCCAAAATGTTCAAAGGGAATGTCTCCTGAGCATGAAGGAGATGTTTGATCAGTTAGTGTCTAATCTTAGACAAGATCGCCCTGTTGCTCCTGCTGTTGTTGCACCAAGCCGGGCTCCTATTGAAAAACTTGCTCAGCATCGAGCCTGTACGTTTGCTGGTGTTAGTGAGGAGAAGCCGGAAGAAGCTGAAAATTGGCTTGAGCGTACCACTCTGATTCTAACCAAACAATTGCATTGCACGGATGAGCACAAGCTTGAATGTGCTATCTCGCTTCTAGCCGACGAGGCCTTGAGTTGGTGGGAGACTACGACCTTGACTGCTCCTACTGACTCAGTTACTTGGAGTTTCTTCGTGGAAGAGTTTAAGAAGAAGTACATAAGTGAGCAGTATCTAGCTGAACGACGAAGACTATTCTTGTATCTTAAGCAGGCTAATAGGCCTATAGAGCAGTATGTGGCTGATTTTTGCAAGTACTGCAAATATGGTGCAGAGTACGTCAAGACTGAGAAGCAGAAGTTCCAAATGTTCATCGATGGCTTAAATGATGAAATGAGCCCTATGTTCACAGCTTTAGGAATCACCGACTTCCAAACTCTTGTCAATCGGGCTATTGCAACTGAAGCTAAGATTAAAGCTTCGGAGAAGAGGAAGGGTGGAAATGGAAATGACAAGAAGCATAAACGGGAGGATAAGTATGATTGGAAGTCAAAGAAAGCCAAGAACCAGAAGGAAGGCTCCTCGACCTACCATATTGAATCCAAGAGTCGTTATGTACCGAGACCTCAGTCGGTAAATAGACCTTCAGCCCCGGTTACCTCTGTTCATAGCATGAGAAATTCTGGAAACACTTCTGCTTGCCAATTTTGTCAGAAGTTTCATACGGGTCCTTGTCGTCTTCAGATGAAGTTATGTTATGCATGTTGTGGGGCAGATCATTTTATTAAGGATTGCCCCCAGAATCCTAACAAGGCTACAACTCAGTCTCGTACCAATTTGAGTCCGGTGTCTCAGAACAGAAACAAGGGTCTGAGGCAAGCACAGTCTGGGAATCAAGGCAGAGGGAAAGGCCATCAATCTATTGCCACTCATCAGGAATCACGAACTCCTGCCCGAGTTTATCACATTCGTGGTAGAGAAGAGGAGGAATCACTTGACGTGATTGCAGGTATTGTCGATTTGAACTTAAATCCTGCATATGCTCTTATTGACTCGGGATCCACTCATTCTTTTATCTGTTAAAAATTGCTTGCTAAGTTGAATATGAAGTCTGAATCTGTTGCATCTAGCCTTATAGTCTCAAATCTGATAGGAGGAAATAAGCTGATTAATCTTCTTGTTAAAGACTATCCTATTACTATTCGAGGCATTCCATTTCCCATCGACCTTTATGTCTTGCCAACATGTGAATTCGATCTAATCTTGGGATTAGATTGGTTGGGAAAGCATCAAGCTTGGATAGACTGTCAGAATCGTAGACTTTATCTCCGAGGTTTAGGAAAGGAATCTATCCTGTTAATTGATAAGAAGCCTACCTCGATTTTTTTCGCTATGGTGTTGCAAGATGACTATGATTTCGGCTTGCCATCGATGCCAGTGGTGTCAGAATTTACCGATGTCTTTCCAGAAGAACTTCCTGGACTCCCTCCAATTCGGGAAGTAGAATTCGGAATTGACATTCATCCTGGAACTAATCCAGTGTCAATTACACCATATCGAATGGCCCCTATTGAGTTGAAAGAATTAAAGAAGCAAATTGAAGAGTTGCAAGACAAGGGTTTTATCCGACCGAGCACTTCTCCTTGGGGTGCTCCGATTTTGTTCCTAAAGAAGAAAGATGGTTCGATGTGGCTGTGTATCAACTATCGGAGGCTGAATCAGATAACAATTAAGAATAAATATCCATTATCGAGAATTGAAGATCTGTTTGATCAACTTCGTGGTGCAGCTGTATTCTCTAAAATCGATTTAAGGTCGGGTTACTATCAAATGAGATTAAAGGAGGAGGATGTACCCAAAACGGCTTTCCGAACTCGTTACAGTCACTTTGAGTTCCTCGTAATGCCATTCGGGCTAACCAACGCCCCGGTAGCCTTTATGGACCTTATGAATCGAGTCTTCAAGCCGTTTCTTGATAAGTTTGTGGTCGTATTTATTGACGACATTCTTGTTTACTCCCGAAGCAAAGAAAAACACTCTGATCATCTTAGAATTGTATTGCAAACTCTTAGGGAGCATCAACTCTTTGCCAAATTCTCCAAATATGAATTTTGGCTTTCGGAAGTGTCATTCCTCGGTCATGTTATCTCGGTTGATGGAATCAAAGTTGATTCTAAGAAGATACAAACTGTGATTGATTGGCAACCTCCAAAGAATGTTAGTGAGGTTCGCAGTTTTCTTGGTTTAGCGGGTTATTATCGAAGATTTGTTAAAGGATTCTCTATGATTGCTTTGTCACTAACCAAACTCCTTAGAAAGGATCAGCCCTTTTCTTGGTCCGAAAATCAGCAACGAAGTTTTGATCAGTTGAAACAAGCTCTAACTCATGCTCCGGTACTGACCCAACCTGAATCGTTCAAAGAATTTGTAGTTTATAGTGATGCATCCCATTCGGGTCTAGGCTGTGTGTTGATGCAAGAAGAAAAGGTTATAGCATATGCATCCTGAAAATTGAAGCCACATGAGCTTAATTACCCGACACATGACCTTGAGTTAGCCACAATCGTCTTTGCACTCAAGATTTGGAGACATTACTTATACGGTGAGCGGTGTCATCTATTCACGGATCACAAAAGTCTCAAATACCTTCTCACCCAAAAAGAATTAAATCTGAGACAGAGAAGGTGGATGGAGTTACTAAAGGATTATGATCTAGTAGTTGATTACCATCCCGGGAAGGCTAATGTAGTAGCGGATGCACTGAGTAGAAAACCGACTCCCGATAAGTCTAAAAAAAATTCATAAATTCATTTAAACCTTCATTTAAATTCTTGAGAGAAAATTTTAATCTTTCTTGATTTCCACGAAAGAGTTCGAACACTTCCTTGATAGACAAGGAAGTCAACTAAAATCTTTAATCTTGATAATAACGTGTTTAAATTGACCTCTTGTAGCTCCAACGGCTATCAATACTCATTTTCGACTTGCAAAAGCTCGAAATTATCTATCGGAACTCCAAATTCAATCTAGTCTAATCACCAGGATCAAAGAGATTCAACAGCTTGATCCCGAACTTCAGAAAATCATCTCTAAGCTTGAGTCTAATTCTGACTTCTCGGTTAAGCTGAATGGTCTAATCTATTTCCGAGATAGAATTTGTATCCCCGATAATAAGGAATTCCAAGAGAAGATCCTCAGTGAGGCTCACCAAAGTCCCTTCTCTGTTCATCCGGGATCAGTAAAGATGTACAAGGATCTCAAGCCCTTGTACTGGTGGCCGGGAATGAAGACTGCTATCAACGATTATGTGTCTAGGTGCTTGAATTGCCAACGTGTGAAGGCTGAACATCGAGTTCCAACTGGTTTGTTACAACCAATCAAATTTCCGCACTGGAAGTGGGAACTAATCACCATGGATTTCGTATCTGGACTTCCTTGTACACCAAGAAAGAACGAAGCAATTTGGGTGATAGTTGATAGATTCACCAAATCAGCCCATTTCATTCCTGTCAGAATGAGCATGAGACTGGAAGCTTTAGCTGAGTTGTATATTCAAGAAGTCATTCGTCTTCACGGTATTCCTATTTCCATTATATCAGACTGAGATCCTCGTTTCACTACACGATTTTGGAAGTCGTTACAACAAGCTCTTGGGACCAAACTCAATCTCAGTACAGCTTTTCATCCTCAGAGTGATGGTCAATCTGAAAGAGTAATTCAAGTCTTGGAAGACATGCTTCGGGCATGTATTATCGATTTCGGAAAGAATTAAGAGAAGTCCTTGCCCCTGGTAGAGTTCGCGTACAATAATAGCTATCAAGCATCTATTCAGATGGCTCCTTTCGAAGCTCTATACGGGAGGAAATGTAGAACTCCTTTGTGCTGGTCTGAATTGGGAGAGAATAAGATTTTAGGACCTCAAATGCTCCGGGAAACTGAGGAACAAGTTCGAATTATCCATGATCGATTGAAGCAAGCCTTCGACAGGCAAAAGGCTTATGCCGACTTGAAACGGAGAGACATTCAGCACAATGTTGGAGACAAGGTCTTCCTAAAAGTTTCTCCTTGGAAGAAAGTCTTCAGATTCGGAAGAAAAGGAAAGCTTAGCCCTCGATTCATTGGACCTTTTGAAATTGTCGAAAGAATTGGTCCTATGGCTTATCGTCTTGCACTTCCTAGTGCGTTCGATAAGATCCACAACGTCTTCCATGTCTCAATGCTCAGGAAGTATAGATCCGATCCTTCTCACGTTCTGGAACCGGAAGAGGTGGAATTGAATTCCGACTTGTCTTATGAAGAAGAACTGGTTCAGATTCTTGATCGGGAAGTTAGAAGGCTTCGTAATAAGTCGATTCCCTTGGTAAAAGTCCTTTGGAGGAATCATAAGGTAGAAGAAGCTACTTGGGAACTCGAAGCCACTATAAAAGAGCAATACCCACATCTCTTCCCCTCAGGTAAATTCGAGGACGAATTTTTTTAAGGGGGGGGGAGAATTGTAACACCCTAAACCGGGCCTAGGATGATTTCAATTAAGCCATTTCCTATTTGATGACATGTGCCATTAAGATTAAGAGGAATTCGAATATGTGACATGGATAATTAATTTAGTAAGGTGAAATTAATCTTTTAATCTAGGGAGACTAGGATTAAATTGTAATAAAATAAAGTGAGGTAGCTCAATTGATAAGTAATTGATACTTAGTAAATTAAATTAAAAGTTTGGACTTAAATTGAAGTAAAAAGAAAGTGATTGGCACAATTAAGATGACTTAAATAAAAACAAGGCAAAGTTTTGTGTTTGCATGCTAAACTTTTAAGAGATGATAAGTGGGAATTGAGGTGGAAATTCTCCACCAATGGGATTCATAATAATGAGATTTCAACCTTATCATCTTCTCTTAGAGGAAAGAGAAAGTGTGTTTCATCTTCACTTAGTCTCCATAGCTGATTTTTGCAAGAAAGCTTAGAGAGCTCACTTTTGTTCCTTTGTTTCATGAGATTAGTGAGTTTAAATCCTTAGAAAATAGAGAAATTTGAGTGAAAGCTAAGAGTTTGGGGAAGCTGTCACCATTATCTTCTCTTAGCCGAAAATAGAGAGAGAGCTTGAGTTTGGGACTGTTTTGGCTCAAGTTTTGGGGAGTTTTTGCATAGTCTTTGTTAAGAAGGTAATGTATGATTATCCTCTTTTAATAATGTATGATTATCCTCTTTTAATAATGCATGATATATGTTGATTTTGGGTTGAATGTGCTGCCAAATTGTTAGAACATAAACATGCATGTTGAGGTTATGATAGTGAAAATTTAGAAGTGTAAAATGTGTCAATGGATAATTAATGTGTAAGCATGTAAATGGCTGCTGTAAAATGGATTAAATGATGCTAATTATGTGTGTAAGATGCTGAAAAATTCATAAGTATATGTTTGGGACTAAATTGAATTAGCAATGTGTGATTGAGCACTAAACCGAAACTGTTTTGGCTATACTAGAATTGTGAGCTAAAGTGGATAGGTGAAACTTGGTAATTGGTTATGTCGTTAAGTGCATATTAAGTTAAGACACTAATTAGAAATGTGGTGTGATGTTTATATACATTTGTAGGTGAATTGGTCCCTAAGAAAATTAGTGAATTAAGCTAGAACATTCTGTCCAGAATTTTCAGTTCTGGAACAGCCACTTTAAATGGCTACCGAGACTAATGAGGTTGGTAATTTAAGCTGAAAATTTGTATGATTAAACTTTCACTTGTCTAGAAGACTTAGGAAAAAACGAAACTCAATTTGGAGTTATAGAGAAAAATCTGGAAATAGATCAATTCAATAGGTCAAGGCTGTCAGAAAATGAAAGTAGGCTGTCTTTAGTTAAAAACCTGTATTAAATGGTAAGATAATAAAATGTAAACCCATTATGGTTAAATAGAGGGTCTCATTAGCTTTCCAACGGTATAAGATAATTGAAAAACTGACTTACGGATTAAAAGATATGTAAATTTTAGTAAAGGGTCGATAAACTGCCTGTTACGGGACAATTTTGGATTTTACATTTGTATGGCATATAGATGCATAAATGGATTGATTGTATGCATTCTAATTAATGGCTATGTGTGTGTAAATTGTTAGAGGACGTGAAAGTGGATGATTTCGAGGAAGAAAGGCTGCTAGAGCAATAAAAAAGAAAGAGCAAAGGAGTGGTCATCCACAACCCTTAGTGGGACAGCTTGGAGTATTGTGAGTGTAGCCTCCCTTAGGGTTAGGACCTAGGTCCTAACCAGCCTTGAATTGAATATTTGTCATGTAAATGGACTAAAATCATATTTGGTAATAAGGGAAGAAGGATAATTTTGGTTGATAACTTGTGTGATGCCATGAATTATTTGCTAGAATTCTAGGACTAGACTAGTTCATGTGCATGGCTTGGTAATGCCGAGGTAAGTTTTGGCACGCTGCTGCGGAGTGCCAGGTATGTGAATCATGCATGTGATATGTATGTGATAATATAAATGACTTTGTTTGATAGCATGTTATGAATGCTTGACCTTGTGACATGAAACATGGCTAGTATGAATTGAAAGCCTAACAAACGAGTTCGATTGCTAATGAAAAATAAATGAAGCCTTGGTTGATAGTTGGTCATAAGTAGTAAGGCATGCCTAGAGTCTGAGCTCGTCTTGTTAGTACTTCGTGTACTTTTGCCCAATACTTCGGTAGTTTGTTCAGTACTTCGTGTACTTTTGGATGGTGTTTTGTGCACCTTAGTTAGATACCTTGGATATCTTTTGTTAGTACCTTTGTGGTACTTTTGTTAGGTACTTAGTGTACCTTTTGTTGACTTGTTTACCTAGTTTAACTAGCACCGAGGCAGTAAATGGTAAATAATGGTTAATATGAACCTAATGCATCAAAAGCATTTGTGTATGCAATTGGTTAATAAGAATTGCATTTGATATGATATAGCTTAAAGAGCATTGGAAATTAAAAGTTACTATGATAGTATTTGTTTGATAAGTTGCTAAGGAAGCATTCGATTACGATATGGCTATTAAGAGTTTTAGTATATGAAAATTGTTATGATAACATTTGATCTTAGCATGGCTCAATGAATACATTAATATGGAAATTGGTTAAATGAACTATGCATTCGAAATGTACTAGTTAGTGCATAAACATATGTGCTTTTGTTTTAGTTATGCATGCTTGTGTGATATAGGATAGATTGAATTAAGCTTGAATTGGATTGATTATCATGCTTTAAGAGTAATATGTATGAATGAATATACATTCAATTAATTTGGTTGCCATGACTTAGATGTAAAAATATATACTTGAATTAAGCATGCTGATTGAATTATTGGCTAATTGAGGTTAATTGATCCATGCCATTCGGCTAAGTAGTATTTTGGTGTATGTATGAAATTAATTGGTTAGCTCTAGGTGCTACCTCACTAAGTACACTATGTACTTATCACTCGCTTTGCCTTCTTCCCAAAATTTCAGGTATCTAGGATTTTAATCCATCTCAAGGTTGATCTAGCTAGCTTGGCACAAGCAAGGAACAATGTATGATGTTTCGATTTTGTTTGCACCTCCTAAGGGTGGCATAGATGTACATATACTAGTATGCATTTTGGCATTTTGGAACGTTTTGTATAAGTTGGTTAACTTTGGTTTGTTGTTAAGATTAGCTAAGCCATGGCAAGTAAACTTAATTATCCAATGGTTTGTTTAATCTCTAAGCGTTAACATATGATAACCTTGGTTATGCTTAGATAGATCTTGTATGATTTGGATTAACTTAGTTAGAAATGATTGCTTAAATGCATGGGATTAAATGGTTAAGATTTGGATATAAATATAGTAAGCCAAAAGGTTATGTATGCATGTTTTGGTTTGGTATATGAAAATAATGTCATAACTGACCTTAGACTATATAATGTCTAGACATGGATTTAGTTTCTTAGTGGCTTTCGAATGATATGTGATTAGAATGGTAATTCGATTTGACGTATAAGTCACATGAATAAAAATCGTGCTATATAATTGGTTTGGCAAGTTAGTACTTAGTACTATTAGGAACCCTAAAGGTTAGTGACCTGAATGGAATAATGAATAAGTTTAAACTTGCAAGTTCGAAATATGCATTAAGTATAAGTAGTCTAAACATGTAATAATTAAATAAGTTAATATGAACAAGATGAAATAGGTAATCGCAGTAGTTAAATTTATAATATGCAAATGAAAGGTGTCCTTGTAAATTAATATAAGCTATTAGGTATGTCAAATGATTCAACTGGATTAGAGGGGATATAAAAAAAAGTTTTAAATTTCCTTGAAATTTTGACCTATTCGGTTCAGCTTAGTTTGGTAACACTCTCTGCTCCTAAACCGGGAAAGGGGTGTTACAATAAAAATATGATAAAAATTCCTGAAATCCTCTAAAATTATATTTAAGAGGTTGGTCAAATCAATTTTACGAAACGAGTTTTTGAAAGTATACATTTTGGGTAGTGACCAAAATGTTAAGATTTAAAAGTTGGAAAATGTTTTTCAAGAAGAGTCAAAATCTTAGAATCTTTAGGGAGCTACTAGGAAATTATGCCTTTTCCCTAATTTGGCATGTGTTTTAAATGTTATTAAAATAAAAAAAGTCTTTTAATTTGGTTTAATTAAAAAGTTAGTTAATCGGTTAAGAAGTTTTCACGATCAATTTCATTTCTCTCTTTCACTTCAGCCAAACACTTCTCTTTTTCTCTCAAATCACCAGATTTTTCTTCACTCTCAAATCCTATTTTGAGTTCTACCTTTTTCTTATTGATTTCTTCCTTTTTCCTTCAACTTTCTTCAAGCAAATCTTGCCAAATTAGAGGAGAAGCAATGATTGGAGGTAATTTTCATGATATCCCTCTAATCTAAGTTCTTTAATGAAATTCCAAAGATATTTGACACTTTAACATTGATTTTGATCGAGGTTTTGTGTTTAGATTGATAAACTCTTGAAATCTTGATGAAAATTGGTTTAAAATGTGATTTTCGGATTTTGATTGATTGGGCTGGTTTCAGATTTTTGTTAGATGTGTTTTGAAAGATTTTTGGTTTTGAAGTGGAGTCTTAATCATATAGATCCCAAAATTCTTGAGATCCTTAGTTTTTGAAGTGTTTTGGGTGAGTTTTTGAGGTCTTCTTGAGGAATTCGAGTTGCTGGAGGTATAAGGGTGGTTTTAGGTTGTTTTTGGATGTTGAATAATGCTTAGAATGTGTTGGATGAGTTTGGTAATGGCGAGGCTGAGGTTTGAGGTCAATCGATTGAGTTTTCGATTGTTTTTTATGGGTGTTTTGATGCTTTAGAGCAGGGCTGTAGGATTTCTTGTGTGTGCTGGAGTTTTGGATGCATTTTAATGCATTGAACTTCTGTTTTGATGTGTTGAAAACATGGTATAGTAGTCTGGAAGCAAACGAGGTGGTTTTGGAGGCTCCGGACGATTGGTAGTCGCGTCGGCAAGCGTGGTTTCGCGAGTCGGTGAGTGAAATTTGGTTTTCTAGCATGGAAACGTTTTAGAAAAGGTTTTGGGAACTTAATAAGAGCTTGAAATGCTTTATTAAGTTCGGAAGTAAGTAAATTGAAATTTCTCCCTCGATTGTGCTAGTTTTGAGCCTTTGGTTGCACTTGAATTTAATTGTATTTACCTACTATTTTAAAGCATGGTTTGAGTATATAATTTGTGTATGATGATGCCATGTGGTTTAAGGATGCACTAGGTTAGTGGTCCTTGTATGCATGTGTTGATGTATGTGGTTTTAAGCATGGTTTAATGCTTGTTTATGGCTTATCATGAATGCTTTGTAAAAAAATAGTGAGGAATGCATGAGATATCGATTATATTGGCAAGTGCTGTTGATTAAAGTGTTTTATAAATGAAATCGGATATAGTTAGCCAGCTATAGGATTAAGTGCACTATAAACAAGTCGCCTTGGATGTTGATGGGTTGTGATTGTACCGAGTACTCCATCCAAGTACCCGAACGATTGAGGATTATTTAAGGTTGCAACGGTTGAGGGTAGCTCTCGGGTACGAACCTTTTGTTTGTCTCGTTACTTGTTAGTGGATTATACATGTACCGATGAGTGGTGTTGAGGGGTTGTGATTGCACTCAATACTCCACCACGGGTGTCACGACGATGGAAGGTCGCTCTCGTGTGTGAGCCTTGTAATGCCGGTAGAGTGTATGAAGGGTGTGGGACAACCCTTGGTAATCCGTGTATCCGATATATGTTTTTGAGATTGTTGTGTATCACTTGTGAGCCAATATAATGGATTTGTATAATGTGGAATATATTGTTAATGCATAGTTTGAAAGATGCATGTTTTGGCTTAAGCTTAGCATAATGGTGTTTATGCTTGAAAGGCTTGGAAAATGAGTAGCAATGGTTTAATTGCTGGTTTTGATTGGATCATGTTGCATGATGTTTAAAACAATTAATTTGATGTTAAAGTGCATGTTTTGTTAAGAAAGGCATGATGGTTTTGAAAAGAATGAAAAACGGATTTGTGCATTGATGATGTTTGTGATTTTGAGCGATCCTCACTAAGCTTGCATGCTTATGCTCTCTTTGTTCATCAATGCAGATAATTAGGCTTTTGGGAGGCAGCATCTTCAAGGAATCACACCAAGACATTTTGCTAAAAGTATGTGGTACTATTGAACTAGTGTAATAAGGGCAATGAGGGTATTCGATGCATTGAATGTTAACGATTTGTTGATTTCTAGTTTTGAGCAAGTTTGTGATGCATTTTTGGACTTGTAAATGGCCTTTGAGTTTTGGTATATTCTTGCTTTTGGATTTTAGCCTTTTGGTGCTTTTATCTTTTAGGAAGTATGCCTCTAGTTTCATTGCTACTGAGAATGATGCCTTGATGTTGTTTAAGTTGAGTATGAGTTACCATTGATAAGTATTTAAGTTGTATGTATGTTAGGACATGTGTTGGGATGGTTCCGGAGGGTGAAAACTGAATTAAACCAGCTTTTTAGAAAATTGCAGGCCTAGGCGTTTCGGAATACCCTTACCTGTTTCGGAACGGTGGCCTGAAATGGCCTTGATGTTTCGAAACGGTGAGGATCGTTCCGGAACATTTTGCCTCTGAGAACCATTGTACCAGAACATGTCTAGAGGGGTTTCGGAACGGGCATCAATGTTTCGGAATGGCAGTACCGATACGGGGCTCCCTGTTCTGAAACACCAGACTGTTGAGTGCAGAATTTGAATTCATTTGAGTTTATGTTTCTTCTATTTTGGTCCCTATTTGCCTTGTATGCAATTGGATGGGTTCTAAAGGTCCTTTTGAGATGAGTTTTCACCGAGAAGCATGCAATGAATCTAATTGAAGGTTGGTAACTTAAATTTTGTAAAAGTCCTTACAATTCATCAAATTTACAAAATGGTCCCTAAACCTCAATCGACTTTAACTAATTGGCAAATGTGTTGATGTTTTACCCACTACTTGTGTGCGTACCCATAGGAACCTAAGTTGCACCTAGACAAGATAAAATGAAAAAAAGGTCGTTTATTGAGGTAAACCTTCCCGGTTTACTTCAATATTCCCCTTGTGATCCGTTCAGTTCAGTCTATCGGCCAGGTCGGGCCGAGGGGGTTACATTTGGTGGTACCATAGCCAGGTTACGGATGGTTGGGATGATAGTAAGTTGTTGGTAATTGATTTGAGATGTGGATATGTGTTTTGGTGATATTTGCTTTGTCTAGTGAATGTTTAAGCATGCTTATGTTGAATGTGTGATAGTGATACTATACATGATGAATGAATATGGATGTGAGTTGTTCTATGATGTTGATTGGGCTGAATTTTGATGCTTGAGTCGCATGATGGTTTTGGTATGCTTGTAGTATGCTTAAAGCTATGTTGGGGGGGATTGGAATGCCCATTGCCTTATTACCTAGTGAAATGTTTTAAATTGGTTTTGAAAGTCTTGGGATCCTTGTTAAGAGCTAGCCTGATCATTTGTTTGTTTTATGTTCATATTTAAATGTTAACTAGCACAATGGGACCGAGCGTGAGTTATGTTATGGAGCGATAGCTCCTACTGAGGGGCAACATGGCCAGGAGAACGAGGTTCTGCCTAGTGGAAACTTACCTCCTCCTCTGCCACCACCACCTGAGGGTGGGGAGCAGGAGAAACAAATACATGCTAGTCCGGGGATTGGAGATTGGACACCTTTAGTTCAGGCGATGGCGGGAGCTTTTCAGGCTGCTGTTGCCGGAGTGCATGTACAGGCTCCTGCTGCTAGGCAAGCAGGATTGCCATTGGAGTGATTGAGGAGTTTAGAAGGAGTAGAGTTTCGACGATTATCTCCTAAGGCGTCTGAGGCATGGATGGCCAGTACGATCCGGATATTAGATCAGATGGGGTGCAATGATGCACGAAAGTTGGGTTGCACAGTATCATTGTTGCACAGTGATGCATATACATGGTGGACGACTGCAATCGCGGCCTTGGAGCCGGAAGAGGTAGATTGGACGTTCTTCCAGTCTGCTCTCAAGAGAAAGTACCTTGGAGTTAGGCACCTTGATGATAAGAAGAGAGAATTTATGTCTCTAGTTCAGGGAGTATGACTGTAGCTGAATACGAGGTCCAGTTCGTACAGTTGAGTCAGTATGCTCCAGAGTCGATACCGAGTGATAG
The DNA here is from genome assembly GCA_958450335.1 of Hibiscus tridactylites. Taxonomy (NCBI): domain Eukaryota; kingdom Viridiplantae; phylum Streptophyta; class Magnoliopsida; order Malvales; family Malvaceae; genus Hibiscus; species Hibiscus tridactylites. Next base: position 70,258,110 of record OY288277.1, read on the forward strand.
GCATCGATACGATCATTTTTGGTATGGTCTGGTACAAGACGTGAAGACGTACATGCTAGGCACGGATTATACGTTTTTTGATGTGCTCGTGACTCGAGCTAAGGATATAGAGCAAAGCTTGGGTCTGACTTCGTGTGGGGGTTGTTCTGGTTTGGGCAAGAGAGCTGCTGATGCTGGCCATAGTGGTGGGCAGAGTAAGAGGAACATGTATCAAGGCTTGTGAGAGTACTATTGGGGTTGTTTGAAGAAAGATGTGGTAGAGTTTGTTGCTAAATGCATGGTGTGTCAGCGAGTTAAGGCTAAGCATCAGTTTCCTTCTAGGTTGTTACAACCGTTGAGAATACTGGAATAGAAATGGGAGAGGATCACCATAGATTTCGTGTATGGGTTGCCGTTGACACCGACTAAAAAGGATTCCATTTGGGTGATTGTTGATCGGTTTACGTAGTGCGCACATTTTGTGCCAGTGCATACGACGTATACTTTGGATAAGTTGGCATACTTGTATATTACGGAGATAGTGTGTTTGCACGAGGTGCATAAGTCGATAGTTTTGAATATAGATACACGGTTTACCGCAAGGTTTTGGGAGTGTTTGTATCGAGCTTTAGGAACAATGCTTAATTTCAATACTTCGTATCATCTTCAAACGGATGGTCAATTTGAGTGTGTGATTCAGATTTTGGAGGATATGTTGAGATGTTGCATCATTGAGTTCCAAGGAATGTGGGAGAAACATTTGCCTTTGGTATAGTTTTCTTATAATAATAGTTACCAAGCTAGTATACAAATGACATCCTATGAGGTCTTGTATGGTAGGAAGTGTCGTACGCCTTCGTGTTGGGTCGAAGTTGGGGGAAAACATGTTTCTCTACTAGATGTGTTGAAACACACAAATGATAAAGTGAAGCTTGTTTGTGTTCGTTTGAAAGTGGCCTCAGATCGTCAGAAATCCTACGCTGATTTGAAGCGTAAAGAGATTGAATATTTGATTGGTGACCGTATGTTCTTGAAGATGCCGCCTTGGAAGAAGGTGATGCATTTTGGACGTAAGGAAAAGCTTAGTTCGAGGTTTATTAGACCATATGAGGTTGTGGAGCATGTGGGTCCTGTGGCTTATCGGTTGAGGTTACCTCCCGAGTTGGAAAAATTCATAATGTGTTTCATGTGTTGATGTTACAGAAGTATCGGTCGGATCCATCGCATGTTATGCCGGTGGGAGATGTTGAGTTGCGATCGGATTTGTCCTATGACGAAGAACCTTTTGAGGTTCTTGATTCTAGTAGTAAAGTTCTTCGTGGCAAGACGTTGATCTTGTGAAGGTGTTGTGGCAATATCATGGCGTTGAGGAGGCTACGTCGAAGAGCAAAATGGACATGTTGAAACAGTTTCTGCCTTTGTTTCCTTCATGTAAATTTTGAGAACGAAATTTCTTAAGTGGGGGACAATTGTAATGCCTCGATTTTGGGTCTAGATGTTATCCGGGAAGATAAGACGATTCGGGAAAACTTGATTAGGGATTCGAGTTAGTTTCAAGATTTAAATTGGAATGACTATTTTTTTAGAATGATAAAAATATGGAAAAAAAAGTTCTAAATCCTCATTTAATATATTAATGATTTTGGTGGAATCAATTTTAGAAAATGAATTTTGGAGATTTGACATTTTGGGACTAGTGACCAAAATGTATAATTGTAAAACTATTTTTAATGATTATTTTGTAAAATGGTCAAAACTTTGAATCTTTAACGAGCTAACATACCTAAATGTTTCTATCATATTTTTCTCTTAATTGGATTAGTTCTAAAGTGTTTAATTAAAAGATTAAAAGGGGTTTTAATAAAAGAAGGTAATTATTCTTAAAAGCAAATTTGACGTAACTTTTCTCTCCTAAGTTTTCTCTCAAAATCTCTTCAACCAAACACTTATTTTCTAGCAAAGATTTGAGAGTAAAAACCATCCAATTGAGAGGGATTTCAATCATTGGAGTTGAGGGGACGATAATCCGGAAGCATGAGATGAAGTTTTGGAAGCATCATATGCTTGATTTTCGTATCGACGTGAACGCTTTGCGTAGTCGGTGAGTGGAAACGAGTTTGAAAGCTTTACAAAGGTTTGAAAGTGTTTATGGGGGTTTAGTTTGAGCTTGAAATGCTTAACTAAGCTCGGAAGTAAGTAAAGGGTTCTCTCGCTTTCATTTTCAGTTTCATAAATATAAATCTCATGCAAATGTTTTAATGTTGTTTACCTATTGTTATATGCATGATTAGCTTTGAAAGAGTTTGGAAATGAGCTTATGTTGATGATATATGAGAATGAGAAATGATTAGTGAAAGGCTTTTGAGAAAGTTAAAATACATGTTTAATGTATTGAGATTTGATTTGATTAAATGCATATGAAAAACAATGAGGTAACTTGGTTTGAGGTATATATTGGCAAGTGACTAGTGTTCTAATGTTATCGGATATAGTTGGCTAGCCATAGGGTTTAAAGTGCACTATAATAAGTTGCCTCATGTTTGTCGAGGGGTGAAGAGTAAACCATTCTCCAACATGAGTACCGCGACGGTTGAGGGGAGAAGAGTAAACCATTCTCCCTACTTGTGCAAGTTTATGTTTGCTATTGTAGAGTTGTTAATAATCTTTCTTGATTTGTTTTTGATTAATTTTGCATTTTAGCCTCTTTATGGAACGATCTTAGGGAGCATGCCTATAGATTCATGTATGAAGTATGATGTCATGTTATGGTCCCATTGTTTTGATGTTTTATTGTGTTTAGATATTGAGGATTGATGAATACTTGTTTGAGGTTATGTTAGAATGAGTTTGGATCTTTAAAAGCATGAAAAACCAGCAATTTTGGGCATTATCTGTTCTGATGTTTCGATACGCGAGCAATCGTTTTGGTACGAGTTTGAGCTACTAGAATTTGGGTTTTCATAAATGCATAACCGTACCGATACACTTACCCGTGTATCGATACGACCAGCGGTTAAGTTAGTTAAAGTGAAGTTTGGAGTTTAAAATTCTTTCATTTTGGTCCTTAATTGATATGAATGCAATTGTATGAGGTTTGGTGGTCGTTTTGATCTGAAATTTAATATGTAAGCATGAAACCTAAATAATTGAGGATTGATAACTTAAGATTTGTCTAAGTCCTTATAATTTTCTAGTTTTTCAATTTGGTCTCTGAATGAACGTGATTGCAATTGAATGCTTATCAAGGTCCGATTCGTATGAGATTTGGACGTAATTCGAGTAATCTTTTCACAGGTTTGCCTTAGTAAACTCAATGTGGCTTGCTAAGTTTGGTCGGGCGTCTAGGTCGGGTCGAGGGGGTTACAGTTCATGAACATCAACACCCTCATTCTCCAGGCCTAATATAGCTTCTACATCTTCAACTGATATAGTAATGTTGTGTCCTTCAAACTCTATAACACTTCTTCCAACATCAAAACTTTCCATCAATTCCCTACATAGGTCTCGTCGTAGAATGCATAATTTTATAAAAACTAATCACCCAAAACCAATTTCATGAAGAACATGATCAATCCCCCATCGTCTTCATTTCCTTTATGAAATCGTACAATTGGTTTTAACTACACCTTGTGTCAAAAAATGTCTACATGGGATAAGATAACAACTTTTTACGTCAATCTCAATATAAACTATTATATTGTATCAAACAAAGAATGTCTTTGTACTGCTATTACCTTCTTCGGATGTCTTGATTTATTCTCTTTGTATGTCGCCTTCTCCTTCTAAGTTTCATCAATGTAAGGTTGTTTGTCTTCCTTTGACAATTTCTCCTATTTCTAGCCTAACTCTTTCCTAACCTACGAATGACAAATTCAAATGAATTTACCATTTTACACATCATAAACCACTGAAACCTACCTCAGTAGTCACATTTTCCTCTATTTGCATCATCCTTATACATTCACCTTGACTGTAAAACATGAAAAAACAAAGATATACATTTAATCTTTCATTCTGAGATGCAATAAGAATACGTAAATAATTTATCAACTTACTAAAACTTAATGAAGGGAGAACATGTTTTTTAGCGTACAACCTAGCACATACGGACAAAGACCCAGCTTCCTTAGTAGCAACTTCATTATCAACAACTTCATTACCAACTTTATTAACAACTTCCTCAACGACAACAACTTCTTCAGTAACTTCATCATTACCATCTTTATAAACAACTTCCTCAGCGACAACAACTGCTTTACCAACATCGTCAGCAACTTCGCCAAAAACGAGATTCAAATTTGTAGTTTTCATCCTAAGAATTAAATCTTCACATGGGTATGATTTCAAACAAATTAATGGAAAACCCTAACGACCCTGGTGCAAAACGAACCACTGCAATCCTTGCTAACCCAAATGTCAATCGCACGGTGAAGAAACCCCGTTGCGATGAGGATGAACCACCCGACACTGGCCAAATGGTTTTTCAAGAGGACCAGTCTCCAATGGCAATAAAGGGAATCCAAAATTCAGACTAGCTTCAGACTGAATATGCCAATTTGATTCATGTTCCAATTGCGAATCCAATTACATTTACTCCCACACCACTATCGTATAAGGTTTCCCTTATGGGAAATCAGGTGTCGATTTCTCCTACTGAGGAGGAAATACTTGATGAGGATGATCTTGAGATAGTCGAAGGTGATGTTGTCCGCTCCACTGTTGATGGTGTGGTTGCGATCGACTTCTCTGAGAGAGTCCAAAACCTGGCTGCTAAGAGTTTGGATCACACTGTAGTGGTGAAACTTCTTGGTCGTAAGATTGGCTATAACACTCTTCGTACCCATTTATATGATCTCTGGAAACCTAAGCAGGCTCTTCGTCTCATGGATATTGAAAACGACTATTTCTTAGTCTCTTTTAAGGCCAATTTTGATTATCTTGAAGCAATCGCTGGTGGTCCTTGGATTATCTTTGAACACTACCTTATTGTAGAACCTTGGTCCATTGAATTCTCCACGTCGCAACCACATCCTAATCGGATTGTAGCTTGAGTTCGACTGCCCGGATTGCCAGTTCTCATCTATAAACCTAGTATTATCACTAAAATTGGGAAAAGTATTGGTCGTGTTGTGAAACTTGATTACCAAACAAAACATGGACGTCGAGGACGTTTTGCAAGAATGACGGTTGCTCTTGATCTCGGAAAGCCCCTTGTTTCTAAATTGTTGATCAATGGCCGATTATAGATAGTTGAATATGAGTCTCTGCCTACAATTTGTTTTGAATGTGGCAAATACGACCACGTGAAAGATATATGTCCCCTGGTATAAAACCCACTTGGAAAAATGAATTGTGAGCTGACTGTTCCACCTATACCTCCTTCACCATCGCCTACATCGTCCCTTTATGGACTGTGGATGAAGGTTGAGCGTCGTTCACGTCGGCCTTTGAGGAAGGATCCGAGCAACAGGTCAAATCCAAAGGCAAACATAGGGACATGTTCTCGTTTCAACCAAATTTTTGAAGAAGATCTCCTGGTGAACACAAATGATGGGGATGTCCCTCCTGGACACGTCAATGATAGTAACAATGCCCATGAATCCTCAGCTCATACACATGTTGCTACACCAACGGTCCCCTCTTCGGGTCCAATTACATCAGATGCTAATCGCACGAAAGGTAAAGCCACAACAGATCCATGCCTCTCTAAAACTCGAGCTCCTGTTATTGTCTATAAGCCTTTAAGGGTGCAACAGAATGTTGCTTCTTCATCTTCAAAGTCAACGACTTCTTTGGCTCGGACCTCTTCCTCCTCCAGCTTCACATGTCTTATAGATCCTAACAGTGTAACATCCAAGATTGACAAATCGAAACACACCTCGGTTATGGTCAGCGAGAATGTTGATCCAAACATTTGTGATAAGCAAAATCAGCAAGTTTCTCCTATTTCCCGCCTTCACAAACCGCCTGACCCCTCACTTATCAAGCAGCCATCGCCTCCGGTATCCATTCCTCTAAAGGATACCCACTTGAGTATGCAGCAGGTTGTCACACCTGCGATAGTTGCCGATGCATCATCTTCTACCCCCGCGGTCCCAATGCAGAATTGAGTATGCCAGTCTCTTTACTCTATTATTCTCAATGAATATCAAAGCAATGTGTTAGAATGTCCAAGGCTGTAGACACCCTAAATTCTTGACAGCCGCTAAGCAGTATCTTCGTGATAATCGGCCAGATTTCCTTGGCATTGTTGAGCCGCGTATTAGCGGGGCACGGACTGACTCTATTGTCAGTTCTTTGGGATTTCCTTATTCTCATCAGATTGAACCTTTGAGTTTCTCAGGTGGAATATGGTTATGTTGGCAACACTCCGTTCAGGTCACTGTCCTTCTACATCATTTTCAATTTCTTCATTGCGAAATCACTTGTCGACAATCTAGGAATTCATTTCTTGTCACTGTAGTTTATGCTAGCCCAAATTCTTCGAAGCGAAAGTCTCTCTGACCATATCGTAATAACCTTGCGTTGTCAGTCACTAAGCCATTGCTTCTAATGGGAGATTTTAATGCCACCTTGGATGTTTCTGAAAGAAAAGGTCGTAAAGGTTCTACTCAAGCTAGTTGCGATTTTCAAGATTTTATCTTTGCCTGTGGCCTCCGTGATCTAGGATTTCAGGGACCTGAGTTCACTTGGTCACATGGGATGACATATGCTTGCCTTGATCGTATGCTTTGCAATGAGCAATGGGATGATTTTTTTCCTGAAACTTGTGTGACTCATCTGTTTCGTATGCGATCTGATCACATACCTCTTCTTCTTCAAGTTGGGTGTGTTCGCCAAGCATCTACTCCACGGTATTTTCGTTACTTTACTGGTTGGCAGCGCCATGTTGATTTTGACCGAATGGTGGCTGATAATTGGCAGTTTTCAAACTCTTTGTCTGACACTATTCTCCGATTCACAGTAGCGACATATGTCTGGAATACCACCGTTTTTGGTTACATAGGAGCTAAAAACGGTCTCTTATGGCACATTTAAGGGGTGCTCAGAAAGCCCTTGAGTTAAATCATTCTGGCTTTCTTATTGCACTTGAACATGATCTTCGCCTCGAGCTCGAAACCATCCTTGATGAAGAAGAACTTCTATGGCAACAGAAATCAAGGTCGAAATGGATTAATTTAGGTGATCGTAACACAACTTATTTTCATCGTATGGTCACTCAACGTAAAGCTCGTAACAGAATTCGTACCTTGAAACTTCCCGATGGCAGTTGGTGTGATAATGAGACTACTCTTTGCAATGAAGCTGCTCATTTTTCTGTGCTCTCTATAGTACTAATTCTACACCCAATGGTGAATATAATATTTCAGGCATGTTTCCTTCTATTGATCCACTGGTTATGGAAGCTCTTTGCAATGTCCCGACAAATCAAGAAATTCTTGAGGCTTTACGTGCGATGGCCCCTCTCAAAGCACCTAGACCTGACGGATTGCACGCCGAGTTCATTCAGAAACAATGGCATGTAGTTGGAGATGACGTTTGCCGCGCCATTCAATACGTCTTCCAGGGTGACGTCCTTGAACCATCCCTGAATCGCATAGCTCTAATCCTTATTCCCAAGACTGATGTCCCTCAATCTTTTGCAGATTTCCGTCCGGTAGGACTTTGCTCGGTCATCTATAAGCTGCTCACAAAGATCATTGTTCACCGATTGAAGTCAGTGATGCCGCTACTAATTCATCCAACGTAAACTAGTTTTATATCCGGCAAATCAATCAATGATAATGTAATACTGAATCAAGAGGTTATTCATTCAATGTGTGCTAAAAAAACAAAGCAATGATGGATGACCTTAAAAATTGATCTAGAAAAGGCTTTCGACAAAGTGCGATGGGATCTTCTACACTCTACTCTTACTGATGCAAGTTTTCCTATGGACCTCGTTCGAATCATTATGCATTGCGTTACATCCGCGACAATACAAGTGCATTAGAATGGAGTCCATTCGTCGACTTTTTCTCCATAACGTAGAGTTCGCCAATGTGACCCACTCTCGCCCTATCTATTTGTTCTCACTATGGAAAAATTAGGACAAGCCATTCGGTATTCTATTGAAATTGGATCATGGAAAGTGTTTAAGATGGTCCGCTCTGGCCTCCCTCTGTCACACTTATTCTTTGCTGACGATCTAATATTATATGCCAAGCTTGATTGTGCGCAGACTCAAAATATTGTTGCAATCCTACTTGAGTTTGGGAGATATTCGGGACATAGAGTTAAAGCCCGTAAGTCCCAAATATATTTTTCTCCCAACATTGATCCAAATCTTGAAGCTGACATTTGCGAGATCCTGGGCTATAAAAAAACTGTCTCTTGGCACCTACTTAGGCGTTCCAGTTCAACATGAGCACGCGTGGAATTCTGATTACGAGTTTATCATTGATTGTATCCGCTCGAAACTTAATGGTTGGGTAGCGCGTTACCTATCCTTGGTAGGTAGAATAACCTTTGCAAAATCTGTGCTTTGTGCCATTCCATTCTACTTTATGCAAACAACCAAACTTCTGGCTGGAGTTTGTGCTAGGATTGATAGATTGATTCGCGGTTTCATTTGGGGCTCTTCACAAACAACGAGTTACATCTCTCTTGTAAATTAGGAATCAGTCACTCAACCTTTATGATATGGAGGTCTCGGCATCACTCGACCTCATGAACGCAACTTGGCCTACATGTCTAAACTTGCTTGGTATTTGGTTAGTCGTCCTAATGATTTATGGGGATTTCTAATGCGTGGGACTAAATCCGTGAGAACATTATTGGCTTTTGGGAAATGGTAGCTCGATTAATGTTTTGAACGACATTTGGGTGTCAAACATTAAGACCTTTGAAGGACTAGTCTTGCACTCCAACAACAGCCTCTCATGTTTCATATTTTTTTGATCTTGTTCTTGATAATGGCCAATGGGATATTGAACGTATTTCATCTATATTTTCGTTTGAAGTTATGCCACATATTTTGGGTTTTTAGCTCCACAAACTGATGCAGCACGTGACTCGATTGCATGGTCCAGGACCACTTCAGGTGAGTTCACTCTCAATTAAGCTTATAAAGCCTTAGTTGAATCAAATTGGGGTTCTACGGATAAAGTTTAGTCGACAGTCTGGTCTTTACCTGTCCCGCAATGCATTCAGACCTTTTTGTGGTTGGTAGTTTGCAGTTGTTTGCTAACAAATGCTGAAAGATTGCGACGGGGTTTGACTTTGGATTCTTCTTGCTTTTGTTGTGGCTACTCGACTGAGACGAATCTTCATATCCTACGCGATTGTTCTGCCATTCATGCTTTCTAGAATTCTATTGTCCCACGGGAGAATCACAACACTTTCTTCTCCTTGCCTCTACATGATTGGGTTGTTGCGAACATTTCCACAACAACAACCATTGGTAATGTGCCTGCCCCTTGGCACTTATTCTTTGCTTCGTTTACTTGGCAGGTCTGGAAAGGCGCAATGAATTTCTTTTTATGGATTCATATTTTTCGTTGGCTGATATTTATCGTATAGACCTCGTATGGGCAACGTACTATGTAGGGCAAGAACATCCCTCTCGTCCTTTGAGTGATTCTAGGACTGTTAATCTTGCATGGCAGCCTCTTCCTCAAGGTTGGTTCTGTATGAACACGGACGCAACAGTTTCGTGCGCAACAAACATGGGCACCATTGGTGGTGTGATTCGCAACTCAATGGGTAATTGGGTTATAGGATATACCAAGCAAGTCGAGTATGTGACTCCACTACAAGCTGAATTATGGACCATTTTTGTTGGTTTGCATGTTGCTTGGTCTATCGGTGCTGAGCATCTCCAGCTTCAATCAGACTACAAGCAAGCTGTTAATCTTGTACTTTCCGCTTCCATGTCCTGTACCTCCTCGCTTGTTAATGCCATTCACAACTTGTGCAATCGAGCTTGGTACATCGAATTCATTTGGATCCCTCGTGAGTGCAATCAAGTGGCTGATGCAATGTCGAAGCCTGCAATCTCTACGCCTTACCAGCTTTCACAAACCCCTACGACCATTCAGTCTTTGCTCGAGCGTGATGTCAATGAACCTCCTTATGTTCGTGGCGAGCGTATATAGCTCCTACGTTTAGGATTCATTTCAATTAAAAAAAATCTTCACATGAATCAGTGCAGAAACAAACAAACTCACTCATAAATAAACCCATACTCATTACAAACAAATCTAATCTTTTTAGGTTCAAAGAGATGGAAAGGGTAACATTTCAAAAAAAAAACAAAACAAGACAAAATATTAAGTTTCAACAGATTTCCTCCAACAAGAAATGCAATTCCATACCAAAATTTTGAAATACAAACCCTAGATTTCAAGTATTCCACAAATAAACAAATAAATTTAGGGTTTTGCTTGTTACCTTCGCAATGGAGACGATTGTACAAGTTCAATTGTAGACCTAAATTAAGGTTTCGATCCTTTACACCGACTGAAACATTTTTCACAAATGTAGAGGATTCTCCAAATTTTTAGTGGGGAAATGAGTTCTAACCGTAAAATGTTATTAAACAAATTGATGAGAGTGGCAATTGATCGAATAAAACCAGGAAGAGTGGTGAATTGTATTTTTAAAAATTGGTGGACACTAATTGCAAAGATAAAAAATTGCAAGGTGATTTAAAGTGGTTCAACTCCCTCAATGGAGTCTACATCCACTACCTTAGTGACCACACTAAGGATTTTCCACAAATCCACTAATTTGTCTTTCCTTTAAGGATAAAGAGTAACCTTACACAATTTAATAGACTTATACCCCAAAGTCTATTGAATCCTTTTCCCAAAACAAATACAAAGAAGCAAACTAAGAAATCCTCACAATGAAGTTTTTGCACAATATAAGCTCTCTCACACACCCAAGAAACACTAGGAAATTAATTACAATGAAGAACCACACTAGTGTTTAGAAGAAAGATGGAAAATTGAGCAAAAGTTGGATTTTTATTGCTTGAATGATTAGATAGGCTTTCTTGTTACTTCATTACTGTTTGGAGACCCATTTTTATGCTCTTGATCTTTTCTAATTGTTGGGAGATGTTGGAGGGAGTTTAGAGCCGTTGGAAGCTATTAAAACTGAGCATTAAATGCTCACCCGCATAGAGGTTTTGAAACCTTTACTAGAGGTTTCAAAACCTTAGAAGGGGATTTGTAAAAACTAGCCGTTACAGGGACAAGGTTTCGAAACCTTCATAAAGGTTTCAAAACCTTTGCTAAGGTTTAAAAAACAAGGACATTCTGCCCAGAAAGGTTTCGAAACATTCCTTAAGGTTTCGAAACTTTTTCCTTAAAAACTCAAGTTTTGGTCATTTGTTGACTTTTAAAAGATGCATTCGATATAGGTGCAAAGTCAAACATTTTATAAAACATTTTGACAAGATTGAATTGAGTTTTTGAAAAATTTATTTCGTGAACTTTACTTTACAAATTTTTACACGTTAGTCCTTGAAAATTAAATTTAAGTTATATCAAAATCAAAATAAGTCTAACACAAATGAAGGTTCGATTCTCATTCTAGGGAGCTGGAGGGTTTTAATCGCTACGAGTAGCGAAACGACGACGTACGTTGCGAGACCTACAAAAAACTGGAAATATGAATTGTTAAACCGAAAGTATTATAACCTTTTACTTTAGGTTATGAAACTCGTTGATGAATTCTGATACTTGGTGATTGGACCTAATAAGTTATCTCTCCCTTCACTTTTACGAGTTCTACATCTAATTTTATCTATCAAACATACCATATGCTACGTATACTTAAGTTCCGAAACATACTATACAAACATATATTGTTAAAGGCACTTTAAACATTTCAAGTTTAAACATTTATTATCGGTTCCGAAACATGTATACAAGTTCTGATATCAGGAGAAAAATGTATATTGTTACGCGTTAACCTTAAAATGTTACTTTCACATATGTGAGTTTTGGTACTCGATATCAAATTTCGAGACATCTTCTTCCAACATTAATTGTCACAAACTTTACTAACAATTTAGGTTTATACTTTTAATTATTGGTTCTGGTACATATCTCGTAGTTTCGAAACTTATGTGTTATTTTAACATTTGAAGTTGCAACACGAATTTTATCCACATAAAGTTGCGATACTACTTACTAAGTTCCAAAACTTATCAGCAACAACCTCTTCCCGTTTCTGTGTGTTTTTTAATGGGAACTAAATCTAACAGTCAAAATCAAAAAAAATTTCATCTAACGGCTCTAACATCCTGCCGTTTATTAGCCGCATACTAACTTGCCGTTCTTTAGATTCTCCTTAATTAATACAAGTTTTTAAGTTTTCAAACTTCAAGAGTACTAAAAGTATACACAAACTGACAGCATTTCCATAAACCATAATTCCACGTATAACATTTGTCATATGTGATTTTTCCGAAGTTGCTCGTAAGTTTTTCAAGCGAGATATCAAGAAATTCGCCTCAACTCGTTAAAAAAATCAAGCCAAGATCAAGTTTGAGTTGAACCCATTCAAGTTAGATATTAATCGAGTTTTTACCGAATTAGATTCGAGTAGCTTACATATTTATAGGTAGACATTAAAAATGCTATAAAAAAAACAATAGAAAGTTGGAACATGGGTTGAACTTTTCACGGCCCAAATTTCATAAAAGTCCAATCCCTGGTATTCACATTACAGGAGTAAGCTGCAGGGTTCACATGAATTCACAACTTGGTTTTTGAGTTTTGAGGATAAGCATATTCCTCCGGTTCGAAGCCATGGCTGGGATTACCACCAGCTTCCCTTTCAATACCATCCCGACTAGACCCACCAAAACCATACCTTCACTTCTCTCTTCCCTCGAATCCAAGCTCTCTGGCATCCCTTTCCGCATCCCGACTAGTTTCTCCTCTTATCCTCTTCACTGCTCTGCTGTTATAACCGCCCGTTACGGCGGTGGTGATTCTCGGTCCTCCGCTCCCGGTCGTTCCAAGAAGAGTGATGAGGACCAGGCGCTTGATTTATCTGCCATCAGGTTTTTCACTTGTGTTATTTGATATTATTGCATCTTTGGGGTGGTTTTGTTTTGTTTCGTTCCTCCCCCCTTCTAAAAAAAATTATGCGTATGTTCGTTTCTGTGTTGCATTGGTTCTAGGTCTGATTCTGTCAGGCTTATCGATGAGCAGCAAAACATGGTTAGTGGTGTTTTCCTTTCTTTTTTATGTTTAGTGCGAAGATGACAATTTGTGTATTATATTGATTTCCTTTATAAATTGTTAAATTGATTTGTTTTGTTAATGTGTAGGTTGGGGTAATGTCTAAAAACCAGGCCATTGAAATGGCTGATAATGCAGGCCTCGATTTGGTACGCTTTCTATTAAATTTCTCTTGTTTCGTGATTATGATTCTGTGCTTGTGACTGAGTGATTTTCCAAACTATCAGGGACGGAACTAGGATCCCAAATTACCTAGTGACCTAAGAAGCATTTAAGCCAAAACATTAGGGGGGGGGGGGGGAGCAAACGCTTATTTTGCATAAGGTTTAAATTGTCAGGGGCTAAAGTTGGTTTAAACCAAAAAATGTTTTTTCTACATGAAGATTAATCAAAGTACTTGTTTAATACCTTGTGTATGTTTGCTAGAAGACATTTCTTGCATACTAGTGTAGGCATTTGCTGAACTATTTGCCTGAGAAGGTATCAGTGTCATTTTAGTTTGGTTTTTTTTTTCAGTTTTGAATATAGTATTCATTTGTTCATATTTGGTATTGGTTTTGCCAATTTTCCTGCTACTGCAAAAGTCCCTAGATGCTTAAGTTTCATAAAAGTTCATTTTTGTTGGATTATTTTATCTCTCTTTAGAAAACTTGATGTCAAATGGCAAGTTAAAAGAGTAATATGAAAATATCAACTACATGTTCAAGCTAGTGATTGATACTATGCTGGTCTTTCGCTAAGGGCACTATAATCCTACAGTCTTCTTTGCTCTAAGAAGATACAATAAAAATTAAGGTTTTATAGGACATTCAAGCTGGTAGTTCATTAAATCTCATTTATTCATTGTCTCGGTGTTTTTTTTTTAGAATTTACTTAAGTAGCCTATGCTGTGGATTGGAACTTATATTTTCTCTCTTTTAGAAAACAAAGTTTCTTTGAACTTCTTGTCTGTGTGTAATGGTGATGCTGAAATTTGTTTTAATACCACATTTTCAGGTGATATTATCCCCTGATGCTGATCCTCCAGTTGTCAGAATAATGGATTATAAGTACGATATGCTTTACGCTAACTTGAGAGAATTAGTATTAGTATATTATTATTCATATATTTATGGAATTTTTCTCCTACGTGTTTAAAAGAAATTGTTGTGAAATAAAAGTGACTGGTAACTTGTGATCTTTTTGAAAAATAAGCTGGGGGAAGAGAAATTTAAAGCTTGGAGCTTCCCTGTTAAATGAGACAAAAGTAACTCTATTTACCCTCTCAATATGATGTAAATAACGGCTGGGGGGAAATCAGTTGAGTCTACCGGGGCTCTTCATCTACAGTTCTACACTACTGAAGACACTGAATTCCCATATTAACTTCTAAGAAAATCGATATCTTAATAATGATGTTTATCTATTAGTCATGTCCACAGTGTTGAAGGCAGCACTATTGGACTGACATTAATAGTCTTAGTTCTATATATCTTTTGCTTTTGAAATTTCATTTTCAAGTGTATTAATATACTTGCTTTTGCCTTTTCCTCAGTAAGTATAGATATGAACAGCAAAAGAAGAAGAAAGTACAGCAGAAAAAAAGTGCGTGCTGATGTCCTCTTTGTTAGAGTTTTCTCATTGGGGAATACTAAAGTCATATAACATCTGGCTGGTGGAAAAGTAGCTCTGTTCTAATTTAATAATATCTTTATAATATGATCCTGTGGACCCAGCCAGATTGACTATGGATTTAGCACTTCCCTGTGCATTTCTCTTTGATTCATAACTAAACTTTCCTTATTTTGGATTGCTGCTGACAAAACTATTATTTCAATTGTCAGCTAATCGCATGGATCTTAAGGAGCTGAAAATGGGGTAAGTATTTTGCAGTATGCTTCTATGTAGTTCCGTCTTTAATCTCAATTGTTTGGCTTTTATTTTATTCCTCACATTTTTGGTCTTCTTGATGTGTAATTATCATCCATAATTTACAAAATGTTTTTCTCAGTGAATTTATTTCATAAGCATGCTTCATAGATATTTGATTGCTGTTAAAAATTTCTTTCTATCCCCCACTGACCATAGTCTGACCCCAAAATCATTTTTGTGGGTGTTTAATTTTTCTTTTAAGCACCAATGGCATGGTAAATTAACTATAATCCCACTATTTAATATCTTGACTTTTGTTAGTTATTAGGTCTGAGATGATTTATAATTTTATCATTAATGTGCATATTTGTTTATGATAAAACAATAAACTCTCTTGGGAAAGAAAGATTGCATGCACTGACACTTTCAGTTTTACATGATATTTCAAGAAGCATACGCACAGCCTACCCTTCTGCATAAACCCTATACAAAGGCTTGCAATTTAACCTAGTTTTCTGGAGGCTGTGTATTTCCTCTGTTGAAATTTGCAAATATAAGAAAAGCCTGATATTAATAGGGCTTTAGGCTTGTGACTTCCTCTATATACAAGTGTCACTTGAGTCATGTTTCCATTAACACTGGAGTCAGAAAGCTCTTAGAAATTACCGTGGTAGTGTTATATGAATGGTACTATCTAACTGAAGTGATCATACATGATATTGAATCTAACTTTCCCTAGTCTCTTCATTGGTATGCTAGCGCCATTGTTCGATCAAAACTATCTTCCTCATCAAAAGTTGACAGTAAAAAAATTGTGGGAGTAACTCATTTGACTGTAATTTCTATCAAGAATCTTATTCCAAAGCTACAATAAATAGAAAATTTGGTTCTTTATTGTTTTGGCTAAATTACTTTTGTTTGTTTTAACCAGTTATAGCATTGATCAACATGATTATGCTGTTCGTTTGAAAGCTGCAAGGAAGTTTCTGAACGATGGTGATAAGGTGTTTTTTTTCTTCTTTTTTTTTAAAGGTTCTTGTATGATGCTTATGCTTGACATGATACATATAGGCCATATAATGTTTTGGAGTTTAATAGCAATGAACCATTCTGATCTATGCTTTCAGGTGAAGGTCATAGTGAACTTGAAAGGTCGAGAAAATGAATTTAAAAATATGGCGATGGAACTCATCAGGCGTTTCCAGAATGATGTTGGGGAGGTACATTTATGACGTATTACTACTTTCTTTCTACAATAATGAGTATGCAATGTTCAAGGGTAAAACTTAAAAGTGTAAACATCATCATATAAAACTCTCAAATTTCGAGCAGTTGTAATTTTTTTATAAAATCATGAATTAAGCAGTATACTTAAAACACAAATTTTCTACTTATTGCCAACTTGAAACAGGCCAAGTTGAAATAGTAAATATTTTAAGCATTTCTACAATGAGAGCTGACATTAAGTAGTATTTTGATCAAAGGGACAAAGCAACATTTAGTCCCTGAACTTGACAACTTTTCCCAGCTCAGTCTTCTGAACAGTTTTTATGGTCCACATTAGTCCTGAAATTTGACAATTTCCATGCTTGGCCCCTGAACTTGGATTTTTAATCATTTTGATGACATGACACTCTGAGATTGTGTCACATTATCACCTAAATTTTTTAATAGATATGTATTTCTTTTTCTGTGATGGCGCCGTACAATCTCATAGTGCCATGACATCAAAAGGACAAAAGTTCATGTTCAGGGATAAGTTGGAAAATTTTCAAGTTCTGGGGCTAATGTGGACAAAAAAGGTTTAAGGACCAAGTTAGGAGATGTCAAGTTCAGAGATTAAATTTTGCTTTATCCTTGATTAAACCAATGTAGTTTCTTTCAAATGCTAAGTTTTTTTTTTGTTGAAAAATGTCATCAAATAGTTTCAAGTAGAAAATTGTCATTGGATGTAATAGTAATAGCAGATTGGGTAATATGTGTTGGTTGGACAACAAGAATGAAACCAGAAACTGATTTGTGAACAACAGAATAATTAGCAACACTCTTGCTTATGATGTTTGAGTCTTTGCTTCCAATTGTGTTTGCCCCCTTCATCCATTTTTGTGCTGTTTAATGCATTCATTCAGGTTTCTTATGCCATATATAACCTGTTATCTGAATGCTGCTCTTAACTGTAATCATAAACCCCCCATATCGATCTGCAGCTTGCAACTGAGGAAAGCAAGAACTTCAAAGACAGGAATATATTCATAGTTCTGGTTCCAAACAAGGCTGTTGTACAAAAAGCTCAACAAGATCCTGGAAAGAAAAAAGATAAACCGACCGAAAATGAAGTCTCAGCTAGTGTCTGAGCATCGAATCTTGAAGAGTATGTTTTTGGCGGCGTAAGGTAAGATTATGTTTCTTCAACCATGTGGTGCCCTTGTATAGTAAATTAGTCTTGTCAAGTGTTGAATATTTTATTTATATTCTTAGCAACAGAAACAACCTTTTGTGCATCAAATATTGGCAACATTTTTAGGACCAGAATTGAATTTCTTTTGTCTTTCCTCTTTGTTTAAAGTGATTCGGTTGATCAATGACATGATCCCGAAGGTTAATTCTATTGTATGGTATTCTGGACTCGATGCATGGGAGTTCTGGTGTATGGTGAACTGTATGCCGGTGTCGAAAAAGAAAAATATAGAATAAGCTGTCATCAAGAAGGTTTTCTTTTCCAAATATAAAAGCATGTTTGCTTAGCCAAAGTTTCCAACAGATTACAGGTCCCAATCTTGATCATCGATTGAAAACTCAACGCAGAGCTTAAGGGGTAAGGATAGGAATTCCTGCTTGTCTGGCTTGATTAACCGACTTGCAGCAGGCAGCAACACTGCAACTTTTAAGGACATGTTCAATCTCTTCTTCTCCTTTTTTACAAGATTGCCCGTACAGCCTTTGTTAGCAATTTTCCGTGATAAGCCAACCACAGGCAATTTAATAGCACACCAATTTGAGTAATTATGCTTCTTTTCCTCTTAGAACGAGATTGATGTACTGAATGAAGTTATGTTTTTATTAATTAAAAGCTTAAGTCTATTATAAGCGCTTCAACTTTCGAAAAAAAATTAAACTTTTTGATTTTTTATTCTACACTCAGTTAAGCCCTTGAACTAGTAAATTGAATCTATTAAAACATTTGACAAATTTTGACCATCAACTTTTGACGTTTTTACTTGAGATATTTATTACCACGTGATACGCTACAATTCTGTCATATCATATTTACATATTTTTTAGAAGATTTTTTTTATAAGTTTATAAGATTTCTAAAACTTTTAAAGAATTTAACTGATCAAAAATAAAGTTACTAGATTTAACCGTTAACGTTGGTCAATGGGTAAATTGATGAAATTTTATTTAATTGGATGCAAAAAACAAGTTGAGCTTAATTGAAATTTTTTCATAAGTTCAAGAGTAGGAGTGCTTATTGAGTTGAGCAGCTCACAAACAACTCGAGTTCGACTCGGTCAAAATTCGATTAACGCTCGACTCGACTTGACTGGACTCGAAGTCGAGCTTGACTCAAAATCTTAGCACAAGTCGAGCAAGACTCAACTCAACTTGATAAGTTCGTGAGCAGCTCGTTATTTTTTATTAAGTCATATGATTTTTAATGGTTACCTTAAAAAAATATGTTTCAAGAAGTTTAAATACTAAGTGAAAACTCTAAAAAATTTTAGTGAATTGCTAGGTAATTTACCCATAAAATTTTGGTTCAAATCTCCAAGATGTTTTGTATTTCCCGAGAAATAAAAAAGCTAATTTTTATTAATAAGAAATTAAATTATAATAATGAGTCTTTCCTTTTTTCTATAAAAGTCTTTTTTTTTCTTTTATTATTACTCCATACATAAAAATAGAAAATGAAAAGTCTCAGTTTCCACTTCCCATATAAAAAAATATGATTGGAAGTTAAAATCCAAAATTCCTAAGACACTCTCTCCTTTGCTGTTCATCGAAGATTGTTGAGAAACTAAAACGAGTTTCACACTCGAGTATCGACTTCATCTCTAACTCGGTTATGACATGTTCGTTTATTTATCTCTTCAGACCTCACATTTTTTAATTTCTATGCTTATATTAAGCATTAAAAGTATCACTAGATTTTACTTATATAAAAAAAAAACAAGGTAAAAATTTTGGCGTACTTAACGAGAAACGAGTTGAGTCGAGCAACAATATTTTTTAACGAGCACGAGTCGAACAAAATTTTATCGAGCTTAACGAGCAACGAGTCAATTCGAACAACGAGATTTTTTAACGAGCACGAGTCGATCACTACTCAACTCGCGATCGACTCGCTCAATAAGCACCCCTATTCAAGAGCTTATGATACATTTAAGCCATTATTTAATTATTGTGTAAACCTACCTATTTTAAACCTAAATTTTAAAATTTAAATTCGAAATTTCATCCCTAAAACCTAAACTTTAAGGAAAATACTTTGATACTATACAAGTCTTTCAATTTTAGGGTTTAAGTATTTATGTTAAGGTTTAGGGGTTTAGTGTGTAGGGTGTATAATTTAATATTTATGGTTAGAATATAGAGTTTAGGGTTTAAAGTTTAGGTGTTAGGGTTAGGGATTTAGGTTTTAGATCTTATAATTTACATATGAAGGGTTGTGTAATTTTTTTTACACAACTTGTGCATCAAAATATAACCCAACTTTTAAAACCTAAAATTTATATAAACTTTACACATGATGTGTATCAAAATATTTTTCTTAATAAAACCTCATGGTTATTAAAAGAAAATGCCATACTAAATACCAAAGTTCCATTATTCATACTAAATTTAAGAGTTGAATTCCAGATGATTTTCCACACAAATGATATATGATACGCTCCTACTCTCGAATTGATGTTGTTGAGAAAAACTTGATTGTTCCCGACCGTAGAATGCAAGTAAGCTTTGTGCCTCCGAATGCTTTGTAAATGAATGATGATGATAATGTAGGGTGTGGAAGTGTTTAGGCGTGGTGTAAGAAAGAGAAAGAATAAGGAAATGTTAAGGAAGGCATAGGTTCGGATATGGTGAAGGAAATGGAAGAAAAGACATGAAAGGAATTGGACAAGGGGTGATGAAATGGGTGGTAGTATTCAAAGAATTCAAGGATGAAACTATGCTATAAAAGCATAACCCCGAACCTTAAAAAGGAATTACTTTGAGGGTAGTTGATAAGACTTGGACCCGTTAGGTATATGAACCAAGAACCCGAAGTATCAAGAATGGAAAGGAATACGCCACATGCAAAGCTTGATAAAGTTCAAAGTTTGAGGGAAATTCTCACAAAGTAAAATTATATATATATATATATATATATATATATATATATGAGTTGTTTACAAATGAAATGGAATGCCCAATTTATAGGTTACAAAGGGGTTTGGTCGAAAGGCCATGTAACTATTCAGCTAGACTTCAAGTCTCCCTCCAAGGCTGGTCGTGACTCCCCCCAAAGCCTTTGCAATGATTCGGCCAAATGGTAACTCCCCCAAGGCTGGTAGATAGGCATGTCTCTTGGAAGGGAACATCCCCCTTGGGTGTTGAGCTGACATATGTAGTATGAGCTGAGATAAATTGGACGAGCTAGTGGTGAGCTGAAATGAGCTGAGCTACTAGCTGAATGAGCTGAGCTACTAGCTGAATGAGCTGAGCAAATGTCATCTTCTCCATTGAGCTCTCTCGACCTGAATTTCATATCCTTGAGTTGCCTTGAGCTATTAGAATCCTCTCTTTAAGTCTTTGAACATCCTTAAGCTGGTTGGAGCTCGATTGGAGCTAAAATGAGTTGAACCAAATGAATGAGCTTGGTTGAGCATGAATTGAGCTTTAGGCGAGCTACCCTTCAATCTTCCCTTTTTTATGTGGCTGGTACGTCCTACAAACAATGCAAATAAACACAAGTAATGCATATAATAGGAAATAAAAAATAACTAAGTAAAGATGTGGTTTGCTTTAATGTATTACATGTCAAGATGTAATACATTGTACAACTTTTTATCTAAGGCTATTTGACCACCAAAAGCTAGAATACATTTATGAGAAAATACGTCCCTGAGTTGTTTAGCCTTTGAACGAGTAATAGGTCCTGGTGGCATGACTTTTGGATCTTGTGGAGGTGTGCTCATATCATCCCCCTTCTTTAAGACGATTTGTCCTGAAATCGTCACTGTCTTTAAATGGAGAGAGATTTGAAACATTAAAGGTTGCACTCAAGCTATATTCTCTCGGTAGGTCCAATTTGTAAGCATTATCGCTCACTTTCACAACCACTTGAAAAGGACCATCCCCTCTATGTAGTAGCTTGGATTTCCTTTAATTTGAAAATCTCTCTTTTCAGAGATGAACCCAAACCCAATATTCAACTTCAAAGGTAAGGTGCTTGCGTCATTTGTTGGCTTTGTTTTCATATTGGTGGGTTCTTCTTTCTATGTTCTCCCAGACTTATTGGTGAATTTCATTCACGAACTCGACCTTATCCTTGCCATCTTTGTTTACAACCTGTTCATGGGGGCAAAGGTAAGAGATCCGAAGGAGTTAGGGGGCTAAAACCATATACCACTTCAAATGGGGAGCATTTTGTTGCTGAATGGATAGTTTTGTTGTATGGAAATTCCACGTGTGGTAAGCATTCCTCCCATGTCTTGATGTTCTTCTAGATAATGGATCTCAATAGTGTGGATAGTACTCGATTCACAACTTCGGTTTGGTTGTCGTTTGAGGATGACATGTAGTGGAGAAGAGTAGTTTTGTACCGATTTTGCTCCAAAGTATCCTCCAAAAGTGACTAAAAAATTTGACATCTCGGTCTGAAATGATTGTTCTTGGAATTCCATGGAGTCTCACCACTTCCTTGAATAATAAGTTGGCTACATGTGTTGCACCATCTGTCCACTACCACAAAAATAGAGTCTTGCCCAGTTTTAGTCCTTAGAAATCTAAGCACGAAATCCATCGAAATGTCCACCCATGGCTCAGTTGGAATAGGTAGAGGCATGTACAATCCATGAGACATGCCTCTTGATTTTGCCTTCTTGTAAACAATACATCAATCACACATCCTTTCAACATCCCATTTCATCTTTGGCCAAAAGAAATGTTCCTTCAAGGTGCTCAATGTCTTGCTTACACCGAAATGCCCCATTAAGCCTCCCTTGTGCGCTTCCTTCACTAAGACCTCCCGGATGGACCCTTGTGGAATGCATATGCGTCATTCCTTCAAAAGATATTTGTCTTGCTTCTAATACTTTTCTCATGCAATCTTGTCACAAGACTCATACATTTCTTTCAAATCAAGATCAGTAGTGTAGAGGTCTTTTACGAAAGAAAAACCAAGAATTTTTGAACTTAAAGAATTAAGAAATACGTACCTTCTTGACAATTCATCAACCACAATATTGTCTTTACCCTTCTTGTAGTGGATGACATAGGGAAATGATTCAAGGAGTTCCACCCACTTTGCGTGCCGTTTTGTTGAGTTTTTGTTGTCCTTTGATATGCTTCAAGGCCTCATGATCGGTTTGTATTGTTAGTTTAGACAAGTAAAAGAGTTATTTTTGTAGTTAAATTGTATTAGTAGAGTTAGTGTTTTAGTCGAATTACCTAATGATAGAGTTAGTAGTTAATCTAAAGTAGGACTCCTAATGTAACCTAAAGTCCTAGGCTATAAATTCGATGGCCCCTGAAGTTGGTTCGCAATTCATGCTGTTCGAAACAACAAGTGAGATTTGGGAAGTTGTGCGAGATACATATTTAAGTACAAACAACAACTCTAAGTTGTTTGGAATCAAAAGTACAATCTCTACCTTGAAGCAAGATGCAATGAATGTTACTCAATACTACACAACTCTAACCAATCTGTGGCAACAAATTGATCTTTCTGGGGCTCACGATTGGGAGACTCCTACAGATGTTGCACTTTACAGGAAAATTATTGCGCAAAAGAGAATTTTCCAGTTTCTTAGTGACCTCATTCGAGACATGGACCCCATTAAGTCTTGGATCCTTGGTCTTAATCCTCTCCCTTCCCTACGCGAAGTATTTTCAGAAGTTAGGAGAGAAGAAAGTAGAAGGCTATACATGATCCATGAAGCTCCTATTCATGACAACTTAGCATTAGTCACTCAGACATATTCTTCTCCTAAGCCTAGACGAGGGAGAACCTTTTGTGACTACTGCAAAAAGCCTGGACATCTCAAGGACAACTACTAGAAATTACATGGGAAACCATCCGATTGGAAAGCTCTAGCAAACAAGGTACAAAAAGACATCTCTTCACCTGCTGCTTCTTCCTCCATATCCACCGACTTCACCAAGCAGCAAATGACCCAACTGCAACCGATGTTCAGTAAATTTACACCCAATAGTGAAGGAAACATATCCTTAGTTGAAACTGGAGGTACACAAAATTCCTTTGTCTCTACTGCACTTCTCTCCGCTTCGACTCAATCTACATGGATTGTAGACTCTGGTGCTTCTGATCATATGACTTGTAATATGGATTTGTTTTTCGAATTTAAACAATCATCTTCTAAATCTTCAATTAAGATTGCTGATGGTTCCTTCTCACCCATCCAAGGCAGTGGTTCTGTGTTTGTTACCGATGATGTAATCCTTAAAGATGTGCTATATGTGCCTAAGTTGGACTGTAATTTATTGTCTCTTAGAATGCTATCTAAAGGTTTAAGATGTGTTTTCTAGTTCACTGAGTCCAATTGTTTTTTACAGGCACTAGACTTGAAGAAGAGGATTGGCAATGCTAGCTTGTAGAATGGCCTCTATGTTCTTCATAGTAAAAGATCCCCTACCCCTTCATCTCCATCTTGTTTTTGTTCCTTAGGACAATCAGATGTTATGCTATTACATTTTAAATTAGGTCACCCAAGTTTTTATTATATTGAAAAGTTGTTCCCTAAATCTTTTTTAATAAAAAGTCATCTTCTTTTCAATGTCCTATTTGTCCTTGCGAAACAAACAAGACAATCTTATTTGCCATCTATTTATAAACCCTCACATCCTTTTTCTCTTATACACAATGTTGTTTGGGGTCCTTCTAAAGTGAAGAATGTTACAGGTAGTAGATTGTTTGTAACTTTCATTGATGACCACAGTCGAACAACTTAGACTTACCTATTAAAAGAAAAGTCAGAAGTTGCCAAGGTTTTTGAGACTTTTACATCATGGTTGAAACCCAATTTCACGCCAAAATTCAGACCTTTAAATCTTATAATGGGGGAGAGTTTTTTAATGAGTCCTTAGGTGATCTTTTGAAAGAAAAAGGAATTATGCATATTAGTTCTTGCGTTGATACACCCCAACAGAATGTGATAGCTGAGAGAAAGAATAGGCATCTACTAGAGGTAACTCGAGCTCTTTTGTTCACCCACAATGTTCCTAAATATTTATGGGGAGAGGCCTTGTTAACATCCACTTATTTGATTAATCGTATGCCTAGTCGAGTTTTAAACTTTCAAACACCTAGAGATGTTCTTTTATCCATTTCCCTCACTTTAAACCCTTATCATCTAATCTTCCTTTAAAAGTGTTTGGGTGTACTGTGTTTTTTAAAAATTTGAATCCCTCTAGTTCTAAACTTGACCCTAAATCCCTTAAGTGCGTCTTCATAGGATATTCTTCACTAAAGAAGGGCTCCAAATGTTACTATCCTCTTTCAAGCAATTTTTTTGTTTTTTTTGGACCTTCAATTTTTTGAACAAGAACCTTACTATTCGACGACTGCAATTCAGGGGGAGAATGATGATGCATTCCAGCCTTCTCACACATAGATTCCTTCTACTCATTTTCCTTCCTCAATTCCATCTTGTCCATTACCACTTGAGCCTCATAATTCTTCAACTCCCTAAGTTCTTTCACCTATTCCCTTGTCTACTCCATGATCATCACCAACAAGAACTCAAACTACAAACAGCTCCCCTTTACAACCTCCTAAACATGTATAGGTTTAGACTAGAAAAAGGAGAACTATTCCAGAGACCATTCTGCAATCCAGTATTTGTCAAGAATTAGATTTTAGTCAAGCTATCTGTGTGGACAATGGAGGTAATGATTCTACTAGTATTCCTTCTCATCTCCTTGAATTTGATTATTTACCTATTGCTAAAAGAAAAAGGGGTAAGGCAGTGTACAAAACACCCTATTCAGAGGTATGCTGCCTATGGGAATTTGATGTATTCTTTTAAGGCTTTTACAACATCCTTAGATGGTGAACAAATTCCTAAAACTGTTGAGGAGGCCTTGCAGATTCCAGAATGGAGAAAGAATGTTCAAGAGGAGATTGAGGCACTTGAGAAAAATGGTACATGGACCATTACATACCTTTCCCAAGGTAAGAAACTTGTTGGTTGTAAGTGGGTTTTGTCATCGAGTACAACTCAGATGAGAGTATACAGAGATATAAAGCCAGGTTGGTTGCTAAAGGTTTTACACAGACTTATGGTATTCATTATAATGAGACATTTGCTCTTGTTGCCAAACTTAATTCTATTAGAGTTTTAACGAGTCTTGTTGTAAATTGTGATTGGAAATTACACCAACTTGAAATTAAGAATGCTTTCCTTAATGGTAACCTTGAGGAGGAGGTCTATATGCAGATTCCACTAGGGCTTGAGGGTGTTGGAAAGAACCGGCAAGTTTGCAAGCTAAACAAGGCACTCTACAACCTAAAACAAGTTTGCAAGCTAAACAATTCTATTTTGCACTGAAATTTTCAAGGCAGATGCTGAAACCAGAACGAGATGGCTAGTGTTGCGTGTAAATAGAACTATCACAAATAGTGCAAGTGTACACGACTCAAGTAGTAAAGTGATACTAGAGTATCGGATATCGTCTCCACATGAACTGGAATACTTCTATCCTTTAACTATCTGCACAGAAGAAAGAAAGAGTTTTAATAAATTGATTGAAGAGTGTCACGAATAAATCAAGTAAAAGAGAAAAAAAATCAGAATTATAAAACATGCAGGAATTGAATTGCTCCGTAGTGCAGGCATTGCACTGTTCAAGGACTTCTATTCTGTGTCTGGCTCCTGTCACGACAGCACCTGTCGTGACAGCGGTCCGTTGCTGTCGCGGCAGCGATAAGCAACTCAGTTTCTTCAAGTTCAGCAAGAATCCCTGGATTGACTTGTCCTATCCCTAGATCCAAGCTTGTCAGCGAACACGTCTTCGATGATACCTCCCGGCGTGAATCGAAGTATGAACACTGATGTTTATGAATTCTTCTTTAGCCACTTAACCTCGTCCTATCCCTAGGTCCGAGATAGTTCAACCATAAACTGGAGAACCCGCACTTATTCCTTTCGTATACTTAATTCTCCCGATATTAAGTAAATAGATAATCTCACAATGCTCTCCCGATACTCTTGCAAGATGTTGAAACCAAAATAAGAAAACTTGAAGTTTTGTTTCAATGAACAGAAAAATCCTAAGAACAGAACAACCCTTACAACTACTTTACAATATCAACCCCAAACTCTATGGAAGGTTTAGAACATGGTGAAGGAAGAGAAACGACTAGGGTTTTTTTTAGATGAGAGGTATGGGATGTGATGTCTCCTTATACCCTTACACACATGGGTATATATAGGCAAAGATCTAGTCTAAGTCCTTCTTGGAGTAGTAGTCCTTTTTGGAGTAGAAATCCTTCTTGGAGTAGAAATCCTTGTTCAGCAAGTAAAGATAAGTTACTTTACTTATCGATCCTTGATCAGCTCTATGCTCCGCTCCCGGCCTCAAAAAATGCAGGATTGGGCTCAATGGACTCAGAAAAATGTCTTCTATCAAACGAGACCCATCTTGACTATGTCGGCGTATTGCCGTCCGGGCGGCATTCTGCGGCTGCAGCGTTCTTGGTGGCAACTGGAACTGCTTCAGTACAGCTCCTTCTGCTTCTAGTCTCCAAAAATATGCGAGTGGCCCACGATAATCCGACTTGAAATCCTCTATCTATCGATCTCCACTTCGTGTTTTCCACCTCAGGTGTCTTCACTGTCGCCACTTCTGCCACAACAACGATCACGACAGACAGTGTTCGTCAGCCCTTCACTCCAACTCTAAAATTCACTTCTGCTCCTTTGCTGCCCTGGATGCTGCCATGACAGATATCTGCAAAAAGTGACCGAAATCAGCAGCATCTGTGCAATTTTATCTATTTGTGATGTAAATGCAAAACTTAACCTAAAATGCAGTTAAACATGCTTGAGTGTAGCAAAAATAAGGATAAATGAGGGGTAAAATATAGGACTTTTAGGCACTCAACACACCCCCAAACTCGATTCCTTGCTTGTCCTCAAGCAAATGCAACCTAACTAACATGCATGCATACATATGTGTATATATATATATATATTTTCTTGGCTTAAGTCAGTGAACAATCCTTACCCACAACACCATCCCTATCATGTTTAGCACCTGTTCAAATATTTAAGGATCTACTTAGAGCAAAAGTATAGTTCTCGTGCCTGTGTGTGCATTTATTGTGAACATACATGAATATAGACTTCCCTAGCAACTAGAATATTATACTTAGCTTGTTTAGAGTTTTTCTTCGAGACTTAATTTTTTTTAGAGCCAATATCGGGCACCTCTAGTTGTTTTCCTTCTTTTTCTGAATTTTTCTCTTTTCTACTAGAGCCAGTATTTCAGGCACCTCTAGTTAACTATCTAGAGCCGGTGATAGGCACCTCTAGAAGTTTTTCTCTTGTTATTTTCCTAGAGCTAGTGATAGGCACCTCTAGGTTTCCTGAGTTTCTAGTCTCTTTCTACTCTAATTTCTAAGTTTTCTATTCTAAGCATGCTAGAGAAAGTCTTTTATCAAGTAAGTCACAAAGTGTTTCAGTTTTTCAGAACTATACTAAGGCTCTTTTTACTTCCTAAAATATTTTTAAGGGGCTGTCACTATAGAGATGGCAGCAGCAGATAATAAAAGTTCAATAAATTAAGCCAATTTTTTTAGCATAAAAAATAAACGCGACACAATTAAAACTAAATGCAATATTATATTAATAATTAGGAGGACTGCCTACCCCCAAACTCAAGGGTTGCATTGTCCTCAATGCATGACACAAGACGTAAAAGTGAAAAACAGAAAATAAAAATGACAGAAAAGTGAAACATCACAAAAAGATAATATATATACAGCAGGCGACAGAGAAAAAGAAAAAAGAAAACTTAAGTTGTGTGGCTATCGTCACTGCTGCTGGAGCTTTGGATGAGGAGCTGTCGGTGGGCAGTCTCCTTGGACTTTGTCGGAGGAGCTGTGGGTACTGCCCTGGGAGTTGGAGACGCGAAGGCTGCCTTCTTCCTTGCGTCACTATCTTCACTGCTGTTGGCGGCAGTCACTTTGGAATTCATTTCAGGGAGTATAAATGCTGCCGCAGCAGGGGTAGAGGCAGAGCTTCCTCGGGTTGCTTGTATCATAATTGCAAGGATTCTCTCTGTTTACCTAATAACACAAACAAACTAAAAACTAATATCAAATTTCTAATTCCTAAAACAATAAAGGTAAAATAAGATAAAAATAAAATACAATAAAATAAATTAAGTTAAATTAGGAGTGCCTTGAGAGGCATCTCCTAAAGTAACTGCTCCTTTTCCTATTGATGCTTGAGGGGTCGTTTCCGCTACTTCTTGAAGTCCATCCGTACCCTCCATCTGGTGATTATTCTCATGGTGGGGGCTCCTTTCTTTCTCTTCCCTTTGTAGTCCATGAAGTCCTCTCTTCTTGGTAATGTTTCTGAGGGCATGAATATATGTTTAGAAAAAAATCAAATTGACATTCGACCACAAACTTACCTTGTTTTCGTTGAACGTTGTTGTGGTTGAATGTAGCCCTTTCTATCGTGTCTGCTGATGTGGCAGCCTGTTATTTTGACAGTCTTTTATCAGGTTACTTTGTAGGTCAAGGGGACATTGGAAATCATCATAACTCTCCATATCAAATTCTGTGGGCCACTCGTAGGTCTCCATCAGTAGAGACTTCGATGATTTTGAGTCCATCGGTGTTAGTTCCTCTAATACCTGCAATAGAATTTGTGAGTTTTTAATGAATTCAAAATGTTCGTTTATTACCTGCTCGTATTCCATTTGCTAGGCATTGTCATTGGGTAGCTCTTCTAGGTGGTCGTGTGAGTGCCATGATAGGGATGGATGTGTGCAATCTTGGTCGGGCATAATCGAGGTAGTGGGTTGAGAGTTTGCCTCAGATGTGGTTGCCGCAGTTGCATTCTCTTGAATTTCACTCAGCGTTGCTGCGGTGTTACTCCATTCCGGCTCCTCGATCATTGCCATGGTAAGTTGTTGCTCTGACTCATCACTGTTGGGTATTCCTTCACATGGGCATCCTCGTCATCTTGCCTCGGGATTTCAGGTTCAGCCGTGGCATGAATGAGGACCGATCTGCTCAAGAGTGCATCCATCTTGGCGATACTTGCGTTCGTAGAAGCCAACAGTTTTTGCATAAGTGCCACGAAGGCATGAAGTGTACCCTCTAAGGAATTCATTTGCTCTTGAGGAGGACTACTTTCCCATGGCATGTCAGTTTCTTTACGGTAATTGCGAGATTTCTCCCACATCAGCTCTCGAATAGTTTTTCCTAACATGTTGATGCTCCTTAAACCTGTATTTCACCTGAGTTTTTGATAGAAATAGAAAAAGAAAAAGAAAAATAAAAATAACAATAAATAGAAAAGAAAAGTGCAGAAGTTAAAGGTAAGAGTATGTTGCCAGTCCCCGACAATGGCGCCAAAAACTTGTTGCGTGTAAATAGAACTATCGCAAATAGTGCAAGTGTACACGACGCAAGTAGTAAAGTGATACTAGAGTATCGAATATCGTCTCCACCGGGACTAGAATACTTCTATCCTTTAACTATCTGCACAGAAGAAAGAAAGAGTTTTAATAAATTGATTGAAGAGTGTCACGAATAAATCAAGTAAAAGAGAAAAAAAATCAAAATTATGAAACAGGCAGGAATTGAATTGCTCCGTAGTGCAAGTATTGCACTGTTCAAGGACTTCTGTTCTGTGTCTGGCTCCTGTCACGGCAGCACCTGTCGTGGCAGCGGTCCGTTGCTGTTGCGGTAGCGATAAGCAACTCAGTTTCTTCAAGTTCGGCAAGAATCCCTTTATTGACTTGTCCTATCCCTAGATCCAAGCTTGTCGACGAACACGTCTTAGATGATACCTCCCGGCGTGAATCGAAGTATGAACACCGATGTTTATGAATTCTTCTTGCTTAACCTCGTCCTATCCCTAGGTCCGAGATAGTTCAACCATAAACTAGAGAACCCGCACTTATTCCTTTCGTATACTTAACTCTCCCGATATTAAGTAAATAGATAATCTCACAATGCTCTCCCGATACTCTTGCAAGATGTTGAAACCAGAATAAGCAAACTTGAAGTTTTGTTTCATTGAACAGAAAAATCCTAAGAACATAACAACCCTTACATCTACTTTACAATATCAACCCCAAACCCTATGGAAGGTTTAGAACATGGTGAAGAAAGAGAAACAACTAGGGTTTTTTTAGATGAGAGGTATGGGATGTGATGTCTCCTTATACCCTTACATACATGGGTATATATAGCCAAAGATCTAGTCTAAGTCCTTCTTGGAGTAGTAGTCCTTTTTGGATTTGAAATCCTTCTTGGAGTAGAAATCCTTGTTCAGCAAGTAAAGATAAGTTATTTTACTTATCGATCCTTGATCAGCTCTATGCTCCGCTCTCGGGCTTAGAAAAATGCAAGATTGGGCTCAATGGACTCAGAAAAATGTCTTCTATCAAACGAGACCCATCTTGACTATGTGGCGTATTGCCATCCGGGCGGCATTCTGCGGCGGCAACGTTCTTGGTGGCAACTGGAACTGCTTCAGTACAACTCCTTCTGCTTCTAGTCTCCAAAAATATGCGAGTGGCCCATGATAGTCCGGTTTGAAATCCTCTATCTGTTGATCTCCACTTCGTGTTTTCCACCTCAGGTGTCTTCACTGTCATCACTTCTGCCACAGCAGCGGTCACGACAGGCAGTGTTCGTCAGCCCTTCACTCCAACTCTGAAATTCTCTTCTGCTCCTTTGCTGCCTTGGATCCTGCCATGACAGATATCTTCAAAAAGTGACCGAAATCAGCAGCATCTGTGCAATTTTTATCTATTTGTGATGTAAATGCAAAACTTAACCTAAGATGCAGTTAAACATGCTTGAGTGTAGCAAAAATAAGGATAAATGAGGGGTAAAATATAGGACTTTTAGGCACTCAACACCTAAGAACTGATCAAGCGCATAACAACTCTCATTTAATACATCCAAAATTACTACTGGTTTGATTTCACACAGTTAAACAACATATATGGTTACAAAACTGAGGAGTATTCCCACACCGCCGTTAATAAGTTCAATGTCATCCATGATTGGGTATCTGATTTATAATGTCAGCCCAACTCGAATGGACTTCCCCTGGTTTTTTGTTGGAAACTGCATTGCAATCTTGAGTTCACTAGTTACACTTGCACAAGCAACAACAATTATGTATTTGATTGAGGAGCATTGGAAGGACTTGATAGGAGAGATTCCCTTGAAGATCGTATATCCAGCCCTGGAGGGTCATGATTGGAAAACTGTCACTGAATTCGATCCAAAGAATACATGATGAAGTTACCATAATGGTGGAACATGGCCAGGTATGAGTCATTAATAGAAGACTCCCAAGTATGTCAGTTGCATAGCAATACATATTTCTTTAACACAATCTTTCCATTAAGGCGTTTATTTTAAATACATAATTTCTATGGCATAGGTAACTAACAGTCACGGGTTGGTGTTTTCAATATTGTTAGCAGCTCTGGTATGGCTACTCACAGTAGCATGTATCAAGATCGAAAGGCCTCAAATTGCAATACAAACCATAGAGCTGATGTAACATCGCCTTCCCAAAGATCGATGGCCTGAGTACTATAACGATAATGTTGGACGTTATATCGGGAAGCAAGCAAGGAAATATCAGAAATGGAGCATTTCCAGCTACTTGGTCGCCAAGCTGATGGTCGAGAATCCAACCAACCTCCTCATAGTCTCCCTTGAAGAAGATAAAATAATCTCCAAGCCAAAGGTCACCTGCTCCATCACCCATCAAAAAAGGTAGTCGGAGTATCGATATTATGGGATAAAAGTGAGGTTGAGAGAGTTTATGGGTCAAATTAATATTTTGTTTAAAGTTTAGGGGTCAAATTAGAAATTAACTATGTTGACTAACGTGACACGTCATCAAACTAACGGGTGTTAACGACACAGTGGCAAAAATAAAACAGATCGAAAACGTAAGTGGCAAGAATAACTGTTTTTTTCAAAATAAGTGACCAAAATAGAACACAGCCCAAACAAAGGGGACCTCCGGTGAAGTTTACCCTTGTTTTATTTAATTTAATTGCAATTAATTATGTATGATTCATAATTCAAATTGGGCATATAGTTTTAAATGTTAGACAATTTAATCACTTAGATTATTAATTGTTTAGAGCCTTAGTATTTAGGTTCTTTAATTAGAATTAAATAATTTAAATATGATAAATGATTTTAGAAATTTAACAAAGTGTTATTTGGAAAACTTAGAAGTTTAAAATTGAATGGTTCCTTAAAGTAATTGGATGTTATTCAACCTAAACTTTTAAGATAGAGCAAATAATATTTTTTTATAATTTAGAATATGATAATTAATCTAGTAATTAATTAGAGCCTTAATTAAGAATAGAGCTTTAATATTTAGATTAATCAATTGAATTAGGAATATTAGATATAATTTTGAGGCTTAAACATGGATGGTGCTCAAGCAAATGGGTGTTGTCTCATATAAGTCTTAAAACTAAATAATATTCATAGAATTAAATAAGACACAATTACTTAGAACCTTTTTAAGTTAGAACTTAAAATAAATAGGACAATAATTGGTCATGCATTTAAAACCTTTTATGTTGAAAATATATATTTTAATATTAATAGGGGTGTTCTAAGTAAACTAGGTGCTTCTAATCTCATATTCGGATAAAAATATATTTCCTTATAAAAGTAATATCTCCATTTGTAATTTAAATCCAATTAATAATTAAGGGTTAGATTAAATTCAAAACACAATTTAAAATGCCAAAATGCCACATGAAATTAAAGGTACCGATAACAAGCGTTTGTGGGGTGCTAATCCTTCCCTACATGTAACTGACTCCCAAACCCTAATTTTAAAAGAACGAATCTCTAATTTTTTCATGGTGTCCGGTCTACCTCGAAGTGGTCAATGGCGACTCCAGAAATGATTTTTAAAATCAAATTATTAAAAAGCAAAAATCTTAATTTTAAAAATTAATCATCAAGTTATTTTTTCGCTTAAAAATTGATTCTACATCTTAGAGACTCCGCTGGGGATTTTGAACTCGAGAGTCAAGCCTAATTAATTTTATGTGGAATTTTGACATTTAAGAATGATAATTTGAATTTATTTTTTTCCAATAATTATTGGATAGATTTTTAGAAAGAATGGAGATTGTTTTTTCCTTGTGTGATATAAACAGTCATTCATGCACAAGCCTTCTACCCGGGCTTTGTCTTTTAAGTGGGAGAGAGACATGATTCGATGTGAGGATCTCCACCTCCTAGTTCGAGATTTTCTCTTTCTTCTTGTATACCAACCTTATACATCGTGAGGTACACACCTCCGATATAAAGGGACATATACTCCCGAATCGATGTCTTGTTGTCGCAGTAGAAAGTAACGACAGTTCAGGTACCCAGAGTCTAGAACAAAAACCACATGTTGTAATCTAGAAGCCTACCCCACTAGAGCTAGATAGGAACCTAGGATAGGGCGTTGCAAATTTAAATACGCTTCTCTGGTTATTTCTTTGCTCTATATAATCTGCTTTACTGTATCAATTTAATTTAAATTTTTGCATTCAACATCATTTCACCTTACTGACTCATTTTTTTCTCTTTTTGTTTTGAATTTTTGCACCTCATCTTTATTTCATATATGTATATTGATTCAAAAGTGGTTATCATTAGAAGACGATCATAATAGATAAGGAGATTCATAATTGATAGAGTAGAGTGCAAATATGAGGCAGATTCCAGGGCAAACAACATAAGAAATGAAGGGCAGTTCATCCAGGGGTCACATATAAGATTTTGTTAGTACTGATGCTGACAAGAATGAGATGCAAGAACTGAAAAGGCAAATGGCTGAGATGATGACTATGATGTTGGCTATGGCTAAAGAAAAAGAGCATGCTGAACTGAAAAGAGAACCAAACAAAAGTCAGAACATGAACAAACAACTGGGTCCACGCGCCGTTACAATTCGCATCAATAAACCAACTAGAGGTGTAAGTGGGTCAAATTCCAAGAAGGTGGTGATAAACCAAGAAGAATCCCAAGTCGAAAATAATGGAGGATCTCTTAATTAAATTCCGATGTCATATACAGAATTTCTTTATGTACTTATGGAGAAAAATCTCGTGGTCCCAATTCCTTCTAAACCCAAAGTATTTTCTTACCTTGAGGATTGTGATATCAATGCAGTATGTGACTATCATCAAGGACATTTAGACCATACTACCGAGAATTGCGAGGCTTTGAAGAACAAGATTGAAAATCTTATCAGAGTGGGCATGCTGAGTTTTGAAGGTGGATAGCCCAAATTTCCTAAAGGTCTGACAATTAATAGAATACATGGGGATGAAAAAGCGAAGGAAAGTTTAAGTCCATCAAAGTCAATCAACTGTTAAGGACAAAGTTCAGATTCTGGTACCCCTTCAGCTGAGTGCCAGAAGACAGGAGATCACAAGTATCATTTTGATCCAATTCATATTCCATATAAAGAAATGTATCATTAATTGATGAAGGCCCGATTGGTGACCCCACAATTTGTTACACCTTTGCAACCCCCATATCCAAAGTGGTATGTTGTCGATGCTCACTGTGAAATTCATGATGGAATTCAAGGACATTCTATTGAAAATTACACTGCCTTCAAACGTCGAGTTCATGTTCTTTTGGAGTATGGAAAATGGAATTTTGGAGTAGAAAGCATTCCTGATTAAGTGGATGAATATGAAGATGAAAAATACCAGTAAAAGGGGCATCAGTTCGAACATGAGTTAAATATTCAAATTAAGTCAAGAGAGAGATGGTTTAAATGAAGAGTTGAAAAGCTTTCAATTCTGTTATCAAGAACTTTGTTCAATTTTCAGAAATGCTAGTTTGTGTGTGACTCTGGAATAGTCGAAGAAAGAATGAAAGAACTGAAGCATGAAGCTGAATACTCGAAAAGGAATTTTAAAGCAAGTGAAAATCGAGCCAATACACTCTCGTGTGATCTGCAGGCAATGAAACAATAATGCAATACTTTCATGGACGGTCGGAGGGTTAATCAAGCTAAGTGCGAGATGATGACTAAGTACATGCAAATGTATGAGGATATTGCTATCAAGCTGAATGAAAGTTAAGTTGAAAATGAAGCAGTAAAGAAGAAGGTAGATGAGTACGTCAATCTTGCGTGAATGTACAAGGATCTTGTTGATGATGTTAAGAAAGATTGTTAAGAAAATGAGGAGAAGCAGCATGTCCAATTTTAGAGATAGAGAATGAAGATACAGGAAAAGGAAAATAACATGAAAAATGTTGTTACTCAAGCACGAGGAATGGCTCAACAAGTAGCAGACATGGCCGATGTAGCAATGGCACAAAGTCAAAATTTTGATCCAGCATTAGACTATGGAGGGAAGCTGACTTGGCTCTTAGAGGAAATTTGGAAGTTGGGAGATAGAGCTCACCAATATTTGTACTATATGATATATGATGTATTGAATCCTTTTACTTCAATGAAATTTGTTCTATGATGATCGCTTTTAGAACCAATACCTTCTGTATTCATGCATTGCGTATTTAAGAGCATAACATTATCATTTCATAACATTACATTACATTAACATTCATGATCCAAAGCAACAATGGTTTTTGATGGCGGCAATCTAAGAGTCAGTGAAAGTTTGAAAATCTATTATTATGGATGAAGATATGGAACGAATTGAACAGACTCAAGAAGGGTTACAAGAATGGATGACCGAGCATCAACAAAATGTGAAGACCACACTACAATAACGTGTTTGACAATTTACCTCAGGGCATCTAACCTGAATGCATAGATAGGTTCTGTGAAGCTTACCATGTCAGGATCAAGACTCGAGCAACTGAAAGATAGATATGCAAGATTGGAGGAAGAGATCGAGGCAACAAAAGGCGTTAGTAATCTAAAATTTGATGTAAGAGAATTCTGCTTAGTTCTTGATTTGGTTATTCCACCTGAATTCAAGGTCCCTAGTTTCGAGAAGTATGAAGGTTTTGGCTTCCCTAAAATCCACCTGGTAATGTTCTGTAGAAAAATGGAAGGAAATTTGGATGATGATAAATTGTTGATCCACTATTTTCACGATAGCCTTGTTGGACCTGCTGTAGTATGGTACAACAGATTAAGTCGAGAACATATTCGATCATGGGTTGGTTTGGCAAAAGTATATTTGGGGCAATAAAATTTGGGTCCATATTGTCGGATTCTCAGAACATGAGCATGAAGGTCATTGAAAGCTTTAAAGACTATTATGCATTGAGGTGGAAAGGATTAGCAGCCCAAGTACAACCTCCCATGACCGAGGAAG
The DNA here is from genome assembly GCA_958450335.1 of Hibiscus tridactylites. Lineage (NCBI taxonomy): Eukaryota > Viridiplantae > Streptophyta > Magnoliopsida > Malvales > Malvaceae > Hibiscus > Hibiscus tridactylites. The sequence continues at coordinate 70,294,949 of OY288277.1, forward strand.
AGATATCACTTATGTTTCATCAAACTCTTCCACCTCCTTTCTATGAGAAAATGCTCGCGAATTCAAGGGGCAATTTTAGTGACCTCGTGATGATTGGACAAGCAATAGAGATAGGGATTCGACAAGGGAAAATTGGACCTAAATTTGAAGACCGTGCTAATCATGAGGTGAAACAAGAGAAAGAAGTGGATGAATTTAATGCTCAAATTTCTCAAAGTTGCAAGAGAAATAGGCCAGTTGATTTATCAGAACGACCACAAAAAGTTCCTCGAGAAAGTGCAAATCTGGATTTATTTGGAGTATCAATTTTAGACTTATTTCCCCATATTGTTAAAGGATAATATACCACTCCACATCCAATGAAGATAGTGCTAAAGCCATCCGCCCATAGCTATGACCCAGAAAACGTTTGTGATTTTCACATGGGGGCACCAGGACATGCTACCAAGAAGTGTATACCTTTTTTGAAGTTATGAGAAGTTTGTTTCACTCATGTTTCTGCAACAAGTGGTTACAATCTATAGAGACCATTTCTGAAGTAATACATGGAAATAATTTTGCTACACTTGGCCCGAAAGTAGTAGAGATCTTTTTTCGAGAGGCATATGTCATGTTTTTCGGTTTTCATTTCAATAGAGGGATGTTTTTGAAATCCATGAATATATCACTACATCAAATTTGGTGTATAGCGGCACGTTTAGCGGCATTTGTGGTGCAAACGCCACTAATTTTGAACATATAGCGGCGTTTGCTGAAAAAATGCCACAATATAGTTCATATTTATTATATTAGTGGCGTTTGTGTAACAAACTCTGCAATAAGTATTGCTTTAGTGAGTTCATTTTATAAAACGTCGCAATAGTATTACGTTAGTGGCATTTGTTATTACAAACGCCGCAATATAGAATAAAACTCACCATTTTGTTTTGGAGACCCCCGCCTCGATCCCCAAATCAAACAACCACACTCCCTAATATCGCAGGGGAAAAGAGCCACAAACCGTTGCGGCTCCAAATCAGTCAAATCCTATTTCGATTAGCAGCCTCATGGTCTCCAAATCGATCTTGGTTTTCATTTTCTTCTCTTTTCAAGTCTTTGCATACACAAGTTCGGGGCTTTAGTTTGTGCCCAACGTATCTCTTCTTACCCTTGTAGGTCTCTGGATGCCAATTGCAAGATGAGACATCGATTCTGGTACAAGGATCAATCGAATGTTGTGAAAATGATGAAGTGAAATCCATTTCTCAGTTTACTTTGATTAGCAAAGCAAGAAAATGGCAGATTACTACACTTTTGATGAGGTTCGATGACAAATCTTTGCAATTCATAAACGGTGAAGTGGACTAGACGATTTTAACCAAGTAGGGTTGCTTGAAAGTGAAGTTCTAAGCGTAATCTTCTATACCCTAAAAACACAATAAAAAGTGAGAGATAAAAGAGAAGAAAAAAAGAGATGAGAGAAAAAGAAAAAGAAGAAAAAGAAAAGAAAAAGGAAAAATAGAAGAGAAAAAGAAAGAAGAAAATAAAAAGAAAAAGAAGAAAAAAGAGAAAGAAGAAAAGAAAGAAGAAAAAGAAAAAAAGAAAGAAAAAAAGAAAAAAGAGAAAAAGAAAAAGAAAGAGGAGAGAAGAACAATAATGAACTATTCAATAAATAAGTCTCAGATCACTCTGATGGAGCTGTGGTGGATGTCGACAAATCTAAAAAGAAGCTATGCTCCACCTGCCCAATACCCTGGCGTTAGAGATGTATCTTTGAAGACACATGTTTAATAATATAATAATAGTTAGTAACAATCAGAAGAACACACATTCACTTATAGAATTTTATTCTTAGAATGATATTTTTGCACTCTACTAGTTAAACAAGTCCAGAAAAATTGAACACATTTATGGATAGAAAGGAATGAAGAGAAGGGAAAAGGAGTTGTTTCCGACTAGATCAAGCAACACGGTAATCATAGGGTTTGAACCGAGTGATCTAGAAGAAATTTCATAACTTCAGATATCGCTACAACATTTACAAGATATGCTAATCACATGAGGGTTGAATCTGAGACGCTTTTGCACTTGATATCCAGGGCATTCTATTCTGTTTTCTTTCTTTATTAAGACTCTGACTTTCTGGGTCTTCTACGTAAAAAGGTACCCTTCTTTGAAATTCCGGTAAGTTAAGTGACATTTTACAAACAAAAACATTTCCTTGTATTACTTCAAAGATAAATTTTAGAATGCAAGGTCGTGGATGAAAATGATTGACCTGCCATGGTAAAGATATGGCTGAGTATGGGGCATTTATATGCAGTCAATAATCTTCTCTTCAAAAAAGGAATAACCTATCAGGGGTCAGGGTGAGACAATGATAAGAATGCATACCAGATAGTTCATGGAACTAAAGTAAGTTTTTACAATGGAGTTTTGATTGCCCTTTGAAATTAAAGAATGAACTCGATAAAAGTTCAAGGATTCGAGGAAAGTTTAGGGACTTGAGGTATTTGCTCGCCCTAAAATGATGAAAGAAAGGGTCAATTTTACATGATAGGGCAAGAAACAAAGATATTAGTGGGGTATCATTGGACATAAGAGTTCAAATCAAAATAGCCAATGGGGAGTGCAGAGCCTCAAAGAATTTGAAGAAGCGGAAGTCTGCTCAAGAAGAATAAGAGCTTAACAGAAAATTTTTGGGGCAAAGTTTGTTGGAAAACAAAAACAATAAGAGCTTCAGACAAAATTCAAGAAGATCAAGAAAGAATTGAGAAGAGCAATCTAAAGAGATAAGGTGTCGTTGCAACAGAAGTGGAAAACGTAGGGGAGAAGTAAAGAAGACCAGAGCTTATCCGAGTGGTCCTCAACAATCACAATTCACGTATCATGTATAGTCAGGCTTCCATAAGATAGGAGCATGCTAACTAATACATCCAAAGCTTTTTTGCATATTTTTGTAGGAATTTACAAAAGTCGGTAAAGAACAAGCAAAGATTTACATCTACAGCTTCGAGATTGGAAAAGTAGATCTAGCAAAGAAGAAGCAAAAATTTCCATCTTGATACATGTAGGAGCAGGGTCAAATTACTCACATTGGATAAGAAGTTGAAGTTGTTCGATTCAAACAACAAGGGCCAAAACAATTCATACATTGGAGGTATAAAGCGATGCATTGTAGATAAGAAACTGAAGCTGTTTTGCAAGCCTGAATCATCAGCCTACTTGAGATGACTTTTCGAATGGGATCTGGGCATTTATGGGTCCAGTTGTCTTATAAAGAATTCACTTTCATTCAGTTACCTTTCCAATGCATCTTGAAATGAATCAATCCGTTTTCGGGAACTCAAGATATGTCCATTATTTCTTGAAATGAATCAATCCGTTTTCGGGCACTTAAATCTTGAAATGAAGGCTGCACATGTAGAAAACTGGATGCGAGATTATTACGAGATTTTGTAATTTCAACCTAATATTTCTTATGTGAAGTCATAGGACTTCAAATCCAACAAGGATTTACATTAACCCATTATTATATTAGTTTTCAATATATTTTATTATTATTTTAATTTTATTTTATTAGAAGTTGAGTTTGATTCTATTTTGGAATTCCTACTAGTTTAGTCATCCTTCCCCTAAAAAGGATGAGAACATCTTCATTGTAAATTAGATTGAAGATTTGAGTTTTTAAATAAAATGGTATTCTTTTGAGTACGTGTTTGCAAGTGTCGAGAAACTTGTACCTTCGAAGTCATCTTCAACGTTCAACTAGTTTGTGCTAGGGAGAATCTTCACACTCTAGGTTGCCTAATCAATTGCAGTTAGGAGGGTCGGTTAGAGCCATATCACAGAGGTTTCCTATTCAATTGTGAGTAGGAGGGTTCTGTGGGACATCCATCAATTCCACACGTGTAACCCCCTCAGCCTAGTTTAGACGCGAGACCGAACCAAGCAAGTCGCGCGGGTAATATTGAAATAAACCAGGAAAGTTTACCTCAACAAACGACCCTTTTTTATCTTGTCTAGATGCACATTATCATCCTATGTGATTTGAACTCGTAGCGGAAGAAACGTCAACTTAATCAGACTTCGATTAGACATTCGTTTGACAACATACATGTTTTGGGGACCAAAATATAATTTTTACAATTTCTAGGGACTTTAGCCAATTTAGAGTTACCACCCTTTAATTAGTCATATTTCGTGCCACGATGTCAAAACTCAACTCAAACAGACATCAATAGGGCATTCAATTGCAATCTCCAACATTAAGGGACCAAATTGTAAATCTAGAAATTACAAGGATTTACTTGAAATTAGATTTACCAATCCTCAATTAGTCAGGTTCCAAACCCATTCATTTGATGGAAGACAATTAGGGACCAAAATAGAAGAATCCAAAACCTTTATTAACAAAACAACCAACTTACCTATCAGGCGTATCGATACACCTTCAACCGTATCGATACGGGGTCCAAAAATACATTATATTATATCGATACCACTTCGATTGTATCGATACACCTGGGCTTAAAATGCCCCAAAATGCTGGTTTTTCTCTCTTTGATGCAACATAAACCACCTAAACATGCTTCTAACATATACACAACATATCCAAAGATCAATCCACGGCCAAACATGGAATATTCAACATCAACTCATAGCAACATGCATCAAATAGAAATCTATAGGCATGCTTCCTAGAGAATAAACCATCCAACATCAAAAACATTAATTCCAAGCAAAACCAACATATAAAGGCCATTTACAACTTCAAAACAACAATATAAACTTGCTCATAACAGGGAGTTTAACAAACACACTCCCAAATCAACAATGAAACCCATTGCCTTTATTACTAAAAGTCTAGTTTGAAACCAGACTTTCAAGATCGAAGTCCTTGGATCCTCCTAGCTTACTTGCTGCCTCCACTCCCTTAATTCTCAACCTCGGTGGACAAAAAGAGAGCGTAAGCACACTAGGCTTAATGAGGAGCACTCAAAACAAAACACCATCAATGCAATTTAAAACCAATTTCTCAAAACCATTGAAATCATCATTTTAATCCATTTATAAACATCATGCCTTGAAAATCATGCACTTAAACCTTTCCAAAACCAGCATATTAAACCATATGCATCATGTATCATAGTTAAATAACAAGTCCCATTTCTAAACCTCAATTTAAGCTTTCCCATGCATAACAACCATATGCAAAGCTTAAAGAGTAAACATGTATAAATCACATTATACAATATAAACCTATTCATGATACAACAACAATTATATTGACTTATAAGTGATCATTAACCAAGTTCCATTTCCAGATCATAATATCGGATACACGGATTAAATAAATGTTCTCATAACACTTAAAGCCATCTTAATCGGAATAATGGTACAATCACAACCAACAAGGACAACAAACCCACGAGGACAACAACCTCAATCACCAGTTAGATGCTTAACCCACTAACGAGAGACGAGACACCATCCTCCTCGATCGTTAGGGTACTTGGATGGAGACGGGACACCAACCTCCTCGACATCTAAGGCGACTTATTTATAGTGCACTCAATCCTATAGCCGGCTAAATATATCCGATAACATTTTTAAACTATATCACTTGCCAATATAATTCATTATAACCATATACCACATTGTTTTCATATGCATCAACATAAAACCATTTTCCAAAGAATTAAACCATGCTTTAAACACAAGTATAAAACACACACTTAATGGTCTAAACTCAACAGCTACCTTCCTACTCAAAGCATTAGCCGCCACATTGGCCTTTCCCGGATGATACTTAATGGTTAGATCATAATCCTTAAGCAACTCTAACCACCTTCGATGCCTAAGATTCAACTCTCTCTGTGACATAAGATACCTCAAACTCTTATGGTCGGTATAAACCACACACCTTTCACCATAAAGGTAGTGTCTCCAAATCTTCAAAGTAAACACCACTGTTGTGAGCTCTAGATCATGCGTAGGATAGTTGCGTTCATGAACCTTCAACTGTCTAGACGCATAAGCCACAACCTTCCCATCATGCATCAATACACAACCCAAACCAACATATGATGCATCGCTATAGACCACAAACTCCTTACTCGATTCTGGTTGAATCAAAACAGGAGCTTGCATCAAAGCCTCCTTCAACTTCTCGAAAGCTTGTTGTCTAACATCAGTCCACTCGAAGCAAACATTCTTTTGCAACAACTTGGTCAAAAGAGTAGCAATCTTAGAGAAATCTTCGACAAACCTTCAATAGTAACATGCCAACCCAAGGAAACTACGCATTTCCGTCACTGACTTAGGCGTCTTCCAACTCATCACCGCCTCAACCTTGTGTGGATCAACCCGGATACCTTCAGCTAACACCACATGTCCAAGAAAAACCACTTCTTTGAGCCAAAACTCACACTTGCTCAGCTTAGCATAAAGCTAATTTTCCAACAACAATTGTAACAAAATTCTCAACTGTCTATCATGATCCTCCTCGGTACGTGAGTACATGAGAATATCATCGATAAACACCACCACGAACTGATCTAGAAACTCGTGGAACACTTTATTCATCATATCCATGAACGCAACCGGTGCGTTTGTCAAACCAAACAAAATCACCAAGAACTCATAATGGCCGTACCTAGTCTAGAAAGCTGTTTTAGGTACATCTACATCCTTAACCTTAAGCTGGTAGTACCCAGACCTCAAATCTATCTTCGAAAACACCGAAGCACCACGAAACTGATCAAACAAATCATCGATTCTCGGCAAAGGGTAATTGTTCTTAATCGTCAACTTGTTCAGTTACCGATAATCAATGCACATACGCATGGTACCATCCTTCTTCTTCACAACAACGCACCCCAGGGTGAAATACTTGGCCTTATGAACCCCCGATCAAGCAACTCCTGAAGTTGCGTCTTCAACTCCTTCAACTCCTTAGGTGCCATGCGATAAGGAGCAACGGACACCAGAGTCGTATTCTCATACAACTCGATACCAAACTTAACCTCTCGGTTGGGTGGCAATCCAGGAAACTCTTCCGAAAAAACACATGGAAACTCGCATACGATTCGTATGTCTTGGACATGCACTTCCTTCGTACCAGGATTCATTACATACGCTAAGAAATCTTCGCATCCCAACTCCATCATCCGACTTGCTTCAAGAGCCAAAATTGCGTTAGACAAGAACTTCACGTTCTCACCTACGATTACTACTTCATAATCATTCGCAAGCTTCAGGGTAACCCGCTTAGCATAAAAATTCACCACAACTTGGTGTTCGACCAACCAATCCATTCCAAGAATCACATTAAAGCTATAAAAAGGTAATTCCATCAAATCAACAGAGAATACATGACCTTGAACAGACAATAGTCATCTCCTATACAATTTCCTTGTAACAACAGTCTCACCAAAAGAACTTGTTACTTGCATTCCTACATCTAACATCTCAACAGGAATATCAAGCAAATGCGCATGCTCACCCAAGATGTATGAATGCGTGGATCCAGAATCAATCAATGCTAACAAAGATAAGGATTGCAAGGTGAAGGTACCTGCAATCACATCGGTTTCGTTACGTCCCTCGCGATGTGCATACACCCTCGCGGGACCACCTCCTTCCGGCTGAACATCAACTACATGTACCACACCTCTCTGACCATCCTCTCTCCTCTAAAAGTTGCCACGACCGCGCCCACGGCCTCTCTACTGTGCAACAGCTGGTGCACGACCTTGACCACCTCTCGCTAATAAGGGACACTCACACTTCATATGGTCAGCGGATCCACAGTTTCAACATGAATTAGCTCCAGCCATAGGAGCCTGCACCTCACGAGCCACACCAGTGCAATCCCTCCTCAAGTGCTCCCGTAAACCACACATCCAACATGTACCCTGCTCAAGCCTCTACCTGTTACCCTGAGCCAATGCACCTCGCCCAAAGTTACCACGCCTAGCCGCAGGCTGATATCTACGGTCTCGGTTCCTCTTATTCTGCCCACCACTAGAGCCAGCATCAGCAGCTCTCTTGCCCAAACCAGAACCACCCCCACGCGAGGTCAGACCCAAGCTCTGCTCTATATCTTTGGCTCGAGTCACGAGCACATCAAAATCCGTATAATCAATTACGAGCATGTATGTCTTCACGTCCTGCACCAGGCCATACCAAAAACGATCGCATTGATGCCTATCACTCGACACCAACTCCGGAGCATATTGGCTCAGCCGTACAAACCGGACCTCGTACTCAGCTACGGTCATATTCCCCTAAACCAAAGACATAAATTCTCTCTTCTTGTCGTCCAAGTATCTAACTTCAAGATACTTTCTCCTAAAAGCAGACTGGAAGAACGTCCAATCTACCTCTTTCGGCTCCAATGCTGCGGTTGCAGTCGTCCACCATGTATATGCATCACCATGCAACAACGATACTACGTAGCCCAGCTTTCGTGCATCATTGCACTCTATCTGATCCAATATCAGGATCGTACTGGCCAGCCCTGCCCTAGACGCCTCAGTAGATAATCCGCAAAACTCTACTCCTCCCAAACTCCTCAATCGCTCCAGTGGCAATCCCATTTTTCCAACAGCAGGAGCCTGTACGTGCACTCCAACAACAACAACCTAGAATGCTCCCGTCATCGCCTGCACTAAAGGCGTCCAATCACCATCCTCGGACTAGCCTGTCTTTGTTGTTCCTGCCCCCCGCCCCAGGTGGTGGTGGCAGAGGAGGAGGTAAGTTTCCACTAGGAAGAACCTCGTTCTCTTGGTCACGCTGCCCCTTAGCAGGAGCTATCGCTCCAGAACGTAACTCACGTCTCGATCCCATTGTTCTAGTTAACATTAAAGCATGAACATAAAACAAACAAAAGATTAGGCCAGCTCTTAACAAGGATCCCAAGACTTTCTAAACCAATTTGAAACATTTCACTAGGTAATAAGGCAATGGGCATTCCAATTCCCCCCAACATAGCATAAAGCATACTACATGCATATCTCAACCATCATGCAACCCAAGCATCAAGATTCAACCAAATCAAACATCATATCAACTTGTATTCATATTCAATCATCATATAAATCACATCTCCATCACATACTTCACATTAACATGCTTTACTATTCACCGACCAAAGCAAAACATCACCAAAACACACATGATTACAATAACGTCACATACTAACAACTTACCATCATCCCAACCTTATGTAACCTAGCTTTGATACCACCAAATGTAACCCCCTCGTCCCGGCCTGGCCGATAGGCCGAGCCAAACGGATCACACGAGGAATATTGAAGTAAACTGGGAAGGTTTACCTCAATAAACGACCCTCTTTTATATCTTGTCTAAATGCAATTAGGTTCCTAAGTGTACGTACACAAGCAGCAAATAAAACACCCACACAATCGCCTATTAATTAAAGTCAATTAAGGTTTAGGGACCATTTTGTAATTTTGATAAATTACAAGGGTTACCAGCAAATTCAGGTTACCAATCTTTAATTAGATTCGTTACATGCTTCTAGGAGAAATCTCAGCTCAAAACAACATTTAAAACCCTTCCAATTGCATACAAGGCAGACAGGGACCAATAGGTACGGAACAGAAACTTAGAACGATTCAAAACAGGTTCAACGGTCATATGTTTCGGAATAGAATGCCCCGTATCGGAATGGCCTAATCGAAACACAGCTGACCGTTTCGATACGCGGGTTCGTTTCAAAACTCCCCAAGATACATTTTGGTATGATGGTTCACAGTGGCAAAATGTTCCGAAACAAGCCTCACTGTTCTAAAACGCCAAGGCCATTTCAGGCCACCATTTCAAAACATGCAAAAGTGTTTCAAAACACATGGGCCTAAAAAAATTCAACACTCAACGAAAGGTTTCAAGGATGGCTCCGAGCAGCAAGGTAAGTTACTCCGGGCAGAAAGATCGGGCGGCGGACTGGACGATTTTCATTGATAACCTGAGTAGAAGAGTGACCAGAACAGCTTTGAAGGATCTGTGTAGTTATCATGGAAAAGTGAATAGAGTTTTCACCCGATGATTAATAATAGACCGAAATACAAGAGCTCAACCTTCGCTTTTGTTACAATAGAATGCTGGGAGGATATGGACAAAGTGATCCAAAATTTAGATAATTCTCGAGTAGATGGCAAGATGATACGTGCTTCAAGAGCGAAATTCTCCAGAGCTGGACCTAATGCAAAGGAACATCGTTCCCAGAAATATGGGTCTCGGACTAATAACAAAGAAGGTTACAAAGATGGAAATGGTTACCCAGGAGCCGCAACAGGAGTGGAGTCTAACAGAAATAAGAAGAATCAGTCAGACGAAAGGAAGAAAAGATCCTACAAGGAAGTCCTGCTGGGTAACACAACGGGGGAGGAGAAGGAGATCAATGCAAATCGGGAACATAATCAGGATAATTCAGAGGTAAAAAGCAAAGGCAAATTGATGGATTTCAGGTTTTCAATCAAAGACTCAGAGTGGTTAAGAGGATGTATGGTAGGAATGATCAAATTAGCCTTTGAACAAGATTTTGTACAAAGAGCATTATCGAATGATGTCATAGAGGTAAAGGTGGTTAAATGGAGTGTCGAAGGTGATTCTCATGTGATTATTTTCAACACTGAGAAGGAGATGAAAGAAGTTTGGGATTCCAAGAGGGATGCTCTCTGCTATTGGTTTGATCATATTGCCCCCTTCTTATCAATGACATTCCTTATTACTTCTGTTTAGTGCAACTTATTGGGGTTCCTCTGTACTGTTGGAATGAAAGTTTTTTCAACTTAATCGGAAGTTGATGGGGTACTGTTATTTGATTTGATGAAGGAACGATGAAGAAAGAGCGTCTTGATATTGCCAAGATCATTCTACGGGTTGCCAATTTTGATTCAATCCTGAGTTCGATCATTATAGCTTCGATGGGGCTACAATATCATATTCAAGTCAGAATTGGCCCTATGAAAGATGATTCCGGGGATGGTTACATAGAAGATCCAGCGACTAGGTTTGCCGATGTGTGGTCTGACTCCGATATAGATGAGTCTAAGTCTTCCCAGGTGGCGGATGGCGATCTTTCTCCGCTCCCGCCCAAGTCTCCGGCGCAAGAGAATGGCTCGGGAGATCTTTCGAATTCCCTTCGAAATTAGTTGCATGGGAATCCCCCCGAAGGAAATTTAATGAATGGAACTGGTTCCAATACCCAAGGAAATACAAATATTCCAAATGAATTAAATGGGGAAGTGGAAATGATTGAAACGTCGAGTGAAGAAGGAAACATGGCGAAAGGGTTCAAAGGACCAAATGGGTCGAGAGGGGTGAGTCAGACAGACTGGGCCATAGTCTCTGGGCCTTCTGGGCCTTTGCTGGACGACACCATTAATTTGATCCAAGAGGGTGAGATGGAGGATAAGGCTGCATCTCGATCAAACACAGTGCCTAATGGAAAAATATAGTCTGCGATCACAATTTACCTTTATTTCCTCAATTGGCGGTTTAGATAATCCTTCTATGGGATCGGCATAGATGGTTCTTGACAGTTTCGAGAATTGTCAACAAGTGCCAATGTGTGTTGCTTCTTCATCCTCTTTCGTCTTTTAACATAACGCGACAACATTACCCATCCCAATAGTTTCGAGTGGTTTACTTCAAGCCAGTGCTAGAAGAAGACTTAGAGGCTTTGTCCGCGACACCCTTGACAGGTCTTCGGGAGGTTCTTTTCCAAACAGGAATAGGCTGACTAGTGAGGAGTCAGACTCGGTTATTGGACTGGAAGTGGAGTCGGCCTGGGAAATCAACAATATGTTGGAGATATCGTTCAGAGGGGGTAGAGACGAGGTAATCAAGAAAGTCTGTGAATTAGAAAAGGAAATTAGAAGGGGTTGTTGAAGTTGTATGTTTGGGTTATAACAATCTTCCCTATGGATATCAGAATATTATCTTGGAACATAAGAGGTATTAGAAGAAGAGAGAAATTGAGGGCAGTGAGAGGCGTAATACAGAATGCAAGACCAAAGATAGTCTTTATACAAGAAACTAAAATGGAGGCTATTAATGGGGTATTACTAAGGAAAATTTGGAATGAGAGTAACGTTGATTTTACCTTCTCTACGGCTGAGGGCTCGGCTGGTGGCTTATTGTGCATGTGGGACTCCGATTTCATTCAAGTGGAAGAAGTGGTTCCCTTCCCCAGATTCATTGCGATTATAGGCACAATTAAGTGCAACTCAATAAGGCGTTGTTTGCAAAATGTATATGGTCAAGCCATCGAAGCGGAGAAATCTAGTTTTTTGGATGATCTGTTGGCTTTTGTTCGACAACGGCAAATTCCCTGGTGCCTCGGGGGAGATTTTAATTTAATTCTAGACCCCGAGGAGAAATTGGGTTTCTCTTTAAACCAATCGTCGATTGAGCGGTTGAAATCATTTATTTTTGATGCAGGCCTCGTCGACATTCCTCTTACAGGTGGGAAATATACGTGGTGTAATAATAGAGATCCTCCCACATTTGTTAGATTGGATCGATTCCTACTATCGACAGATTTCACTATGGCTTTCCCAAGACTATATCAAGAGTTATTAGACCGGTCTTTATCGGATCATAATCCAATCTTCCTTCATTCGGATAGGACCAATTGGGGTCTGAAACCTTTTAGATGTTTCAATTTTTGGCTAGATGAGAAGGGTTTTGATAACACCACTCTTAAGGCGATTAAAAAGATTATGAAGAAACATACAGGCGTTAGGATCGAAGGCTTGTTAATTGGGTGCAAAAATGCTTTAAAGGAGTGGTCCAAGAAATCGGCAAAGGAAGTGGGCGGTAGTATTAAAGCCTTGGAGCAGGAGATTACAACATTGGAGAGACAATTGCCAAGTCCACAAGATACATCTGAGATTATGGAAACTATATGTACAAAGAAGAGTGAACTGTGGTTTCTTTACAAGAAAGAAGAAAGCGAATGGCACCAAAAATCCATAATTCGTTGGACAGTTGAGGGGGACAGAAACACGAGATTTTTTCACCTCACAGCTTCGAGTAGGCACAACGCTAATCTAATCAAATGTCTGCAAATAGGGGGTGAGAATGTGATGGATCCGGATCGAATAAAACAGTTGGTTTTCGAGCACTTCAAAAATGCATACAATCAAAGCAATGCATTTGATGTGGTGGAGATGAAATTGGGTTTCAACAAACTTAGCTCTACACAATCGGAATCTTTACAAAGAGCTTTCACAGAAGAAGAAATTTGGTTAGCATTGTCTGCAGCGGATGGCAATCGGGCTCCTGGTCCGGATGGTTTCAATCTGAGTTTTTTTAAGAAATACTGGGATATCTTGAAGGGAGACATAATTAATTTTTTCGAGGATTTTACTAACGGCAAAGATTGGGAATCATGTATAAACCATTCCTTCATCACTTTGATTCCGAAGTTTAAAAATACCTCTCCCTTGACGACTTTAGACTAATCAGTTTAGATGGGGGCATGTATAAAATCCTTTCTAAGTTTCTAGCGAGAAGGTTGCGCGAAGTTATGGATCATGTAGTAGGGATGCGCAATTCGCTTTTATTCCTGGAAGAAAAATCCTGGATTGTTTCTTGATTGCTAATGAGCCCTTAAATCATGTGATGAAGAGTGGTGCAAGTGGTGTCGCCTTCAAAATTGATTTCAACAAAGCCTACGACACGGTAAGTTGGGATTTCCTATTACGAGTCCTGTAAGAGATTGGCTTTGGAGATAAATGGTGCAAATGGATTCGAAAATGCATCTCGTCGGCATCGATATCAGTTTTAGTAGATGGCTCCCCTACTCTGATCTTCTCAATATCCAGAGGCCTTCGTCAAGGATGTTCGCTTTCACCTCTCTTATTTAATCTAGTGGGAGAGGCCCTTAACCAAATGTTGAAAAAGGCATCTCAGCTGGGATTATTTTCAGGTTTCTCGGTGGGTCGTAGGAATTCTTCTTTCGACATTACACATCTCCAGTTTGCCGATGACCTACTGATATTTTGTGGAGGGGATGAAGACCAAGTTAAAAACGTAAAAAGAATTTTAAATGTTTTTGAATTAGCTTTAGGATTGAAGTTGAATTTGAAAAAGAGCAAGATATACGGATTAAACGTTCCTGAAAGTTCTTTACACTCTTGGGCCGGTTCGGTTGGTTGCTCGGTGGGTATTTTCCCGACAGTATATCTTGGTCTCCCGCTCGGTGCAAGTAGAAACTCGCCAGCCCTTTGGGAATCGGTGATTAAAAAATTCACTAACAGACTCGAGGGATGGAAACCAAAGTTACTATCAATAGGAGGCCGACTAACCTTGATTAAATCCATTCTTTCAAGCCTCCCGGTTTACTTCCTCTCTCTCTTTAAGATGCCCAAAGTGGTGCTCAATCGGCTTAATAGTTTGATGTCGTCTTTTCTGTGGGGCAAATCTGAAAACAGATCAAGAATTCACTGGATCAGCTGGGAGAGTGTATGTTATCCTAAACATTATGGTGGAGCAGGTGTCCCAAATCTTGAGCTGTTGAATCGCGCCCTCCTTAACAAATGGGTTTGGCGTTTTGGCAACGAAACGGATAGACTTTGGCGAAAGACTATTTCAGCTTTGGCTCACGGTAACCTTGTTGGCCTCCTCCCCTCTTTATCCCATAGCAAACATGTTTCATGGATTTGGAATGGGATTACAAAGAATCTCGATAAAGATGATACCATGTGAAACATCTTTCGTTCGAATCTTACTCTGCAGGTGGGGGATGGGAGGAACATTCTATTCTGGACAGACATTTGGCTGGTTCCTAGGAGTTTAAATGAAGTTTTCCCGCGAATTTTCGCTTTAACCCTGAATAAGAATGCCCGAATAGCAGACTATGGTTCAAAAATTAAAGACAAGTGGTCGTGGGAAATCCCTCTTCGAAGACCTTTGCTGGACTGGGAACGTGCACAATGGGACTCTCTTTTGCAAGCCCTGGACAACTTTAGATCCTCCAATCTGAACCATGATTGGGTGAGATGGATGGGATCTTGCGATGGTGCTTTTTCGGTAAGATCTCTTAGGACTATGCTCGACAAGTCCCTACCTTGCAATCCTCTGTGGAACAGAGTTGTTTGGCTCGGTTTCGCTCCTCCTAAGGTGGAAGTATTTATATGGATGGTATTGTGGTGCC
The DNA here is from genome assembly GCA_958450335.1 of Hibiscus tridactylites. Taxonomy (NCBI): domain Eukaryota; kingdom Viridiplantae; phylum Streptophyta; class Magnoliopsida; order Malvales; family Malvaceae; genus Hibiscus; species Hibiscus tridactylites. The sequence continues at coordinate 70,310,121 of OY288277.1, forward strand.
GAGTCCCGATAAAATATGAATTAACAATAAGGGGAGTCACGTTAGATGAGAATTTGCTGTGCCCTTTATGTAACCTTCAAGTTGAGACGGTTTCACATTTGTTTTTGTGTAAGGGTGTTTGGGAGATATGAATGTATTTCTGTGGTTTAATAGATGTTGCAGCAGCCTTCCCCTCGGAATCGAAGCATTTCCACGAAGCATGGCATGGTCTCGCTCCATCTAAAGACAAGGTTTGGTTCTCTGTTATTCCCTTCACCATTATTTGGACAATATGGTTGCATAGGAATGAAAGGATTTTTAATGGAGCTCAAGTGGATTGGGTCCAGATTTTACATATGGTTAAAGTTAGATTCGCATTATGGTTCAAGGCGAAATTTCCAAAAGCTACTGTCCATATGGATAGTTTGATTTCTGACCCAAGATTGGCTGCTTCAACGAGGAAGAAAAGGAAGAAACTAGTGCGGGGATGCGTTTGGGTTCCTCCCCCTCCTGGTTTCTTGAAGTTGAATGTCGATGGGGCACTCTCTATTTCTATTGGGAAGGGTGGCATTGGCGGTCTCCTACGAGATGAAGCAGGTAACACTCTATTTCAGTTTTCTGAGAGCTGTGAGAATGGCCCTCCAACTGAGGTGGAATTGATTGCGTTCGCGACTGGTTTGAAACGTTTCTTGGTTTCGGAGTGGGCTGGGAATTTCAGATTAATAATGGAATCCGACTTCAAGAAATTGGTCGACTGGTTGCATGGGATTGAAGAGCCTCCCTCGGCCTTACATAATTTGGTGCAGGAAGTGCTGAGGATAATCAAAGATAGAGGAATCGTTGTGAGATGGGTGAGCTGTGCTACTAACGCCAAAGCTGACCAACTTGCCAAGACTGGCATTGGGTAAGAGTGTTCACTGGACTGGATGAAAGGGTAGGGGATAGCCGAAATTCATAATTTTATGGACTGAATCTTAGTCCATTGTTTTGCAAATCATGTAAACTCATTCACAAATTGAGAGTTGTAGCTGGTATTTGATTAATACAAACGTAGTGGAACACTCTTTTCCCTCTTCATCAGGAAGGGGTTTTTTAATGAGGCCCAAATTTTTTATTTTTTAAAAAAACACATGGGCCTGCAATGATCTAAAAAGCTGGTTTAAATCAGTTTATACCCTCCAAAACCATCCCTACACATGCCCTAACACATTGGCAACTTAAATATACATCAAGGACGACTTACACGAAGCATAGGCAACATCATAGCATCACACTCAATACCAATGAGACTAGAGGCATGCTTCTTTGAAGTTAAAAACACCAAAAGGCTAAAATCCAAATGCAAGCATAATGCAAAACTCAAAGGCCACTTACAAGACCAAATATGCATCCCAAACTTGCAATAAACCAGAAATTAACAAATCAATATCATTCATTGCATTGGACACCCCCATTGCCCTTATTACAATAGTTCAAGAACTCAACATACTTTTAGAAAGTGTCTTGGCAAGAATCCCTTGAAGATGCTGCCTCCGAAAGCTTAATTATCTGCATTGATAAACAAAGAGAGCATAAGTATACAAGCTTAGTGAGGATTGCTCAAAATCACAATCATCATCAATGCACAAAACCGTTTTTCACTCTTTTCAAAACCATCATGCCTTTCTTGAAAAATCATGTACTTTATCATCAAAATCACTGTATTCATCATCATGCAACACGATTCATAAATTTTTCAGCAATTAAACTATTGCTACTCAAATTCCAAGCCTTCCAAGCATAACACCTCTATGCTCAGCTTAAACCAAAACATGCATCTTTAAAAAATATGCATTACAACATTTCCACAATATTTCATTTCATTATATTGGCTCACAAGTGATAAACAACAACCTCAAAAACATATATCGGATACATGAATTACCAAGGGTTGTCCCACACCCTTCACACACTCTACCGGCATTTCAAGGCTCACACACGAGAGCGACCCTCCATCGTTGTGACACTCGTGGTGGAGTATTCACTACAATCACAACCCCTTAACACCACTCATCGGTAGATGTATAACCCAATAACGAGACACGGGACACACACAAGGTTCGCACCTGTGAGTTACCCTCAATCGTTGCAACCTGAAACAATCCTCAATCGTTAGGGTACTTGGATGGAGTATTCAGTACAATCACAACCCCTCAACATCCAAGACGACTTGTTTATAGTGCACTAAATCCTATAGCCGGCTAACTATATCCGATTTCTTTTATAAAGCACTTTATTCAACATCACATGCCAATATAATCCATACCATATGGTTAACTCATTGTTTTTACAAAGCATTCATGATAAGCCATAAATCAAGCATTAAACCATGCTTCAAGTCTTATGCATCAATACATGCATACAAGGATCACTTACCTTGTGCTTCCTTAAACCACATGGCATCATCATACACATTTTAGACATTCAAAACATGCTTTAAAACAGTAGGTTAATGCAATTAAAATCAAGTACAACCATTGGCTCAAAACTAGCACAATCCGAGAGTACAATGCACTTTACTTACTTCCAAACTTAGTAAAGCATTTCAAGCTCTTACTAAGTTCCCAAAACCTTTTCTAAAACGTTTCTTTGCTGGAAAACCAAGTTCCACTCACCAACTTGCGAAACCACGCTTGCCGACGCAACTATCGATCGTCCGAAGCCTCCAAGACCACTTTGTTTGCTTCCAGAATAATATCCCCAGTTTTCAACACACCAAAAAGAGGTTCAATGCATTAAAATACATCCAAAACACCAGCACTCACAAGAAATCCCGCAGCCCTGCTCTAAAGCACCAAAACACCCATCCGAAGCAACTGAAAACTCAATCGATTGACCTTTAACCTCAGCCCAGCCATCACCCAACTAATCCAAAGCATTTTAGGCATTAATCAACATCAAAAAACAACCTAAAACCCTACTTATACCTCTAGCAACTCGAATTCCTCAAGAACACCCCAAAAACTCAACTAAAACACTTCAAAAACCAAGGATCTCAAGGATTTCGGGATCTATATGATTAAGACTCCACTTCAACACCGAAAACCTTTCAAAACTCATTTAGAAGCAATCTCAAACCAGCCAAATCCATCAAAATCCGAAAATCACATTTTAAACCACCTTTCTATCAAGATTTTAATAGTTTAGCAAACTAACAACAAAACCTCAATCAAAATCATTAACAAAGAGTCAAATATCTTTGGAATTTTATTAAAGAACCTAGATTAGAGGGTTAGCACGAAATTTACCTCCAATCCTTGCTTCTCCTCTAATTTTGCAAGATTAGCTTGAAGAAACTTGAAGGAAAATGAAAGAAATCAACAAAGAAAAGATAGAAATCAATAGAGGATTTGAGAGAAAAGAATTTCTAGAAAATTGAGAGAAAATGGAGAGTGTTTGGCTGAAGTGAAAGAGAGAAATGAAAAGCTCGTCAAAAATTTTGTTAACCGATTAACTAACTCCCATTTAATTAATTAATTAAAACCTTTTTAATTATTTAATAAACATTTAAAACACATGCCAAATCAGGGAAAAGGCATAATTGTCAAAAAGCTCCCTAAAGATTATAAGATTTTGACTCTTCTTGAAAAACTCATTTTTCCAACTTTTAAATCTTTACATTTTGGTCACTGCCCAAAATGTATACTTTTGAAAACCCGTTTTGTAAAATTGTTTCAACCAACCTCTAAAATATAATTTTTGAGGATTTTAGGAATTTTTATCCCATCCCGAACCTTGATTTCCCTAAACCACCTTTTAACGTATCGAACAACCGACACCGGTTCCACTGTCCCAACCCGACTCGCCAAAACATCTAGGCCTAAAACCGGGGCATTACAACCTGAATCACACGTTCAGACTGACCATCCGACTGAGGATGATACGAAGTGCTTAAATTCAACAGTGTACCCAAAGCTCGATGTAAACACTCATAAAACCTCGATGTAAACCACATATCTCTATCTGAAACTATAGACTTGGGCACTCCGTGCAAACTTACAACCTTGGTAGCACAAATCCTCCAACTTATCCCAAGCATACGTTGCATGCACATGCACAAATTGTGCACACCTCGTAATCCAATCAACAAACACTCTAACGGATATTTTTTATTGGGTGTCAACGGTAACTCATACACAAAATCCATGGTAACTCTCTCCCACTTCCATTTCGGTATCCTCAACAGTTATAACAACTCAGAAAGAAACTAATATTTAGCCCTAATACGCTGACATACCATACATTTAGCAACAAAAATCAGCCACATCTTTCTTTGACCCAACTCAATTGTACTCTCCCTTCAAACCTTGATACATCTTAGTACTACTGAGATGCATAAAAAAGAACTAGTATGCTCATCGGTCAAAATGATACACCTCAACTCATCATCATTAGGTACCACTATCCGATCTTTAAAACATAAGACCCCATCATCATTAAAATGAAAATCCATCAGATTCCCATCCATAATATCCTTAACATGCGGTACCAACTCTTCATCATAAGGGCGCTTTTCCTTAATCAATTGTGATAAAGATGACCTAACTTGCAACTCGTCCAACAAACCTCCATCTTGTGTCACACTCAAACGTGCAAACATGGATCTTAACTAACCCGCAACCTTCCTACTCAAAGTATCAGCTACAGCATTAGCTTTCCCTGGATGATACTCAATCGTTAAATCGTAATCCTTAAGAAAATCCAACCATCTTCGTTGCCGAAGATTCAAATTCTTTTGAGTCATCAAGTAATTCAAACTCTTATGATCCGTGTAAACAACACACTTCTCACCATAAAGATAATGCCTCCAAATTTTCAAAGCAAACACAACCGCAGGGGACTCAAGATCATGGGTAGGGTAATTGCGCTCGTGCACCTTCAATTACCTAGATGCACATGCCACAAATTTTCCACCTTGCATCAACACACAACCCAAACCAACGTATGATGCATCACTATACACAACAAACTCCTTACCCGACTCAGGTTGAATCAAAATAGGAGCTTACATCAAAGCTTCCTTCAACTTCTCGAAAGCTTGTTGTCTATCCTCCGTCCACTCAAAACGAACATTATTTTTTAACAACTTAGTCAATGGAACAACAACCTTCAAAAATTCATCCACAAACCTACGGTAATAACTAGCCAACCTAAGAAAACTACGAACTTTCGACACAAATTTAGGTGTCTTCAAACTCATCACCGCCTTGATCTTATGTGGATCAACCCGAATACCGTCGGATGACACTGCATGTCCAAGAAAAACAACTTCCCTAAGCCAAAACTCACATTTACTCAACTTAGCATAAAGATGATTATCCAACAAAGCTTGCAACACAATTCACAAGTGTCGATCATGATCCTCTAATGTACGAGAGTACACAAGGACATCATCGATGAACACAACCAGGAATTGATCTAAAAACTCATAGTACACACAATTCATCACATCCATGAACGCAGCAGGTGCATTTGTCAAACCAAACGACATCACCAAGAACTCATAATGCTCGTACCTCATACAAAAAGTAGTTTTAGGCACATCCACATCCTTGAGCTTAAACTAAAAATACCCATACCTCAGATCAATCTTAGAAAACACCGAAGCACCTTGAAACTGGTCAAACATATCATCAATCCTTGGCAAATGGTACTTGTTCTTAATCATCATCTTGTTCAATTGCCAATAATTAGTACACATTCGCATCTTACCATCCTTCTTTTTTACAAACAACACCGGCGCACCCCAAGGTGAAACACTAGGCCTAATAAACCCTCTGTTGGAGTATGCCCAAAGACCAATCATATAATGATTGAATAGACATACTATTTTACTAGATTTATCAAGTAATGGTATTGCCGTTATTATCATTTGGTATGTTTCTGTGCATCAAACTAACCATTGGATAATAATGTCCATACAATAATATGATTATTGTTAAATAGGATCCTTAGTCGAATATTATTACGGGTATGGACAGTGATAATATATAAAGACTAATATGTGGTTGATGACAAGCGTTGTCATTGACATAGAGATGTCAAAATCAACACATAAGTATTTGTTAGAGAACAACATACTGGATTGACCCGCTATGAGCATGTTTCTTAGGTAATTATGTGACAGACACAACATTGCTCATGATAAACATATGTATAATCCCCAGACTTGAGATCAACATGATTTCAACATAAAGATTTACGTATTTTGACATAGTCAAACGTGTGTCGTAACTAACTATATTATAAAGACTGATGATTGGATACGTGATGACCTATGTAGTGAAATATGGTTGATCAAGAAAGGATTTGTCCCTCCTATATAATGGGAGAAATATCTTCGACCACTTGATTGAGTGAGATTAGAAAATGCATGGCCATGCTCGAATATTATGATATGAGATATCATAGAGATTCGTTTATAATAATCTACTCAAGACATCAAGAAACACTAGATGGACAACGCACGTGTGACTAACCCATGACTTGTGTTCATCTAAGATATAAAGGACAAAAGGATAAAATACATAAAGAAAGTTTATTCAGGAATTAGGAAAGTCAAACCATGACTTCATGCAACTTAGGTAGCAATGATGTATTGCTAGATGCCACTCATTGTTTGTAAAATTAGAACATTTCTAATTTTGCTGCTAACGTTGCATGAACCTACAAGGGTCACACCCTTCGAATGAAACGAACAAAAATTGGAAATCATACTCCCTATTTTAGGGAGGTTGCCGAAAATCCCCTATGGGATAGGGGAAATCGGCAACTCCCTTAAATGGGAATAATATTCGATAAATAATGTATTTATCAAATATTATTTAGAGTATGGAAAATATTTAGAGACTTAAATATTATAGAATAAGATTCTAGAAACTTAAATATATATTTGGAATTTATATAATGTATATTTAATTCCAAGTTTATGTAGAATTAGATTCTACATAATTAAAAATATATATTTAATTATATTTAAATCCAGGTAAAGATAGAATGATATTCTATATAATAAATATATATATATATTTGGATTAAATATAATATATATTTAAATCCATGTTTTATGTAGAATAAGATTCTACATAATTAAATATATATATTTCATTTAATATTATTAAATATAATGTATATTTAATATAAACCAATTTCAAGTAGAATTAGATTCTATGAATTTTGGTTGAACTTGGATTTAAAGAATTCAACTAGAATTAAGTCTATGAATACTATTTAAATGGACAATGGCTAGCAACCAAATTATCCCTCTTCCTCCTCTTGAAGATTTCGACAACACCCCTAGGGATTCCCCACAGGAATTCGACATATCCCAGAAAGCTCTCTGAGAAGCTGTTCGATATTTTTCTGGTGTTCTACTTGCTCCTTGGCAAATCCCTGAAGGTTCCCTTGCTCAATTGCAAGTCCCAGTTGACCTCCTGGTCGATTTTAGACTCCCTCAGGAATCTCTGGAGGGATTTTGACTTCTCCCTAGAAGGTGTTCAAACCTGTCGAAATTTATCCCTAAGTGTTAGGGAGGCGGAAACTTTGTTCGTTTTGTTCGGGTGGACTCCGTAGAGATCGTTGCGAACATGTGACGATTCCGGTTTTACTTGACGTGGTTATTCCGACATACCGTCGGTTTTCCAGTTTCTAGAGTTTTAAAAGGTAACTCTACATCTTTTCACCCCGGATTCGTTCCTGTACATGGATCCTGGCTGGATTACGTCGGATTCATTTTTCCGCTGCGCCACGGGGCGTGCCGACGTGACCCAACAGTGGCATCAGAGCCACTTGTATCATACGAATTCGGACTTAAATTCTTGGGTGATGTTTATGTATGAGATGCATGCTATTTGATTCGATTTAGATATTTATCATTTATCGTATCACACCTAATAAAGACTTATTTCGATTATCACTGAATGATTAAGAGTTAATCATAACTATGTTAGATTGCTTCAATGTTAAATGTTAACAAGTTGAAGACTAATAGTTAGTCTAGAGAACAAGTAGTTGTTCGTAGTTTCATAGATTTATGAAATCTCTGAAAGGGCTTCTAATTTGATAGAAGTTATCAAACTATCTTTCACGGTGAATCCATAAGAGTTATGGTTAGACGTTATGGAAAATGCATGTTTGGGATTGGCATCATCAAAGACCTGGTACTTAAGTGTGCCTAGTGCGCCACCTCTCTTTCATGTTGACCTACTTGGTGCATTTGTTCGTTAACGCAAATGGTTTATGAAACCTCGTGATCCTTCTTTGGCCCATTAACCGCAACATAGGGATAATCAGTTTAAAACTTCGTAAACACGTCGTTAGTTTGTTCGCACGATGTTTGAAAGGCATCTTAGATTGCACGGTGTTTGTTTTGCATGGTTATAGCCCATAGCCTTTATAGTTTTGGTTTTTATAAATACGGCCTGCGTGTCGTGCCTTTCTCTATCTTCTATTGTACTTCTCTTCTCATCTCACTCCCTCGCATGTAACGCGAGTTTCTGAAAATTGTAAATACTCATGGAGGTAATGCAAGGACCAAGGTAGCAGTGTGGTGGGCCCTCCCTGGTGGACCAGGCATTTCAGAAGTAGATTCTATCTTCAGTAGAATGGTCCTCCCATTGGCTTGGGACGGGTCGACTTAGGTTAAGAAGGGCTATAATCATTGCATATTTATTTACCACTTATATTTACCTTGTATGTGATGCAATTGATGTTTTATAAGCATGGTTAAACATAGTTCTATTGATAGGATCAATGTTAAAATGATGAGATAATTAAGTAAATCCCTCACTATAATTCTAAGTCTGTTTTAACCATCCAATATTTACCCTCGTTAAAGCTTCGATCGATACAATGCGAGCTTTGCCAAAGCAATGTCACATTTATCTATCTTAGTTAAACGCGAAGAATAAGCTAGTGATATTCGCCGATTGAGATATTGGTATTGACTTAGTTGGGTTGTTCTAATAGGATTAGAAAACCTAGTGGTTAAAAGTTTTTGTTAATCATAAGATGATTTAAAGAACAAGAGTTGTTCGCCAAAAGATGAGGAATTACATGAGATGTAATTAGTAAGGTGTTACTTACCTAAATAACCATTTCCTAAAAGACTGGCCAAAGCTGATTTAGGAATGGTGAAATACGGATCCTCACTCACTAGAAAAACTATCGAAACGTTTTTCTGAAATTAAAACTAGAGGGTTTTTAATTTTGAAGCAAATAGTGGGAGTAAATTTATAGTAAAGACCTATCTATAAATTTTAAAATTTAGTAAAACTTATGTAGTATATTTTCTTTGTTGTAGAATTAATGGCAAATAATACTCTATCTCTGCGATCTATCCTTGAGAAGGATAAGCTCAATGGCATAAACTTCCTTGACTGGTTCCGCAATTTGAGAATTGTTCTCAAACAGGAAAAGAAGGAATATGTCATTGAAGAACCTGTTCCTGATGAACCGGTTGCCACTGCTTCCAGAGCTGACAAAGACAAGTTTAAGAAACACATGGACGACATGCTGGATGTCGGTTTTCTTATGCTTGCCTCCGTGACCCCTGAGCTTCAGAAGCAACATGAGGACATGGTAGCTTATGATATGATTCAAAATCTCAAGGAGATTTATGAAGGACAAGCTCGTCAAGAGAGGTACGAGACTTCTAAAGCTCTGTTTCAATGCAAGATGAGTGAGGGATCTCCCGTAGGAGCTCACGTCATCAAAATGTTGGGCTACATCCAAACGTTGGAGAAGCTTGGCTTTCCGCTGAAAGACTAATTAGCTACTGATGTCATCCGGCAATCGTTGCCGGATAGTATCAATCAGTTCGTCCTTAATTTCAATATGAATGAAATTAACAAGACGCTGCCACAGTTGCTCGGCATGTTGAGAACTGCTGAAATTAACCTGAAGAAGGTAGGACCTAAACCTGTTCTGATGGTCCGCAAGGGCAAGAAGAAAGGTAAATCGGCAGCAAAGTCTAAAGGTGATGGTAAGACCAAAACCGATGGAAAGGAGGCATTGAAACCTAAGAAGGGAATCAAGAAGGATGGAAAATGTTTCCATTGCGGCAAGACCGGACATTGGAAGAGAAACTGCCCCACACACTTACAAGAAGTCAAGAAAGCAAAAACAAGTGAGGCATCAACCTCAGAAGCTTCTAAAGAGAAGGCATCAGAATAGACATAGACTTGCGAATGGAAAAAAATCAAGAGTTGCTACATCATCCATTAGGGCATGTGTTTTTGCTTAAATAGTTTTGTTTTAGTTTTTAAGATTATTATTTTGTGCCTAAGTTTTAGTTATCTTGTAAGGACAAGATATTTTAATTTTGAGATTATTTAAATAAATGTTATTCTTTTAATCTCTTATGGCACACCGAATCAATGATCTTTAAACTAATCAAATCAATAATATTTATAAGATAAATAAAACAAATGACTAATCTCAAACTCGTAAAAAATATTAAGGTAATTTGATGAGATCAAATTCAAGAATACTTAAAGTTTGATGAACTTTCAAAGAATATGGGATTGTCCCATAATTAAATCCCACAAGTGGAACGAAAAGTCTTTGAAAGAGAATCAAATATGTTAGACATGTTTTGATTCAGAACAAGTCATTTTCGACTTCTTTACACAATAGAAAAACAACTCTCATACTTAATCATTTTTTTAAAACTTGGTTCGAAACGCCATATAAGATATGGACTAAGAATTGTTCTAGAATACCTTTGAAGTTTTAAGGTTACTTACATGTTAAAATGTTTACAAAGTTCAAACCTTAAAAACTCCATTTGTTGTTTATCATATCAAGAACAAAGCGTTTGTTTCTCAAACGAGAGTTTATCTTAAAAGAGATTAATTCTCACAAAGGGATATTATTTCTTCAATTTTAACGAGAATAAAATATTTATTGCTCAAACGATAATTTATCTCGAAAGAGAATACTTATCACTAAGGGATTTCATTTTTCAATGAGAACAAAATGTTTCTTGCTCAAACGAGAGTTTCTCTCGAAAGAGATTACCTCTCACAAAAGAAAAAAATGGAATTTGGAATTTGAAGAAATTTTAGACAACAAATTTATGAACTGTAATGCCCCGGTTTTGGGCTTAGTAGTTTTGGGCGTTGACCGGTCGGTCAAAGTGCTGTTCGAATCTTAAGAGGTGAATTTAGGAAAGCCTAGTTCGGGTTGCATTAAAAATATGGAAAAATGTTCTAAAATCATCTTTTAATATAATTAAGTGAACTGTGAAATCAATTTTGGAAAATGAGTTTCGGAAGGGTGACATTTTGGCTAGTGACCAAAATGTAATTTTTGAAAGTTTGGTGACTGTTTTATAAAGGGTTGAAACTTTGAATCCTTAAGGAGCTATTTACCCAAAGGGAGTTTCTCCAGATTTTTCTAAGATATTTTAAGTCTAAAATCTGATTTTAAATGATATTAAAAGTGGAGGGAAAGCCATTTGGCTATTTTAGATTTTTGTAACCAACTTTTCCTAATTTTCTTTCTCTCATTTTCTCTCAACCCAAACACTCCATTTCCAGAGAATAGGATCTGATTTCTTCAGCTAAATCCCTCCTTTCAACTCACATTTGATTCCTAATCAACATATCTTCAAAACCTCTTCAATTGCTACTTGTTTCAACAAGGATTTTGATTCCAAAAAGAGGAGAAACTCAAGTTTGGAGGTAAGAACGTCCTTCTCCTCTGAACTTCAAGTTCTTTACTGAAATTCCTAAGTTTTCAATCCTAAATTGATGTTTAATTAAAGGTTTTAAAGTGGTGAAATGGATCTTGGCTTATAATGCAAGATTTTGATGATTTTTGATGATTTTCGTTAGATCTGATTAATCTGTGATTTGAGATGTGTTTTTGATGTTAAATGAACTCTAAATTGATAAGGAATTGAGTTTTGATTGATGCAATCCCGGATAGGTTGAGTTTCCTAAGTTTAGCTTGTGTTTCAAGGTTGTTTTTGAGGTGATCTTGGTGATCTGATGTTGCTGGAGGTATAAGGATGTCAATAGGTTGTTTTTAGATGTTATATGATGTTTATGGAAGTGTGGTTTTGCTGGTTTATGGCTGGGCTTTGTTTAGAAGTGGTTTGGATGCATTTTCGGTTGTGTTTGGTGGCCGAAAATGGAGGTTGAATGAGAGCAGCGAGTTTAGGTGCTTTCATTGAAGCAATTAATGCATGATGATGCATTAATCCTCTGCTTTGATGTGTTGAAACAGGGGAGGCATCTTTGGATCCAAGAGTTGTTGATCCGGAAGCTTGATTTGGTGCTTTGGCTTGAAGCAAAGTGGAAATTGGTGAGTGGAGTTGGGTTTTCAGATTTTAAAACCAAGGTTTGAAGGTTTTGGGAGCTTAGTCTAAGTCTAAACAACTTTGCTAAGCTCAAGTGTAAGTTTTCGGAATTTCTCTCTAGTGGTGGCCATGATTTTGTTGTGATGCAAAATGGTGATTTGCATGTTTTAATTACTGTTTTGAAAGCATGATTTAGCATGGTTTTTGCTGATGTTGTAAGCCATATGTTGAAAGTAACTCTAGGTAGGAGTTCCTTGATTTTTATACATTGAAATAATGTGGTTTGATGCTTTGAAATGCATGTTGAATATGGCTTGGTTTAATGCTTTAAAACAGTGGATTAAATGATGAAAAAGATGTATATTGGCAAGTGATGTTTTGAAAATGTTAAGGTCACTAAGGTGGTTAAAAGTCCTTGAGTGAGCCATGTTACTTAAGAACATCAAGGTGGTTAAAAGTCCTTGGATGATTCTTGTTGCAGACACTAAGGTGGTTAAAAGTCCTTAGGTGATCCTTTCCATGGTGTTTAAAAGTCCATGGGGCCAAGGTGTTTAAAAGTCCTTGGGGCCAAGGTGTTTAAAAGTCCTTGGGGTGATTCAAGCTATGGACACAAAGGTGGTTAAAATTCCTTGTGTGGTCCTCATTCATGGTGTTTAAAAGTCCATGGCCAAGGTGTTTAAAAGTCCTTGGGGGCCAAGGTGTTTAAAAGTCCTTGGGAAGTTGATGAACTTGTTTTAAGAAATGGAAATTGTCACTTGAACCAATATGACATGTTATGTTTATGTTGAAGCATGAGATTGCTTGTTTAAAGTATGCTATTGAGCATGTGCAAAGGTTGATTTAAAGCATGACTTGTAAATGGTTTTAATTGCATTATTGAATGGTTTTTAAGAGCATTCCTCACTAAGCTATTGCTTACGCTCTCCTCGTTTTCTTAATTCAATAATGCAGAGCATTAGAGTACCTTGAGGGGCAGAAAGGAGGGCAAGCATTCTAGTTCAAGTAAAGCTCAATGTATGGAAGGTTTTATATGCACTTTTTAGCTTTTGGGTAATTTGGCAATGGGGGACCAATGTGTATGTTTTGGGAGGTGTTTGGAACTCCCTAAGTATGTTAAATGATGTTTTAAATGCTGGTTTTTGGATTGGATCATTATATGCTTGTTGTGGAAGTTTGTGCTTGAATAGCTAGCTTGTGTAGGAAGCATGCCTATAGAATTGGGGCTTTTTGCATGTGATGTGGTTTTGATGAATTGATGATGCCTATGAGTCTTATATATGTTGAATTGCATGCTGGTAAAGTTTGGTGGCAATTAGAGCATGTTTGAATGATCAATTGCATGTTTTGGAATGCATTTGGAGCATATTTGAGCAGGGCGTATCGGAACAGTGTGCACCGTTTCGGAACGGGTGCCTTGTATGAACCCAGGCGTCCGAAACGGTATACACCATTTCGAAACGGTTTGGTCTCTGCCAGACCCCGTTGCGGAACTGGTTGCGGAACGGCCCGTGTTTCGAAACGGGTTCTACCTGTTTCGGAACGGGTGACCGTTGGGGGCTGACATGGGCGGTTAAATGTTTTGAAATGTTTGCATTTTGGTCCTGAATCTTGTTTGTGCAATTGTATGAGTTTGGGAAGTCCTTTTGAGCTGAAATTTCACAGAGAAGCATGAAACCTGACTAATTTCAAGTTGGTAAGATTAATTTGGGTTAAGTCCTTTGAATTAACAGAAATTACAATTTGGTCCCTAAAGTTGTAATTTGTTCAATTGGGTCCCTGTTTGATCTCTGATGTTTGTGATCTTTGAGTATGTTGTTTGTGTGATCACAATTAGGACTAATGTGCATCTAGACAAGAATAAAAAGAAGAAAAAAAAGGGTCGTTAATCAAGGTTGACTTTCGGGTTGACTTTGGTTTTCCCCGTGTGACTTTCTTAATTCGGGTCAACCGTCTAGGCCGGGTTAAGGGGGTTACATTTGGTGGTATCAGAGCCAGGTTCTCGAGTAATTGGGAATGAATGTATGCATGATTGATGTATGTTTGGCTTGTATGCTTGTTGTATGAAAGCATGTTCAGTGGCTTGAGATGTTGATGCATTTGAGGTGTATGCTGTGATGTTGCATGTTGAGGGTACCTATTGCCAAACAAAAGCTAAAGAAATGATGTTGATTTTGAAAGAAATTGAGCTTGAATACTTGGATTGCTTACCTTGCTGGGCCTGACTTTGTTTTATTTGTATTGATATGCATGGTAAAAGTATGGCACCACGTAGAGAGTTAAGGAGTAGCGTGAGAGCTAAGACCCCGGATGGGAACGAAAATGAGGAAAATGCGGGTAGTGCTGTGTTACCTCCTCCTCCACCTGGTGGTGGTGGTGCGGAGAGGGAAAGAGCTGGAGTTGCAGCAGCTGGTGCTAGAGCTGCGGGACGTGAGGTTGGTCAGGGGCAAGCTATGCCTGATATGTCGATGCTGGTACAAGCTATTGCGGGTGCTTTTCGAGCAGCAGTAGCTGGAGCTCAAGGAGCTGGGCATCAGGGAGATGCTGGAGCGAGACTACCCTTAGAGCGTCTGCGCAGTCTTGGTGGGACTGAGTTTAGGGGTATGTCGGCTGAGAGTTCGAAAGCTTGGCTAGAGAGTACCAAGCGTATCTTGGGACAGATGAGTTGCACGGATGTGCAAAAGTTGGGCTGTGTTGTGTCCTTGCTTCAGGACGATGCTTATACGTGGTGGACGACCACAATCTCTGGAATGGCTGAAGCTGATGTTACTTGGACATTCTTTCAGAATGTGTTCAAGAGGAGATATCTGGGAGTGAGATATCTGGATGAGAAAAAGCGTGAATTCATGACTCTTACTCAAGGGAGCATGAGTGTGGCTGAGTATGAGGTGCAGTTTGTGCGACTCAGTCAGTATGCACCGGAGCTGATTCCTGATGAGCGGGAGAGGTGCGAGAGGTTTCGTTATGGTCTTATAACGGAGGTAAAGATGTATGTGCTGGCCACTGAGTATGATGATTTTGATGTGCTAGTGGGCCGAGCCAAGGACATAGAGATGAATTTGAGTTTGTCTGCGAAAAGTGCTGGGAAGAGATCAGCTGAGTATAGTTCCGGAGGTGGACGGAACAAGAGGGGACGTGATCAGAGGTATCAGTCCTCAGCTAAGAGAGGTGGTGGTGCACCTGCTAGAGGGGGCAATGCTAGAGCTGATCCTAGTGCTTGTTGGATCTGTGGTTCACGTGGTCACATGAAGCGTGACTGTCCTCGTACTGTGAGGGAGGTTCAAGCTCCTGTTGCGGCTGCTGGTAATGGATGCTGGAATTGTGGATCTGCAGACCATTTGAGGCGTGATTGTCCGAGGTTGGCTGGTGGCCAAGAGCGTGCTCCTGTTGTTGCTGCACCGCAGAGAGGTCGTGGGCACGACCGTGGTAATTTCCAGAGGCGAGAGGAAGGTGGTCGTGGAGTAGCCCATGTTGTGGCTATTCAGCCTGAGGGTGGAGGCCAAGCTAGGGTATATGCTCAGCGCGAGGGAAGGAATGATGAAGATGTGATTGCAGGTACCTTTACCTTGCAGTCCTTGTCATTGCTTTCTTTGATTGATTCTGGATCTACGTATTCATACATTTTGCGTGAGCATGCTGAATTGCTTGGTTTGCCTGTTGAGTCTTTGGATGTTGGTGTTCGTGTCACTAGTTCTTTTGGTGAAACTGTTGTGACTCGAAGGCTTTATAGAAGGTGTCCCTTGGTTGTTCAAGAACATGTCTTTCATGTTGATCTTATGGAGTTGCCTTTTTATGGTTTTGATGTGATCCTTGGTATGGATTGGCTTGCTGAGCATCGTGCTGTTGTGGATTGTGAAAATAAGCGTGTTTCGCTTAAGCTGGCGGATGATTATGAAGTGGTTGTAGTTGGAGAGAATGTGAAATTTCTTGCCAATGTTGTTTCTACCTTGGAGGCGAGCAGGATGCTGAGGCAAGGTTGTGAAGCCTATCTAGCTTTTGTGATGAATCCTAGCTCTAAGGAGTTGAGGGTGCAAGATATCAAGGTTGTGAAGGAGTTTCCTGGTGTTTTTCCTGAAGAGTTGCCTGGTTTACCTCCTAATCGCGAGGTGGAGTTTGGAATTGAGCTGTACGAGAATACAACTCCTGTGTCCATTACTCCCTATAGAATGGCACCTAAGGAGCTGAAGACGCAGTTGCAAGAGCTGCTTGATCGTGGTTTTATCCGGCCGAGTGTGTCACCTTGGGGAGCACCGGTCTTGTTTGTGAAGAAGAAAGATGGCACTATGAGGATGTGCATTGATTACCGTCAGCTGAACAAGTTGACTATCAAGAATCGGTATCCTTTGCCGAGGATTGATGATCTCTTTGATCAATTTCGGGGAGCTACTGTGTTCTCTAAGATTGACTTGAGGTCAGGGTATTATCAGTTGAAGGTGAAGGATGTGGATGTGCCTAAGACAGCTTTCAGGACAAGGTATGGGCATTATGAGTTTCTTGTGATGCCGTTTGGTTTGACCAATGCTCCTGCTGCTTTCATGGACATGATGAACCGTGTGTTTCATGAATACCTGGACAAGTTCGTTGTGGTGTTCATTGATGATATCCTCGTGTACTCGCGTACTGAGGAGGAGCACGAAGAGCATTTGAGGATTGTGCTGCAAGCTTTGTTGGAGAATCAGCTTTATGCTAAGCTGAGCAAGTGCGAGTTCTGGCTTAAAGAGGTGGTGTTTCTTGGGCATGTGGTCTCAGCTGAGGGGATTCGTGTTGATCCTCAGAAGATTGAGGCGGTGATGAACTGGAAGGTTCCGAAGTCTGTTCATGAAGTCCGTAGTTTCCTTGGTTTGGCAGGATACTACCAGAGGTTTGTGGATGGTTTTTCCAAGATTGATGCTCCTTTGACGAAGCTGTTGCAGAAGGATGTTAAGTATGAGTGGACAGAAGCGAGACAGCAGGCTTTTGAGAAGCTGAAGGCGGCTTTGACGCAAGCTCCTATCTTGATTCAGCCTGAATCAGGGAAAGAGTTTGTGGTCTACAGTGATGCATCCTATGTTGGTTTGGGGTGTGTGCTGATGCAAGAGGGTAAGGTTGTGGCTTATGCATCGCGGTAGTTGAAGGTGCATGAGTGCAATTATCCTACGCATGATATTGAGTTGGCTGCAGTGGTCTTTGCTCTGAAGATCTAGAGGCATTATCTGTATGGTGAGAAGTGTACTGTGTATACGGATCACAAGAGTTTGAGGTATTTGATGTCTCAGAAGGAGTTGAATCTTAGGCAGCGGCGTTGGTTGGAGTTGCTCAAGGATTATGATCTGACGATTGATTATCATCCTGGAAAGGCTAATGTTGTTGCGGATGCCTTGAGTAGGAAGGTAGCTGTTGAGCTGAGAGCTATGTTTGCTAGCTTGAGCATATCGCGAGATGGTGGTCTTGTTGCTGAGTTGCAAGTGAAACCATCGTTGGTTCAGCTGATCAAGGATAAGCAGTTGTTGGATGATTCCTTGGTGTCTCATGTTCAGGATATCGCGGAGGGTAGACCTTCGGATTTCTGCTTTAATGAGGATGGTGTGTTGTGTTTTGGTAGTCGGATAGTAGTGCCTGCTGATGTTGAGTTGAGGCGTGCTATTCTGACTGAAGGTCATAGTAGTCCTTTTGCTATGCACCATGGTAGTACTAAGATGTATCGTGATCTTCGTGATGAGTACTATTGGGTGGGTTTGAAGAAGGATGTTGCAGAGTTTGTGAGCAAGTGTTTGGTGTGTCAGCGAGTTAAGGCTGAACATCAGGTTCCTTCTGGGTTGTTGCAACCGTTGAGAATCCCTGAATGGAAGTGGGAGAGGGTTACCATGGATTTTGTATCTGGTTTACCTTTGTCTCCATCAAAGAAGAATTCTGTTTGGGTGATTGTGGATCGCCTGACGAAGTGTGCGCATTTCTTGCCTGTGCATACTACGTTTTCTTTGGATAAGCTGGCAGAGCTGTACATTGCTGAGATTGTGAGGCTGCATGGTGTGCCTAAGTCGATTGTGTCGGATAGGGATCCGAGGTTCACATCGCGTTTCTGGCAGTGTTTGCATCAAGCTCTGGGTACAAGGTTGCATTTCAGTACATCCTATCATCCTCAGTCGGATGGTCAGTCTGAGCGAGTTATTCAGATCTTGGAGGATATGTTGAGATGTTGCGTGATTGAGTTTCAAGGTTCTTGGGAGAAGCATCTGCCTTTGGTTGAGTTCGCTTATAACAATAGTTATCAGGCGAGTATACAGATGGCACCTTATGAGGCTCTGTACGGGAGGAAGTGTAGGACTCCCCTTTGTTGGGCTGAAACTGGTCAAAAGTTGGTTTCGATGCCAGCTTTGTTGAAAGGGACCACTGAGAAGGTGAAGCTTATCTGTGAGCGGTTGAAGGCTGCTTCTGATCGGCAGAAGTCTTACGCGGATTTGAAGCGTAAGGAGATAGAGTATGCGGTGGGTGACCGTGTGTTCTTGAAGGTTTCGCCTTGGAAGAAGGTAATGAGGTTTGGCCGGAAGGGTAAGTTGAGCCCTAGATACATTGGACCATATGAGGTGGTTGAGCGTGTGGGTCCTGTTGCGTATCGGTTGAGGTTACCTCAGGAGTTGGAGAAGATTCATGATGTGTTCCATGTTTCTATGCTCCGGAAGTATAGATCTGATCCTTCGCATGTGATGCCTGTGGAGGAAGTGGTTTTGAATCCGGATTTGACCTATGATGAGGAACCGGTGAAGGTTCTGGATTCGGATAGCAAGGTTCTTCGTGGCAAGACCATTGAGTTGGTGAAGGTGCTGTGGAAGCATCGAGGTGTTGAGGAAGCCACGTGGGAGCGGAAGGAAGACATGTTGAAGCAGTTTCCTTATTTCTTTCCTTCAGGTAAATTTCGAGGACGAAATTTCTTAAGGGGGGGAGAGTTGTAACGCCCCGGTTTTGGGCTTAGTAGTTTTGGGCGTTGACCGGTCGGTCAAAGTGCTGTTCGAATCTTAAGAGGTGAATTTAGGAAAGCCTAGTTCGGGTTGCATTAAAAATATGGAAAAATGTTCTAAAAACATCTTTTAATATAATTAAGTGAACTGTGAAATCAATTTTGGAAAATGAGTTTCGGAAGGGTGACATTTTGGCTAGTGACCAAAATGTAATTTTTGAAAGTTTGGTGACTGTTTTATAAAGGGTTGAAACTTTGAATCTTTAAGGAGCTATTTACCTAAAGGGAGTTTCTCCAGATTTTTCTAAGATATTTTAAGTCTAAAATCTGATTTTAAATGATATTAAAAGTGGAGGGAAAGCCATTTGGCTATTTTAGATTTTTGTAACCAACTTTTCCTAATTTTCTTTCTCTCATTTTCTCTCAACCCAAACACTCCATTTCCAGAGAATTGGATCTGATTTCTTCACCTAAATCCCTCCTTTCAACTCACATTTGATTCCTAATCAACATATCTTCAAAACCTCTTCAATTGCTACTTGTTTCAACAAGGATTTTGATTCCAAAAAGAGGAGAAACTCAAGTTTGGAGGTAAGAACGTCCTTCTCCTCTGAACTTCAAGTTCTTTACTGAAATTCCTAAGTTTTCAATCCTAAATTGATGTTTAATTAAAGGTTTTAAAGTGGTGAAATGGATCTTGGCTTATAATGCAAGATTTTGATGATTTTTGATGATTTTCGTTAGATCTGATTAATCTGTGATTTGAGATGTGTTTTTGATGTTAAATGAACTCTAAATTGATAAGGAATTGAGTTTTGATTGATGCAATCCCGGATAGGTTGAGTTTCCTAAGTTTAGCTTGTGTTTCAAGGTTGTTTTTGAGGTGATCTTGGTGATCTGATGTTGCTGGAGGTATAAGGATGTCAATAGGTTGTTTTTAGATGTTATATGATGTTTATGGAAGTGTGGTTTTGCTGGTTTATGGCTGGGCTTTGTTTAGAAGTGGGTTGGATGCATTTTCGGTTGTGTTTGGTGGCCGAAAATGGAGGTTGAATGAGAGCAGCGAGTTTAGGTGCTTTCATTGAAGCAATTAATGCATGATGATGCATTAATCCTCTGCTTTGATGTGTTGAAACAGGGGAGGCATCTTTGGATCCAAGAGTTGTTGATCCGGAAGCTTGATTTGGTGCTTTGGCTTGAAGCAAAGTGGAAATCGGTGAGTGGAGTTGGGTTTTCAGATTTTAAAACCAAGGTTTGAAGGTTTTGGGAGCTTAGTCTAAGTCTAAACAACTTTGCTAAGCTCAAGTGTAAGTTTTCGGAATTTCTCTCTAGTGGTGGCCATGATTTTGTTGTGATGCAAAATGGTGATTTGCATGTTTTAATTACTGTTTTGAAAGCATGATTTAGCATGGTTTTTGCTGATGTTGTAAGCCATATGTTGAAAGTAACTCTAGGTAGGAGTTCCTTGATTTTTATACATTGAAATAATGTGGTTTGATGCTTTGAAATGCATGTTGAATATGGCTTGGTTTAATGCTTTAAAACAGTGGATTAAATGATGAAAAAGATGTATATTGGCAAGTGATGTTTTGAAAATGTTAAGGTCACTAAGGTGGTTAAAAGTCCTTGAGTGAGCCATGTTACTTAAGAACATCAAGGTGGTTAAAAGTCCTTGGATGATTCTTGTTGCGGACACTAAGGTGGTTAAAAGTCCTTAGGTGATCCTTTCCATGGTGTTTAAAAGTCCATGGGGCCAAGGTGTTTAAAAGTCCTTGGGGCCAAGGTGTTTAAAAGTCCTTGGGGTGATTCAAGCTATGGACACAAAGGTGGTTAAAAGTCCTTGTGTGGTCCTCATTCATGGTGTTTAAAAGTCCATGGCCAAGGTGTTTAAAAGTCCTTGGGGCCAAGGTGTTTAAAAGTCCTTGGGAAGTTGATGAACTTGTTTTAAGAAATGGAAATTGTCACTTGAACCAATATGACATGTTATGTTTATGTTGAAGCATGAGATTGCTTGTTTAAAGTATGCTATTGAGCATGTGCAAAGGTTGATTTAAAGCATGACTTGTAAATGGTTTTAATTGCATTATTGAATGGTTTTTAAGAGCATTCCTCACTAAGCTATTGCTTACGCTCTCCTCGTTTTCTTAATTCAATAATGCAGAGCATTAGAGTACCTTGAGGGGCAGCAAGGAGGGCAAGCATTCTAGTTCAAGTAAAGCTCAATGTATGGAAGGTTTTATATGCACTTTTTAGCTTTTGGGTAATTTGGCAATGGGGGACCAATGTGTATGTTTTGGGAGGTGTTTGGAACTCCCTAAGTATGTTAAATGATGTTTTAAATGCTGGTTTTTGGATTGGATCATTATATGCTTGTTGTGGAAGTTTGTGCTTGAATAGCTAGCTTGTGTAGGAAGCATGCCTATAGAATTGGGGCTTTTTGCATGTGATGTGGTTTTGATGAATTGATGATGCCTATGAGTCTTATATATGTTGAATTGCATGCTGGTAAAGTTTGGTGGCAATTGGAGCATGTTTGAATGATCAATTGCATGTTTTGGAATGCATTTGGAGCATATTTGAGCAGGGCGTATCGGAACAGTATGCACCGTTTCGGAACGGGTGCCTTGTATGAACCCAGGCGTCCGAAATGGTATACACCGTTTCGAAACGGTTTGGTCTCTGCCAGACCCCGTTGCGGAACTGGTTGCGGAACGGCCCGTGTTTCGAAACGGGTTCTACCTGTTTCGGAACGGGTGACCGTTGGGGGCTGACATGGGCGGTTAAATGTTTTGAAATGTTTGCATTTTGGTCCTGAATCTTGTTTGTGCAATTGTATGAGTTTGGGAAGTCCTTTTGAGCTGAAATTTCACAGAGAAGCATGAAACCTGACTAATTTCAAGTTGGTAAGATTAATTTGGGTTAAGTCCTTTTAATTAACAGAAATTACAATTTGGTCCCTAAAGTTGTAATTTGTTCAATTGGGTCCCTGTTTGATCTCTGATGTTTGTGATCTTTGAGTATGTTGTTTGTGTGATCACAATTAGGACTAATGTGCATCTAGACAAGAATAAAAAGAAAAAAAGGGTCGTTAATCAAGGTTGACTTTCGGGTTGACTTTGGTTTTCCCCGTGTGACTTTCTTAATTCGGGTCAACCGTCTAGGCCGGGTTAAGGGGGTTACATGAACCAAAGATTGAGAATGTTCCACAAATGATCAAGGAACATTGGAACAAAACACAACCATTGTGTTGATCCTTAATAGAATACCATATACTTGAGAAATATGGATTTCTCACTATCCGTACATGGAAACACTCTTCTTTTCGGATCAAGATAAAGACTAGGTATTATCAGAAAGCAATGGTGAGCCCAAAATTCGAGAAATGGCTAAGAGCCATGAGATATGAGATGGTATCCATGTCTAAAACCAAGTATAGACTTAGGTTACCTAAAAGGGTAAAACCTACGAGGTATGGATGAGTTTTTCAAAAAGAAAAAGCCGACATGGATGATAAAACATACAAAGGATGATTCGTCGCTAAATGTTTTCGACAAACTTCATAGTATAGACTATGATAAAGCATCTTCCTTGTAGCTATGTTTAATCCATCTTAATCTCACTTGCAAGTAGTTACATACCATGATTATGGAATCAAATAAAGGAATGTCAAAACTGCTTTCCTAAGGGAAAACTTGAAACATATGTGTACATGACACATCCAGAAGGTTTTGTCACTCCAGTAAACACTTGGAAGGTATGTAAGCTACAAAGGTCTATCCGTAGACTAAGGCAAGCTTCTCGAAGTTAGGATATTCGTTTCAGAAGATACAATCAAAAGGTTTGGTTTATCTAGAAACAAAAGGGAGTCGTGTTTTCAAAAGAGCTAGTGGGAGCATTGTTACTTTCCTAAGTATTGTATGTAGATGACATACTCATCAAAAGGAACTAAAGTTCGCAATCCGTTTTGCGTTAATAAAAGATACTGCGAGTTAGCAACATGAGACAGTATCTAACTCTACAACATATGCTGAATGTATTACAGTCGACATGGCAATAAAGAAGGATGTTTGGATCAAAAGGGCTCACTTCTGAACTAAGGGTTGTTCCCAGCATATTAGATGCTACATAACTCTGTTATGATAGAACCTTTGCGTAAGCAAATAAAACTCAAATCTCATCAATAAATCCGAACATATTCTAAAGTACTTACATCTTGGAGATGTGAAAGTATGCAACATACGCACAAAGTTGATAACTTTGTCAACTCCCTGACAAAGCTTTTGACACAGCATAAGCATGTCAGTTACACTAAGCCATATTGTATTAGATACGAGAATGATTGGTCTTAGTGCTAGTGGGAGATTGTTGGAGTATGCCCAAAGACCAATCATATGATAATTGAATAGACATACTATTTTACTAGATTTATCAAGTAATAGCATTGCCGTTATTATCATTTGGTATGTTTCTGTGCATCAAACTAACCATTGGATAATAATGTCCATACAATAACACGATTATTGTTAAATAGGATCCTTAGTCGAATATTATTACGGGTATGGATAGTGATAATATATAAAGACTAATATGTGGTTGATGACAAGCGTTGTCATTGAAATAGAGATGTCAAAATCAACACATAAGTATTTGTTAGAGAACAACATACTTGATTGACCCGCTATGAGCATGTTTCTTGGGTAATTATGTGACAGTCACAACATTGCTCATGATAAACATATGTATAATCCTCAGACTTGAGATCAACATGATTTCAACATAAAGATTCACGTATTTTGACATAGTCAAACGTGTGTCGTAACTAACTACATTATAAAGACTGATGATTGGATACATGATGACTTATATAGTGAAATATGGTTGATCAAGAAAGGGTTTGTCCCTCCTACATAATGGGAGAAATATCTTCGGCCACTTGATTGAGTGAGATTAGAAAATGCATGACCATGCTCGAATATTATGATATGAGATATCATAGAGATTCGTTTATAATAATCTACTCAAGACATCAAGAAACACTAGATGGACAACGCAAGTGTGACTAACCCATGACTTGTGTTCATCTAAGATATAAAGTACAAAAGGATAAAATACATAAAGAAAGTTTATTCAGGAATTAGGAAAGTCAAACCATGACTTCATGCAACTTAGGTAGCAATGATGTATTGCTAGATGCCACTCATTGTTTGTAAAATTAGAACAATTCTAATTTTGCTGCTGACGTTGCATGAACCTACAAGGGTCACACCCTTCGAATGAAATTAACAAAAATTGGAAACCATACTCCCTATTTTAGGGAGGTTGCCGAAAATCCCCTATGGGATAGGGGAAATCGGCAACTCCCTTAAATGGGAATAATATTCGATAAATAATGTATTTATCAAATATTATTTAGAGTATGGAAAATATTTAGAGACTTAAATATTATAGAATAAGATTCTAGAAATTTAAATATATATTTGGAATTTATATAATGTATATTTAATTCCAAGTTTATGTAGAATTAGATTCTACATAATTAAAAATATATATTTAAATATATTTAAATCCAAGTAAAGATAGAATGAGATTCTATATAATAAAAATATATATATATATTTGGATTAAATATAATGTATATTTAAATCCATGTTTTATGTAGAATAAGATTCTACATAATTAAATATATATATATTTCATTTAATATTATTAAATATAATGTATATTTAATATAAACCAATTTCAAGTAGAATTAGATTCTATGAATTTTGGTTGAACTTGGATTTAAAGAATTCAACTAGAATTAAGTCTCTGAATACTATTTATAGGGACAAGGGCTAGCAACCAAATTATCCCTCTTCCTCCTCTTGAAGATTTCGACAACACCCCTAGGGATTCCCCACTGGAATTCGACATATCCCAGAAAGCTCTCTGATAAGCTATACGATATTTTTCTGGTGTTCTACTTGCTCCCTGGCAAATCCCTGAAGGTTCCCTTGCTTGATTGCAAGTCCCGGTTGAACTCCTGGTCGATTTTAGACTCCCTCAGGAATCCCTAGAGGGATTTCAACTTCTCCCTGGAAGGTGTTCAAACCTGTCGAAATTTATCCCTAAGTGTTAGGGAGGCGGAAACTTTGTTCGTTTTGTTCGGGTGGACTCCGTAGAGGTCGTTGCGAACCTGTGACGATTCCGGTTTTACTTGACGTGGTTATTCCGACATACCATCAGTTTTCCAGTTTCCAGAGTTTTAAAAGGTAACTATTCATTTTTCACCCCGAATTCGTTCCTGTACATGGATCCTGGCTGGATTACGTCGGATTAATTTTTCCGCTGCGCCACGGGGCGTGCCGACGTGACCCAACACCCTCGATCAAGCAACACCTGAAGTTGCGACTTCAACTCATTCAACTCTTTAGGAGCCATATTATAGGGAGCAATAGAAACTGGAGATATATTTTCATACAACTCAATGCCAAACTCAACCTCCCTATTCGACGGCAAAACAAGCAACTCCTCTGGAAACACTCCTGGAAACTCACATACCGTACGTATGTCCTAAACATGCACTTCCTTCGATCCTGGATTCATAACACAAGCTAAGAAGGCCTCGCAACCCGATTCCATCAAGTGACTCGCTTCCAAAGCCGAAACAACATTGGACAAGAATTTAACATTCTCACCCACGATTACCAATTCGTAATCGACAGCGAGTTTCATCGTAACTCGCTTAGTTTAAAAAATCAACCACAACCATATGCTCAGACAACCAATCCATACCCAAGATTACATCAAAACCATGAAACGACAACTTCATGAAATCAACCGCAAATACATGACCTTAAAGAGTCAAAGAACATCTCCTGAACAACCTTCTTATAACAATCGTTTCACCGAATGAACTAGTCGCTTGCATTCCCACATCAAACACTTCTGAGACGACCGTTCAAATAACAACTCCAACAAGCATTAGTGTTAAGTGTGAAAAAGTACTATCACTTCACCCTTTTTCTATGATAATTATTGTCAAATCTACACACATTGGAGTCACATTGTAACCCTCCATGCATCAATCACAATGATCTCATCTTTATTATGCTTGATCATTTTGTTTGGGTTATTTAGTGGAAAAGATGCTGCTTATGTGTGTGTTTGGTATGTATGCAGATTTCGCTACTCAATGCCCTGACAAGCACTATCGCGGCAGTGAAGGAACGGTGCAGAACCATCTCTCGACGATCCAGATCAAATCAGTTGTGGATGTCAGTTTCTACTGAAGGAAGCTGAAACATGAGATAGAGCCCTGCTGAGCATAGACATGTCATTGCCGAGGCAATAGCCAAGCTACCGCTAAGGAAATACCCTGACACAGTCGACAAGGGAGAAAAACATGCAAAGTGGAGTGCGTTTTGAAGAGCATGAAAAACTAAATTTTTTATGCACTTTGCATGAAGATCGGACCGTGAGAAGATCATGAAAACACCGAAGGAAGGTCAAGAGAAGATTCCACAAAAATGGGAGGAGTTTAAGGAAGAATGTAACCCCCTTAACCCGGCTTAGACGGTTGACCCGAATTAAGAAAGTCACACGGGGAAAACCAAAGTCAACCCGAAAGTCAACCTTGATTAACAACCCTTTTTTTTCTTTTTAATCTTGTCTAGATGCACATTAGCCCTAATTGTGATCACACAAACATCATACTCAAAGATCACAAACATCAGAGATCAAACAGGGACCCAATTGAACAAAATACAACTTTAGGGACCAAATTGTAATTTCTGATAAATATGAGGACTTAACCCAAATTAAAGTTACCAACTTGAAATTAGTCAGGTTTCATGCTTCTCTGTGAAATTTCAGCTAGAAAGGACTTCCCATACCCATACAATTACTCATACAAGATTCAGGACCAAAACGCAAACAATTCAAAACATATAACTGCCACTGTCAGCCCCTAACGGTCACCCGTTCCGAAACAGGCAAAGCCCGTTCCGAAACGCGGGCCGTTCCGCAACAGGTTCCGAAATATGGGCTGTCAGAGGCCAAACTGTTTCGGAACGGTCCCTCCCGTTTCGGACGCCTGGGCTCATTTAAGGCACCTGTTCCGAAACGGGTTGCACTGTTCCGAAACGCCCTGTTCAAATTGCCCGAAAATTCATACTTAAACTTGCAATTAAACATCCAATCATGCTCCAAACATAACCAAACTTTACCATCATGCAATTCGACATATATAAGACATACTTGCATCCACAATTCATCAAAACAACATCATATGCAAAAAGCCCCAAATCTATAGGCATGCTTCCTACACAAGCAAGCCATTCAAGCATAAACTTCCAATTCAAGCATATAAAAGCCAAACACCAAAACCAGCATTCTCAACAACATTTAACATACTTAGGGAGTTCTAAACATCTCCCAAAACATATACATTGGTCCCCCATTGCCAAATTACCAAAAGCTAAATGAACTTAGGAAAACCTTCCATACTTTGAGCTTAATCACCACTTGATTGCTTGCCTTCCTTGCTGCCCTCAAATCCTCTTAATGTTATGCATTATTGAATTAAGAAAACGAAAGAGAACGTAAGCAAAAGCTTAGTGAGGTATGCTCTTAAAAACCATTCAATAATGCATTTAAAAACATTTACAAATCATGCTTCAAATCAATCTTTGCACATGCTCAAAAGCATACTTTAAACAAGCATCTCATGCTTCAACATAATATAACATGTCATATTGGCTCAAGTGATAGATTCCATTTCTTTAAAACAAGTTCATCAATTTTTCCCAAGGACTTTTAAACACCTTGGCCCCAAGGACTTTTAAACACCTTGGCCATGTACTTTTAAACACCATGAATGAGGACCACACAAGGACTTTTAACCACCTTTGTGTCCATAGCTTGAATCACCCCAAGGACTTTTAAACACCTTGGCCCCAAGGACTTTTAAACACCTTGGCCCCATGGACTTTTAAACACCATGGCCCCATGGACTTTTAAACACCATGGAAAGGATCACCTAAGGACTTTTAACCACCTTAGTGTCCGCAACAAGAACCATCCAAGGACTTTTAACCACCTTGATGTTCTTAAGTAAACAAGGCTCACTCAAGGACTTTTAACCACCTTAGTGACCTTAACCTTTTCAAAACATCACTTGCCAATATACATCATTATCATCAATTTATCCACTGTTTTTAAGCATTAAATCAAGCCATATTCATCATGCATTTTTAAGCATCAAACCACATTTTATCAATGTACAAAAGCAAGGAACTCTTACCTAGAGCTTCCTTCATCATATGGCTTACAACAACAACAAAAACCATGCTAAATCATGCTTTCAAAACAGTAATTAAAACATGCAATAAACCACATTGCATCACAACAAAATCATGGCCACCACTAGAGAGTATTTCCGAAAACTTACGCTCGAGTTTAGAAAAGTTGTTTAGACTTTAACTAAACTCCCAAAACATTGGTTTCAAAGCCGAAAACAATTTTTCACTCACGCACTCACCGATTCCACTTCGCCTCAAGCCAAAGCACCAATTCAAGCTTCCGGATCAACAATTCTTGGATCCAAATATGCCTCCCCTGTTTCAACACATCAAAGCAGAGGATTAATGCATCATCATGCATTAATTGCTTCAATGAAAGCATCTAAACTCGCTGCTCTCATCCATTCACCATTTTCGGCCACCAAACACAACCGAAAATGCATCCAAACCTCTTCTAAACGAAGCCCAGCCACAAACCATCAAAACCAAACATCCATTAACACCATTTAACATCTAAAAACAACCTATTAACATCTTTATACCTCCAGCAACAACAGATCCACAAGATCACCTCAAAAACAACCTTAAAACACAAGCTAAACTTAGGAAACTCAACCTATCCGGGATTGCATTGATCAAGACTCAATTCCTTATCAATTTAGAGTTCATTTAACATCAAAAACACATCTCAAATCACAGATTAATCAGATCTAACGAAAATCATCAAAAATCACCAAATCTTGCATTATAAGCCAAGATCCATTTCACCACTTAAAAACCTTTAATAAAACATCAATTAAGGATTGACAACTTAGGAATTTCAGTAAAGAACTGATAGTTTAGAGGAGAAGGACGTTCTTACCTCCAAACTTGAGTTTCTCCTCTTTTTGGAATCAAAAACCTTGTTAAATCAAGTAGCAATTGAAGAGGTTTTGAAGATATGTTGATTAGGAATCAAGTGAGAGTTGAAAGGAGGGATTTAGGTGAGAAAATCAGATCCAATTCTCTGGAGAGAATGTGTTTGGGTTGAGAGAAAAT
Organism: Hibiscus tridactylites; assembly: GCA_958450335.1. NCBI lineage: Eukaryota > Viridiplantae > Streptophyta > Magnoliopsida > Malvales > Malvaceae > Hibiscus > Hibiscus tridactylites. The sequence continues at coordinate 70,339,693 of OY288277.1, forward strand.
GAGAGAAAGAAAATTGAGAAAAGTTGGTTACAAAATCCAAAATAGCCAAATGGCTTTCCCTCCACTTTTAATATCATTTAAAATCAGAATTTAGTCTTAAAATATCTTAGAAAAATCTGGAGAAACTTCTTTTGGAATAATAGCTCCTTAAAGATTCAAAGTTTCAACCCTTTCTAAAACAGTCACCAAACTTTCAAAAATTACATTTTGGTCACTAGCCAAAATGTCACCCTTCCAAAACTCATTTTCCAAAATTGATTTCACAGTTCACTGAATTATATTAAAAGATGATTTTAGAACATTTTTCCATATTTTTAATGCAACCCGAACTAGGCTTTCCTAAATTCACCTCTTTAGATTCGAACAGCACTTTGACCGAACCGGTCAACGCCCAAGACTTCTAAGCCCAAAACCGGGGCGTTACAACTCTCCCCCCTTAAGAAATTTCGTCCTCGAAATTTACCTGAAGGAAAGAGATAAGGAAACTGCTTCAGCATGTCTTCCTTCCGCTCCCACGTGGCCTCCTCAACACCTCGATGCTTCCACAGCACCTTCACCAACTCAATGGTCTTGCCACGAAGAACCTTGCTATCCGAATCCAGAACCTTCACCGGCTCCTCATCATAGGTCAAATCCGGATTCAATTCCACTTCCTCCACAGGAATCACATGCGAAGGATCAGATCTATACTTCCGAAGCATAGAAACATGGAACACATCATGAATCTTCTCCAACTCATGAGGTAACCTCAACCGATACGCAACAGGAGCCACGCGCTCAACCACCTCATATGGTCCAATGTATCTAGGGCTCAGCTTACCCTTTCGGCCAAACCTCATCACCTTCTTCCAAGGCGAAACCTTCAAGAACACACGGTCACCCACCGCATACTCTATCTCCTTACGCTTCAAATCCGCGTAAGACTTCTGCCGATCAGAAGCAGCCTTCAACCGCTCACAAATGAGCTTCACCTTCTCGGTGGTCCCTTTCAACAAAGTTGGCATTGAAACCAACTTTTGACCAGTTTCAGCCCAACAAAGAGGAGTCCTACACTTTCTCCCGTACAGAGCCTCATAAGGTGCCATCTGTATACTCGCCTGATAACTATTGTTATAAGCGAACTCAACCAAAGGCAGATGCTTCTCCCAAGAACCTTGGAACTCAATCACGCAACACCTCAACATATCCTCCAAAATCTGGATAACTCGCTCAGACTGACCATCCGACTGAGGATGATAGGATGTACTGAAATGCAACCTTGTACCCAGAGCTTGATGCAAACACTGCCGGAAACGCGATGTGAACCTCGGATCCCTATCCGACACAATCGACTTAGGCACACCATGCAGCCGCACAATCTCAGCAATGTACAGCTCTGCCAGCTTATCCAAAGAGAACGTAGTATGCACAGGCAAGAAATGCGCACACTTCGTTAGGCGATCCACAATCACCCAAACAGAATTCTTCTTTGATGGAGACAAAGGTAAACCAGATACAAAATCCATGGTAACCCTCTCCCACTTCCACTCAGGAATTCTCAACGGTTGCAACAATCCTGAAGGAACCTGATGCTCAGCCGTTACTCGCTGACACACCATACACTTGCTCACAAACTCTGCAACATCCTTCTTCAAACCCACCCTATAGTACTCATCACGAAGATCACGGTACATCTTAGTACTACCAGGGTGCATAGCAAAAGGACTACTATGACCTTCAGTCAGAATAGCCCGCCTCAACTCAACATCATTGGGCACCACTATCCGACTCCCAAAACACAACACTCCATCACCATTAAAACTGAAATCTGAAGGCCTACCCTCCGCGATATCCTGAACATGAGACACCAAGGAATCATCCAGCAACTGCTTATCCTTGATTAACTGAACCAACGATGGTTTCACCTGCAACTCAGCAACAAGACCACCATCTCGCGATATGCTCAAGCTAGCAAACATAGCCCTCAGCTCAACAGCTACCTTCCTACTCAAGGCATCCGCAACAACATTAGCCTTTCCAGGATGATACTCAATCGTCAGATCATAATCCTTGAGCAACTCCAACCAACGTCGCTGCCTAAGATTCAACTCCTTCTGAGACATCAGATACCTCAAACTCTTGTGATCCGTGTACACAGTACACTTCTCACCATACAGATAATGCCTCCAGATCTTCAGAGCAAAGACCACTGCAGCCAACTCAATATCATGCGTAGGGTAATTGCGCTCATGCACCTTCAACTGCCGCGACGCATAAGCCACCACCTTACCCTCTTGCATCAGCACACACCCTAAACCAACATAGGATGCATCACTGTAGACCACAAACTCTTTCCCTGATTCAGGCTGAACCAAGATAGGAGCTTACGTCAAAGCCATCTTCAGCTTCTCAAAAGCCTGCTGTCTCGCTTCCGTCCACTCATACTTAACATCCTTTTGCAACAGCTTCGTCAAAGGAGCAGCAATCTTGGAAAAACCATCCACAAACATCCGGTAGTATCCTGCCAAACCAAGGAAACTACGGACCTCATGAACAGACTTAGGAACCTTCCAGTTCATCACAGCCTTAATCTTCTGAGGATCAACACGAATCCCCTCAGCAGAAACCACATGCCCAAGGAACACCACCTCCTTCAACCAGAACTCACACTTGCTCAGCTTAGCATAAAGCTGATTCTCCAACAAAGCTTGCAAAACAAACCTCAAATGCTCTTCGTGCTCCTCCTCAGTACGCGAGTACACGAGGATATCATCAATGAACACCACAACGAACTTGTCCAGGTATTCATGAAACACACGGTTCATCATGTCCATGAAAGCAGCAGGAGCATTTGTCAAACCAAACGGCATCACAAGGAACTCATAATGCCCGTACCTTGTCCTGAAAGTTGTCTTAGGCACATCCACATCCTTTACCTTCAACTGATAATACCCTGACCTCAAGTCAATCTTAGAGAACACAGCAGCTCCCCAAAATTGATCAAAGAGATCATCAATCCTCGGCAAAGGATACCGATTCTTGATAGTCAACTTGTTCAGCTGACGGTAATCAATGCACATCCTCATAGTGCCATCCTTCTTCTTCACAAACAAGACCGGTGCTCCCCAAGGTGACACACTCGGCCGGATGAAACCACGATCAAGCAGCTCTTGCAACTGCGTCTTCAGCTCCTTCAGCTCCTTAGGTGCCATTCTATAGGGAGTAATGGACACAGGAGTTGTATTCTCATACAGCTCAATTCCAAACTCCACCTCGCGATTAGGAGGTAAACCAGGCAACTCCTCAGGAAAAACACCAGGAAACTCCTTCACAACCCTGATATCTTGCACCCTCAACTCCTTAGAACTGGGATTCATCACAAAAGCTAGATAAGCTTCGCAACCTTGCCTCAGCATCCTACTCGCCTCCAAGGTAGAAACAACATTGGCAAGAAACTTCACATTCTCACCAACTACAACAACTTCATAATCATCCCCAAGCTTAAGCGAAACACGCTTGTTTTCACAATCCACAACAGCACGATGCTCAGCAAGCCAATCCATACCAAGGATCACATCAAAACCATAGAAAGGCAACTCCATAAGGTCAACATGAAAGACATGCTCTTGAACAACCAAAGGACACCTTCTATACAACTTTCGAGTCACAACAGTTTCACCAAAAGAACTAGTGACACGAACACCAACATCCAAAGACTCAACAGGCAAACCAAGCAACTCAGCATGCTCACGCAAAATGTATGAATGCGTAGATCCAGAATCAATCAAAGAAAGCAATGACAAGGATTGCAAAGTAAAGGTACCTGCAATCACATCCGCATCATTCCTGCCCTCTCGCTGAGCATACACCCTCGCTTGGCCTCCACCCTCAGGCTGAATAGCCACAACATGGGCTACTCCACGACCACCTTCCTCACGCCTCTGGAAATTACCACAGCCGCGCCCACGACCTCTCTGTGGTGCTGCAACAACAGGAGCACGCATCTGATCACCAGCCATCCTCGGACAATCTCGCCTCAAGTGGTCTGCAGAACCACAATTCCAGCACCCAAAACCAGCTGCCGCAACAGGAGCTTGCACCTCCCTCACAGCACGAGGACAGTCACGCTTCATGTGGCCACGTGAACCACAGATCCAGCAAGCACTCGGATCAGCTCTAGCATTACCACCCCTAGCAGGTGCACCACCACCTCTCTTAGCTGAGGACTGATACCTCTGATCACGTCCCCTCTTGTTCCGTCCACCTCCGGAACTATACTCAGCAGCTCTCTTCCCAGAACTTGCTCCAGCACCCTTCGCAGACAAACTCAAATTCATCTCTATGTCCTTGGCTCGGCCCACCAACACATCAAAATCATCATACTCGGTGGCGAGCACATACATCTTTACCTCCGTTACAAGACCGTAACGAAACCTTTCGCACCTCTCCCGTTCATCAGGAATCAGCTCCGGTGCATACTGACTGAGTCGCACAAACTGCACCTCATACTCAGCCACACTCATGCTCCCTTGGGTAAGAGTCATGAATTCACGTTTCTTCTCATCAAGATATCTCACACCAAGATATCTCCGCTTGAACACATTCTGGAAGAATGTCCAAGTCACATCAGCTTCAGCCATCCCAGCTATGGTGGTCGTCCACCACGTATAAGCATCGTCATGCAGCAAGGACACAACACAACCCAGCTTTTGCACATCTGTGCAGCTCATCTGACCCAAGATTCGCTTGGTACTCTCTAGCCAAGCCTCAGAACTCTCAGCAGACATACCTCTAAACTCAGTCCCACCAAGACTGCGCAAGCGCTCCAGAGGTAATATAACTCCAGCATCTCCCTGATGCCCAACTCCTTGAGCTCCAGCTACTGCTGCTCGAAAAGCACCCGCAATAGCTTGTACCAACACAGACATATCAGGCATAGCTTGCCCCTGACCAACCTCTGGTCCAGCAGCTCCAGCACCAGCTACCGCAGCTCCAGCTCTTCCCCTCTCAGCACCACCACCACCAGGTGGAGGAGGAGGTAACACAGCGCTACCCGCATTCTCTTCGTTCTCATTCCCATCCGGGGTCGTAGCTCTCACGCTACTCCTTAACTCTCTACGTGGTGCCATACTATTACCATGCAATACCAATACAAATAAAACAAGTCAGGCCCAGCAAGGTAAGCAATCCAAGTATTCAAGCTCAATTTCATTCAAAAACATCATCATTTCATTAGCTTTGATTTGGCAATGGGTACCCACAACATGCTACAACACATCATACATCTCAATCGCAACCAAATCACAAGCCACTAAACATGCTTTCAATCAATCAAGCATACATAGCTAACATACTTCAATCATGCATACAAACATTCCCAATTACTCGAGAACTCAGCTCTGATACAACCAAATGTAACCCCCTTAACCCGGCCTAGACGGTTGACCCGAATTAAGAAAGTCACACGGGGAAAACCAAAGTCAACCCGAAAGTCAACCTTGATTAACGACCCTTTTTTTTCTTTTTAATCTTGTCTAGATGCACATTAGCCCTAATTGTGATCACACAAACATCATACTCAAAGATCACAAACATCAGAGATCAAACAGGGACCCAATTGAACAAAATACAACTTTAGGGACCAAATTGTAATTTCTGATAAATATGAGGACTTAACCCAAATTAAAGTTACCAACTTGAAATTAGTCAGGTTTCATGCTTCTCTGTGAAATTTCAGCTAGAAAGGACTTCCCATACCCATACAATTACTCATACAAGATTCAGGACCAAAACGCAAACAATTCAAAACATATAACTGCCACTGTCAGCCCCTAACGGTCACCCGTTCCGAAACAGGCAGAGCCCGTTCCGAAACGTGGGCCGTTCCGCAACAGGTTCTGAAACACGGGCTGGCAGAGGCCAAACCGTTTCGGAACGGTCCCTCCCGTTTCGGACGCCTGGGCTCATTTAAGGCACCTGTTCCGAAACGGGTTGCACTGTTCCGAAACGCCCTGTTCAAATTGCCCGAAAATTCATACTTAAACTTGCAATTAAACATCCAATCATGCTTCAAACATAACCAAACTTTACCAGCATGCAATTCGACATATATAAGACATACTTGCATCCACAATTCATCAAAACAACATCATATGCAAAAAGCCCCAAATCTATAGGCATGCTTCCTACACAAGCAAGCCATTCAAGCATAAGCTTCCAATTCAAGCATATAAAAGCCAAACACCAAAACCAGCATTCTCAACAACATTTAACATACTTAGGGAGTTCTAAACATCTCCCAAAACATATACATTGGTCCCCCATTGCCAAATTACCAAAAGCTAAATGAACTTAGGAAAACCTTCCATACTTTGAGCTTAATCACCACTTGATTGCTTGCCTTCCTTGCTGCCCTCAAATCCTCTTAATGTTCTGCATTATTGAATTAAGAAAACGAAAGAGAGCGTAAGCAAAAGCTTAGTGAGGTATGCTCTTAAAAACCATTCAATAATGTATTTAAAAACATTTACAAATCATGCTTCAAATCAATCTTTGCACATGCTCAAAAGCATACTTTAAACAAGCATCTCATGCTTCAACATAATATAACATGTCATATTGGCTCAAGTGATAGATTCCATTTCTTTAAAACAAGTTCATCAATTTTTCCCAAGGACTTTTAAACACCTTGGCCATGGACTTTTAAACACCATGAATGAGGACCACACAAGGACTTTTAACCACCTTTGTGTCTATAGCTTGAATCACCCCAAGGACTTTTAAACACCTTGGCCCCAAGGACTTTTAAACACTTTGGCCCCATGGACTTTTAAACACCATGGCCCCATGGACTTTTAAACACCATGGAAAGGATCACCTAAGGACTTTTAACCACCTTAGTGTCCGCAACAAGAACCATCCAAGGACTTTTAACCACCTTGATGTTCTTAAGTAAACAAGGCTCACTCAAGGACTTTTAACCACCTTAGTGACCTTAACCTTTTCAAAACATCACTTGCCAATATACATCATGATCATCAATTTATCCACTGTTTTTAAGCATTAAACCAAGCCATATTCATCATGCATTTTTAAGCATCAAACCACATTTTATCAATGTACAAAAGCAAGGAACTCTTACCTAGAGCTTCCTTCATCATATGGCTTACAACAACAGCAAAAACCATGCTAAATCATGCTTTCAAAACAGTAATTAAAACATGCAATAAACCACATTGCATCACAACAAAATCATGGCCACCACTAGAGAGTATTTCCGAAAACTTACGCTCGAGTTTAGCAAAGTTGTTTAGACTTTAACTAAACTCCCAAAACATTGGTTTCAAAGCCGAAAACCATTTTTCACTCACGCACTCACCGATTCCACTTCGCCTCAAGCCAAAGCACCAATTCAAGCTTCCGGATCAACAATTCTTGGATCCAAAGATGCCTCCCCTGTTTCAACACATCAAAGCAGAGGATTAATGCATCATCATGCATTAATTGCTTCAATGAAAGCATCTAAACTCGCTGCTCTCATCCATTCACCATTTTCGGCCACCAAACACAACCGAAAATGCATCCAAACCTCTTCTAAACGAAGCCCAGCCACAAACCATCAAAACCAAACATCCATTAACACCATTTAACATCTAAAAACAACCTATTAACATCTTTATACCTCCAGCAACAACAGATCCACAAGATCACCTCAAAAACAACCTTAAAACACATGCTAAACTTAGGAAACTCAACCTATCCGGGATTGCATTGATCAAGACTCAATTCCTTATCAATTTAGAGTTCATTTAACATCAAAAACACATCTCAAATCACAGATTAATCAGATCTAACGAAAATCATCAAAAATCACCAAATCTTGCATTATAAGCCAAGATCCATTTCACCACTTAAAAACCTTTAATAAAACATCAATTAAGGATTGACAACTTAGGAATTTCAGTAAAGAACTGATAGTTTAGAGGAGAAGGACGTTCTTATCTCCAAACTTGAGTTTCTCCTCTTTTTGGAATCAAAAACCTTGTTAAATCAAGTAGCAATTGAAGAGGTTTTGAAGATATGTTGATTAGGAATCAAGTGAGAGTTGAAAGGAGGGATTTAGGTGAGAAAATCAGATCCAATTCTCTGGAGAGAATGTGTTTGGGGTTGAGAGAAAATGAGAGAAAGAAAATTGAGAAAAGTTGGTTACAAAATCCAAAATAGCCAAATGGCTTTCCCTCCACTTTTAATATCATTTAAAATCAGAATTTAGTCTTAAAACATCTTAGAAAAATCTGGAGAAACTTCTTTTGGAATAATAGCTCCTTAAAGATTCAAAGTTTCAACCCTTTCTAAAACAGTCACCAAACTTTCAAAAATTACATTTTGGTCACTAGCCAAAATGTCACCCTTCCAAAACTCATTTTCCAAAATTGATTTCACAGTTCACTTAATTATATTAAAAGATGATTTTAGAACATTTTTCCATATTTTTAATGCAACCCGAACTAGGCTTTCCTAAATTCACCTCTTTAGATTCGAACAGCACTTTGACCGAACCAGTCAATGCCCAAGACTTCTAAGCCCAAAACCGGGGCGTTACAAAGAAAGATACAATACTTTAAAAGAAGACCTTTTCTTTTAATGTGTCAAGAATGACTTGACCTAGACCTCCTCTATAAATAAGAAGCCAAAGTCAGACATTGAGAACATCTTAGAATTGAGCAATTGAGAGTTGAGAGACTTTGTAGCAAGCTTACATTGTTATCATGTTCTAATTTTTTCTTAGGGTTTAGACTGTATTGTTTAGTAGTTGTGAGACAACGGTTGGATTTTGTTTAAGTTTTTGTTAATGCAATTTTAGTTCAAGGTTTGCTTATTCTTGGTTTTTAATCTTATTTGCGAGTGAATTGGGAGAGGATCTCGTTAACTATCTATTTGTCTAATATCTGAAGAATTAGACTCACGAAACGAATAAGCATGATTTTCATCTGAATTTGTAAAACTAACTCAACTTAGGGATAAGTATGAGTTTCAACAGATAAAAAAAGTGTAAGATTGGTTGGTGTTCATCCTTGGTTCACTTTGGGAGGTATTATCAAGGCTTGTACATTAGTAAAATTTTGACTTAGGGAGAAGGAGGAGCCACTAAAGGACGCTTTGCCAAACCTTGACGTTGTTCGATGCTGTCCAAGCAAGGGATTGCTGAGGTAGTTACTTAACCTGTTACCGCGACAGTGACATTGGTCATTGCCGAGGCAATCTGGTGTTTGTTGCATTCAAAAACCGAGACGATAACATTAAAGATTATTGGGTTATTCAAAAACCAAGAAAGGGATTGCCAAGGCAGTTACTTAACCTTAACGTTGTTCCAATTGGTTTCCACACTACGACACAATATAACCTGGCCAATTCTCTCATCTTGATTACTCAAATCTTTAAATTTCCAGCTTATTTTATTTTCTGTTTATTACATTATTCTCAAAACCCAATCAATCACTTATGTTCTTTACTTTTATTTCCTTTTTAGTGCAAGACGATAACGTTGAAGGTTTCACCATTCCCTGTGGAGACGATACTCAATACCCATCACTTTATTACTTGAGACGTGTATATTTGCACGATTGCGGGGCTCTTTACACACGCAACAAGTTTTTGGTGCCGTTGTTGGGATCAGAAATAACAACTTTTAATTTTATTTTCTTGCACTTTTTATATTTAGTTTTTTAACCACTAATCAAATTTGGTTTTGCATTGGTGTATGATCAGGGGGAATCCAAAGAATCCATTATACGAACTTGATCCAGAAATCGATCGTACTTGCCAAAGGCTCAAACAAAGGATAAGAGAAGAAATGACACATAGACCTGGTAATGAGAATGCTGATGGCAATCAGATTGCCGACGATAATTAGAATGCCACGACAGGAGATGGAATAATCCCTCACTGTAATTTGCTCCAGTACGTAACCCAACCGTCCGAGATTACTTAAAAAAGATCTAAACGGACTGAATCCAGGAGTTGTCACACCTGAAATAGAAGCTGCCCATCTTGAATTAAAGCCCGTAATGTTTAACATGATCAATACCATGGGACAATTTTGCGGCTCAACAACTGAAGATGCTAGACAACACCTGAAATCCTTCTTGCAGATTTGCAATTCATTCAAAATACATGGAGTCCACGAGGAAATTTTGAGGATGAAATTGATTCTCTATTCACTGAGGGATAGGGAAAAAACATGGTTAAATAACATTCCAGCAGGGTCAATAGGATCTTGGATTGACTTATGTCGTGATTGCTCATTTTAATCCTACAAATTTAACTGATAAATTGCGTAATGAAATCACTTCTTTTCGGCATGCTGACGATGAATCCATGTTTGAAGCTTGGGAGCGATACAGAGAGTTGTTCTACAATGATGTAAACACGCCAACGAGGATGATGCTTGATGCCTCGACAAATGGCATACTCCTAGACAAGCAACCAGAGGAAGCAATGCAGATCTTGAATAGGCTGGCAAAAATTGACTATCAATTCCCAACATTTAGAAGAGGAGGAATCAGACACCAACCCACAGTGTATGAAATAGAGTCCTCAGACTTGATTTCAACCCAAATAGCTACCTTGACCAAGTTAGTCATGAACATGCAAAAGCAAAATAATCATCAGGAGGTCAAGGAAATGGATCTATTTTGTGATAACTGTGGGGGTAACCATGTTTCTTCTGAATGTCCACAAAATATAGAGTCATCAGACTCGATTTCAATGCATGATGATGCATTAATCCTCTGCTCTTATGTGTTATGAACAAGGGAGACATCTTCGGACGCCTTTGGTGTTGATCCGGGAGTGTCGGGAGCTTAGATAGCATTTCGGCGAGCAAGCGAAACGTAATAGGTGAGTGCGAATGGTTTTTGAAGTCCTTGAGGGACAAAGAAACAAGGTTTGGGGATTTAGGAAAGGTTTGAAACACCTTCCTAAGTCCGGAAGTAAGTATGGCTAGATTTGCTCTCAATTATGTGGTTGTTGCCCCAGAAATGCTTTTACATGCTCTTGCTTTGAGTTAGACAAATTCCTACTATTTTTATGCATGATTTGTAGCATGAGTTGATGCTTGAAGAGATTTCATGAGATAGCATGTTGCATTGATGAGTTTTGAGATTTTGATTTAATGCAAGCATGTGTTTTGATTTTGAAATGGGATGAGAAAGATTTGAGAAATGTTGCATGAAAAACAGTAGGTGAGATGATGTTTTGACATAATATATTGGCATAGAAGATGAGATACTTACCGGATATAATTGATCGATCAATATGATGAGAGTGCACTATAAACTAAAAATTCGTACGTGCTCTTTGGATTCAATCCAAAGGGAGAGACCAATGATGGGCATTCCATCGGGTAGGACTTGGTGAAACACCCAAGCTTTTTGGCGATGAGAGATACCGCCATGAGAAACCGATGATGGGCATTCCATCAGGTAGGACTTGGTGAAATACCCAATCTTTCTGGTGATGAGAGATTCCACCGGGGTAGGACTTGACCATGAGTCAAGCTAATCCGCATATCCGAGTAATGGTGAAATGTGAAATGCCAATATAAAATATGGAAATGTATTTTGATTCACATGTACCAAATGAAGAGATGTTTTATGCTATGAGAAATGCATATGAGATTATGATATGAAATGCTTTTGTTTTCATTTATCATGTGTATGGCTTTGCCATGAGGTTTGCATTGGTTAAAATGCATGAGATAGAATAGAGGTACATGTGGTTTCAAATGAAGATTTGCTTTGAAATGGTTTTCAAGCATGAGATAGAATGAGCATGTTGTTGTAAAAGGCTTTTGAGCAAGTGTTTTGAATAATGCATTATTGTGTTGGTTTCCTTTAGAGCATGCCTCACTAAGCAAACATGCTTACGCTCTCTTTTACCAATAATGCAGATAATTGAGGTGTTTTGGGCAGCAAGAAGGTTAAGAACATCCAAGGAAGTGCAAAGCTCATGTATGGTGATGTTTTACATACTTTAGTTTTGATATTTGGCAATGGGGCTCCAAGGTTGTATTTGGGAGATGTGTTTTGAACTCCCTAAGTTTGTGGTGGCTTTTGAAGGTTGTAAATGGTCTTATATGGTTTTCTTGAGGATTGAAGTTTATATTTGGTTTTGTGACTAGGAAGCATGCCTTTAGTTTGAATGTTCATGTGTTTGACGCCATGCTTTAGCTTAAGCTTCCCAAACATGTTCTCTAATGTTTAATCTAATTGCTGGTATGTTAGGGAATGTATTGGATCATGTTTGATGGTGTTAAGATGTGAAAAGCCAACAATTAATGCTGTTGCAGGGCAGGGTGTATCGAAACACCCTTATCTGTTTCGAAACAGGGGCCCGAAATGGCCATAGTGTTTCGGAACGGATGAAGGTGTTTTGGAACACTTTGGCTACTAGAGAGGGTTGTTCCGATACTGGTCTCGGAAAGCACCCAAGTTTTGAAACAGTCAACACTGTTTTGATACAGGCGTTTCCGTATGAAGGTCAGCGTTCCGGAACGGTTGATCGTTGGTCTGTGCATTTGAATTGTTTCAAGTTTTACAATTTAGTCCTGAATGTTGTGCTTGCAATTCCTTGAGCTTGGAATGTCCTTTTAAGCTGAAATTTGGTAGAGAGGCATGTAATTCAACTAATTACATATTGGTAAACTTAAAATTCTCAAAGTCCTTATATTTTCCAAAATTTACATTTTGGTCCCTAAAAGTGTAATTCATGCAATTGAGTCCTTAAATGATTTCCGATCGATGTGCTTTTCTCTCCTTCGTTTCCTGAGTAATCACATAGGCTTAATATGCATCTAGAAAAGATAAAAAGGAAAAAAAGGGGTCGTTAATCAAGGTTGACTTTCGGGTTGACTTTGGTTTTCCCCGGGTGATCTTTGTAGTTCGGGTCAATCGTCTAGGCCGGGCTAATGGGTTACAATTTGCATTGCTTGAGGACGAGCGATAGTCTGAGTTTGGGGGTGTGTTAAGTGTGTAAAAGTACTATCATTTCACCTTTTTTCTATGATAATTATTGCCAAATCTACAAAAATTGGAGTAACATTGTAACCCTCCATGCATCAATCACACTGATCTCATCTTTATTATGCTTGATCATTATGTTTGGTTTATTTAGTGGAAAAGATGTTGCTTATGTGTGTGTTTGGTGTGTATGCAGATTTCGCTACTCACTGCCCTGGCAAGCACTGCCACGACAGTAAAGAAAAGGAAGGAACGATGCATAACCATCTCTCGATGATCCAGATCAAATCTGTTGTGGATGTCAGTTTCTACTTAAGGAAGCTGAAGCATGAGATAGAGCCCTGTTGAGCATAGACATGTCATTGCCGAGGCAATAGCAAAAGCTACTGCCAAGGCAATACCCTGACACTGTCGACAAGGGAGAAAAACATGCAAAGTTGAGTGCATTTTGAAGAGCATGAAAAGCTGAATTTTTTATGCACTTTGCATGAAGATCGGACCGTGAGAAGATCATGAAAACACTGAAGGAAGGTCAAGAGAAGATTCCACCCAAATGGGAGGATTTTAAGGAAGAAAGATACAATACTTTAAAAGAAGACCTTTTCTTTTAATGTGTCAAGAAAGACTTGACCTAGACATGATCTATAAATAAGAAGCCAAAGTCGAAAATTGAGAACATCTTTGATTCGAGCAATTGAGAGTTGAGAGACTTTGTATCGAGCTTACATTGTTATCATGTTCTAATTTCTTCTTAGGGTTTAGATTGTATTGTTTAGTAGTTGTGAAACAACGGTTTGATTTTGTTTAAGTTTTTGTTAATGCAATTTTAGTTCGAGGTTTGCTTATTCTTGCCTTTTAATCTTGTTTGCGAGTGAATTGGGAGAGGATCTCGTTAACTATCTATTTGTCTAATATCAGAAGAGTTAAACTCACGAAACGGATAAGCATGGTTTTCATCCCAGTCGGTGAAAACTAACTCAACTTAGGGATAAGTACGAGTTTCAACGGCTTAAAGAAGCATAAGATTTGTTGGTGTTCATCCTTGGTTCACATTGGGAGGTATTATCAAGGCCTGTAAATTAGTACGATTTTGAATTAGGGATAAGGAGGAGCCACTAAAGTACGCTTTTCAAAACCTTGACGTTGTTTGCTGCTGCCCAAGCAAGGGATTGCCGAGGCAGTTACTTAACCTGTTGCCGCGACAATGACTTTGGTCATTGCTGAGGCAATCTGGTGTTCGTTGCATTCAAAAACTGAGACAATAACATTGAAGATTACTACGTTACTCAAAAACCAAGCAAGGGATTGCCGAGGTAGTTACTTAACCTTGACGTTGTTCCAATTGGATTCTGTAACACCCCTCACCCGATTTAGTCGTAAAACAGATAAGAAGTGTTACTCAAGCAAGGAAAACATGAACCAACAAATTTTTTTGCCTAACTTACCTCTAATGGGTAAGTCAGACTTATAATCAAACAATCATCACGTATCATATTGCAATCAAACTATAACATATAATCATTAGACATATTTGCTATAACATACAAACATTAAACATAATTGCCATAGCATATAATCATGAAACAATAATTGCTATAACATACGAACATTAAACATATTTGCCACATCATATCATCATGAAACAATAATTGCTATAACATCATTTGAACAACATGTACATGACTAAACTAACCATTTCAAATGTCAAAGCAAACCAAATATTAAACCCTTGAATTCTTAACTCAACTAATCAATTTAAACGAAAACATCAATACATGCTATAACATTTACAATATCATTTGAGCAGGTGAATGAGGCCCGGTGTTGAACGAGCTTGTCAATAGGAGCCCTAGATGGTACATGAGCAGGGGAGTCTCGTTTTAGGGACATAACAAGCTGATCGAACACTTCTTTAATGCTTTCAAGGCATACTTGTTGCACCAGAATTGAAGCAGGGGCTTCCGTTTCCGGTTCGTTATTCCTTGGAGCTTCTTGCTCCCGTTCTTTACCCTGACGAGCGTTCGATGGTCCTTGGGCCATCCGAACACTCTTCCCTCGTTAAAGGACTTTACGAGACTTTCATTATCCATCGCTAATCTTGTTTCGGACATGATTCTATATTGATAATCAAGGAAGAGTTGGTTAGGCAAGTGACAAGCTTAATCGAACATATACAACTCCTAGGTGGCCAATTAATTCCTATATGATGCAATAGGCCCGGATTAGTCCAAGGATCGACTAAACCAAAGCTCTGATACCAACAAATTTAACACCCCTCACCCGATTTAGTTGTAAACCACATAATAAGTGTTACTCAAGCAAGGAAAAATATGAACCAACAAAAACTTTTGCCTAACTTACCCCTAATAGGTAAGTCAAAATTCTAATCAAACAATCATCACGTATCATATTGCAATCAAACTATAACATATAATCATTAGACATATTTGCTATAACATACAAACATAAAACATAATTGCCATAGCATATAATCATGAAATAATAATTGCTATAACATACGAACATTAAATATATTTGCCACAACATATCATCATGAAACAATAATTGCTATAGCATCATTTGAACAACATGTATATGACTAAACTAACCATTTCAAATGCCAAAGTAAACCATATATTAGACCCTTGAATTCTTAACTCAACTAATCAATTTAAACGAAAACATCAAAACATGCTATAGCATTTACAATATCATTTGAGCATAATCATACTATGTTGTAGCAAGTAAGCATTCATCATTCTTAAACCATGATATGCAATCAAATCACAAATCAATACATCTATAAATCATCAAGGCTTTAAAGACATCATATATCGCAGCATAAAGCCATCCATGCTCATATACCATAGCATAATACCTAGATCAACTAGGCTACCAAACAAGTCACATTAGCAAGTTATACATGCCATATCATATCAAATATATACATAGCCTTTCCTAGGCTCAAAATGCATGAACATGAAATCTAGATGCAAGACTATGGCCACCAACTAGGAGTATACAAAAAGTCATAACCATACTTGTGCTTTAGCTTGTCTTGCCTTGCCTCCAACTCAGCGTAGCTTGCAATCTATTAACCTGTATTTTGGGAAGAATGAAAATGAGAGTGATAAGTACGGTTAAGTACTTAGTGAGGTAGCAACCTAAGCTAGGCAAGTTCATTTAATTTTTCAAGTGTATCTTATTCAAAGGAGACCTAGCTAGGTTCATAAAGATCAAGCCTATACAAGAATACAAGACGTTCGTTTAGTCTAGATCATGTAAAGCATTATATCATTTCATATACTTATTCAAATCCATAGCCATGGCATTTCAAGTTCATGTGAATACATATCACTAGTCAATTCCAAACCAACATTACATATTATCATCAAGATCATGGATTCAAGGAAACATCTCAAATGTCATGGCATATCACAAGTTTAAGCAATTGATTCAAGATTCATTTCATTTATATGCGATAGCAAATTTTACAATAACAAGATTATACAATCAAATTCAAGTCAAGTTTCATTTCATGGATATCCAGGCTTTGCTTTAGCAAAATTAGATAATCAATTCAAGTTTAGGCTCAAGTCAAGTTTCATTTCATATTCATAGGATATCCAAGTTTTGCTGTAGCAATATTAGATCATCAATTCAAGTTTAGGTCTTGGTATGTAGTCAAGTCTAGGTAATCGAGTCACCAACCAAACTTTCGCCAAATCAAGATGCACCATAGTGTTGGTCATATCCCTCCTACTATCGCCAAAGACCATAACACACATCCCTCCTACTGTCGCCAATTAAGGGCCTTAGCTCGGTTCGTAGACCACCCAACACAAATGAGCTCAAGACTCTATGGCATGCCATCCTACCTATGACTCACTAGCTACCAAGGCATCATTAGTTTGGTGTTTATTTATCAAGATACATGTGATAAACAAGGCAAGAATCAAGGTACGTTCAAGGCACATTTCAAGCTTATCCAAGATGTCATTAGACATTTAACAAGATCATGGAGCCCATAGGCTAGTGAACCTTAGTTCATTATCACAATATATCACTCTTTAAGCATGATTCATAAAGTAGCCAATCTAGGCATTAAACATGCCATGGCATTCAGGGCATTAAACATGTCACAACATTTTGAGGCATTAAACATGTCACAGCCTCATGCAATCATACAAGGTCTAATACACATCATACATTTATTAAGCTTAGTGTATACCATTCTTCCCTTAATTATTTACCAAATATATTTTCAGTCCATTTTCATAGCAACATCTAAAACAAAATATAATCATGATCAAGCTTGGTTAGGACCTAAGTCCTAACCCTATTGATAGCTACACTCGCAAGAACTCCAAGCTATTCATGAATGCTAATCCCCTTGTTTCTTTCCTTTATTTGCCCAGCCTTGATGCCCTCACAAGCCTCTTCTATCTCTTATTCTACCATTACTTGTATAAACAACACAAATACATCATTAAAAATCATCCCTTTAACACATATAAGTAGGTACATTCACATTATACACTAAACTGCCCTGTTTCAGGTATTTTGGACACCCTTCAATATTTTGCCCATAATTTTTAGTATACACATCGGATTTTCAATTAATTTACATCCCTAGAAAGCTTATTCAACCAGCTTTCTAACCATGTATAAAACATATTTTTATAATTTCTACATCAATACAATTTAATGTTCGAAGTTAGGTGATTTTCCATGATCAAATCTGTCGATCTTGTGTTTTAACCCACTTCAGTGATCCTTTAAACTTAGGACCCTTACTAGTTTATTTTATACCTTTTTACCATTGTTTTCCCTGTTATTTAGGTTTCATTTCCAGCCTTCATTTTGTTCATTTTAGTACTAATATTTTATATTTAATCTAAAACAGACCCTAATCACCAATTGAGAAAGGGACACATGACATTACCCTTAACTCAAAGTGGCCGGTTATCACTTAAGAAAGGGACACATGGCATTACCCTTTACCATGTATTTCCACTAATGATTCCACCATGTTTCATTATATAATATTATTTATTCTTTTAATTATAATTATCATCTTCTATTTTATATATTACACATATATACATATATTATTACATAATTATATTGTTCCACCGAATGCACTTATATATATATATATATTTATATATATGTTTCATATTCTTACACTACATTACCATTTTTCTTTTCTTTTTAAATCATGTTTTCTACTAGGCTAGGATTTGGGGTATTACAGTTTCCACACTACGACACAATATAATCTGACCCATTCTCTCATCTTGATTACTCAAATCTTTAAATCACTGGCTTATTTTATTTTCTGTTTATTAGATTATTCTCAAAACCCAATCAATCACTTGTATTCTTTACTTTTATTTCTTTTTCAGTGAAAGACGATAACGTTGAAGGTTTCACCGATCCTTGTGGAGACAATACTCAATACTCGTCACTTTATTACTTAAGACGTGTATACTTGCACAATTGCGGGGCACTTTACACACACAACAAGTTTTTGGCGTCGTTGCCGGGGATTGGAATTAACAACTTTTAATTTTATTTTCTTGCACTTTTTGTATTTAGTTTTTTAAGTACTAATCAAATTTGGTTTTGCATTGGTGTATGATCAGGGCGAATCCAAAGAAACCATTATACAAACTTGATCCAGAAATCGATCGTACTTGCCAAAGACTCAAAAAGGATAAAAGAAGAAATGACACATAGACCTGGTAATGAGAATGTTAATGGCAATCAGATTGCCGACGGTAATCAGAATGCCACGGTAGGAGATGGAGTAATCCCCCCACTGTAATTTGCTCCAGTACGTAACCCAACCGTCCGAGATTACTTAAAGAAGATCTAAACGGACTGAATCCAGGAGTTGTCACACTTGAAATTGAAGCTACCCACTTTGAATTAAAGCCTGTAATGTTCAACATGATCAATACCATGGGACAATTTGGCGGCTCAACAACTGAAGATGCTAGACAACACCTGAAATCCTTCTTGCAGATTTGTAATTCATTCAAAATACAAGGAGTCCATGAAAATATTTTGAGGTTGAAATTGATTCCCTATTCACTGAGGGATAGGGCAAAAACATGGTTAAATAGCATTCCAGCAGGGTCAATAGGATCTTGGAGTGACTTATGTCGTGATATCCTTGCTCGTTTTAATCTTACAAATTTAACTGATAAATTGCGTAATGAAATCACTTCTTTTCGGCAGGCTGATGATGAATCCATGTATGAAGCTTGGGTGCGATACAAAGAGTTGTTCTACAATGCTGTAAACACACCAACGAGGATGATTCTTGATGCCTCGGAAATTGGCATACTCCTGGACAAGCAACCAGAGGAAGCAATGGAGATCCTAAATAGGCTGGCAAAAAACGACTATCAATTCCCAACAGCTAGAAGAGGAGGAATTAGACGCCAACCCACAGTGAATGAAATAGAGTCCTCAGACTCGATTTCAACCCAAATAGCCACCTTGACCAAGTTGGTCATGAACATGAAAAAGAAAAATAATCATCAGGAGGTCAAGGTAATGGATCTATTTTGTGAAAACTGTGGGGGTAACCATGTTTCTTCTAAATGTCCCCAGAATCCAGAGTTGAGCTTTTATGTTGGAAACTAAAACCAAAACAACAATGCGATGTCCAACACCTACAACCCGACCTGTAGAAAACACCCCAACTTCTCATGGAGCAACCCTAACAATGCCCTGAATCAGAACGATCATAATGCTCCAGCAAAAGGATTCCAACAGAACATGCCGCGACAACAAATGCCTCAGCAATCCATGCAGCAACAAATGCCGCAGCAACCACAACCAAAGAGATTTGCCTTGACATGGATGAGGTAGACAAGGTGACCACTAAAGTCAAACCAAATCCTCCGACTCCCACCCAACCACAGAGAGCCACCAAACGGGTGAAGCACATGGCAACAAGAAGGTTTATCATCCAAAGTGATGACGACTCCTTCGTGTCCCCCCGCCAATCTAATTTTTTTCTTCTTTTGCCTTTTATTTTGCCTTTATATTTTTTAATTTGTGTTGATGCATTGAGGGCAATGCTTGATTCGAGTTTGGGGGTGTAGGTCATTGCGAGGCAATTCATTATCAAAAAGCAATGCAGTTTTTCTTTAATGTGTAATATTTGCCTAGTTCTTTAACTTGACTTAGAATTGCCTAGAATTGCAAAAACTCTTCCAGTGATGAAACTACCTTAGCACTTCAAAATACACTTTAAAGGTTAGGATGACTATTAGGAAGACTTAGAATCACACTATGAGGCTAAAAAAGAAAATATAATTTTGTGACTTGTATGATTTAAGGAGTTCTAGGACACTTAGGACATTTACTTGCTTAGAAAGAAAATTTGGATAAAAAGTTAGTGGTGCCTAAAATCGGCTCTAGCCTAAGGAAGCCCTAGAGGTGCCCGAAACTGGCTCTAGACCAATCACTAGAGGTGTCCAAAATTGGCTCTCGATTAGATTGCTTGATAAAAAAATATTTACCCAAGTTAAGTAGGTTAATGATTAAGTGTTTAAATAGAACCTAGAAAACCATCTTGTTCAAAAATTATGCACACACTCACGAGCATCATAGTTTGATTCCAGGTAACTCCTTTAGTCATCTGAAAAAATTGAATCATGTATTTGAAAGTTCTAAGTCATGATGAAGAAGGCGAGTTGAAGCAATTTCTATGAAGATTAAGGATTTTGGCAAGTACTTACGTTTTTACTATTTGCATTGCTTGAGGACAAGCAATAGTTCGAGTTTGGGGGTGTGTTAAGTGTGTAAAAGTACTATCATTTCACACTTTTTCTATGACAATTATTGCCAAATCTACACCCATTTGAGTCACATTGTAACCCTCCATTCATCAATCACACTGATCTCATCTTTATTATGCTTGATCATTATGTTTGGTTTATTTAGTGGAAAGGATGCTGCTTATGTGTGTGTTTGGTGTGTATGCATATTTCGCTACTCACTGCCGCGACAGTGACGGAAAGGAAGGAACAGTGCAGAACCATATCTCGACAATCCAGACCAAATCAGCTGTGGATGTCAATTTCTACTGAAGGAAGCTGAACCATGAGATAGAGCCCTGGTGAGCATAGACAGATCACTGCCGAGGCAATAGCCAAGTCACCGCTAAGGCAATACCCTGACACAATTGACAAGGGATAAAAACATGCAAAGTTGAGTGCGTTTTGAAGAGCATGAAAAGCTGAATTTTTCTATGCACTTTACATTAAGATCAGACCGCGAGAAGATCATGATAACGCCGAAGGAAGGTCAAGAGAAGATTCCACGCAAATGGAAGGATTTTATGGACGAAATATATAATACTTTAAAAGAAGACCTTTCTTTTAATGTGTTTAATTCTAACTTAACTTCCTCCTCAAGAAAGACTTGACCTGGACCTCCTTTATAAATAAGAAGCTAAAGTTGGACATTGAGAACATCTTAGAATCGAGCAATTGAGAGTTGAGAGACTTTGTAGCTAGCTTACATTGTTATCATGTTCTAATTTCTTCTTAGGGTTTAGATTGTATTGTTTAGTAGTTGTAAGAAAACGGTTGGATTTTGTTTAAGTTTTTGTTAATGCAATTTTAGTTCAAAGTTTGCTTATTCTTGGTTTTTAATATTGTTTGCGAGTGAATTGGGAGAGGATCTCGTTAACTATCTATTTGTCTAATATCAGAAGAGTTAGACTCACGAAATGGATAAGCATGGTTTTCATCCCAATCGGTGAAAACTAACTCAACTTAGGGATAAGTACGAGTTTCAACGGCTAAATGAAGCGTAAGATTGGTTGGTGTTCATCCTTGGTTCATGCTGGGAGGTATTATCAAGGCATGTACATTAGTACGGTTTTGATCTAGGGATAAGGAGGAGCCACTGAAGGGTGCTTTGCCGAACCTTGATGTTGTTCGTCGCTGCCCAAGCAAGGGATTACTGAGGCAGTTACTTAACTTGTTGCTGCGGCAGTGACTTTGGTCATTAGTGAGGCAATCCGATGTTCGTTGCATTAAAAAACGAGACAATTCCAATTGGTTTCCACACTACGACACAATATAATCTGGCCCATTCTCTCATCTTGATTAATCAAATCTTTAAATTACTGGCTTATTTTATTTTTTGTTTATTACATTATTCTCAAAACCTAATCAATCACTTATGTTCTTTACTTGTATTTCCTTTTCAGTGCGAGACGATAACGTTCAAGGTTTCACCAATCCCTGTGGAGATGATAGTCAATACTCATCATTTTATTACTTGACACGTGTATACTTGCACGACTGCATGGCACTTTACACATGCAACAATTAGCAACAACAGACGTAAAAGTCTATACCCCATGGATCAAACATGGACAATCTCGCCTCATTTGATCACACGATCCACATACCTAATAGGTATTAAATGCTAATCTAGCCTAGTTACACCGACCCTACGATCCTCGCCCAACACTACCACCACCTCGCCACAACTCAGGCGATACCTTTTTATAATGATTATTCCTAAACTAACTACCATCAAAACCAGGGTCCGCAACTCTCTTTCCAGAGCTAGAATCTCCCACGCAAATTAATAAACTAAAATTTAGTTCAATGCTCTTCGCCCGTGTAACTAACACGTCAAAAATGGTGTAACCCACTAAACTCAGCCTAGAAGAAAATATCGAATTTAGGAAGTAACGTTTGAAAACTTTACCCATAAGTAATGAATTTTATGTTTAACCAGATAAAATATGAGATCCTCCAAGTACCGATTCACCTATGGTTTGAGTATCTGAAAGAAAGACTAAGGGGAAGTAAGCTAAAGACCTTAGTGTGTCTCTAAAGTGCAAGAAAATTATAGTCGTAAAACATAGTATTATTTTCTGAAAATCCTCTAAACCATAACACATAAACCACAAGCGCAATGCAATGCACCCAACTACGTCCGCCAAGTAAGAGTAAGGTTCCCCAGAACCCCCGCTACAATGTCACCAATCGATGTGTGGTAAAAACCAATGCTTCCTCCGAACAAACCCCAACCCATGCTCATACATACATGATGATTAAAAATCAAATTTCATAAAATCAATTCCAAAAATCCGATAGTCCATAAACATACTTCAAAAACCATAGTCCATAAATCCATAAATCATAGATCCGTAAATCTGAGGTTTTATAAATCAAATATTTCATAAGTCGTAATTAAAACATGTTTTAAAAATTGTATGCACGTGATGTCAACCATACAAGTCATAATACATATAAATAATCACATAAGGGGTAAAACACCAACACATAAAAAATAATATAGAATTTATTTATAGCACCGGAAGAAACACACCTCGCAACAATAAAGCTCTAACGATGAACAAAGGGCAGTTGCGGCTTTGATGTAAGGTGATTGCAGCGTCAATCCGAGAGGAATTCATAAAACATGGTTATAGCTAAGAGCGACGACACTTTAAAACATAAGGCTTAGATTTATTTCTGTATGTAATAGATATGACTATATATAGTTGAGCGGTGGTGATCAAAACAAATTAGGTTTAGAATAATAATAATAATAATAATAATAATAATAATAATAATAATAATAATAATAATAATAATAATAATAATAATAATAATAATAATAATAATAATAATAATAATAATAATTTAAGTTGCAAAAGGAGAGTCAATTCAACATTAAGAAAAAGGGGAATTAGAATTCAATTTGAAATTAAAGGGTTAAATATATATATATATATTAAACAATTAAAAAAAGACAAAAGGAAGAAACCAAAATAAATTAAAATTCAATATGATAAAGGGTTATGTAGAACTAATTGTTTTGATATAATAATTGAAAATGTTTTGGACTAAATTGAAAAGAATTTAAAATATGTTTTTAGTCAAAAACAACTTGAAATATGTTTAAGGGTTTTACAAGGCTTTGGAATGATTTAAAGTGAATTCAAAGTAGACAAAACCATGTTTTAAGTGTAACCGTACCGATACGGTACCATACTATATCGATACCTTTTAGGGTTTCAACTATAGTGATTTTCCAGTAGCCAAAACCCATATTGATACTCTTTGTTGTATCAATACGGTGTGCTTTAAAATAGCCAACAGCTAGTTCACGTATCAATACGGTTGTATCGCGTACTGATACGCCTAACTACCCCCAACGGTCATTTTCCCAATGATCTTTTAAATTGAAAGACTGTACCGATACACTAGCTAAGCGTATCGATACACACCAGCTGAAGTGCTCAACGACTACTTCCTTATCGGGATTGTATCGATACGGTTTGAGGAGTATCAATACACCAAGCTGGAAAATTGCATTTATGGTGGGAAATAAATGCTCCAACGGCTCTAATTCAACCCCAACGGTCCTCAACAGTTACAAACTCAATTAGGAGTATAAAAGGGACCTCCAAGCATCAAGAGATGGTTAATGCTTCAATTGTCAACAACATTATGATGAAAGATTGTCTTTAGAGCTTAATTGTTCATTTCTTGTATAGACAACACTTGTGAGATAAACATTATCAAATTTGCTCAAGTGTTTAGGTTTTGGGTGAGGGCTTAATTGTGCAAACAAACACCTATTAGAGGGATTTCTAGTTTTCTTTGAATTCTATTTGTAGAAGAGTGTCTTGGTTAATATTTGGGTAGAAAGATTAACCGGTTTGTAAAGGTTACCTCCTCAACCTAGAAAAGGGGAAGAATTCTTAGTGAATTGTTGAAATCCTTAGTGGTATGCTAAGGTAGTTGATGTAGGCTTTGGGTTAGAAAGCTGAACCACTCTAAATCTCGTGTTAATTTCTTTTATCTTTTACCACCATCATAAACACCTAAAAATCAACCTTCTCCATCACTTGGCAAGCATCTCGGTTGTGACCATCGAGCTCAACAATTGGTATCAAAGCGAGGCTCAATTGATCGTGATTAACATCCTATTGAGGTGATTTGGGAAGCTCAATACATTAATCCAACCAACCGAAGCAATGGTGCAATCCATCGACAAGCTGCCTTTCTTCGACAGGACCAACTACGCATATTGGAAGATTAGGATGAAGTTCTTCATCAAATCCAAAGATTACAAGCTTTGGGATATTGTTGAAGAGGGTCCTTTCGTGCTACAACGAAGTAAGGCAGAAAGGAGTGCAGATGATCGCAAGAAGTTGGAGCTTAATTACAAGGCCTTTCACATCCTCTTTTGTGCATTTGGCCCAACATTTATGAGAAGATGTCCTCTTGCGAAGATGCCAAGGAAGTATGGGACAAGCTTGAAGTTACATACGAGGGAACAAACGAAGTAAAGGAGACCAAAATCAGCCTCCTCAACCACGAGTATGAGAACTTCAAGATGGATCCGGAAGAGGACATTGAAAATATGTTCCATCGATTCTCCACCATCACCAAAGGACTAAAAGGCTATGGAGAAGTCATTCCAGAAGAAAAGCTTGTTGTTGCGTGTCAAAAGTCCTATCGCAAATAGTGCAAGTGTACACAACGCAAGTAGTAAAGTGATACTTAGAGTATCGGATATCGTCTACACAGGGACTGGAAATAGCTTTATCCTAGAATTGCTGCACGAGAGAGAGAAAGAGATTAGATTGATTGTAAACTGATATTGGGAAACAAGTAATGTAAAAGATAAAAGAATTAAGTTTAAGAAATAGGCCGGTATTGAATTGCTTAGTAGTTCAGGTGTTGCACTGTAAGGAACTTCTGTTCTGTCGTCGTCCCTGTCGTAGCAGCACCTGTCGCGGTAGAAGTCTGTTGATTTCGTGGCAGCGATCACACAACTCGGTACTTCAAGCTTGGCAAGAATCCCTGCTATGACTTATCCTATCTCTAGGCCCAAGTGCTGTTGATGAACAGTTCTTAGATGATACCTCCCGGCGTAAATCGAAGGGTGAACAACAATATTGTCGAATTCTTCCTTAGCCACTTAACCTCGTACTTATCCCTAAGCCGAGATGGTTTACCCATAAACTGGAAAACTCGTATTTATTTCGTTCGTATGCTTGACTCTCCCAATATCAAACAAATGAATAACCTCACAATGCTCTCCTGATACTCTTGCGAGATATGACAACCAGAATAAATAAACTTGAAGTTTTTATTGCTTTGAACAGAAAATTCCTAAACAGTACAATCCTTGCAACTACTTTACAGAATCAACCCTTAGCCCTAGGGGAAGTTTAGAACATGATGAAAGAGGGAAAACAACAAGGGTTTTGGGGAAGACGGCAAGGAATGAGATATCCTTCCTTAGGTCGAATTACATGCCTTTATATAGGACTTGGGTCCAAGTTTTCTAATATGGCAAGAATACAAGTTTAAACTAAAGTACAACTCTATTAAAGATTAAATCTTCTAAGTAGATGTTTTTAATTCGTCATCTTTTCTTGCTTTGGGTTTCTTCCTTGGACTTTAGGCTTGGCCTTCATTCTGCCTCAGGGTTTGGAAAAATATAGGAGTGGTCCACGACAGACCGTCTTGAATTCTTCTATCTGTCGAGCTCCACTTCACTCTTCCACCTCACCGAGTCTGTTGTCATAGCTGCCACAACAACGTTTTGCTCCTCGACTCCAGTCCTATGTTCCAGCTCTGCTCCTTTTCTGTGTTGAGTCTGCCATAGCAGATACCTGCAAAAGTGACCAAAATCAGTAGCAACTGTGCCATTTTATCTAATTGTGATGTATATGGAGAAATCTATCCTAAATGCAATGACTTATGCTTGAATGCAGCAGAAATATGGGTAAAAGAGGGGTAAATTATAGAACTTTTATACACTCAACACACCCCCAAACTCATGTTCTTGCTTGCCCTCAAGCAAATATGCCCTAACTAACAATATTTTTTTTTGGCTTAATTCAGTGAAATGTTCATTACCTACTACACATTCCCTATCACGAGCAATGCCTTGCTGGGTGTTTAGGAATTTATCCGGAACAATGCTATAGTTCTTGTGTAGTGTGTGCGGGTTTTGTGACCAAATATGAGCTTAGACTTCTTAGCGACCATAATAGTTACTTAACTTACTTGAGTTTTACTTCAAAATAATTTTTTTTTCTAGAGCAATTTTCGAGCACCTCTAGTTTTCATCCAAGGTTTTTCTATTTTTACTAGAGCTGGTTTTCGGGCACCTCTAGTTTGATTTCCTAGAGCCAGTGTTAGGCACCTCTAGGAGTAATTTCCTAGAGCCAGTGTTAGGCACCTCTAGGAGTAATTTCCTAGAGCCAATGTTAGGCACCTCTAGGAGTAAGAATGAATCTAAGTTTTCTTTCTAACTCAAGTGGCTAAGCTTCCTATTCTATGTTTGCTAACATAGTCTTAACAGCATATAAGTCACAAATGTGTTGTACAGTTCAGAATTATAGCAAGGCTCTAAATAGTTCCTAAAACTTTCCTAAAGGCACTGTCACGACACAGTATGTTGCGGCAGGTAAGTTTAGTTCAAAGACTTAAGCCAATTTTTTTACACAAAAATAAACTTATAATTAGACGCAAATTTAAGACACAACTGACAACTTCATTAATGGAGGGATGGCACCCCCAAACTCGAGGGTTGCATTGCCCTCAGTGCATGACAGAATGAAAAATAAAAACAGAAAAGCAAAATACATCACAAAATAAATAAAACAACAAGACATCAAAATATAAGAAAGAAACTTAATTTGAGGAGTTGTCGTCGCTGCTGCTGCTGAATTCAAGCTGCCGGCGGGCAGTGACTTTCATGGCAGGTGCTGGGAGAGGCAGAGGTTGTTTTCTTCTTTGCTTCCCGAGGTGGCTCGACACGTGTCAGAGAGATGTGTGGGGGCTTGTCCAGAACCTCGATATCATCGTCGGAGCTGCTGCTGCTGCTGGCAGATCTGCCTTGGCCGGAGGGTCCTTCGAAAGTCTCATTGAGCTTCTCTCCTTTGGCTGTGGCAGACTGCCTGCCGTCTTCACCTGTCGTGGCAGGCGTAGGTGTGGAAGCAGTAGATGGCGTTCTGGGGCTTGCAGCAGGGGTAGGTGTGGGGGCAGCAAAGAATTGTTCTGGGAAGGGGGGAATGGCACATGGGTAAAATGTAAATCATTTTGAATGTAATTTACCGTTGCGATCGTGAAGTCCCTCATAAAGCTTATCAGTCCGAGCTGTTGTTCCTCCATCCTTTTCAGCGTCGACAAAATCTGGGCGGAGGTGTGTGTTGGAGGTGCTACTGCCGTATGATGCGACAGGTTCTAGGGAACTGGGGCCTGCTGTCTGATCTGTCATGGCAGAGGGGTTGAAGTATGACAGCGGGGTGACAGCTTTTAACTCCATTAGGCTATAGATGTTCTGCTGCGTCTACCCCTTTCCTTGGACTTTGACATCTTCCTCATTCTCCGGTACATAGTGGCCCCGACAGATGGTGGTGATGAGGTAGGGGAAGACGAGGGGACCCAACGGTCGGAGGGCGCACTCAAGTATTCCATCCCGTATGTAACGGCCGACATTAATTTGTCTTTCATTTAAAATGGAATGAACACGGGCTAACCTTGGTCTGTCGACCGTGTTGTTGTGGAAGGATGGCATGATGCGCTTCTTGACAAAGTGACTCCACAGTTTGTCTTGTGGAGTCAGCTGGGTTCTCCTTACGGTCCATCGATGTTTAGGGTCGTCGTTCCACTTCGTCCCTTCTTCTGTGACTTATGCCATGACCGCGTCGTAGTCTGTCGGCGATAGACTATCACGAACCTTCTGTGGAAGTCCTCCTTCTTATTCACGTACAATTCGTAGAGTGTGTTGATGTATGCAGGCTCAATAGAGAGTTGCTTGCCTCGAACGGTTACTGTCTTGGCATCCTTGATGTCGACGGCAGTGTAGAACTCTCGGACGAGGGTTATGTTCATCTCCTCAGGTTGGGCAGCAAATTTCTGCCATTTGAGGGCTTGAATTTTCTTGGCTATGAAGCTCTCTAGCCCTAGATCTCCCGTGGGTTGTGTGTAGATAAACCCTCGTTCCTCCCACATGTCCCTCTTTTGAAAGGAACTGTAGTACCTCGTGGTAGAGTCGGTGGAGGCGAAACGGTTCGGAATGGCATTATGACTCAGGGTTGATACTGCCGTGGCAGAAGTAGAGGCAGCACTACGGTGGGTTTGTCTGCTAGCCATTTGCAAGGACTGTAGAAAAATGAGAAGAAAATTTTGAGATCTAAAACAGAGAAAGCAAGTTGAGAGAATGAGAATGAGATGAAAAATGAATAGTGAGTGGGGGTTTATATAGAACAGGGATTTTCTGCCCGTTGGGTCTGTAACGGCAAGCGCGAATAACAGAGCCAGCTGTTACACGATTTCTGACGCGTATGTCACGTGTTTCCGTGTCTGCTGCGCATCTGTTACGCGTTTGCGTGTCTATCGCGACAGCTCCGTGACATGCTGTCTTCTCCACGTATGTCGCGACAGCTGATGACATGCTGTGACGACAGACTCGTCCGTTGGGCTTTTTGGGCTGTTGTGAATATGGTGGGCTGGTTCATTCCTTCTCTTTGCTTTGCTTCATTTTTTTCCTAAAAAATATTTAAACAAATAAACTAAATTAAAAATCTTGATTTCTAAAATAAATAAATAAATAAATCTTAATTCCTAATAAATAATTAAGATAAAATAAAATAAAAACTAAGTTAAATTAGGGAAGCCTTGATGGGCATCTCCTAAAGTAACTACTTCCTGCATCCTTGGGGCTTCAGTCCCCTGATAATGCTTGAGTCTCTGTCCATTGACCTTGAACTGGTGCCCGTCCTTTAGGAATTTGATTGTAATGGCACCATGGGGGGAAACTTGGACAACCTGGAAAGGACCAGACCATCTAGATTTAAGCTTCCATGGGAAAAGCTTCAACCTAGAATTGAACAACAACACCTGCTGCCCTGGGCAGAACTGTCGTGGCAGTAGCTTCCTGTCGTGCCACTTCTTGGTTTTGTCCTTGTAGATCTTGGCATTGTCGTAGGCCATTGCTCGAATTTCCTCAATTTCATTCAAGTCTAGTAGCCTTTTCTGTCCTCCTTATCCCAGTCCATATTTACTGCCTTGATAGCCCAGTAAACTCTGTGTTCTATCTCAACAGGTAAGTGACATGTTTTCCCAAGGATGAGTCTATAGGGTGACATCCCCAATGGTGTTTTGAACGCTGTTCTATAGGCCCAGAGTGCATCATTGAGATGTAGAGACCAATCCTTTCGAGTGGGTTTAACCATCTTCTCAAGTATGTTCTTTACTTCTCGGTTGGATATCTCGGCCTGCCCATTGGTCTGAGGGTGATATGCTGTTGCAATCCGGTGCTTTACTCTGTATTTTCTCAAGGCAGCAACAATTACCCTGTTATCGAAGTGTCTCCCCTCATCACTAATTATCGCCCTTGGGATGCCAAATCTGGAGAAGATGTTCTTGTGAAGAAATCTTTGAACAGTCTTGGCATCATTCTTTTGAGTGGCGATCGCTTCTACCCACTTGGACACATAATCCACTGCCGGTAGGATGTACAGGTTCCCACAAGATGCTGGGAATGGTCCCATGAAGTCGATTCGCCATACATCGAAGATTTCGACCTCTAAAATGTTTTGCAGTGGCATCTCATGCCTTCTCGAGATGTTCCCAGTCCTTTGGCAGTTGTCACAGCTTTTGTAGAAGGCTTGTGCATCCTTGAACAGTGTGCGCAATTAAAGACCAGATTGCAAAACCTTGGCAACGGTTTTGTTTCCACCTAGGTGTCCTCCATACGGGGAAGCATGGCAGTGGTGAAGTACAGCTTCATGTTCATCCTGTGGTACGCATCTCCTGATAATCTGATCTACACAGTGTTTGAAAAGAAGAGGTTCGTCCCAATAATAATGTTTTGCATCATTTTGGAACCTCTTCCTTGTTTGGTAATTAAGTTCAAGAGGTAGTACCCCCACTAACAATGTAATTAACAAAATCAGCGTACCAAGGGGTTTCAGAAAGCTTACATGCCGCCATCGCTGTAGCGGCAGTGCTGGTGGCAGCAAACAACTACTCATCTTGTAAGGTCTCCAATATGTTGGTCCTATATGTGGATTGACTCCTTCCCGTCTCCAGCCTCGACAAGTGGTCTGCCACTTGGTTCTCTGTTCCCTTTTTATCCTTGATATCAATTTCAAACTCTTGCAGTAGTAGAATCCAACATATCAATCTCGGTTTTACATCCTTCTTGTGAACAGATACTTCAGTGTTAAATGGTCTGTATGGACCACCACCTTTGTTCCAAGTATGTACGGACGAAACTTGTCGATTGAGAACACCACTGCTAACAGTTCCTTCTCTGTCGTGGTGTAGTTCACTTGGGCATCATTCAGTGTTTTGTCGGCATAGTAAATCACATGGAAGAGCTTATCCTTTCGCTGCCCTAGTGCTGCCCCGACAACATAGTCACTGGCATCACACATTATCTCAAATGGCAAACTCCAGTCTGGTGGCTGTACGATCGGGGCTGTTACCAGCTTCTCCTTCAGAACTCTGAATGCCTCAGTACATTCAGTATTAAAATCAAAGGGACGATTCTACTCCAATAGGTGGCATAAGGGTTTGGTAATCTTCGAGAAATTTGCAATAAATTGTCAATAAAACCCATCATGCCCTAAAAAACCTCGAATCCCCTTGATTGTGGTGGGTGGCGGTAGCTTTTCGATGGCTTCTATTTTGGCTCTGTCCACCTCTATGTCGCGGCAGCTCACTTTGTGGCCTAGTACTATCCCTTCATCCACCATGAAGTGGCACTTTTCCCAGTTCATAACCAAGTTCGCCTCTTCACATCTTTCAAGAACCTTCTGTAAGTTGCCTAAACAACCTTTAAAATTGTCTCCAAAGACGGAAAAGTCGTCAATGAAAATTTCTAGGAAATCCTCCACCACGTCGGAGAATATTGCCATCATGCACCTTTGGAAGGTTGCTGGTGCATTGCAGAGCCCAAATGGCATTCTCTGAAAAGCATAGGTGTCATACGGGCATGTGAAGATAGTTTTCTCTTGGTCCTCCAGTGCAATTGCTATCTGATTGTAACCTGAATAACCATCAAGAAAACAATAGTAAGGTTTCCCCGCTAATTTATCAAGCATTTGATCAATGAGGGGTAAGGGGAAATGATCTTTCCGGGTAGCTTTGTTAAGCTTCCGGTAATCCATAAAATCCCTCCAACCGGTCACAGTCCTGGTTGGGAGTAGCTCGTTTTCTTCGTTGGTTACCACAGTTATGCCTCCCTTTTTTGGCACACACTGCACCAAGCTAACCCACTTACTATTCGAGATGGCGTATATGATTCTAGCGTCAAGCCATTTGATAATCTCTTTTCTCACCACTTCTTGCATGGCCTCGTTCAAACGTCTCTGGGCATCAATAGTCAGCTTATGATCATCCTCCAAGAGAATCTTGTGCATACATAATGCCAGACTGATGCCTTGGATATCAGCTATAGTCCATTCAATGGCCTTCTTATGCTGCTGTAGCATTTTGATTAGCTGTTGCTCCTGTTTCTGCATTAACTTGGAAGAGATGATTACGGGCAACGTATCATTCAAACCAAGAAAGACATATTTAAGCTGCCCTGCCAGGGGCTTAAGTTCTAGAACAAGTGGCTTTTCAATTGAAGGCTTCTGGATTATATGTTCATTCGAGGTATAATTAAGAGGCTCAAAGAACTTACCTGGACGACTGCCTATCCAATTTACCTCCTCGGGACCTTCAGTGTTAGATGTTTCTGAGTCGGAGGAGTGTCTGTCGTCATTGCTGCCATCACAGTCTTCCAGGTAACTGTTGTGGCAGTACCAAACTTTATGTCATGGCAGCTTGACCTGATGCAGGGTTGGTCAAGGATTACTTTAGTGATGGCCTTGCACTCTTCTTCTGCATCAGCATGTTTAATTGCTTGGAGAACATTGAGTTTGATTTCTTGATCATTCACTCTCATGGTCAGTTCTCCTTTCTCCACATCGATCACAGTTCTTCCTGTGGCTAGGAAGGGTCGCCCCACGATGATCGGTGCGTTTTCATCTACTTCACAATCTAAAACAAGAAAGTCAGCGTGAATAATAAATTTATCCACTTTTACCAGAATATCTTCGATCTTCCCTTCTGGTTGCACGTAAGAGCGGTCTGCCAGCTGCAACATGACTGTCGTGGGTCGTGCTCGTCCAATACCTAATTTCTGAAACACAGATTTTGGCATTAAATTTATGCTAGCACCAAGATCACAAAGTGCCTTACCCACGAATTTGTTGCCAATTATGCACGGAATGATGAAGCACCCAGGATCCTTCTTCTTTTGGGTGGATGCATGTGCAAGATAGTCATGAATCCTTCTATCATTTTTACCTTTTCGAATTCCTCAAGTCTTGACCTTTTTGACATGGCATCCTTGAGAAATTTTGCATAACCAGGCATCTGCTTGATGGCCTCTAACAACGGTATGTTAATGTGCACCTGCTTAAAAATATCATAAATCTTTTTGAGCTGGTACTCATGTTTCTGTTTTTTGTAACCGCTATGGAAAAGGAGGTGGAGGACGCTAATCTTCAAGACGTACTTCACATGGTATTCGGATCTGAAGAGGTTTAGGTTCTTCAGCATCCTCTATTTGCTCCTCTGTCCCTTATGCTTTCGCGGCAGGTATGTCGACATCAGGTTGTTCTTCCTCTGCCGGAGCAATGTTCACGGCAGGTGTATCTAGGGTCGATTCCTTACTTGGTAAGCTCTTCGTCTCCGGCCCTTGTAATTGTTTCCCACTCCTAGTTGTGATTGCTTTACACTGCTCATGTGTGGGTTTTCTAGTGGCCTCAGTATCACTAGGGAATCCTCCGTTTTGCCTTGGTTTGATATGCTGGGAAACCTGGCTCATCTATGTCTCCAGCGATTTTAGGGTAGCCTCATGGTTAGTCATCCTCATCTCTGTTTTGTCCATGAATGACTCAGTTTTCTTGACAAAGTGATCCATGTTCGCCATGTAAGCTCATGTCTGTGACATGAATGTGGCCAATGTCTGCTCCAGTATACTAGGTGCGGCTACCGGCTGCTGTTGTGGCTGCTGCTGTGGCTGCTGTCGCGACAGGTGCCCCTTGGTTTTGGTTGTTTTAAATTTGAGGATTCAGTGCATTGTTCGGATTGCTCCAAGAAAACTTAGGATATTTCCTCCAGTTGGGATTGTAATTGTTAGAATCATAGTTTCTTGGCTTGTTATAATTCCCAACATACATCTATTCTTCTAACTGTAATGGACAGTCTTTCGAACTGTGGTTCCCACTGCAAGTCTCACATACCTCTTCTGTAGAATATAAGGGTTTAGAATCTTCCCGCTGTAGATTTTCCACCGCCTTTGTGAGGTATGCAACCTGTGATTTCAGGGAATTGTCAGCTTCATAATCCTTTAAAGTTATCCCTCGTTTGCCCCCTCTCCTAGCTATAGGAAATTGCTCATCATTCTTTGCTAGGTTTTTCAACACTATCATTGCCTCGTCTGGTTCATTTTCCAACAATAGCACATTTGCTGCTGAATCTATTCTCAGACGAGTGTGTGTATTGGCAGTATTGTAGAATTTAACGACCTGATTCCATAGGGGGAATCCATGCATCGGGCAGTTCCTTAGAAGAGTTGTAAATCTGTCCCATGCCTCGTGCATTGGTTCGTCATCCTCCTGTTGAAAAGTAGCAATTTCGTTACGGAATCTCTCAGATAAATGAGAAGGATTAAAACGAGATAAGAATTCACAAGAGAGATCTGCCCAAGTTCGTATTGAACCCGATGTTAGTTTATTCCACCAAGTTTTAGCTTTGTCTCTCAGTGAATGAGGAATTAACCCGAGCCTCAGTACTTCTGGATTTATTTCTGACAATCTAAACGATCCACAGATTTCTAGGAATGTTTTCAGATGTTCTCGGGCATCCTCAGTTGCAGCACCACTAAACTGGCCAGCAGAATTTATCATGTTAAACGTAACATGTTTCAGCTCGAAGTTCTCAGCTTCTACGTCTGGCAAGGTGGTCTCCAGTTCAACATGGTCATTGACCATGTAGTCGTGGCAGGACTGCCATGCGGCAGCGGCAGGCCATTCATTCCGGACATCTTGGGGAGGATCTTCAGCAACCCTCTGGTTATCATCTACCCCGTTGTTTTGCATTGCTTCTAGTTGTTCCCCAAGATAGTCGTTTCTTGCTATCAAGAGTCGAACTATGTTCCTGAGTTGGTACGTGCGTTCGATTTCAGGGTCTAGTTCATACTCAGTTTCTTTGCCTCGTCTAGATCTACGCATAAGCAAACAGAAAACCTTGTGAAAAGCACAGGGTAAATAATACCAATAAAAACAGAAAAATTAAAAAGAATAAGTGCAATAAAAGTAAGGGTAAAGATATGTTGCCAGTCCCCGGCAACGACGCCAAAAACTTGTTGCGTGTCAAAAGTCCTATCGCAAATAGTGCAAGTGTACACGACGCAAGTAGTAAAGTGATACTTGGAGTATCGGATATCGTCTCCACAGGGACTGTAAATAGCTTTATCCTAGAATTGCTGCACGAGAGACAGAAAGAGTTTAGATTGATTGTAAAGTGATATTGGGAAACAAGTAATATAAAAGATAAAAGAATCAGATTTAAGAAATAGGCCGGTATTGAATTGCTCAGTAGTGCAGGTGTTGCACTGTAAGAGAACTTCTGTTCTGTCGTCGTCCTTGTCGCGGCAGCACCTGTCGCGGCAGAAGATTATTGATGTCACGACAGCGATCACACAACTCTGTACTTCAAGCTTGGCAAGAATCCCTGCTATGACTTGTCTTATCCCTAGGCCCAAGTGTTGTTGATGAACACTTCTTAGATGATACCTCCCGGCGTAAATCGAAGGGTGAACACCAATGTTGTCGAATTCTTCCTTAGCCACATAACCTCGTACTTGTCCCTAAGCCGAGATGGTTTAACCATAAACTGGAAAACTCGTATTTATTTCGTTCGTGTGCTTGACTCTCCCGATATCAAACAAATGGATAACCTCACAATGCTCTCCTGATACTCTTGCGAGATATGAAAACTAGAATAAAAAAAAACTTAAAGTTTTTATTGTTTTGAACAGAAAATTCCTAAACAGTACAATCCTTGCAACTACTTTACAGAATCAACCCTTAGCCCTAGGGGAAGTTTAGAACATGATGAAAGGGAGAAAACGACAAGGGTTTTGGGGAAGACGGCTAGGAATGAGATATCCTTCCCTAGGTCGAATTACATGCCTTTATATAGGCCTTGGGTCCAAGTTTTCTAATATGACAAGAATACAAGTTTAAACTAAAGTACAACTCTATTAAAGGTTAAATCTTTTGAGTAGATGTCTTTAATTCGTCCTCTCTTCTTGCTTTGGGTTTCTTCCTTGGACTTTAGGCTTGGCCTTCATTCTGCCTCAGGGTTTGGAAAAATATAGGAGTGGTCCACGATAGACCGGCTTGAATTCCTTTATCTGTCAACCTCCACTTCACTCTTCCACCTCACCAATGTTGTCGTCATAGCTGCCACGGCAGCGTTTTGCTCCTCGACTCCAGTCCTATGTTCCAGTTCTGCTCCTTTTCTGCCTTGAGTCTGCTATAGCAGATACCTGCAAAAGTGACCAAAATCAATAGCAAGTGTGCCATTTTATCTAATTTTGATGTATATGGAGAAATCTATCCTAAATGCAATGAATTATGCTTGAATGCAGCAAAAATATGGGTAAAAGAGGGGTAAATTATAGAACTTTTAAACACTCAACACTTGTCCGAAAGCTTATCTACTCCCTTCCCGAGTCATGTGACTCGAAAAAGACCGCCATTATCGAAGCCAAAAATCTCAAGACCTTGAAGCTTGATGAATACATGGGGTCACTTCTCACTCACCAAATCATGAAGAAAGACAGAAGAGGAGAAGAAAAAGGAAGAGATAAGAAAGATGAGGAAGAAAAAGATCATGGAACTAGGCATCCACGCGAGTGTTGTTGCTCTCAAATCCTCCACATGGCATCATGTAGAACTAAGTGAGGAGGAAAACGAAGATTAAGAGATGACCTATCTCTTCAAGAAATTCACTCGATTCATGAAGAGCGAGATGAATAAATCCAAGCATGAATCGAAGAAGAAGATGAAGGATTCTCACAAGTCCAACAAAAAGGGATCATCTTCAAAGAAAGCATATGTGGCGACATGGAGTGATGAAGACTCCACTGATGAGGTAGTCCACCTATGCTTCATGGCCCTCATGAGGGGGATGTAACTTCTAACTCATGTAGTTTAAATTCATATTCTTTTGATGAGTTACAAGAAGCCTATGATGATTTGGTTTTTGAATTCAAGGCTTCATTTTTGAAAAACAAGAAATTGATTTCAAAGTTAAAAACCGAAAGTGATTTACTTTCTAAAACCAATTTAGAGTTTGAAGCAAAAAATCAAAGATTTTGAACTTAAGGTTTTAGATTTACAAAATTTGCTTCAAACGATGGAAAAAGATCATAAAAAGAAGTTGATGATCTTAAGAAAGAAAAGATTTTGATTTACAAGGAACTAGAACAGAAAAATAATTTTAAAAATCAAAATTTTATCAAAGACAATCTAGTGCCCCTAGATTCTTAAATGGAAAATGTTTTAGAAGTGTCTGGGTTCCAAAAGAACTAATCACTTCAACTAAAAAGGATGAAATTGAAAATTGGATTCCTAAGTGGACTAAGCAATGTGCAACTAACGTCTATGGATCCAAAGCAATTTGGATACCAAAAATTACTTGATTGTCTTGTTTAGGTGTATTGGAGAGTGATCAACAAGTCCAAATTTGAGGGGGAGCTCCATGCACACTAAGGAAGCACTTGAAGAAGGAAGGCTTCACATCCTCCCTTGGATTCAAGTGTGATGAAATTAGTTGAATTTGTTTTTGCTTAGCTTTATTTCTTTTTAATTCAACTAGTTTAATCATATATGTTTGACTAACATTGTTTGATGCTTTGAGTAAGGGAGCCAATTTTAAAACCAAGATGTTTAGTTGTGTCATTTTTTAACCTCCTAAGTTATTTTGAGCATAATGTCTTTTTAAATTCTTTTTGATATAATAAAAAGGGGGAAATGATTTGAAATTGATTTTTCAAGAGAATAAGGGGGAGCTTTAATTTCATTCAAATTTTAAATCTCTTATTTAAATTTTTAATATTTTTAAAATACAAAGGGGGAGAGATTCTCAAACAATTTTTCAAGTTGGTTTTATTATATCAAAAAGGGGGAGATTGTAGAACTAAATATTTTGATATAATAATTGAGAAATGTTTTGGACTAAATTGAAAAGAATTTAAAATATGTTTTTAGTCAAAACAACTTGAAAATATGTTTAAGGGTTTTACAAGGCTTTGGAATGATTTAAAGTGTATTCAAAGTAGTCAAAACCATGTTTTAAGTGTAATCGTACTGATACGGTATGGTACTGTATTGATACCCTTTAAGGTTTCAACTACAGTGATTTTCAAGTAGCCAAAACTCGTACTGATACGCTTTGTCGTATCGATACGGTGTGCTTTAAAATAGCGAACGACTAGTTTGTGTACCGATATGGTTGTATCGTGTACAGATACGCCCAACTACCCCCAACAGTCATTTTCCCAACGGTCTTTTAAATTGTAGGAACGTACCAATACGCTAGCTAAGCGTATCGATACGCACCAACTGAAGTGCTCAACAGCTACTTCCTTATCATGACCGTATCAATATGGATTGAGGAGTATCGATACGCCAAGCTGTAGAACTGCACTTATGGTGAGAAGCTCTAATTCAACCCCAATGGTCCTCAACTGTTACAAACTCAATTAGAAGTATAAAAGGTTCCTCTAAGCATCAAGAGATGGTTAATGCTTAAATTGTCAACAACATTATGATGAAAGATTGTCTTTAGAGCTTAATTGTTCATTTCTTGTATAGACAATACTTGTGAGCTAAACATTGTCAAATTTGCTCAAGTGTTTAGGTTTTGGGTGAGGACTTAATTGTGCAAACAAACACATATTAGAGGGATTTCTAGTTTGCTTTGAATTCTCTTTGTACAATAGTGTCTTGGTTAATCTTTGGGTAGAAAGATTAACATGTTTGTAAAGGTTGCCTCCTTAGCCTAGAAAATGGGAAGAATTATTAGATAATTGGTGAAATCCTTAGTGATGTGCTAAGGTAGTGGATGTAGGCTTTGGGTTAGAAAGCCGAGCTACTCTAAATCTCGTGTTAATTTCTTTTATCTTTTACCACCATCATAAACACACAAAAATCAACATTCTCCACCACTTGGCAAGTATTTCGATTGTGACCATCAAGCTCAACAAGTTATTTATGGAGTCAATCCTTAAACTTTCAAAAAATATCATATAGACTTCCAAGTTTGATGAAAATTCTTATTTAGCCCCTCATAAAATTTAGGGTTCTGAATTAAAAATTCTCAATTATTAGGGTTTTCAATTAGGGATTTCAGAATTAGGTTTCTAAATTAAATTCTCAAATCATTAGGGTTTTTAAGAATTAGGGATTTTATATTACAATTTGGGTGTAATTTTTAGGGTGATATAACTCTCCCACCCTTAAAAGAAATTTCGTCCTCGATATTTTCAAACTTAGCGGTAGATCCTTAAAAATACACATATTTTGGTAAAAACTTCTTAGATCATTTCAAATCGAGTATGAATGACATAAGAGGACTTGAAAACACACTTTTGATCTTACATTCATAAGGACGTGTATGATCACGATCGGTCGCTATTCTAGAGCTCCTACGAGGTGGCATAGTAATGTATCTACAAAAAGTACAATCCTTAAATTAGTGTTGTCACTTTGAGTTTCTATTCAAAACATATCTTTAATTCTTTAAAATAATAAATTTATCAGAAAATCCTATTTTGCCCCAAAACATTTAATATGCATGCAAAAATCATTTTCGGCTTAAAATTTTAAGTGAGCTTCACAGTCCGAGGGTTGAACTTAGCTCTGATACAACTAAATGTAACCCCCTAAACCTGACCTAGGAGAAAAGACCGAATTTAGGAAGTCACGTTTGAAAACTTTACCCTCAAGTAATGAGTTTTAGGTTTAACTAGATAAAATATGAGATCCTCCAAATATTGATTCGCCTATGGTTTGAGTATCTGAAAGAAAGACTAAGGGGGGTAAGCTAAAGAGCTTAGTGTGTCTCTAAAGTGCAAGAAAATCATAGTCGTAAAACATAGTATTATTTTCTGAAAATCCTTTAAACCATAACATATAAATCACAAGTGCAATGCAATGCACCCAGCTACGCCCGCCAAATAAGAGTAAGGTTCCCCAGAACCCCTCACTACAACGTCACCAATCGATGTGCGGTAAAAATCACGGCTTCCTCCGTACATACCCCAACTCATGCTCATACATACATGATGATTAAAAATAAAAATTTCATAAACTTAGTTTCATAAATCCGATATTCCATAAATCATAGATCCGTAAATCTGATGTTTTATAAATCAAATATATCATAAGTCATAATTAAAACACATTTTGAAAATCGTATGCATGTGATGTCAACCATACAAGTCATAATACATAAAAATAATCACATAAGGGGTAAAACACCAACACATAAAAAAATAATATATAATTTATTTATAGCACTTAAAGAAACACACATCGCAACAATAAAGCTCTAACGACGAACAAAGAGCGATTGCAGCTTCGATGTAAGGTGATGACAGCGTCAATTCGAGAGGAATTCATAAAACATGGGAATAACTAAGAGCGACAACACTTTAAAACTTAAGGCTTAGGTTTATTTCTGTACGTAATAGCTATGATTATATATATATAGTTGAGCGGTTGTAATCTAAACAAATTAGGTATAAAATATAATAATAATAATAATAATAATAATAATAATAATAATAATAATAATAATAATAACAAGAATTTAAGTTGAAAAGGAGAGTCAATTCAGCATTAAGAAAAAAGGGAATTAGAATTCAATTTGAAACTAAAGGGTTATATATATATTCAACAATTAAAAAAAGACGAAAGGAAGAAACCAAAATAAATTAAAATTCAATTTGATAAAGGGTTATTTATGGAGTCAGTCCTTAAACTTTAAAAAAAATTCATATAGACTTCCAAGTTTGATAAATATTCTTATTTAGCCCCTCATAAAATTTAGGGTTCTGAATTAAAAATTCTCAATTGTTAGGGTTTTCAATTAGGGATTTCAGAATTAGGTTTCGAAATTAAATTCTCAAATCATTAGGGTTTTTAATAATTAGGGATTTTATATTACAATTTGGGCGTAATTTTTGGGGTGTTACAAATGGTGTAGCCAAAATCGAACATGTATATCCTAACATCCTGTACCAATCCGTAACAGAATCAATCACATCGATGACTCACATCCAATATCAATTTAGGAGCATACCATCTCAACTGAACAAACCATACCTCAAACTTGACCACAAACATTTTGCCTTGAACCAAAGCCTTGAATTCACATTTGTTGTCATCCAAGAATCTAACTATCAGATACTTCTTCTTAAAGACAGTTCGAAAGAACTCCCAGGTCACAACACCGGGTTCTGCGCCTACAACCACAGTTGTCCACCAACTGTACACATTTCTTTGCAACCAGAGACACAACACAATTTCAACTTATGACCATGATTACACCACATTCGTTTCATAATCTGGACAATACATGCCATCCACTCTACGGATGCCTCAGGTGCCCACCCTTGAGCTCAACTTCTCTCAAACTACAGAGGCGTTCTAACATCAACTCACAGTTGTCTAACAACTAGTGCAGTCTCATGCATTCCAACAATGACAACTCCAAAAGCTTCAAACATCGCCTATATCCCAGACACTATGTCAAACAACTGGCCCAGGTTGTACTTACTTCGGGGCGTTAAAACCCTGTGAGATATAACATTCTCCACAACTCCTTGTCCAAAGGAAATATAACCACTCTAGTTCTAACTTAATCTCTCGGGCGTGACATAACACATTTCTAAGGCATGATAATTTTAACAAAACAAAAACAATCAGGCCAGCTTCAAGCAAGGATCCAAGACTTCCAGATCAAATCAAAACATTCCACACACACACACACACACATGCGCACACGCACACGCAAACACACACACACACACACACACACACACACACACACACACACATATATATATATATATATATATATATATATATATATGTATATATCAATCACCGTGAATAACAATCAACAACATTCAACCAGTATCAACATACCAATTTATCACAAACTTGGTTTAAGAAATCAACAAAAACACTTAGCAATCACAACTTACCTCCCAATTATCGTAAACCTAGCTCTGATACCAACAAATATAACCCCCTCGACTTGGTCTAAATGTGAGACCAAATCGAGCGAGTCACACGGGGAATATTAAAGTAAATCGAGAAAGTTTACCTCAACAAACGACCCCTTTTTATCTTATATAGATGCACATTATCATCCTATGTGATTTGAACTCGTAGGTGAAGAAATCTCAACTTAATCAGACTTCAATTAGACATTCGTTTGACAACATACATGTTCCGAGGACCAAAACATAATGTTTACAATTTACATGGACTTTAACCAATTTAGAGTTATCACCCTTTAATTATTCATATTACCCCCTTGGATGGATCACCCAAGATTTCACCACCTTTGACATAGTTGAACTCCCTTGGGTATGTCACCTTCTTTTCCTCAAGAGCCAAGTCCTTCAAGAGGTGGATCTTGTGCATCTTCTTCTTTGGTTGAAATTTCATCCACCTTTGATGTTTGTCCTCCATCAATGGCTTCAATGATCCCTACATCATCATCATCACAAGATTCCTTCCTCGGAAGGAGGTTATCATCGAAAACAACATGTATAGACTCTTCAACGACCAAAGTTCTTTTATTAAATACACGGTAGGCTTTAGAGTTTAGAGAATAACCTAAAAATATTGCTTCATCACTTTTAGCATCAAATTTACCTAAGTTGTCTTTTCCATTTTTTAAAACAAAGCATTTATAACCAAAGGGGTGGAAATTGCTAATGTTAGGCTTTTTGGTTTTTAAAATTTCATAAGGTGTTTTCTTTAAAATAGGCCTAATCATTACTCTATTAATAATATAACAAGCCGTATTAGTGGCTTCCGCCCAAAAATACTTAGGTAAGTTGTTTTCACAAAGCATAGTCCTGGCCATTTCTTCTAAAGTTCTATTTTTCTCTCAACTACCCCATTTTGTTGAGGAGCGCGAGGAGGTGAAAACTATGGCTAATACCATTTTTATTACAAAAATCATCAAAACCCATATTTTGAAATTCGGTTCCATGATCACTTCTAATGTGTGAAATTTTATGATCAAGATTATTTTGGGCAATTTTTGTAAATGTAATAAAATTTTCTAAATCCTCATCCTTAGTACTTAAGAATAGAACCCAAGTGTATCTAGAAAAGTCATCTACCAATACAAATGCATATGACTTACCACCCAAGCTCACAGTTCTAATAGGCCCAAATAAATCCATGTGGATTAGTTGTAATACCCTACTAGTCGAAACAACATTAATGGGTTTAAATGAAGTTCTCTTTTGTTTACCCTTAGCACAAGCATCACATAGTTTATCTAATGAAAATTTTAGTTTGGGTAAACCTCTAACTAGATTTTAGGAAGCTAATTTTTCTAAAACACTTATCCTAGCATGCCTAAGTTTCCTATACCACAACCATGCATCATTCTCATCATGTGCAACTAAACATGCATGGGATGAATGTATGTCATCTAAATACACCATATAAATATTTCCTCTGCGATGACCAATGAGCATTATTTTATTTGTTTTAATGTTCACAATTTTGCACCCATTTTTATCAAAATGAACATTAAAGCCTTTATCACAAAGTTGACTAATGCTCAAAAGATTATATTTTAGACCATTGACATATAACAAATTTTCAATGAGTGTAGATGAGAGATTACCAATGGAGCCTATGCCTTCAATGTGCCCTTTAGAGTTGCCACCAAATGTCACACATCCTCCACTTTTTGGTTTAAGCTCCAAGAATCTACTCTTGTCTCCGGTCATGTGTCTCGAGCATCCACTATCAAGGTACCATGTGTTTTGACTTGAAGCTTTGACCTTGTAGCAATGTTGCCCCTACAAACAAAGATTAGTTCCTTGATTTTGGTACCCAAATCATTTTGGGTCCATTGAGTGTTAGTTCCCAAAAGCTTGGTTCCCTTAGGAATCCAAGAAGCAATATCATTTACATTATTAGAAATAATGAGTTCCTTAGGAACCCATACACTCCTAATTCTTTTTACTTTAGATCACTTTTAAAAGTTTCTTTGTTTGGGGTAAAATGGTTTTCTCTTAACATATTGGGTTTTTGAAGAACTTCCTTTTTCAAAAGCATGTTTCCCAATAGTAAGAGAAGTTTTGAGATTATCCACTTCCTTAGTGTGATAATCTTGGAAATCGGAAAGAAGTTTTTCAACATCAAGATTTTTCTTTTTTAGCTCATTTGAAAGATTTATCAAGTACAAAACCTTATTTTCCAATTCGGAATTGGTTTTTGAAAGAGACTCATTTTGAGATTTCAAATTGGAAATGATTTTCTTGTTTTTCAAAATAGACTCTTTATATTTGTTAATCAATTCATCATAAACATTTTGTAACTCATCATATTCATCATATAATTCATCATAAGTAAGAGATGAGTTAAAGTTTACCATCAGTTCCTCCTCAAATGCCATGAGACAAAGATTGGCCACTTCCTCCTCCTCTTCGGATGACTCCTCGTCACTCCAAGTTGCCACTTGAGCTTTGAGCTTGTTCTTCTTCCCAAAACTTTTCTTTCTCAATTGAGGGTACTCGAATCGGATATGGTCGATC
This sequence comes from Hibiscus tridactylites, assembly GCA_958450335.1. Lineage (NCBI taxonomy): Eukaryota > Viridiplantae > Streptophyta > Magnoliopsida > Malvales > Malvaceae > Hibiscus > Hibiscus tridactylites. Next base: position 70,384,644 of record OY288277.1, read on the forward strand.
TTCTTGCACTCATAACAAATGATTTGGTCATTCTCTTCTTCTTTACTCTTATTCTTGAAGTCCTCTTTTCTATTGAATTTTCTTCCTCAATTGGACTTCATAAATCGTGTGAATCTTTTGGCCAACATGGCCATCTTCTCATCTTCCTCTTCACTAGAATTGCTATCGTTGTATGAAGCTTTAAGTGTGATTCCAATCTTCTTCTTTTCAACCTTCTTTTCTTCTTTCTTTTTCTCTTTTCCCTCCCTTGTTTCATGATCTCATGAGTGAGTAGAGATCCAACAAGGGCATCAAGCTTGAGAGTGTTTAAATCTCTAGCTTCGATGATGGTCGTTCTTTTTCCATCCCAAGATTCCGAGAGAGAATATAGGAGTTTTCGAACTAGATTGTCTTCGGGAATGACTTTAGTTAAGCCCTTTAATCCGTTGACGATGATCGAGAACCGATCAAACATCTTGGAGACACTTTCATTGGGTTCCATCTTGAAATTTTCATAGCTTATATTGAGCAACCCGATCTTCTTCTCTTTAACATCGCTAGTTCCCTCATACATAATCTCGAGGGTATCTCAAACTTCCTTGGCGCTTTCGATTGAAGACACCTTTGAATAGTTAACGGGACTGAGAGCACAAAATATCATATGTAAGGCTTTATCATTGACTTACAACCGTCTTTTATCTTTGTCGGTCATCTCGGCTTTGATCTTTGGGACTAATCTTCCTTCACCATCTCTCTTCATAGGAATGCTTGGTCCATCTTCTACAACATCCCATATCATGTAGTAGTTTGATTTGATGAAGAGTGGCATCCGATTCTTCAAATATGGATAGTTATCCCCATTGAAGAATGGTGGTTTGGTAGTGGATTGAGACTTATAGAGGTTAGGGCTGGAGGTGGATGTCATTGCTTCAATTTGTTGTTAATCAAACTCTCTTAAAATCGACTCAAGAGGGTTGTAATCCTTCAAATGAGTGTGGCTCTGATATCAATCGTTGAGTTGATCAAATGGTTGCAAATGGCAAAGAGAGGGGTGAATTGACGATTAAAAATTTGAATGGAGAAATTGGATGAATGAAAACTTTGACACAAGGAAATTTATAGTGGTCCAAGTTCCTAAATGAACTCTACCTCCATTACCTTAGCTCCCACTAAGGATTTTCAACCAATCAACTAATTGATTCTTCCCCTTTTCTTGGATGGGGAGGAAACCTTACAAGACCGATTAAGCTTTCTACCCAAAGCTTAATCCAACTCACTCTTTACAAAGAAAGAATTTGGTAAACCTTACAATTACCTCTCAAAGGTTGATGTTTACCCAAATACAATCAATCACACCCCAAACTCTCAATAAAAATTACAATGAAAACTCAATTGAGTTGGGTACAAAGATTTGACTCTAAATGATGAAAGATTGGATTTGAATGCTTTGATGTTGCTTAAAGGCTCAATAGTTGTTGTTGTAGCTTTAGAGACTTGTTTTTATACCTTCTCATTGATTTCTAGCCGTTTGGGTTGTTGAGATCATCAATAGAGTCGTTGTCGCTCTCTCTTCCCTCCATAAATGCAGTTCTGCAACAACTCGTATCGGAACATGAGACCCCTGTATTAAAACGGACACTAAAAAAAAGAAAGAGTTGTTATGTTTAAAATGGGCCCGTATAAAAATGATTATAGGCCGTATCGAATCAGTAAGGGCAAAAGAAGGTTGTATCGAAACGGATAAGGGTTGTATCAAAACATTTTGAAATTGTAAATTGGTGTTTCGAAACAACTTAGGTGTGTATAGAAACACTTAACCAAATCTTCAAAAATCAGTTTCTGACAAGTAACTGCTAGTTTATTTAATGCCCAATTTTAAAATTACTTAACCCCTGTATCGAAACGGGTGTGAGTCATTTTGAAACGATACTAAAAAATCAAAAGGCCAGATGAAGGCCGTATCAAAACGGGTGTGAGCAGTTTTGAAACCAATTTCTCCAGTGGCAAAACGTATCGAAACACTTTGAAGGTGTTTCGAAACGCCTGGGCAATTTTGTATGTTTTGGCCTTGAAACACTTAGAAAATTTTTTGGGGTTTAAGTTTTGACTTCAAAACATTTTAAGTATAAATTGTACTTCTCAAAATCAAGTATTTTAATTACTTAAAAATTTATTTACTTTGTAATTTAGTCCTTGAATTACTTGTTATATCAAAATCAAATACTAGTTTTACATAAGACTTATTTGCTGGTGACTGATAACCTCATAAAAAGCATACATTTCATGCCTTTCTACTTAGTTGAGGGCGATGTTTGCTCGGTTGAGTATATTGCGAGATGGTGGTTTATTAGCTGAATTACAAGTGAAACCCTCATTGGTGGAGATGATTAAGGAGAAGCAGTTGTTGGATGATTCGTTGTATCACATGTTCAAGACATTGCGGAAGGAAACCCAACGGACTTTTATTTCAATGATGATGGTGTTTTGTGCTTTAAGAGTCAAATAGTTGTGCAGGAGGATGTTGAGTTGAGGCGCACTATTTTGACTGAGGCATATAGTAGCCCTTTTGTCATGCATTCTGATAGTACAAAGATGTATCATGGGTTTAAGGATGAGTACTACTGGGTTGGTTTAAAGAAGGATGCCCACGTCTCACCACACCACGGTGCACATAACCGAACTCCTCATATAACACCCCAAAATCCGGTCTAGTCGGAATTGGGTTCTGATGATCGGAAATTTCGTATCGATAAAGTCTAAATATAGTATTAGCTAGATAATCATTGATATTGGACTCTAATTGAGTCAAATTAGCAAGCATGGACCTTATTGAATAGTATTGAAGCTTTTAGTGAATAAATTGTAAAATTTGAAAACTTAGAGGCAAAACCATGAACTTCCGAGAGTTGAGGGACCAATCTTGCGATTAGCCCTTCCTCAATTAAATCACCATTTCTCGAGCAACTAAAATGAAACTACTTCATTGGGAGGAAAGGCCAATCAGCCAAATTTTATAAAAGGAAAGGAAAAAGTGAATTGAAGCTTACCGAAAACCTCACTAAGCAAGCACCTCTAATCATCTTCATCTTCTTCCTCCTACCAACAAGCAAGCACCACCATTGTAGGTAACCACAAGCTTTGAATTTCTTCACCTTATTTCTATCAAAACATTTATAGTGGTTGCGTAAGTCTTTCCCTCCAAACTATTATTGAATTCCATGGATAAACTAAACTTAATCTCAAGCTAGGGTTTTAGCCACCCATGGATAATTCATTGTTGGTGCTTATATTGAATTTGGATATCGTTGTATTGGTTTTGACATCGTACTATCAATCCTAATAGTCTCCCTATTGATTTTCTAGCTCAAGACAACGAAAAGGAGCATCCATCAAATTCACTAAAGGCTAGGAACAAGGGAGTTGTTATCTAAGAGCCGTAGGAGCATTGGTTTAGTAAGGCGAGTGTAGTCGGAGTCTCGGGATTAGGTGAAGTGCCTTCCTGAATCTTTTATTGTTGTTTTCGACCATATCGATAACCATATCATTGATGAAGTTGCATTGGATTGTTAATCGGATTCATTGGTAAGTGTCGGTAAGTTGTTATTGAATATCGGACATAGTTATTGGCATCGCTTTCATGCATTGTCATGGATATGATTAGTGTTATTGAAATATTGTAAAGAAATCATCGGATATTGATATTAACATTGACATTGAAACATGACATATTGATAATGAAACATGTTTTGCTATTGATAATATTGAAGTCATTGCTCATCGAAATTCTCATTGAATATTGAATATGGATACGGACATTGAAACCTTGGATTTGAATGGACAATGGATACAATTGGCATGCCATAGAATTCATGAGCTCGGTGTACGGGTGGACTACGGTCCTTCGGCTACGGCCTATATTAATTTGGTGAGGCGGAGGGATGTGTTTTGATATTGGTCATATTGGCGAGGCGGGGGATTAGACCATTCATTGATTTGGCGAGGCGTAGGAATTCGCGTATCCACTATCTTGATTCAATCCAAGGGTTAATGATGAAATTATTATGTTAAACATTGTATTTGGATGCATAAGTATTGACATTGATGAGCACGAGATCATATATAATTATATACTTCATACATTGATGTTCATGTTGTTCATGACTACCTCACTAGGCAATGTATGCCTAACGTGTCTCATCTCATGCATTTTAGGTTAAAAAGGCCATTGCGTTTGAAGATCAGATAGTCGAGGCGAGAAAAGTCACTACAAGCCTAAAGTAATGTATTTTGACCCTACGAACTCCTAAGAAGATGGCAAAGTATATGAACTAGTCTTTTGTGCCCATTTTGTTATGTTTGTAATGTGCATATATTGTAAGTTGGTTAAAGGCCCTAAAATGTCCTTTGGTTTGGCTTAAATGGTTAAAAATGGCATATTTGGCTCAAATAGGTCAAAACCTAGTAAACGTATTCAAATGATGATGAATTTTGGCATGCTAGTAGTTTATAGAATTGAAATGTTGTGCGTAAAGTTTCATTGCAATTGAACATCGTTTGGTATGTCAATTCGATTAAAAACCAACAAAAATCTGTCATTACAGGTCAGGCCGTATTGATATGGGTAATGGCGTATCGATACGGTTAAGCAAGATTGGACTCTAAAAACAGGGCGTATCGATACGGTTTGAGGCCGTATCTGAACATTTTGCTACTGGAATTCATTTTTTGATAGGAGTCTATAGCGTATCGAAACGAGTCAATGTCAAAGGAAGTCAACCCGTACCGATACAGGGCTTGCCCGTATCGATACGGTTTAAAGGGATAAGTCAACTTAGGTTGACCATCGTACACCCGTTTCAAAACATCCCTAAGGTGTTTCGATACAGGGTTAGTTAAGTATGTTAAAGGCATAATTTAACGGTTTGCAATGTTCACATATTAGTCATTGAATTTAGGACGAGTTAATTGAATGAGTAAATGAACTTAGAATTGTATGAAACTTTGCATGCCTATTAATATAGTATTGAATTTCATTGTGGTATAACTAATTGCATCGAAGGACCTCCAATTTATTGAATTCATAGTTTAGTCTCTAAAACTTGCAATTGTTATAAATTGGTCCTAAATGATTAGTCACTATTTTCTAATGGATAAATTGGACTAAGATGTATATTCGATAATGTCTAGATTGTTTAATATTGATCAACCATCGGTTATTGAATGAAATTTTGTTGTATTGTTCATCGGTAGCAATCTTCGACCCGTTCTCGACCAAGTCGGGTAGGGGGTGTTACACCTCTTGCTACACTCCATCCTCAATGGCCGTTCAGACGATTTTGGGAAGACAATAGTGGATGAGGTATATTCTTGCATTAAGCGAAAATCAAGCCTCTTGATTTTCCCTAACTTGGTTACAGAATTATGCCAGAAGAATGATGTTTTTGAAGACCGCGAAATGGATGAGGTAAAGGCAGGGAAGAGCCCCCTCACTCCATACCAGATTCTAGGGTTAAGGGGCTTTAACGAAGATGCCCCATCTGAGACATTTACTGGAGGGGCTAAGACGTTTACTACAGCATGAGTTGCTTCGATGGTAGCCTCAACACAATGCCTGCGCAAAGACATGGAAGAGATGCGAAGCAACTTGACAACCTTCTTTAGGTATGTCAAGGAGAGAGATGCAATACTCAATACCTATCTGAAAGAGATGTTGCTGCATATGGAAGTGAACTTTCCCACCTTCTCCGAGGACTTATTTATTTCCCCAAAGGATCCTCCTACCACCATGAGAGATAGAACATCTCGTTCAACGCCTACTGCAAAGAAAAGCACTACACCACATTTGAAACCTTCCCAAGGAAAGACAACTACAAAATAAACCCCAACTACAAGCAAAGCTCGTTCACAGCCCCATCACTCAACTCAAGAGAAAGCCCCCACTGATGCCACCACAGACCAAAGTAAGAAGAGAAAGAGAAAAGGAAAGGAACCAATGCAGTCCCCACCGACTGAAGACCATGTCGTTGACCTTGTCACCATCGAGAGTGATGAGGAGGACTTGATGGACCACACTCGTGTAACATCACCTACTCCGACTCTAGATGTCGCGGCAAAGACAAAAACTCGCCAGAAGCGCACGACAGGTCGTTTGTGGAACACCCCTGCCGAGAAGAGTGACTCTTCAGAAACGAATGATGATGATGACCAGCCCAAGCATCTTGCCCACGAAGCCAAGAACAAAGCAGCCCCACCACCAGAAATGGTTGCCACTGACCCACCCATTGCTTCGCTGAAGAAGAAGGGCATCAAGCACAGAGCAACCAGAACAGCCTCACCAAAGTAGGACCCTAACGAGGTACCTCTACATTGCATTTAGGTTAGTTTCATTTCATTTACTTTTCATGCATTGGGGACACTGCATCTTTCAAGTTTGGGGGGGAGTAGTGTTCATAGTTAGTCATTTGCATTTGTAGTTAGAAATATAATTTTGTTATGGCATATTGTTTAGTTTAGAGACAATTTTATGAATAAATTGAGGATGTCCAATGATGAGTAATTTTTATGGCTTTGGATTGATTAAATGTTTATGATTGTTGAGATTGGTAGAACTGACTTTAGGGCTTGATGCTTTATGATTAAACTATTATGTGATTGCATGCTCTTTATGCTTAAGAAGGATTAGAGAATTTTTGGTAAAGACTCTTACATGCCTTAGTATGTATAATATTAATGAACTTGAATGATAAATGAAAGCTTGAAAGGCTTGTTTGAACTCCCTTTTTGTTTATTACATGTGTTGGAAAATAAATAAATGCTTCGGCATAGCTGTAGAGGGACACTCCGCTTTGTGTTGTGTTGCCTGGAAACCTAACTTAAATAAATGGCAGCAACATCAAAGGAGTGAATCAAAGTAGTCACAGGATTACTCTACTTACTAGCTTGGGGATGAAATATTTGCTCCATATTCATCTAGAGCTGAGGACGTTAGTTGTGATCAGCTGACTCCCCTCGTAATAGTGTCAAAAAAAAGTTAGAATTATAGGAGTAAAAATGTGCTTAAATTGACCGATGCATAATAGGGTATAATAGAGAACTTAGCTAGAATTTTTCTAACTTTGTTAAGCATAGATTGGATGCAATTACGCACACACAATGCAAAGAATCTAGTCTTAAGGAAAAGTTCTTAAAATCTTGATTTTTCTACCATGTGAAACCTATATTTTTCTGAGGACTAAAATTTTGCCATAGCAATATCTTGAACTAAACTTTGCCATAGCATTCTCTCTGTTTTTCTCTACTCATTACTTGAGGACAAGTAATAGCTTAAGTTTGGGATGCGATAACCTCGTAAAGAGCATACAATTCATGTTTTTTTCTTAGTTATTTGCTTGTCTTTAAGCTCATTTCATTTGCATTTAGTTGCATTTAGTTCATATAGTTGCATGTGGTGTTGTTAGTTTGGTTGTTTTGATTTATTTAAGAAATTGGTGCTGCTTGAGGAAGGGTTGTTCTGGTACGGTGATGTGCGTGTATGCAAGAGAGTGTGGCTGAGCAAAGAAATGTTGTGGCATTTTGGACGGCAATTCTAGGCGCAAAAAAGGACAAAGCAACGGAGATATTTTCCAGCCCACGTGAAGAGAACCCCCATTTGCCTGTTGTGCTTGGTATATCCTAGGGAATATTCTCTAGGACACACAAGGAATGTTTAGGGCACAATACCCTAGAAGCCTCCAGTATATAAAGGACAAGATACCCACATAAAAGGGGAGGTGAAAAAAAGTTACTTTTTGGTGCTAAGAGTGAGGAGATAAGGTGGCTACTTTCCATCTTCTTCCTCAACTTGGTGTCCTCCATTGTCGAAGCTCCAAGGAGTGCCTTTTCTGGCCTTTGAGAGAAGCAGCAAGTCTAGGGTGGTTCGTGGCAGTCCAAGGCAGCACGAGAGATTTCCTCTTTTCTTTGTTGTTTGCTTTAACTATTTTTACTTTGGAAAATGGGTTGTTTAAGATGAATGGTGATGGATGATTTGTACCTAGCCATGAACTAAATTTAGAAGGCTTGGGTTTGTTATGGATGGTTTTGTTTTACTTTTTAATGGATGTTTAACATGTTTTTAGTGTCATATGCTTTGTCTACTTTTTATTGACTTAGGTTTGTAAGAGCTTTCGAGAGTTAGTCGTTACTTAAGTGTTAGATTAGCTTAGTGGTCGAGAGAGTTGAGCTTAGATCCACGTAGACAATGGGGTTGGTTGCAGAGAGGCACAACTCTAACTTACCTTAGAGATAAGGATAGAGTTTTAACGACTAAAAAGGGTAGCGCGTAAACGATAATTAGCTTCCTAGGGTTCACGCTCAGAGGTATTGACGTAGCATTCTGGTTGTCAAGTTTCTTGCTAGAGATAGTTTAGAAACACTATAGAAACCCTGTCGAGCATAGTTTGAGCTAGAAGGTGTTAGATAAAAATTAGAACTAGATGTAGGAGTCTTTCGCAAACCCAGCATGTCATTCCTATAGAGAGTTTCGCATTCAATTGAGGACCTTGCAGCTTATTCAGTTCACTTCAATTTTATTTAATTGCTTTTGCTACAACATTTCTGATTTTTTCCCACTTGCTATCACATTTATATTCAGTTTATATTTTGTGTGCTTAAACCCGACTTGAAATACCTCCAATCCTTGTGGAGACGATATTCACTCATCACTTTACTACTTGTTTCAACATGTATACTTGCACTATTTACGTATCATTTATAGTACACCACACAGCGCAACAGGGACGGATCGAAACGAGAAATAGGGATTCGAAACTGACACTGAAAAGACGCTTGCTTATTATTAGTATGCTTTTTTATATGTAAAAAAACCGTTAACATCGGATGCGAAACTCGTAAATACGTGTTCGGCACTAATGACCTAAAACTGAAAATGTGAGAAGAAAAGGTAATAGTTTAGGTTAAAAGTTCAAGAGTTCCGAAAAAAGTTGACGATGTGTCGATACTGCAAAATGAAGCGACAGCTTCCAAGAGTAAGTCATGGCGTTCTGGCCTATAAATACCCCCACAAAGTGTATTGTAATTCGTCTTATTTCTTCATCTACTTTGAGAGATCGACATAGGTTTGTTTGCACGTATTCGAAGGGAGTTTCGTTCTGATGCCTTGGAGAATCCACTTGTAGCCCCTCATCTGCTTTCTGGTAAACATCCCTGTGTTACGGTGTAATATGCGCAAAATTTTTGTTTTTGGGTACTTTATAATTATAATGATTCTGCTTTAGTAATGGCAGATGTAGACGACTGTTTGTATCATTATCGAATTCAAATGGCTGCACCTGAAGGTAGCCCTTATGAAGGGCATAATTTTGAAGTTAGCATTTTCTTCCCACCCCATTACCCTATGAATCCTCCTAAGGTTATATAATTAGCATCCAAGATTGTTGTTATAGCATGTTTGTTTTTTTTATACTAGAAGCATTTCAAAGAGTAATGTTATATGTTTATGTAGGTTGCTTTAAAATTTTATGGGGACTTATTCCATCCCTACATCACTGAAGCTGGCGCAATTAGGCTGGACTTCCTCCATGAAAACTGGACCCTTGCTATTAGAGTTGTAGAGATTCTTGCGCGTATACTGGATTTTCTGCTTGTTTCAAACCCAGACGACCGTCACCTGGATTGTTAGGGTGTTGCTCTGATTTACAGGAACAATATATCCCTAGCGCTTTGCAAGCTATGTGAGGAAGATTATGGGTTGAAATGTATTGGCCACGCCTGCTTGTAATATTCGTTTTTTTTTGTTTATGTATTGTCCATTTATGTTAATTAAAGGTTTAGTATATTTTAAACTTGTGGTCGAGTTCCGAAACCACAACTAATACTGATTAGCAGAGAATGTGACGATTTCCGTTGATATTTCAAGTCTCAATACTACCGTAAAGAAACATTCTCGTCTTATTTATATGACTCTTACGACGCGTTTATAAGTATATACCTCAGAAGACAGTTTAGAGTGAATAACTCAATCTGTAAATAAGTTCGAACCTATGCATATTAGTTCTAACTCTTTTAAACGGGAACTTAAACTTAAAACGTTAGGAGACAATATAATTATCATGTTTGCAAAGAAAAATTTGATACTTTATATGGGGAAGTCCGGTACTCGTTGGATTCTTCAAAAGACTGTTTATTTTTTTCATTTTTTAAAACATGAAAAGACGGTTTAGAAGAAACTTTACAACTTTGCTAAATGATATGTTGAGTTATTATTTTTAAAAAATTGGAAATATGAATAAGAAATAAACTTTATTTCTGGTAACTTCAGTAGGCTCATTTAAGGAAGAAAATATTTTTTTATAAATGAGTTGGTATTAATTGCAAATAGGGAATGACTATTTTGACAATATTTAATGTATGAACTAAAAAGAAATACATATATATAACCATATGGGAAGTTTAAATAATTTCAACTTTAAAATTTTAAGAGAATCATCGAATATAGGAAGTTTAAATAATAATGTACGAATAATCAAGAAATAATTTTTGGCATCATATGGTTGAATTTTTTTAATACTGGGGGGAATTCCCTGATGATGATGATGCTCTTGCCTTTATCTCGGCCAGAAATGGGTTTCTTCGTAGGGTGGGAGGTGACACAAACATCATTATCTGGTTGTTGTCTCTTCCTAGGGGTGGTGGGGGACCTGGTGGTAGTAGGTGCGGGTGGAAGGACTTCAGTTGGTAGTGTAGGAAAGTCCTGAGCTGAGAAAGTTCCTACTTCTTCAAGTTTTCTCAATCCCTTAATAACTTGAACACGATGGGGGAGCCATCTAGTCGTATCACCAGAGGTTGTTGTATTCGGTTCATGAGACGGTGAAGGAGAATGCAAAGATGGCATACTAGGGTTCCTCACCATTTGAGGAGGTTGGTTGTTGTGACATGTTACTGTCAATCGTCGGACCATGATTTCTTAGTAAGGAGAGGGGAGATGAGTGAAGCATGTGTAGGGAAGTGAAGGTTGCTTGGTAGATTTTCTTGTGCAGTTGTGTTGTATTTAAAAAAAATATCATGAAACTGGAAAGCCAAAAGACTAGAGTAATTTGGAGAAATTTAGACGTCGTTTATAATGGTAATTTGATATGAATTGGCGTGTATTTTTTACCTCCATTTTGCATTTATTTTTCATCACCTTAATTTTGTACAACAAAGTAATTATGGTAAAATTTCTTTTGATTTTAGCTATGGTGTGGTATATTTTTGTCCAGAATCAACTCAGTGTTTGTTATTATGAATACTCGATTCATAATAAAATAAGAAAATATCATCAAAACTATTAGCCTTTTATTAGCATCTCCAACCTTCACGCCAGTTCACTAAAATGGTGTATTTTTTGTTACTATTCATTTTCCAACCCAACACCATATTTCAAATCCCCCTACCACCATTTTAGTGTTGTCTATAGTACCGCACCAAACTGTAGCAGAACCAAATCTTTTTTAATTGAAAGAAAAAGTCAAAATGGTGCAAAGATATTATAGTGCAAAGGTTGGAGTTGGTCTTTATACACTAAAATAATATTAAATATCTTAGTTTGCACCATTTTAGTACAAAGGTTGGAGTTGGTCTTTTTACACTAATTTCACTTTTTCATTTTTTTTACAATTTTAATATCATTTACAAAAGATTCTTTCCACATAGTAGAAGGTTGAACATGAAACAAGAAATTTATAATAGAAAAAGGATTTTTGACGGGGATATGGTGTTGTCTGTGCTGCCGACGCTATCATGTGGTGCTACCTGTGCATTGTCACGATGGCCGCAATTGCACACCGCCACAACTAGGGAGGAACACCCTTTCAAAATGCCCTCATTGATGTCGACCCTCGATGTAGTTTCAAACAACAAACACCATGTCGAGTCTCTTGACATTTTCCAAACAACAACAAACATAAAATGTGATCATATCTTCCTACCAAATAAACAAGGTTCGTGTTGAATATTATGTTTGTTGATGTTTATCCCCATAAATTGGCTAATAAAAGCCTTTCAAATACCATTGTTTGTCGACAAGAAAGACCTAAAAACATATACCACTTCTCTAGTATGAACACAATGAAGTCCATGGACAGTTGCCATCACCTCTAATAAAAACATAAACCTCACAAATAATGCTTACAAACGAAGACAACAAAGGAAAGAATTGCTAATGAGGGTTTGACAATATGGACCCAAAATGAGTCCTATTTAGAATATAAACAAGAATATTGAACCCTGCATTTAGGATATATTTATAATAGAAAAAGGGTTTTGACGGGGATATGGTCCTTTGTTTGTAGTCCTTACATATAAACCCGTTTCGATAGATATTTCGTTATAAATAAACCAAAATTCTTTACAATTTAGATTAAAATTTAAGTTGGATGAAGGGGTTTCAAAATTTGTTTTCCGGTTCCCGAACGGAATTATAACACTTATATTGAGGTTGTTCTACCCAATGCAACAATTGACAAGATATTGAAAAGACGTGTATTTAATGGAAACATGCATGTTTTAAAATTTGAACCGAGAATTTTTACTTTATTTATTGAACATACAATATTTTAAAATATCGTAATCTTTTGATATTAGAATTGAAAAGGCATTTTTTGACGGGAACATCAAACTTTACGTCGTTCGAACCACTGAATATGTGTTTCGATACGTGTGCATTGACAACTTAACAGATATTGTTAGTGAAAATATAATAATTTAGGTTTTTTATAAAAGTTTGAGACTGTATAGGTTGACGTTCAATACATTTAATGGTTAATATGAAAGGAATGAATGGCAAGCAATATACAGGGAAAGTGTCAGTGAAAAGTGTAACGCCCCGGTTTTGGGCTTGGAAGTCTTGGGCGTTGACCGGTTGGTCAAAGTGCTGTTCGAATCGTAAGAGGTTAAATTAAGAAAGCCTAGTTCGGGTTGCATTAAAAATATGGAAAAATGTTCTAAAATCATCTTTTAATATAATTAAGTGAACTGTGAAATCAATTTTGGAAAATGAGTTTCGGAAGGGTGACATTTTGGCTAGTGACCAAAATGTAATTTTTGAAAGTTTGGTGGATGTTTTATAAAGGGTTGAAACTTTGAATCTTTAAGGAGCTATTAATCCAAAGGTGATTTCTCCAGATTTTTCTAAGGTTTTATAAGCCAATTATCTGATTTTAAAGATAACAAAAAGGAGGGAAAACTCATTTTAGTCATTTTCTCAACTAACTTCCCATTTTCTTTCTCTCTTTTTTCTCTCAACCCAAACACTCCATTTCCAGAGTTTCAATTCTGATTTTCTCACCTAAATTCCTACTTTCAACTCTCATTTGAATCCTAATCATTGTATCTTCAAAACCTCTTCAATTTCTACAAGTTTCAACAAGCATTTTGGTTCCAAAAAGTGGAGAAATACAAGTTTGGAGGTAAGAACGCCCTTCTCCTCTGAACTTCAAGTTCTTTAATGAAATTCCTAAGTTTTCAATCCTAATTTGATGTTTAATTAAAGGCTTTTAAGTTGATTTATGGATCTTGGCTAATTATGCAAGATTTTTGATGATTTCACATGATTTTCGTTAGATCTGTTAGATCTGTGATTTGAGAGGTGTTTTTGATGTTAAATGATCTCTAAATTGAAAAGGAAATGAGTCTTGATTGATGCAATCCCGGATAGGTTGAGTTTCCTAAGTTTAGCTTGTGTTTTAAGGTAGTTTTTGTGGTGATCTTGGTGATCTGATGTTGCTGGAGGTATAAGGATGTTGTTAGGTTGTTTTTAGATGTTCTTTGATGTTAATGGAAGTGTGGTTTTGCTGGTTAATGGCTGGGCTTTGTTTAGAAGTGTTTCGGATGCATTTTCGGTTGTGTTTGGTGGCCGAAAATGGAGGTTGGGTGAGAGCAGCGAGTTTAGGTGCTTTCATTGAAGCAATTAATGCATGATGATGCATTAATCCTCTGCTTTAATGTGTTGAAACAGGGGAGGCATCCTTGGATCCAAGAATTGTTGATCCGGAGGCTTGATTTGGTGCTTTGGCTTGAAGCAAAGTGGAAATCGGTGAGTGGATTTGTGAAAATGGTTTTCGGCTTTGAAACCAAGGTTTTGGGGGCTTAGTTTAAGTCTAAACAACTTTGCTAAGCTCAAGTGTAAGTTTTCGGATTTCTCTCTAAGTGGTGGCCATGTTTTGGTGTGATGCAAAATGATGATTTGCATGTTTTGATTACTGTTTTGGAAAGCATGTTTTAGCATGTTAATTGCTGATGTTTTAGCATGATAATTGCCGATGTTTTTAGCCATGTGTTGGAGGTAACTTTAGGTGAGAGTACCTTGTTTTTATGCATTGATTAAATGTGGATTTGATGCTTAGAAATGCATGATGAAGTGGCTTGGTTTAATGCTTTTAAAACAGTGGATTATGTGTTGTATAATATGTATATTGGCAAGTGATGTTTTTGTAAAAGTGAAGGTCACTAAGGTGGTTAAAAGTCCTTGAGTGAGCCTTGTTACTTAAGATCATCAAGGTGGTTAAAAGTCCTTGGATGAATCTTGTTGCGGACACTAAGGTGGTTAAAAGTCCTTAGGTGCTCCTTTCCATGGTGGTTAAAAGTCCATGGGGCCAAGGTGTTTAAAAGTCCTTGGGGCCAAGGTGTTTAAAAGTCCTTGGGGTGATTCAAGTATTGGACACAAAGGTGGTTAAAAGTCCTTGTGTGGTCCTCATTCATGGTGTTTAAAAGTCCATGGCCAAGGTGTTTAAAAGTCCTTGGGGCCAAGGTGTTTAAAAGTCCTTGGGGAAAGTTATTGAACTTGTTTTATAAATGAAATGTATCACTTGAGCCAATATGACATGTTGATTATATTGAGATGCATGAGATGCATGTTTTAATGATTATGTTGAAGCATGAGATGCTTGTTTAACTGAATTTGAAGCATGGAATTGCTTGAATGAAAGTATGCTTTGAACATGTACGATGGTCGACTATAAGCATGATTTATAAATGGTTTTATTTTGCATTATTGAATGGTTTTAAAAGAGCACTCCTCACTAAGCTGTGGCTTACGCTCTCTCGTTTTCTTGATTCAATAATGCAGAGCATTAGAGTACATAGAGGGGCAGCAAGAGGAGGCAAGCAATCAAGTTCAAGTAAAGCTCAATGTATGAAGGTTTTATAAGTTCTTCTAGCTTTTGGTTGAATTGGCAATGGGGGACCAATGTGTATGTTTTGGGAGGTGTTTGAGACTCCCTGAGTTTGTTAAATGTTGTATGAATTGCTGGTTTTTGGATTGGATTCCTATTGCTTGCTTATGAAGGTTTATGCATGAATGGTAGCTTAAGTAGGAAGCATGTCACCTAAGTTGGGGCTTTTCATATGTGTTGTTTAAATGCTGAATTGGTGATGCAAATATGGTTCTTGCATGTTGTATGATTAAGTGGTATGGTTTGGTGATGTTAATTTGGAGTTTGAAGCATGATTGTTGTGGTTTTTGAGTCGAAATCAGGCAGGGGTATCGGTACTCGGGCTTGCGTATCGATACGCCTGAGCCAAATATGCTCATTCCTGCCCAGGCGTATCGGTACGGTTGAACAAGTACCGATACCGTATGAAGACCGTATCGATACGGGGGAACTCGTATCGATACCGTTGCGGAAGTTTGGTTACTGCCTTCCCCGCGTATCGATACGACACGTGGCGTATCGATACCAGACCGTTAAATTCAGTTAAAAGTATCTTAATATGTTTTGTTTGGTTTACGTTTTGGTCCTGAATCTTGTTTGATCAATTGAATGAGTTTGAGAAGTCCTTTTGAGCTGAAATTTCGCAGGGAAGCATGAAACCTGACTAATTTCAAGATGGTAACTTTAATTTGGGTTAAGTCCCTTAATTTATCAGAATTTACAATTTGGTCCCTATAGTTGTAATTTGTTCAATTGGGTCCCTGTTTGATCTCTGATGTTTGTGATCTTTGAGTATGTTGTTTGTGTGATCACAAGTAGGGTTAATGTGCATCTAGATAAGATTAAAAAGAAAAAAAAGGGGTCGTTAATCAAGGTTGACTTTCGGGTTGACTTTGGTTTTCCCCGTGTGACTTTCTTAATTCGGGTCAATCGTCTAGACCGGGTTAAGGGGGTTACATTTGGTGGTATCAGAGCTGAGTTCTTGAGTAGTTGGGAATGTTTGTATGCGTGATTGAAGCATGGTTGGGCTTGTATGCTTGTTGTATGAAAGCATGTTCAGTGATTTGAGATGATGATGTTTTGAGATGTATGTTGTGATGATGCATGATGAGGGTACCCATTGCCAAACAAAAGCTAAAGAGATGATGTTGTTTTGGAAAGAAATTGAGCTTGAATACTTGGAATTGCTTACCTTGCTGGTCCTGACTTGTTTTATTTTGTATTGTTATGCATGGTAAAAGTATGGCACCACGTAGAGAGTTAAGGAGTAGCGTGAGAGCTACGACCCCGGAGGGGAATGTGAATGAAGAGAATACGGGTAGTGCTGTGTTACCTCCTCCTCCACCTGGTGGTGGTGGTGCGGAGAGGGAAAGAGCTGGAGCTGAGGCAGCTGGTGCTGGAGCTGCAGGACCTGAGGTTGGTCAAGGGCAAGCGATGCCTGACATGTCGATGCTGGTGCAAGCTATTGCGGGTGCTTTTCGAGCAGCGGTAGCTGGAGCTCAAGGAGCTGGGCATCAGGGAGATGCTGGAGCTAGACTACCCTTAGAGCGTCTGTGCAGTCTTGGTGGGACTGAGTTTAGGGGTATGTCAGTTGAGAGGTCGGAAGCTTGGCTGGAGAGTACCAAGCGTGTCTTGGGACAGATGAGCTGCACTGATGTGCAAAAGCTGGGATGTGTGGTGTCTTTGCTGCAAGGTGATGCTTATACGTGGTGGACGACCACAACCTCTGGAATGGCTGAAGCTGACATCACTTGGACGTTCTTTCAGAATGCGTTCAAGAGGAGATATCTGGGAGTGAGATATCTGGATGAGAAAAAGCGCGAATTCATGTCTCTTACCCAAGGGAGCATGAGTGTGGCTGAGTATGAAGTACAGTTCGTACGTCTCAGTCAGTATGCACCGGAGCTGATACCTGATGAGCGAGAGAGGTGCGAAAGGTTCCGCTATGGCTTGGTGACGGAAGTTAAGACCTATATGTTGGCTGCTGAGTACAATGATTTTGATGTGTTGGTTAGTCGGTCCAAGGACATAGAGATGAATCTGAGTTTGTCTGCGAAGGGTGCTGGAGCGAGTTCTGTGAAGAGAGCTGCTGAGTATAGTTCCGGAGGTGGACGGAACAAGAGGGGACGCGATCAGAGGTTTCAGTCCTTAGCTAAGAGAGGTGGAGGTGCACCTGCTAGGGGTGGCAATGCTAGAGCTGACCCTAGTGCTTGTTGGATTTGCGGTTCGCGTGGTCACTTGAAGCGTGACTGTCCTCGTGCTGGAAGGGAGGTGCAAGCTCCTGTTGTGGCAGCTGGTTATGAGTGCTGGAATTGTGGTTCTGCAGACCACTTGAGGCGAGATTGTCCGAGGTTGGCTGGTGGCCAAGAGCGTGCTCCTGTTGTTGCAGCACCGCAGAGAGGTCGTGGGCGCGGCCGTGGTAACTTTCAGAGGCGTGAGGAAGGTGGTCGCGGAGTAGCTCATGTTGTAGCTATTCAACCTGAGGGTGGAGGCCAAGCGAGGGTGTATGCTCAGCGCGAGGGAAGGAATGATGCTGATGTGATTGCAGGTACCTTTACTTTGCAATCCTTGTCATTTCTTTCTTTGATTGATTCTGGATCTACGCATTCATACATTCTTTGTGAGCATGCTGAATTGCTTGGGTTGCCTGTTGAGTCTTTGGATGTTGGTGTTAGAGTCACTAGTTCTTTTGGTGAAACTGTTGTGACTCGTAAGCTTTATAGAAGGTGTCCTTTGGTTGTTCAAGAGCATGTCTTTCTTGTTGATCTTATGGAGTTGCCCTTTTATGGTTTTGATGTGATCCTTGGTATGGATTGGCTTGCTGAGCATCGTGCTGTTGTGGATTGTGAAAATAAGCGGGTTTCACTTAAGCTTGCGGATGATTATGAAGTGGTGGTGGTTGGTGAGAATGTGAAGTTTCTTGCCAATGTTGTTTCTACCTTGGAGGCGAGTAGGATGTTGAGGCAAGGCTGTGAAGCTTTTCTAGCTTTTGTGATGAATCCTTGTTCTAAGGAGTTGAGGGTGCAGGATATCATGGTTGTGAAGGAGTTCCCTGATGTTTTTCCTGAGGAGTTGCCTGGTTTACCTCCTAATCGCGAGGTGGAGTTTGGTATTGAGCTGTATGAGAATACAACTCCTGTGTCCATAACTCCCTATAGAATGGCACCTAAGGAGCTGAAGGAGCTGAAGACGCAGTTGCAAGAGCTGCTTGATCGTGGTTTCATCCGGCCGAGTGTGTCGCCTTGGGGTGCTCCTGTCTTGTTTGTGAAGAAGAAAGATGGCACGATGCGGATGTGCATTGATTACCATCAGCTGAACAAGTTGACTATCAAGAATCGGTATCCTTTGCCGAGGATTGATGATCTCTTTGATCAATTTCGGGGAGCTGTTGTGTTCTCTAAGATTGACTTGAGGTCAGGGTATTATCAGTTGAAGGTGAAGGATGTAGATGTGCCTAAGACAGCTTTCAGGACAAGGTATGGGCATTATGAGTTCCTTGTGATGTCGTTTGGTTTGACAAATGCTCTTGCTGCTTTTATGGATATGATGAATCGTGTTTTTCATGAATACCTGGACAAGTTCGTTGTGGTGTTCATTGATGATATCCTTGTGTACTCGCGTACTGAGGAAGAGCACGAAGAGCATTTGAGGGTTGTGTTGCAAGCTTTGTTGGAGAATCAGCTTTATGCTAAGCTGAGCAAGTGTGAGTTCTGGCTTAGGGAGGTGGTGTTTCTTGGACATGTGGTCTCAGCTGAGGGGATTCGTGTTGATCCTCAGAAGATTGAAGCGGTGATGAACTGGAAAGTTCCTAAGTCTGTTCAGGAGGTTCGTAGTTTCCTTGGTTTGGCAGGATACTACCGAAGGTTTGTGGATGGTTTTTCCAAGATTGCTGCTCCTTTGACAAAGTTGTTGCAGAAAGATGTCAAGTATGAGTGGACAGAAGCGAGACAGCAGGCTTTTGAGAAGCTGAAAGTGGCTTTGACTCAAGCTCCTATTTTGATTCAACCTGAATTAGGGAAAGAGTTTGTGGTCTACAGTGATGCATCCTATGTTGGGTTGGGGTGTGTGCTGATGCAAGAGGGTAAGGTTGTGGCTTATGCGTCGCGGCAGTTGAAGGTGCATGAGCGCAATTATCCTACGCATGATATTGAGCTGGCTGCGGTGGTTTTTGCTCTGAAGATCTGGAGGCATTATCTGTATGGTGAGAAGTGTACGGTGTACACGGATCATAAGAGTTTGAGGTATCTGATGTCTCAGAAGGAGTTGAATCTTAGGCAGCGGCGCTGGTTGGAGTTGCTCAAGGATTATGATCTGACGATAGAGTATCATCCTGGAAAGGCTAATGTTGTTGCGGATGCCTTGAGTAGGAAGGTAGTTGTTGAGCTGAGAGATATGTTTGCTAGCTTGAGCATATCGCGGGATGGTTTTCTTGTTGCTTAGTTGCAAGTGAAACCATCGTTGGTTCAGTTGATCAAGGATAAGCAGTTGTTGGATGATTCCTTGGTGTCTCATGTTCAGGATATCGCGGAGGGTAGACCTTCGGATTTCTGCTTTAATGAGGATGGAGTGTTGTGTTTTGGTAGTCGGATAGTAGTGCCTGCTGATGCTGAGTTGAGGCGTGCTATTCTGGCTGAAGGTCATAGTAGTCCTTTTGCTATGCACCCTGGTAGTACTAAGATGTATCGTGATCTTCGTGACGAGTACTATTGGGTAGGTTTGAAGAAGGATGTTGCAGAGTTCGTGAGCAAGTGTTTGGTGTGTCAGCGAGTTAAGGCTGAACATCAGGTTCCTTCTGGTTTGTTGCAACCGTTGAAAATCCCTGAATGGAAGTGGGAGAGGGTTACCATGGATTTTGTATCTGGTTTACCTTTGTCTCCATCAAAGAAGAATTCTGTTTGGGTGATTGTGGATCGCTTGACGAAGTGTGCGCATTTCTTGCCTGTGCATACTACGTTTTCTTTGGATAAGTTGGCAGAGCTGTACATTGCTGAGGTTGTGAGGTTGCATGGTGTGCCTAAGTCGATCGTGTCGGATAGGGATCCGAGGTTCACATCGCGTTTCTGGCAGTGTTTGCATCAAGCTCTGGGTACAAGGTTGCATTTCAGTACATCCTATCATCCTCAGTCGGATGGCCAGTTTGAGCGAGTTATTCAGATTTTGGAGGATATGTTGAGATGCTGCGTGATTGAGTTCCAAGGTTCTTGGGAGAAGCATCTGCCTTTGGTTGAGTTTGCTTATAACAACAGTTATCAGGCTAGTATACAGATGGCACCTTATGAGGCTCTGTACGGGAGGAAGTGTAGGACTCCTCTGTGTTGGGCTGAAACAGGTCAAAAGTTGGTTTCGATGCCTGCTTTGTTGAAAGGAACCACCGAGAAGGTGAAGCTCATTTGTGAGCGGTTGAAGGCTGCTTCTGACCGGCAGAAATCTTACGCGGATTTGAAGCGTAAGGAGATAGAGTACGCGGTGGGTGACCGTGTGTTCTTGAAGGTTTCGCCTTGGAAGAAGGTGATGAGGTTTGGTCGGAAGGGTAAGTTAAGTCCAAGGTACATTGGACCGTATGAGGTTGTTGAGCGTGTGGGTCCTGTTGCATATCGGTTGAGGTTACCTCAGGAGTTGGAGAAGATTCATGATGTGTTCCATGTTTCTATGCTCCGGAAGTATAGATCTGATCCTTCGCATGTGATGCCTGTTGAGGATGTGGTTTTGAATCCGGATTTGACCTATGATGAGGAACCGGTGAAGGTTCTGGATTCAGATAGCAAGGTTCTTCGTGGCAAGACCATTGAGTTGGTGGAGGTGCTGTGGAAGCATCGAGGTGTTGAGGAAGCCACGTGGGAGCGGAAGGAAGATATGCTGAAGCAGTTTCCTTATCTCTTTCCTTCAGGTAAATTTCGAGGACGAAATTTCTTAAGGGGGGGAGAGTTGTAACGCCCCGGTTTTGGGCTTGGAAGTCTTGGGCGTTGACCGGTTGGTCAAAGTGCTGTTCGAATCGTAAGAGGTTAAATTAGGAAAGCCTAGTTCGGGTTGCATTAAAAATATGGAAAAATGTTCTAAAATCATCTTTTAATATAATTAAGTGAACTGTGAAATCAATTTTGGAAAATGAGTTTCGGAAGGGTGACATTTTGGCTAGTGACCAAAATGTAATTTTTGAAAGTTTGGTGGCTGTTTTATAAAGGGTTGAAACTTTGAATCTTTAAGGAGCTATTAATCCAAAGGTGATTTCTCCAGATTTTTCTAAGGTTTTATAAGCCAATTATCCGATTTTAAAGATAACAAAAAGGAGGGAAAACTCATTTTAGTCATTTTCTCAACTAACTTCCCATTTTCTTTCTCTCTTTTTTCTCTCAACCCAAACACTCCATTTCCAGAGTTTCAATTCTGATTTTCTCACCTAAATTCCTCCTTTCAAATCTCATTTGAATCCTAATCATTGTATCTTCAAAACCTCTTCAATTTCTACAAGTTTCAACAAGCATTTTGGTTCCAAAAAGTGGAGAAATACAAGTTTGGAGGTAAGAACGCCCTTCTCCTCTGAACTTCAAGTTCTTTAATGAAATTCCTAAGTTTTCAATCCTAATTTGATGTTTAATTAAAGGCTTTTAAGTTGATTTATGGATCTTGGCTAATTATGCAAGATTTTTGATGATTTCACATGATTTTCGTTAGATCTGTTAGATCTGTGATTTGAGAGGTGTTTTTGATGTTAAATGATCTCTAAATTGAAAAAGAAATGAGTCTTGATTGATGCAATCCCGTATAGGTTGAGTTTTCTAAGTTTAGCTTGTGTTTTAAGGTAGTTTTTGTGGTGATCTTGGTGATCTGATGTTGCTGGAGGTATAAGGATGTTGTTAGGTTGTTTTTAGATGTTCTTTGATGTTAATGGAAGTGTGGTTTTGCTGGTTAATGGCTGGGCTTTGTTTAGAAGTGTTTCGGATGCATTTTCGGTTGTGTTTGGTGGCCGAAAATGGAGGTTGGGTGAGAGCAGCGAGTTTAGGTGCTTTCATTGAAGCAATTAATGCATGATGATGCATTAATCCTCTGCTTTAATGTGTTGAAACAGGGGAGGCATCCTTGGATCCAAGAATTGTTGATCCGGAGGCTTGATTTGGTGCTTTGGCTTGAAGCAAAGTGGAAATCGGTGAGTGGATTTGTGAAAATGGTTTTCGGCTTTGAAACCAAGGTTTTGGGGGCTTAGTTTAAGTCTAAACAACTTTGCTAAGCTCAAGTGTAAGTTTTCGGATTTCTCTCTAAGTGGTGGCCATGTTTTGGTGTGATGCAAAATGATGATTTGCATGTTTTGATTCCTGTTTTGGAAAGCATGTTTTAGCATGTTAATTGCTGATGTTTTAGCATGATAATTGCCGATGTTTTAAGCCATGTGTTGGAGGTAACTTTAGGTGAGAGTACCTTGTTTTTATGCATTGATTAAATGTGGATTTGATGCTTAGAAATGCATGATGAAGTGGCTTGGTTTAATGCTTTTAAAACAGTGGATTATGTGTTGTATAATATGTATATTGGCAAGTGATGTTTTTGTAAAAGTGAAGGTCACTAAGGTGGTTAAAAGTCCTTGAGTGAGCCTTGTTACTTAAGATCATCAAGGTGGTTAAAAGTCCTTGGATGAATCTTGTTGCGGACACTAAGGTGGTTAAAAGTCCTTAGGTGCTCCTTTCCATGGTGGTTAAAAGTCCATGGGGCCAAGGTGTTTAAAAGTCCTTGGGGTGATTCAAGTATTGGACACAAAGGTGGTTAAAAGTCCTTGTGTGGTCCTCATTCATGGTGTTTAAAAGTCCATGGCCAAGGTGTTTAAAAGTCCTTGGGGCCAAGGTGTTTAAAAGTCCTTGGGGAAAGTTATTGAACTTGTTTTATAAATGAAATGTATCACTTGAGCCAATATGACATGTTGATTATATTGAGATGCATGAGATGCATGTTTTAATGATTATGTTGAAGCATTAGATGCTTGTTTAACTGAATTTGAAGCATGGAATTGCTTGAATGAAAGTATGCTTTGAACATGTACGATGGTCGACTATAAGCATGATTTATAAATGGTTTTATTTTGCATTATTGAATGGTTTTAAAAGATCACTCCTCACTAAGCTGTGGCTTACGCTCTCTCGTTTTCTTGATTCAATAATACAGAGCATTAGAGTACATAGAGGGGCAGCAAGAGGAGGCAAGCAATCAAGTTCAAGTAAAGCTCAATGTATGAAGGTTTTATAAGTTCTTTTAGCTTTTGGTTGAATTGGCAATGGGGGACCAATATGTATGTTTTGGGAGGTGTTTGAGACTCCCTGAGTTTGTTAAATGTTGTATGAATTGCTGGTTTTTGGATTGGATTCCTATTGCTTGCTTATGAAGGTTTATGCATGAATGGTAGCTTAAGTAGGAAGCATGTCACCTAAGTTGGGGCTTTTCATATGTGTTGTTTAAATGCTGAATTGGTGATGCAAATATGGTTCTTGCATGTTGTATGATTAAGTGGTATGGTTTGGTGATGTTAATTTGGAGTTTGAAGCATGATTGTTGTGGTTTTTGAGTTGAAATCAGGCAGGGGTATCGGTACTCGGGCTTGCGTATCGATACGCCTGAGCCAAATATGCTCATTCCTGCCCAGGCGTATCGGTACGGTTGAACAAGTACCGATACCGTATGAAGACCGTATCGATACGGGGGAACTCGTATCGATACCGTTGCGGAAGTTTGGTTACTGCCTTCCCCGCGTATCGATACGACACGTGGCGTATAGATACCAGATCGTTAAATTCAGTTAAAAGTATCTTAATATGTTTTGTTTGGTTTACGTTTTGGTCCTGAATCTTGTTTGATCAATTGAATGAGTTTGAGAAGTCCTTTTGAGTTGAAATTTCGCAGGGAAGCATGAAACCTGACTAATTTCAAGATGGTAACTTTAATTTGGGTTAAGTCCCTTAATTTATTAGAATTTACAATTTGGTCCCTAAAGTTGTAATTTGTTCAATTGGGTCCCTGTTTGATCTCTGATGTTTGTGATCTTTGAGTATGTTGTTTGTGTGATCACAAGTAGGGTTAATGTGCATCTAGATAAGATTAAAAAGAAAAAAAAAGGGGTCGTTAATCAAGGTTGACTTTCGGGTTGACTTTGGTTTTCCCCGTGTGACTTTCTTAATTCGGGTCAATCGTCTAGACCGGGTTAAGGGGGTTACAAAAAGACTCGTTTATATTGGGAATATGCGTCTTTAAAATGTATTGAACACGCCAAATTTAAATTACAGCTTCCTTCCGTCGTAAGTAACGTATCCCGATAAACTGTTATATTTACGACATCGTGTAGTATAACAACAGAAAAGACAGTTCGGTGTGAAAAATATAACTAGTATCGAACCGAGGGTAATGAGTTTGGAGGCATTTGAAACGTAACCTAACCTGAAATTGCAGTCGCTATGAATTATTTCATGTTCATGTTACTGGTAACGGTGATTCTAACATGAAAATGATTTTTGGTTGTTGCTATTTTTTCATTTTTGAACCTAAGATGTAATTTGTACAGTAACCCTAGTGATGTAAATTTAAATGGGTTTTAATACGTTTTAAGAGAAACTGAAATTCGCACTACCACATGTAATATTTTAGGTTTCACGGCCAAGGCTCCAATTTGTATATGCAGACGTTCAGTACTACTCCTATTACTACGATTTATTAAAACTGTTAATTTTCCTTTCAACAGACATTAAACTTGTTCATTCTTATATAATATATAATTATTGTGGTTTACTTATCATTTTAGTCTTGACTTTATGCAAATTTATTCTTCATTTATTATTTAAATCGTACTTTGAAAGCTAAGGTATATATTACTAATATGATAAGTATAATTGAGAACATGTCTAAATGCTAATATTGAATGGAATGAATTGAAATAAATACTATTCATGTCTAACTATAGATTCAACGTATTGCTTTGCTTGAATTAAAGAAAGAACTTGAATAGAACCTCTAGGATATATCTAAATTGTTCGAATGCCATGTTGTAGTATTTGCTAATGGAAAAGTTTTAAATGGATCACCTATTTGGCTTGTTTGTCTTGTAAATCATGTTGTTTCCTAGACAAGTATAATATGTTTACATTGCTAATTGCCTTGTATTCTCTTTGTAATACTCCTGAACCGGGTTACAACTAACCTAGAGGTAAGGGGTGTTACAACCTTAACTACTCAACCAAAACGTAAACTATTAATAACTTTCATGTTAATTCCCCAATGACATCTGATTTTTCGACTCTTAATTCAAATCTGAATTTTTTATCATATTGTTAAAAATAAATAATTTCAAAAATTTTTAACACTCGTATGAAACGAGATAATATATCCACATCTGAATGAAAATCGTGCCACCACGAAGATAGATGAATATATGCATCTAGAAAGAATAAAAACAAAGGAGATTTTTATTTGATATTGATAAAATAATCAAAAAAAGAAAAAATCAAACGACGGACACTGAAATCACCGTTAAAGACGACGCTCTTTTAAAAAAACTAAAAAAACACGAAAACTAGAATGTAAGGTATACAATTACTTAATTTATTAATTTTAATTAAAATAATTAATAAGACCATATACTTCCCTGATACTGTTAAAACATTAACAATATTAACTATCACTAGATAATAGTGTTATATTAACTATCAGTAGATAATATTAACAGAATCATGAGAAATCTACATTATATATTAACTGATACAACCAATATAAACGAGGCTGCAACACAGATAATTAGGTTCTATGGGAGTTATCAACAGTATAGCAGAGATAATATAAAATTTATAACACGAATTCATAATTCTAAAATGCCTAGTTTGATTGTATAATAACAAAGGTTAAGTTAAATATTTTAATATAACAATTTAAATAAAAAATGTTTCTGAACTTATTTATATATTGTAAAAATAATTTAAAGTCTATTTAATTTAAAAATATGTTTAAAATATTTTTGAAATATTTTTAACTTGTACCAATATTTCCAAAATTTCTTTAAGTGTCAAAAACAACTTTCAGTACAAGTATTGTGCCCCAGTACCAATACCGAGCCTCCCATACCGATCCGACTTTATCAGGTACTAATACACAGTGTTTTTCAAATTTTCTAGTAAGCAGTATTCGTATCAGTATTGTCCACTAGTATCTATATGTTTGGCCACGTACTGATACTTAGGTATCGAGTATCGGTACGACATGTGCTTTCACAATAACTATTTCTTCTTTGAACATGTACCAATGCCCATGATAGCGTACCGATAGTTGTCAAATTGCATTTAAAATGAAAAATTGCTTCAAACATCCTCCAACGATTAAAAACAATTACAAATTTATCAAAAAAAACATAAATTGGACCTCCAAGCTGATAAAAAAACAACAAAAAACATATACTATCATTAAGTGTAAAGAAAATAGGTTTTAAGCTTTTAAAGTCATTTTTATTTGTAAAAACAAGCTTTAGTTGTTAATTTGCTCAAGTGTTAGTTTGATTGTATAATCATATAAAGGGTTGAGCTAAATATATCGATATAAAATATAGGTGAAAATGCTTTTGAACTTATTCACATATTGCAACAATAATTTAAAGTCCATTTAACTTAAAAATTATGTTTAAAACATTTTCTAAATATTTTTTTACTTGTACTAATATTTCCAAAATTTCCTAAGTGTCAAAAACAACTTTCAGTACAAGTACTATACTCCAATACCGAGTACTAATATACAATGTTTTTTAAATTTTTTAGTAAGTAATTTTCGTACCGGAACTATCCATTAGTATCGATATGTTTGGCCCCAAACCGATACTTAGGTATCGAGTACCGGTACATCGTATTCTTTCACAACGGTTATTTTTTTTGAGCATATATTGCTACCCACAATAGAGTACCGATACCGACAATTGTCAAAATGCATTTTAAAGTGAAAACGGCTCTAAACATCCTCCAACAAGTAGAAACCATCACAAATTTTTTAAAGACATAAATGAGACCTCCAAAATTGATAAAGAACAACAAGAAAGCATATACCAACATTCAAGTGTAAAGAAAATAGGTTTTAAGCTTTTTAAAGTCATTTTTATTTGTAAAAACAAGCTTTAATTTTTAATTTGCTTATGTGTTAGTTTTTGGGTGAGACCTTTATTATACAAACATTTTACCTTTGTTTAAAGTTTTGGGTGAGAACTTAACTTGAACTTTGAGGGTGTAGATTTATTAGTGAAATTGTGAAAAATCTTTAGTATGAATAGTTAAAGTGGTGGATCTAAACTTAATTTAGAAGTTGAACTACTATAAATTATTGTGTTATTTTTCATATCTTTACTTACTTCTATCACAAATTTTTAAAATCAATTAACTCGGTTGATAGATTTAAGCCCAACATAAAGCGTCTATAAAACTCAAATTTTTTTTTGTAGCGTGGGGTTCACCTATAGTCAATAAATAACATTTTTGGGAACTTACAATCTATCTCTTAATCTGTAGACCCAAATCCGAGTTTGGGCAACATAGATTATTATACCATCATCAATTCTCCATTCTCAGACAAGTCATCAAAACCAGAAAACAAGCAAGCAGCAAAGTCAACACACAGTCATTTTATGATATAGTCTACAGGAAGCTGGTAATGAGACCTCGGAATATCAGAACAATCCCTTTTCCTTCAAGCTTTCAACTGTTTCCTTGAGGCTCACATCCAAAGGAATGAATTCTGCAACCAGAGTTTTTGCTTTTTCCTTTGACACCTGATATGTTGGCACATAAGGCTGGTCATCCGCGCTCCTGTCGATTTTTTTATCAAACAAACCCAACTTCAGCATATATCCCAACATCAATTATGCAACATAACCCATAGCATATTTTCTCCAAAAATCGGAATCAAACACCTAAAACTATACTGCAAAAATGGTGCAGAGGTGGTAATGTGGTATAGTTTAAGTTTTTAGAAGTTAATAACTTACTTTTCAGGAAGTTGGAGAGAAGGATAGAGGTCGCGTAAGATCTTCACGATTTCCGAGTAATGTGCAACTCTCTCGACTAAACAATACCTTCCACTAGCTGATGGAATCTCAAATGCCTGGATATGTGCATTTGCAACATCTTTAACATTGATCCAACCAAAACTTGCATTGGGGAAGGTCGGTGCTCCTGCAGAAACAACATATGATAAAGAAGATATACATAATCCCAGCAGGTGTGATTTAAATGAACAAGATTACATAAAATTAAATGCACTTTTTAATCACAACTAGAACTTTTCCAAGTGATCACTCGAATGGTGCCCAAGCATCAACAATATCCAGCTAGCAAAAGTTACTATTTATACATATGAAGAAACATACAGGGCCCCCTAAATGTGAACCAAGCTGGCAAATGGCAATGTTTAAATTGAATTGATAAATTTAGCAAAAATAAAAAAAAATGAATTGAGAAAGAATATAGTGGCCAAAAATACCTTTAATTATGCTTAAAATTGCTGCAGCACTCGTATTAAGTGTTAGCTGTAAAAGAGGGCCAATTACCATAGCAGGGTTTATGGTAACCATGTCAATGCCCTTCTCCTTTGAAAATTTCCAAGCTGAATCCTCCGCCATTGTTTTTGAGAGTGTGTACCAAAGCTGAATTAAAAAAAATTATAGCAAAAACATTAATTAACTAATTAAACAGAGGACAGTTCAGCGTTAAAATATATCATTATATAAACGTATCAATTATCATGCACTTGAAAATGTTAAGGCTGTAGCATGCACAAACATAGAAATAAAATGCAAATTATTGCAGCAGCAAGCCAACAACTAGCCTATTATACAACCTTGCAAAATTTGTTCCTTAAAGTGTCATCAATATCCTTCATGCTTAAAGGGAAACTAACTGATGGTCACAAGATTTTCTGTTTGAATCCGATGAAGTCTTAAAGCTTAGCTTTCAAGATAATACATAGGAGCTGTTTGAAGAACTTTTGTGACTTGTTAGAGCACTATTTGAAGGCCATATCCTAACTGTGGAAGATAGTCATAAAATGAATTAGAGCATATGCTGTTACAATTTAGATCCTAATGATAACACGAGGAAGGGAGCCAACAATGACAGAATCATAACTCAGAAGAATGCATTGCTAGGCAGGACAAATTTCAGCGCACATACTCAAATACTGAGATGGTATATCTGCAGAAATTATGGGATTGGCACCGATTTTGCAATATGATAGTGCAAGCACATAGGCTTAAGAGTTTCTAAACTGGCTAAAGTTCCTCTTTGATACAAGTTGGACCAATCATTAAGGATTGATAAAATATTCAGAAAACAACTAAACAATTGGTATTTGTAAACCTAACCACAGCACAATAATGAAAGTTAATCGAGTACACTTTCTTTTAATCAAATCTCCATATACAGTCCTTTTCTTGCTTATTTTTCCATATTTATTTCAATATAGCATATTGAAGTTCCATAAAAAATCACAACACTAACAAACATACACCATCAGATGAGATATAACACATACAGACCTTTGAGCCCTTGCAGAAATCAGGATCAGTAAACCAATTTTCATCAACCACAACATCTGGAGTACGAGGTTTTCCATTATATGCAACTGCAGCTATAGAAGATGTCAATACCACTCGTTTGACAGAAGGGGTCTTAGCACATGAGTTCAAAACGTTCAGTGTTCCCTTAACGGCAGGATCAATTAATTCAGCCTGATTTGAGATACAAAGAATTTAAAAGTTATTAATCAAAAGAGAGATATAAAGCTGCAACTCAGGCAAGAAAAAAACGCAGCTGTACTCTTCAAGTATTACAAAAATGAGAATTTTGGAGGTCATCACTCGCCACCATGGGTTGTCTAGAATGTATGTAGTAAATCTCACAACAAATACATGCCTTTAAAAGTATAGGGAATGTTTCTGTCCAATAACACATCTTCTAATGAAAGGCTAAATAACTGATTGAGAAACATATCAGCATACTTCTCTACTTATAAGCAATGGAGAAGCTGAAAGGTCCAGATTCTTTCTGAATCTTTTGAAATGAAGCGTGAACAAGTTTCTTCCCCTCCACTAATAGATAAAGACATTTTTTTACTAAGAAGTTCAACTTGTTAAATGATGTTCTTACGAAAGAATTTTACTATGTCACCTACAAAAGCCTCTTCAACATCATCAAAATCATGCCAAAAAAAAACACTTCAGAATATCCAGAAAAGGAATTAAAATTCATGTTCGACCGAATCTCTTGGCATCAAACAATTTCATTTTGCTAGCGGACATAGAACGTGCATAATGAACACCTTGCCAAAAGGAGGATGGTATACAAGTTTTACAGCTGCTCCATGCCGAAGACGAGAATCAAACCCTCGATCACTGGTTAAGGCATGGGAGACCCTTACCATCTCACCTAAGTTCGGGGTTATTTTTTTTCTTTTTTTAATGAAACAGTACTTAACAAAATTGACAACTTTCATTGTATCGTCTAAGAACACAGTAAATTATATACCCAGGAAGAATTGAAGATGAACCTGTGGATCAACGACATCATGATAAAAGGGAGATGCTGTGTGGAAAACACCTTCACAACCTTCAACAACAGAGTCAAAGGAACCTTCTTCCAATAGGTTTGCTTTAAACAACTTGAGCCTGCTCTCAGCACCATCAAGTGCAAGCAAGTGTTGTGTCTTTCTTGGATCATCTATTGAGAAAACATTAACTAGTTATTACAACTATTGAAACATCTAGGCAGAAGTTAGAAACATCAGATTTCAGATGGAAAACAAACTCACTGGGGTCACGAACCGAGGCTTTGACAGTGTAACCGCGAAGTAGAAGCAGCTTAACAAGCCATGAAGCAATGTAACCAGAGGCTCCAGTAACACACACCGTCTTTCCTACTCCACTGCTCATTTCTTTTCCTTTTTTGGGCTCTTTTGCTTCTCTCCTTTTTCTTTCTTGGTTTATTGATCGGTTCTGTGGGTGGGAAATGGGAATGGGATCAAATTCTTATCTTTCTTTCCTTCTTATTGACAGAGACTTTTTTCCAACCCTTGCTCTAATGATTGGATTTTGGGGAAGTTCTAGGGTGACGAAATTAAGCAAGGGTAAACTACACTTGAGGTGTCTCACGTTTGAGTATGTTTGCCTTTTTGTCACTATTGTTTGAAAAAGTATCTTGTTACTACTAATATTTTCGTTTATCACATATGGTCACTCAACTGTTAACTAATTTGGTACAACCATTTTTTCTCAATTTGATGGGAATTAAATGATAGAGTAACCATAATGTGATAAGTCGGAGAAATGTATCACCACATGAGAAATTGTTCAATTAAACACCATCAATATGATTTATCACATTGTCTTAATTTTTTTTTGTGAAATTACAAACTTGAATTCAAATTTAAAAATGTGATCCTATTCAAATACAAACTTTGGATATGATGTATTTTTATCGCGAATAATTAACAAAATAACATCTAGTGAGTTAAGGCATAAACACGCCAACTACCATAATAAAATAACGTTGCATTATTTTTAAAGGAACGCTAACGAGAAATTGTGTGAAGAATGTCCTCATATCATAAATAATTTACAAGATAACATTCAGTGAGTTAAGAAATGTAACATATTTGTTGATGTCGGGAAGATGAGACACTGAACAGGAAGGTGGAGTTGGAGGTGAATATGGGTAAGAGGGCGGTGGTTGACCCATTCTGATGTGGGTGAAAAGCAAGGAGGAATGTGCGGAGGTCTTGAGTGTGTAGAGTTGGTCATCCCCTTGCTCTTTGTCTCAAGCAGTATTTACAGTGGAGGGACGTTATACGATGAGACTAAGCCAAATCTAGTGATGACTACTTATGGGTCTTCAAGATGAGACCTGGTCATTAGCCCATAGGCTTTTTAGCCTATGCTTTGGCTGCCAGATAGTAGACTCAACTGACTGGTCAGATGGACTCGATGATTGTCATTTCGATGGTAGAGTAGTCCAAGGAATGAGACTCTAGGTCATGGGGTTTTGCCTGCCAAGGCATAATGTGGATACTGGAAGTTCTGAAGATAGATGTGTCTTTTCGGAGGATTTTAATTTCGGAGTCCTGAGCGGGGTATAACATTTGCCCCCCCTCAGTTGAAGGAGTGTCATAAAGTGGTACGAGCTGAGGCTAGGAGTTGAGTGTTTTACTTGTAACCATTGCATTTGTGGTACACTTTAAATGGGGTCGTTTACTGAGGATATAGGTTGTCATTAACATGTTGTAAGTAGTTCTGAAAACTTGTATTTGTGGCATCGTCTAAATGGTCTGAACTCGATAGCCTTTGGAAAGACACACCCATCTCTGGAACTCCCAACATCCATACTACGTCTCGACAAGCAAAACCTTATGATTCAGAGTCTCCCTTCCTTAGACTATTCTGCCATCGAGTCCATCTAACAGGCCAGCTAAGTCTATTATTTAGCAGCCAAAGCATAGGTTGAAAAGCCTATGGGCCAAAGGCCAAGTCTCATCCTGACGACCCATTAGTAACCACCACTAGGTCTGGCCTAGTTCCACTATACCTCTTGGGACAAAGAGCAAGGGGATGACCAACTCTACGCACTCAAGACCTCCGCACATTCCTCTCCATTACCCTCAGTGTGTAACACCCCAGATTTGGGCCTAGATGTTTTAGGCATCGGTTCAAGTTGGTTGAACCTAGAATTGGAGATTTGAGTCTATAGAAACGATTCAGGGAAATCATGGTTCGGGATAAGGTAAAAATATGGTAAAATTTCTAAAATTATCTGAAATCATATATATGGGTTTGGTAAAACCAATTTTACAAATTGTTTTTGGGACGAGTACATTTTGGGCAGTGACCGAAATGTAAAGATTTAAAATTGTGAAAAAAGTGTAATTTTCAAAAGAGAGTCAAATTCTTAGAATCTTTAGGGAGCTTTTTGGCAATTAATCATTTTCTTTTAATTGACATGTGATTATAATGTTTTAATTAAAGTTTAAGATGGGAGTTTTATTAAAAAAAGAGGTAGTTACTTTGTTAAGCCATTTCGACGTAACTTTTTCATTTCTCATTTTCTCTTCAGCCAATCATTCCCTTTTTTCTCTCAATTTCTAGAAATTTTTTTCATTCTTTTGCTCTTTTGATTTACAGCTCTTTTCCAAAGATTCTTCTCAAAGATTTACAAGATTTCCTTAAAGCTTCATGAGTTGAAAACTTGCCAATTGGAAGAAAAGCAAGGATTGGAGGTACTTTTGTGCTACTCCTCTAATCAAGGTTCTTTAATGCAATTCCAAAGTATTTGACTCTTTATTTGTGTTTTAATTGAGGTTTTAATGTAGATTTGGTAAAAATACCGAAATCTTGCTAAAAGAGGAATTAAAATGTGATTTTCGTACTTGCTTTGTTTTGGTTTAGTTGAGGTGGTTTCTAATCATGTTTTGGAAGATTATTGATGTTGATAATAAGTTTTGATCATAATAATCCCAAAATCATTGAGATCTCTAATTGTCTAGGTTGTTAGTTTTGGGTTTTTGGCTTGGAAATGTGAAATCTGAGTTGTTGTAGGTATAAGGATGATATTAGGATTTTTTTATGTTGATTTATGGTTAAAATGTGATGGAAATGTTTGTTTATGGCTGGGTTGAGTTTAGTGATCAATCGGAGGTGATTTCAGATGGGTATTTTGGTGCCTTTGGGCAGAGCTGCGGGTTTTTTTTAGCGTTTCCTGGTGGTTTTAATGCATTAAGATGCATTAATCATCTATTCTTGTGTGGTATAAACTAGGAGGATTCTTTGGAAACATTTGGCGAAGTTCCGGGGACTTCGGACGCTTGATTTTCGCGTCGACGATTGAGGTTTCGCAAGTCGGTGAGTGGAAATGGGATTTCCAGCTTTAAAACATCTTAAAAGTGGTTTTAGGAACTTAGTGTGAGCTTGAAACGCTTTACTAAGTTCGGAAGTAAATAAAGTGATTTTCTTCCTCGGATTGTGCTATTATAAGCTCGTGGATGCACTTGTTTTAATATGTAATTACCTACTGTTTTAAAGCATGATTTGAGTATATGATTTGCTATTGATGATGCCATATTGTTAAAGGATGCACTAGGTAAGTGATCCGTGTATGTATTTGTTTATACATGTTTTGGGAAGCATGGTTGATGCTTGGAAATATGGCTTATTGTTTATGCTTTGAAAATAGTGAGGTTTATGGTAAATAAGAACTATATTAGCAAGTGATGTTGTGTAAAGTGGTTTACAAATGAAATCGGATATAATTAGTCGGCTATAGGATTGAGTGCACTATAAACAAGTCGCCTTGGATGTTGAGGGGTTGTGAAAGTACCGAAAACTCCATCCAAGTACCCTAACGATTGAGGAAACTAAGTTGTGTCTCGTCTCTTGTTAGTGGGGTTATACATCTACCGATGAGTGGTGTTGAGGGGTTGTAAGGTACCGAATACTTCACCACGGGTGTCACAACGGTGAAGGTTAGCTCTTGTGTGTGAACCTCGAGATACCGATGAGAATGTATGAAGTGTTGGGACAACACTTTGGAATCCGTGTATCTAATACGTTTTGAGAAATGAGAATGTTTGTGATCACTTGTGAGCCAATATAATTGATTAATTGTTATGGAATGTTTATGGATGCATAATATGAAAGTGCATGTTTTACTTTTAAGCTTTGTATATTGGTAGACATGCATGGAAAGCTTGAGTTATGTGTTAGCAAATGGATTTTGCTGCTGAAGTATTTTTATACTTGTTGCATGTGGTATAACATGCTAATTTTGTTAATGAAGTGCATGGATTTCAAGGAAGCATGATGGTTTTCAAAAAGTGTAAAATGGTTTTGAGCATTGATGGTGTTTTTGGGTTTTGAGCTCTCCTCACTAAGCTTGTATGCTTACGCTCTCTTTTGCCCATCAATGCAGATAACTAAGTGTTTGGAGGCAGCAACTTGCAAGGGAATCCTAAGAGACTTCACTTTGAAAGTTTGTTTCGGTTATAGACAAGAGTAATATGGGCAATGAGGGATTTCATGGTTTGTTGTGATGATATGTATGAACACCCTTTGAGCATATTTGCTTTATGATTTTATACTTGTAAAAGGCCTATTTTTGGTGTTTGAAGTTTTGGTTTGAGTTTTGACTTTTGAGTGGCTTATATGTTAGGTTGCATGCCTTTAGTTTTCCATTAATGCAATTAGCCATGCTTTAATGGTAAATATGCTGCAAATGTTTGAGGTTTAATGTTTATGTATGATGTATGCATGTTAGAAACATGTTGGGTTGGTTTAGGATGGTTTTTAGAGTGAAAAACCTGCAAAATTTGTCATCACAAGCCTAGGTGTTTCAAAACACTCGAGCCTGTATCGAAAAGGGGTGCCTAAAAATGACCTTAGGGTTTCGAAACAGATAAGGTTTGTTCTTGTATGAATTGCTATTGGAAACCATGGTTTCGGAACACCTCAAGGGTGTTTCGATATGAGCCCGTGTTTCGAAACAGGCCTTAGTGTTTCGAAATGGGTGACAGTTATGTTAGTTGATGGAATGTTCTGAAGTTTCGATTCTTTGCGTTTTAGTCCCTAAATGTTGCGGATGCAATTGAATGAGCATGAATGATTATTTTGAGCAGAGATTTGACTAAGATGCATGTAATGAGATTAAATAAATGACGGTAACACGAAAAAAGCTTAAGTCCCTATAATTCGGAAAAATTACAAAATTATCCCTAAAAGCCGTAATTGGATGAAATTGATGTGTGTTTGAGTTGCGAATGATCCGCTCCAATGTTAAACACATGGGAATCTAATTTGCATCTAGATAAGATAAAAAGAAAAAAAAAGGTTGTTTAGCGAGGTAAACCTTCCCAGTTTACTTCAATATTCCCTATGTGACACGTTCGGTTCGGTCTATCGGCTAGGTCGGGTCAAGGGGGTTACATTTGGTGGTATCAGAGCCAGGTTTGCGAAAGAATGGGATGATGGTAAGTCAATGTGATGTGATTGTATGTATTTGGTGATGTTTGCTATGCACGGTGAATATTATAAGCATGGTAATGTTGAGTAAATGATAGTGATGATATGTGTGATGATTGTGATGTAAGTATGAGTTGTTATATATGATGATATTGTGGCTGAGTCTTATTGATTGTGATGCATGATGGTTGTGACATGTACGTTGTATGCTTTATGCTATGTTTGGGGGAAATTGGGATGCCCATTTCCTTATTACTATAGTGAAGTGTTTTAAATTGAATTCTATGTCTTGGATCCTTGCTAGAAGCTGGCTTGATTTCTTGTTTTGTTTTATATTCATGCCTTAATGATAATAGGACATTATGACCGAGGAGAGAGCTACGTTTAGGATTAGTTACTCCGACTAATGAGCAAAGGAATCAAGAGAACGAGGGCGAATTTACCTCCTTCACCGCCACCACCTGGGGGTGAGAAGCAAGTGCAACACGGACAAGCTAGTTCGGTGTTGGTTGATTTGACGCCTTTGGTACAAGCGATGACTGGAGCATTCCAGGCTACTGGAGTGCAAGTGCAAGTGCAAGCACCAGTTGCTGGGCAAATGGGTTTGCCGTTGGAATGCTTGCGAAGTTTGGGAGGGGTTGAATATCATAGATTGTCTCATGAAGCATCCGAGGCTTGGATGGCTAGCACAATCCAGATTTTGGATTAGATGGGGTGCAGTGATGCACGCAAGTTAGGATGTGATGTCTCTCTATTGCATGGTGATGCATAAAGTTGGTGGACGATAGTGACCGCGGCCATGGAACCTAATGAGGTGGATTGGGAGTTATTCCAGGTTGCCTTTAAAAAGAAGTATCTAGGAGTTAGATACTTGGACAACAAGAAGCGTGAGTTCATGTCCTTGGTGCAAGGAAACATGACAGTTGCTGAGTACGAGGTCCAGTTCGTACATTTGGGCCAGTATGCACCAGAATTAGTGCCGAGTGATAGGCATCGATGTGATGGCTTTTGTTATGGCTTGGTGCAAAAAGTGAAGATTTTCATGCTAGCTTTTGATTACACTGATTTTGATGTGCTGGTGACGCGAGCCAAGGATATAGAGTAGAATTTGGGTTTGATCTCTCACGTGGGTGGTTCTAGCTAGAGTAAGAGAGCTGTAGATTCTGGTCCTAGTGGTGGACAGAATAAGGGAAACCATGATCGTAGATATCAGCCTAAGGCGAGGTAATTTTGGGCCAAGTGCGCCAGTTCAGGGTAATAGGGTGAAATCTAAACAGAATACTTGCTGGATATGTGGATCGCGATAGCATCTGAGGCGAGATTATCCTCGTGTGGCTCGAAAGGCGCAGACTCCTGTGTCTGGGAGGCTAATTTTTGTTTGAACTGTGGATAAGCTGATCATATGAGATGTGAGTGTCCTTTGTTAGCTGAAGGTGGTCAAGGGCGAGCACCTGTTGTTGCACCACAGAGAGGCCGTGGGCGCGGTCGTGGTAATTTCCAACGGAGGGAGGATGGGCAGAGAGGTGTAGCTCATGTTGTTGTTGTTCAACTTGAGGGTGGTGGTCTTACTAGAGTATATGCACATCGCGAGGCACTACCTTTACGGTGAAAAATGTGTGGTTTACACCGATCATAAAAGTTTAAAGTATCTAATGTCCTAGAGGGAGTTGAATCTTAGGCAACGAAGATGGTTGAATTTGCTTAAGGATTATGATCTGACGATTGAGTACAATCTTGGAAAGGCCAATGTTATGGCTGCTGCCATGAGTAGAAAGGTGGCTATTGAGTTGAGAGCGATGTTTGCTCGGTTGAGTATATCGCGTGATGGTGGGTTGATAGTCGAGTTACAAGTGAAACCTTCCTTGATTCAGTTAATTAAGGATAAGCAGTTGCTTGATGATTGTTTGGTGCCTCATGTTCAGGATATAGCTGATGGTAATGCAACAGATTTCTGTTTCAATGATGATGGTGTTTTATGCTTTAAAAGTTGGATAGTTGTGTCGGAGAGTGTTGAGTTGAGGCGTACTATTTTGACTGAAGCTCATAGTAGTCCTTTTGCTATGCACCATGGTAGTACCAAAACGTATCGTGGTTTGAAAGATGATTACTATTGGGTTGGGTTGAAAAAGGATGTTGCAGATTTTGTGAGCAAGTGTATGGTATGTTAGCGTGTGAAAGCTAAGCATCATTTTTGTTGGGTTGTGTGGAGCTCGATTCGATCAACCAATTATGCTCACCAAGTGGTGGAGAGGTGGATATTTAGGTGGAAGGGTTAAGGAAGCTAAAAAGAATATGAACACAAAGATTTATAGTGGTTCGGCCTTCTAACAAGCACCTACATCCACTACCTTAGCTTCCCACTAAGGATTTCACAATCAATCCACTAATTGATTCGTCCCCTTTTCTAGGATTAGGAGGAAACCCTTACAACCGATCAAGCTTCTACCCAAGCCTTGATCAAAACCCTCTTTTACAAAGAGACAAATGAAAGCAAACTTAAACCCTCTAATAGGTGTTTGTTTGCACTTTTAAGCACTCACCCAAAACCTAAAACACTTGAGCAAATTTAACAATTTTGGCTCACTAGTGTTTGTCTATACAAGAATTGACAATTTAAGTGCTAAGACATTTCTTGATCATTTGTTGATTGACAATTGAAGCATTAGTCTTCTCTTGATGCTTGGAGGTCCCTTTTATACTTCCAAATGAGTTTATAGCCGTTTAGGACCGTTGGGGATGAATTGGAGCCGTTGAGGACTTTATTTCCCTTCATTAATGCTGTTCTGCAGCTACCAGTATCGATACACGTGGAACGGTATCGATACGGCCTTCATGAAGAAATAGCCGTTGGGCTTTTGCCAGCACAAGGGTATCGATACACGTAGAACGGTATCGATACGGCCTTCATAGGAACTAGCCGTTGAGCTCTTGCCAGCTGAGGCGTATCGATACGCTTGAGGGCGTATCGGTACGGCTGCATATTTGAATAGCCGTTGGGAAATAGCCGTTGGGGTAGTTGAACAGGGATCGGTACGCTGACGTGGCGTATCGAAACGACCCCGGTCCGTATCGATACGCTAAACCCTCGTATCGATACGGGTTTTGACAGTGGCCAAACTGAGCCAAAAAGGTATCGGTACGGGTACAACCGTATCGATACTGGTGACTTGAAAACACAAGTTTGGCTGTTTAAAACATGAAAAATCTTTGCCAAAAACCTCTTAAAATACCTCAAACATAAATTTAAGTTGTTTGGACTTAAAACCAAGTTTTAAATTCTTTTCAAATTAGTCCAAAACATTTTTCAATTATTATATCAAAACATAAGTTCTACAATCTCCCCCTTTTTGATATAATAAAACTCACTTGAAAAATTGTTTGGGTTTCTCCCCCTTTAACTTTAAAAATGTGAATAAGAGATTAAGTATATGAAA
This sequence comes from Hibiscus tridactylites, assembly GCA_958450335.1. NCBI lineage: Eukaryota > Viridiplantae > Streptophyta > Magnoliopsida > Malvales > Malvaceae > Hibiscus > Hibiscus tridactylites. Next base: position 70,424,237 of record OY288277.1, read on the forward strand.
TCAAATAAAGCTCCCCCTTATTCTTTAAAAATGTGAATAAGAGATTAAGTATATGAAATCAAATAAAGCTCCCCCTTATTCAATTGAAAATTCAATTTTTCAAACCATTTCTCCCCCTTTTTGTTATATCAAAAAGAATTTAAAATGACATTTAAGTGCAAGATAACATAGGAGGCAAAAAAAATTTTGACACACTTAAAATTTTGGTTTAAAAATTGTCTCCCCCTTACTCAAGGCATCATCAAAATGTTAGTCCAACATAAATGATCATCTAGTTGAATTTAAATTAAAATAAACAAATAAAAGCAAAAACAACTAGAATTTTACCAACACTTGAATTTAAGGGAGGATGTGAAGCCTTCCTTCTCCAAGTGTTCTTCCTTGTGTGTATGGAGCTCCCCCTCAAAGTTTGACTTGTTGAACATCTCCATCACACCTACAATAGACAATCAAGTAACTTTTGGTATCCAAATTGCTTTGGATCCATAAACGTTAGTTGCACAAAATTTAGTCCCCTTTGGAATCCATTTTTCAATTTCATCCTTTTTAGTTGAAGTATTAAGTCCATTTGGGACCCAAACACTTCTAAAACATTTACCATTTATAAATCTAGGGGCACTAGATTGTCTAACATAAAAATTTGATTTTCCAAAATTGTTTTTCTTTTCAAGCTCTTTGGAAATCAAATCTTTTTCTACTTGAACATTTTGAAGCAATTTTTGTAAATCAAGACATTTTAGTTCAAACTCTTCAAGTTTTGCTTCAAGTTCAAGTTTGGTTTTAGAAAGCAAATCATTTTGAATTTTTAACTTTGAAATCAATTTATTGTTTTTCAAAATGTGGCTTTTAAAATCTAAAACCAATTCGTCATAGGCATCTTGTAATTCATCAAAAGTATAGGAACATGAAGTAGATGAATTAGAAGTTACCCTTGAATCTTCTTCGATGGCCATAAGGCAAAGGTTGGCTTGTTCATCGTCGGTGGAGTCCTCATCACTCCAAGTAGCCACATGTGCCTTCTTCTTATGGCTTGAAGTGCTAGCCCTCTCCTTTCTTTTAGGTTCTCGTTCAAGCTCTCTCAAGGCTTTCTTCATGAAAGGGGCACACTTCTTGAAGAGATGAACTATCTCTTCATCTTCCTCCTCTTCACTTGAGTAGACATGATGGCAAGTGGAGGACTTGAGAGCCATGGCACTAGCATTGATGCCAAGCCCTTTGATTTTCTTCTCTCCCATAGCTCTTATTTCTTCCCTCTTCTTCTCATCCTCTTTGTTCTTCTTCATGATTTGATGAGTAAGGAGTGACCCCATGAGTTCATCAAGCTTCAAGGTCTTCAAATTTTTGGCTTCGATGATGGCGGTCCTCTTTGAGTCCCAAGACTCGGGAAGTGAGTAGATGAGCTTTCGAACAAGCTTCTCCTCCGGGATGGCTTCTCCATAACCTTTAAGACCATTTGTGATGGTGGAGAACCGATCAAACATCTTCTCGATGTTCTCTTCCGGATCCATTTTGAAGTTCTCATACTCCAAGGTTAGGAGCCCAATCTTGGTCTCCTTGACTTCGTTTGTCCCCTCGTATGTGACTTCAAGCTTGTCCCATACCTCCTTGGCACTCTCACAAGAAGACATCTTCTCATAGATGGATGGACCAAATGCACAAAACAAGATGTGCAAGGCTTTGCAATTTAGCTCCATCTTCTTGCGATCGTCGGCACTCTACTCCGCTTTACTTCTTTTAGGCACGAACGGACCATCTTCAACTACATCCCATAACTTGTAATCTTTTGATTTGATGAAGAATTTCATCTTTGTCTTCTAATGGGCGTAGTGGTCTCCGTCAAAGAAAGGCGGTTTGTCTATGGATTGCGCCATTTTGAGCCGGTTGATGAAAAAGTGATCGAGCTTGCCGGATCTTCTCAATAGGATGTGAATCCTCTTCGATTGAGCCAAGCTCTGATACCAATTGTTGGGTTGTGTGGAGCTCGATTCGATCAACCAATTATGCTCACCAAGTGGTGGAGAGGTGGATATTTGGGTGGAAGGGTTAAGGAAGCTAAAAAGAATATGAACACAAAGATTTATAGTGGTTCGGCCTTCTAACAAGCACCTACATCCACTACCTTAGCTTCCCACTAAGGATTTCACAATCAATCCACTAATTGATTCGTCCCCTTTTCTAGGATTAGGAGGAAACCCTTACAACCGATCAAGCTTCTACCCAAGCCTTGATCAAAACCCTCTTTTACAAAGAGACAAATGAAAGCAAACTTAAACCCTCTAATAGGTGTTTGTTTGCACTTTTAAGCACTCACCCAAAACCTAAAACACTTGAGCAAATTTAACAATTTTGGCTCACTAGTGTTTGTCTATACAAGAATTGACAATTTAAGTGCTAAGACATTTCTTGATCATTTGTTGATTGACAATTGAAGCATTAGTCTTCTCTTGATGCTTGGAGGTCCCTTTTATACTTCCAAATGAGTTTATAGCCGTTTAGGACCGTTGGGGATGAATTGGAGCCGTTGAGGACTTTATTTCCCTTCATTAATGCTGTTCTGCAGCTACCAGTATCGATACACGTGGAACGGTATCGATACGGCCTTCATGAAGAAATAGTCGTTGGGCTTTTGCCAGCACAGGGGTATCGATACACGTAGAACGGTATCGATACGGCCTTCATAGGAACTAGCCGTTGAGCTCTTGCCAGCTGAGGCGTATCGATACGCTTGAGGGCGTATCGGTACGGCTGCATATTTGAATAGCCGTTGGGAAATAGCCATTGGGGTAGTTGAACAGGGATCGGTACGCTGACGTGGCGTATCGAAACGACCCCGGTCCGTATCGATACGCTAAACCCTCGTATCGATACGGGTTTTGACAGTGGCCAAACTGAGCCAAAAAGGTATCGGTACGGGTACAACCGTATCGATACTGGTGACTTGAAAACACAAGTTTGGCTGTTTAAAACATGAAAAATCTTTGCCAAAAACCTCTTAAAATACCTCAAACATAAATTCAAGTTGTTTGGACTTAAAACCAAGTTTTAAATTCTTTTCAAATTAGTCCAAAACATTTTTCAATTATTATATCAAAACATAAGTTCTACAATTTTCCTTCTGGTTTGTTGCAACCTTTGAGGATACCGAAATGGAAATGGGAAAAGATTACGATGGATTTTGTGTCCAGTTTGCCTTTGACACCATCAAAGAAGAACTCCATTTGGGTGATTGTAGATCATCTTACGAAGTGTGCACATTTCTTAGTTGTGCATACTACGTATACGTTGGATAAGCTAGCGGTGTTGTATATTGCTGAGATTTTACGTTTACATGGTGTGCCTAAGTCTACAATGTCAGATAGAAATCTAAGGTTTACAGCAAGATTTTGGGAGTGTCTACACCAAGTGTTGGGTACGTGCTTGAATTTCAACACTTCATATCATCCCCAGATGGATGGACAGTCGAAGTGAGTTATCCACGTGCTGAAGGATATGTTGAGATGTTGTGTGATATATTTCCAAGGTTCTTGGGAGAAGTAGTTGCCCTTGGTGGAATTTGCCTATAATAATAGTTTCCATGCAAGTATACAAATGGCTCCGTATGAAGCTTTGTATGGAAGAAAGTGTAGAACGCCTCTTTATTGGGCGGAGGCGGGACAAAAGCTGGTTTCTTTACCGGATTTGCCTAAGGGAACAACTGAGAAAGTGAAGCTCATATGTGAGCGGTTGAAGGCAGCTTCAGATCGACAAAAGTCTTACACATATTTAAAGCGTAAGGAGATTGAGTTTGGGGTTAGAGGTCGCGTGTTCTTGAAGGTGTCGCCTTGGAAGAAGGTGATGAGATTTGGACGTAAGGGTAAGCTTAGTCTAAGGTTTATTGGACCTTATGAGGTTGTGGAGCGAGTTGATCCTGTTGCATATCGGTTGAGGTTGCCTCCTGAGTTGGAGAAAATTCATGATGTGTTTCACGTTTCTATGTTGCGGAAGTATAGATCAGATCCATCTCAAGTGATGCATGTTGAGGAGATTGAGTTGAATCCGAATTTATATTATGATGAGGAACCAGTGGGGATCTTTGATTCTAGTAGCAAAGTTCTTCGTGGTAAAACGATTGAACTTGTGAAGGTGTTGTGGCGCCATCGAGGAGTTGAGGAGGGCACATGTGAAAGCAAGGCGGACATGTTGAAGTAGTTTCCGCATCTTTTTCCTTCAAGTAAAATTTTGAGGATGAAATTTCCTAAGTGGGGGAAAGTTGTAACACCCCGGTTTTGGGCCTAGAAGTTTTATGCATCGATTCAAGTTGGTAGAACCTAGAATTGGAGATTCTAGTCTTTAGAAATGGTTCAAGGAAATCATGGTTTGGGATAAAGTAAAAATATGGTAAAATTTCTAAAATTATCTAAAATCATATAGATGGGTTTGGTAAAATTAATTTTACAAATTGGATTTTGGGACGTGTACATTTTGGGCAGTGACCGAAATGTAAAGATTTAAAATTATGAAAAAAGTGTAATTTTCAAAAGAGAGTCAAAATCTTAGAATCTTTAGGGAGCTTTTTGGCAAATAAGTCTTTTCTTTTAATTGGCATGTGATTATAATGTTTTAATTAAAGTTTAAGAGGGAAGTTTTATTAAAAAAAGAGGTAGTTACTTAGTTAAGCCATTTTTGACGTAACTTTTCCATTTTTCATTTTCTCATCAGCCAATCATTCCCTCTTTTCTCTCAATTTCCATAATTCTTTTCATTCTTTTGCTCTTTTGATTTACAACTCCTTTCCAAAGATTCTTCTCAAAGATTTACAAGATTTCCTTAAAGCTTCATGAGTTGAAAACTTTCCAATTGGAAGAAAAGCAAGGATTGGAGGTAATTTTGTGCTACTCCTCTAATCAAGGTTCTTTAATGAAATTCCAAAGTATTTGACTCTTGATTTGTGTTTTTAATTGAGTTTTTAATGTTGATTTGGTAAAAATACCGAAATCTTGCTAAAAGAGGAATTAAAATGCGATTTTCGTTCTTGCTTTGTTTTGGTTCAGTTGTGGTGGTTTCTAATCATGTTTTGGAAGATTATTGATGTTGATAATGAGTTTTGATCATAATAATCCCGAAATCATTGAGATCTCTAATTGTTTAGGTTGTTAGTTTTGAGTTTTTGGCTTGGAAATGTAAAATCTGAGTTACTGGAGGTATAATGATGATATTAGGATGTTTTTGAATGTTTATATATGGTTAAATTATGATGGAAGTGTTTGTTTATGGCTGGGTTGAGTTTAGTGATCAATCGAATGTGATTTCGGTTGTTTCGGATGGGTATTTTTGTGCCTTTGTGCAGATCTGCGGGTTTTTAGTGTTTGCTGGTGGTTTTAATGCATTGAGATGCATTAATCCTCTGTTCTTGTGTGGTATAAACATGGGAGGATTCTTTGAAAACATTTGGCTAAGTTCCGAGGACTTCAGACGCTTGATTTTCACGTCGGTGATTGAGCTTTCGCAAGTCGATGAGTGGAAATGGGATTTCCAGCTTTGAAACATCTTAAAAGTGATATTGGGAACTTAGTGTGAGCTTGAAACGCTTTACTAAGTTCAGAAGTAAGTAACCTAATTTTCTTCGTCATATTGTGCTATTATAATGTTGAGTGGATCAATGATATGATATAAGCCAAGAGGGGGGTGAATTGGATTTTTTGAACTTTTGGTGGTGGAGTGGAAAATTTAAAATGATTGACAAGAGAATTTAGAGTGGTTCAAGTTCCAATCGAACTCTACATCCACTACCTTAGCTTCACTAAGGATTTTCCAACAATCCACTAATTGTTCTTCCCCTTTTCTAGGCTAAGGAGGTAACCGTTACAAAACTAGTCAAATTTTCTACCCAAAATTTGACCCAATCCTCACACAAGAATTACAAAGAAGTTGATGGCTAAACAAGTATCTCTCAATACAAAATGTAGCCCAAATACAAGCACTCAACCCAATTGAATAGATAAGAATGAAAATTACAACTTCACAATTGGGGTTTACTAGAAATAAGGGGAATTTGGCACAAATGCTTGGCTTTCATGTTTGGATGTTTCTTTTGAGATCAATAGTTGTTGTTGAAGCTTTTAGGGGTCTCTTTTATACCTTCTCATTGAATTCTAGTCGTTGGGGTTGTTGCATTCATTAATAGAGCCGTTGGGATGTTATCTTCCCTCCATAAATGCAGTCTGCAACCACCCGTTTCGAAACACTCGATCCTGTTTCAAAACAGACCAAAAAAGAAAGAGCTATTGGGGTGTATTAAATAGACCGTACCGAAACGGGAACGATCGTCTCGATACGCTAAGAGCCATTTCGAAACTCATTTCGAAACACTTAGCCACTGTTAAAGCCCGTATCGAAACGACTTGGAAGTGTTTCGATACGTCTTAACGACAAGTATAAAAACAGTTAAAAACTTCAACGATCATATTTTTAAAACAAAGTTTGAATGCTGTTTCGAAATGTTTAATGTCGTTTCGATACTACCGTATCAAAACGAGTCAAACCGTTCCGATGTTCTTCACCCGTTTCGAAACAAATGTTCACTTTTTCAAAAGTGTTCCGGAACGCCCAAAGGCCGTTCCGAAACGGTGACTCAAAAATCACTGTTTTGGCTTCAAAAATACTTAGAAAAGTTTTGACAACTTGAGTTTTTAACTTAACCATTTTCCTTTAAATATATAGAGAGGTTTGAGGACTTAAAAATTTGTTTTATCCTTTTCAAATTAGTCCTTAAATTCTTTAGTTATATCAAAATTAGTTTATCGATTTCACAATCTCCCCCCTTTTGATATAACAAAACTAAAGTTAGAATTTTTAGGAGTTTTGAAATCTTGAATACATTCTAACTCCCCCTCAATTTAAGATGGGTTTTAAAGTTTTGAAAATTTTTAAAATTCTTAAAATTCAACTTTTAAAAACTCAAAACCACTTCAAACAAATTTTGGCTCTTATATTTTCTCCCCCTTTTTGTTAGATCAAAAGAAGAATAAAGAAGGCTCAAAGAGAAGAAACAAGGTTAAAAGCAATAAGCAACATAATATAGATTCATATAATTCAAATCCAAACATAAAACTTAAACAATAAGGTTCAAAGCTCAATCCCAATCAAAGTAATCAAAGCATAGGTTCATAAATAAAATAGAGGTGCAAACTTAATCCTATTATGATAATCTAATATGTGATGCAATAAAAAGATCCTAAGCCTCGTCATTGTCACCATCAACATCGGAGGAGTCATCATCGTTCCTAGCTTGAGAGCGATGAAAGGTCATCCATTGACCATAAAAGGTAGAGAATGACAAGTCCATTGATTGATGTTGATTCTCAAGGGAAGTGAGACGATTCTCCACAGATTGCAAGTGATTATTAATAGTACCAAGACCCACCTCCATTGTGTTGAACCGCTCGGTGTGAAAAGCCATAAGATCTTCATTGTTGGGACCCGGAGCTTGAGGTTGTGGTTCAACTTGTGGTGGAGGAGCATGCCTATCAACTCGTTACCAATGGCCAAGATTGTTGTAATGGAATCCAGACTTGTGGAGAGAAGCTTCACCAATCTTTTGCTTACGGGGTTTTGGAGAGTCATAAATGCAATCAAAATTGAGCATCCCAAAGATATAGCTCAAAAAAGTCCAATAGGTGAAGGATTTGAGAGCATCAATTTCACGAAGCTTCACATTGTTGACCATCTCGGCGAACATAACCTTAACAAGATTTGGGCGTTCTCCACGGCGAAAACATTCAAGCAAAAAATAATCAACTTGACGAATGTGAGAGAATTTACCTCCGGAGGGGCGAATAAACCACGAGATCATCAAGTGGAGGAATCGATCATGAGCATCCAAGGAAAGCATGGAATTGATGTGAGAACCAAAATGAGTCTCATTCTCGATGCCTTCGTTCTTAAGGCCAAGAGTAGTCTCTAAAAAGGGTATGTCTATGACGAAACTCTTCTCCAAGAGAAATGACTCAATGCCAACAACTTCGGAGTGATCCTCATTAGCAATAAGCTGAGCATTCGAGTAGAAGATGAGAACCATGTGCTTGTAGACAATATCCGGTATGTTCAAGAGAGCCATGAAGTTCCATTCTCGTAGATGCTCTAGATAACGGAAGGCGAAACGCTCCGAATCAAGGAACGAAACATCAACCACACGTTCACAACGAACGACAATCTCCTTGACATAAGTGAAACATTCCCTCATCTCTGGAGTCCGAAGACTTTTGAGAAACAGCTGGGTGAGATTAGGACGGATACCAGCTTCACTTGATTGACCCGTCTTACGTTTCTTGTTAACGTTTTCCATTGAAAAAAATCCTAAAATCATAAAGCAAGCAATTTTGAAATTAAAGTGTATGCATGAATATCCTCAATTCAATCCAATAACAAATCCCATTTAGGTTTAAAAAGATTTTAGAAAAATATTTAAGAGAAAAACAACTTTTGAAAAACTGAAAAAATACGAGTGAAAAATAATATATTCGAACCAAAAATTTAAGTTTTTTGAAAATTTTTACAAGTTTTGAAAAACCCAAGAGGCAAAACATATAATCTATACAAAATTGAGATTTTCTAACCTAAAAATCGAATTAAATCAAAGGAAAAAGAAAAAGTATAAAATATACCTTAGATGGAGATTTTGGATGAATGAATGGAAAATCTTGCACAAAATTGATGAGGCTTGCTTAGACTTGTGTTTGTGTGGAAAAGCCCTCAAGATTTGATGAAAAACAATGAGGTTTAGAGGGTTTTTATAGGGAAAAATTGGTTTAGGGTTTTTATGGTTTTAAATTAAAGTGGATTTTTATCATTAAAAGCCCTCTTTAAAGCTGCCCGCATACCCGTTTATGAACATGCACGATCGTTCTGAAACGTGGGTATCGAAACGTTGACTGACGTTTCAAGTCCAACTGACCGTTTCGATACGGCTTTGACCGTATCGAATTCCACGTTGACCCGTATCGAAACTTGTTTTGATATACCCCATTGCAGTGGCAAAATCGTTTCAGAACCCTTGGAAGGCATTTCGAAACACCCTACTCACAGATTGATCTTTTAAGGCACCCGTATCGAAACAGTTGGACTTGTTTCGATAAACCTAGGCCTGGAAGTGCAGATGAGGCTCTAATTTTGCAGAAAAATGGATTTCATGAAGTCATATATGTATAAATGTCATGAATGAGCAGGAAATGCATGCATAAACAAAAACATACTCCCCCTAACTATTAGCATGGATGAAATAGGAGTAAAAATACATAAACATGGTATTTTCAAGAAATCAAGCAATTTAAGCACAAAAAGGGTCCTAAAAGGTCAAGAAAGACTAGTTATACCTAACTCTCTCCTAAAGGACAAAAAACGCTCTTTATCCAAAGGCTTTGTGTAACCCCCTTAGCCCGGCCTAGATGGTTGACCCGAACTACGAAGTTTACACGGGGAAAACCAAAGTCAACCCAAAAGTAAACCTTGATGAACGACCTTTTTTCTTTTTAATCTTATCTAGATGCACATTAACCCTAATTGAGCTCCCATAATACTTAATTGAAAAAGGCACAGCGATCGAATAACCAACAGGGACTCATTCGTACTTAATATAAGTTTAGGGACCAAAATGTAATTTTTGTAAATTAGAAGGTCTTTACTGGTTTTTATATTACCAATATGGAATTAGTCATATTACATGCTTCGCTGCCAAATTTCGTCTTAATTAGACATCCCAAACTCAAGCAATTGCAACATCAACATTTGGGACTAAAATGTAAAGCTTGCAAACTTCAGCACCATTCAAATCAGTGCCCAACGATCACCTGTTTCGGAATGTTCACCTACTGTATCGGAACGAGGACTGAAACGACGTTGACCGTTCCGAAACACGGGTTGGTTCCGAGACTGGTTCCGAAACGAGGCATTCCAGTAGCCAAACCGTTTCGAAACAGCCTCCAGCCGTTTAGAAACACGAAGGCCATTACAGGCCCCCATTTCGAAATGCCAGAGAGTGTTTCGATACGATTTGCCCAGAAACTGCAGATTTTGCTGGTTTTTCATACATAAACCCATTCAAACTCATCCTAATGACTTCCCAAACATACCAACAAGTCAACAAACATATAGGGTGCATGTTTAGAACTCCTAAACACATTCATAGCATCAAACATGGTGAACTCACATTTCTAGAGGCATGCTTCCTAGTCAAGCAACCCAATAGGCAATCCAAACCTCATTCAAGTATTAAAGGCCATTTACAATTCAAAACAACCAAGGCAATCATACCACAACCACAGGGAGTTCAATACATCTCCCAAAACAAAACCTAGGATTTCCCATTGCCAAATTATCAAAACTAAAAGTGTATGAAAACTTCACCATACGTGAGCTTAGTCTTTCTTGGATGAACTTAACTTCCTTGATGCCCAAAACACCTCAATTATCTACATTATTAGTAAAAGAGAGCATAAGCACAAATGCTTAATGAGGCATGCTCTAAATAAAACCAATACAACAAAGCATTTTTAGAAAACAGTTTCATCAAGCTTTTAATCACATGCTCCTCTCTTTTTCATGCTACCTTGCATACTTTACAAGCATCTCATGCTTCATTACATTCAATACATTATATTGGCTTTCAAGTGATAGTTCATAACCATTACAACACAAAACACAATCGGATACATGGATTACAAGCGTTGTCCCACACGCTTCATACACACTACCGGACTACACAAGGTTCACACTCAAGAGCAATCCCTCCATTGATGTGACACTCGTGGTGGAGTATAACGGTACAATCTCAACCCCTCAACACCACTCATCGTTAGTTGTATAATTCCACTAACGAGAGTAAGGGACACATAAACAAGATCCACACACAGAATTTCAACCACCATTGTGATCTTACCTCAATAGTTAGGGTACTTGGATGGAGTTTACGGTACAATCACAACCCTTCAACATCCAAGGCGACTTTACTTATGGTGCACCCAATCCTATAGCCGGCTAACTATATCCTATTCAAGTACTTAAAAACCATTTCATCACTTGCCAATATACATCAAATACCATCATCAATTCACTGTTTTAAGCATTAATCAAAGCCATTTAACATCATGCATCTCCATGCATTCTTACAAAATTAATAACATGTCAAACCAAAGATCTCTTACCTTGAGCATCCTTCAATACATGGCTTTCAAAACCAGCATTAACCATGCTAAAACATGCTTCCGAAACAATAAATAAACATGCAATTTATAACTAATGCATCAAACCACATCTAAGCACATCCAAGGGAGTTTTTCCGAAAACTTACTCTTGAGCTTAGCTAAGTTGTTTAGACTTAAACTAAGCTCCCAAAACCTCCAAGTAATCGTTTCAAAACTGGAAAACCATCTCCACTCACCAATTACGTTTCGCTTGCTTGCCAAAACGTCAATTAAGCTTCCAAATTAACTCCAAAGGTGTCCGAAGACGTCTCCCCAGTTTTAGACACATCAAAAAAAGAGGATTAATGCATCATCATGCATTGAAATCTTCATCCAACACACTATGACCCGCTGCTCTACCTAAAACCAACATTTCGGCTACCAAACACAACCGAAATCACCTCCAAACTCCTCCAAAACTTTACCCAGCCAAGATCGATCACTCCTAAACATTTCTAAGCATCAAACACCATCAAAAACAAACCTAAACTCGACCTTATACCTCCAGCTATAACAGAACACCAAGAACACCTCAAAAACCACCATTTTCTTGACCAAAAACTTAGGAAACACAACCTATTCGGGTATTGGATTGATAAAACCTCATTTCAGTAAAGAACTGAGTATTTAGAGGAGAAGAACCACCTCAAAACATAGCCCAATCAATCACAACGAAATTCTTCAAGATCTCTTCCAAAATCTTGAGTTTTAAGCCAAAATCATGTTTCTAACATTAAAACCATTTATAAAACTTAAATTAAGGATTGACTACTTGGGAATTTCAGTAAAGAACTGAGTATTTAGAGGAGAAGAACAATCTTACCTCTAAATGATGATTTCTCCTTGATTTGGGCCAAATTCCTTGAAAATTCAATGCGGAAATCAAAAGGATTTGATGCAAGATTGATTAGGAACCAATAGATGATAGAAATCTCATCAATTGAAGTGAAAATATATGTGAAAGTTGTTGGAGAAAAAGTGTTTGGATGATGGGATTTTGAGAGAAAAAGGAATGGGAGAAAATTAGAGAAAAGGTAGTTATGAAAATCAAAAGGTAGTTTTCCTTTTCTTTTATTTAATTAATACATTAATTAAATCACCCAAATTAAGGAAAAATCTGGAGAAAAACATTTTGGGTAATTAGCTCCTTAAAGATTTAAAGTTCCAATCCTTTACAAAACAGTCACTACTAAACTTTGCAAAAATTGCATTTTGGTCACTACACCGAAATGTAGTATTTCCAAACCTTATTTTGTAAAATTGATTTCACCACTCTCTTATATATATTAAATGAGGATTTTTAGATACTTTTCTATATTTTTAAAGCATCCCGAACTAGGCTTTCCCTAAAACCTCCTTTTATATTCGAACTGTTTCTCAGACCGGTCCGACCAAACCCTAAACTTCTAAGCCCAAAATTGGGGTGTTACAACTCTCCCCCTCTTAAGAAATTTCGTCCTCGAAATTTACCTGGAGGAAAAAGGTAAGGAAACTGCTTCTTCATGTCATCCTTTCTTTCCCACGTGGCTTCCTCAACACCACGATGCCTCCACAACACCTTAACCAATTCAATGGTCTTACCTCGAAGAACTTTACTGTCCGAATCCAGAATTTCAACCGGCTCTTCATCTTAGGTCAAATCTGGATTCAAGTCCACTTCCTCCACAAGCATAACATGCGAAGGATCCGATATATATCTCTGAAGCATAGAGACATGAAACACATCATCTATCTTTTCCAACTCTTGTGGTAACCTCAGCTTGTACGCAACAGGACCCACACATTCAATCACCTCGTATGGTCCAATATACCTAGGGCTCAACTTACCCTTCCGGCCAAACCTCATCACCTTCTTCTAAGACGAAACCTTCAAAAACACACGGTCAACCCCCGTAAACTCAATCTCCTTACGCTTCAAATCCGTGTAAGACTTCTGTCGATCAGAAGCTGCCTTCAACCGCTCACAAATGAGCTTCACCTTCTCGGTGGTTCCTTTCAACAAAGCCGGCATCGAGACCAACTTCTGACCTGTTTCATCCTAGCAAAGAGGAGTTATGCACTTCCTCCCATACAAGGCTTCATAAGGTGTCATTTGAATACTTGCCTGGTAGCTATTGGATAACACTTGAAACTCAATCACACAGCACCTCAACATATCCTCAAGCACTTGGATAACACGCTCAGACTGTCCATCCGACTGTGGATGATAAGAAGTGCTGAAATTCAACCGCGTACCCAAAGCTTGGTGCAAACACTCCTAAAAACGCGATGTAAACCTTGGATCTCTATCTGACACTATAGATTTTGGTACACCATTCAAACGCACAATTTCGGCAATGTACAACTCTGCAAGCTCGTCCAAGGTATACGTAGTGTGCACAGGTAAAAAATGCGCACACTTCGTAAGGCGATCCATAATCACCCACACCAAATTCTTCTACGATGGCGACAAAGGCAAACCAGACACAAAGTCCATGGTAATTCTTTCCCACTTACATTCAGGAATCCTCAACGGTTGCAACAACCCTGAAGGAAACTGATGTTCAGCTTTAACCCACTGACAAACCATACACTTACTCACACACTCTGCAACATCTTTCTTCAAACCCACCCAATAGTATTCATCCTTCAGATCACGATACATCTTTGTACTACCAGGGTGCAAAGCAAAAGGACTACTATGAGCTTCAGTCAGAATAGTTTGCCTCAACTCCGCATCATTCAGCACTACTATCCGACTTCCAAAATATAGAACTCCATCATCATTAAAACAGAAATCCGATGGTCTATCCTCAGCAATATCTTGTACATGTGGCACCAAAGAATCATCCAACAACTGCTTATCCTTTATCAACTAAACCAAAGATGGTTTCACTTGCAATTCAGCCACAAGACCCACCATCTTGCGAAATACTCAAGCTGGCAAACATAGCCCTTAACTCCACTGCCACCTTCCTACTCAAGGCATCCGCTACAACATTAGCTTTTCCCGGATGGTACTCGATCGTCAGATCATAATCTTTAAGCAACTCCACCCAACGTCGTTGCCTAAGATTCAATTCTTTCTGAGACATCAGATACTTCAAACTCTTGTGATCCGTGTGCACAATACACTTCTCACCAAACAGATAATGTCTCCAAATCTTCAAAGCAAACACCACCGCAGCTAACTCAATATCATGCGTAGGATAATTGCGCTCATGCACCTTCAACTGGCGCGATGCATAAGCCACCACCTTACCCTCCTGCATCAGCACACACCCCAACCCAACATAGGATGAGTCGCTATACACCACAAACTCTTTCCCTGATTCAGGTTGAACCAAGATAGGAGCTTGCGTCAAAGCTGCCTTAAGGTTCTCAAAAGCTTGTTGCCTTGCTTCTGTCCACTCATACTTGACATCTTTTTGCAACAACTTCGTCAATGGGGAAGCAATCTTCGACAATCCATCCACAAACCTCCGGTTATATCCTGCCAACCCAAGGAAACTACAAACTTCATGAACAGACTTAGGAGGCTTCCAATTAATCACCGCCTCAATCTTCTGAGGATCAACACGAATCCCCTCAGCAGAAACCACATGCCCAAGGAAAATGACTTCCTTAAGCCAGAATTCGCATTTGCTCAGCTTAGCATAAAGCTAATTTTCCAAAAGCGCCTGCAACACAATCCTCAAATGCCCCTCATGTTCCTCCTCAGTACGAGAATACACAAGGATATCATCAATGAACACTACAACAAACTTGTCCAAGTATTCATGGAACACTCTATTCATCATGTCCATAAAAGCTGCAGGAGCATTCGTCAAGCCAAACGGCATTACAAGGAACTCATAATGCCCATACCTCGTCCTAAAGGCTGTTTTTGGCACATCCACATCTTTCACCTTAAGCTGGTAGTAACCTGACCTTAAGTTAATCTTAGAAAACACAGCCGCTCCCCGAAATTGATCAAAAATATCATCAATCCTCGGCAAAGGATATCGATTCTTGATAGTCAACTTATTCAGATGACGATAATCAATGCACATTCTCATAGTGCCATCCTTCTTCTTCACGAACAAGACAGGTGCACCCCACGGTGACACACTAGGCCGAATGAAACCACGGTCAAGCAACTCTTGAAGCTGCGTCTTCAACTCCTTCAACTCCTTAGATGCCATGCAGTAAGGAGCAATGGACACTTGAGTTGTGTTTTCATACAGCTTAGTTCCAAACTCCACCTCTCGACTAGGCGGCAATCTAGGTAACTCCTCCGAAAACACTCCAGGAAACTCTCGCACAGTTCTGATATCTTGAACGCGCAACTCCTTAGAGCTAGGATTCATCACAAAGGCTAGGTAAACCTCACAACCTTGCCTCATCATTCGGCTTGCTTCCAACGTAGACACCACATTGGCAAGAAACTTCACATTCTCACAAACCACCACTACATCGTAATCATCCGCAAGTTTCAATGAAACTCGCTTATTCTCAAAATACACCACAGCTCGATGCTCAACAAGCCAATGCATACCAAGGATCACATCAAAGCCATAGAATGGCAATTCCATGAGATCAACAAGAAAAACATGGTTTTGCACTTTCAAGGGGAATCTTCTATACAACCTCCGTGTCATCACCGTCTCACCAAAAGAACTAGTCACACGCATACCAACATCCAAAGACTCAACATGTAAACCAAGCATTTTAGCATGTTCACGCAATATCTACGAGTGTGTAGATCCAGAATCAATCAAGGAAAGTAATGACAAGGATTGCAAAGTAAAGGTACCTGCGATTACATCCGTATCATTCTTTCCCTCACGCTGAGCATACACTCGAGCCTGGCCACCACCCTCAGGTTGAACAGCCACAACATGCGCCACATTCCTCCCACCATCATCTCTGTGCTTAAAGTTACCATGGCCGCGCCCACGATCTCTCTATGGTGAAACTACCCCAGGAGCATGTCCCTGACCACGATCGGCCAACAAAGAACACTCCCTCCTCACGTGGTCTGTCGAACCACAATTCCAACATGAGTTACCTGTCACCACAACTGGAGCGTGAACCTTCCTCGCTGCTCGAGGACAATCTCCCCTTAAATAGCCACGAGATCCACACGCCCAGCACGTGTTCTGATCAGCCCTCATCCTATCTCCCTGAACAGGTGCACCATGTCCTCCATTACCACGCCTAGCAGAAGACTGATACCTCTTATCTCGTCCTCTCTTGTTCCGTCCACCACCAGAACTATAATCAGCAGCTTTTTTTCCCGAGCTAGAACTAGCGCCTCTGGAAGTCAAACCCAAGTTCTGCTCGATGTCCTTTGCTCTACTCACAAGCACATCAAAATCTGTATACTCAGCCGCAAGCATAAAAGTCTTCACGTCCGTTACCAATCCATAACGGAAACATTCACACCTCTCCCGCTCATCAGGGATTAGCTCAGGTGCATACTGACTAAGGCGGAAAAACTGGATCTCATACTCAGCTACCGTCATGCTTCCTTGCACAAGAGACATAAATTCTCTTTTCTTCTCATCCAGGTATTGCACACCCATATACTTCTGCTTGAACGCATTCAAGAAGAACGTCCAAGTGACATCATTGTCCTCCATTCCAGAGACAGTGGTCATCCACCATGTATAAGCATCATCATGCAGCAGTGACACCACACAACCCAACTTCTGCACATTGTTGCAGTTCATTTGCCCCAAAATCCTCTTGGTGCTTTCCAACCAAGACTCAGATCCTTCCGGAGATAAACCTCTGAACTCAGTCCCTCCCAGACTGCAAAGACGTTCCAAAGGCAATCTCACTTTAGCATAATTCATATGCACAACTCCATGAGCTCCAGCTACTGCTGCCTGAAAGGCTCCAGCAATAGCCTGAATCAACACAGTCATGTCAGGAGCAGCTTGCCCCTGCACACCTTCAGGTCCAGCAACCCCAGCACCAGCACCAACACCAGCATTACCAGCTCCAGCACCCTCACCACCGGGTGGTCCACCACCAGGAGGAGGAGGTAAATCCACAACATTCTCAGCATACTCCTTATTCTCATTCTGAGCCATAGCTCATGTATTCATTCTCATCTCTCTACGTGGCCCCATTTACAAGAAAACAATGCACTGACACAAATGCAATAAACATAATTAGGCTCAACAAGGTAAGTAATCGAAGTACTCAAGCTCTTTTTCGAAAACAATTCCTTTCATTAGTTTTGATATGGCAATGGGATCCCCTAACACATTCCAACATAGCATAACATCACAATTGAAACCATGCACCACGACTCACACAACATTCTTTCACCCAAAAGGCTCATCACCCAAATACACATACATCATCCACATACAAATCCCAAAGATACGAGAACTAGGCTCTGATACCACCAAATGTAACCCCCTTAGCCCGGCCTAGACGGTTGACCCGAACTACGAAGATTACACGGGGAAAACCAAAGTCAACCCGAAAGTCAACCATGATGAACGACCCTTTTTTCTTTTTAATCTTATCTAGATGCACATTAACCCTAATTGAGCTCCCATAATACTTAATTTAAAAAGGCACAACGATCGAATAACCAACAGTGACTCATTCGTTCTTAATATAAGTTTAGGGACCAAAATGTAATTTTTGTAAATTAGATTGTCTTTACTGGTTTTTATATTACCAATATGGAATTAGCCATATTAAATGCTTCGCTGCCAAATTTCGTCTTAATTGGACATCCCAAACTCAAGCAATTGCAACATCAACATTTGGGACTAAAATGTAAAGCTTGCAAACTTCAGCACCATTCAAATCAGTGCCCAACGGTCACTTGTTTCGAAACGTTCACCTGCTGTATCGGAACGAGGACAACGCCGTTCCGAAACGAGGCATTCCAGTAGCCAAATCGTTTCGAAACAGCCTCCAGCCGTTTCGAAACACGAAGGCCATTACAGGCCCCCGTTTCGAAACGCCAGAGAGTGTTTTGATACGGTTTGCCCAGAAACTGCAGATTTTGCTGGTTTTTCATACATAAACCCATTCAAACTCATCCTAATGACTTCCCAAACATACCAACAAGTCAACAAATGTTGAGTGTGTAAAAGTCCTATTATTTACCCCCTATTTAACCTATATTTCTGCTGCATTCAAGCATAATTCATTGCATTTAGGTTAGATTACAGTTACACATCACAAATATATTAAATGACACAATTTCTACTGAAATTAGTTGCTTTTGCAGGTTGCTTCTGTAGCAGATGGAGAAGCAGACGCTGGGCAGTGACGCAGAAAAGCTAGAACTGGATGAGCAGTCGAGGAGGACGATGTTGCCATGGTCGCCGTCGTGGCAGCCAAGGACGACAGCAGTTTTGAGGAGAAGAAGCAAAGTGGGCCTCGACAAAAAGAGAAAATTAAGCCCGTCTGTCGTGGAATACCCATATATTTTTCCAAGCTTTAGATCAGAATGAAGGCCAAGCCCAAAGTTCAAGGAAGAAAATTCCAAGCAAGAAAGAAGGACAAATTAAAGATATATTCTCTGAAGATTTAGTCTTTAATATAGTTGTACTTTAATTTAAACTTGTATTCTTGCCATATTAGAAAACTTGAACCCAAGGCTTATATAAAGGCATGTAATTCGACCTAGGGGAGAACATCACCTATCTCTAGCCTTCTTCCCAAAACCCTAGCCGTTTTCCCCTTCTCAACATGTTCTAAATTCCCCTTAGGGCCACATGTTGATTTGTAAAGTAGTTGCAAGGATTGCTTATGTTTTAGGAATTTTCTGTTCTATAAAATAAACTTCAAGTTCTCTTATTCTGGTTATTAACATCGTGCAAGAGTATCGGGAGAGCATTGTGAGATCATCTATTTACTTAATATCGGGAGAGTTAAGTATACGAAAAGAATAAGTGCGGGTTCTCTAGTTTATAGTTGAACTATCTCGGACCTAGGGATATGACAAGGTTAAGTGGCTAAAGAAGAATTCAACAACATTGGTGTTCATCCTTCGATTCACGCCGGGAGGTATTATCAAAGACGTGTTCATCGACAGACTTGGACCTAGGGATAGGCCAAGGAACAACATGGATTCTTGCCAAGCTTGAAGTACAGAGTTGTGTGATCGTTGCCGCGACTAACAACAGACCACTGCCGCAACGGGGACGACGATAGAGCAGATATTCTTAGACTATGCAACACCTGCACTACTGAGCAATTCAATACCAGCCCATTCTCTCTATCTTGATTCTTTAAATCTTATTTTCCAGTACTCTTTACTATTTTCGTGACAACATATTAAACTATTCTTTTTACCTTCGTGCAGTAATTCAAGGTGAAGCTATTAGCCTAGTCACTGTGGAGACGATATCCGATACTTCCGTATCACTTTACTACTTGCGTCGTGTACACTTGCACTACATTGCGATAGACACTTTTACACGCAACAAGTTTTTGGCGCCGTTGCCGGGGACTGGCTACATAACTTCACCCTACCTTTTACTGCATTCGTTTTATTTTTCTGTTTTACTTGGATTGTTCAACCTATACCTTTCACAAGGTCTTTTGTTTGCGTATGCGCAAATCTCAACGGGGGAAGGAACCTGAGTACCAGTTAGATTCTGAACCCGAACGAACGTTCAATCTCAAGAAAAGAGTCTGTTACCTCGTTGAAAGGAACGAATACCTAGAGGAACAACTCGAAGCAATGGTGAACGAAAGATGTGAAGAAAGAAGGAACAACCAAGGGAATCTCCAGGATAATAACAATCCTGTTGGAGATGGAGGGATCGATCCACCTGTCGTCGACCCTCCTGTCGCTGCCGCACGCCGGTCATGCCGAGACTACATGCTCAATGATCATGTAGAACTAGAAACCACCATGCCAGATGTAGATGTCGACAACTTTGAGCTGAAACCTGTTATGTTCAGCATGATCAACAACGCAGGCCAATTTAGTGGTGCTGCTACAGAGGATTCCAAGGAGCATCTGAAAACGTTCCAGGAAATCTGTGGTTCGTTTAGACTACCAAGAGTTAATCCGGAGATACTGAGGCTTCGATTATTTCCTCTTTCATTGAGGGACGGGGCAAGGACTTGGTGGAATAAACTTACGCCGGGTTCAATTAGAACTTGGGCAGATTTAACTCGTGAATTCTTATCTCGTTTTAATCCTTCACACTTATCTGAGCAATTACATAATGAAATTGCTACTTTTCAACAGGAAGATGACGAGCCAATGCACGAGGCCTGGGACAGATTTACCACTCTTCTAAGGAACTGCCCAATGCATGGATTCCCCGTTTGGAACCAGGTAACAAAATTTTATAATGCTGCCAATTTACAAACTCGTATTAGAATTGATTCAGCAGCAAATGGATTACTGCTGGACAAAGACCCAGATGAGGCAATGGCAGTATTGAAAAATCTGGCAAAGAATGAGGAACAGTTTCCGACAGCAAGAAGAGGGGGTAAACAGGTTCTAGATGTAAAAGATTATGAGGCCGACAGCTCATTGAAATCACAGGTGGCATATCTCACTAAGGCAATGAAAAAGTTCTTGAACGAAGATTCACAGCTTGTATACGCTGCTGAAGAGGTATGCGAAATTGGTAAAGGAAATCATAGTTTGGAGGAATGTCCAATACAATTAGAAGAGGGATAGTATGTTGGGAACTACAATAAGCAGAATTATAACTCCAACAACTACAATCCCAACTGGGGAAAGGATCCGAAGTTCTCTTGGAGCAATCCTAATAATGCTCTGAATTCTCAAGCACAGAATAATCAGAACCAGAAAGGACCTAGGCTGCTGACTCGACATCAACCGCAGCAGCAGTACCAACATCAACAACCACCAGCTACCACAAATAGTATATTGGAACAGACTCTGGCTACCTTTATGTCTCAAACAAGAACATATATAGAGAACATTAATCACTTTGTCAAGAAGATGGAAACATTCATGGATAAAACAGAGATGCGGATGACCAATCATGAAGCTACTCTGAAATCATTAGAGACGCAGATGGGTCAGGTTTCTCAGCATATTAAACCAAGGCAGAATGGAGGATTTCCTAGCAATACTGAAAATGCTAGACAGCCTACACATGAGCAGTGTAAAGCTATCACAACTATGAGTGGGAAGAAACTACCAGGGCTAGAGAAGGAAGCTGAATCAGTTAAGAAACCAGCCTTGGAGTCGACTGTCGAGGAAGCTGCCCCGAAAGGTAACAGACAGCCTGTTGCCGATGAGCCTGTCACGACAGCAGAAGGGACAGAGGAGAAAGATGATGAACCTAAACCTCCTCAGATCCGTATGTAGTGGGAAGGACGCATTGCTGATTATCGTCCCCCACCTCCTTTACCTCAACGGTTACAGAAATTGAAACAAGAATCACAGCTTAAGAAGATTTATGATATTTTTAAGCAGGTTCATATCAACATTCCGCTGTTAGATGCCGTTAGGGAGATGCCCGGTTATGCCAAATTTCTCAAAGATGCCATGTCGAAGAAACCCAGACTTGGGGAATTTGAAACGGTTAAGATGATAGAAGGATGCATGAGTATTCTGCATAAGCATCCACCCCAGAAGAAGAAGGATCCTGGGAGCTTCATCATACCATGCGTAATCAGAGACAAATTTGTGGGTAAGGCACTTTGTGATCTTGGTGCTAGTATAAATTTAATGCCCAAATATGTTTTTCAGAAATTAGGTATTGGAAAAGCTCGACCCACGACAATAATTCTGCAGCTGGCAGACCGCTCTTACGTTCATCCGGAAGGAAAAATTGAAGATATTCTGGTAAGGGTGGATAAGTTTATTTTCATGCTGACTTTCTTGTCTTAGATTGTGAAGCAGATGAAAACGCACCAATCATCCTGGGGTGACCCTTCTTAGCCACGGGAAGATCACTTATTGATGTGGAAAAAGGAGAACTCACCATGAGAGTAAACGATCAAGAAATAAAGTTGAATGTTCTCCAAGCAATGAAGCATGCTGATGCAGAAGAAGAATGCAAGGTTATCACTGAAGCTACCCTTGACCAACCCTGCATCAGGTCGGGCTGCCACGACATCAAAATTGGTCACTGCCTCGGCAGCCACTTAGAAGACTGTCATGACAGCACCGACGACAACAACTCCTCAGAATCTGATACATCTGATACTAAAGATCAAGAGGAGGTAAATTGGACAGGCAATCGTCCATGTAAGTTATTCGAGCCTTTAAACTATACCTCGGATAACCATGTAATTCAAAAGCCATCAACTGTTGAGCCCCCTGTTATAGATCTTAAGCCCCTGCCAGGGAAGCTAAAATATGTTTTCCTTGGTTTAAATGATATGTTGCCCGTAATCATCTCTTCCAAGTTGATGCAAGAACAGGAACAACAGTTAATAGGGATGCTGCAGCAGCACAAGAAGGTTATTGGATGGACGATAGCTGATATCCAAGGCATTAGTCCGACATTATGTATGCATAAAATTCTTCTAGAGGATGATCATAAGCTGACTCTTGATGCACAAAGGCATCTAAACAATACTATGCAAGAAGTGGTGCGTAAAGAGATAATCAAATGGCTAGATGCTGGAATAATCTACGCCATCTCGGATAGCAAATGGGTGAGCCCGATGCAATGCGTTCCAAAGAAAGGAGGAATGACTGTGGTAACCAATGAAGATAACAAGCTAATGCCAACCAGGACTGTGACCGGTTGGAGGGTTTGTATGAACTACCGGAAGCTTAACAAAGCTACCCGGAAGGACCACTTTCCTTTACCCTTTATTGATTAAATGCTTGATAGATTAGCGAGTAAAGCTTACTATTGTTTTCTTGATGGTTACTCACGTTACAATCAAATAGCAATCGCACCGGAAGATCAAGAAAAGACGACGTTCACATGCCCTTACGAAACATATACTTTTAGAAGAATGCCTTTTGGACTCTGTAATGCACCAACCACCTTCCAAAGGTGCATGATGGCAATATTCTCCGATATGGTGGAGGATTTCCTAGAAATATTCATGGATGAATTTTTAGTCTTTGGAGACGACTTTGAAAGCTGCCTAGGCAACCTACAGAAAGTGCTCGAGAGATGTGAAAAAGCAAACTTGGTATTAAACTAGGAAAAGTGTCACTTCATGGTGGATGAAGGGATAGTCCTTGGCCATAAAATTAGTTGTCGTGGCATAGAAGTCGATAGAGCTAAAATAGAAGTAATTGAAAAGCTGCCGCCACCCACTACGGTGAAGGGAATCAGAAGTTTCTTAGGACATGCTGGTTTTTACCGAAGGTTCATCGCAAACTTTGTAAAGATCACCAAGCCCCTATGCCATCTTCTGGAGCAGAACCGACCCTTCGACTTTAACGCTGAATGTACTGAGGCATTCAAGGTTCTGAAAGAAAAGCTGGTAACAGCCCTAATAGTACAGCCACCAGATTGGACACTACCGTTTGAGATCATGTGTGATGCTAGTGACTATGCTGTCGGGGCAGCACTTGGGCAGCAGAGAGACAAACTTTTTCATGTCATATACTATGCCAGCAAAACACTGAATGACGCCCAAGTGAACTACACCACCACAGAGAAGGAATTATTATTTGTGGTATTCTCCATCGACAAGTTTCGTTCTTATATACTTGGAACGAAGATAATAGTCCACACAGACCACTCTGCATTGAAGTATCTGTTCACGAAAAAGGATGCAAAACCTCGACTGATACATTGGATTCTTCTACTGCAAGAGTTCGACCTTGAAATCAAGGACAAAAAGGGGACAGAGAATCAAGTGGCAGATCACTTGTCAAGGTTGGAGAAGGGTAAGAGTCTACCGACAGATGAGAGAAACATACTAGAGACCTTCCCTGATGAGCAGCTGTTTGCTGCCACAATCACTGCCGCGACAGCCATGGCGGCAGGTAAGTCTTCTGAACTCCCCTGGTACGCTGATTTCGTTAATTTTTAGTTAGCGGAATAATTCCTCCTGACCTTAATTATCAATCTAGGAAGAGGTTCCAAAATGATGTTAGGCATTATTATTGGGACGAACCTCTTCTTTTCAAAATTTGTGCAGATCAGGTTATAAGGAGATGTGTACCACATGATGAACAAGAAGATATACTTCATCACTATCATGCTTCACAGTATGGAGGACACTTGGGAGGCAACAAAACTGCTGCCAAGGTTTTGCAGTCAGGATTCTATTGGCCGTCACTATATAAAGATGCTCAAATCTTCTACAAGATCTGTGACAAGTGTCAATGGACGAGAAATATCTCAAGGAGACACGAGATGCCCCTGCAAAACATTCTTGAAGTCGAGATCTTCGACGTTCGGGGGATAGATTTTATGGGACCATTCCCATCTTCATGTGGGAACTTATACATCCTCCTGGCAGTAGATTATGTGTCCAAGTGGGTTGAAGCAATCGCCACTCAGAAGAATGACACCAAGACGGTCCAAAGGTTTTTACATAAAAACATTTTTTCCAGATTCGGCATCCTTAAGGCGATCATCAGTGATGAAGGGAGGCATTTTGACAACAGGGTTATAGTTGCTACCTTGAAAAAGTATGGTGTCAAACATTCCATTGCAACAGGATATCACCCTCAGACCAATGGACAGACGGAAATATCCAACAGAGAGGTTAAGAACATTCTCGAAAAGATGGTTAAGCCAACTTGGAAAGACTGGTCTCTACACCTCAATGATGCATTATGGGCCTACAGGACAACGTTCAAAACTCCATTGGGAATGTCTCCTTATTGGCTGATTTACGGGAAAACGTGCCATTTACCTGTCGATATTGAGCACAAAGCATACTAGGCCATCAAAGCAGTTAATATGGACTTGGAAAAAGCATGGCAGAAAAGGCTACTTGATCTGAACGAAATTGAAGAAATTTGAACAATGGCCTATGACAACGTAAGAATCTACAAGGATAAAACCAAGAAGTGGCATGACAAGAAGTTGCTGCCACGACAGTTCTGCCCAGGGCAGCTTGTGTTGCTTTTTAACTCTAGGTTCAAAACTCTTCCCAGGGAAGCTGAAATCTAGATGGCCTGGCTCATTCCAAGTGGTTCAGGTTTTTCCCCATGGTGCCATCACGATCAGATATTTAAAAGACGGGCACCAATTCAAATTCAACGGACAGTGATTGAAGCCTTATCAGGGGACTGAAGCCCCAAGAATGCAGGAAGTGGTTACCTTAGGAGATGCCCCACCTGGCATCCCTAATTTAACCTAAAATTTATTTTTAATTATTTTTATTATTTATTATTTATATATTAAGAAATTAGATTTATTTTACTTTTAAGAAATAATGTTTTTATTTTTATTGTTTTTAGGAAATAAAAGGAGAAAAGAAGAAAAGGAGAAGTGAATTCAGCCCAACATCCTTCAATCAGCCCAAAAAGCCCAATTTTGGAGCCTGTCGTTACAGTTGCCGCGACAGACGAGGAAAATACAGGCTGTCGACACGCTGTCGTGACAGACACGCAAACGCGTAACAAACGCACAGCAGACACAGAAATGCGTGACAGACGCGTCAGAAACTGCGTAACAGCTGGCCCTGTTATTCGCGCCTGCCGTTACAGCTCTAACGGGCAGCAAACTCTTCTCTATATAAACCCCGTTTTACTATTCATTTTTCACTCACTTCTATTCTTCTTACTTGCTTTCTCTAGAAATTTTTACTTGCTTTCATTTTTCTTTTTTACACAATCCTTGCAAACACGTCTTCTAGAAACACCCGCATGAGTGCTGCTTCAGGCTCCACCCCGACAACATCAACCCCACAATCCTTCCAGATACGTGACATGTGGGAGGAGAATGGCTTTATCTACACTTCCAAGGAAGGGAATTTGGGACTGCAGTCGTTCATCGCCAGAAAAATCAAGGCCCTACAGTGGCAGTTTTTTTGCAGAACAACCAAAAGAGATGAATGTGTCTCTGGTCCGAGATTTCTATGCTGCCATCAGCAGCAGAACCGCGACAGCAGTCACTGTGAGAGGGAGAGAGGTGCCCTTCGAGCCAGAATACATCAACACCCTATACGTATTTTATATGGGCAGCAACGAGGATGGTCACCAGCAATTTCTAGACAGTTTGGACCCTGCCGCCTACGATGTTGTCATGGCAGAGCTCACGGATGAAGGTAATCAGTGGAACACAAATCCTAAGAACCCGAGGACGGTGAAGAGAACTCAACTTCTCTCGGAGGCTAAGCTATGGAACGCTTTCATCAAAAAGTGAATCATGCCATCCTCGCAGAATACCACTGTCGACCAACCCAGGTTAGCCCTCATTCATTCTATTTTGCATGAGAGGCATATTAATGTGGGCAACTACATCCGTGAGATTATTTTGGAGTGTGCACATCGGCCGAGAGGACCACTCTACCTCCTCTATCTCATCACAGCCCTCTACCGTGGCCATTATGTACCTGAAGATGCCACTGATCTAAGAGTACAAGGGAAGGGATGGACTGACAAAAATATACTCAGCCTAATGGAACTTACTGCTGCCACCCCGCTGTCATCTTTCGGCCCCACTGCCACGGCAGCAGAGACGACATAACCGACAGATACTAAACCTGCTGCCACGGAAGCCAGGGAGCCCACAGCAGCAGCAGCTCCGACCGACTCCTCCTCCCAGATCCTTGCTGCCATACAGAAGATGGAGGAACGACAGCTCGGTCTCATGAGCTTTATCAGGGATTTCACTACAGCTACGGTACAATTCATTCAAACTTCTCTTAATTTCCCTGATGCTGTCTTTTCTACCTTTCCATCCTAATATTTTGCTTCTACCACCCCTGCCCATACCCCTACACCTGCTGCCACACCCAAGACACCGTCTGCAGCATCCACACCGACCCCTGCCACAACAGCTGTAGGCAGCAACAATGCAGCTGATACCTCTGCCCGTGAAACCAAGAGAAGAATGCCCCCGGAAGAACTCGATGCATTCATCGCTGGTTTCTCCTCCTCCTCAATTTGGGAGGAAAGCGACAATGAACCCTTTGTTAAGAGGAATATATATAAAGAATTCACACCGGTCAAGCGGCAGAAGACAATGGCAGATAAGAACAAGAAGGATAGCGGCCGTATCAGCGGCAGCAGCAGTGACAACAGCAGCAGCTCCGAGGTGCAGGTAGTGGAGAAACCCCCTCACATCTCCCCTACCCGTATTCAGCCTCCAAGGGAGGCCAAAACGAGGAATACATCTGCCTCCCCCATCCGCCAGCCAGTAAAAAAGGCCCCTGCCCGCCGACAGATCCGTTTGAGCAGCAGCGACGACAACGCATAAAATTTGAGTTTCTTGCCTTATTTTGCTGTCTGCCTTTATATATTTTGTGATGTACTGCTTATTTTCTTTTTTCTTGTCATTTGCATTGAGGGCAATGCAACCCTTGAGTTTGGGGGTGGCATCCCTCCATTAATGGGAGTCTAATTTAGTTTAAAAATTGTGTCTTTACTTAGTTTATTTTTGCTATAAAAAATGATGAAAATTTTGGCTTAAGTCTTTGAACTGAACTTACCTGCCGTGACAACTCTGTCGTGGCAGTACCTTTAGGATAGTTTTAGGAGCAGTTTAGAGCCTTTCTATAGTTCTGAAACTTTAACACCATTTGTGACTGTTATACTGCCTAGAACTCTACTAGTTAACTAGAATAGGAAACTTAGCATTTGAATAGCCCCTAGAGGTGCCTAACACTGGCTCTAGGAAAAGAAGTTTAGCAAATAGACTCAGTACCTAGAGGTGCCCGAAACTGGCTCTAGTCAAACTTAAGCTTGAAAAAAAATCGAGTCTAAGCAAAAAGGAGCATACGAAGTGCCTTCAAAAAGATAAACTTTGGCATAAAAATTCAAGTTAGAGGTTGTAATATTCTAGTGAAACTAAGGGAGTCTTGGCATATAATTGTTCACAAGCATGACACACTGCACGAGGACTATAGCAAGATTCCGGACGAATCCTAAATTATACGACAAGGTGCTGCTGTCAATAGAGAATGAATGGAGGGTAAGGGAAAGTTCACTATTTTAAGCCAAAACAAAAATATTTATTTTTCTTTTAGGTCTGAATTGCTTGAGGGCAAGCAAAAACTTGATTTTGGGGGTGTGTTGAGTGTGTAAAAGTCCTATTATTTACCCCCTATTTAACCCATATTTCTGCTGCATTCAAGCATAATTCATTGCATTTAGGTTAGATTACAGTTACACATCACAAATATATTAAATGACACAGTTTCTACTGAAATTGGTTGCTTTTGCAGGTTGCTGTTGTAGCAGATGGAGAAGCAGACGCTGGGCAGTGATGCAGAAAAGCTGGAACTGGATGAGCAGTCGAGGAGGACGATGCTGCCATGGTCGCCGCCGTGGTAGCCAAGGACGACAACAGTTTTGAGGAGAAGAAGCAAAGTGGGCCTCGACAGAAAGAGAAAATTAAGCCCGTCTGTCGTGGAATACCCATATATTTTTCCAAGCTTTAGATCAGAATGAAGGCCAAGCCCAAAGTTCAAGGAAGAAAATTCCAAGCAAGAAGGAAGGACGAATTAAAGATATATTCTCTGAAGATTTAGTCTTTGATAGAGTTGTACTTTAATTTAAACTTGTATTCTTGCCATATTAGAAAACTTGAACCCAAGGCCTATATAAAGGCATGTAATTCGACCTAGGGGAGGACATCACCTATCTCTAGCCTTCTTCCCAAAACCCTAGCTATTTTCCCCTTCTCAACATGTTCTAAATTCCCCTTAGGGTCACGGGTTGATTTGTAAAGTAGTTGCAAGGATTGTTTATGTTTTAGGAATTTTCCGTTCAATAAAATAAACTTCAAGTTCTCTTATTCTGGTTATTAACATCTTGCAAGAGTATTGGGAGAGCATTGTGAGATCATCTATTTACTTACAATCGGGAGAGTTAAGTATACGAAAGGAATAAGTGCGGCTTCTCTAGTTTATAGTTGAACTATCTCGGACCTAGGGATAGGATGAGGTTAAGTGGCTAAAGAAGAATTTAACAACATCAGTGTTCATCCTTCGATTCACGCCGGGTGGTATTATCAAAGACGTGTTCATCGACAGACTTGGACCTAGGGATAGGCCAAGGCACAATAGGGATTCTTGCCAAGCTTGAAGTACATAGTTGTGTGATCGATGCCGCGACTAACAACAGACCGTTGCCGCAACGGGGACGACGACATAGCAGATATTCCTAGACTTTGCAACACATGCACTACTGAGCAATTCAATACCAGCCCATTCTCTCTATCTTGATTCTTTTAATCTTATTTTCCCGTACTCTTTACTATTTTCGTGACAACATATTAAACTATTCTTTTTACCTTCGTGTAGTAATTCAAGGTGAAGCTATTAGCCCAGTCCCTGTGGAGACGATATCCGATACTTCCGTATCACTTTACTACTTGCGTCGTGTACACTTGCACTATATTGCGATAGACACTTTCACACAGAACAACAAACATATAGGGTGCTTGTTTAGAACTCCTAAACACATTCATAGCATCAAACATGGTGAACTCACATTTCTAGAGGCATGCTTCCTAGTCAAGCAACCCAATAGGCAATCCAAACCTCAATCAAGTATTAAAGGCCATTTACAATTCAAAACAACCAAGGCAATCATGCCACAACCACAGGGAGTTCAATACATCTCCCAAAACAAAACCTAGGATTTCCCATTGCCAAATTATCAAAACTAAAAGTGTACGAAAACTTCACCATACGTGAGCTTGGTCTTTCTTGGATGAACTTAACTTCCTTGATGCCCAAAACACCTCAATTATCTACATTATTGGTAAAAGAGAGCGTAAGCACAAATGCTTAGTGAGGCATGCTCTAAATAAAACCAATACAACGATGCATTTTTAGAAAACACTTTCATCAAGCTTTTAAATCGCATGCTCATCTCTTTTTCATGCTACCTTGCATACTTTACAAGCATCTCATGCTTCATTACATTCAATACATTATATTGGCTTTCAAGTGATAGTTCATAACCATTACAACACAAAACACAATCGGATACGCGGATTACAAGCATTGTCCCATACGCTTCATACACACTACTGGACTACACAAGGTTCACACTCAAGAGCAATCCCTCTATTGATGTGACACCCGTGGTGGAGTATAACGGTACAATCTCAACCCCTCAACACCACTCATCGGTAGTTGTATAATTCCACTAACGAGAGTAAGGGACACATAACACAAGATCCACACACGAAATTTCAACCACCGTTGTGATCTTACCTCAATCGTTAGGGTACTTGGATGGAGTTTACGGTACAATCACAACCCTCAACATCCAAGGCGACTTTACTTATGGTGCACCCAATCCTATAGTCAGCTAACTATATCCGATTCAAGTACTTAAAAACCATTTCATCACTTGCCAATATACATCAAATACCATAATCAATTCATTGTTTTAAGCATTAATCAAAGCCATTTAACATCATGCATCTCCATGCATTATTACCAAATTAATAACATGTCAAACCAAGGATCTCTTACCTTGAGCATCCTTCAATACATGGCTTTCAAAACCAGCATTAACCATGCTAAAACATGCTTCCAAAACATTAAATAAACATGCAATTTATAACTAATGCATCAAACAACATCTTAGCACATCCGAGGGAGTTTTTCTGAAAACTTACTCTTGAGCTTAGCTAAGTTTTTTAGACTTAAACTAAGCTCCCAAAACCTCCAAGTAATCGTTTCAAAACTGGAAAACCATCTCCACTCACCAATTATGTTTCACTTGCTTGCTGAAACGTCAATTAAGCTTCCAAATCAACTCCAAAGGTGTCCGAAGATGTCTCCCCTGTTTTAGACACATCAAAGCAGAGGATTAATGCATCATCATGTGTTGAAATCTTCAGCCAACACACTATGACCTGCTGCTCTACCTAAAACCAACATTTCGGCTACCAAACACAACCGAAATCACCTCCAAACTCCTCCAAAACTTTACCCAAGGAAGATCCATCACTCCTAAACATTTCTAAGCATCAAACACCATCAAAACAAACCTAAACTCGACCTTATACCTCCAACTATAACAGAACACCAAGAACACCTCAAAAACCACCATTTTCTTGACCAAAAACTTAGGAAACACAACCTATTAGATATTGGATTGGTAAAACTTCATTTCTAACATCATTTAACATCCAAAATACATTAAAGAACCACCTCAAAACAGAGCCCAATCAATCACAACGAAATTCTTCAAGATCTCTTCCAAAATCTTGAGTTTTAAGCCAAAATCATGTTTCTAACATTAAAACCATTTATAAAACTTAAATTAAGGATTGGCAACTTGAGAATTTCAGTAAAGAGCTGAGTATTTACTGGAGAAGAACAATCTTACCTCTAAATGATGATTTCTCCTTGATTTGGGCCAAATTCCTTGAAAATTCAATGTGGAAATCAAAAGGATTTGATGCAAGATTGATTAGGAACCAATAGATGATAGAAATCTCATCAATTGAAGTGAAAATATATGTGAAAGTTGCTGGAGAAAAACTATTTGGATGATGGGATTTTGGGAGAAAAAGGAATGAGAGAAAATTAGAGAAAAAGGTAGTTATGAAAATCAAAAAGTAGTTTTCCTTTTCTTTTATTTAATTAATACATTAATTAAATCACCCAAATTAAGGAAAAATCTGGAGAAAAATATTTTGGGTAATTAGCTCCTTAAAGATTCAAAGTTCCAATCCTTTACAAAACAATCACTACTAAACTTTGCAAAAATTGCATTTTGGTCACTACACCGAAATGTAGTATTTCCAAACCTTATTTTGTAAAATTGATTTCACCACTCTCTTATATATATTAAATGAGGATTTTTAGATATTTTTCTATATTTTTAAAGCATCCCGAACTAGGCTTTCCCTAAAACCTCATTTTATATTCGAACCGTTTCTCAGACCGGTCCGACCAAACCCTAAACTTCTAATCCCAAAATTGGGGTGTTACACTTTGTAAAGATGTCCACTAGTTTGTTTAAGGTGTCAATGTACTCTATAACAACATCTTCCTTAAGGACATGATCTCTAATGAAATCATGCCTTATTTCTATATGTTTGGTTCTAGAGTGTTGGATGGAATTTTTAGTTAAGCATATGGCACTAGTATCTTCACACTTTAGGGGCGTGATTTCAACTTTAATACCATAATCTAAGAGTTGTTGCTTCATCCAAAGGACTTGAGCACAACAACTCTCTAAGGATATGTACTAGGGTTCAGTGGTAGAAAGAGTTATACTATTTTGTTTCTTAGAGAACCAAGATATGAGCATACTACCTAAGAATTCACATGTTCTCGAAGTAATCCTCCTATCAATTTTACACCCCCCATAATCCGCATCCGAATAAGCATGAAGGTTGAAGGTTGAGTCTCAAGGGTACCGAAGACCTAAACAAGGGGTATCTCTAAGGTGCCTAAAGATTCTCTTAACGGCTATAAGGTGAGACTCTCTAGAACTAGCTTGAAACCTAGCATACAAGCAAACAATAAACAAAATATTCATTCTACTTGCGGTAAGGTAAAGCAAACATCCAATCATAGAGCGAAAAAGCTTAGAGTCAACACACTTACCTCCTTCATCTTTGTCAAGCTTTGTAGATGAGCTCATTGGTGTGGCTTGAGGCTTTGCATTCTCCAAGCCAAACTTCTTGAGCATATCCTTGATGTACTTTGCTTGATTGATGAAGGTGTCATCCTTCCTTTGCTTGATTTGGAGTCCCAAAAAGAATGAGAGCTCCCCCATCATGCTCATCTCGAATTCACCTTGCATTAACTTAGCAAACTCTTTGCAATGACACTCATTAGTAGATCCAAAAATAATATCATCAACATATATTTGTACTACTAAGATGTCATTTTTATACCTTTTTATGAAAAGTGTAGTGTCTACCTTACCTTTTTCAATCAAAAAGTTTGAAAGTCTTTCATACCAAGCTCTAGGAGCTTGTTTTAAACCATAAAGTGCTGTAGTTAGTTTGAAAACATGATTTGGAAATTTTAAGTCTTCAAAACCCGGTGGTTGTTCCACATACACTTCCTCATTTATAAAACCAATTAAAAATGCGCTTTTAACATCCATTTGAAAAAGCTTGAAATCATGATAACATGCATATGAAAACAACATCCTAATGACCTCCATTCTAGCTACGGGTGCATATGTTTCATCAAAATCTATTCCCTCTTCTTGAGTGTAACCTTGTGCAACTAATCTACCTTTATTTCTCACAATGTTACCACTCTCATCTAGTTTATTCCTAAAGACCCATTTAGTTCCTATAGTAGATTGATTACTAGGCCTATCAACTAATGTCCAAACATTACTTCTCTCAAATTGATTTAATTCCTCTTGCATGGCCAATATCCAAAAATCATCTTTTAATGATTCTTTGATATTTTTAGGCTCTATGCATGAGATAAATGCAACATGGTTCATAAGTTTAAGAGAAGATCTAGTAGTTACCCCCTTGGATGGATCATCCAAGATTTTACCACCTTTGACATAGTTGAACTCCCTTGGGTAGCTCACTTCCTTTTCCTCAAGAGCCAAGTCCTTCAAGGCTTCAAGAGGTGGATCTTGTGTATCCTCTTCTTTTGTTGGAATCTCATCCTCTTTTGAAGTTTGTCCTCCATCAAAGGCATCAATGATTCCTACATCATCATCATCACAAGAATCCTTCCTTGGAAGGAGGTTATCATCGAATACAACATGAATAGACTCTTCTACTACTAAAGTTCTCTTATTAAATACACGATAGACTTTAGAGTTTAAGGAATAACCTAAGAAAATAGCTTCATCACTTTTATCATCAAATTTACCTAAGTTATCTTTTCCATTGTTTAAAACAAAACACTTGCAACCAAGTGGATGAAAATAGCTAATGTTAGGCTTTTTAGATTTTAAAATCTCATATGGTGTTTTCTTTAAAAGTGGCCTAATCATTACTCAGTTTACAATTTAGCAAGCGGTGTTTGTGGCTTCCGCCCAAAAATATTTAGGTAAATTGTTTTCACAAAGCATGGTTTTAGCCATTTCTTGTAAAGTTCTATTTTCCCTCTCAACTACCCTATTTTGTTGAGGAGTTCGAGGAGCCGAAAAATTGTGGCTAATACCATTTTCATTTAAAAAATCTTCAAACCCTAGATTTTGAAATTCGGTTCCATGATCACTTCTAATATGAGAAATTCTAAGTTCAATATTATTTTGAGTTAATTTTGAAAATGTGATGAATTTTTCTAAAGCCTCATCTTTAGTACTTAATAATAGAACCCAAGTAAATCTAGAATAGTCATCAACAAGTACAAATGCATAAGATTTACCACCCAAGCTCATAGTTCTAATAGGTCCAAATAAATCCATGTGATTAAGTTATAAACACGTACTTGTAGAAACATCATTAATGGATTTAAAGGATGACTTATGGTGTTTACCCTTAGAGCATGCATCACAAATTTTGTCATTTGAGAACTTGATTTTGGGTAAACCTCTAACTAGATCTAGGGAAACTAATTTTTCTAAAACACTAATGCTAGCATGTCCTAGTTTCCTATGCCATAGCCATGCATCATTTTCATTTTGAGCTACTAAACATGCATGAGATGTATGTCATCTAAATGCACCATGTAATTATTACATATGCGATGACATATGAGCATAATATTATTTGATTTAATGTCAACAATTTTGCACCCTTTCTTATCAAATAAAACATTAAACCCTTTATCACATAATTGGCGTATGCTCAACAAATTATGTTTATGACCATTGACATATAAAACATTTTCAATGAGAATAGTAGAGTGATTACCTATGGAGCCAATACATTTAATGTGGCCTTTGAAATTTTCACCAAATGTCACTACTCCTCCACTTTTTGGCTTTAAGTCCATGAATCTACTCTTGTCTCCGGTCATATGCCTCGAGCATCCACTATCAAGGTACCATGAATTTTGACTTTGTGCTTTGGCCTTGTAGCAATGCTCCCCCTACAAACAAAGATATTAAACTTTTGTTTTTGGTACACAAATCATTTTGGGTCCACGAGTGTTAGCTCCCAAAAGCTTGGTTCCCTTAGGAATCCAAGGAGACATAGCAATAACATTATTAGACTTGACGAGTTCTTTAGAAACCCATACACTCCTAATCTTTTTAGTTCTATTATGTCTAGGGGAGCCACTTTGTTTGTAGTTATAAGTCTTTCTCCTAGCTTGGTTTGTTTTAGATGATTAACCTTTTTCATGCTTCACATTACCAACATTTTTGAAAGACTCTTTGAGCTTGTTAAGCTCATCTAACACCTTTTGGTGTTCACTATTGCATTGAGAAAGAAGATTATTTAGGTCTACATTTTCATCTTGGAAGAATTTAAGTTCATCTTTTAAACCTAAAATCTTTTTCTCAAATTTTAAGTTAGCTTGAGAAAGTGAGTCGTTTTTATCATTTAATTCCGAAATAATCTTCTTATTTCTAATGACCGACTCTTTGTACTTCTTAACTAAATCATCATAAACCTCTTGCAACTCATCATACGCATCATGCAATTCATCAAATGTAAAGTCAAAAGATAATGAGTTAGAGGTTACCATGGAGGAATCCTTCTCAAGTTCCATGAAGCAAAGGTTAGCCACTTCGTGTTCGTCATCCTCGGATGACTCCTCGTCACTCCAAGTAGCAAGCTTGGCTTTGAGCTTCTTCTTCTTCTCAAAGCCCTTCTTCTTGAGTTGAGGGCACTCTGAACGAATGTGACCGGGCTTTTTGCACTCGTAGCAAATGATTTGATCCCTCTCATCTTCTTTGTTTTTGCCCTTGAAGTCCATTTTTCTTTGAATCTTTCTTCCTCGATTAGACCTCATGAATCGTGAGAACCTTTTGGCTATCATACCCAATTCTTCTAGGTCATCCTTCTCACTAGAAGTGCTCTCCTCATGTAATGAAGCTTTGAGAGCCACTCCTATCTTCTTCTTCTTTTTCTACTTCTAGCTTCTCCACTCTTTTCTCTTCCTTTTTCTTTTCATCTTCCCTTCCTTGCTTCATTATCTCCTGAGTAAGGAGAGAACCCACTAGCTCATCAAGTTTGAGTGTCTTCAAGTTTTTGGCCTCAATGATGGCGGTTCTCTTCCCATCCCAAGATTCGGGAAGAGAGTAGAGTAGCTTACGGACTAGTTTGTCTTCCGGGATTGTCTCTCCAAAACCCTTAAGCCCATTTACAATTGTTGAGAAGCGATCGAACATCTTGGACACGGTTTCGTCAGGCTCCATTTTGAAATTCTCATAGCTAAGATTGAGAATTCCAATCTTGGTCTCCTTCACATCACTAGTTCCTTCATAGGTGGTCTCTAGTGTATCCCACACTTCCTTGGCTCTCTGCCCACATCAGATTGGGTGAAACACCACCGACCGTTGCCAACCACCGTCCTCTCACCCATCTTGACCTCTAACTCCACCTCCTTGTTCTGTGCCTAATCTTCTCGGCATCAACAATTAATGCATGAGCATGAAGAACTTTTCAACCTAAAGAACCAGTCATGATCTCTCTCTCGTTTTGAACTGTTATGACCATGAAAAGATGGATTAGCAACATTTAACCACCAACAAACGAGGGTGCCGACGCAAGCCTGACATGATAGCAATATCTCAACATGCATGCTGACGGCAACAAGCCAAGCAATGCTGAAGATTTGACAGAAAGCCTGGAACTTTTTGAAACCAAAGGGTGGAAATAGTGTAACACCCAAAAATCCGGTCTAGTCAGAATTGGGTTTCGATGATCAGAAATCTCACACTGATAAATTCTAAATATTTTGCATCGGCTTGTTAATTATTTTATATTGGACACTAATTGAGTTAAAATTATCGAGTACAAGTCTTATCGAATTTGTTAAAAAGCTTTTTAGTGACCAAATTATAGCTATTGGAAAGTTTTGAGGGTAAAACCATAAAGTATTGAGAGTTGAGGGACTAACCTTGCGATTAGCCCCTCATCAAATATAATTCTCATCTACGTAGATGAAAGAAATTAGTTTCCTTCATGGTGAGGAAAGCCTTTCGGTTATCTAAAGTTTTAAAGACAAACAATTTAAGAAAAGAATTGGAAAAGAGATTGAAACTTACTCGAGCATTAAGAAAGCAAGTACCTCCCAATTTCTACATCTTCATCATCTTCCTTTAAGCACACACCTCCATTGAAGAGGAACTTAAGTTTAGTTTTTCTTCAATTTATTGATATCGAATCATTGCTATCGTTCGGGTAAGTAATATTCCTCAATCAATCATTGGATTCCATGGATGTATCGATCTTAATCTCAAGCAAGGGTTTTGACCATCCATGGATACTTCATCGTTGTTGTTTATATTGAATTCAGATATCAATTTTGATATCATTATATTGATTTTGATATCGTAATATCGATCCTAATAATCTCCCTTTGGATTTTCTAGCTCAAGAAGTGGAGAGAGAGGTTACGCCATCTTCATCGAAAAGCTAGAAACAAAGGCGTTGTCATCCGAGAGCTGTAAGAGCATCGAATATCGAGGTGAGTGTCTCAGGGTTAGGCGAAGAGCCTTCCCGAATTCATTATTGTTGATTTTGATCAAATAGCTAACATTTCTTTTAAGGAAATTGCATTAGAATGATAATCAGAACTATTGGTAAGCATCGGTAAGTTTGGTTATAGACATCGATCATAGTTATTGGCATCATCATCGTGAATTGTTATCGATGTAGTTATTGTTTATTGAAACATTGTAAACGAACCACCAGATATGAATATTTACATTGACATTGAAATCATGTAATATTGATATGGAGACATGTTTATTATTAGTAACATTGAAGACATTGGTCATTGGAATTATCATTGAGTATCGAATATGGATATTGTCATTGAAACTTGGATTAGGACGGACATTGGATATAATTGGCATGTCATAGAATTCATGAGCTCATTGTACCGGTGGACTACGGTCCTAAGGCTACAGCCTATATTGATGTGGTGAGGTGGAGGGATGTGTTTGGAATTGATCATATTGGCGAGGCGGAGGGACTAGACCATTTATTGATTTGGCGAGGCGTAGGAATTCGCAAATCCACTATCTTGATTCAATCCAAGGGTAAATAAAGAATATGATGTGTTAATAATTGCATATTGAAACATGATATTGTTATTGATTAGCATGAGAAAATGTATATGTGTCATTCATTGATATTTATATTGTATATGACTACCTCACTAGGTAATTTATGCATACCATGTCTCATTTCATGCATTTCAAGTCAAGGAATCGACTTTTGTGGAAGATCGAATAAGTCGCAGCAAGACAAGTCACTACAAGCCAAAAGTAATGTATTCTAACTACAAACTTCTAGGAAAGTGGCAAAGCAGTTGAACTAGTCTACTATGCCCATTTTGGTTTGCTTGTAATGTGAATAAGTTGTAATATTATTAAAGGCCCTAAAATGACTTTTGGTATGACTAAAAGATGGTAGAAATGGCATATATGGCTCACATAGGTGAAAATTTAGTAAACGTATATGAATGATCATGAAATTGGTCATGCCAGTAGTTTATATCATTGAAATATTGTGTGTAATGTTTCATTGCATTTAAACATCATTTGGTAGGTTAATTCGATTAAAAAAGAGTAAAAATCTGTCATTACAGGCTAGGCTGTATCGATACGGGGTAATGGTGTATCGATATGGTTAAGCATAATTAAACCCAAAGAATAGGGCATATCAATATGGTTTGGAGTTGTATCGAAACATTTTGCTACTGGAATCCCTTGTTTCGATACGGGTCTAACCTGTATCGAAATGGGTCAAAGTCAAATCGTACCAATACAAGGCTTGCCTGTATCGAAACGGGGTAATGGGCAAAGTCAACTCAGGTTGGCCATTGTACAGTCGTATCGAAATAGCATCAAGGTGTTTCGATACAGGGTTAGTTAAGTAGGTTAAAAGGCATAATTTGAAAGTTTACAATGTTCATAGACTGGTCTTGAATTTAGGATGATTCAATTGGATGGGTAAATGAACTTTGAATAGTATGAAATTTTTCAGACTTGTTAATATTGTATTGAATTTCATTGTAGTATAATCAATTGTATCGAAGGACTTCTAATTTATCAGATTTATAGTTTAGTCCCTAAAACTTGTAATAGTCATGAATTAGCCCTAAGTGATTAATTATTGTTTCATAATGGATGAATTGGACTAAGAAATATATTTGGTAATGTTTTATTAATATAACATTGATCATATGTTGTTATTGATTGAAAATTTATCTCCCCGATTTTCGTACTGTTCATAGGTAACATTGCCAACCCGGTTCCCAATCAGGCTGGGAAGGGGTGTTACAAATAGCTTAAAGAAGCTATTCTCCTCACCGAGCTCTACAAATCCATCCCCTTGACGTGATCGACCACACAAGCTAGCGACAACACCTCACGTGAAACCACCAACAATTTGTGCCATATGTGCGCTAGGTGTATTCATCGGAATAGTGCTAGCCCCCAAGTCCAATGATAGAAACCTATAGTACGATAACAAAGAAAATTAGTAGGAGTCTTGAGGAAGGCTGGAGAAATACCTACAAAAGTGAGGCAAAGGAAGGCGAGGGAAAGGCTCCGGTGTTCGTAACTTAAGCTCAAGTATGGTTTTTAAGTTGTAATAATGATTTAGCAATGGGAATACTTGTGGTTGTCTTTAAGGAGGTTGTTGTAGAATCTCATGTGTTTGACCATCTTACTACATGTTTTAAATGTTGATACTATTTCATTTTGAGGCTTGCTTTGGCTGTTAGTTGAATGCCATGTGCTTTGGCTTGTTAGCATTTTTGAGCTAAAGTGTTCTTATGAACTTTTGTGGTTGAGATCTATATTTGAGTGTATGCATGTTTTAAGCTTGTGTTTAGGGTGTTTTGCCTCTAGATTGTTTGTTTAATATTTTTCCATGTGGTTTGTGACCTTTCGGGGTACGTTTGGGAACGTTTAGGGATACCAAAATGCATTTTCGGGCCAATCTGTGCCCATGTGTTTCAGAACGTCTAGTGTTGTTTTCAGAACGGCCAAGCTTTTGGGGCTCCCGTATCAGAAAGGGGGCGGTGTCGTTTCGGTATGTTTTGCCTCTAGAGACTTCCATTTCGGAACCATGAGGGATCGTTTCAGAATGACCTTATCTTTGCTTTTTGATGAGAACCCATGTTTCGAAACGGACAGTCATGTTCTGAAACACAGGTAGTTAAATTAGTTAAGAGGCATCTTTGAAGGTTCCCAAATGTTACATTTTGGTCCCTGATGTTTGTATGCTTCCTATGTGAGTTTGAAATATCTTGTTTGAGCTGTTTTGTCTCGTGTGCATGAAACTTGACTAATTAACTATTTGGTAAGGTTAAGTTACGTTTTTGCTCCTTGCTTTGAGTGGTTTTTGTGAAATGGTCCTTTGTGATTGTTTGTCTCCAATTGGACATCCGATTAATGTCCGATTGAGACGTTGTTTCTTCCGCTGCGACCCATAACACCATAGGACCATTAAATTGCATTTATACAAGATAAATTTTATATTTAGGGTTGTTAATCGGAGGAGAATTCTCAGATTTTTCTCCGGTTATCCCCATGTGACTCTCTCAAATCGATCTTGCGACTAGACCGAGTCGAGGGGGTTAAAATCAAATTGCAAGGAAATGGAATTTAAAGACACTGGGGAAAGTGGTGTAAAGTTCAATGGCTAAGATAATATTTGGACCTTTAGTTGGATGAGTCATCATCCATGTGTCCTTTACCCAAATTGTCTTTGTAATGCCCCTAAAATTGGGCTAGGAGTTTTACAAGGCAAAAGCATGCTTGGAGAAGTTACCTTTAGACTAATTAAGACTCAAATAAAGTCAATTGAATAAGTAAGTCATGGAATTGAAAATGAAAGAGCTAAAATAGTTAAAGATCAATTGATACATGGATAAAGTGACCATACAACAATAACTATAAAGGAGGAAGTAGGGACAATAAGGAGTAAATATAGTATAGAGATCAAATTATCAAGGATTGAATTGAAAAGAATTGAAGAAAAAACAAAATGTTGTTGGGTTAAATTGTAATAAAGGAAGATATAATTAGTGACCTTATTGGAAGATTTAGAAATAGAAAGGCTATAACCAAATGACTAAAGTGAACAAATAATGAAACTATAGCAATGCACGTCAATTATACCATTGTGCATGTTGATGAAGTATGTGGCAATTGGAGAGGTTTGGCCGACCACGTGGGATGGAGAGTGAGTGAAGAAATAAAAAATTTTAGGGGTTGTCTTCAACCTCTCCATAATCTATCCACTTAGCTAAATTGCAAGAGATAAGAAGGAGCTTTGGGAGGACATGGATTCAAGCTTGACAATTCGAAAATGGTAGGTGAAAATTCAAAAAGAATTAATAAAATCATAAGAAAGGTAAATTCCAGCTTCAAATTCATGATTGGAATTTATTTTTATGCCATGTTTAGGTTAAGGAAATATAGCTTTAATTTTGTTTTATGAAGGATAAATTATGCTAGATGAAGTCATGTTTGTATGAGAGTTGAGAATGAAAAATACATGCTGAAAATTAGTTCTTTGAATGATGTTTTGATTGTGTTCATATAGGTAAGGAACGGGTTAAGTATAAGGATAAAAAGAGTATGAATGCATGCTGAAATTTATTAATATTGTTGCTTTGCTTCATGAAAGGAAACATATAGAAATCCTGAAGTGTTTTGGATGGGTTTGAGAATAAATCCCTCTGATTATGATTGTTTTAAAGCACTTAAACTAGTTAAAACAAAGATGAATGAAATCTGCACAGAAAATTTTGTTTTATTAGTGAGTTTAAAAAATCATAGATAATGAAATCTGCACTTAAATTAGTTCTTTGAATGATGTTTTGATTGTGTTCATATAGGTAAGGAAGGGGTTAAGTATAAGGGTGAAAAGAGTATGAAAGCATGCTGAAATTTATTAATATTGTTGCTTTGCTTCATGAAAGGAACATATAGAAATCCTGAAGTGTTTTGGATGGGTTTGAGAATAAATCCCTTCTGATTATGATTGTTTTAAAGCACTTAAACTAGTTAAAAACAAAGATGAATTAAATCTGCACAGAGAATTTTGTTTTATTAGTGAGTTTAAAAAATTGTAGATAATTAAATATGTTGAGATAGAAGATGAATTTTATATGTGTAAAACTATGTGTGAGTCTAGTTTAATCTCCAACAAACGGTGATTAATTTTCGATCTCTAAATCAGAAGTTATAAATTTTTAACTAAAAGTAGTGCAGAAAATCTAGAAGCAGATTCTGCCTTAGACAATTTCTGTCTTGAGAATTTCAAGAATTCTCATAATTT
This sequence comes from Hibiscus tridactylites, assembly GCA_958450335.1. Taxonomy (NCBI): domain Eukaryota; kingdom Viridiplantae; phylum Streptophyta; class Magnoliopsida; order Malvales; family Malvaceae; genus Hibiscus; species Hibiscus tridactylites. The sequence goes on from OY288277.1 coordinate 70,466,856, forward strand.
ATGTAGGTCTTAATAAATTGTTAAGATTATACCGTTAAAATCATGATTGAATCTAGTTTGTAATGATGTAAAGAACTTTAAAATCCAATATATGTACTCTGTTCTGGAGGGACAATTATTTAATGATAACTTAAGTTATCATAATTTGGAAATTTGGATTTACCATGGGAATGAAATTAATGAATGACTAGTATATGCATGGTTAATGCTTGAGCGATGATATTAGTTATGCATATTAAGTCAAGGTGTGTCAAAATATAGGTATATTAATGGATGTATTTTTGGTTATTTTAATTAAAGATGGTTGGAGGAAGCTAGGTTCAAGAAAGGGACAGTTCAAAATCAAAAGGTTTGTGTGAATCAAGTATGGAATGTGTCGCAACCTTTTTTCGGGCTCGAAGTTTTAAAAGCAAAAATAATAGAGTCGTTACCAATCATTTTTTAAAATGTGATTGGATCACCTAACAACGGGTCATTTTAATAAAAACATTTTATTTTATTAAAACAACAATTTTGGTTTGGAAACAAAAAAAAAACTGGGCGTGGGAGTCGATTATGCGTGGGGAAGGGTTAGCACCCCCACAACGCCTAAAAGTTGGTACCTAGCCGATTACAAGATGTTATAATACAAGAATTTACAAGTTCGTATACAATTTAACATATTGTCCATTTATGAATACGATTCCATTTTAACGGCCTCACCATCTGGAGAGTAAACTCTAATTATTGCCAACATTTCTGGCGCTAACTCGTTACCTCCTTTAGGTAGGACACCCCATTAATTAAATTCCATTTTTAAGCAAACAATCAAAGAGGCAATTAGTGTGTTAAATTTTTTTACTTATTCTATGTTAGTGATTATTAACCTGAGGAACTGTCTATGTAAATTTTACTTATTGAGGTTCAAATATGATTAAGTGTGTTTTATTATATTTAGATTGAAGAAGAGTTTTTTTTATTTTACTTTAAATTCTCTAACTAATGTTTTAAGATCCTAATCCTATAGGCTTTAGAAGAATAAATCTAAAAAAATTAAAAGAAACAATTAAATTTTGAGAACAAAGAGAAGAAACGAGATGACGTGAAATTAAATATTTATATGAAATTAATTAAAATAAGGGTAAACTATACAAACGACCACTCAACTATGGGGTTGGTGTCGATCTGACCACTATATTTTCAATTGCGTTAAATAAACCACGTAACTATTTAAGTGGTTCCAATGTTGCCACCTGCTGTTAAAAAATAGACGGCACAGCTGATGTGGCTATTAACTGAGTAACGGAATCAATGATGTGTATTTTAAAATTATAAAATTTCCACGTTGGAAAAAAACCCAAAACGACACAAACAAAGTCATTACACTTCTCGACAAAGTCATTAATCTGACTTTTACTTTCAAACCCAAAAAAATTGACGATTGGAGAAAATCAGCAAAATTTTTCAAGGACGATCCATCTCTGAAGAAATCTGTGGGAGAAGTTGGAAATGAATGAAGTTCTTCGCGAAAAAGATGAACCCAGTCCGATATACGGTAAGTAATCTTCTTCTTATTGTTATGTTGTTTGTTTGATTTGGGATTAGGGTTAATAATCTGGGTTTAATATTCAAATTTAGCGTTAATACTAAAATTATGGGTTAATAGTTTAGGGATTAGCGTTAATACTAAAGTTATGTTTCGAATTAGGGTTAATAGTTGAAATATGGGTTTAAGGTTAATATTTCAGTTTAGGGGTTTATAAACGATTCAAGAGTAAATACTTTAGTGTTAATATATAGGTTAATAAATGGGTTAAAATGTGTTTAATTTGCATCTTTGATTGTTAGGGTTAATATAAATCGTGGTTGAAGTCAACATTAAAGAAAAAAGAAAAAGAAACTGATTTGAAAATTATTTGTGGCCCTGTTATGGTTTGATGGTTTGCACGTGCTTTCACTAGTAGTAAATTAGATTGTATAATAATGGTAGGGTCATTTTTTTGGTTGTTGTAGGGGATCTCTCAGACATAATTGTCTGTTGTTTTGCTTCTCTATTTGTCTTCTTGTAGACATAATACATACATAATGGTGGGGTCTTTTTTTGGTTTAGACCATTTATCTGTTGTTTAGTAGACATAAAACCGATTGTATAATAATGCTGGGGTTTTGTTAATTGGTTTGTGTCTTTTATTTGGTTTAGGGCTTGTATAATACAGACATGATGGTTATGGTTATTGCTTGATATAATATTGGTTTAGGGCTTGTATAATACAGACATGATGCTTATCTATTATGTTAATTGGTTTGTCTCTTTGATTTGGTTTAGGGCTTGTATTTTGTTGCTTGATATAATACAGACATGATGGTTATTGCTTTCACTAGTAGTAAACTGTAATTGTTGTAGGGTTTAGGGCTAGTATTTTGTTGCTTGATATAATGGTGGGTAAGCTGTCTAATGAAATGCATGCTTTTTTGAATGAATAATATTATATGTCTGTATGTTGGTATATACATAGTAGGATTATTTGAACAAAAACTAAACATGTTTTAAATTGTTTTAATTAACAGGGGTCAATTCAGACATGTTCAGCATTGTAGTACATCATGGTGGCTTTATTGTTAGGAGGCCTAGGGTTAAATATAGTGAGAAATTAGTGAATTATTTTGACTACTGCAATGTTGATAAAATGTCAATGTTTGAAGTTACTGGTATGATTGAAGCATTAAAGATTACTTGTGCAGTTAAGGTCTTTTGGAAATTAGCAGATAATCCACTAGAAGTAAAATAATTGAAAACTGATGCTGATGTGATGGAAATGGTTAGTAAATTACCTAGAGATCATTATGTTCACATGTACTTAGAAGAAGTTGTGAAACATGTTCAGCCTGAACCTGAAATGAATTTTGCTGATGCTGATTATGATATTTTTGAGTCTGAGGTTAGGATAGAAACTGAATCTGAGTCTGACTCAGAAGATGAAGAATTTGTTACTGCTCAATCTGAGTCAACCACTGATGTGTCTGAGTTTTCTGACAGTGAAAATGAATATATTAGTTCAGAGGATGAAGTGTATAATGTGAATGTAGGGTTAGACACTGATGAAGTAGGGGTTGAAAGTGACAATGAACATTCTGACTCACTACATAGTGTAGATGAGTCAGATTCAGATGGTCCACCAAGAAAACCTAGGTTTCCTGAGTTTAATAGTATGTCAGACATGCCTAACCCTACACGGAAGGTTGGTTTGATATTTGCAAGTAAGGCTGTATTGAAAGAAGCAATTAAGATGTATAGTATTAAAAATAGGTACAATGTGAAGTTGAAAAGAAATGATAATAAAAGGATCCAAGTAACATGTAAGGGAGGGTGTCCATGGGTTTTATGGGCAACTCCAATTAATGGTGAAGACCCTTCTTTAGGTACATGGCAGATTAAGCCAGTGCATGGTGAACATAATTGTCTTAGGGAGTTTCTGAATCCTAATGTAACTGCTAAGTGGATAGCCGGGAAGTACTTCAACAATTTTTATGTTGATCCTACTTTTTTAATTAACTCTTTGAAACAAGCTGTTCACCAAGATTGGGGGATTACAGTACACAAGAGTAAGTGTGTTAGGGCAAAAAATTTAGCTCTAGAAAAATTGCATGGGAACTTTCATGACCGGTATGCTAAACTGTATGATTACATTGGTGAATTGAAGTACTCAAATCCAGGGACAACAGTAATTTGTAAGTTAGATGAGATGAAATTTGAGAGACTATATTTTTGTATGCAAGAATTGAAGGATGGATTCAAGGCTGGTTGTAGGCATATTATTGGTTTGGATGGATGCCACTTAAAGGGGTATTATCATGGTCAACTGCTGGCAGCTATTGGGACAGATGCAGATGATTCAATTTATCCAATTGCATTTGCTGTTGTGGAGAGTGAGTGTCAATCATCTTGGTGTTGGTTTCTGGAAATATTAGCCAATGATTTAGAAATAAACAATTCTCATAGGTTCACCTTCATGACTGATAGACAAAAGGTATGGTTAATTTTATTTATTTATTTTGTTAATTATATTTTGCAGTTTAATTTTGTTAATTAACTTTTTATTTTGTAATGTATAGGGGCTAATGGAAGCTGTGTCAGAACTGTTCCCTTATTCTGAACGCAGAACCTGTGTTAGGCATTTGTACTCTAACTCTAAAACTAATGGTTTTGTTATAAAAGCACTTAAGGATCAACTATGGAAAGCTGCAAAGGCAACATATCCTAGGGAGTTTGAATCTGCCATGGCTGAATTGAAGGTATATTATTTGAATTTTAAAATCATTTTTATATTTTACTGAATTATATATGAATACTAACTTTCACTTTTTGTAGGGTTTGTCAGAAAAAGCTTGGAAATGGTTGGCACCTAAAGACCCAAGGATGTGGTCCAAGTCACACTTTTCTATCACATGCAAGTCAGACATGCTTTTGAATAACAACTGTGAATGTTTCAATAAGGTATTTTTTCTTACTGTAAATTAGTTATTTACAAATATACAAATAATTTTGTACTAACTTTGTATTGTTTTGTATGATCAGTTAATTGTTGAAGCTAGAGACAAACCAATTATCACATTGGTGGAGGTAATCAGAACAAAAATGATACAAAGGTTAGCTAAAAGAAAAGATCTGGCTGAAAATTGGACTGGAGTTCTGTGCCCTAAAATTCAAAAGAAGCTTGACCATGCAACATCACTAGCACATAGGTATAATTAGTTACTTAAAATAATATTTATTTTTTGTTTAAGTTGTGCTAACTTTTCATTTTTATTGCAGTTGTTGGCCTATTTATGCTGGTGGACACATGTACCAAGTTTCATGTGGTCCTTCAACTCAACATTCTGTTAACATTCAAGCTTGGACATGCTCTTGCAGAAAATGGGAACTAACAGGTATAAGTAGAAAATGTGGTATTTGTTGAGTTTATTACATTCTATTAAGCATGTGTTTTATTTGGACTATTTATACAATAGTGGAATGCCCTAAGTTATAACTGTTTATTAGTATAGTTTACCCTTTTTTATTTGAACTGATTTATTAGTATAGTTTACCCTTTTTTATTTGGACTGATTTTTTAGTATAGTTAAGCATGTGTTTTATTTGGACTGATTTATTAGTATAGTTTACCCTTTTTTATAACTGTTTATAACTGTTTATACAATAGTAGAATGCCCTAAATTATAACTGTTTATAATTGTTTATACAATAGTAGAATACCCTTTGTTAATTTAATATTTGTTCCATGCAGGCATTCCTTGTGTGCATGCAATTTCTGTCATTTTATCACTTCCAGATAGGCCAGAAAAGTATGTTCATCCTTGTTATTTCGTGGAGACTCAAAGGGCTATCTATTCGCACTTGACAAGTCCAGTGAGAGGTGAGAAACAATGGAGTAATGAACAAACATTGGAGCCTATCCTACCACCTACATTTAGAAGACCTCCAGGAAGACCACACAAGAAAAGAAGAAGAGAGGCTGATGAACCACCATCTCAGCCTGGTAAGCTGTCAAAGAGGGGTGTCAAAATTTACTGTAAAAAATGTAAAGGAAATGGACATAATATTAGAACTTGTAAGGGGAAGGTTGGTGGCAATATCAGAAGACAAGCATCCTCATCTTCTACAAGAGCTCTCAGAATTTTAAAACTGCCAGTAAGATTTACTTTTTTAAATCAAATGCATAATTTCATTGTTTTAGGTTTACTTGGTTGAAGAATTTGCCATTTTTTTGCAGATTAAAAGACCTGGAACATCCCTAACAACAAGCCATACTAAAACCACCCCAACAACAACCAGCCATGCTGGTACCTCAACTCCAAGATCAACTCCACAAGTCCATACTGTTAGATGGATGCCCACCCCCACTACACATATGAGCCAGGAAAGTAGTACAAGTCAACCATCTCCAAGGGTTGATCATTGAGTCTGTTCACAACAGATTCTTTTTGTTCTTTTTGTGTATTGCAAACATTTGACCAAACTAGGTTATATTGTTGTGAAAACAAATATCACATGTATTTTGTTTGACTTGCTTTACTAGGTCAATTTTTGGAGTGATGTATGAATTACATGCTCAAACACATGTATTGGTCAAAAATTATGTGATGTATGGATTACATTCCAAACATAATGGTTTATGCAATTATGTATTCTTCTTTATATTGTAGCAATTATTTACATTATTTTTGTTTGACATACTTCATTTTAAACTTTAGATATACATATATGAATGGTCAATATATTTACTTCACTTGCTTTATGTAATTATCAGTTATTAAGTTCTAATGAAATACATTTGTTTTATGTAATTTCTTGTACACAATCAATAAGTTCTAATGAATGGTCAATAATGCATTCATCAAACTGATTTTTTCATTGCACAAGTAGGATCATTTTACATAACCTAAACACAAAATACAGTTCTCTTAATTCATACATATTACCAAGATGATTTTCAGAAGAAAAAAAACTAAATCCAGTTACTATAATCTCGATTTACATAATACCAAGACCTAAAATTCTCAGAATTTCCACAACACCAATACCCAAAATTAAGAGAATTCCCATAATTCCAATTAAGAGAATAATGTTCCAAAAAAAAATCCAACAAAAAACACAACAACAAGACCCAAAATGCCCAGAATTCTTTCTTTCTTCCTTTGATTCTCCATAGCAACAATCCTTCTACGAAGACCAACAATGGCAGCTTTCAACCTAGCATTCACTGGTGGATCATACCAGCAAAAAAACTTACAGCCCTTAACGCCTTTTCCATAATTTCCACAACCCCAAAACCTCCTACCTGAATTTTCATCAGTCCAACCTGTTGTTAGCGTAGAACGAGCTCCACAATAGCATACTTGGTTCATCTCTGCCTCCATAACCCGCTACAACCTTAAACAAATTTTTTTCTTGGTGAAATCGTAAGAATGGGTGAAAATTTAGACATTAGGGATTAGGGTTTCTTTAAATAGACAAAACCCAATGTCTATTTTATTATAAATGTTGAGGTGGCATATAAATATTTATTTTATATATCCAACGTCGAAAAAAATAAGCAAAATATTCCACATCAGTTGTGCCGTCTATTTTTTAACGGCAGGTGGCAATATTGGAACCACTTAAATAGTTACGTGGTTTATTTAACGCAATTGAAAATATAGTGGTCAGATCAACACCAACCCCATAGTTGGGTGGTCATTTGTATAGTTTACCCTTAAAATAAACAACATGATAAAGGGATAAATGAGAATTTTTAAAGAAATTTTATTATTCCTGAATCTGGTTAACACTAAGCCAGTTTTATAAAATTACGAGTTGAAAATTAAAAGGAAACAATTAAATTTTGAGAATCAAGGGAAGAAATGAGATGACGTGAAATTAAATATTTACATGAAATTAATTAAAATAAACAACATGGTAAAGGGATAAATGAGATTTTTTTAAAGAAATGTTATCATTCCTGAATCGGGTCAACACTGAGCCAGTTTTATAAAATTACGAATTGAAATTTAGTTCAAATAATAATAAAAATTTGAATAAAAAATAATTAAAATAATAATAGAATATTCGATTAAAAATAAAGATTTCCCCTTTTCTTTTTATGTATTCGAATAAAAAAGAACTATAGGATTGAAAATACCTAAACATTGCTTGAATGCTTCTTTATTCTAAAATCTCTAGTACAATCTTAGCGAAATCATCGTGGGTATTATATGTGTTCGTAGTGAAAATTACAAGGGAATGGATGAGTTTATATAGGCTTTTCATTGCCAATATTACAAGAAAAATTAGAATCCTAATCCCCTAAAATCCGGTGGAATGCCCCTTCCATATTTGTTTGGATTTGGATTAACTTCCCCCTTTTATTCTTGATCCGATTTGCTAAAAAATTCGGGACTGATTTTTCTTTGTTTTCCGTATGCGAATCAGCTCTAACAAATTTCTTTCCCTTTTGCTTTGCATGGCTTCGGTTGGAGGGGAAGAACTCGTGGCGGTGCACCACAGACCACTGTGAGGGCCGGTCGGATTCGTTTGGCAGCTTCGGGACTGACCGATGTAACTCCTTCAACCCGGCCTAGTCGCCAGACCGCATCGAATGAGTTACACGAGGAAAATCGAAGCGAAACTCGTTAAGGCTCCACTCCGATTAGCAACCCTAGAAAAATTTCTTTTAAGTTATCTTGTCTAGATGCTTTAATTATATCTTATGTGAAAGGACACACAGCGTAAACACACATGGATACAAAACACACAAGACATGCAATTAACAAACCCTTTTTAAAATTTACAACAGGCCATATCGGTACGCTAGAGGACCGCATCAATACGCCTGGACTTGATCAACACCCCAAAGTCAACCTAGGGAGATCGTATCGATACACTAGAAGACCGTATCGATACGCCCTCAACGGTCAACTTTCACATGGTCAACTACGAAGACCGTACCGGTACCCCCAGGACCCGTACCGATACGCCAAAATCTCGTCAATTTCTCAAATTTACAAAGAGCATTTGGCGTATCGATACACCCCCGCGTACCGGTACGCCTTGCCCAAAACAACGTCCAAAGCAAGGGACCGTATTGATACAGCCCTTGAACGTATCAATACGCCTTGCACTGCAAGACTCATTTTTGCTGCCAAAAACACAAGGACTCAACACAAAAGCCACATATCAAGCATTCAAGCATCATACAAGCTCAAATACAACAAAAAGCATCCATGGATAAACATACGAAGCAATTCAAACACATAATGATGCAACATTCATCATGATAAGATTTTAAAGGGAAACATGCATACATAGCATTCACCCACATAGCCAAAAGCTAAACAAAAGCATAAATCATCATGGCATAAGGCAATACAAGCCCAAAACATCTAAGCAAACTTGTCTAAGCAAAAAGGACATGCCAACAATATCTCAATCATAAAGGTCATATCTCATTGCTTAAATATTAATTATTGAAGTCTAAACCATACTTGAGCGAACCCAACTTCCTTGGATTCTCCCTTGTTCCCCAAGTTGCTCCGAAGGTCTAAGGGCCTGTATTGTTGGAAAAGAGTGCGTCAGCGTTTCAGCTTAGTGAGCGGTGCTCAAAATGGTAACTACAACAATGCAGTTTTAAAACATAGTTTGCTTGAAAACCAAAACCATTTTCAAATCATTCCCACATGCTTGAACACACAATGTTATGCATTTGCCTTCACGTGCATTTACCGAATGCAACCACAAGCCATAGGCTTACCACATGCTCATTCTCATAACGCAAGCAAAGTAAACAACAATGCATAAGCATAATAGATAGAGGGAAATCAACAACATGATTAACATGAGAATTAGAGCATTCATGGGTATATTGACATTCATCATTTTTACTTAGACATTAGAAAACTAATACACTCACAAACATAGCAAAGACCCGGAACTCAACAACCTTGCAACAATACACATCGATTCAAGCCCAAGCTTCAACTGAAACATAGCAATTTCAGTCCCAAACTACTTGCAGCCATACCTAACGAATTTACCATAAAATATTTACCTTTTAACATCCCTAAACATCAATCCAAAACTACCAAACCTCCAGCTACCATTTAGACTCAAAACCCATCCAAAAACTCAAGATTTTCAACTCTTAAAATCACCAACAATACCCATTTTGGGTTTCCATTAAAAACCCATCCTTTTTATGTTATTTTAGTGTTAAAACAAAGTTAGAAACACCCTCAAACTCAGCCATAACCAACCTAAACGAAAACTCATAAATATCCCTTTATTTCAAACCAAACTTTAAAAATCGAAATATGCTTTATCCATGAGTTTTGCAAAAATCTTTACATTTAAGACTCAAGGAATATAAAACTAAGTTAGGGAATCATTTACCTTGAAGAATTCACTTGGTTTGGAAGCTTGAAATCAATGGAATAGTGAATAGGGTTTGGGGAGGTTTTAGAATGTGAAATGAAAATTTGAAGAAGACAAAGGCTTTCAAAATCCCCATTTTTTATTCCTTTTATTAAAAGTTCCCCTTTTTGCCCTTTAGTCTTTTAAACCCTTTTTGGTGTGTTAAAAATAGTTTTTCTCCAAATTTATTTAACCCGACCCGGTTAAACTAATTCAATAACTCCCGGCCCTAAAATCGGGGCGTTACAACTCTCCCCCACTTAAGGAACTTCGTCCCCAAAATTTACCTGGCGGAAAGAGATGCAGAAACTTCTTTCTCATGTCATCCTTCCTCGCCCAAGTGGCTTCTTCCACTCCTCGGTGTCGCCACTTAACCTTAACCAACGCAATGGTCCTTCCTCGCAATACTTTGTTGTCCGAAGCCAAAATCTCAATTGGTTCTTCATCGTAGGTCAAATCCGGATTCAATTCTATTTCCTCAATTGGCATAACATGTGACGAATATGATCTATACCTCTGAAGCATCGAGACATGAAACGCATCGTGAATCTTCTCTAGTTCGGCCGGCAGTCTCAATCTATAGGCAAAGAGACCCACTCTCTCAACTATCTTATATGAATCGATGAATCTCGGGCTCAACTTACCTTTCCTACCAAACCTCATCACCTTCTTCCAAGGTGAGACTTTCAAGAACACTTTGTCGCCCACGACATACTCTATTTCTCTTCTTTTCAAATCTGCATAACATTCATGTCTATCCGAAGCTGCCTTCAAACCGTCACAAATCAATTGTACTTTCTCGGTAGTACCCTTAAGCATATCAGGCAAAGGTATCAATTTTTGTCCCTCTTCGGCCCAACAAACAGGTGTTCTACATTTTCTACCATACAATGCTTCATAAGGTTCCATCTGAATACTCGCCTGATAACTATTATTATATGCAAACTCTACTAACGGTAGATACATCTCCCACGAACCCTTAAATTCAATAATGCAACATCTCAATATATCTTCCAACACTTGTATGACTCTCTCTGACTGACCATCAGTGTGAGGATGATATGAAGTGCTGAAATTCAGTCGAGTACCCAAAGCACTATGAAAACTTTCCCAAATTCTAGCCGTGAACCTCGGATCTCTATCTGACACTATAGATTTCGGCACACCATGCAATCTCACTATCTCACTGATATACAAATCGATCAACTTATCTAAAGTATAAGTGGTGTGAACGACCAAAAAGCGCGCACAATTCCTAAGACGATCAACAATTACCCAAACTGAATTCTTCTTAGAAGGTGTCAACGGAAAACCTGATACAAAATCCATGGAGATTCTCTCCCACTTCCACTCGGGAATTCTCAACGGTTGTAACAAACCTAAAGGAAACTGGTGATTCGGCTTTAACCCGCTGACAAACCATGCACTTACTCACAAACTCGACAACATCTTTCTTCAAACTAACCCAAAAATACTCATTCATCAAATCACGATACATTTTCATACTTCCTGGATGCATAGCAAACAGACTATTGTGAGCTTCAGTTAGGATGGTGCGTCTCAAGTCTACATCTTCCGAAAAAACTACTCCACTCTTGAAACACAAGACTCCATCACTACGAAAACAGAAATCTGTCGGTTTACCCTCCGTTATTTCTTGTACATGAGATGCTAATGATCTATCTTGCAACATTTTCTCTCTAATCAACTGAATCAACAAAGGTTTAACTTGCAACTCGGCCACTAAACCACCATCTTTGGACAAACTCAATCTAGAAAACATAGCTCGTAATTCCACTGGTACTTTTATACTCAAAGCATCAACCACTACATGGGCTTTACCCGAATGGTACTCAATCGTGAGATCGTAGTCCTTAAGTAACTCTAGCCACCTACGTTGTCTAAGAAAACAGTGAATAAGTAGCTTCTCGTCTTTTATAAAAGCTGACATCCTTCAACAATACATAGTAATGTGCGCTAAGAGGCAAGTAGTTCCGTTGTACTTCTCAAAATCGGGAACTTTGAATTTCGGAAGAAAGACTAAATTCGTTACAAGGCTCAAATCGCTGGCATCATTCCCTTGCTCGCTCGTTCCTTGTAAGGTCTTGAATCTTTCTTCAAAGAAGCGAGACCTCTCCTCATGCTTCTCTTCCATCGCTGTCTTAATCCTCTCCACTTCATCCTCATATACTGCCCCTAAGTCGATGAGCTGATTTATCGAGGTTCCCCCGTGGCTGCTAACATGGATTCCAATAGCGGGGTTGGCAGAAACTCATAGGAAATTAATGAATACTTTTTTTCCGAAATTTGGCACTACTGGTTAACCCTTCATATGGGATGCGGGACCCTTGTTCCCTTCAATGCATGAGCTATCCATAGAAACTCTTTCCTCGCTTTTCATCTCCAATAACAGGTCAGTCATATGAGCAATAATAGAAGCTTGCGACTGTGCGATATGATCACTGATATTCTTACTGACCCCACCCAAACGAGTTTTGAGGTCATTCTGCCCCTTCTCTACCTTGGCCAATATCTCTTCCATTGCTTGAGTTTGCAAATGGCTAACGTATGAATGATGAATGATTGCATATTAAATTTTCGCTTTCTGCCATGATATTTCTCGTAATTAATTTCATTATTGAGTAATGTATGCAATGTATCATATGTATGAAAATTTAAAGACAAGTATACAAGGAATAATGCAAAAAGTGTTGTATGCGAACAAGGATGGACGATTAAAGCTAATCAAACAAACATGTACAATTGAATGCAAAGATGTATTGATTCGATGGACATTAATATTATTTGTTTTATGAATGAATGAATGAATGCGTTGTATGTACAACAGAAACATATGATTAAGGGTAATCAATCAAAAGGTATAATCGAGTGCAAAGATGTATTGAACATTAATTTTATGAATGCAATGTGTCGTATGTACAACATATGATTAAAGGTAACAAATCGAAATGTATAATTGAATGCAAAGGTGCACTGATTCAACGGACACTCTCATTTAATAACTTTCATAACAAAGATCAGGTCTCGTCACAACGAGAAAAGAAAAGTAATTTCCATACAAGGCATAATTGAAACTCGAGTTACTTCTTCACCGATAGCTGGGTTTGCCTTTGCTCATTTTGTGATCAACCCTAGGCTTTGAGATTCTTTTGTTCGTCGTTATAGATTTTTTCTCCCGTTATGAAAGTCTTAAACTTCGAACTATTCTCGAATCAACATTTCATATGCAAAGTGCTATGAATATGCATAAAGAGAATTGAACAAGACAAGAAATTGAAACACCTCACAAAATAACGCTACTTATGAACACATGAATGTATGCAAAGAGCGACAATGAGTTCGGCAAATATCCTCGTTAAACGACTTGTATCAATGGGAACCTTAGTTTGTTACAATGATCGAACGAAACCCACTACATATGGTTCTCAAGCTAGCATCTAGGTCGACGATTTTCTTCAAGATTCACACAATCTCTTCTTCTTTCTTGAAAGGATCTTTCGCCAAGAATTGGGCGTTCTCTCATATCTACATTAACAAATATGCCAACTCTTGGCCATGCCCTCAAGTGGTGTAGGCGACAAATTACGATTGATTCACTGTCGATATTTGGTATTCTTGACTTGCTCTTTGAAAGGGTCCCACCGAACCCCACCTTCAAGGCGTATCGGAGCTGAGGTCAGAGTTCCCTCTGACTTGAAGTTTTTTTTTTAGGTTGAGACTTGATTGTCGACCCAAGAGGGAAAAGTGCCCGAGAAACTTTCATTCTTGCCCTGGAAAGCTTAGTTCTTGTTTGGTGTGGTTCTCGCTAATTTCCTTGCAAGACTCGGTATTTCCTAACTGGATCGTCTAACAAATATGTGAGGTGGCCCTTTTTTTGTCTTTGAAAACCTTTCTTGTCTCAGAAACCCAACCATGTAGTTGCTTTCCTTATGGCTATATTTGTACATCGAGATCCTTCTCATCATTGTTACGGACCAAATTTCCCACTGATCAAGTCTTTAATTTCAAACTATTTCCAACTCAATGTGCTCTTTATGCCATGATGAAACATACAAAATAAAGGGGAAGAAAAAAAGAAAACGCATTAGTTACAAGATAAACAAGGAGAATTAAATACAAACAAAATAAAGAAGGCAAACAATTAACAAGACGACCCTAGCCACTCTAAACTCTATGGTTATCTGCATGGATCTAATAGGGGTGGGCTTCTTATATTCTCACACATGAGTTTGGTTCTAACAAGGGTACCTGAACCTATCTCATCGCCTACTAAGGCGACAAGAACCCAAATTCTGGCCTACTACAAGCTTGCGAACTGGTTTCGGTTCGAGGGAAAGCACAACCTAATGACGTGGAGGGCTGCTCACGTGTCAAAGGCGTGGATTCCAAAAGTGAATTACCGACCCGTGGAGGGATACTCACGTGGGCATGGGCATTTCACTCTCACTTAAGAAGGGTAGCTCGGGTATAGAGCTTAATGGTCATGATGCAACACATGTCGGTGACTATTAGTAATTAAATGAAGAATTAATTCAAATGTCACGACTTTTCAAAGCCCGTTCAACTTAAGTCATATTTTCAAAGAGGAACAAACTCATTAACTTCACTTTGAACTTTAAATAGTTTCTATCGATTAAAGGCAACGAGTGTTTTTATTTGCTTAACTCTCATTTTTTGTTTTGTAAGAAACAAAAATTGGTCCCCAGCAGAGTCGCCAAACTGTAATGACGTTTTTTTAAAACCAAAAACTTTAAAAGGTTTCCTTTTTTAAAAGAGATTTATTAAAAAGGGAAGAATTCAAATTTTGGAAAACGGTGAAATTTTTTGAGTCGCCACCGACCACTAAGGTAGACCGAACACCGTAAAACCAGAGATTCGTTTTAAAAGGGTTTGTGAGTTGGTTACGTGTGGGGAAGGATTAGCACCCCATCACGCCCGGAAATCGGTACCAAATTACTCGTTGCCTTTAACAGATAGAAATTATTTAAAATTTAAAGTGAATTTAATTTGATGTTCTTAACTGAAAATTTGACTTAAATGGTACGAGCTTTATCAAATCGTGGCTTTACAATTAATTGAGCATTTAATTAAAAAAGATGACGGTACACCGGACCATAGACTAAACCGACATCATATAAACCTGAATGTCGTGTTAGTTTAGGGTTTGGATCCCGTACGTCACCTTTATACATGATGCAAGCATTTAGGAGTGATGACATGATATTTCCATTTTATATTATTGCTTACCTAGAGAAGGTGAGAATTTACCCAAATATTTGGTCTACATCCATTAAGCTCGGACTGTTTTGACACAAATACCAGAGTTAATAGATACCTCTCTTTTGTATATTTTAAAATTAACTACCATGCAACCAAAATATTAGGGATGTCTTATGAATGACAATTAGAAAAGCATGCCACATATAAACAACACATTAAAAACGTCATATCTTACCAAGTATTAAAGTCTATATTTAAAAACTATATATTAAATAAAGACTATATTATATGGGGAAACCTTATATTATATATACTATATATTATATTAAAACCATATGTTATATTTTATAAACAAGACTATATCATATATAATATAGTTAAACTATATCTTATATATAAAAACTATATTTTATAAAAAAAAACATGTACTATGTACATTTGTAAAACTATATGTTATATTTAAAAAAACGTATGTATAATATATGAATATAAAAACCATATAAACAATTTATAACGCATTCAAGAAACTATATACTAGAATATCGTAATATACTCTTGGTAAAAAAAGATCTTATCGTATATATATACACATATCATGTATTAATAACCATATATTATATGATAACTTCAAGCCATAGAACACAATTATGAACAAAGTAAAGCAAGAACATAAATATAAAATAAATAAATGAATAAATAAATATTTATGCAAAGGGGCTTAGATACTGGAATGGAGCAAATTAAATGAAATCAAGAGCTTCAGGGACCAAAAGGGAATTAAATTGACTCTAGGGACCCTAGAGGTAATTTAACCACTCAAAATTCATCTAAAATCAAATTAAGGACGTAATTAAAAATATTTAACAAAATTGAGGGACCATCGGAGTGGTTATAAAATACGGAGACCCTCCCGTGGTTATATTTTTTGAGTCGCCACCGACCATTAAGATAGACCAAACACCGTAAAACCAGAGATTCGTTTTAAAAGGGTTCGTGAGTTGGTTACGTGTGGGGAAGGATTAGCACCCCCATCACGCCCGGAAATTGGTACCAAATTACTCGTTGCCTTTAACCGATAGAAATTATTTAAAATTTAAAGTGAATTTAATTTGATGTTCTTAACTGAAAATTTGACTTAAATGGTACGAGCTTTATCAAATCGTGGCTTTACAATTAATTGAGCATTTAATTAAAAAGGATGACGGTACACCGGACCATAGACTAAACCGACATCATATAAACCTGAATGTCGTGTTAGTTTAGGGTTTGGATCCCGTACGTCACCTTTATACATGATGCAAGCATTTAGGAGTGATGACATGATATTTCCATTTTATATTATTGCTTACCTAGAGAAGGTGAGAATTTACCCAAATATTTGGTCTGCATCCATTAAGCTTAGACTGTTTTGACACAAATACCAGAGTTAATAGATACCTCTCATTTGTATATTTTAAAATTAATTACCATGCAACTAAAATATTAGGGATGTCTTATGAATGACAATTAGAAAAGCATGCCACATATAAACAACACATTAAAAACGTCATTTCTTACCAAGTATTAAAGTCTATATTTTAAAACTATATATTATATAAAGACTATATCATATGGGGAAACCTTATATTATATATACTATATATTATATTAAAACCATATGTTATATTTTATAAACAAGACTATATCATATATCATATAGTAAAACTATATCTTATTTATAAAAACTATATTTTATAAAAAAACCATATGTACATTTGTAAAACTATATGTTATATTTAAAAAAACGTATGTATAATATATGAATATAAAAACCATATAAACAATTTATAACGCATTCAAGAAACTATATACTAGAATATCGTAATATACTCTTGGTAAAAAAAGATCTTATCGTATATATACACATATCATATATTAATAACCATATATTATATGATAACTTCAAGCCATAGAACACAATTATGAACAAAGTAAAGCAAGAACATAAATATAAAATAAATAAATAAATAAATATGCATGCAAAGGGGCTTAAATACTGGAATGGAGCAAATTAAATGAAATCAAGAGCTTCAGGGACCAAAAGGGAATTAAACTGACTCTAGGGACCCTAGAGGTAATTTAACCACTCAAAATTCATCTAAAATCAAATTAAGGACGTAATTAAAAATATTTAACAAAATTGAGAGACCATCGGAGTGGTTATAAAATGCGGAGACCCTCCCGTGGTTATATTTTTTGAGTCGCCACCGACCATTAAGATAGACCGAACACCATAAAACCAGAGATTCGTTTTAAAAGGGTTCGTGAGTTGGTTACGTGTGGGGAAGGATTAGCACCCCCATCACGCCCGGAAATCGGTACCAAATTACTCGTTGCCTTTAACCGATAGAAATTATTTAAAATTTAAAGTGAATTTAGTTTGATGTTCTTAACTGAAAATTTGACTTAAATAGTACGAGCTTTATCAAATCGTGGTTTTACAATTAATTGAGCATTTAATTAAAAAGGATGACGGTACACCGGACCATAGACTAAACCGACATCATATAAACCTGAATGTCGTGTTAGTTTAGGGTTTGGATCCCCTACGTCACCTTTATACATGATGCAAGCATTTAGGAGTGATGACATGATATTTCCATTTTATATTATTGCTTACCTAGAGAAGGTGAGAATTTACCCAAATATTTGGTCTACATCCATTAAGCTCGGACTGTTTTGACACAAATACCAGAGTTAATAGATACCTCTCTTTTGTATATTTTAAAATTAATTACCATGCAACCAAAATATTAAGGATGTCTTATGAATGACAATTAGAAAAACATGCCACATATAAACAACACATTAAAAATGTCATATCTTACCAAGTATTAAAGTCTATATTGTAAAACTATATATTATATAAAGACTATATTATATGGGGAAACCTTATATTATATATACTATATATTATATTAAAACCATATGTTATATTTTATAAACAAGACTATATCATATATCATATAGTTAAACTATATCTTATATATAAAAACTATGTTTTGTAAAAAAAACCATGTACTATGTACATTTGTAAAACTATATGTTATATTTAAAAAACGTATGTATAATATATGAATATAAAAACCATATAAACAATTTATAACGCATTCAAGAAACTATATACTAGAATATCGTAATATACTCTTGGTAAAAAAAGATCTTATCGTATATATATACACATATCATGTATTAATAACCATATATTATATGATAACTTCAAACCATAGAACACAATTATGAACAAAGTAGAGCAAGAACATAAATATAAAATAAATAAATAAATAAATATGCATGCAAAGGGGCTTAAATACTGGAATGGAGCAAATTAAATGAAATCAAGAGCTTCAGGGACCAAAAGGGAATTAAACTGACTCTAGGGACCCTAGAGGTAATTTAACCACTCAAAATTCATCTAAAATCAAATTAAGGACGTAATTAAAAATATTTAAAAAAATTGAGGGACCATCGGAGTGGTTATAAAATTCGGAGACCCTCCCGTGGTTATATTTTTTGAGTCTCCACCGACCATTAAGATAGACCGAACACCGTAAAACCAGAGATTCGTTTTAAAAGGGTTCGTGAGTTGGTTACGTGTGGGGAAGGATTAGCACCCCCATCACGCCCTGAAATCGGTACCAAATTACTCGTTGCCTTTAACCGATAGAAATTATTTAAAATTTAAAGTGAATTTAATTTGATGTTCTTAACTGAAAATTTGACTTAAATGGTACGTGTAACACCCAAAAATTTCGCCTAAATTATAAGCCCTAGATTTAAAAAATCCCTAATTTAGAAACCTAATTTGGAAATCCCTACCCTGACAATTCAGAATTTTAATTCTAAATCCTAATTTTCTATGAGGGACTGAATAAGAATTTTTATAAAACTTAAAAATTAATTTAAAATTTCTTGAAAAGTCAAGGATTGATTCTATAAATAACCCTTTTTTTGAAATTGAATTCTAAATCATGGTTTTCTGCCGCAGTCTCTACCTCTGTTTTTAATTATTATTATTATATTTATTAATTATAACCGTATAATATATATATATATATATATATATATATATATATATATTTATTTAATCTTTTTAATTTTAAATTGCATTCTAATTCTCTTTTTACTTACTGTTGAATTGACTCTCCTTTTTCAACTAAAATTCTTGTTTTATTATTATTATTATTATTATTATTATTATTATTATTATTATTATTATTATTATTATTATTATTATTATTATTATTATTATTATTATAAACCTAATTTATTTATTACTAACTCTCAACTCTCTCTCTATATAGTCATAGTTATTACGTACAAAAATAAACCTAAGCCTTAAGTTTTAAAGTATTGTCGCTCTTAGTTATTCCCATGTTTTATAAATTCTTCTCGAATTGACGTTGTCATCACCTTACATCGAAGTCGCAACCTCCCTTTGTTCGGTGTTAGAAAGCTACTATTTATTTAAGGTGTGTTTTCTTCCGGTGCTATAATTAAATTATATACTATTTTCTATGTGTTGGTGTTTTACCTCTTTGTGATTATTTATATGTATTATGGTTTGTATGGTTGACATCATATGTATACGATTTCAGAATGTGTTTTAATTATGATTTATGAAATATTTGATTTATGAAACATCGGGTTTTCGGAACTATGATTTATGAATTTATGGACTATGGTTTATGAAGTATGTTTACGGAATATCGAATTTATGGAACTGTGTTTATGGAATCTGGTTTTTAAACATCATATTTGTATGAGCATGGGTTGGGATTTGTACGGAGGAAGTTTAGTGGTTTCATCCTTCAGGCTGAATTCCACTTCGGATCAGTGGTTCCACCCTTCGGGTTGAGTTCCACTTCGGATTGGTGACAATGTAGAGAGTGGTTCTGGGGAACCTTACTCTTCGGACGGTGATGTAGTTGGGTGCATTGCATTGCGCTTGTGATTTGTATTATGGTTTAAAAGATTTCATTCAAAATAATATTATGTTTTATAATTATGGTTTTTCTTGCTCTTTAGAGACACACTAAGCTCTTTAGCTTACTCCCCCATAGTTTCCTCTTACAGATATCTTTGGGCTTTAGGCGTCGTTGTACTTGGAGGATCTAAAATTTTATTTGGTTATTTTATTATTCGGTACGAAACTATTTTAGTTTAATCAGATTTCTATTTATTATTTTGGGACATGGATGTAATTTTAGACTATTTAAGTTTTGGGATTATTTTTAGCATTATTCTACTATTATTTTAATTCAGAGATTTTATATAAACATTCGAATATTTATTATAATATTTATATTTTTATTTATTATTAAATTCATGTTATTTTACTTTAATCAAAGTATAATTTTCAAAATTGGATTTCTTGAGGGAAAAGATTTCAAACGTGACTTCCTAAATTCGGCTATTTCTTCTAGGTCGGGTTTAGGGGGTTACAGTAGGAGCTTTATCAAATCGTGGCTTTACAATTAATTGAGCATTTAATTAAAAAGGATGACGGTACACCGGACCATAGACTAAACCCACATCATATAAACCTGAATGTCGTGTTAGTTTAGGGTTTGGATCTCGTACGTCACCTTTATACATGATGCAAGCATTCAGGAGTGATGACATAATATTTCCATTTTATATTTTTGCTTACCTAGAGAAGGTGAGAATTTACCCAAATATTTGGTCTACATCCATTAAGCTCGGACTGTTTTGACACAAATACCAGAGTTAATAGATACCTCTCTTTTGTATATTTTAAAATTAATTACCATGCAACCAAAATATTAAGGATGTCTTATGAATGACAATTAGAAAAGCATGCCACATATAAACAACACATTAAAAATGTCATATCTTACCAAGTATTAAAGTCTATATTGTAAAACTATATATTATATAAAGACTATATTATATGGGGAAACCTTATATTATATATACTATATATTATATTAAAACCATATGTTATATTTTATAAACAAGACTATATCATATATCATATAGTTAAACTATATCTTATATATAAAAACTATATTTTGTAAAAAAAACCATGTACTATGTACATTTGTAAAACTATATGTTACATTTAAAAAAACGTATGTATAATATATGAATATAAAAACCATATAAACAATTTATAACGCATTCAAGAAACTATATACTAGAATATCATAATATACTCTTGGTAAAAAAAGATCTTATCGTATATATATACACATATCATGTATTAATAACCATATATTATATGATAACTTCAAGCCATAGAACACAATTATGAACAAAGTAAAGCAAGAACATAAATATAAAATAAATAAATATGCATGCAAAGGGGCTTAAAAACTGGAATGGAGCAAATTAAATGAAATCAAGAGCTTAAGGGACCAAAAGGGAATTAAACAGACTCTAGGGACCCTAGAGGTAATTTAACCACTCAAAATTCATCTAAAATCAAATTAAGGACGTAATTAAAAATATTTAACAAAATTGAGGGACCATCGGAGTGGTTATAAAATGCGGAGACCCTCCTGTGCGTAAATAGCGCGACATAAAAGGGTTAAAACGCAATTAAGTCATTTTTAAAATGCTAAAACTCTATTAAAGCTATTTTAAAGTCATTTCGACCCCTTTTACAAACCCTAGCCCCCTTCTTTCTCTCGTCTACCGAGCATTGCTTCATCGTTCGTCGCTCTGGTCGCCGTTAACCGGCGCTGAAAACCATAAAAAAACTCTAAAACCTCTTTTCTTTATAAATCCCAAATATTGATGTTCTCTTTTAGAAAACCAAAACGAAAACCCCTCTTTGTTTTAGAAAACGAGACTCAAAACTGACCCCTTAAAGGTTACCGCTCTGTCCGACTCACCATTTGTGGCCTCGAAAGAGCCGGTAAGCTTGTCGTTAGGGAGAAACGGCACCGATCGTATAGAAGATGAATCGTCCGAAGGCAGATCGACGCAGAAGGGGATACGAACCGACAGAGGTAAAAAAAGTTAAACTCTAAACTTGCATGCTTTTATTCTTCGAAATAAAGGAGAAAATATATACCTCAGAAGGCTTTTCTTTGTATTCATGAATATGATTTTCCCCGTTTGATGTTTTTTTCTTCTTTTTTACAATGTATATTGGGTTCAGTCTTTATAGCATCGAATTTACATCATTTAAAATAAAGAAAAAACCATCCTAAATTTGCTATTGGTTGATCTGAAATTGTTTGTATTCGCGTATGGTCTCTGAAATTCTGTTATGTTGTTTCCCGTCTTTTGCCTCCTCTGACACTTTTATTTAATTTGTCTGTGGGTGAACAACTGGAGAGGAGGAGGGGACCAGTACGGTGCAGCTTGGTGACTGCAATCCGGGCCATTGGTGGAGATCAGATCAGAGGTTGGGATGACTCGCGAACGAACGGTTCAGATCCATACCTCCAAAGCCACGTGGTCGGCATCCAACCGTCGGAAGGATCTAGAGAGTTGGTGCGCAGAGGCCACTCGCGTTTAGGGACTAAAACACAAGGAATCAAAACTTGAGAAGATTCCATTAACTAACATAACATACACCCGTTTCGAAACACTAAACCCCATTTCGGAACAACGTCTTACAATAGCAAAACGTATCAAAATAGGCCTCACCCGTTTCAAGACCAAGCATACGTCGGACGATTTCCCTTGCCTCAGATAATACAGAGGTGTATCGAAACAACCCCATGTTTCGATACAGGCCTGAAATAGACTTGGTGTCTCGGAATAACCCTTATGCATTTCGAACCACTTAGGCCAAATATGCATATCGTATCGAAACGACGCCAAGTGTTTCGAAACACGTACCAGAAAAAGAATCAATGCAACACAATTTAGCATTCAAACTTGATTCAATTCATCATACAAAAACTATATAACATCATGGAGCAACAAAGGTACTTCAGAACTCACCCTTGGCACCAACCATAAAATTTATCCCCAAGCATGGGAACATATGAAAAACCTATAGACATGCTTCCTAGTTCGAATTACTTAGAACATCAAAAACCATAAATCCAAACAATCCAAGAGTTTAAAGGCCATTTTCAAACCAATATAGGCATACCAAACTTATACCAAAACAAAAAATACCAAAACAACCAATCCAATACATTGGACACTCCCATTGCTTAAAACCATATTTTCAAGTGAAGTCTCTTGGGATTCCCTTGCGGGTTGTTACCTCCAAATACTTAGTTATCTACATTGATGAGCAAAAGAGAGCATAAGCATACAAGCTTAATGAGGAATGCTCAAAATCCAAAATACAAAATCAATGCTTAAAACCATTTTACACTTTTGAAAGCCATCATGCAATCTTTCAAATCCATGCAATTCATCATTAAAATCAACAAGTTATACATCATCCAACAAGTATCAAATACTTCCACAACAAAATCCATTTCCTAACACATAACTCAAGCCTTCCATGCATAATTACCAATATGCAAAGCTTACATGTAAAACATGCATTTTAATGATATGCATACATAAATATTTCATAGCAATTATTCAATTATATTGGCTCACAAGTGATCAACAACATTCACATTTCTCAAAACGTATCAGATACATGAATTCCCAAGTGTTGTTCCAACACTTCATACATTCTCACCGGCATCTCAAAGTTCACACATGGGAGCTACCCTCCACCATTGTGACACCCGTGGTGGAGTATTCGGTACCATCACAACCCCTCAACACCACTCATCGGTAAATGTATAACCCCACTAACGAGAGACGGGACACAACTCAATTTCCTCAATCTTTAGGGTACTTGGATGGAGTTTTCGGTACAATAACAACCCATCAACATCCAAGGTGACTTGTTTATAGTGCACTCAATCCTATAGTCGTCTAACTATATCTGATTTCATTTGCAAAACACTTTATACAACATCACTTTCCAATATAGTTCACTTTTAATACAAACCTCACTGTTTTTTAAAGCATTCACAATCCGAGGGAGAAAATCACTTTACTTACTTCCGAACTTAGTAAAGCATTCCAAGCTTACAATAAGTTCCCAAAACCACTTTTAAGATGTTTTAAAGCTGGAAATCTCATTTCTGCTCACCGACTCGCGAAACTTCAATTGTCGACGCGAAATCAAGCGTTCGAAGCTCCCGGATCTTCACCGTTTGCTTCCAAAGGATTATCCCTTGTTTATACGACACAAGAACAGAGGATTAATGCATCTTAATGCATTAAAACCACCAGCAAACACCAAAAACCCCCAGCTCTGCACAAAGACACCAAAATACCCATCCAAAATAACCGAAATCACCTTCGATTGATCACTAAACTTAACCCAGCCATTAACAAACACTTCCATCACATTTTAACCATAAATCAACATCCAAAAACATCATAATATCATCCTTATACCTCCAACAACTCAGATTTCACATTTTCAAGCCAAAACCCCAAAACTAATAACCTACACAATTAGAGATCTCAATGATTTCGGGATTATTATGATCAAAACTCATTATTGACATCATTTAACATCCAAATCAACCTTATAATCATTATCAAATGAATAAAAACAGTGTCCAAATGAAAATCACATTTAAACTCTTCTTTTAGCAAGATTTTGGTATTTTCACCAAATCAACATCAAAACTTCAATTAAAAACACAAATCAAAAGTCAAATACCTTGGAATTTCATTAAAGAACCTTGATTAGAGGAGTAGCACGAAATTACCTTCAATCCTTGCTTTTCTTCCAATTAGCAAGCTTTCCAACTCAAGAAGCTTTAAGAAATCTTTGTAAATCTTTGAGAAAAATCTTTGGAAAAGAGTTGTGAATCAAAAGACCAAAAAGGATGAAAAGAATTATGAAAATTGAGAGAAAAGAGGGAATGTTTGGCTAAAGAGAAAAGGAGAAATAGAAAAGTTACGTCAATAATGATTTAACAAATTAACTACCTCTTTTAATAAAATCTCCCTCTTCCCTTTTAATCAAAACATTAATATCACATGCCAATTAAAGAAACGACTTAATTGCCATAAAGCTCCCTAAAGATTCTAAGAATTTGACTCTCCTTTGAAAATCACTCTTTTACCCAGTTTTAAATCTTTACATTTTGGTCACTGCCTGAAATGTACATGTCCCAAAATAGATTTTGTAAAATTAATTTTACGAAACCCATCTTTATAATTTTAGATGATTTTAGAAATTTTTACCATATTTTTACCTTATCCCGAATCATGATTTCCCTGAACCGATCTTAAAGACTCGAATCTCCAATTCTAGGTTCGACCAACTTAAACTGATGCCTAAAACATCCAAGCCCAAAACCAGGGCGTTACAACTCTCCCCCACTTAGTAAATTTCATCTTCGAAATTTTACCTGATGGAAAAAGATGCGGAAACTGCTTCGGCATGTCCGATTTGTTCTTCCACGGGGCCTCCTGCACTCCTCGATGTTGCCACAACACCTTCACAAGTTCAATCGTCTTACCACAAAGAACTTTCCTACTAGAATCAAGGATCCCCACTGGTTCCTCGTCATAAGAAAAATCCGGATTCAACTCAATCTCCTCAACAGGCATTACGTGAGATGGATATGATCTATACTTTCACAACATTCAAACATGAAACACATCATGAATTTTCTCCAACTCAGAAGGTAACCTCGACCGATACGCAACAAGACCAACTCGCTCCACAACCTCATAAGGTCCAAAAAACCTCAGACTAAGCTTACCTTTCTGTCTGAATATCATCACATTCTTCCAAGGTAATACCTTCAAGAACATGCGATCTCCAACCGCAAACTCAATCTCCTTACGCTTTAAATCTGCGTAAGACTTCTGATGATCTGAAGCAGCCTTCAACTGCTTACATATGAGTTTCACTTTCTCAGTTGTTCCCTTAAGCATATCTGGCAAGGAAACCAAATTTTGCTCCACCTCCGCTCAACAAAGAGGCGTTCTACACTTTCTTCCATACAAAGCTTCATACGGAGCAATTTGTATACTTTTCTGGAAACTATTATTATAGGAAAATTCCACCAAGGGCAATTGTTTTTCCCAAGAACCTTGGAAATCTATCACACAACATCTCAACATATCTTCCAGCACCTGGATAACTTGTTCCGACTGTCCATTCGTTTGAGGATGATATGAAGTGCTGAAATTCAAGCGTGTACCCAACTCTTGGTGTAAACACTTCCAGAATCTCGATATAAACCTTGGATCTCTATCCGACACTATAGACTTAGGCACACCATGCAAATGCACAATCTCAGCAATATACAACTCCTCTAGCTTATCCAACGTATACGTAGTATGCACAGCCAAGAAATGTGCACACTTCATAAGACGATCTACAATCACCCAAATTGAGTTCTTCTTTGATGGTGTCAAAGGCAAACCGGACACAATCCATCATAATCCTTTCCCATTTCCATTTTGGTATCCTCAACGACTGCAACAATCCGGAAGGAAACTGATGCTCAGCTTTCACACGTTGACAGACCATACACTTGCTCACAAAATTAGCAACCTTCTTTTTCAACCCCACCCAATAGTACCCATCTTTCAAACCATGATACATCTTGGTACTACCATGGTGCATAGCAAATAGACTGCTATGAGCTTCAGTCAAAATGGTGCGCCTCAACTCAACATCCTCCGGCACAAATATTCAACTTTTAAAGTATAAAACACCATCATCATTGAAACAGAAATCTCTTGCATTACCATCAGCTATATCCTGAACATGAGGCACAAAAGAATCATCAAGCAACTACTTATCCTTAATTAACTGAATCAAGGAAGGTTTCACTTGCAACTCGGCTATCAACCCACCATCACGTGATATACTCAATCGAGATAACATCGCACTCAACTCAACAACCACCT
This sequence comes from Hibiscus tridactylites, assembly GCA_958450335.1. Classification (NCBI taxonomy): domain Eukaryota; kingdom Viridiplantae; phylum Streptophyta; class Magnoliopsida; order Malvales; family Malvaceae; genus Hibiscus; species Hibiscus tridactylites. The sequence goes on from OY288277.1 coordinate 70,493,944, forward strand.
TCCTACTCAAGGCATCGACCACAACATTGGACTTTCCAGGATGATACTCAATCGTTAGATCATAATCCTTAAGCAACTCCAACCATCTTCGTTGTCTAAGATTCAACTCTCTCTGAGACATGAGTAAACCACACACTTTTCACCATAAAGGTAGTGCCTCCAAATCTTCAAGGCAAACACGACTACAGCAAGCTCTAGATCATGAGTAGGATAGTTGCGCTCATGCACCTTCAATTATCTAGATGCATATGCCACAACCTTCCCACCTTGCATCAACACACAACCTAGACCAAGATATGACTCATCACTATAAACTACAAACTCCTTACCCGATTATGGTTGAATCAGAATAGGAGCTTGCGTCAAAGCTTCCTTCAACCTCTCGAAAGCTTGTTACTTAACATTTGTCCATTCAAAGCGAACATTCTTTTGCAACAACTTAGTCAACGGAGCAGCAAACTTAGAAAAACCCTCTACAAACCTTCGATAATATCCAGCCAAACCAAGGAAACTACGCACCTCCGTCACAGACTTAGGCGTTTTCCAATTCATGACCGCCTCAATTTTGTGTGGGTCAACCCAAATACCCTCGGCCGACACTACATGTCCCAGAAGGAAAACTTCCTTGAGCCAAAACTCACACTTGCTCAGCTTAGCATAAAACTGATTCTCCAACAGCACTTGCAACACAATCCTCAAATGCTTATCATGATGCTCATCGGTATGCGAGTACACGGGAATATCATCGATAAACACTACCACAAACTGATCTAAAAATTCATGAAACACACGACTCATCATATCCATGAATGCAGCCGATGCATTTGTCAACCCAAACGACATTACTAAGATCTAATAATTGTGGTACCTTGTCCGAAAAGCTGTCTTGGGTACATTTACATCCTTAACCTCCAGTTGATAATACCCAGATCTCAAATCAATCTTCGAGAACGCCGAAGCACCTTGAAACTGATCAAACAAATCATCAATCCTTGGAAAAGGGTACTTGTTCTTAACAGTCAACTTGTTTTGTTGTCGATATTCTATACACATACGCATTGTGCCATCCTTCTTCTTTACAAACAAGACTGGTGCACCCCCAAGGTGAAACACTTGGCCTTATGAACCGTCGATCAAGCAACTCCTAAAGTTGTGTTTTCAACTCCTTCAATTCTTTAGGTGCAACCCGATAAGGAGCAATAGACACTGGAGTCGTATTTTCATACAACTCAATGCCAAATTGAACTTCTCTGTTCGGTGGTAAACCAGACAACTCTTTCGAAAAGACACCCAGAAAGTCACATACTATTCAAATGTCCTGTACTCGTACTTCCTTTGTACCAGGGTTCATCACATAAGCTAGGAAAGCTTCGCAACCCAACTTCATCATCCGACTTACTTTAAGAGCCGAAATTGCATTGTACAAGAATTTCACATTCTCGCCTACGATTACCACTTTGTAATCATTAGCAATTTTTAAGGTAACTCGCTTAACATCAAAATCAACTACAACTCTATGCTAAGACAACCAATCCATTCCATGGATCACATCAAAACCATAGAAAGGCAACACCATCAAATCAACTGAAAACACATAGCCTTGAACAGATAAAGGACATCTCCTATGCAGTTTTCTCGTAACAACAATTTCACCAAAAGAGCTTGTTACTTGCATTCCTACATCTAGCATCTCAATAGGGATATCGAGCAAATATATATGATCACTCAAGATGTATGAATGTGTGGATCCAGAATCAATTAAAGCTAACAAAGACAAGGATTGCAAGGTAAAGGTACCTGCAATCACGTCGGTGTCGTTACATCCCTCGCGATGTGTATACACTCTTGCAGGACCACCACCCTCTGGTTGAACAGCAACAACATGAGCTACATCTCTCTGCCCATCCACCCTACGTTGTAAATTACCACGGCCACGCCCACGACCTCTCTGTGGTGCAACAACAAGTGCTCGTCCTTGACCGCCTTCAACTAGCAAAAGACACTCATGTCTCATATGATCAGCTAATCCACAGTTCCAACAAGAATTGGCCATCCCAACTACAGGAGCATGCGCCTCTCGAGCCACAAGAGGCCACTCTTGCTTCAAATGCTCTCGCGATCCACATATCCAGCAAGTATTCTGCTCAAACCTCACCCTGTTACCCTGAGCTGGCGCACCTCGCCCAAAATTACCACGCCTCACCTCAGGCCGATATCTGCGATCACGGTTTCTCTTGTTCTGTTCACCACTAGGACCTGAATCTGCAGCTCTCTTACTCGAGCTAGAACCACCCACACAAGAGGTCAAACCCAAACTCTACTCTATATCCTTGGCTCGAGTCACCAGTACATTGAAGTTAGTGTAGTCAAACCCAAATTCTGGAGCATATTGACTCAAATGTTTGAACTAGAACTTTTACTCAGCTACTGTCATGTTTCCTTGCACCAAGGACATGAATTCACACTTCTTATCATCCAAGTATCTAACTTCCAAATACTTCTTTTTAAAGGCAGCCTAAAAGAACTCCTAATCCACCTCACTGGGTTCTATAGCCACGGTCATAGTCGTCCACCAAGCATATGCATCACCATGCAATAGGGAGACAACACATCCTAACTTGTGTGCATCATTGCACCCAATCTAATCCAAAATCCAGATCGTACTAGCCATCCAAGCCTCGGATGCTTCAGGAGACAATCCATGATATTCAACGCCTCCAAAACATCGCAAGCGTTCCAACGACAAACCCAATTGCCCATCGGCAGGTGCTTGCACTTGCACTTGCACTCCAACAACAGCAACCTGGAATGCTCCAGTCATCACATGTACCAAAGGCGTCAAATCACCCAACACCGGACCAGCCTGTCTGTGTTGCACTTGCTCCTCACCCCCAAGTGGTGGTGGCGCTGGAGGAGGTAAATTCGCACCAGGCAGAACCTCGTTCTCCTAATTCCTTTGCTCACCAGCAAGAGCAACTGACTATGAACGTAGCTCTCTCTTTGGTCCTATTGTGCTATTATCATTAAGGCATGAACATACAACAAAACAAGAATTCAAGCCAGCTTCTAGCAAGTACCCAAGACATTCAATTTAAAACACTTCACTACAATAATAAGGCAATGGGCATCCCAATTTTCCCCAAAAATAGCATAAAGCATACAACATACATGTCACAACCATCATACAAACAATAAGATTCAGCCCACAATATCATCATATATAACAACTCATACTTAGATCATGATCATCGTACATAGCATCACTATCATTTTATCAACATTAACATGCTTATAACATTCACCGAGCAAAACAAACATCACCAAATACATACTATTACATCACATCGACTTACCATTAACTTACCATCATCTCATTCTTTCGTAACTTGCCTCTGATACCACCAAATGTAACCCCCTCGACCCGGCCTAGCCGGTAGACTGAACTGAATGGGTCACACGGGGAATATTGGAGTAAATCGGGAAGGTTTACCTCAATAAAAAATTATATTTTTTCTTTTTATCTTATCTAGATGAAAATTAGGTTCCTATATGTTTTACATTGCAGTGGACCATTCACAACTCAAACGTACATCAATTTCATCCAATTATGACTTTTAGGGATCATTTTGTAATTTTTTCGATTCGTAAGGACTTAAGCCATTTTCGTGTTACCAACCTTTAATTAGTCTCATTTCATGCATCTCGGTCAAAACTCAGCTCAAAATAATCATTCATGCTCATTCAATTCCATCCACAACATTTAGGGATTAAAACACAAGGAATCGGAACTTCAGAACATTCCATTAACTAACATAACAAAAACCCGTTTCGAAACACCAAGACCATGTATCGGAAAAATGACTTATAGTAGCAAAACGTACCAAAATAGGTCTCACCCGTTTCGAGACCAAGCATACCTCGGACGATTTCCCATGCCTCAGATAATACAGAGGCATATCGAAACGACCCTGTGTTTCGATACATGCCTGAAAATAGTCTTGGGGTCTCATAATGACCCTTATGCGTTTTGAACCACTTAGGCCAAATATGCACATCGTATCGAAACGACAATAGGTGTTTCAAAACACAAACCATAAAAAGACTCACTACAGCACAATTTAGCATTCAAACTTGATTCAATTCATCATACAAAACTAGATAACATCATGGGGCAACAAAGGTACTTGGCACCAACCATATCATTTATCACCAAGCATGGCAACATATGGAAAACCTATAGGCATGCATCCTAGTTCGAATTACTTAGAACATCAAAAACTATAAATCCAAACAATCCAAAAGTTTAAAGGCCATTTACAAACCAATATAGGCATACCAAACTTATACCAAAACAACCAACTCCAAGACATTGGACACCCTCATTGCCTTTATTAGTATAGTCCATAAGTAAACATACTTTCAAGTGAAGTCTCTTGGGATTCCCTTGCAAGTTGTTGCCTCCAAATACTTAGCTATCTGCATTGATGAGCAAAAGAAAGAATAAGCATACAAGCTTAGTGAGGAATTCTCAAAATCCAAAAAACACCATCAATGCTTAAAACCATTTTACACTTTTGAAAGCCATCATGCCATCTTTGAAATCCATGCACTTCATCATTAAAATAAACAAGTTAGGCATCATGCATCAAGAATCAAATTCTTCCACAACAAAATCCATTTGCTAACACATAACTCAAGCCTTCCTTGCATAAGTACCAATACACAAAGCTTACATGTAAAACATGTATTTTCATGATATGCATCCAAAAATATTTCATAGCAATTATTCAATTATATTGGCTCACAAGTGATCAACAACATTCACATTTCCCAAAACGTATCGGATACACGGATTCCCAAGTGTTGTCCCAACACTTCATACATTCTCATCGGCATCTCAAGGTTCACACACGGGAGCTACCCTCCACCGTTGTGACACCCATGGTGGAGTATTCAAAACCATCACAACCCCTCAACACCACTCATCGGTAAATGTATAACCCCACTAACGAGAGACGGGACACAACTCAATTTCCTCAATCGTTAGGGTACTTCGATAGAGTTTTCGGTACAATCACAACCCCTAAACATCCAAAGCGACTTGTTTATAGTGCACTCAATCCTATAGCCAGCTAACTATATCTGATTTCATTTGCAAAAAACTTTACACAACATCACTTGCCAATATAATTCACTTTTAATACAAACCTCATTGTTTTTCAAAGCATTCACAATAAGCCATATTCCAAGCATTAAACCATACTTCATAAAACAAGTATCAACACATACTTACAAAGATCACTTACGTAGTGCATCCCTTAACAATATGGCATCATAAATAACAAATTATATGCTCAAAACATGCTTTAAAATAGTAGGTAAACACATTTAAAAATAAGTGCATCCACAAGCTCATAATAGCAGAATCTGAGGGAGAAAATCACATTACTTACTTCCGAACATAGTAAAGCATTTCAAGCATACAAAAGAACAGGGGATTCTCCTATGTTTTAATAAGTTTCAAAGCTGGAAATCCCAATTCCACCACCGAATCGCGAAACTTGAATTGCCAACGCGAAATCAAGCGTCTGAAGCTCCCGGGTCTTCACGGTTTGCTTCCAAAGGATTCTCTCATGTTTATACCACACAAGAACCGAGGATTAATGCATCCCAATGCATTAAAACCACCAGCAAACATCAAAAACCCCCAACTCTGCCCAAAGGCACCAAAATACCCATCCAAAACAACTGAAATCACCTTCGATTGATCACTGAACTTAACCCAGCCATTGACAAACACTTCCATCACATTTTAACCATAAATCAACATCCAAAAACATCCTAATATCATCTTTATACCTCCAGCAACTCATATTTTCACATTTCCTAGCCAAAACCCAAAACTAACAACCTAGACAATTAGAGATCTCAATGATTTCAGGATTATTATGATCAAAGCTCATTATTAACATCATTTAACATCCAAATAAACCTTAAAATCATTATCAAATGAATTAAAATAGTTCCCAAACGAAAATCACATTTGAACTCATCTTTTAGCAACATTTTGGTATTTTCACAAAATCAACATCAAAACTTCAATTAAAAACACAAATAAAGAGTAAAATACTTTGGAATTTCATTAAAGAACCTTGATTAGAGGTGTAGCACGAAATTACCTTCAATCCTTGCTTTCTTCCAATTGGCAAGTTTTCCAACTCAAGAAGCTTTAAGAAATCTTTGTAAATTTTGAGTAAAATCTTTAGAAAAGAGTTGTGAATCAAAAGAGCAGAAAGGATGAAAAGAATTCTGGAAATTGAGAGAAAATATGAAATGTTTGGCTAAAGAGAAAAGGAGAAATAGAAAAGTTACACAAAAAATGATTTAACAAATTAACTACCTCTTTTAATAAAATCTCCATCTCCCCTTTTAATCAAAACATTAAAAACACATGCCAGTTAAAGAAAAGGCTTAATTGCCATAATGCTCTCTAAATATTCTAAGAATTTGACTCTCCTTTGAAAATCACTCTTTTTGCATAGTTTTAAATCTTTACATTTTGGTCACTGCCCGAAATGTACACGTTCCAAAATCCATTTTGTAAAATTGATTTTACCAAACCCATCTATATAATTTTAAATGATTTTAGAAATTTTTACTATATTTTTACCTTATCCCGAATCATGATTTCCCTGAATCGATCATAAAGACTCGAATCTCCAATTTTAGGTTCGATAAACTTAAACCGATGCCTAAAACATACAAGCCCAAAACTAGGGTGTTACATTAGAATTATGGAAAATTGGTTTAAATGATGTTTAATTGAGGTTTAATTGATTAAATCAAGATATCATTGTTTCGAATATGTTTTGATGGGTTTATAATGAGATTATATCATGATTATGATGTATTGAAATATTGATTAAGTGATTTTAATTTAGGAAGCCCAAAACTAGATGAGTTGGTTGATTCATAGGTTGGAACCTTTGAGTTTTTGGTTTGATAGTGTAGTTGTTTGGTTGTCGGTGGTTCTATAGTGTTGAGAAGATGTTTTTAAATGTAAATTGATGTTGTTTTAATGTTGATCTCATTGGGTAATGGCCTGAGACTTGTTAGAAAGGTTTCATTAGTGTTTTCGGTAGTTTTTGGGTAGCGCAAGCTTGGTTGTTAATGGAGGATGATGTATTTCCGTGTTTCTGGGGATTTTGATGTAAGGTTGTGCATTAATCCTCTGTTTCCTTTGGTTAGAAGCAGGGGATGTTGTTTCGTTAGCTTCGAAAGGAGTTGCGGTGACACCTATATTCTATAAATTAGTAATTTATTTTCTTTAGATGATTCATCGTCTTGGTTTTGTCTTCATCTCCACCGAATCATTATCTGAAAAAAAACATGGAGTTTTCTACTGCTACATGGGGTATCATTAGAATGGAGAAAGAAGGAGAGATTGATTAGGAAGTCATCACCTCAGGTAAATTTCCTAAAATTGACGTCTTGTTTGTAACAATTTTTAAGATTACTTATATTTTTACACACATATCGAGGAAGTAGATGGTTCTCCCAGCTGGTTATAACATTTCTTTTGAGTACTTTGCTGCATAATTCTAGTTGATTTAGAAATTGTCTCTAATTACATGTAGAAATTGTAATAGTTTAGAGTTTCATGAATTGTTAAACATGTTTTAGTGATAAAATGAGCTTAAGGTTAAGTCAGTGAAATCTGCCTACAAGTTATGCACTAGCATTAAGTTTGGAAATTCATAGAAAATTACATAGGTCAAATTAGAGAATGAATCTCATACCTACAAAATCATGTTTATGTCTAGTTTCGTTTCAAATAAACAGTGATCGATTTCGAGTTGTATGTTGAAATATATGAATTTTTTAGTAAGTAGAGCTCATGAAAATAGGATAGCAGTTCACTCCTAAAATTGCATCAACATTAATTTCAGAAATTTGCAATAAATTGTATAAGTGAAACCAAAAGCTATAATTTATATGATTGGAAAGGTTGTTCAGTCTAGTTTCATTTTAAACAAGCGGAATCGAATTCTAAGTTATAAAACATATTATATAAATGATTCTTTGAGGATGGTACAAGCTACCTAGTATATTAAATGATATGCTTCTTTAATGTTTGGTTAGAGAAAATGGAAATGAAGGAAGCCACAAATTGGGAGAATAAAGAGAAAGGTCTCTAAGCTTGGATTGAGGCGAGTATAATTGCATTTGTCTCGAAAGACAAGGTGTCATTCCGACCTTTGTTTCTATGTGTTTAATGAATGCAAAGTTTGAGTTCGGTATGCACCTTATCATTTTGTATAAGGCTCACATAGAGCACTTTCGGTGATTACCTTTATGGCATGACTCTTCGGTAAGTTCTTTGGTTATGCTTGCATTGCATAGGCATCAATGTATTGCTACGCTAAGATGTATAATGGTAGAATGTAGATAGCAAAATAAACTTTACTCTAAAGCTGTGAAACAAAGTTTATGATCTCCTATGCCATAAGATCTTAAGAATGAAATACAAGCCTATAATGTTATAAGTTTATGAACTCCTAAATCCTCTTGAACTAAAAGCTCAATACTTTCATAAGATTGGTCAGACAATGTCAAAGCATAAAATGTATAAGTTGCATATACAATGGAAGCCCTTGGACACTTTGGCATAGTACATGGTATATTGAGACTACATTCCACGGGCTACGGGTAAGGGGTGACGACCATATATTGTGATATATTGGCGACATTATGAGGTAACAAGGGAGTGGATGGAGAAGAAGAGGAGATTGATTGATATGCTTTAACACTAGCAATTGCTTTGTGCTATGTGTAACACGGACCATGTAAACCCCTCGTCCCGGCCTAGCCACCAGACTGAAACGAACGGGTCACACATGGAAAACCGAAGCAAAACTCGTTAAGGCCTCACCCCGATTAATAACCCTATTTTTTATACTATTAATCTTGTCTAGACGCCATGTTTAAACATATGGGAGAAGGCAAACAACGAAAGAGAAAACACTGATACGAACCAAGCAGAGGGCAAAACGATAAATCAACCTTACCAAAATAGTTTATTAGTCAAGTTTCATACACACGAGGCAAAACCATCTTAAAGGATAAATATAAACTCATTTAGGAAGCATACAAACATTAAAGACTAAAACATAACATTTGGAAACCTCCAAAGATGCCCTTTAACCGTTTAAACTACCTGCGTTTCGAAATAGGACTGCCCGTTCTGAAACGCGGGTTCTCTTTCAAAAAGAAACATTAGGCCGTTCCGGAATGTCCTACCCTGGTTCCAAAATGGAAGCCTCCAGTGGCAAAACATACAGGAACGACACCATTCCTGTTCCGATATGGGTGCCCCAAAAGCTTAGCCGTTCAGAAACAACACCAGACGTTCTGAAACACCTAGGCACAGATTGGCCCGAAAATGCATTTTGGCATCCCCAAACTTACCCCAAAAGATCACGAACCACATGGCAACATATTTAACAAACAATCTAAAGGCAAAACATCCTAAAGACAAGCTACTAACATGCATACATGCAAATATGAATCTCAAACCCAAAAGCTCATAAGAACACTACAGCTCAAAAATGCTAACAAGCCAAAACACAGCAATTGACCAAAAGCCTAAAAAAGCCTCAATATAGCATGGTATCAACATTCAAAACAGGTTAGCAACAAAAACAACTACAAAGGAGTTTCGACACCAACTCCCAAACACAAAGGTCTATCATTCCCATTGCCTAAGTATTATTACAACCATGAAAACCATACTTTAACCTAGCAAAGAACTCCAAGACTCCTCCCTTGCCTCGCTTGCCTTCCGAAGCCACTAACGATCTGCATTGTTGGAAAAGAGAGCGTAAGCTTAAAAGCATAATGAGCGGAGCTCAAAATCACAACAGCAAAAACAATGCAGTTCAAAACATATACTTTAGTTTAAAGACAAAATCATTTAGAAAGGAAATACGATAATCCAAAGGCACAAAAAAATGTGGTGTAACCCCCTTAGCTCGGCCAAGACGGTTGACCTGAACTACGAAGATTACACGGGGAAAACCAAAGTCAACTCGAAAGTCAACCTTGATTAACGACCTTTTTTTCTTTTTAATCTTGACTAGATGCACGTTAACCCTAAGTGAACACTCGAGATACATATACGAGTAAAACACAACGATCAGATTACAGAAAGGGACTCAATTACACAATATACAAAGGTTAGGGAACAAAATGTAAATTCTGAAAATTAGAAGGTCATAACCGATTTTAAAGTTACCAATATTAAATTAGTCATATTACATGCTTCCCTGTCAAAATTTACCTTAATTGGACTTCTCGAACTCATACAATTGCAATTACAACTTTCGGGACTAAAACGTGAAGCTTGCAAACTTCAACACCATTCAAATCAGTGCCCAACGGTCACCTGTTTCGAAAAGACATTGATCGTTCTGAAACACGGGTTGGTTCCGAGACTGGTTCCGAAACAGGGAATTCCAGTAGCCAAATCGTTTCGAAACAACCTCCAGCCATTTCGACACACGAAGGCCATTACAGACCCTCGTTTCGAAACGCTAGTGCCTGTTCTGAAACGGTTTGCCCAGAAGCTGCAGATTTTGCTGGTTTTTCATACATAAATCCACTCAAGCACAACCGAATGACTTCCTAATCATGCCAACAAGTCATCATACATATAAAGAGTATGTTTGCAACTCCTAATCACATTCATGGCATCAAACATGAAACTTCACATGTCTATAGGCATGCATCCTAATATCCAAAACCAAGCAACAAACCAAACTCCAAAACAAGCATTAAGAGGCCATTTACAAATTCAAAACATCAAAAGCATCACGCCACAAACTAGGGAGCTCAACACATCTTAGGTTCCCATTTCCAAATTACCAAAACTAATAGTGTATGAAAACATCACCATACATGAGCTTGGTTTCCCTTGGACACTCTAGCCTCCTTGTTTCCCTTAAACACTTCAATTATCTGCATTATTGGTACAAGAGAGAGAGTGTAAGCACAATTGCTTAGTGAGGCATGCTCTAGAGAAAACCACACAATAATACACTCTAGAAAACACTTTCTACAAAGCTTTTAACACATGCTCATCTCCTTTCATGCAACCTTGCATACTTTACAAGCATCTCATGCTTCATTACATTCAACTCAACATATTGGCTTTCAAGTGATAATTCATAACAATTTACAACACAAAACACAATCGGATACGTGGATTACAAGCGTTGTCCCACACGCTTCATACACACCACCGAACAACATAAGGTGGAGTTTATCGGTACAATCACAACCCCTCAACACCCGTGATGGAGTTTAACGGTACAATCACAACCCCTCCACATCACTCATCGATAGTTTTATAATTCCACTAACAAGTGCAAGGGACACATAACACAAGATCCACACACGGGCTTTTAACCACCGTTGTGATCTTACCTCACTCGTTAGGGTACTTGGATGGAGTTTACGGTACAATTACAACCCCTCAACATCCAAGGCGACTTTATTCACGGTGCACCCAATCCTATAGCCGGCTAACTATATCCAATTCAAGTACTTTAAAACCATTACATCACTTGCCAATATACATCATTTACCATCAACAATTCACTGTTTTAAAGCATTAATCAAAGCCATTTAACATCATGCATCACTATGCATCAAAACCATATTAACAATATGTCAAACCGAGGATCTCTTACCTTGAGAATCCTTCAATACATGGCTTTCAAAACCAGCATTAACCATGCTAAAACATGCTTTCAAAACAGAATTTAAACATGCAAATTATAACCATTACATCAAACCACTTCATGGCTCATCCAAGAGAGTTTTTCCGAAAACTTACTCTTTAGCTTAGATAAGTTGTTTATACTTAAACTAAGCTCCCAAAACCTTCAAATAATTGTTTCAGAGCTGGAAATCCAACTCCACTTACCAATTACGTTTCGCACGCTTGCCGAAACGCCAATCAAGCCTCCGGATCAACTCTAAAAGTGTCCGAAGATGTTTCCCCTGTTTTAAACACATCAAAGCAGAGGATTAATACATCATTATGCATTGAAATCTTCAGCCAACACACCTAAACTCGCAGCTCTACTTACAACCAACATTTTGGCTACCAAACACAACCGAAATCACCTCCAAACACTTCCAAAACTTAACCCAGCCAAGATCCATCACTTCTAACCATTTCTAAACATCAATTAACATCCAAATAAACCTAAACTCACCCTTATACCTCTAGCTATAACAGATCACCATAAACACCTCAAAAACCACCATTTTCATAAGCAAAAACTTAGGAATTACAACCTATTCGGGATTGCATTAATAAAACCTCATTTCCACATCATTAGGCATCCAAATACATTTAAGAATCATCTCAAAACATAGCCCAAGCAATCACAACGAAATTCTTCAAGATTTCTTCCAAATCTTGAGTTTTAAGCCAAAATCAAGTTTCTAACATTTAAACCATTTATAAAAATTAAATTAAGGATTGACAACTTTGAAATTTCAGTAAAGAACTAAGTATTTAGAGGAGAAGAACAATCTTACCTCTAAATGATAGTTTCTCCTTGATTTGAGCTAATTTCCTTAAAAATTCAATGAGAAAATCAAAAGGATTTGATGCAAGATTGATTAGGAATTAATTGATGATAGAAATCTCATCAATTGAAGTGAAGATCAATGCAAAAGTTTCTGGAGAAAAAGTGTTTGGATGATGGAATTTTTAGAGAAAAAGAAAAGAGAAAAATCTAGGAAAAGGTAGTTATGAAATTCCAAAAAGTAGTTTCCCTTTTCTTTTAATTAATTAAACATTATTTAACTCACCCAAATTAAGGAAAAATCTAGAGAAATCATTTTTGGGTAAATTAGCTCCTTAAAGATTCAAAGTTTCAATCCTTACAAAACAGTCACCACTAAACTTTTCAAAAATCGCATTTTAGTCACTACACCGAAATGTAGTATTTCCAAACCTCATTTTGTAAAATTGACTTCAGCACTCTCTTATATATATTGAAAGAGGATTTTTAGATATTTTTCTATATTTTTAAAGAATCTCGAACTAGGCTTTCCCTAAAACCTCCTTTTATATTCGAACCAAAAATCAGACTGGTCCGATTCATACCCTAAACTTCTAAGCCCAAAATTGGGGTGTTACAACTCTCGCCCCTTAAGAAATTTCGTCCTCAAAATTTACCTGGAGGAAAAAGATACGAAAACTGCTTCTTCATATCGTCCTTTCTTTCCCACGTGGCTTCCTCAACACCACGATGCTTCCACAATACTTTAACCAATTCAATGGTCTTGCCTCGAAGATTACTATCCGAATCCAGAATTTCAACTGGCTCTTCAACAAAGTTCAAGTTTGGATTCAACTCCACTTCTTCCACATGCATAACATGCGAAGGGTCCGATCTATACCTCCGAAGCATAGAGACATGAAACACATCATGAATCTTTTCCAACTCTTGTGGTAACCTCAGCTTGTACGAAACAGGACCCACACGTTCAATCACCTCGTGTAACCCCCTTAACCCGGCCTAGACGGTTGACCCGGATTAAGAAAATTACACGGGGAAAACCAAAGTCAACCCGAAAGTCAACCTTGATTAACGACCCTTTTTTTCTTTTTAGTCTTATCTAGATGCACATTAACCCTAGTTATGTTCACATGTTCAGCATACTCAAAGATCAGAACAAACAGAGAACATTCAGGGACTCAATTGCACAAATCACAACTTTAGGGACAAAATTGTAAATTCTAAAAATTATAAGGACTTAACCCAAATTAAAGTTACCAATATGAAATTAATCCACTTTCATGCTTCTCTGCCAAATTTCAGCTCAAACGGACATCTCAAACTCATTCAATTGCAACAACAAGGTTCGGGACTAAAACGCAAACATTTCAGAACATTTAACCATCAAATTCAGAGTCCAACGGTCGAGTGTTCCGAAACAGGGAGGACCTGTTCCGAAACGCGGGACCGTTCCAAAACGGGTTCCGAAACATGGCTTGGCAGTGGCATTTCCGTTCCGGAACGGTTCCTCCCGTTTCGGAACGCCTAGGCCATTTTAGGCCCCTATTCCGAAACGGTAGAACCTGTTCCGATACAGCCTGCCCAGATTTGCAGGTTTTTGCTGAATAAACACTCAATTGACCAATCAAACATGCACCAAATGCCACCAAATTATACCAGCAAGTCATTCAACATTCAAGGAACATAATAGCATCAACCAAGCATCAACATGGCATCAATTATGAAAATCCCCAATTCTATAGGCAAGTGTCCTATAAAGCAAACCATGAAATCCTCAAATCACCAAAACACTTACCAAGAGGCCAATTACATGTACCAACATCAATATCAACATAAAACCAACTTAGGGAGTCCAAAACATCTCCCAAAACAACAACATAGGTTCCCCGTTGCCAAATACCCAAAAACTAATAGTTTTAGGAAAATGTTCACCATACATGAGCTTAAATCTCCACTTCGATGCTTGGCTTCCTTGCTGCCCCAAAGTGCACTTCAATGCTCTGCATTATTGGTTTAAGAAAAGAGAGAGCGTAAGCCAATAGCTTAGTGAGGAATGCTCATTTAAAACCACACAATAATGCATTTATAAACACACTTGTAAATCTTAGTCCAAACCATCATTTGTACATGCACATAAGCATTCTAAAACAAGCAATTCATGCTTCAAGTGTATAACATGTCATATTGGCCACAAGTGATACAATCAACATAAGATCCACACATGGACTTTTAAACACCATTGTGATCTTACAATTTCCAAGGACCACACATGGACTTTTAAACACCATTGTGTCCTTAACAAGAATCATCCATGGACTTTTAAACACCATGATGTTCTTACCATTCCCAAGGACCACACAAGGACTTTTAAACACCTCTGTGTCCTTAACAAGAATCACCCAAGGACTTTTAAACACCTTGGGGTTCTTAAATAACAAGGCTTACACAAGGAATTTTAACCACCTTTGTAACCTTAACCAAAAACCAACCATGGACTTTTAACCACCATGTTGTTCTTAAATAAACAAGGCTCACACAAGGACTTTTAACCACCTTTGTGACCTTAACCATCACTTGCCAATATGCATCATTAACAACAATATTCCACTGTTTTAAAGCATTTAACATAGCCACAAACATCATGCATCATTATGCATCAAAACCACATTTAACAATGTTCAAAAACAAGAATCTCTTACCTTGAGCATTCTTCAACATATGACTTATAAAATCAGCAACTAACATGCTAAGATATGCTTTCAAAACAAAATTTAAAACATGCAAACAACCACATTGCATACAACCAATCCATGGTTCATCATCAAGAGAGTTTTTCCGAAAACTTACTCTTGAGCTTAGTTAAGTTGCTTAGACTTAAACTAAGCTCCCAAACCTTCAAAACATTGGTTTCAAAGCTGAAAACCAAAATCCACTCATCGATTCTGTTTCGCCACTTGCCGAAACACCAATCAAGCTTCTGGATCACCACCACTAGGATCCAAAGATGACTCCCCTGTTTTAAACACATCAAAGCAGAGGATTAATGCATCATCATGCATTAATATCTTCAATGAAAGCACCTAAACTCGCTGCTCTCATCAACACTCCAATTTCGGCTACCAAACACAACCGAAATCACTTCCAAACAACTCCACAACACCACCCAGCCATGATCCATCAAATCTAAACATTCTTAAACATCAATTAACATCAAAAAAGGATCTAACCACGACCTTATACCTCCAGCTATAACAGATCATCCAGATCACTCCAAAAACCAACAAAAACTCAAGCTAAACTTAGGAAAACCAACCTATTCGGGATTGCATTGATTAAACCTCAATTTCTCATCAATTTAACATTCATTTAACATCAAAAAGACACCTCAAAACACTGCCCAAACAGATCATACGAATTTTATCAAAAATCAACCAAATCTTGCATTTTAAGCCAAGATCAAGAACACAACCACAAAACCTTTTATAAAACATCAATTAAAGATTGAGAACTTGGGAATTTCAGTAAAGAACTGAGAATTTAGAGGAGAAGGACGTTCATACCTCTAAACTTGAGTTTCTCCCTTTTGGAACCAAGATTGATGAAAATCCAAATAGCAAATGATAAGGTTTTGTTGAAAAGATGATTAGAGATCAAAAGAGGATTGAAAAGTGTTATTTAGATGACAAAATCAGAGGGAAAAGCTCTGGAGAAATGTGTTTGGTTTGAGAGAAAAGATGAGAGAAAATGAAAATGGAAAATGTGGAAAGTTAGTTGGAAACTTAGGAAAATATCTTCCCTCCCTTTTCCTTTATTTTAAAACCATTAATTAAATCTTTAATATTTAGGAAAAATCTGGAGAAACTCCCATTGGGTAAATACCTCCTTAAAGATTCAAAGTTTCAATCCTTCTTAAAACAGTCACGCAGTTTTCAAAAAATACATTTTGGTCACTAACCAAAATGTCACACTTCCAAAACTCATTTTGTAAAATTGACTTCACCATTCTCTTATATATAATAAAAGAGAATTTTAAGACATTTTTCCATATTTTTAATGCAACCCGAACTAGGCTTTCCTAAACTCACCCTTTTATATTCGAACCGCAACCCGACCGGACCGGTCCGAACCCAAAACTTCTAAGCCCAAAACTGGGGCGTTACAACTCTCCCCCTCTTAAGAAATTTCGTCCTCGAAATTTACCTGAAGGAAAGAGGTACGGAAACTGCTTCAGCATGTCATCCTTCCGTTCCCACGTGGCTTCTTCAACACCACGATGCTTCCACAACACCTTTACTAACTCAATGGTCTTGCCTCGAAGAACTTTACTATCCGAATCCAGAACCTTCACCAGTTCCTCATCATAGGTCAAATCCGGATTCAATTCCACTTCTTCCACAGGCATCACATGTGAAGGATCCGATCTATACTTCCGAAGCATAGAAACATGGAACACATCATGAATCTTTTCCAACTCTTGAGGTAACCTGAACTTGTACGCAACAGGACCCACACGCTCAATCACCTCGTATGGTCCAATGTACCTAGGGCTCAACTTACCCTTCCGGCAAAACCTCATCACCTTTTTCCAAGGCAAAACCTTCAAAAACACACGGTCACCCACCGCATACTCAATTTCCTTACGCTTCAAATCCGCGTAAGACTTTTGCCGATCAGAAGCTGCCTTCAAACGCTCACAAATGAGCTTCACCTTCTCGGTGGTTCCTTTCAACAAAGCCGGCATCGAAACCAACTTCTGACCCGTTTCAGCCCAACAAAGAGGAGTCCTACACTTCCTCCCGTATAAAGCCTCATAAGGTGCCATTTGGATACTTGCCTGATAACTATTGTTATAAGCAAACTCCACCAAAGGCAAATGCTTCTCCCAAGAGCCCTGAAACTCTATCACGCAGCACCTCAACATATCCTCCAAAATCTGGATAACACGCTCAGACTGGCCATCCGACTGAGGATGATAAGATGTACTGAAATTCAACCGTGTACCCAAAGCTTGATGCAAACACTGCCAGAAACGCGATGTAAACCTCGGATCCCTATCCGACACAATCAACTTTGGTACACCATGCAGCCGCACAATCTCAGCAATGTACAGCTCCGCAAGCTTATCCAAAGAATACGTAGTATGCACAGGCAAGAAATGCGCACACTTCGTCAGACGATCCACAATCACCCACACCGAATTCTTCTTCGATGGTGACAAAGGTAAACCAGATACAAAATCCATGGTAATCTTTTCCCACTTCCATTCAGGGATTCTCAACGGTTGCAACAACCCCGAAGGAACCTGATGCTCAGCCTTAACTCGCTGACACACCATGCACTTGCTCAAAAACTCAGCAACATCCTTCTTTAAACCCACCCAATAGTACTCAACACGAAGATCACGATACATCTTAGTACTACCAGGGTGCATAGCAAAAGGACTACTATGACCTTCAGTCAAGATAGCACGCCTCAATTCAGCATCATTGGGCACTACTATCCGACTCCAAAAACACAACACTCCATCATCATTAAAACTAAAATCCGAAGGCCTACCCTCCGCGATATCCTGAACATGCGGTACCAAGGAATCATCCAACAACTGCTTTTCCTTGATCAGCTGAACCAAAGATGGTTTCACTTGCAACTCAGCCACAAGACCACCATCACGCGAAATACTCAAACTGGCAAACATATCCCTCAACTCAACAGCTACCTTTCTACTCAAGGCATCCGCTACAACATTAGCTTTTCCAGGGTGATACTCAATCGTCAAATCATAATCCTTGAGCAACTCCACCCAACGTCGCTGCCTAAGATTCAACTCCTTCTGAGACATCATATACTTCAAACTCTTGTGATCCGTGTACACAATACACTTCTCACCATATAGGTAATGTCTCCAGATCTTCAAAGCAAAAATCACAGCAGCCAACTCGATGTCATGCGTAGGATAATTGCGCTCATGCACCTTCAACTGCCGCGATGCATAAGCCACCACCTTACCCTCTTGCATCAACACACATCCCAAACCAACATAGGATGCATCACTGTATACCACAAACTCTTTTCTTGATTCAGGTTGTACCAAGATAGGAGCTTGCGTCAAAGTTGCCTTAAGCTTCTCAAAAGCCTACTGTCTCGCTTCCGTCCACTCATACTTAACATCCTTTTGCAACAACCTCGTCAAAGGTGCAGCAATCTTTGAAAACCCATCCACAAACCTCCGGTAGTATCCCGCCAAACCAAGGAAACTACGAACCTCATGAACAGACTTAGGAACCTTCCAATTCATCACCGCCTCAATCTTCTGAGGATCAACACGAATCCCTTCAGCAGAAACCACATGCCCAAGAAACACCACTTCACTTAACAAGAACTCACACTTGCTCAGCTTGGCATAAAGCTGATTCTCCAACAAAGCTTGCAGCACAATCCTCAAATGCTCTTCATGTTCCTCCTCAGTACGCGAGTACACGAGGATATCATCAATGAACACCACAACAAACTTGTCCAGGTATTCATGAAACACACGATTCATCATGTCCATGAAAGCTGCAGGAGCATTTGTCAAACCAAACGGCATCACAAGGAACTCATAATGCCCATACCTTGTCCTGAAAGCTGTCTTAGGCACATCCACATCCTTTACCTTCAACTGATAATACCCTGACCTCAAGTCAATTTTAGAGAACACAGATGCTCCCCGAAATTGATCAAAGAGATCATCAATCCTCGGGAAAGGATACCGATTCTTGATAGTCAACTTGTTCAGCTGACGGTAAGCAATGCACATTCTCATAGTGCCATCCTTCTTCTTCACAAACAAGACCGGTGCACCCCAAGGTGACACACTCGGCCGAATGAACCCACGATCAAGCAACTCTTGCAATTGCGTCTTCAGCTCCTTCAACTCTTTAGGTGCCATTCTATAAGGTGTAATGGACACAGGAGTTGTATTTTTATACAGCTCAATCCCAAACTCCACCTCACGATTAGGAGGCAATCCAGGCAACTCCTCAAGAAACACACCAGGGAACTCCCGCACAACCCTGATATCTTGCACACGCAAATCCTTAGAGCTAGGATTCATCACAAAAGCTAGGTAAGCTTCACAGCCTTGCCTCAGCATCCGGCTCGCCTCCAATGTAGACACAACATTGGCAAGAAACTTCACATTCTCACCAACCACCACTACCTCGTAATCTTCCGCAAGCTTCAACGAAACTCGCTTATTTTCACAATCTACTACAGCTCGATGCTCAACAAGCCAATCCATACCAAGGATTACATCAAAACCATAGAAAGGTAACTCCATAAGGTCAACAGGAAAAACATGATCTTGCACAACCAAGGGACATCTTCTATAAAGCTTTCGAGTCAGAACAGTCTCACCAAAAGAACTAGTGACACGCACACCAACATCCAAAGACTCATCAGGCAAACCAAGCAATTCAGTATGCTCACGCAATATGTATGAGTGCGTAGATCCAGAATCAATCAAGGAAAGTAATGACAAGGATTGCAAAGTAAAAGTACATGCAATCACATTCGCGTCATTCCTCCCCTCCCGCTGAGCATACACCCTGGCTTGCCCACCACCTTCAGGCTGAATAGCCACAACATGGGCCACACCCCGACCACCTTCTTCTCTCCACTGAAAGTTACCACGGCCGCGCCCACGACCTCTCTGCGGTGCAACAGCAACAGGAGCACGCACTTGGCCACCAGCCAACATAGGACACTCTGTCCTCATGTGGTCCGTAGATCCACAGTTCCAGCATGCATTACCAGCTGCCACAACAGGAGCTTGCACCTCCCTCACAGCACGAGGACAATCACGTTTCATATGACCACGCGAACCACATGTCCAACATGCAATCGGATCAACTCTAGCCCCGCCTCCCCTAGCAGGCGCACCTCCACCTCGCTTAGCTGAGGACTGATACTTCTGATCACGTCCCCTCTTGTTCCGTCCACCACCAGAACTATATTCAGCAGCTCGCTTACCAGCACTTGATCCAGCACTTCTAGCAGATAAACCCAAGTTCATCTCAATATCCTTTGCTCGGCCCACCAGCACATCAAAATCATCATACTCGGTAGCCAGCACATACATCCTTACTTCCGTCACTAAACCATAACGGAACCTTTTACACCTTTCCCGCTCATCCGGAACAAGCTCAGGTGCGTATTGACTGAGTCGTACGAACTGCACTTCATACTCAGACACAAACATGCTCCCCTGGGTAAGAGACATGAACTCCCTCTTCTTTTCATCCAGGTACCTCACATCTAGATACCTTCTCTTGAACGCGTTCTGGAAGAATGTCCAAGTTACATCAGCTTCCGCCATCCCAGCAATTGTGGTTGTCCACCACGTGTATGCATCATCTTGCAGCAATGATACCACACACCCCAGCTTCTGCACATCAGTGCAACTCATCTGCCCCAAGATTCTCTTGGTACTCTCTAACCAAGATTCCGAACCTTCAGCTGACAAACCCCTGAACTCAGTCCCTCCCAGACTGCGTAAGCGTTCCAAGGGTAGTCTAACACCAGCATCTCCCTGATGCCCATCTCCTTGAGCTCCAGCTACCGCTGCTCGAAAAGCACCAGCAATAGCTTGCACCAACATCGTCATGTTAGGAATAGCTTGTCCCTGACCAGCTTCAGGTCCAGCGACCCCAGCACCAGCTACAACTCCAGCTCCTTCACCCTCAGCACCACCACCACCGGGCGGAGGAGGTAAATCCATAGCATTCTCAGCGTTCTCTTCATTTTCACTTTGAGCCATAGCTCGCGTATTAACCCTTACTTCTCTACGAGGTGCCATATTCTAACAATACAATCACAATGCAATAAAACAAGTCAGGCTCAGCAAGGTAAGCAATCCAAGTACTCAAGCTCATTTTCACTTAAACACAACATCATTACATTAGCTTTGATTTGGCAATGGGTACCCACAACGTGCTTCACCACAGCATACACCACAATTATAACATAATTGCAATTCACTCAACATGCTTTCATTCAACAAGCATACAAAGCATACATACTTAAATCATCCACATAATCAATCCCGATTACACGAGAACCTGGCTCTGATATCACCAAATGTAACCCCCTTAACCCGGCCTAGACGGTTGACCTGAATTAAGAAAATTACACGGGGAAAACCAAAGTCAACCCGAAAGTCAACCTTGATTAACGACCCTTTTTTTTCTTTTTAATCTTATCTAGATGCACATTAACCCTAGTTATGTTCACATGTTCAGCATACTCAAAGATCAGAACAAACAGAGAACGTTCAGGGACTCAATTGCACAAATCACAACTTTAGGGACCAAATTGTAAATTCTGAAAATTATAAGGACTTAACCCAAATTAAAGTTACCAATATGAAATTAATCCACTTTCATGCTTCTCTGCCAAATTTCAGCTCAAACGGACATCTCAAACTCATTCAATTGCAACAACAAGGTTCGGGACTAAAACGCAAACATTTCAGAACATTTAACCATCAAATTCAGAGCCCAACGGTCGAGTGTTCCGAAACAGGGAGGACCTGTTCCGAAACGTGGGACCGTTCCGAAACGGGTTCCGAAACATGGCTTGGCAGTGGCATTTCCGTTTCGGAACGGTTCCTCCCGTTTCGGAACGCCTAGGCCATTTCAGGCCCCTGTTCCGAAACGGTAGCACCCGTTCCGATACGGCCTGCCCAGATTTGCAGATTTTTGCTGAATAAACACTCAATTGACCAATCAAACATGCTCCAAATGCCACCAAATTATACCAGCAAGTCATTCAACATTCAAGGAACATAATAGCATCAACCAAGCATCAACATGACATCAATTATGAAAATCCCCAATTCTATAGGCAAGTGTCCTATAAAGCAAACCATGAAATCCTCAAATCACCAAAACACTTACCAAGAGGCCAATTACATGTACCAACATCAATATCAACATAAAACCAACTTAGGGAGTCCAAAACATCTCCCAAAACAACAACATAGGTTCCCCATTGCCAAATACCCAAAAGCTAATAGTTTTAGGAAAATGTTCACCATACATGAGCTTAAATCTCCACTTGGATGCTTGGCTTCCTTGCTGCCCCAAAGTGCACTTCAATGCTCTGCATTATTGGTTTAAGAAAAGAGAGAGCGTAAGCCAATAGCTTAGTGAGGAATGCTCATTTAAAACCACACAATAATGCATTTATAAACACACTTGTAAATCTTAGTCCAAACCATCATTTGTACATGCACATAAGCATTCTAAAACAAGCAATTCATGCTTCAAGTGTATAACATGTGATATTGGCCACAAGTGATACAATCAACATAAGATCCACACATGGACTTTTAAACACCATTGTGATCTTACAATTTCCAAGGACCACACATGGACTTTTAAACACCATTGTGTCCTTAACAAGAATCATCCATGGACTTTTAAACACCATGATGTTCTTACCATTCCCAAGGACCACACAAGGACTTTTAAACACCTTTGTGTCCTTAACAAGAATCACCCAAGGACTTTTAAACACCTTGGTGTTCTTAAATAACAAGGCTTACACAAGGAATTTTAACCACCTTTGTAACCTTAACCAAGAACCAACCATGGACTTTTAACCACCATGTTGTTCTTAAATAAACAACGCTCACACAAGGACTTTTAACCACCTTTGTGACCTTAACCATCACTTGCCAATATGCATCATTAACAACAATATTCCACTGTTTTAAAGCATTTAACATAGCCACAAACATCATGCATCATTATGCATCAAAACCACATTTAACAATGTTCAAAAACAAGAATCTCTTACCTTGAGCATTCTTCAACATATGGCTTATAAAATCAGCAACTAACATGCTAAGATATGCTTTCAAAACAGAATGTAAAACATGCAAACAACCATATTGCATACAACCAATCCATGGTTCATCATCAAGAGAGTTTTTCCAAAAACTTACTCTTGAGCTTAGTTAAGTTGCTTAGACTTAAACTAAACTCCCAAACCTTCAAAACATTGGTTTCAAAGCTGAAAACCAAAATCTACTCACCGATTCCGTTTCGACACTTGCCGAAACACCAATCAAGCTTCCGGATCACCACAACTAGGATCCAAAGATGACTCCCCTGTTTTAAACACATCAAAGCAGAGGATTAATGCATCATCATGCATTAATATCTTCAATGAAAGCACCTAAACTCGCTGCTCTCATCAACACTCCAATTTCGGCTACCAAACACAACCGAAATCACTTCCAAACAACTCCACAACACCACCCAGCCATGATCCATCAAATCTAAACATTCTTAAACATCAATTAACATCCAAAAAGGATCTAACCACAACCTTATACCTCCAGCTATAACAGATCATCAAGATCACTCCAAAAACAAACAAAAACTCAAGCTAAACTTAGGAAAATCAACCTATTCGGGATTGCATTAATTAAACCTCAATTTCTCATCAATTTAATATTCATTTAACATCAAAAAGACACCTCAAAACACTGCCCAAACAGATCATACGAATTTTATCAAAAATCAACCAAATCTTGCATTTTAAGCCAAGATCAAGAACACAACCACAAAACCTTTTATAAAACATCAATTAAGGATTGAGAACTTGGGAATTTCAGTAAAGAACTGAGAATTTAGAGGAGAAGGACGTTCATACCTCTAAACTTGAGTTTCTCCCTTTTGGAACCAAGATTGATGAAAATCCAAATAGCAAATGATAAGGTTTTGTTGAAAAGATGATTAGAGATCAAAAGAGGATTGAAATGTTTTATTTAAATGACAAAATCAGAGGGAAAAGCTCTGGAGAAATGTGTTTGGTTTGAGAGAAAAGATGAGAGAAAATGAAAATGGAAAATGTGGAAAGTTAGTTGGAAACTTAGGAAAATATCTTCCCTTCCTTTTCCTTTATTTTAAAACCATTAATTAAATCTTTAATATTTAGGAAAAATCTAGAGAAACTCCCATTGGGTAAATAGCTCCTTAAAGATTCAAAGTTTCAATCCTTCTTAAAATAGTCACGCAGTTTTCAAAAATTACATTTTGGTCACTAACCAAAATGTCACACTTCCAAAACTCATTTTGAAAAATTGACTTCACCATTCTCTTATATATAATAAAAGAGGATTTTAAGACATTTTTCCATATTTTTAATGCAACCCGAACTAGGCTTTCCTAAATTCACCCTTTTATATTCGAATCGCAACCCGACCGGACAGGTCCGAACCCAAAACTTCTAAGCCCAAAACCGGGGCGTTACACCTCGTATGGTCCAATGTACCTAGGGCTCAACTTACCCTTCCGGCCAAACCTCATCACCTTCTTCCAAGGCGAAACCTTCAAGAACACACGGTCACCTACCTCAAACTCAACCTCCTTACGCTTCAAATCCGCGTAAGACTTCTGTCGATCAGAAGCTGCCTTTAAACGCTCACAAATGAGCTTCACCTTCTCGGTGGTTCCTTTCAACAAAGCTGGCATTGAAACCAACTTCTGACCTGTTTCAGCCCAGCAAAGAGGAGTTCTGCACTTCCTCCCGTACAAAGCTTCATAAGGTGCTATTTGAATACTACCAGGGTGCATAGCAAAAGGACTACTATGAGCTTCAGTCAGAATACTACGCCTCAACTCTGTATCATTCGGCACTACCATCCGACTCCCAAAACATAGAACCCCATCATCATTAAAACAGAAATCCGATGGTCTATCCTCAGCAATGTCCTGAACATGTGGCACCAAAGAATCATCCAACAACTTCTTATCCTTTATCAACTAAACCAAAGATGGTTTCACTTGCAACTCAGCCACAAGACCCCCATCTCGCGAAATGCTCAAGCTGGCAAACATAGCCCTCAACTCCACTGCCACTTTTCTACTCAAGGCATCTGCTACAACATTATCTTTTCCCGGATGGTACTCGATCGTCAGATCGTAATCTTTAAGCAACTCCACCCAACGTTGTTGCCTAAGATTCAACTCTTTCTGAGACATTAGATATTTCAAACTTTTGTGATCCGTGTACACAATACACTTCTCACCATACATGTAATGTCTCCAAATCTTCAAAGCAAAAACCACTACAGCTAACTCAATATCATGCGTAGGATAATTGCGCTCATGCACCTTCAACTGGCGCGGTGCATAAGCCACCACCTTACCCTCTTTCATCAACACACACCCCAAACCAACATAGGATGCGTCGCTGTACACCACAAACTCTTTCCCTGATTCAAGTTGAACCAAGATAGGAGCTTGCGTCAAAGCTGCCTTAAGCTTCTCAAAAGCTTGTTGCCTTGCTTCTGTCCACTCATACTTGACATCCTTTTGCAACAACTTCGTCAAAGGAGCAACAATCTTCGAAAATCCATCCACAAACCTCTGATAGTATCCTGCCAACCCAAGGAAACTACAAACTTCATGAACAAACTTAGGAGGCTTCCAATTCATCACCGCCTCAATCTTCTGAGGATCAACGCGAATCCCCTCATCAGAAACCACATGACCAAGGAAAACAACTTCTCTAAGCCAGAATTCGCACTTGCTCAGCTTAGCATAAAGCTGATTCTCCAACAAAGCCTGCAACACAATCCTCAAATGCCCCTCATGCTCCTTCCCAATACGAGAGTACACAAGGATATCATCAATGAACACCACAACAAACTTGTCCAAGTATTCATGGAACACTCTATTCATCATGTCCATAAAAGCTGTAGGAGCATTCGTCAAGCCAAACGGCATCACAAGGAACTCATAATGCCCATACCTCATCCTAAAGGCTGTTTTTGGCACATCCACATCCTTCACCTTGAGCTGGTAATAACCTGACCTTAAATCAATCTTAGAGAACACAGCCGCTCCCCGGAACTGATCAAAAAGATCATCAATCCTAGGTAAAGGATACTAATTCTTGATAGTCAACTTGTTTAGCTGACGATAATCGATACACATTCTCAGAGTGCCATCCTTCTTCTTCACAAACAAGACTGGTGCACCCCAAGGTGACACACTCGGTCGAATGAAACCACGATCAAGCAACTCCTGAAGTTGCGTCTTTAGCTCCTTCAACTCCTTAGGTGCCATTCGGTAAGGAGTAATGGACACTGGAGTTGTGTTTTCATACAACTCAATCCCAAACCCCACCTCTCGACTAGGAGGCAATCCAGGTAACTCCTCCGGAAACACTCCAGTAAACTATCGCACAGTGATGATATCTTGAACTCGCAACTCCTTAGAGCTAGGATTCATAACAAAAGCCAAATAAGCCTCACAACCTTGCCTCAGCATTCGGCTTGCTTCCAACGAAGACACCATATTGGCAAGAAACTTCACATTCTCACCAACCACCACTACCTCGTAATCATCCGCAAGCTTTAACGAAACTCGCTTGTTCTCAAAATCCACCACAACTCGATGTTCAACAAGTCAATCCATACCAAGGATTACATCAAAACCATAGAATGGCAACTCCATGAGATTAACAAGAAAAATATGGTTTTGCACTTTCAAAGGACATCTTCTATACAACTTCCGTGTCACAACGGTCTAACCAAAGGAACTAGTTACACGCATACCAACATCCAAAGACTCAACAGGTAAACCAAGCAATTGAGCATGTTCACGCAATATGTATGAATGTGTAGATCCAGAATCAATCAAGGAAAGTAATGATAAGGATTGCAAAGTCAAGGTACCTGCGATCTCATCCGTATCATTTCTCCCCTCACGCTGAGCATACACTCGAGCCTGGCCACCACCCTCAGGTTGAACAACCACCACATGCGCCACATTCCTCCCACCATCATCTCTTCGCTGGAAGTTACCACGGCCGCGCCCACGACCTCTCTGTGGTGCAACTACCCCAGAAGCACATCCCTGACCACCACCGGCCAATAATGGACACTCCCTCCTCATGTGGTCTGTCGAACCACAACTCCAGCATGAATTACCGGTCACTGCTACAAGAGCCTGAACCTCCCTCGCTGCTCGAGGACAATCTCGCCTTAAATGGCCACGAGATCCACACGTCCAGCACGTGTTCTGATCAGCTCTCATCCTATCTCCCTGAACAGGTGCACCATGTCCTCCATTACCACGCCTAGCAGAAGACCGATACCTCTTATCTCGTCCTCTCTTGTTCCGTCCACCACTGGAACTATACTCAGCAGCTCTTTTGCCCAAGCTAGAACTAATGCCTATGGAAGACAAACCCAAGTTCTGCTCAATGTCCTTCGCTCTACTCACCAGCACATCAAAATCCGTATACTCAGCAGCAAGCATGAAAGTCTTCACATCCGTCACCAAACCATAACGGAAACGTTCACACCTCTCCCGCTCATCAGGGATTAACTCAGGTGCGTACTGACTAAGGCGGACAAACTGAATCTCATACTCAGCCACCGTCATGCTTCCTTGTGTAAGAGACATAAATTCTATTTTCTTCTCATCTAGGTATCGCACTGCTAGATACTTTCGCTTGAACGCGTTCAAGAAGAACGTCTAAGTCACATCATTTTCCTCCATTCCAGAGACAGTGGTCGTCCACCACGTATAAGCATCATCATGCAACAGTGATACCACACAACCCAACTTCTACACATTGTTGCAGTTCATTTACCCCAAAATCCTCTTGGTGCTTTCCAACCAAGATTCAGATCCTTCAGGAGATAAACCTCTGAACTCAGTCCCTCCCAGACTGCGAAGACGTTCCAAAGGCAATCTCACGTTAGCATCACCCTGATGCGCAGCTCCGTGAGCTCCAGCCACCGCTGCCTGAAAGGCTCCCGCAATAGCCTGAATCAACAAAGTCATGTCAGGAGCAGCTTGCCCCTGCAGACCTTCAGGTCCAGCGACCCCAGCACCAACACCAACATTATCACCTCCAGCACCACCACCGCCGAGTGGTCCACCACCAGGGGGAGGAGGGATATCCACAACATTCTCAGCATGTTCCTCATTCTCGTTCTGAGCCATAGCTCTCGTATTCATCCTCATCTCTCTACGAGGCCCCATTTACAAGAAAACAATGCACTGACACAAATGCAATAAACATAATTAGGCTCAACAAGGTAAGTAATCCAAGTACTCAAGCTCATTTTCCAAAAACAATTCCTTTCATTAGTTTTGATATGGCAATGGGTCCCCTAACATGCTTCAACATAGCATAGCATCACAAAAGCAACCATACATCACAATTCATAAAACATTCCTTCACTTAAAAGGTCCATCATACATAAACACATACATCACCCATATAACAATTCTCGATTACACGAGAACCAAGCTCTGATACCACCAAATGTAATCCCCTTAGCCCGGCCTAGACGATTGACCCGAACTACGAAGATTACACGGGGAAAACCAAAGTCAAATCGAAAGTCAACCTTGATTAACGACCCTTTTTTTCTTTTTAATCTTGACTAGATGCACGTTAACCCTAAGTGAACACTCAAGATACATATACGAGTAAAACACAACGATCGAATTACAGAAAGGGACTCAATTACACAATATACAAAGGTTAGGGACCAAAATGTAAATTATGAAAATTAGAAGGTCATAACTGATTTTAAAGTTACCAATATTAAATTAGTCATATTACATGCTTCCCTGTCAAATTTCACCATAATTGAACTTCTCGAACTCATACAATTGCAATTACAACTCTCGGGACTAAAACGTGAAGCTTGCAAACTTCAACACCATTGAAATCAGTGCCCAACGGTCACCTGTTTCGAAACGGAATTTAACGTTCCGAAACACGGATTGGTTCCGAGACTGGTTCCGAAAAAGGGCCTTCTATTATCCAAATCGATTCGAAACAACCTCCAGCCGTTTCGAAACACGAAGGCCATTACAGGCCCCCGTTTCGAAATGCTAGTGTCTGTTCTGAAACGGTTTGCCCAGAAGCTGCAGATTTTGCTGGTTTTTCATATATAAATCCACTCAAGCACAACCGAATGACTTCCTAATCATGCCAACAAGTCATCATACATATAAAGCGTATGTTTGCAACTCCTAATCACATTCATGGCATCAAACATGAAACTTCACATGTCTATAGGCATGCATCCTAATATCCAAAACCAAGCAACCAACCAAACTCCAAAACAAGCATTAAGAGGCCATTTACAAATTCAAAACATCAAAAGCATCATGCCACAAACTAGGGAGCTCAACACATCTCCCAAAACACATCTTAGGTTCCCATTTCCAAATTACCAAAACTAATAGTGTATGAAGACATCACCATACATGAGCTTGGTTTCCCTTGGACACTCTAGCCTCCTTGTTTCCCTTAAACACTTCAATTATCTGCATTATTGGTACAAGAGAGAGAGCGTAAGCACAATTGCTTAGTGAGGCATGCTCTAAAGAAAACCACACAATAATGCACTCTAGAAAACACTTTCTACAAAGCTTTTAACACATGCTCATCTCCTTTCATGCAACCTTGCATACTTTACAAGCATCTCATGCTTCATTACATTAAACTCAACATATTGGCTTTCAAGTGATAATTCATAACAATTTACAACACAAAACACAATTGGATACGTGGATTACAAGCGTTGTCCCACACGCTTCATACAAACTACCGAACAACATAAGGTGGAGTTTATCGGTACAATCACAACCCCTCAACACCCGTAATGAAGTTTAACGGTACAAACACAACCCCTCCACATCACTCATCGATAGTTTTATAATTCCACTAACGAGTGCAGGGGACACGTAACACAAGATCCACACACGGACTTTTAACCACCGTTGTGATCTTACCGCACTCGTTAGGGTACTTGGATGGAGTTTACGGTACAATTACAACCCCTCAACATCCAAGGCGACTTTATTCACGGTGCACCCAATCCTATAGCCGGCTAACTATATCCAATTCAAGTACTTTAAAACCATTATATCACTTGCCAATATACATCATTTACCATCAACAATTCACTGTTTTAAAGCATTAATCAAAGACATTTAACATCATGCATCACTATGCATCAAAACCATATTAACAATATGTCAAACCGAGGATCTCTTACCTTGAGCATCCTTCAATACATGGCTTTCAAAACCAGCATTAACCATGCTAAAACATGCTTTCAAAATAGAATTTAAACATGCAAATTATAACCAATGCATCAAACCACTTCATGGCTCATCCAAGAGAGTTTTTCCGAAAACTTACTCTTGAGCTTAGATAAGTTGTTTAGACTTAAACTAAGCTCCCAAAACCTTCAAATAATTGTTTCAGAGCTGGAAATCCTACTCCACTCACCAATTACATTTCGCACGCTTGCCGAAACGCCAATCAAGCCTCCGGATCAACTCCAAAAGTGTCCGAAGATGTTTCCCCTGTTTTAAACACATCAAAGCAGAGGATTAATGCATCATTATGTATTGAAATCTTCAGCCAACACACCTAAACTCGCTGCTCTACTTACAACCAACATTTTGGCTACCAAACACAACCGAAATCACCTCCAAACACTTCCAAAACTTAACCCAGCCAAGATCCATCACTTCTAACCATTTCTAAACATCAATTAACATCCAAATAAACCTAAACTCATCCTTATACCTCTAGCTATAACCGATCACCATAAACACCTCAAAAACCACCATTTTCATAAGCAAAAACTTAGGAATTACAACCTATTCGGGATTGCATTAATAAAACCTCATTTCCACATCATTAGACATCCAAAATACATTTTAGAATCATCTCAAAACAGAGCCCAAGCAATCACAACGAAATTCTTCAAGATTTCTTCCAAATATTGAGTTTTAAGCCAAAATCAAGTTTCTAACATTTAAACCATTTATAAAACTTAAATTAAGGATTGAAAACTTTGAAATTTCAGTAAAGAACTGAGTATTTAGAGGAGAAGAACAATCTTACCTCTAAATGATAATTTCTCCTTGATTTGAGCTAATTTCCTTGAAAATTCAATGAGAAAATCAAAAGGATTTGATGCAAGATTGATTAGGAATTAATTGATGATAGAAATCTCATCAATTGAAGTAAAGATCAATGCAAAAGTTGCTGGAGAAAAAGTGTTTGGATGATGGAATTTTTAGAGAAAAAGAAAAGAGAAATATCTAGGAAAAGGTAGTTATGAAATTCCAAAAAGTAGTTTCCCTTTTCTTTTAATTAATTAAACATTAATTATTTCACCCAAATTAAGGAAAAATATGGAGAAATCATTTTTGGGTAAATTAGCTCCTTAAAGATTCAAAGTTTCAATCCTTACAAAACAGTCACCACTAAACTTTTCAAAAATCGCATTTTAGTCACTACACCGAAATGTAGTATTTCCAAACCTCATTTTGTAAAATTGACTTCAGCACTCTCTTATATATATTGAAAGAGGATTTTTTAGATATTTTTCTATATTTTTAAAAAATCCCGAACTAAGATTTCCTTAAAACCACCTTTTATATTCGAACCAAAAATTAGACTGGTCTGATTCAGACCCTAAACTTCTAAGCCCAAAATTGGGGTGTTACAACTCTCCCCCCTTAAGAAATTCCGTCCTCGAAATTTACCTGGAGGAAAAAGATACGGAAACTGCTTCTTCATATCGTCCTTTCTTTCCCACGTGGCTTCCTCAACACCACGATGCTTCCACAACACCTTAACCAATTCAATGGTCTTGCCTCGAAGAACTTTACTGTCCGAATCCAGAATTTCAACTGGCTCTTCATCAAAGGTCAAGTATGGATTCAACTCCACTTCTTCCACATGCATAACATGCGAAGGATCCGATCTATACCTCCGAAGCATAGAGACATGAAACACATCATGAATCTTTTCCAACTCTTGCGGTAACCTCAGCTTGTACACAACAGGACCCACACGTTCAATCACCTCGTATGGTCCAATGTACCTAGGGCTCAACTTACCCTTCTGGCCAAACCTCATCACCTTCTTCCAAGGCGAAACCTTCAAGAACACACGGTCACCTACCGCAAACTCAACCTCCTTACGCTTCAAATCCGCATAAAACTTCTGCCGATCAGAAGCCGCCTTTAAATGCTCACAAATGAGCTTCACCTTCTCGGTGGTTCCTTTCAACAAAGCTGGCATTGAAACCAACTTCTGACCTATTTCAGCCCAGCAAAGAGGAGTTCTGCACTTCCTCCCGTACAAAGCTTCATAAGGTGCCATTTGAATACTTGCCTGATAGCTATTGTTATAAGCAAACTCCACCAAAGGCAAATGTTTCTCCCAAGAACCCTGAAACTCAATCACACAGCACCTCAACATATCTTCCAACACTTGGATAACACGCTCAGACTGCCCATCCGACTGTGGATGATAAGAAGTACTGAAATTCAGCCGCGTACCCAAAGCTTGATGCAAACACTCCCAAAAACGCGACGTAAACCTCGGATTCCTATCCGATACTATAGACTTTGGCACACCATGCAATCGCACAATCTCAGCAATGTACAACTCTGCAAGCTTGTCCAAGGTATACGTAGTATGCACAGGTAAGAAATGCGCACACTTCGTAAGGCGATCCACAATCACCTACACCGAATTCTTCTTCGATGGCGAAAAAGGCAAACCAGACACAAAGTCCATGGTAATCCTTTCCCACTTCCACTCAGGAATCAGCAACAGTTGCAAAAACCCAGAAGGAAACTAATGCTCAGCCTTAACCCGCTGACAAACCATGCACTTACCTACGTACTCCGCAACATCCTTCTTCAAACCCACCCAATAGTACTGATCCTTAAGATCATGATGCATCTTAGTACTACCAGGGTGCATAGCAAAAGGACTACTATGAGGTTCAGTCAGAATAGTACGCCTCAACTCTTCATCATTCGGCCCTACCATCCGACTCCCAAAACATAGAACCCCATCATCATTAAAACAGAAATTCGATGGTCTATCCTCAGCAATGTCCTGAACATGTGGCACCAAAGAATCATCCAACAACTTCTTATCCTTTATCAACTGAACCAAAGATGGTTTCACTTGCGAAATGCTCAAGCTGGCAAACATAGCCCTCAACTCCACTGCCACTTTTCTACTCAAGGCATCTACTACAACATTAGCTTTTCCCGGATGGTACTCGATCGTCAGATCGTAATCTTTAAGCAACTCCACCCAATGTCGTTGCCTAAGATTCAACTCTTTATGAGACATCAGATACTTCAAACTTTTGTGATCCGTGTACACAATACACTTCTCACCATACAGGTAATGTCTCCAAATCTTCAAAGCAAAAACCACTACAGCTAACTCAATATCATGCGTAGGATAATTGCGCTCATGCACCTTCAACTGGCGCGATGCATAAGCCACCACCTTACCCTCTTGCATCAACACACACCCAAACAAACATAGGATGCGTCGCTGTACACCACAAACTCTTTCCCTGATTCAGGTTGAACCAAGAGAGGAGCTTGCGTCAAAGCTGCCTTAAGCTTCTCAAAAGCTTGTTGCCTTGCTTCTGTCCACTCATACTTGACATCCTTTTGCAACAACTTCGTCAAAGGAGCAGCAATCTTCGAAAATCCATCCACAAACCTCCTATAGTATCCTGCCAACCCAAGGAAACTACGAACTTCTTGAACAAACTTAGGAGGCTTCCAATTCATCACCGCCTCAATCTTTTGAGGATCAACACGAATCCCCTCAGCAGAAACCACATGACCAAGGAAAAAAACTTCCCTAAGCCAGAATTCACACTTGCTCAGCTTAGCATAAAGCTAATTCTCCAACAAAGCCTGCAACACAATCCTCAAATGCCCCTCATGCTCCTTCTCCGTACGAGAGTACACAAGGATATCATCAATGAACACCATAACAAACTTCTCCAAGTATTCATGGAACACTCTATTCATCATGTCCATAAAAGCTGTAGGAGCATTCATCAAGCCAAACGGCATCACAAGGAACTCATAATGCCCATACCTCGTCCTAAAGGCTGTTTTTCGCACATCCACATCCTTCACCTTGAGCTGGTAATAACCTAACCTTAAGTCAATCTTAGAGAACATAGCCGCTCCCCAGAACTGATCAAAAAGATCATCAATCCTCGGTAAAGGATACCGATTCTTGATAGTCAACTTGTTTAGCTGGCGATAATCGATACACATTCTCATAGTGCCATCCTTCTTCTTCACAAACAAGACTGGTGCACCCCAAGCTGACACACTCGGCCGAATGAAACCACGATCAAGCAACTCCTGAAGTTGCGTCTTCATCTCCTTCAACTCCTTAGGTTCCATTCGGTAAGCAGTAATGGACACTGGAGTTGTGTTTTCATACAACTCAATCCCAAACTCCACCTCTCGACTAGGAGGCAATCCAAGTAACTCCTCCGGAAACACTCCAGTAAACTCTCGCACAGTCATGATATCTTGAACTCGCAACTCCTTAGAGCTAGGATTCATAACAAAAGCCAAATAAGCCTCACAACCTTGCCTCAGCATTCAGCTTGCTTCCAACGAAGACACCACATTGGCAAGAAACTTCACATTCTCACCAACCACCACTACCTCGTAATCATCCGCAAGCTTCAACGAAACTCGCTTGTTCTCAAAATCCACCACAACTCGATGTTCAACAAGTCAATCCATACCAAGGATTACATCAAAACCATAGAATGTCAATTCCATGAGATCAATAAGAAAAACATGGTTTTGCACTTTCAAAGGACATCTTCTATACAACTTCCGTGTCACAACAGTCTCACCAAAGGAACTAGTTACACGCATGCCAACATCCAAAGACTCAACAGGTAAACCAAGCAATTGAGCATGTTCACGCAATATGTATGAATGTGTAGATCCAGAATCAATCAAGGAAAGTAATGACAAGGATTGCAAAGTCAAGGTACCTGCGATCACATCAGTATCATTTCTCCCCTCACGCTGAGCATACACTCGAGCCTGGCCACCACCCTCCAGGTTGAACAGCCACCACATGCGCCACATTCCTCCCACCATCATCTCTTCGCTGGAAGTTACCACGGCCGCGCCCACGACCTCTCTGTGGTGCAACTACCCCAAGAGCACATCCCTGACCACCACCGGCCAATAATGGACACTCCCTCCTCATGTGGTCTGTCGAACCACAACTCCAGCATGAATTACCGGTCACTGCTACAGGAGTCTGAACCTCCCTCGCTGCTCGAGGACAATCTCGCCTTAAATGGCCACGAGATCCACACGTCCAGCACGTGTTCTGATCAGCTCTCATCCTATCTCCCTGAACAGGCGCACCATGCCCTCCATTACCACGCCTAGCAGAAGACTAATACCTCTTATCTCGTCCTCTCTTGTTTCGTCCACCACCGGAACTATACTCAGCAACTCTTTTGCCCGAGCTAGAACTAATGCCTATGGAAGACAAACCCAAGTTCTGCTCAATGTCCTTCGCTCTACTCACCAGCACATCAAAATCCGTATACTCAGCAGCAAGCATGAAAGTCTTCTCATCTGTCACCAAACCATAACGGAAACGTTCACACCTCTCCCGCTCATCAGGGATTAACTTAGGTGTGTATTGACTAAGGCGGACAAACTGAATCTCATACTCAGCCACCGTCATGCTTCCTTGTGTAAGAGACATAAATTCTCTTTTCTTCTCATCTAGGTATCGCACTGCTAGATACTTTTGCTTGAACGCGTTCAAGAAGAACGTCCAAGTCACATCATTTTCCTCCATTCCAGAGACAGTGGTCGTCCACCACGTATAAGCATCATCATGCAACAGTGATACCACACAACCCAACTTCTGCACATTGTTGCAGTTCATTTACCCCAAAATCCTCTTGGTGCTTTGCTGCGTGTAAAATAGTCTTCCGCAATGGTAGTGCAAGTATACATGACGCAAGTAGTAAAGTGATACGAAGTATCGGATATCGTCTCCACAGGGATTGGGCTAATAGCTTCACCTTAATTCACTGCACGAAAGTAAAGGAAATATTTGAGAGTTGTCACGATAATAATAAAGTAAACGTAAATAAAAGAATAGAAATATCAAGATAGAGAGAATGGGCTGGTATTGAATTGCTCAGTAGTGTAGGTATTGCAGAGTTTAGGAAATCCAGTTCTGTCGTCGCGCCCGTCGCGGCAGCACCTGTTGCGACAGCAGTCTGTTCATCGTCGCAGTAGCAAACGCTCAACTCAGTACTTTCAAGTTTGGCCAGAATCCCAGATCTGCCTTGGCCTATCCCTAGGTCCAAGTCTGTCGATGATCACGTCTTGATGATACCTCCCGGCGTGAATCGAAGGATGAACACCGATGTGTATGAATTCTTCTTTAGCCACTTAACCTCGCCCTATCCCTAGGCTCGAGATAGTTCAACTATAAACTAGAGAACTTGCTCTTATTTCTTTCGTATACTTAACTCTCCCGATGCTAAGTAAATAGATAACCTCACAATGCTCTCCCGATGCTCTTGCAAGATATTAATAACCAAAATAAGAGAACTTGAAGTTTATTTTATTGAACTGAAAATTCCTAAAACAAAACAACCCTTGCAACTACTTTACAAATCAACCCGTGGCCCTAAGGGGAATTTAGAACATGTCGGCGGTGGGAAAACGGCTAGGGGTTTTTGTTATCGGTTATGGGGAATTCGATATGCCCTAGGTTAAAATACATGCCCTTATATAAGCTTTGGGCTCAAGTTATCTAATTTAACAAGGATTACAACTTTAATTAAAAGTATGATTCTAATAAAGACTAAATCTTCAAGGAATCTACTTTCCAGCCGTCTTCCTTGTTTCTTGGGATTTTCTCTCCTTGAACTTTGGGCTTGACATATCTTTTGATCTGGGGCTTGGAAAAATATATGGTTTTCACACGACAGACGGGCTGAATTTTCTCTATCTGTCGAGGTCCACTTTGCTTTTTCTCCTCAAAGTTGCTGTCGTCCTCTGCTGTCACGGCAGCACCATGGAAGCATCGTCCTCTTTGTCTGCTTGTCCGTTCAGCTCTTCTGCTTCTCTGCCCAGCGCCTGCCTTCTCCGTCTGCTATGGCGGCAACCTGCAAAATCAGCCATTCTTAGTAGAATCTGTGCCTTTTATATATTTGTGATGTTTTGCTGTAAACTAACCTAAATGCAATGAAATAATGCTTGAATGCAGCAGAAATATGGGTCAAAAAAGGTGTAAATAATAGAACTTTTACACACTCAACACACCCCCAAACTCAAGTTTTTGCTTGCCCTTAAGCAATTAAGACCTAAAAGAAAAATGAAATATTTTTGTTTTGGCTTTCAAACAGTGAACTTTCCCTTACCCGTTGTTCGTTCCCTGTGACGGTAGCAACCTGTCGGATAATTTAGGATCTGTCCAGAATCTCACTATAGTCCTCGTGCAGTGTGTGCATGCTTGTGAATAGTTATATGCTAAAACTCTCTTAGTTTCACTAGAATATTCAACTCTTAACTTGAATTTTTATGCCAAAGTTTATCTTTTTGAAGGCACATTTTCATGCTTCTTTTATTTTTTTGTTTTGACTCGATTTCTCTAAAGTTTTACTAGAGCCAGTTTTAGGCACCTCTAGTTAGATTCCTAGAGCCAGTTTCGGGCACCTCTAGGATTTTTGAGTCTCTTTTGCTAAACTTCTTTCCTAGAGCCAGTGTTGGGCACCTCTAGGGGCTATTCAAGTGCTAAGCTTCCTATTCTAGTTTGGCTAAAAGAAGTCTAAGCAGTATAACAGTCACAATGGTGTTTAAGTTTTCAGAGCTATAGAAAGGCTCTAAACTTCTCCTTAAACTATCCTAAAGTCGCTACCACGACAGAGCTGTCACGACATGCAAGTTCAATTCACAGTTTTAAGCCAAAATTTTCAATCTTTTTCTGATTTTTTTTTCAGAGAACTTAACTAAGTAAAAGACATAAAATTTAATTAAGATGTACTTGGACTCCATTAATATGGAGGGTTGCCACCCCCAAACTCAAGGGTTGCATTGCCCTCAATGCAAATGAAAAAATAAAAAGGAAGACATATTAAGGCAGTACATCACAAAATATATAAAGAGAAGGCAGCAATAAGAAAATAAGAAACTTAAGTTTTAAGCACTATCTTCACTGGTGCTGCTGAGGCGGATTTGGCGGCGGATTCTGGTTCTTGGGGCGGTCTGGGGTGGTTGTTGTACAACCTGAATTTCAGAGCTGCTGCCACTGTTGTCACTACTGCTACTGCTGCTGCTGCTTGCCTTTGGCAGAGTTTTCTTGTTTTCCATTCTTTTCTGCCTCTTGACCGGTGTAAATTCTTTCGACAGGTTCCTCTGAATAGAGGGTTCAGTGTCACTTTCTGCCCAGACGGATGAGGAAGAGAACCCAGCAACAAAGGCAGCAAGGTCATCTGAGGGAACCGGTCGCTTTGTTCCTCGGGCGGATGTTTCGGCATGGGGGCTTCCGGCTGCCATCGGGGTAGGTGATGGTATGGAGGCAGCAGATGGTGTATGTGGTGTAGCAGCAGGTGTAGGTGTGTGGGCAGGGTGGGGACAGTGAAATAGTGGGCTGGGAAGGTGGGGAAAACAACATCAGGGAAATTTAAAGTATTGTGAATAAAATTTACCGTGGATGCGGCAAAATCCTTGATGAATGTCATGAGGCCCAATTGTCTGTCCTCCATCCTCTGAATGGCAGCTAGGATCTGATTGGAGGGGTCTGCCGGAGCGGCTGCGGCGGCAGGTTCAGGAGTTGGCTGCTCTGATGATTCTGCTGGGGCGGCAGCGGGGTTGAAAGATGAGATGAGGGTTGCCACTGTCAGCTCCATGAGGCTGATGATATTCCTGTCTGTCCAACCTCGTCCTTTCACTATGCGATCGGTGTCGGCTTCCAGCACATCATGATAGCGGCAGAGGGACGTGATGAGGTAGGGGAGGCAAAGGAGGGCAGTCGGTCTATGGGCACTTTCCAAAATACTCTCTCGCATATAACTTCCCACATTAATGGGTCGTTTATTAAGAATGGAGTGTATTAAGGCTAACCTCTGCTGGTCAACGGTGGTGTGATGTGATGACGGCAGGATCCTCATTTTGATGAAGGCATTCCACAGTTTTGCCTCCGGCAGCAGCTGCCCCCTCTTCACTGTGTGAGGGTTTTTTCGGCTTGTGTTCCATTCAGTCCCTTCTTCCGTCACTTCTGCCATGACAGCGTCATAGGCAACATCATCCAAAGTGTCAAGGAACTGCTGATGACCATCATCATTGGGGCCTAGGTTGAGGCCATATAAAGAGTTGATGCGCTCGGCTGTGAACTGCACCTCTTTCCCTCGGACAGTCACTACTGTTGCCGTCTTGCTGCTGATGGCAGCATAAAATTCCCTCACCAGCGTCTCGTTCATCTCTGCTGGTTGCTCCGCAAATGCTTCCCATAAAAGAGCTCTAATCGTCCTTGCGATGAAAGGCGTGAGGCCCAGATTAATTTCCTTTGGAGTGTAAATGAAGCCTCGTTCTTCCCATAGATCTTTGGTTGCAAAGGACTTTGGGGTAGGTGCTGCCGGTGAAGAAGTTGAAACAGCATTGTGGCGGGTTCTTCTGGAAGACATGTTAGTGCAAGGGTTGTTGAAAGTAAAATAAAGCAAATGAAAACTGGATGGGGAGAGCAAGTAAGAAAAGCATAAGTGAATGAAAATGAAAATGAAACGGGGTTTTATAGAAGAGGAGTTGCTGCCCGTTGAAGCTGTAGCGGCAGGCGTGAATAACGGGGTGACTGTTGAGCTTTAGCGTGTCTGACGCGTCTGACACGCGTTTCTGTGTCTGTTACGCGTTTGTAACACGTTTCCGTGTCTGTCGTGACAGTCTGGTGACAGCCCGTCTTTTTCGTGTCTGTCGCGGCAGCTGGAACGACAGGCTTCAATATTGGGCTTTGTTGGGCTGATGGATGGGTGGTGGGCTAAGTTCACTTCTCCTGTTCTTCTTGACTCCTTTATTTCCTAAAAACAAAATATAAAAAACATTATTCGAATAAAATAAACCTTATTTCCTAATAATAAATAATAATAAAACAAATAAAAATAAAATTTAGGTTAAGATAGGGATGCCATGTGGGGCATCTCCTAAGGTAACCACTTCATGCATTCCTGGGGCTTCAGTCCCCTGATAATGCTTGAGGCGCTGTCCATTGACTTTGAATTGGTGCCCGTCTTTTAATGATCAGATTGTGATGGCACCATGGGGAAAAAACTTGTACGACTTGGAATGGGCCAGACCATCTAGATTTCAGTTTCCCTGGGAAAAGTTTCAGTCTAGAATTGAACAGCAATACAAGCTGCCCTGGGTAGAACTGTCATGGCAGCAACTTCCTGTCATGCCACTTCTTAGTTTTCTCCTTGTAAATTATTGCATTGTCGTAGGCCATTGTCCGTATTTCTTCAATTTCGTTTAGATCTAACAGCCTTTTCTGGCCTGCCTTGTCCAAGTCCATATTCACTGCCTTGATCGCCCAATATGCTCTGTGTTCTATCTCGACAGGCAAATGACAGGTTTTCCCATAAATCAATCGGTATGGAGACATGCCCAATGGAGTCTTAAAAGTTGTCATGTATGCCCATAATGCATCATTGAGGAGTAAAGACCAGTCTTTCCTAGTTGGCTTAACCATCTTCTCTAGAATGTTCTTAACTTCCCTATTAGATATTTCAGCTTGTCCACTGGTCTGTGGGTGGTATGTTGTCACGATCCGATGCTTGACACCATATTTTTTCAAGGCGGCATCAATAACCCTATTG
Organism: Hibiscus tridactylites; assembly: GCA_958450335.1. Classification (NCBI taxonomy): domain Eukaryota; kingdom Viridiplantae; phylum Streptophyta; class Magnoliopsida; order Malvales; family Malvaceae; genus Hibiscus; species Hibiscus tridactylites. Next base: position 70,535,302 of record OY288277.1, read on the forward strand.
TCAAAATGTCTCCCTTCATCACTGATAATCGCCTTAGGGATGCCAAACCTAGAAAAGATGTTTTTGTGTAAAAACTTTTGGATTGTCTTGGCATCATTCTTTTGAGTGGTGATAGCTTCTACCCACTTAGAGACATAATTTACTACTAGGAGGATGTATAGATTTCCACAGGAAGATGGAAAAGGTCCCATAAAATCAATCCCCCAAACGTCGAAGATTTCGACTTCTAAAATGTTCTGCAGCGGCATCTCGTTTCTCTTTGAGATGTTTCCTGTCCGTTGGCACCTGTCACAATTCTTGTAAAAGAGTTGTGCATCTTTGTACAGTGACGGCCAATAAAACCCTGACTACAGCACCTTGGCAGCAGTTTTGTTGCCTCCTAAGTGACCTCCATACTGTGAAGCATGGCAGTGATGAAGAATGTCTTCTTGCTCTTCTTGTGGTACACACCTTCTTATAACCTGATCTGCACACATTTTGAAAAGAAGAGGTTCGTCCCAATAATAATGCTTAACATCATTTTGGAACCTCTTCCTGGCTTGATAATTAAGATCAGAAGGAATTATTCCGCTAACTATAAAATTAACGAAATCAGCATACCAGGGGGGTTCAGAAGACTTACCTGCCGCCATGGCTGTCGCGGTAGTGATTGCGGCAGCAAAGAGCTGCTCGTCTGGGAAGGTCTCCAGTATGTGTGTCTCATCGATTGGTAGACTTTGTCCCTTCTCCAACCTTGACAAGTGATTTGCCACCTGATTTTCTGTCCCTTTTTTATCCTTGATTTCAAGGTCGAATTCTTGCAATAGTATGATCCACCGTATCAATCGAGGCTTTGTATCCTTTTTCGCGAACAGATACTTCAGGGCAGAATGGTCTGTGTGCACTATTACCTTCGTCCGAAGTATGTAAGAACGAAACTTGTCAATGGAGAATACCACAACTAATAACTCCTTTTCTATGGTGGTGTAGTTCACTTGGGCGTCATTCAATGTCTTACTGGCATAATATATGACATGAAATGGCTTGTCTCTCCGCTGCCCAAGTGCTGCCCTGACAGCATAGTCACTAGCATCACACATAATCTCAAATGGCTGTGTCCAGTCTGGTGGTTGTACTATTGGGGCTGTTACCAGTTTTTCCTTCAGAACCTTGAATGCTTCAGTACATTCTTCATTAAAGTCAAAGGGTCGGTTCTGTTCCAAGAGATGGCATAGGGGCTTGGTGATTTTTGAGAAATTTGCAATGAATCTCCGATAAAAACCAGCATGTACCAAGAAACTTCTAATGCCCTCGACTGTGGTCGGAGGCAACAGCCTCTCGATCACTTCTATCTTAGCCCTGTCGACTTCTATCCCACGGCAGCTAATCTTATGGCCAAGGACTATCCCTTCATCCACCATAAAGTGGCATTTTTCCCAATTTAAGACTAGGTTTGCTTTTTCACATCTTTCAAGTACCTTTTGTAGATTGCCTAGGCAGCTCTCAAAATCGTCCCCAAAGACTGAAAAATCATCCATAAATATCTCAAGGAAGTCCTCTACCATATCGGAGAATATGGCCATCATGCACCTTTGGAAGGTGGCGGGTGCATTGCATAATCCAAACGACATCCTCCTAAAAGCATACGTTCCGTAGGGCATCTGAAGGTCGTCTTTTCTTGATCTTCCGGTGCGATAGCTATTTGATTATAACCTGAATAACCATCAAGAAAACAATAGTAAGGTTTACCTGCTAATCTATCAAGCATTTGATCAATAAAGGGTAAAGGAAAGTGGTCTTTTCGGGTAGCTTTGTTAAGCTTCCGATAGTCCATACAAACCCTCCAACCGGTCACAGTCCTGGTTGGGATTAACTCATTGTTTTCATTGGTCACCACGGCCATTCCTCCTTTCTTGGGAACGCATTGCACCGGGCACACCCATTTGCTGTCGGAGATGGCGTAAATAATACCAGCATCTAACCATTTGATTATCTCTTTACGCACCACCTCTTTCATCGTATGGTTTAGCCGCCTTTGAGCATCTATAGTCGGCTTATGATCTTCCTCTAAAAGGATTTTGTGCATGCATAACACCGGACTAATGCCTTGAATGTCAGTTATCGTCCATCCAATTGCCCTTTTGTGCTGCCGAAGCATGCCTATTAGCTGTCGTTCCTGTTCATGTGGCAGCTTAGAAGAGATGATTACGGGCAACGTATCATTTGAACCAAGAAAAGCATATTTTAGCTGCCCTGGCAGGGGCTTCAATTCTAAGGCAGGTGGTTCAACAGTAGATGGCTTTTGGATTACATGGTTATCCGAAGTATAATTCAAAGGTTCGAATAACTTACCTGGACGATTGCCTATCCAGTTTACCTCCTCATGATCTTCAGTATCAGATGTATCAGAATCAGAAGAGTTGCTGTCGTCGGTGCTGTCATCAGTGCTGTCGTGACAGTCCTGTAGGTGGCTGCCGCGACAGTGACCAATTTTTATATCGTGACAGCCCAACCTGATGCAGGGTTGATCGAGGGTAACTTCAGTGATAGCCTTGCATTCCTCGTCGGCATCAGCATGCTTCATAGCTTGGAGAACATTCAACTTAATCTCTTGATCATTCACTCTCATAGTGAGTTCTCCTTTCTCCAAATCAATCAGTGATCTTCCCGTGGCTAAGAAGGGTCGCCCAAGGACGATTGGTGCATTTTCATCTGCCTCACAATCTAAAACAAGAAAGTCAGCAGGAAAAATAAATTTATCCACTCTTACCAGAATATCTTCAATTTTTCCTTCCGGATGAACATAAGAGCGGTCTGCCAGCTGCAGAGTTACTGTCGTGGGCCGCGCCTTTCCAATACCTAATTTCTGAAAAACAGATTTTGGCATTAAATTAACACTAGCACCAAGATCACAAAGTACCTTACCCACATATTTATTTCCGATTACACAAGGTATGATGAAGCTCCCCGGATCCTTCTTTTTCTGGGGTGGCTGCCGATGAAGAATACTCATGCAACCTTCTGTCATCTTTACCGTTTCAAATTCTCCAAGTTTAGATTTCTTTGACATGACATCCTTGAGAAATTTAGCATAACTGGGCATCTCCCTAACAGCATCTAACAACGGAATATTAATATGAACCTGCTTAAAAATATCATAAATCTTTTTTAGTTGAGATTCTTGCTTAGCTTGCTGTATCCGTTGAGGAAAAGGAGGTGAGGGACGGTAGTCAGCAATACGTCCTTCCCACTGCATACAAATCTGAGGAGGTTTGGGTTTATCATTTTTCTCCTCTGTCGCTTCTTCTGTCGTGACAGGCTCATCGGCAGCAGTCTGTTTATTACCTGTCGGGGAAGCTTCCTCGGCAGGTCTGTTCAAGGCTGGTTCCTTTACTGTTTCAGCTTCTTTTTTCGGCCCTGATAATTTCTTCCCACTCCTAGTAGTAATGGCCTTACATTGCTCATGTGTGGGCTGCCTAGCATTTTCAGTATTGCTAGGAAATCCTCCAGTCTGCTACGGCTTAATATGTTGGGAAACCTGACCCATTTGTGTCTCCAAAGATTTCAGAGTAGCTTCATGATTTGTCATCCGCATCTCTGTTTTATCCATGAAATTCTCTGTCTTCTTGACAAACTGATTCATATTCTCAATATAAGTACCTGTTTGAGACATAAAAGTGGTCAGAGTCTGTTCCAGTATACTGCTCGTGGCAGCTGGTGGCTGTTGTTGCTGCTGCAACGGCAGTTGCGGCGGCAGTTGCTGTCGCGTCAGCAATCTAGGTCCTCCCTGATTCTGATTGTGTGCTTGAGGATTCAGGGCATTATTAGGATTACTCCAAGAAAACTTGGGATCCTTTCTCCAATTGGGATTATAGTTGTTGGAGTTGTAATTCGGCTTGTAGTTTCCAACATATTTTCCCTCTTCTAACTATATAGGACACTCATCCGAACTATGATTTCCGTCACAGATTTCACATACCTCCTCAACAAAAAATCCATGTTGTCCATCATCATTCAATAACCGTTTCATTGCTTTAGTAAGGAATGCTACCTGTGATTTCATCGTGCTGTCGGCTTCATAATCCTTGACAGCTAGTACTCGTTTACCCCCTATTCTTGCTGTCGGAAACTGCTCCTCATTCTTAGCCAGATTTTTCAATACTTGCTTTGCCTCGTCCGGATCTTTATCCAATAATAGTCCGTTTGTTGCTGAATCAATTCGAATACGAGTTTGTAAGTTGGCAGCATTATAAAACTTTGTTACCTGATTCCAGACGGGGAATCCATGCATTGGGCAGTTCCGTAGAAGAGTGGTAAATCTGTCCTAGGCCTCGTGCATCGGCTCGTCATCTTCCTGTTGAAAAGTAGCAATTTCATTACGTAATCGCTCAGATAAATGTGAAGGATTAAAACGAGATAAAAATTCACGAGATAAATCTGCCCAAGTTCTAATTGAACCCGGCGTAAGTTTTTTCCACCAAGTCTTAGCTCTGTCCCTCAATGAATGGGGAAATAACCGAAGCCTCAGTATCTCCGGATTAACTCCTGACAGTCTAAACGAACCACAGATCTCCTGGAACGTTTTGTGATGCTCCCTAGCATCCTCTGTAATAGCACCACTGAATTGACCGGCATTGTTGATCATACTAAACATGACAGGTTTCAGCTCGAAGTTGTCAACATCTATGTCCGGCAGTGTGGTCTCCAGTTCTTCATGATCGTTCAACATGTTGTCACGACAGGCCCGTCGTCCGGCGGCGGCAGGGTTGCCGACAGGCGGTATAATATCACCGACAGGCGGGTCGTCTCCATTGTTGGCCATCTTCTCTAGCTGTTCCTCAAGGTACTCGTTCCTGGCTAGAAGGTGACGAAGTTGTTTCTTGAGATTGAATGATCGTTCGATTTCCGGATCTAATGGATATTCAGGATCTTTACCTCGATTCGATATGCGCATAAACCAGTAACCTTGTGAAAAGCAAGAGTTGAATGCACCAAAGAAAAACAGAAAAATAAAAATAAAAACAAAAACGAAAATAAAAACGAAAAGTGCAATAAAAGAAAAGGTAGAGTTATGTTGCCAATCCCCAGCAATGGCGCCAAAAACTTGTTGCGTGTAAAATAGTCTATCGCAATGGTAGTGCAAGTATACACGACGCAAGTAGTAAAGTGATACGAAGTATCGGACATACCTCGTCCTAAAGGCTGTTTTTCGCACATCCACATCCTTCACCTTGAGCTGGTAATAACCTAACCTTAAGTCAATCTTAGAGAACATAGCCGCTCCCCAGAACTGATCAAAAAGATCATCAATCCTCGGTAAAGGATACCGATTCTTGATAGTCAACTTGTTTAGTTGGCGATAATCGATACACATTCTCATAGTGCCATCCTTCTTCTTCAAAAACAAGACTGGTGCACCCCAAGCTGACACACTCGGCCGAATGAAACCACGATCAAGCAACTCCTGAAGTTGCGTCTTCAGCTCCTTCAACTCCTTAGGTTCCATTCGGTAAGGAGTAATGGGCACTGGAGTTGTGTTTTCATACAACTCAATCCCAAACTCCACCTCTCGACTAGGAGGCAATCCAAGTAACTCCTCCGGAAACACTCCAGTAAACTCTCGCACAGTCATGATATCTTGAACTCACAACCTTGCCTCAGCATTCGGCTTGCTTCCAACGAAGACACCACATTGGCAAGAAACTTCACATTCTCACCAACCACCACTACCTCGTAATCATCCGCAAGCTTCAACGAAACTCGCTTGTTCTCAAAATCCACCACAACTCGATGTTCAACAAGTCAATCCATGCCAAGGATTACATCAAAACCATAGAATGTCAATTCCATGAGATCAATAAGAAAAACATGGTTTTGCACTTTCAAAGGACATCTTCTATACAACTTCCGTGTCACAACAGTCTCACCAAAGGAACTAGTTACACGCATGCCAACATCCAAAGACTCAACAGGTAAACCAAGCAATTGAGCATGTTCACGCAATATGTATGAATGTGTAGATCCAGAATCAATCAAGGAAAGTAATGATAAGGATTGCAAAGTCAAGGTACCTGCGATCACATCAGTATCATTTCTCCCCTCACGCTGAGCATACACTCGAGCCTGGCCACCACCCTCCAGGTTGAACAGCCACCACATGCGCCACATTCCTCCCACCATCATCTCTTCGCTGGAAGTTACCACGGCCGCGCCCACGACCTCTCTGTGGTGCAACTACCCCAAGAGCACATCCCTGACCACCACCGGCCAATAATGGACACTCCCTCCTCATGTGGTCTGTCGAACCACAACTCCAGCATGAATTACCGGTCACTTCTACAGGAGTCTGAACCTCCCTCGCTGCTCGAGGACAATCTCGCCTTAAATGGCCACGAGATCCACACGTCCAGCACGTGTTCTGATCAGCTCTCATCCTATCTCCCTGAACAGGCGCACCATGCCCTCCATTACCACGCCTAGCAGAAGACTGATACCTCTTATCTCGTCCTCTCTTGTTCCGTCCACCACCGGAACTATACTCAGCAGCTCTTTTGCCCGAGCTAGAACTAATGCCTATGGAAGACAAACCCAAGTTTTGCTCAATGTCCTTCGCTCTACTCACCAGCACATCAAAATCCGTATACTCAGCAGCAAGCATGAAAGTCTTCACATCTGTCACCAAACCATAACGGAAACGTTCACACCTCTCCCGCTCATCAGGGATTAACTTAGGTGTGTATTGACTAAGGCGGACAAACTGAATCTCATACTCAGCCACCGTCATGCTTCCTTGTGTAAGAGACATAAATTCTCTTTTCTTCTCATCTAGGTATCGCACTGCTAGATACTTTTGCTTGAACGCGTTCAAGAAGAACGTCCAAGTCACATCATTTTCCTCCATTCCAGAGACAATGGTCGTCCACCACGTATAAGCATCATCATGCAACAGTGATACCACACAACCCAACTTCTGCACATTGTTGCAGTTCATTTACCCCAAAATCCTCTTGGTGCTTTGTTGCGTGTAAAATCGTCTTCCGCAATGGTAGTGCAAGTATACACGACGCAAGTAGTAAAGTGATACGAAGTATCGGATATCGTCTCCACAGGGATTGGGCTAATAGCTTCACCTTAATTCACTGCACGAAAGTAAAGGAAATATTTGAGAGTTGTCACGATAATAATAAAGTAAACGTAAATAAAAGAATAGAAATATCAAGATAGAGAGAATGGGCTGGTATTGAATTGCTCAGTAGTGTAGGTATTGCAGAGTTTAGGAAATCCAGTTCTGTCGTCGCGCCCGTCGCGGCAGCACCTGTCGCGACAGCAGTCTGTTCATCGTCGCAGTAGCAAACGCTCAACTCAGTACTTTCAAGTTTGGCAAGAATCCCAGATCTGCCTTGGCCTATCCCTAGGTCCAAGTCTGTCGATGATCACGTCTTGATGATACCTCCCGGCGTGAATCGAAGGATGAACACCGATGTGTATGAATTCTTCTTTAGCCACTTAACCTCGCCCTATCCCTAGGCTCGAGATAGTTCAACTATAAACTAGAGAACTTGCTCTTATTTCTTTCGTATACTTAACTCTCCCGATGCTAAGTAAATAGATAACCTCACAATGCTCTCCCGATGCTCTTGCAAGATATTAATAACCAAAATAAGAGAACTTGAAGTTTATTTTATTGAACAGAAAATTCCTAAAACAAAACAACCCTTGCAACTACTTTACAAATCAACCCGTGGCCCTAAGGGGAATTTAGAACATGTCGGCGGCGGGAAAACGGCTAGGGGTTTTTGTTATTGGTTATGGGGAATTCGATATGCCCTAGGTTAAAATACATGCCCTTATATAAGCTTTGGGCTCAAGTTATCTAATTTAACAAGGATTACAACTTTAATTAAAAGTATGATTCTAATAAAGACTAAATCTTCAAGGAATCTACTTTCCAGCCGTCTTCCTTGTTTCTTGGGATTTTCTCTCCTTGAACATTGGGCTTGACATATCTTTTGATCTGGGGCTTGGAAAAATATATGGTTTTCACACGACAGACGGGCTGAATTTTCTCTATCTGTCGAGGTCCACTTTGCTTTTTCTCCTCAAAGTTGTTGTCGTCCTCTGCTGTCACAGCAGCATCGTCCTCTTTGTCTGCTTGTCCAGTTCAGCTCTTCTGCTTCTCTGCCCAGCGCCTGCCTTCTCCGTCTGCTATGGCAGCAACCTGCAAAATCAGCCATTCTTAGTAGAATCTGTGCCTTTTATATATTTGTGATGTTTTATTGTAAACTAACCTAAATGCAATGAAATAATGCTTGAATGCAGCAAAAATATGGGTCAAAAGGGTGTAAATAATAGAACTTTTACACACCCAACATGCTTTCAACCAAGATTCAGATCCTTCAGGAGATAAACCTTTGAACTCAGTCCCTCCCAGACTGCGAAGACATTCCAAAGGCAATCTCACGTTAGCATCACCCTGATGCGCAGCTCCGTGAGCTCCAGCCACCGCTGCCTGAAAGGCTCCCGCAATAGCCTGAATCAACACAGTCATGTCAGGAGCAGCTTGCCCCTACACACCTTCAGGTCCAGCTACCCCAGCACCAGCACCAACACCAACATTATCACCTCCAGCACCACCACCGTTGGGTGGTCCACCACCAGGGTGAGGAGGGATATCCACAACATTCTCAGCATGTTCCTCATTCTCGTTCTGAGCCATAGCTCTCGTATTCATCCTCATCTCTCTACGAGGCCCCATTTACAAGAAAACAATGCACTGACACAAATGCAATAAACATAATTAGGCTCAACAAGGTAAGTAATCCAAGTACTCAAGCTCATTTTCCAAAAACAATTCCTTTCATTAGTTTTGATATGGAAATGGGTCCCCTAACATGCTTCAACATAGCATAGCATCACAAATGCAACCATACATCACAATTCATAAAACATTCCTTCACTTAAAAGGTCCATCATACATAAACACATACATCACCCACATAACAATTCTCGATTACACGAGAACCAAGCTCTGATACCACCAAATGTAATCCCCTTAGCCTGGCCTAGACGATTGACCCAAACTACGAAGATTACACGGGGAAAACCAAAGTCAACTCGAAAGTCAACCTTGATTAACGACCCTTTTTTTCTTTTTAATATTGAATAGATGCACGTTAACCCTAAGTGAACACTCAAGTTACATATACGAGTAAAACACAGCGATCGAATTACAGAAAGGGACTCAATTACACAATATACAAAGGTTAGGGACCAAAATGTAAATTCTGAAAATTAGAAGGTCATAACTGATTTTAAAGTTACCAATATTAAATTAGTCATATTACATGCTTCCCTGTCAAATTTCACCTTAATTGGACTTCTCGAACTCATATAATTGCAATTACAACTTTTGGGACTAAAACGTGAAGCTTGCAAACTTCAACGCCATTCAAATCAGTGCCCAAAGGTCACCTGTTTCGAAATGGAATTGAACGTTCCGAAACACGGGTTGGTTCCGAGACTGGTTCCGAAATAGGGCCTTCCAGTAGCCAAATCGTTTCGAAACAACCTCCAGCCGTTTCGAAACACGAAGGCCATTACAGGCCCCCGTTTCGAAACGCTAGTGCCTGTTCTGAAACGGTTTGCCCAGAAGCTGCAGATTTTGCTGGTTTTTCATACATAAATCCACTCAAGCACAACCGAATGACTTCCTAATCATGCCAACAAGTCATCATACATATAAAGAGTATGTTTGCAACTCCTAATCACATTCATGGCATCAAACATGAAACTTCACATGTCTATAGGCATGCATCCTAATATCCAAAACCAAGCAACCAACCAAACTCCAAAACAAGCATTAAGAGGCCATTTACAAATTCAAAACATCAAAAGCATCATGCCACAAACTAGGGAGCTCAACACATCTCCCAAAACACATCTTAGGTTCCCATTGCCAAATTACCAAAACTAATAGTGTATGAAAATATCACCATACATGAGCTTGGTTTCCCTTGGACACTCTATCCTCCTTGTTTCCCTTAAACACTTCAATTATCTGCATTATTGGTACAAGAGAGAGAGAGAGAGAGTAAGCACAATTGCTTAGTGAGGCATGCTCTAAAGAAAACCACACAATAATGCACTCTAGAAAACACTTTCTACAAAGCTTTTAACACATGCTCATCTCCTTTCATGCAACCTTGCATACTTTACAAGCATCTCATGCTTCGGTACATTCAACTCAACATATTGGCTTTCAAGTGATAATTCATAACAATTTACAACACAAAACACAATCGGATACGTGGATTACAAGCGTTGTCACACACGCTTCATACACACTACCGAACAACATAAGGTGGAGTTTATCGGTACAATCACAACCCCTCAACACCCATGATGGAGTTTAACGATACAATCATAACCCCTCCACATCACTCATCAATAGTTTTATAATTCCACTAACGAGTGAAAGGGACACATAACACAAGATCCACACACGGACTTTTAACCACCGTTGTGATCTTACCTCACTCGTTAGGGTACTTGGATGGAGTTTACGGTACAATTACAACCCCTCAACATCCAAGGCGACTTTATTCACGGTGCACCCAATCCTATAGCCGGCTAACTATATCCAATTCAAGTACTTTAAAACCATTACATCACTTGCCAATATACATCATTTACCATAAACAATTCACTGTTTTAAAGCATTAATCAAAGCCATTTAACATCATGCATCACTATGCATCAAAACCATATTAACAATATGTCAAACTGAGGATCTCTTACCTTGAGCATCCTTCAATACATGGCTTTCAAAACCAGCATTAACCATGCTAAAAAATGCTTTCAAAACAGAATTTAAACATGCAAATTATAACCAATGCATCAAACCACTTCATGGCTCATCCAAGAGAGTTTTTCCGAAAACTTACTCTTGAGCTTAGCTAAGTTGTTTAGACTTAAACTAAGCTCCCAAAACCTTCAAATAATTGTTTCAAAGCTGGAAATCCAACTCCACTCACCAATTACGTTTCGCACGCTTGCTGAAACGCTGATCAAGCCTTCGGATCAACTCCAAAAGTGTTCGAAGATGTTTCCCCTGTTTTAAACACATCAAAGCAGAGGATTAATGCATCATTATGCATTGAAATCTTAAACCAACACACCTAAACTCGCTTCTCTACTTACAACCAACATTTCTGCTACCAAACACAACCGAAATCACCTCCAAACACTTCCAAAACTTAACCCAGCCAAGATCCATCACTTCTAACCATTTCTAAACATCAATTAACGTCAAAAATAAACCTAAACTCGTCCTTATACCTCCAGCTATAACAGGTCACCATAAACACCTCAAAAACCACCATTTTCATAAGCAAAAACTTAGGAATTACAACCTATTTTGGATTGCATTGATAAAACCTCAATTCCACATCATTAGACATCCAAAGTACATTTAAGAATCATCTCAAAACAGAGCCCAAGCAATCACAACGAAATTCTTCAAGATTTCTTCCAAATCTTGAGTTTTAAGCCAAAATCAAGTTTCTAACATTTAAACCATTTATAAAACTTAAATTAAAGATTGACAACTTGTGAATTTCAGTAAAGAACTGAGTATTTATAGGAGAAGAACAATCTTACCTCTAAATGGTGCTTTCTCCTTAATTTGAGCCAATTTCCTTGAAAATTCAATGAGGAAATCAAAAGGATTTGATGCAAGATTGCTTAGGAATTAATTGATGATAGAAATCTCATCAATTGAAGTGAAGATCAATGCAAAAGTTGCTGGAGAAAAAGTGTTTGGATGATGGAATTTTGAGAGAAAAAGAAAAGAGAAAAATCTAGGAAAAGGTAGTTATGAAATTCCAAAAAGTAGTTTCCCTTTTCTTTTAATTAATTAAACATTAATTAATTCACCCAAATTAAGGAAAAATCTGGAGAAACCATTTTTGGGTAAATTAGCTCCTTAAAGATTCGAAGTTTCAATCATTACAAAACAGTCACCACTAAACTTTTCAAAAATCGCATTTTAGTCACTACACCGAAATGTAATATTTCCAAACCTTATTTTGTAAAATTGACTTCACCACTCTCTTATATATATTAAAAGAGAATTTTTAGATATTTTTCTATATTTTTAAAGCATCCCGAACTAGGTTTTCCCTAAAACCTCCTTTTATATTCGAACCAAAAATCAGACCGGTCCCGTTCAGACCCTAAACTTCTAAGCCCAAAATTGGGGTGTTACATGTGGTATGCACATGCACAACCATTTTCGGTGGGACTATGCATCACCGTTCACAACAACTAGCATGATTCTGGTGGGACTACACATCACCATACTCATCTACTAGTCACTACCGGTGGGACTACACATCACCGTAGTCAACAACATACTTTCCACTAACCATCACGTGAGGCTTTGACAACAACTACGACAACACAACAACATTAAAAAGGAGATAAAAGCAATTGCATTTCAACCAACAACGTGTATAAACATATACATCGACACTTAACGAAACAACGCAAGAAAATATACACTTACACTTGGGTTTAGGTTGGCCCCTAAGGCTCCACCCAAACCCCAAAGACCCTTCTTTGAACATTTTAAAGCTTCAAAACAATTTCCACTCACCATTCAACACACAAACGCTATCCAAGATGACGATTCAAGCCTCTGAACTACCTGGATTCGCGTCCACGAAGCCCAAATCCATTTCCTCTGCTTTAGGCAACCCAAAACAAAACATTAGGATGCTAATATACTCACAAACATAGCAGCAACTCGGAACTCAACATTCTTGCAACAAAACACATCGATTCGAGCCCAAATTTCACCAGAAATATATTCAATTCAGCCTCAAACTACTTGCAGCCAATCCCAACGAATTTATCATCAAAAATCTATCTTTTAACATCCAAAACATCAACCCAAAGCTATCAAACCATCAACTGTCATTTAGACCGAAAACCCATCCAATAACTCAAGATTTCCAACTTCCAAAGTTACCCACAATACCCATTTCGGGTTTCCTATAACAACCCATCAATTCCATGTTATTTTGGAAATAAGACAAAGTTAAAAACTCACCCAAACCCAGCCACAACCAACCCAAACGAAAATCCCATAAACTACCTTCAACTCCAAAGAAAACTTTAAAATCAAAACAAGTTTAAATCATGGGTTTTTGCAAAAATCTTAATATCTACGACTCAAGGAAGATAAAACCAAGTTAAAGAATCAATTACCTTGAAGAAATCACTTGGATCGAAAGCTAGGAGCAATGGAATTGTGAAATGGGGTTTTGGGGAGGTTTAACGTGAAAAGGGAATTTATTTTTGGAAAAGGTGATAGCATTTCAAAAACCCTTTCTTTATTTCTTTTATTTCAAAATTTCCATTCTGTCCTCATTTTACCAAAAGACCCTTTTTAAATTCCTTTTTTCTCCAAAAACTCTAAAATTATATATTTTAAATTGTTTCCCCTGATTAGCTTAACCATCGGCTTAACTAAACCCGAGTATCTCTCGGGCCCCAAACCCGGGCGTTACAACTCTCCCCCACTTAAGGAATTTCGTCCTCGAAATTACGTGACGAAAAGAGATACAAAAATCGTTTCCCCATGTCTTCTTTCCTCTCCCAAGTGGCCTCTTCCACACCACGGTGTCTCCACGAAACCTTGACTAACTCAATAGTCCTCCCACGTACCACTTTACTATCCGAAGCAAGGATTTCAACTGGCTCTTCATCATACGACAAATCTGGGTTCAACTCGTTCTCTTCCACTGGCATTACATGAGACGAATCCGATCAATACTTTTGGAGCATCGAAACGTGGAACACATCATAAATCTTCTCCAACTCGGTCGGAAATCTTGGACTTGGCTTACCTTTCTTACCAAACCTCATCACCTTCTTCCAAGGTAAGACTTTCAAAAATACTTTGTTGCCACCAGCATACTCTATCTCTTTTCTCTTCAAATCGGCATACGATTTCTGTCTGTCTGAAGCTGCCTGCAAGCGATCAAAAATCAACTTTACCTTCTCGGTAGTGCCCTTAAGTAAGTCTGGCATCGGTACAAGCTTCTGTCCGGCCTCAGCCCAACAAACATGTGTTCTACATTTCCTACCATATAGAGCTTCATACGGTGCCATCTGAATGCTATCCTGGTAATTGTTATTGTACGCAAACTCTACTAACGGTAGGTGTTTCTCCCAAGAACCCTGAAAGTCGATGATGCAACACCTCAACATGTCCTCTAACACCTGAATCACTCTCTCTAACTGACCATCTGACTGTGGGTGATACGAAGTACTGAAGTTCAACCAAGTACCCAAGGCACGATGCAAACACTCCCAAAATCTAGCTGTAAACCTCAGATCTATGTCTGGCACAATCAACTTTGTTACACCATGCAATCTCACTATCTCACTGATGTACATATCGGCCAACTTATCTAAGGTGTAGGTAGTATGAACATGTATGAAATGAGCACACTTAGTGAATCTATCGACTATCACCCATAATGAATTCTTCTTCAAAGGAGTCAACGGTAACCCTGACACAAAATCCATAATAATATGTTCCCACTCTTATTCCGGAATCTTCAACGGCTGTAACAAACCTGAAGGAAATTGATGCTCGACCTTAACTCTCTGAGAAACCATACACTTATTCAAAACTCAGCCACATCTTTCTTCAACACAATCCAGTAGTACTCATTTTTCAACCCACGATACATCTTCGTACTACTCGAATGCATAGCAAAGGGACTGTTATGAGCTTTATTCAAGATAGTACGCCTCAACTCGGCATCTTCTGGAACAACTACTCTATCCTTTAAACATAAGATCCCATTCTCACCAAAGCAGAAATCTGTGGGTTTACCCTCGGCTATATCTTACACGTGAGGTGCCAAAGACACGTCTTGCAACTGTTTCTCTTGAATCAACTAAACTAACAAAGGCTTAACCTGTAGCTCGACTATCAAACTGTCATCCTGTGACACACTTAATCTCGCAAACATAGCTCGCAACTCAACTGCCACTTTTCTACTCAAAGCGTCAGCCACTACGTTTGCCTTACCCAGATGTTACACTATCGTAAGGTCATAGTCCTTAAGAAGCTCTAACCACCTACGTTGTCTAAGGTTCAACTCCCTCTAACTCATAACGTACTTCAAACTCTTCTGGTTAGTGAAAACTGTGCATTTCTCGCCATAAAGGTGGTGTCTCCAAATCTTCAAAGCAAACACTACCGCATCTAACTCTATGTCGTGAGTGTGGTAATTCTTCTCGTGTACCTTTAACTATCTCGAAGGGTAAGCTACAACTTTTCCTTCTTGCATAAGCACACAACCTAAACCTACATAGGTTGCATCACTGTAAATTACGAACTCCTTCCCTTGTTCAGGTTGAATCAAAATAGGAGCTTATGTCAATGCCTTCTTCAACTTTTCAAATGCTTGATGCCTTGCATCTGTCAACTCATACGGAACATTCTTCTAAAGCAATTTAGTCAAAGGTGTCGCAATCTTCAAAAATCCCTCGACAAATCTTCGATAATGCCCCGCCAAGATTTGGAAACTACGGATTTCGGTCACCGACTTCAGTTGTTTCCAATTCACTATTGCTTCTATCTTCTTGGGATCCACACAAATCCCATCGGCTGATATCACATGACCTAAGAAGACTACCTCCCTAATCCAAAATTCACATTTACTTAACTTGGCATACAACTGATTTTCAAGCAAAGTCTGTAGCACTAATCGCAATTGCTCGTCGTGTTCTTCCTCGGTTATGGAGTACACTAAGATGCCATCTGTGAAGACTACTACAAACCTATCCCAAAACTCATGAAACGCCATGTTCATCATGTCAATAAATGCAACTGGAGCATTGGTAAACTGGAAAGGATTACCAAGAACTCATAGTGCCATACCGTGTACGGAAAGCTGTATTCAGTATGTCCACATCCTTTACCTTCAACTGATAGTAACCCGATCTCAAATCGATCTTCGAAAACATTGAAGCACCTCTCAACTGATCAAGTAAATCATCTATATGCCTATAATCTATACACATTCCAATATTGCCGTCCTTTTTCTTCATAAACAAGACTGGAGCACCCCACGATGAAATACTAGGCCTAATGAAACCTCTATCTGACAATTCATGAAGCTGTGTCTTCAACTCCTTCAACTCTTTCGGTGCCATTCTATATGGAGCAATGGACACTGATGCAGAATCTGAATACGTCTCTATAGCAAACTCAACATCCATATCTGGAGGAAAACCCATCAACTCTTCTGGAAAGACACTCGGAAAATCACAAACTGTTCTGATGTCTTGTGGTCTAACCTCACTCATATTCAGATTCATCACATAAGCTAAATACCCTTGACAACCCAAATCCTTCAATTTCTGAGCTTCTAAGGCAGAAACAACATTGGATAAGAACTTAATGTTCTCGCCAACTACTACAACCTCAAAAGCATCCGTATGTCTCAAGGAAACTCTCTTGGTCTCAAAGTCTACCCTAGCTCTATGCTCCACGAGCCAGTCCATGCCCAAAATCACATCAAAACCATAGAATGGCAATTCCATCATATCGACCGGAAACACATGGCCCTGAATCATCAAAGGAAACCTCCGATATATTTTCCTAAATACCACTGTCTCACCAAAAGAATTAGTAACATTCACACCTACCTCTAACCACTCAAGCGGAAAACCTAACGATCTTGCATGCTCGCCCAAAATGTAGGAATGTGTCAAACCCGAATCTATCAACGAAAGCAAAGATAAAGACCGTAACAAGAAATTACAAACGATGACATATGTGTCATTCCCAGCCTCTCGTTGTGCATACACCCTAGCCGGTCCTCCACTTTTGGGTTGAACTGCTACCACATGAGCTACATTTCTCTGACCATCATTCCTTGGCTGAAAATTACCTCGACCGCACCTACGACCTCTCTGATTCTCAAAACTTCTAATCGGAGCATGTCTGCCCCTAGCCGGGTGAGGACAGGTACACCTCAAATGATATTGGGAACCACAGTTCCAACATACCCCAAAGGTACCCATACACTCGCCCGGATGGCGTCTCCCACACCTAGTGCACTCAGAAGTGTGAACAATAGCTCCTTGGCCCTGATGGCCACGTCCATGGTTACCGCCTTTATGTCTCGAATCGGGCTGATACCTCCTATCTCTGTGCCACTTGGCATGTGTTGCGTGTAAAATAGTCTATCGCAATTGTAGTGCAAGTATACACGACGCAAGTAGTAAAGTGATACGAAGTATCGGATATCGTCTCCACAGGGATTGGGCTAATGACTTCACCTTGTTTTACTGCACGAAGTAAAAGAAATAATTAAGAGTTGTCACGAGAATAATAAAATAAAAACGTATTTAAAAGGATTTGAGATATCAAGATGGAGAGAATGGGCTGGTATTGAGTTGCTTAGTAGTGTAGGTATTGAATTGCTTAGGATCTCCAGTTCTGTCGTCGCACCCGTCGCCGACAGCACCTGTCGTGGCGTCTGTCCGTCAGCTATCGCGGCAGCGAACACTAACTCCGTACTTCAAGTTTGGCAAGAATCCCTGATCTGCCTTGCCCTATCCCTAGGCACAAGTCTGTCGATGATCACGTCTTTGATGATACCTCCCGGCGTGAATCGAAGGATGAACACCGATGTGTATGAATTCTTCCTTAGCCACTTAACCTCGCCTTATCCCTAAGCACGAGATGGTTCAACTATAAACTAGAGAACGCGCTTTTATCTCTTTCGTATACTTAACTCTCCCGATGCTAAGTAAATAGATAACCTCACAATGCTCTCCCGATGCTCTTGCAAGATGTTAAAACCAAGATAAAAGAACTTGAAGTTTATTTTATTGAACTTGAAAAAATCCTAAAACAAAACAACCCTTGCAACTACTTTACAAAACAACCCGTAGCCCTAGGGGGAATTTAGAACATATCGGTGACAGGTAAACGGCAGGGTTTAGGTTTTCGGTTATGGGGTAGTCGGCTATGCCCTAGGTTTAATCTATGCCCTTTATATAAGCTTTGGGCTCAAGTTATCTAAGGTAACAAGGATTACAACTTTAATTAAAAGTAAGATTCTAATAAAGACTAAATCTCTAAAGTCTCCTACTTTCCAGCCGCATCCTTGCTTTTAGGGATTTCCTCTCCTTTGAGCTTTGGCTTGACATATCTCTTGATCCGGGGCTTGGAAAAATATTCGGCTTCCACACGACAGACGAGCAGATTTTTCTCTATCTATCGAGGTCCACTTTACTTTTTCCTCTTCATGAATCTGCTGTCACCATGCTGTCACGACAGGTCCATGACAGGTTCGTCTTCTTCAGCTGCTTGTCCAGTTCAGCTCTCCTGCTTATCTGCCCTGCGCCTGCCTTCGACATCTACTATGACAGATACCTGCAAAAATAACCATCTTTTAGTAGAATCCGTGCCTTTTATATAATTGTGATGTTTTATTGAAAACTAACCTAAATGCAATGCAATGATGCTTGAATGCAGCAGAAATATGGGTTTAAAAGGGTGTAAATGATAGAACTTTTACACACTCAACACACCCCCAAACTCAAGTTTTTGCTTGCCCTCAAGCAATGAAGACTTAAAAGAAAACTGAAAATTTTTGTGTTGGCCTTCAAACAGTGAACTGTCCCTCACCTGTCGCTCATTCTCTATGGCGGCAGCAACCTGTCGGAAGGGTTAGGATCTGTCCGGAATCTCCCTATAGCTCTCGTGCAGTGTGTGCATGCTTGTGAACAGTTATAAGCTAAGACTCTCTTAGTTTCACTAGAATATTCAGCTCCTTAACTTGAATTTTATGCCAAAGTTTACTTTCTTTTTAGAAGGCACATTTTCATGCTTCTTTTTCTTCTATTTTCAAGCTAAGTTTTTCTAGAGCCAGTTTTGGGCACCTCTAGTTAGCTTCCTAGAGCCGGTTTCGGGCACCTCTAGGTTTTTGATTTTCTTTTGCTAAACTTCTTTCCTAGAGCCAGTGTTAGGCACCTCTAGGGGCTATCCAAGTTCTAAGCTTCCTATTCTAGTTTGGCTAAAAGAAGTCTAAGCATTATAACAGTCACAAAAGTGTTTAAGTTTTCAGAACTATAGAAAGGCTCTAAACTTTTCCTTAACCTGTCCTAAAGATGCTGCCACGACAGAGCCGTCATGACAGGTAAGTTAACTTCACAGTTTTAAGCCAACAGTTCAAATTTTCTGATTTTTCTGATTTTTTTTTTAAAAGAACTTAAATAACTAATAAGACACAACAATTAAACAAAAGATGTGCTAAAGACTCCATTAAATATGGAGGGTTGCCACCCCCAAACTCGAGGGTTGCATTGCCCTCAATGCAAAATGACATAAAAACAAAGAAAGAAAAACATGATAAATAAAAGTACATCACAAATATATAAGGGCAGGCAGCAATAAGAGGAGTAAAAGAAATAAAAACTTAAATTTTATGCGTTGTCCTCGCTGCTGCTGCTGACGCGGATTTGATGGTAGCGTCTGCGTTGGGGAGGTGGCTGGGCAGGTTCCTGGGCAGAGTGGTCAACAGGTTCATCAGCCTGTTGAGGTGCAGGTTCTTCCTCCGGTTGGTGGACAGGGTTGTCAGCAGGTTGAATGATAGGTGGTTCTACTAGCCTGATATCAGAACTGCTGCTGCTGTCCCAGCTGTTACTCGTGATGGCCTTGGACAACCTCCTCTTGTTGGCCACATGTTTAATTCTCTTCACCCGTGTGAAGGCGCTGTCCAAGTTCCTCCGGACAAGAGGGCTGTCGTCAGTGGCAGCTCGCTTGGTGCCTCGAGGGGAAGTGTCCGCCGGTGGGCTGCCGGCTGCTGTCGGAGAGGGTGTGGAGGAGGCAGATTCTCCGTGGGGAGAGACAGGTGGTGTGGGAGTGGGGGAGGGGATATTAAAGTAATGGGCGGGGAAGGTGGGGAAAATGACATCCGAAAAATTCAAATTATTGGTAATGAAATTTACCGTTGCGTTGGAGAAGTCGCGGATGAATGTCATTAAACCCATCTGCCGCTCCTCAATCCTCAAGATGGCAGCTAAGATGTTGGCGTTCTGATCTGCCGGAGCGGTGTTGGTCGCAGCTTCTGGGGCAGGTTCAGTGGCAGGTTCATCATCAGACTCAGCAGGTGGGGCGTTTGGATCGAAGGCGTTGAGGGGCGATACGACGATAATCTCCATGAGGTTGGAGATGTTGTTGTCGGTCCAACCGCTGCCCTTCTTGATTTTGTCTGAAGGGTCCTCCGGTACGGCAGCGCAGCGGCAGAGGGCAGTAATGGTGAAGGGCAGGCATAGTCGTGAATCTGTTCTGAAGGCACAATCGAGAATGCTGTCTCGCATGTACCTGCCCACGTTGATCGGCCTGTCATGCATGATAGAGTGGATGAGGGCCAGCCGCTGCCTGTTGACTGTCGTGTGGTGGGATGAGGGCAGGATACGCTTTTTAATAAAAGCGTTCCATAGTTTAGCCTCGGGGAGCAGCTCTGCCCGGTTGACGGAGTTGGGGTTCTTCTTGTTGGTGCTCCAGGTCGTGCCCTCCTCTGTCAGTTCCCTCATGACAGCATCGTGGCCGGCAGCGTCGAGGGAGTCCCAAAACTGTTGATGAGCATCGTCATTGGGGCCAAAGAAGAGGCCGAAGACATGGTTGATGCTGCTGGCGGTGAAAGGAACTGTCACTCCTCGGACGACGACAGATGTCGCCGACTTACTCTCGATCGCCTCATAGAATTCCCTGACCAGAGTATCGTTGAGTTCTGCCGGCTGCTCGGCAAAGTCTTCCCAAAATTGCGTCGTAATAGCCTTCATGATGAACGGCCGGAGGCCAAAAAGATGAGCATCTCTGTTATAGATGAAGCTCCGTTCCTCCCAAAGTTCCTTGTTGGCGAACGGGGATGCTGCTGCGGAAGAAGAGGCGGCAGCAGCATTCTGGCGAGTTTGTCGTGAAGACATTTTTGGTTGCAAGGGCTGAAAAAAAAGAGAAAATAGATAAAACTAGAAGAGAATACGAGAGAGAAAAATCAGAAGTGAGGAAAAATGAAAGGGGGAAGGGGTTTATAAAGCGGTCGAGTAGCTGCCCATTTAATGCCGTAACGGCAGGCGGGAATAACGGGGCGGCAGATTGGATATTGCGTGTCTGACGCGTCTGACACGCATTAATGCGTCTGCAGAGCGTCTGCCGCACGCTTCTTCGTCTGCTGTGCGTCTGTTGACAGCCTGTCAAATCCGTCTGCGCCGGCAGCCGGAACGACAGGTTACCATAAATGGGCTTAATTGGGCTGGTGGATGAGCGGTGGTCTTGGGCCACTTCTTCTTTCTCACTTGTCTCCTTTATTTCCTAAAAACTGAAATTAAAAACAAAACATTATTAAAATAAATCTAATTCCTAATAATACTAATAAAATAAAATAAATATAAAAACTAGGTTAAATTAGGGATGCCTTGTGGGGCATCACCTAAGGTAACCACTTCCTGTATTCCTGGGGCTTCAGTCCCCTGATAATGCTTGAGGCGTTGTCCATTAACTTTGAATTGGTGCCCGTCTTTTAATGATTGAATTGTAATGGCACCATGGGGAAAAACTTCAACCACTTGGAACGGGCCAGACCATCTAGATTTGAGCTTTCCTGGGAAGAGTTTCAACCTAGAATTAAACAACAGTACGAGCTGCCCTGGGCAGAACTGACGTGGCAGCAACTTCTTGTCATGCCACTTATTTGTTTTCTCCTTGTATATTCTTGCGTTGTTGTAGGCCATCGTCCGTATTTCCTCGATCTCATTCAAATCTAACAGCCTTTTCTGACCTGCCTTGTCCAAGTCCATGTTTACTGCCTTGATTGCCCAATATGCCTTGTGCTCTATCTCGACAGGCAGGTGACAGGTTTTCCCATAGATCAATCGGAATGGAGACATGCCCAATGGAGTCTTGAAAGCTGTCCTGTATGCCCATAATGCATCATTCAGAAGTAGAGACCAATCTTTCCTAGTTGGTTTAACCATCTTTTCAAGAATGTTCTTTACTTCCCTGTTGGAAATCTCAGCCTGTCCATTGGTCTGTGGGTGGTATGTTGTCGCTATCTTGTGCTTGACACCATATTTCTTCAAGGCGGCAGCAATTACCCTGTTATCGAAATGTCTCCCTTCATCACTGATAATCGCTCTAGGGATGCCAAATCTAGAAAAGATGTTTTTGTGCAAAAACTTTTGGACCGTTTTGGCATCATTCTTTTGAGTTGCGATTGCTTCTACCCACTTGGAGACATAATCTACTGCTAGGAGGATGTAAAGATTTCCACATGAAGATGGAAAAGGTCCCATAAAATCAATCCCCCATACGTCGAAGATCTCGACTTCTAGGATATTCTGCAGTGGCATCTCGTTTCTCCTTGAGATGTTACCTGTCCGCTGGCACCTGTCACAGTTTTTATAAAATTGTTGTGCGTCCTTATACAGTGTCGGCCAGTAGAACCCTGACTGCAGCACCTTGGCAGCAGTTTTGTTGCCTCCTAAATGTCCTCCATATTGTGAAGCATGATAGTGATGGAGAATGTCTTCTTGTTCTTCTTGTGGTACACATCTCCTTATAACCTGATCTGCGCACATTTTGAAAAGAAGAGGTTCGTCCCAATAATAATGTTTAACATCATTTTGAAACCTCTTCCTGGCTTGATAAGTAAGATCAGAAGGTAATATTCCGCTAACTATAAAATTAACGAAATCAGCATACCAGGGAAGGTTAGAAGACTTACCTGCCGCCATGGCTGTCGCGACAGCTATTGCGGCAGCAAAGAGCTGCTCATCGGGGAAGGTCTCTAGTATGTGTGTCTCATTTACAGGTAGACTCTGTCCCAACTCCAACCTCGACAAGTGATCCGCCACCTGATTTTCTGTCCCCTTTTTGTCTTTGATTTCAAGGTCGAACTCTTGTAATAGCAAGATCCATCTTATCAACCTAGGCTTTGCATCCTTCTTTGCGAACAAGTACTTAAGGGCAGAATGGTCGGTGTGCACTATTACTTTCGTCCCAAGTATATAAGAACGAAACTTATCGATGGAGAACACCACAGCTAACAGCTCCTTTTCTGTGGTGGTATAGTTTACTTGGGCATCATTCAATGTTTTGCTGGCATAATATATGACATGAAATAGCATGTCCTTACGCTGCCCAAGTGCTGCCCCGACAGCATAGTCACTAGCATCACACATAATTTCAAACGGTTGCGTCCAGTCTGGTGGCTGTACTATGGGGGCTGTCACTAGCTTTTCCTTCAGAACCTTGAAGGCTTCAGTACATTCTTCATTAAAGTCAAAGGGTCGATTCTGCTCTAAGAGATGACATAGGGGCTTTGTGATTTTTGAGAAGTTTGCAATAAATCTCCTATAGAAACCAGCATGCCCTAAAAAACTCCTAATGCCCTTGACTGTGGTTGGCGGCGGCAGCTTCTCTATGACTTCAATCTTTGCCCTGTCGACTTCTATCCCACGGCAGCTAATCTTATGGCCTAAAACTATCCCCTCATCTACCATAAAATGGCATTTTTCCCAATTAAGAACAAGATTAGCTTTTTCACATCTTTCAAGTACCTTTTGAAGGTTGCCAAGGCAGCTCTCAAAATCGTCTCCAAAGACAGAAAAATCATCCATGAAGATCTCAAGGAAGTCCTCTACCATGTCGGAGAATATTGCCATCATGCACCTTTGGAAGGTGGCAGGTGCGTTACAGAGTCCAAACGGCATCCTCCTAAATGCGTATGTTCCGTAGGGGCAGGTGAAAGTCGTTTTCTCTTGGTCCTCCGGTGCAATAGCAATTTGATTATATCTTGAATAACCATCAAGAAAACAATAGTAAGGTTTACCCGCTAATCTATCAAGCATTTGATCAATAAAGGGTAAAGGAAAGTGGTCTTTTCGGGTAGCTTTGTTAAGCTTCCGATAGTCCATACAAACCCTCCAACCGGTCACAGTCCTGGTTGGGATTAACTCGTTGTTTTCGTTGGTTATCACAGTCATGCCTCCTTTCTTGGGAACACATTGCACCGGGCTTACCCATTTGCTATCGGAGATGGCGTAAATGATACCAGCGTCTAACCATTTAATTATTTCTTTACGTACTACCTCCTTCATTGCAAGGTTTAACCGCCGTTGGGCATCAATGGTCGGCTTATGATCTTCCTCTAGGAGGATTTTGTGCATACAGATTGCCGGACTAATGCCCTGAATGTCTGCTATAGTCCATCCTATCGCCCTTTTGTGCTGCCTCAACATGTCGATCAGCTGTCGTTCCTGTTCCTGCGGCAGCTTAGCAGAGATGATTACGGGTAATGTTTTATCACTACCAAGATAAGCATATTTAAGCTGCCCTGGCAGGGGCTTAAGCTCTAAGACAGGTGGTTCAACAGTAGATGGCTTTTGAATTAAATGGTTATCCGAAGTGTAATTCAAGGGTTCGAATAACTTACCTGGGCGATGGTCTAACCAGTCTACCTCCTCATGACCTTCAGTATCAGATGAATTGGATTCAGAGGAGTCGCTGTCGTCGGTGCTGTCGTCGTTGCTGTCGTGACAGGCTTGTAAATGGCTGTCGCAGCAGTGACCAAATTTTATATCCTGGCAGCCCGACCTGATGCAGGGTTGATCAAAGGTCACCTCAATGACGGCCTTGCATTCTTCATCCACATCAGCATGTTTCATTGCTTGGAGAACATTCAACTTAATTTCTTGATCGTTTACGCGCATGGTGAGTTCTCCTTTCTCCACATCAATCAATGATCTTCTCGTGGCTAAGAAGGGTCGCCCTAGGATGACTGGTGCGTTCTCATCTGCCTCACAATCTAAAATAAGAAAGTCAGCAGGAAAAATAAGTTTATCCACTCTTACCAAGATGTCTTCAATTTTTCCCTCGGGGTGAACGTAAGAGCGGTCGGCTAGCTGTAGGGTAACTGTCGTGGGCCGCGCCTTGCCAATACCTAATTTCTGAAAAACAGATTTGGGCATTAGATTAACACTAGCACCAAGATCACATAATGCCTTACCCACAAATTTATCTCCGATTACGCAAGGTATGAGGAAGCTCCCTGGATCTTTCTTTTTCTGGGGTGGTTGTCGATGAAGAATACTCATGCACCCTTCTTGCATCCTTACCGTTTCAAATTCCCCAAGTTTAGATTTTTTAGACATGACATCCTTGAAAAATTTAGCATAACCGGGCATTTCCCTAACAGCATCTAACAACGGAATGTTAATATGAACCTGTTTAAAAATATCATAAATCTTTTTAAGTTGAGATTCATGCTTAGCTTGCTGTATCCGTTGCGGAAAAGGTGGTGGAGGACGATAATCAGCAATGCGTCCTTCCCACTGCATGCGAATCTGAGGTCGATACTCATCTTTTTTCTCCTCTGTCGCTTCTGCTGTCGTGACAGGCTCATCGGCAGCAGTCTGTTCATTACCTGTCGGGGCAGCTTCCTCGGCAGGCTTATCCAAGGCAGGTTTCTTTTCTGTTTCAGCTTCTTTTTCCAGCCCTGGTAACTTTTTCCCACTCCTAGTAGTAATCGCCTTACATTGCTCATGAGGGGGCGTTCTAGCATTTTCAGTATTGCTAGGGAATCCTCCATTCTGCCGTGGCTTAATATGCTGCGACACCTGACCCATTTGTGTCTCTAGAGATTTCAAGGTGGCCTCATGGTTTGTCATTCTCATCTTAGTTTCATCCATAAAGTCTTCCGTTTTCTTGACAAACTTATTGATATTATCCATATACGTGCCGGTCTGAGACATAAAGGTGGCCAGAGTCTGCTCCAATATACTACTCGTGGCAGGTGGTGGCTGCTGTTGTTGCTGAGGCGGCAGGTTCTGCGGCAGGTTTTGCGGCTGCGGCTGCTGTCGCGTCAACAATCTAGGACCCCCCTGATTCTGATTATATGCTTGCGGATTTAGGGCATTGTTAGGGTTACTCCAGGAAAATTTGGGGTCTTTCCTCCAATTAGGGTTGTAATTGTTGGAATTGTAGTTTGGCTTGTAATTTCCAACATATTTTCCTTCTTCTATATTTATAGGGCACTCATCCCTACTATGATTTCCCTCACATGTAGCACAAACTTCCTCGACAGCAAACCCTCGTACTTCCTCTTCACTCAATAAGTGTTTCATGGCTTTAGTGAGGAATGCTACCTGTGATTTCATAGTGCTGTCGGCCTCATAATCCTTGACAGCAAGTACCCGTTTACCCCCTCTTCTAGCGGTTGGAAACTGCTCCTCATTCTTAGCCAGATGTTTCAGAACTTGCAGGGCCTCGTCTGGATCTTTGTCCAATAGTAGTCCATTTGCTGCAGAATCAATTCGAATGCGAGTTTGTAAGTTAGCAGCATTATAAAACTTAGTTACCTGATTCCAGACGCGGAATCCATGCATTGGGCAGTTTCGTAGAAGAGTTGTGAATCTGTCCCAGGCCTCGTGCATTGGCTCGTCATCTTCCTGTTGAAAAGTAGCAATTTCATTACGTAATCGCTCAGCTAAATGTGAAGGATTAAAACGAGACAAAAATTCACGAGTTAAATCTGCCCAAGTCATGATAGAACCCGGTGTAAGTTTATTCCACCAAGTTTTAGCTCTGTCCCTCAATGAATGGGGGAATAACCGAAGCCTCAGTATCTCCGGACTAACTCCTGGTAGTCTAAACGAACCACAGATCTCCTGGAACGTTTTGAGATGCTCCCTGGCATCTTCTGTCGCAGAACCACCAAACTGCCCGGCATTGTTGATCATACTAAACATGACAGGTTTAAGCTCGAAGTTGTCAACGTCAATATCCGGCAGCGTGGTCTCCAGCTCTACATGATCGTTCAGCATGTAGTCACGACATGACCGTCGTCCACCTGCCGCGGGCGGGTCACCGACAGGCGGGATTTCTTCTCCGGCAGGCTGATTACGGGCCATCTGCTCTAGCTGTTCTTCAAGGTATTCGTTTCGGTCTAAGAGGTGGCGAATCTGTTTCTTGAGATTAAAGGAACGTTCAATCTCCGGATCTAATTTATACTCAGGATCTTCACCTCTTTTCGATCTGCGCATAAACAGGAAAACCTTGTGAAAAGCAAGAGTTTAAAATGCAAAAGAAAAATTAAAGAAAAGTAAAAATAAAAACAAAAAACAAAAACGAAAATAAAAACAAAAAGTGCACGGAAAAGAAGGTGTAGTTATGTTGCCAATCCCCGGCAACGGCGCCAAAAACTTGTTGCGTGTAAAAGAGTCTATCGCAATTGTAGTGCAAGTATACACGACGCAAGTAGTAAAGTGATACGAAGTATCGGATATCGTCTCCACAGGGATTGGGCTAATGACTTCACCTTGTTTTACTGCACGAAGTAAAAGAAATAATTAAGAGTTGTCCCGAGAATAATAAAATAAAAACGTATTTAAAAGGATTTGAGATATCAAGATGGAGAGAATGGGCTGGTATTGAGTTGCTTAGTAGTGTAGGTATTGAATTGCTTAGGATCTCCAGTTCTGTCGTCGCACCCGTCGCCGACAGCACCTGTCGCGGCGTCTGTCCGTCAGCTATCGCGGCAACGAACACTAACTCCGTACTTCAAGTTTGGCAAGAATCCCTGATCTGCCTTGCCCTATCCCTAGGCACAAGTCTGTCGATGATCACGTCTTTGATGATACCTCCCGGCGTGAATCGAAGGATGAACACCGATGTGTATGAATTCTTCCTTAGCCACTTAACCTCGCCTTATCCCTAAGCACGAGATGGTTCAACTATAAACTAGAGAACGCGCTTTTATCTCTTTCGTATACTTAACTCTCCCGATGCTAAGTAAATAGATAACCTCACAATGCTCTCCCGATGCTCTTGCAAGATGTTAAAACCAAGATAAAAGAACTTGAAGTTTATTTTATTGAACTTGAAAAAATCCTAAAACAAAACAACCCTTGCAACTACTTTACAAAACAACCCGTAGCCCTAGGGGGAATTTAGAACATATCGGTGACAGGTAAACGGCAGGGTTTAGGTTTTCGGTTATGGGGTAGTCGGCTATGCCCTAGGTTTAATCTATGCCCTTTATATAAGCTTTGGGCTCAAGTTATCTAAGGTAACAAGGATTACAACTTTAATTAAAAGTAAGATTCTAATAAAGACTAAATCTCTAAAGTCTCCTACTTTCCAACCGCATCCTTGCTTTTAGGGATTTCCTCTCCTTTGAGCTTTGGCTTGACATATCTCTTGATCCGGGGCTTGGAAAAATATTCGGCTTCCACACGACAGACGAGCAGATTTTTCTCTATCTATCGAGGTCCACTTTACTTTTTCCTCTTCATGAATCTGCTGTCACCATGCTGTCACGACAGGTCCATGACAGGTTCGTCTTCTTCAGCTGCTTGTCCAGTTCAGCTCTCCTGCTTATCTGCCCTGCGCCTGCCTTCGACATCTACTATGACAGATACCTGCAAAAATAACCATCTTTCAGTAGAATCTGTGCCTTTTATATAATTGTGATGTTTTATTGAAAACTAACCTAAATGCAATGCAATGATGCTTGAATGCAGCAGAAATATGGGTTTAAAAGGGTGTAAATGATAGAACTTTTACACACTCAACAGCATGTTCTCTGTCCCAATCCGCATGTCTCTTCCCCAAATCGGACCCACTAGTACGAGTGTTCGAGCCTAAATTCTACTAAATATCTTTGGCCCTAGAGACCAAAACATCAAACTCAGTGTAATTAGAAGCGAGCATATTAGTCTTCACATCCCTAGTCAAACCATAACGTAAGCGCTCACACTGTTCTCTCTCACTCGGAACCAACTCGGGAGCATATTGGCTTAACCTCATATTCTGACATCGTCTTACCACCCTGAACCAAAGCCATAAATTCCCTCTTCTTTTCATCCTGAAAGTTTTTCTGAAGAATTCCCAAGTGGCATCCGCCTCCGGCATACCCGAAATAATTGTAGTCCACCAAGAATACGCATCTCCCTGAAGCAAGGAAATAACACAATCCAACTTATGAGTGTTTGAGCACTCCATCTGACCTAAGATTCTTGTAGTGCTCTCAAGCCAAGCCTCTGAACCCTCATGAGTAAAACCACGGAACTAAACTCCACCCAAACTACGAAGTCTCTCAAGGGGTAAACAAGTCCCCGCACCCTGAGGTTGTGTTGCAGCATGTATACCGGCTAAAGCTATCTGAAAAGCCCCGGCTATGGTCTGAATCAAACGAGTCATGTACGCACCTACCGGACCCTGACCAGCCTGAGCTCTATTACCCCCAACATTCGCCCCATTCTAAAGTCCATTACCAGCACCTTCAACATTCGCACCAGCCTGAGGTACATTATCTCCGACATCCGCCCCATTACCATCGAGATCAGGAGAAGGAGGAGGAAGCATAACCCCGGGTGCCTGGTCACCCACTCTAAGACTTCCCCTTGATCTCACCATAACGAAGATAAAATCTAAAACAATAAACATGGCACACAAGAAAACATTGGGTCAGCAAGGGAAAGGATCCAAGTGCTTAAGCTCTTTTTACCAAAACCATTTTCCAATAACAACACCTAGCAATGGGGATGCTCGACTACACTTCAACCAACAACAAGAACGAGAAAACATGCTTTCACACACCGTGCAATGGCAAGCAAACCAACTTACCTGACTTACCTTCCCGTGAGACCTCATAACCGAGGCTCTAATACCACCAAATGTAACCCCCTCGTCACGACCTAGCCACAAGACCGAACTAAACGGGTCACACGGGGAAAATCGAAGTGAAACTCATTAAGGCCTCACCCCGATTAGCAACCCTATTTTTTCATTTTATTAATTTTGTCTATATGCCATGTTTGAACCTATGTGAGAAGGCAAACAGCAGAAGAGCAAACACGGATACGAACCAAGTAGAGGGCAAAATGGTAAATCAACCTTACCAAAATAGTTTATTTGTCAAGTTTCATACACAAGAGGCAAAACCAGCTTAAAGGATACATATAAACTCATTTAGGAAGCATACAAACATTAGGGACTAAAACGTAACATTTGGAAACCTCCAAAGATGCCCTTTAACCATTTAAACTACCCGCGTTACGAAACAGGATTGCCCGTTCTGAAACGCGGGCTCTCATTCAAAAAGAAACATTAGGTCGTTCTAGAAAGTCCCACCCTGGTTCCAAAAAAAGGAGCCTCTAGTGGCAAAACATATCGGAAAGACACCACTCTCGTTTCAATACGGGTGCCCCAAAAGCTTGGCCGTTCCGAAACACTTGGGAACAAATTGGCCCAAAAATGCATTTTGGCATCCCCAAACGTTCCCAAACTTACCCCAAAAGATCACAAACCACATGGCAACATATTTAACAAACAATCTAGAGGCAAAACACCCTAAAGACAACCTACTAACATTATACACGCAAATATGAATCTCAAACCCAAAAGCTCATAAGAACACTATAGCTCAAAAACGCTAACAAGCCAAAATACATAGAAATTGACCAAAAGCCTAAACAAGCCTCAATATAGCATGGTGTCAACATTCAAAATAGGTTAGCAACAAAAACAACTACAAAAGAGTTTGGACACCAACTCCCAAACACAAAGGTCTAGCATTCTCATTGCCTAAGTATTATTACAACCATAAAAATCATACTTTGAGCTAGCAAAGAACTCCAAGACTCCTCCCTTGCCCCGCTTGCCTTTCGAAGCCACTAACGATCTGCATTGTTGAAAAAGAGAGCGTAAGCTTAAAAGCTTAGTGAGGGGAGCTCAAAATCACAACAACAACAATGTAGTTCAAAACTTATATTTTAGTTTAAAGACAAAATCATTTAGAAGGGGAATATGATAATCAAAAGGCAGAAACAAAACGTGGTATGCACATGCACAACCATTTCTGGTGGGACTACACATCACCGTTCACAACAACTAGCATGATTCTGGTGGGACTACACATCACCGTACTCATTTACTAGTCACTACCGGCGGGACTACACATCAACGTAGTCAACAACATACTTTCCACTAACCATCACGTGAGACTTTGACAACAACTACGACAACATACCAACATTAAAAAGAAGATAAAAGCAAATGCATTTCAACCAACAACGTGTATAAACATATACACCGATACTTAACGAAACAAGGCAAGAACAAATATACTTACACTTGGGTTTAGGTTGGACTCTAAGGCTCCACCCAAACGCCAAGGAACCTTCTTTGAACATTTTAAAGCTTCAAAACAATTTCCACTCACCAGCCAACACACAAACGCTATCCAAGATGCTGATTCAAGCCTTCGTACTACCCAGATTCGCGTCCACGAAGCCCAGATAAATTTCCACTACTTTAGGCAACCCAAAACAGAACATTAGGATGCTAATATACTCACAAACATAGTAGCAACTCAGAACTCAACATTCTTACAATAAAACACATCGATTCGAGCCCAAATTTCACCTAAAACATATTCAATTCAACCCCAAACTACTTGCAGCCAATCCCAACGAATTTAACATAAAAAATCTATCTTTTAACATCCAAAACATTAACCCAAAGCTACCAAACCATCAGATGTCATTTAAACCCAAAACCCATCCAAAAACTCAAGATTTCAAACTTCTAAAGTTACTCACAATACCCATTTCGAGTTTTGTATAACAACCATCAATTCCATGTTATTATAGAAATAAGACAAAGTTAAAAACACACCCAAACCCATCTACAACCAACCCCAACGAAAATCCATTAAACTCCCTTCTACTTCAAAACAAACTTTAAAATAAAAACAAGTTTAAACCATGGGTTTTTGCAAAAATCGTAGTATCTACGACTCAAGGAAGATAAAACCAAGTTAAAGAATCA
The DNA here is from genome assembly GCA_958450335.1 of Hibiscus tridactylites. NCBI lineage: Eukaryota > Viridiplantae > Streptophyta > Magnoliopsida > Malvales > Malvaceae > Hibiscus > Hibiscus tridactylites. The sequence goes on from OY288277.1 coordinate 70,567,211, forward strand.
ATTACCTTGAAGAAATTGCTTGGATCGAAAGCTAGGAGCAATGGAATAGTGAAATGGTGTTTTGGGGAGGTTTAACATGAAAAGGTATTTTTTTTTGGAGAAGGTGATAGCATTTCAAAAACCCTTTCTTTATTTCTTTTATTTCAAAATTCCCATTTTGTCCTCATTTTACCAAAAGGCCCTTTTTAAATTCCCTTTTTCTCCAAAAACTCTAAAATGGTATATTTTAAATTGTTTCCCCAAGATTAGCTTAATCGGGATTGGCTTAACTAAACTCGAGTATCTCCTAGGCCCCAAACCCAGGGCGTTACAGACTAATATGATTAAACACGGACCAATGCTTCTTATGTCCAAATGTGATCCAAGGAAAATATTCTAAAAGATATGAACTCAAATACGAACTCAGATATGAACTTTGAAATTACCCCAATAAACTTTGAATATGATATGAAACCCCTAAGTCTTTGAATAAGACTTTAGATAAAGCTTTCATAAAACAAACTGAGTATAAATTAAGATTAAGACTTAAGTATACTTTTGGTATTATATGCTTGGTGTGCCTTGAATGGTGTCATTTATTACCATTGACATTATACTATGTTATCATATGGTCACTACCTCACTAAGCTATGTAAGCTTACCATATTTCCTTTTATGCCTTACATGTATTAAGTCTCAATAATCGCTCGGGATAGTATTTGGATTATGCAAATCAATCTTTAAGCGTCGAGTAAGTTCTCCTTTGCCAAACTCCTAGTTGGTGGCATATGAACTAAGCATGATTATTTGCATTGAGCTATGGTGTTATTAGATTAATTCTATGAATTGATTAATTAACATGTGATGAGTTTAACACGATAGTTATGATAAAGTATTTTTTTATATTATGATTATATGTTTGATAATAGAACTTAAACAAGTAAGGTATGAAGTTGAATGATAAGCGATGAAAAGAAGATGTTTATAGTACCTTGTATATAGTAGCCAATGTTATCGTATTCTATGATTGATTGTGAATAAGTATAAGTTAAGGTGCAATAGTAAGTTATTAAGCATGGAGGGGTAAGCCTTGTTATGAATATGTCTAATTATTAAGATAAGAATTAAGATGCGATAAATATTTGATTAATTGAATTGTAATTAAATATATGGTGTACATGTTAGTTAACGCATGTTCGGTGCTTATTTTGGTGATGAATTATGTCCAAGGTAGTGTATTTGATGGTTAGGAATAATTTGGTTAATTTTGATGCATAATGCTTTGTTTCATGTTTTTAGGCATAAAGGATCGATCCCTAAGATTACAGTAGCTAATTAAAATGATCTTCCAAGCTTATAGTGTAAAAGCATCGATCCCCTAATAAAAAGGATCGATCTCGTGAAGTTTGAAAAGTTTACAATTTAAGCCTTAAGCTATATCTTAACCAATTGATGTTAGAATTGATCTCTGTTTCTTTTGAAGTTCATAATTTTGTAAGAATATATGTTTCAGAGTATATTTACTCGGTAAATTGAATACTTTGATAGATACTCAAAAAATTTAGAAATTTACAATAGGTCCTTACTTTTTTGAAATTTTATTGTTTAGTCTCTATTTGTTATTCATGAAACATATGTCAATAATTACACCAATTATGTTATAATGAGACTTAAATTTAGTAAGAGAAAACCTAGAGAAATATTTTGAATAAATCCTTGAACTTTGAAATGTTTACACTTTAGTCCCTAAATTTTGAAATCTTTGTAATTTGGTCCATGATGACTAAAATCAAAATTGTTTAGACTATGGTATATGATGTTTAATAATTTTATTTATATTGTGAATGATTTGTAATAATTTGTTATTTTTTTATTTTCCAATTTTTCTATTTTGAATTTCGGTGACATCTCCGATCTCGGTTTTCTTCCAAACTGGGTAAGAGGTGTTACATAATTTTTATAATTTAGTCCAATATTTTTAATATGATGATATTTTTATTTATTTTTAGTTCTAAAAATCTATATTTAACCTAAAATTGATTCATATTTTTTTTATAATTTCTATAATTTATTCCAATATTTTTAACATGATGATATTTTTGTTTATTTTAGTCCTAAAAATTTATATTTAATCCGAAATTGACCCATATTTCTTTATAATTGTAACGCCCGGGTTTTGGAGTCAGGAGTTGAGTGTGTGAGTCGGGTTCGAGTCGTTGGACTCGATCTAATTAAAATAGACTTTGGTTTTATTTTAAAAGGATTTGAAATTCATTAATGGCAATTTCGTAAATTTTTAGACAAAGGACAAAGGGCACAAACAAATGAAGGGAAAGCCTGCTGTTTTTCTGAGGTTGAGTTTTGAGATGAGAGTAAGATACACACGTCGAAGAAATCCGTTGTTTAGAGAGAGTGGAGTGATCTCAAAGAGTTTTCAAATAAGATGAGTAAAATAGCCTTTTTCACAAAAAAAGAGGTCTTCATCTTCTTCCTTGTTTCATTTCCACGAAAAAAAACCCCAAAACCTCCCAAGTTACTATTTCATTCAATCCCTCCCTCATTTCAAGTGTTTTCTTTAAGGTAAGATTATTTTTGACTTGTCCTCTCAATTCCTAACACTTTGATGGTTTTAGTTTTTGTAAAATGCCATTGTAAAATTTTTTCAAGATTTCAAAGTTTGAAGAAAAATATGAAACTTTAAGGGCTTCTTGGGTTATTTTTTATTTGTAGAGTTAAGTTTTGAACTAATCTTTCCCTAAGGTACATTATATCTCAATTTGGTTGGTTTTTATTAAGAATCCCGAAATGGGTATTCATGGGTGTTTTTAAAGTGTCAAAACTTGTGTTTTTGGTGTGGTTTTGTGAAAGGGAGTTTGGTTGGTGTTATAGTGATTCTAGAAGGGTGTTTTGAAGGTGTTTGGAGGTGTTTTGGGGTATTGGAATTAGTAGTTTTCTGCTGGGATATTAGGGAGTACAAAAATGAAGAAGTTTTGTTAGCTCATGGGTTGGAAATGTAGTAAATGGGTCTTGAAATTGTATCTTGATTGTGACAGTGGTTTGGGGGCTGAATGATTGAGTAAATTGTTGTTTTTGATTGACTAGAATCATGGGAAAACATCGGAGAGGGTTCGGGCACGATTCTGGGAAATTTGGAGACTTGAGATTGGTGTTTCGGCATCCGGTCGGGCTTCATCGGTGAGTGGAAATGTTTTGAACTTGTTTTGCTTTCGGAATGGGTTCTTGGGGGGAACCTTGAGGGCTAACCTAAACCCAAGTGTAAGTTTACTAATCCTACCTTGATGGTTAAGTGATGATGTGTGAGTAATTGTTGTGATATCATATGCATTGTGGATTGCTTTTACATCCGTTGTTGTTGTGTAGTCGTTGTTGGTGTCGAGCCTCACGTGATGGTTGTGTAACTATGGTGATGTGTAGTCCCGCCGGTAGTGACTAGTAGAAGAGTACGTTGATGTGTAGTCCCATCGGAAAACTACTAGTCGAAACGGTGATGTGTAGTCCCACCGTGTTTTGGGTTGTGCGTGTGCAAACCTTGTAATTGTGTTGTTGTGACTCATTTCGTGCATATAAATGGTTTACTTATCCTTTAAGAAATGTGTTTTTGAAAACTGCATTGTTGATGAGTTTTTTAGAGCTTCGCTCACTAAGCTGTCAAGCTTACGCTCTCTTTTTTCCAACGTGCACATCGTTAGAGTTTCGGAAGGCAAGTGGGCAAGGGATGAGCTTTTTGGAGTTCCCGAGTAGCTCAAGTATGATTTAAGTATTTGTAATAATGCCTAGAAAATGGTGGTGTAAACTTGAATGGAGTTCTCGAGTAGCTCAAGTATGTTATAGCATGTTGAGTGATGATATTATGTTGAGTATGTTATGCTTCTATGTCGTGGATTGTAAACCATGTTTATTTTGTTGCTTAAATGCCTTTGTGTTTGAAGGCTTGGGACCATATTCCATGAATGCTATGTGTGTTGGTTTAGAGGTATGTAGACTTGATATGTAATGCATTTTGGTGAATGCTTGAATTCATTTCTGGATGTCTTTTTATGTATGTTGAGTGTTCGAACATGTTTGTAGTAGGGTGTGTGTCTCTAGAGTATGTATTTCCATGTTGTGTCTTGATTCATGATGTTTGAGGCATGTTGGGAACGTTTGGAGATGCCTAGAACTGTTTTTAGAAACACACAGACAGTAGGCATTTCGGAACGGGTAGGATTGTTTCGGAACGGGTGTGGTTCCAGAGACACCTGTATCGGAACGCGTTTCGGTACGGTTTGGCTACTGTTAATCCATGTTCTGATACGCGTACCGAAACGGTTTGGTTACTTTGAGGGAATGTTCCGGAACGTGTTTCGGAACGTCTAGGAGAAAAAGGACCTCGTACCGAAACGGAGTGGGCCGTATCGATACGGGTAGTCTGGCTTTAAAAACTGGGGCCCGTGTATCGAAACGGGCAAGCCTGTTTCGAAACACATGCCTGTAATTTGGGCTTTTGGCATTTTTGGAGGTCCTCTAGTGTTGGGCTTGGGTCCGGGTTGTTGTGTGCTTTCTTGTGAGCCTTGTTTGTAGTCGTTTATGTTTGGTTTGGGCGCGTACGTAATAAAATGGATTAACTTGATTACATGGTAAATTTAAATTAACTCACGTCTCGTCTGCTTAGTCTCGTCTTTGTTTATCCGATGTCGTCCACACATAGGATTTAATAATCCATCTAGACAAGATAATTGAAGAAATTTTCTATGGTTGCTAACCGAAGGGGAGCCTTAACGGGTTTCACTTCGGTTTTCCTTGTGTGACCTGCTCAGACCGGTCAGTCATCCAGACCGGGACGATGGGGTTACAATAATTTCTAAAATTTAGTCTATTATTTTCAATATGCTGATATTTTTATTCATTGTAGTCCTAAAAATATTTATTTAACTTGAAATAACCCTTATTTCTTTCTAATTTTTATAATTTAGTCTAATATTTTTAATAGAATTATATTATTGTGCATTTTACTTTTAAAAATCTGTATTTAACCCAAATTGACCTTAATTTTGTTTAATTTTTTAAATTTTAGTCCATTATTTTTAATATGATGATATTTTTATTCATTTTAGTCCTAAAATGTTTATTTAACCTAGAATTAACCCCTATTACTTTCTATTTTTTAATTTAGTCCAATATTTTTAATAGGACGATATTTTTGTTCATTGTAGTCCTAAAAATATTTATTTAACTTAAATAACCCTTATTTCTTTCTAATTTTTATAATTTAGTCCAATATTTTTAATAGAATTATATTAGTGTTCATTTTAGTTTGAAAAATCTTTATTTAACCCAAATTGACCTCAATTTCGTTTAGATTTTTTTAATTTAGTCCAATATTTTTAATATGATGATATTTTTGTTCATTTTAGTCCTAAAAATGTTTATTTAACCTAGAATTAACCCCTATTACTTTCTATTTTTTTAATTTAGTGCAATATTTTTAATAGGCCGATAATTTTGTTCATTTTAATCCTAAAATTTTTTATTTAAATTGAAATTGACCCACATATCTTTCAAATTTTTATAGTTTAGTCTGATATTTTTAATATAATATATTTTTGTTCATTTTATTACTAGAAATCTTTATTTAACGTGAAATTGACCCATTTTTTCTTTGAATTTTTTATAATTTAGTCAAATATTTAAATATATTTATATTTTTGTTCATAATAGTCTTAAAATTCGTTATTTTACACAGAATTTGCCCCTATTTCTATCTATTTTATATAATTTAGTCAAATGTTTTAAAAATGATGATATTTTTATTCCTAAAAATATTTGTTTAACCCAAATTTGATCCCTATTTCTTTTTAGTTTTTATAATTTATTCCAATATTTTTTAATATGATGATATTTTTGTCCATTTTAGTTCTAAAAATCTTTATTTAACCCGAATTCAACCCCTATTTCTTTCTAGATTTTATAATTTAATTTAATATTTTAAATTTATTTGTATTTTTCATTTAAATGAGGATTTTTAGGACTAAAATGAACAAAAGTATCATCACATGAAAATTATTTGATTGAATTATATTAATTAGAATGAAATAGGAGAAATTTTCAGGTTAAATAAATATTTTTTGGACTAAAATAAAAAATATATAATTAAAGAAAAAATATCGTACTAAATTATAAAACTTAGAAAGAAATATTGGTCAATTACAGGTCAAGTGAAGAATTTTAGGACCAAATTGAACAAAAATATAATTATATGAAGAATATTAGACTAACTTATAGAATAGAAAAAATTGGGGATAATTTCGGGTTAAATAAAGATTTTTAAAACTAAATTGAACAAAAATATAGTTATATTTAAAATATTGGAAAAGAGTAGGGTGAATTTCGGGTTAAATAAAGATTTTTAGGACTAAAATAAATAAAAATATCATCATATTAAAAATATTGGACTAAATTATAAAAATTAGAAAGAAATTGGGGTTAGTTTCAGGTTAAATAAAGATTGTTAGGACTAAATTGAACAAAAATATCATCGCATTTAAAATATTGGACTACATTAAAAAATTAGAAAGAAATGGCTGTTTATTTCGGTTTAAATAAATATTTTTAGGACAAATTGAATAAAATATAATTATATTTAAAATATTGGACTAAATTATAAAAATTAAAAAGAAATTGGGGTTAATTTCAGGTTAAATAATGATTTTTAATAATAAATTGAATAAAAATATGATTATATTTAAAATATTGGATTAAACTATAAACAATTATAAAGAAATATTTATTTAACTTGAAATAACCCTTATTTCTTTCTAATTTTTATAATTTAGTCCAATATTTTTTAATAGAATTATATTATTGTGCATTTTAGTTTCAAAAATCTGTATTTAACCCAAATTGACCTCAATTTTGTTTAATTTTTTAAAATTTAGTCAAATATTTTTAATATGATGATATTTTTATTCATTTTAGTCCTAAAATGTTTATTTAACCTAGAATTAACCCCTATTACTTTCTATTTTTTTAATTTAGTCCAATATTTTTAATAGGACGATGTTTTTGTTCATTGTAGTCCTAAAAATATTTATTTAACTTAAATAACCCTTATTTCTTTCTAATATTTATAATGTAGTCCAATATTTTTAATAGAATTATATTATTGTTCATTTTAGTTTGAAAAATCTTTATTTAACCCAAATTGACCTCAATTTCGTTTAGATTTTTTAATTTAGTCCAATATTTTTAATATGACGATATTTTTGTTCATTTTAGTCCTAAAAATGTTTATTTAACCTAGAATTAACCCCTATTACTTTCTATTTTTTTAATTTAGTCCAATATTTTTAATAGGATGATAATTTTGTTCATTTTAATCCTAAAATTTTTTATTTAAATTGAAATCGACCCACATATCTTTCAAATTTTTATAGTTTAGTCTGATATTTTTAATATAATATATTTTTGTTCATTTTATTACTAAAAATCTCTATTTAACGTGAAATTGACCCATTTTTCTTTGAATTTTTTATAATTTAGTCAATTATTTAAATATATTTATATTTTTGTTCATAATAGTCTTAAAATTCGTTATTTTACACAGAATTTGCCCCTATTTCTATCTATTTTATATAATTTAGTCAAATGTTTTAAAAATGATGATATTTTTATTCCTAAAAATCTTTATTTAACCCAAATTTGACCCCTATTTCTTTCTAGTTTTTATAATTTAGTCCAATATTTTTTAATATAATGATATTTTTGTTCATTTTAGTTCTAAAAATCTTTATTTAACCCGAATTCGACCCCTATTTCTTTCTAGTTTTTATAATTTAATTCAATATTTTAAATTTATTTGTATTTTTCATTTAAATGAGGATTTTTAGGACTAAAATGAACAAAAATATCATCACATGAAAATTTTTTGATTGAATTATATTAATTAGAATGAAATAGGAGAAAATATCAGGTTAAATAAATATTTTTTGGACTAAAATAAAAAATATATAATTAAATAAAAAATATCGTACTAAATTATAAAACTTAGAAAAGAAATATTGGTCAATTACAGGTCAAGTGAAGAATTTTAGGACCAAATTGAACAAAAATATAATTATATGAAGAATATTAGACTAACTTATAGAATAGGAAGAAATTGGGGATAATTTCGGGTTAAATAAAGATTTTTAAAACTAAATTGAACAAAAATATAGTTATATTTAAAATATTGGAATAGAGTAGGGTGAATTCGGGTTAAATATAGATTTTTAGGACTAAAATAAATAAAAATATCATCATATTAAAAATATTGGACTAAATTATAAAAATTAGAAAGAAATTGGGGTTAGTTTCAGGTTAAAGAAAGATTGTTAGGACTAAATTGAACAAAAATATCACCACATTTAAAATATTGGACTACATTAAAAAATTAGAAAGAAATGGTTGTTTATTTCGGGTTAAATAAATATTTTTAGGACAAATTGAATAAAATATAATTATATTTAAAATATTGGACTAAATTATAAAAATTAAAAAGTAATTGGGGTTAATTTCAGGTTAAATATTGATTTTTAATAATAAATTGAATAAAAATATGATTATATTTAAAATATTGGATTAAACTATAAACAATTATAAAGAAATATGGATCAATTTCGAGTTAAATATAGATTTTTGTACTAAATTGAACAAAAATATAATTATATTTAAAATATTGGGCTAAATTATAAAAATTATAAAGTAATAAGGGTCGATTTCATGTTAAATAAATATTTTTTATGATTAAATTGAATAAAAATATCATTATATTAAAAATATTGAACCAAATTGAACAAAAATAAAATTTGACAGGCTTAATCTACATTTTACCCATTTTATTAAAGTCAGTTGAGTTTTTTTGTTTATTAGTGACATATGGTGCGTTATGATTAATCCATGATATATTTTTTAACGGTAGTTAACGGTAGGGAGAAACTAAGGTCACATTTTAAAGTTTAGGGGAATAAATGTCCCAAAACATTCTTTAGGGGGCAACTTGGTATAAAATATATAAATTAGGGGCCATTGGTGTCATTAAGCCAATTTTTAATTCAATTTTGAATGTATTAAATGTGTTGGTATATATTTGTATAATTTTTATTTGAAAATGTATTGTAAATTTCTCTTAATAAATATAGAAAGATTATATTTTGAGCAAGTATATTTTGACGATTGGTCAAACTGCTCATCTTTGTTCTCTCATATTCCCTTAGGTCATGAGTGCTAAACCCACTAAGGACACTCTCCTTCCTTCCTTAGAGTCCCCGTTCTCCTCCTCTCTAAGTAGGAATATGATTAGATTTAAAATTTATTTAAGAAAAAGAAAGATTATATTTTGATTCTTGCTTTTATCTCATACAAATTATAATCTTAACTCATGTATACAAAACTGATGTATATATTATATGAAAAATGTGAACTAATTATATATATCAAATATTGAGCTCTCTTGTTTCCAAAAAAAGAAAAATCTAGTGCTTTAAAACTCAAACGATTGTCACGTTGGATGGAGACCGTGACACTTTATGAGAGACGAGGTTTGAATGGATGTGTGTGTTGTGATCTATAACCCAACGGAAACATATAATTAAAAATTAATAATTATTTTCATAACGGAAACAATGATTGATGTAAAAACAGATAACGACTATGTGCGTAAATTTTAATGGCTCTATTAGACGACATTAGTCAAAGCGCAAAACTAATACAATTAAAGAGTTAAAAAGTTAATAAAGTTAAAAAAACACCATTATCACCCTAAAAATGTCATAGATTAAATTGACCCAATTAAAAATGGGTAATAAAATCACTGAATTTAAGATTATTATTGTAGTAAAATTACCCCTAAGCCAAACATATTCACTTAAGGGTAGGTCTGTTTTGTGGCAGGTTAAAATGCGGCTACGGCGTCACTTGTTTTCCTAATTACATGTTACCAGCCAATTCAAACGGGTTTTGATTCAAATTTTCAGTTGGCTAATGAAATGTGTTACCCTTAAACTTGGTTTTTCTAACATTTTAGATGCTGAGTTAATTGCTTCCCTTTGAACTTAGAAAGTGGAATAAGCTCGTAATTGTAACCCCCTTAACCCGGCCTAGACGGTTGACCCGAATTAAGAAAGTCACACGGGGAAAACCAAAGTCAACCCGAAAGTCAACCTTGATTAACGACCCTTTTTTTTCTTTTTACTCTTGTCTAGATGCACATTAACCCTAGTTATGATCATACAAGAAACATACTCAAAGATCATAAATATCAGAGATCAAACAGGGACCCAATTGAACAATTTTACAACTTTAGGGACCAAATTGTAAATTCTGTAAATTATCAGGCCTTAACCCAAATTAAAGTTACCATCTTGAAATTAGTCAGGTTTCATGCTTTACTGCCAAATTTCAGCTCAAACGGACATTCCAAACTCATACAATTGCACAAACAAGATTCGGGACCAAAATGCAAACATTCCAAAACATTTAACCGCCATTGTCAGCCCCCAACGGTCGGCTGTTCCGAAACAAGGTGAGCCTGTTTCGAAACATGGGGCCATTCCGCAACGCGTACCGAAACGCGGGCTGGCAGTGGCCATTCCGTTTCGGAACGGTGCCTACCGTTTCGGACGCCTGGGTTCATTCAAGGCACCCGTTCCGGAACGGTAGCCTCTGTTCCGAAACACCCTGCACAGATTGCAGCAAAAGGCTTCCTAAAACATGCAATTGATCAACCAATCATGCTCCAATTGCTACCAAACTTTACCAGCATGAAATTCAACATACAAGAGACATATTTGCAACAACCATTCAACATATTATCAACATATATGAAAAGCCCTAAATCTAAGGCATGCTTCCTTCACAAGCAAACCATTCAAGCAATAACCTCCAAGACCAAGCATATAAAGATCAATTACAAACCAGCATGTTCTCAACAACATTTAACATACTTAGGGAGTTCAAAACATCTCCCAAAACATACACATAGGTCCCCCGTTGCCAAATTACCAAAAGCTAAAATGCATTTAAGAAAACCTTCCATACTTTGAGCTTAATCCCACTTGATTGCTTGCCTTCCTTGCTACCCTCAAAGTACCTTAATGATCTGTATTATTGGTTTAAGAAAATGAAAGAGAGCGTAAGCAAAAGCTTAGTGAGGAATGCTCTTGAAAACCTTTCAATAATGCATTTGTAAAACACTTTATAAATCATACTTCAAAACATCATATATTCATGCTCATAGCATTCTTTAACAAGCAAAACATGCTTCCATATCAATTCATGTCATATTGGCCACAAGTGATAAGTTTCATCTTTTAAAACAAGATCAACATAATACTCACACATGGACTTTTAAACACCATTGTGATATTATAATTCTCAAGAACCACATAAGGACTTTTAACCACCTTTGTGTTCTTCCCAAGGACTTTTAAACACCTTGGCCCCAAGGACTTTTAAACACCTTGGCCCCATGGACTTTTAAACACCATGGCAAGGACCACACAAGGAATTTTAACCACCTTTGTGTCCATTACAAGTTTCACCCCAAGGACTTTTAAACACCTTGGCCCCAAGGACTTTTAAACACCTTGGCCCATGGACTTTTAAACACCATGGCAAGGACCACACAAGGAATTTTAAACACCTTTGTGTCCTTAACAAGAACCATCCAAGGACTTTTAACCACCTTGATGTTCTTAAGTAACAAGGCTCACTCAAGGACTTTTAACCACCTTAGTGACCTTAACCATTTTCAAAACATCACTTGCCAATATACATCATTATCATCAAATTATCCACTGTTTTAAAGCATTAAACCAAGCCATAAACATCATGCATTTATAAGCATCAAACCACATTTTAACAATGCTCAAAAACAAGGAACTCTTACCTTGAGCTTCCTTCAACATATGGCTTACAAAAACAGCATTAACAATGCTAAATCATGCTTTCAAAACAGAATTTAAAACATGCAATAAACCACATTGCATCACAACCAAATCATGGCCACCACTAAAGAATTTTTCCGAAAATTTACACTTGAGCTTAGCAAAGTTGTTTAGGCTTAAACTAAGCTCCCAAGACATTGGTTTCAAAGCCGAAAACCCAATTTCACTCACCGATTCCACTTCGCCTCTTGCCGAAGTACAAATCAAGCCTCCGGATCACCACCACTTGGATCCAAAGATGACTCCCCTGTTTTAAACACATCAAAGCAGAGGATTAATGCATCATCATGCATTAATAGCTTCAATGAAAGCACCTAAACTCGCTGCTCTCATCCACACTCCATTTTCGGCCACCAAACACAACCGAAAATGCATCCAAACCACTTCTCAACAAAGCCCAGCCATAAACCATCAAAACCAAACATCCTTTAGCATCATTTAACATCTAAAAAGAACCTAACAACATCCTTATACCTCCAGCAACATCAGATCCACAAGATCACCTCAAAAACAACCAAGAATCACAAGCTAAACTTAGGAAATTCAACCTATCCGGGATTGCATTAATCAAAACTCAATTCCTTATCAAATTAACATTCATTAATCATCAAAAACACATCTCAAATCACTGCTTTAACAGATCCAACGAAAATTCATCAAAAATCACCAAATCTTGCATTTTAAGCCAAAATCCATTTCATAACATCAAAAGCCATTTATAAAACATCAATTTAGGATTGAGAACTTAGGAATTTCAGTAAAGAACTGATAGTTTAGAGGAGAAGGACGTTCTTACCTCCAAACTTGAGTTTCTCCTCTTTTAGAGCCAAAAAGCTTGAAGAATCAAGTAGCAAATGGTGAGGTTTTGTTGATGTGATGATTAAGAATCAAAAGAGAATTGAAAGGAAAGATTTAGGTGACAAAATCAGAAGAAATCCTCTGGAGAGAAAGTGTTTGGGTTGAGAGAAAATGAGAGAAAGGAAAATTGAGAAAATAGGAAAATTAGTTACAAAATAACCAAAATAGTTTCCCTCCTCTTTTCTTATGTTTTAAAATCAGAATTAAGCCTTAAAATATCTTAGAAAAATCTGGAGAAACTCCCTTTGGGTAAATAGCTCCTTAAAGATTCAATGTTTCAATCCTTTCTAAAACAGTCACGCAACTTTCAAAAATTACATTTTGGTCACTAGCCAAAATGTCACCCTTCCAAACCTCATTTTGTAAAATTGATTTCACAGTTCACTTACATATATTAAAAGATGATTTTAGAACATTTTTCCATATTTTTAATGCAACCCGAACTAGGCTTTCCTAATTTCACTCTTTTAGATTCGAACAGCACTTTGACCGAACCGATCAACGGCCAAAACTTCTAAGCCCAAAGCCGGGGCGTTACAACTCTTCCCCCCTTAAGAAATTTCGTCCTCGAAATTTACCTGAAGGAAAGAGATAAGGAAACTGTTTCAACATGTCTTCCTTCCGCTCCCACGTGGCCTCCTCAACACCTCGATGCTTCCACAGCACCTTCACCAACTCGATGGTCTTGCCACGAAGAACCTTGCTATCCGAATCCAGGACCTTCACCGGTTCCTCATCATAGGTCAAATCCGGATTCAATTCCACTTCCTCCACAGGCATCACATGCGAAGGATCAAATCTATACTTCCGGAGCATAGAAACATGGAAAACATCATGAATCTTCTCCAACTCTTGAGGTAACCCCAACTTGTACGCAACAGGACCCACACGCTCAACCACCTCATATGGTCCAATGTACCTAGGGCTCAACTTACCCTTCCGGCCAAACCTCATCACCTTCTTCCAAGGCGAAACCTTCAAGAACACACGGTCACCCACCGCATACTCTATCTCCTTACGCTTCAAATCTGCATAAGACTTCTGCCGATCAGAAGCAGCCTTCAAACGCTCACAAATGAGCTTCACCTTCTCGGTGGTTCCCTTCAACAAAGCCGGCATCGAAACCAACTTCTGACCCGTTTCAGCCCAACAAAGAGGAGTCCTACACTTCCTCCCGTACAAAGCCTCATAAGGTGCCATCTGTATACTCGCCTGGTAACTATTGTTATAAGCAAACTCTACCAAAGGCAAATGCTTCTCCCAAGAGCCCTGAAACTCAATCACGCAGCACCTCAACATATCCTCCAAAATCTGAAAAACACGGTCTGACTAACCATCCGACTGAGGATGATAGGATGTACTGAAATTCAACCTTGTACCCAAAGCTTGATGCAAACACTGCCAGAAACGCGATGTGAACCTCGGATCCCTATCCGACACAATCGACTTAGGCACACCATGCAGCCGCACAATCTCAGCAATGTACAACTCCGCAAGCTTATCCAAAGAAAACGTAGTATGCACAGGCAAGAAATGCGCACACTTCGTCAGGCGATCCACAATCACCCAAACCGAATTCTTCTTTGACGGAGACAAAGGTAAACCAGATACAAAATCCATGGTAACCCTCTCCCACTTCCATTCAGGGATTCTCTACGGTTGCAACAATCCTGAAGGAACCTGATGCTCAGCCTTAACCCGCTGACACACCAAACACTTGCTCACAAACTCCGCAACATCCCTCTTCAAACCCACCCAATAGTACTCATCACGAAGATCGCGGTACATCTTAGTACTACCAGGGTGCATAGCAAAAGGACTACTATGACCTTCAGTCAGAATAGCACGCCTCAACTCAGCATCATTTGGCACTACTATTCGACTCCCAAAGCACAACACACCATCATCATTAAAACAGAAATCTGAAGGCCTACCCTCCGCGATATCCTGAACATGAGACACCAAGGAATCATCCAGCAACTGCTTTTCCTTGATCAATTGAACCAGAGATGGCTTCACTTGCAACTCAGCTACAAGACCACCATCACGCGATATACTCAAGCTAGCAAACATAGCCCTCAGCTCAACAGCTACCTTCCTGCTCAAGGCATCCGCAACAACATTAGCCTTTCCAGGATGGTACTCAATCGTCAGATCATAATCCTTGAGCAACTCCAACCAACGCCGCTGCCTGAGATTCAACTCCTTCTGAGACATCAGATACCTCAAACTCTTGTGATCCGTGTACACAATACACTTCTAACCATACAGATAATGTCTCCAGATCTTCAGAGCGAAAACCACTGCAGCTAACTCAATATCATGCGTAGGATAATTGCGCTCATGCACCTTCAACTGCCGCGACGCATAAGCCACAACCTTACCCTCTTGCATCAACACACATCCCAAGCCAACATAGGATGCATCACTGTAGACCACAAACTCTTTCCCTGATTCAGGCTGAACCAAGATAGGAGCTTGTGTCAAAGCCAACTTAAGCTTCTCAAAAGCCTGCTGTCTCGCTTCCGTCCATTCATACTTAACATCCTTCTGCAACAGCTTCGTCAAAGGTGCAGCAACCTTAGAAAACCCATCCACAAACCTCCGGTAGTATCCCGCCAAACCAAGGAAATTACGAACCTCATGAACAAACTTAGAACCTTCCAATTCATCACCGCTTCGATCTTCTGAGGATCAACACGAATCCCCTCAGCAGAAACTACATGCCCAAGAAACACCACCTCCTTAAGCCAAAACTCACACTTGCTCAGCTTAGCATAAAGCTGATTCTCCAACAAGGCTTGCAAAACAATCCTCAAATGCTCTTCATGCTCCTCCTCAGTACGCGAGTACACGAGGATATCATCAATGAATACCACAACGAACTTGTCCAGGTACTCATGAAACACACGGTTCATCATGTCCATGAAAGCAGCAGGAGCATTTGTCAAACCAAACGGCATCACAAGGAACTCATAATGCCCATACCTTGTCCTGAAAGCTGTCTTAGGCACATCCACATCCTTCACCTTCAACTGATAATACCCTGACCTCAAGTCAATCTTAGAGAACACAGCTGCTCCCCGAAATTGATCAAAGAGATCATCAATCCTCGGCAAAGGATACCGATTCTTGATAGTCAACTTGTTCAGCTGACGGTAATCAATGCACATCCTCATAGTGCCATCCTTCTTCTTCACAAACAAGACCGGTGCACCCCAAGGTGACACACTCGGCCGGATGAAACCACGATCAAGCAGCTCCTTAGGTGCCATTCTATAGGGAGTAATGGACACAGGAGTCGTATTCTCATACAGCTCAATTCCAAACTCCACCTCGCGATTAGGAGGTAAACCAGACAACTCCTCAGGAAACTCCTTCACAACTCTGATATCCTGCACCCTCAACTCCTTAGAGCTAGGATTCATCACAAAAGCTAGATAAGCTTCACAACCTTGCCTCAGCATCCTGCTCGCCTCCAACGTAGATACCACATTGGCAAGAAACTTCACATTCTCACCAACTACAACAACTTCATAATCATCCGCAAGCTTCAACGAAACTCGCTTATTTTCACAATCCACAACAGCACGATGCTCAGCAAGCCAATCCATACCAAGGATCACATCAAAACCATAGAAAGGCAGCTCCATAAGATCAACATGAAAAACATGTTCTTGAACAACCAAAGGACACCTTCTATACAACTTTCGAGTCACAACAGTCTCACCAAAAGAACTAGTGACACGAACACCAACATCCAGAGACTCAACAGGCATACCAAGCAATTCAGCATGCTCACGCAAAATATATGAATGCGTAGATCCAGAATCTATCAAGGAAAGTAATGACAAGGATTGCAAAGTGAAGGTACCTGCAATCACATCTGCGTCATTCCTCCCCTCCCGCTGAGCATACACCCTCGCTTGACCTCCACCTTCGGGCTGAATAGCCACAACATGGGCCACTCCTCGGCCACCTTCCTCTCTCCTCTAGAAATTACCACGGCCGCGCCCACGACCTCTCTGCGGTGCAGCAACAACAGGGGCACGCACTTGGCCACCAGCCAACATAGGACAATCTCGCCTCAAGTGGTCTGCGGATCCACAATTCCAGCATCCATTACCAGCTGCCACAACAGGAGCTTGCACCTCCCTCACAGCACGAGGACAGTCACGCTTCATGTGACCACGTGAACCACATATCCAACAAGCGCTCGGATCAGCTCTAGGATTACCTCCTCTAGCAGGTGCACCACCACCTCTCTTGGCTGAGGACTGATACCTCTGGTCACGTCCCCTCTTGTTCCGTCCACCACCGGAACTATATTCAGCTGATCGCTTACCAACACTTGAACCAGCACTCTTAGCAGACAAACCCAAGTTCATCTCAATATCTTTGGCTCGACCCACCAGCACATCAAAATCATCATACTCGGTGGCCAGCACATACATCTTCACATCCGTCACTAAACCATAACAGAACCTTTCGCACCTTGCCCGCTCATCAGGTACCAGCTCCGGTGCATACTGACTGAGTCTAACGAACTGAACTTCATACTCAGCCACCGTCATGCTCCCTTGGGTAAGAGACATGAACTCGCGCTTCTTTTCATCAAGATATCTCACACCAAGATATCTCCTCTTAAACACATTCTGAAAGAATGTCCAGGTTACATCAGCTTCAGCCATCCCAGCTATAGTGGTCGTCCACCACGTATAAGCATCATCCTGAAGCAAGGATACAACACAACCAAGCTTTTGCACATCCGTGCAACTCATCTGTCCCAAAATCCTCTTGGTACTCTCTAACCAAGCTTCTGAACCTTCAGCAGACATACCCCTGAACTCAGTCCCACCAAGACTGCGCAAACGCTCCAAAGGTAGTCTAACCCCAGCATCTTCCTGATGCCCAGCTCCTCGAGCTCCAGCTACTGCTGCTTGAAAAGCACCCGCAATAGCTTGAACCAACATAGACATGTCAGACATAGCTTGCCTCTGACCAACCTCAGGTCCAGCAGCTCCAGCACCAGCTGCAGCTTCAGCTCTTTCTCCCTCAGCACCACCACCACCAGGTGGAGGAGGAGGTATGTAACCCCCGTAGCCCGGCCTAGACAGTTGACCCGAACTACGAAGATTACACGGGGAAAACCAAAGTCAACCCGAAAGTCAACCTTGATTAACGACCCTTTTTTTTCTTTTTAATCTTATCTAGATGCACATTAACCTTAGATGGGATCACACAAAGACCATGCTCAAAGATCACAAACATCAGAGATCAAACAGGGACCCAATTGAACAAATTACATCTTTAGGGACCAAATTGTAATTTCTGAAAACTTTAAGGACTTAACCAGATTTTAAGTTACCGACTTGGAATTAATCATGTTTCATGCTTCTCTGCCAAATTTCAACTCAAACGGACATCCCGAACTCATACAATTGCTCAAACAAGATTCAGGATCAAAATGCAAACTTTACAAAGCATTTAAAGATTCTTTCAACTGAAATAACAGAACCCGTATCGATACGCCCGAAGTGGTATCGATACGCGGGGAAGGCAGTAACCAAACTCGAGCAACGGTATCGATACGGTATCCCCCGTACCGATACGTCATTCAAACTTTTCCCAGATTTGTATCGATACCCGCACACCCGTACCGATACGTCTGGGCAGAAATGAGCATATTTAGCTCAGGCGTATCGATACGCAAGCCCGTGTACCGATACCCCTGCTTGAAATAGACTTGAAAACATCAACAAACATGCTTCAAACCTCAAATAAACATCACCCAACCATGTCACTTAATCATACAACATGCAAGGACCTCAATTGCACCAACAATTCAACATTTAAACAACACATATGAAAAGCCCCAATTCATATAGCATGCTTCCTACTTAAGCTATCTTTCATGCATAAACCCTTCAATTCAAACACAATCAAATCAATTCATGTTTCAACAACATTAACAACAGTACTTAAACATTCTTGATCAACACATACGATCACAATAACAACAATCCGAGAGATCCTACCCCATTGCCCTTATTAACTATAGCTATTCACCGAGACATACATCTCCATTGGAGTCCACCTTGAATCCCTTGCTCCTTGCTGTCCAAGCTTCAAGAATCTGCATTGATGGACAAAAAGGAGCGTAAGCACATAATGCTTAGTGAGGAATGCTCAAAACCAAAACACCATCAATGCAGCGGGTCTTTAAAACACATCAAAACCAACCCGATTTGCTTTCCAAAACCACGTTTGAAAACTCTTTTCAACATCAAGCTCAAATCATGCATAAACACCATATGCCAAGCTTAAACAAAACCATGGAAGACACATCCTTTCCACAACATACCTTTCTTTAACTTGAAAACCACATCAAGCAAGAAACCATTTAAAACAATAGTTCAATTAAACCATTTCATGCATTTAACCAAGGCACCGTAAACCATAACATCATATTCACTTGCCTTAACAACAAGTCATACATGACTCTAATGCAACATAGGTAATCCATGCTCTTATGCATCATTTATCAAATGATAACCAACACTTGTTCAACATACAAGTAGCATGCTTTTACTAGCATCATACACATCTCATGCAACAATGCATCTTACCAAGCAATCTCATGCTTCTCATGCAAACATGCATCAATTCAAGCATCTCATGCTTCACATGCAACCATGCATCATTTCAAGCAATCTCATGCTTCACATGCAACTATGCATCATTTCAAGCAATCTCATGCTTCACATGCAACTATGCATCATTTCAAGCAATTCCATGCTTCACATGCAACTATGCATCATTTCAAGCAATCCCATGCTTCACATGATCAAGAACATTATATTGGCTTCCAAGAGATCAACCATATTCAGTTTCCAACTTTTCAACCCGATCGGATACGCGGATTACAAGCGTGTCCCAACGCTTCCTACACACTACCCAATCCAAGGTCTTCCAAATGGGCAACAACCTCCATTTGACCTTAACAACCTAAGGTTCCCATGCATGGACTTTTAAACACCATACAACCTTAGCTTTTCCTCAAGGTTACCATGTATAAACATACACCCTTGACATGCACAAGGTCTTCCCGTATGGACTTTCAACCACCATACAACCTTTGCATAACTGATTGGTAGTTGTAGACATCATCTAACGAGATCCGGGACATCACACACAAGATCCACACATGGACTTAACCATTGCCATTGTGATCTTAACAAGTACAAGGTTCTCACATAAGGACTTTTAACCACCTTATAACCTTTACTTAACCAAGGTCTACCGTGGGCAACAACCTCCACTACGACCTTAAGCAACCGAGGTCCTCCCGTGGGCACACCCTCCACTGACCTCATCTCGTTAGGAATACTTGAGGGGAGTTTACCCGGTCCACACTTGACCACTCCGCCATCAAGGCGACTTTATTCACGGTGCACCCAATCCTATAGCCGGCTAATTATACCCGATCAACGAACCAAGAACCATTCACATCTCTTGCCATCATAACCATCTTACCAAAATATCCAATGTTCCACATGCATAAACACAATGCAAGGTCATCACATCATTAGCTCAATGATCCACATGCATACACATAATGCAAAACCATCACATCATTAGCTTAATGATTCACATGCATAAACAATATGCAAAGATACAATTAGCATTATTAATCATCATCAACTCACTGTTTTTAAGCGTAATACAAAACCAATGAACAACATGCATCACTATGCATCAAAATCACAATTTCCATAAACATAACCAAGGATCTTTTACCTTGAGCATCCTTTTCAATTGACTTTCAAAACCAGCATTAAACCATGCTAAAACGTGCTTACAAAACAGAATTAAACCATGCAATAACACATGCACATCAATCATCAACCACAATTGATTTTAAAACCAAATCATACACAATCCAAAAGCAAAAACCTCTTCACTTACTCTTGAGCTTAGCAAAGTTGTTTAGACTTAAACTAAGCTCCCAAAAACCTTCAAACCATGTTTCAAAAGCTGAAATCCCAACTCCACTCACCGATTACCAAACAAGCCTAGCCAACAAGCTTTCCAAGCTTCCGAAACCTTCCGAAAACACCTCCAAAGCTCAAGGACCAACCTCCCCTGTTTCAAGCACATAAAAACAGAGCATTAATGCATCCATATGCATTAAAACACCAGCAACATCAACACAACTCGCTGCTCATCACAAATCTAACAATTTGGCTACCAAACACAACCGAAATCATCTCCAAACACTTCCAAAACTTAACCCAGCCAAGATCCATCACTTCTAACCATTTTTATACATCAAATAACATGCAAAATGATCACAACCACGTCCTTATACCTCCAGGTATAACAGATCACCAAAAACACTCCAAAAACAACCAAAAACTCAAGCCAAACTTAGGAAATTCAACCTATCCGGGATTGCATTGATTAAACCTCAACTTCTAATCATTTTAGCATTCATTTAACATCATTTTAACACCTCAAAACCCTGCTTAAACAGATCACACGAAAATTTCACCAAAATCACCAAATCTTGCATTTTAGCCAAAAATCAAGATCTCAATTGAAAAGCCTTTAATAAAACATGAATCAAGGATTGAGAACTTAGGAATTTCAGTAAAGAACTGATAGTTTAGAGGAGAAGGACGTTCTTACCTCCAAACTTGAATTTCTCCATTTTAGAGCCAAAATGCTTGATGAAACAATTTGCAAATTGAGAGGTTTTGATGATGAGATGATTAGGAATCAAATAAGAATTGAAATGAGAGTTTAGGATGTCAAAATCAGAGAAAGAAATCTGAGGAAATCTTGTTTGGGTAGAGAGAAAATGAGAGAAAAGAGAATTTGAGAGAAAATAGAAAATTAGTTGGAAATTGGTTAAAATGATTTCCCTCCTTTTCTAAATCTTTAAAATCAGATTTTAGACTTAAAATATCTTAGAAAAATCTGGAGAAATCCCTTTTGGAATAATAGCTCCTTAAAGATTCAAAGTTTCAATCCTTTATAAAACTGTCCCGTAACTTTCAAAAATTACATTTTGGTCACTAGCCAAAATGTCAACCTTCCGAACCTCATTTTCCAAAATTGATTTCACAGTTCACTTATATATATATTAAAATATGATTTTAGAATATTTTTCCATATTTTTAATGCAACCCGAACTAGGCTTTCCTAAATTCACTCTTATATATTCGATCAGCACTTTGACCGAACCGGTCAACGCCAAAACTTCTGAGCCCAAAACCGGGGCGTTACAACTCTCCCCCCCTTAGGAAATTTCGTCCTCGAAATTTCAACCGGCGAAAAGAGAAACAGAACCTTCTCAAAGCAACACACAAAACAACACAAAAGCCTTAACCAACACCACTGATCACTTTCCACACCAACCTCCACTACTCACTGTTCACAAATCCAAACTCTCAAAGGTAACCACGACTTAACCTTTCACACAACCAGACAATACACAAACCCAACGTCAACCTGAGAAACTTCAGCTCTTACAGCAAACAACACTGTAATACACATCTTCTAACACTTGTCTACACAAAGACAACAACCCAACCAACTCAGCCACTAGGTAACCTCTCAATCTCAACAACTCTTGCGATTCCCAAACCTTTTCCCAAAGATTTTCCCAACTAGCAGAAATCCTTAACATCAACTGTTCACACAAACTCTCTAACGAAGCTGACAATCCTTTACATCCATCAAAACATTACCATAACAGCCCATCAGCACCAAAAACCAGAATCACATCACAACCTCAACTTAAAACCTTTAGCCGTTCCACATACCATCAACAGACTTCAACAGAACTTCTTAACCACAACTAGCCAACCACTGCTCACAAGAACTCAAACCACCAACGAAAACCTTCGATCTTTCACAGCCCTTTCACTACATACTCAACCAGAACACTTGCATTACCAGAACATCACTGAACCAAACACACACAACAGCTTCAGAACTCCTCAAAGATTGCCAAGAACGAACACAACCCTTCACAGCAACTTAAAAGCTAAACCACTTCAGCACTCGGAAACTCAACCACCAAGCTACAACAACACTTAGCACCAAGGAACAACCACTTCCTTCCAGCTAAACAAACCACTTAACTGACACAAACCACAACCGATACCTTTCACCACCAAACCACTAAACTCTCAAGCAACAAACACTTTCCTTTTACCAACAAGCCTTTCCACTCTCACCATCACAAACAACTAGATAACAAACTCCAGCACTTCTAACTCCCACTCAGCACCAAACAACCTCTACAAACCCATCATCACACTTAACCCAACCACAACACTAACAGATTCGATTAGTCATTAGCGAGCGTGAACATCGTATGCATGATCACCTACATGCCCTATCAATGTCTGATGTACATGTATGCAAAACCTCTAATGTCATGCCACATGTATGCATGGACCAACATATATAATATAGTATATATCAATGCTTTTAACTGTGCATGAATGCCAGTTCACACCCTCCAATAACATCCTCAAAATCTGTCTAAGAACAACCTCCTTACTCACCTTTAACTTATCCAACTCCATCATACTAACAACCATTAACCACAAGACATTCACTAAAGCCTTCTTCACACCCAAGATATTACCAAACCACATTACCACTACCCCAAACATAATAGCAACAAGGCTAAACTTACCACACAAGGAAAAACCAACAGAAACCAAACCAAGGCAACTAAAGCAAAGATCACTTAACAAGGTTACCTGAAAACATAACACCACTCTGAAGCTTCATCGAACGAGCTCTCTTCCTTGCGGAACCAACATCCTTCGGTTGCACCCTTGCAGCACCAGCTAACACACCTGGGTCACCACCAACTCCTTGCGATAAGAAACCTTGGGTATTCCGCGCCAACATCAAGCAATCACGCTTCATGTGTCCAGCAGACCCACATTTCCAGCAAACTTCACTTCCCAAACTCTTCACAACCTTCTGCTTTTTATGCCACTTCTGAACCTCACCTCGGTCGCGCCCACGACCTTTCTGAAACCCTTTGGCTAACACCAAAGATGACTTCACTCCAAGAGGACAATCACGCCTAATATGCAACTTAGAACCACATCTCCAGCAAACACTTGTGTCCCAACATTTTCCAACATGTTGTCTTTTACAACGGTCACAAACAGATGACTGAGCTTCCACTCCTTGCTCAGGCAACACTTGCTCACCAACAGCATCAGTCGCACCTTGCTCAACCCTTGGAAATTTCCTTCCAAGATACCTTTCATAGAAAGCAGATACAAAGAAATCCCAATCAATATCAAAGATATGTGACGCCACAGCCACAGATGTCCACCAAGAACAAACATCCTCCAGCATCAGAGAAACAACACTCCCCAGCTTACAGGCATAATCACAGCCTTCCTGATCCAAAATCAGAACTACATTGGCCAACCAGGCCTCAAACATTTCCGAGGAAGAACCATGGTACTCCTCAGCACCCAAATCAAACAAATGCTGTTTCGGCAAACCCACACATTTAGCCAGCACCTCCACCGATTCTACCTCAACCGTAGCCTGAGATGTTCCCAACACCTCCTGAACAGCAGGTAAAGAACTTTCCATCCCAGAACCAGCTTCCTTCCCGTGCCTTACCATCTCAACTTCAGTCACAGAAGACTGAGACAAAACACCTCTACAAAAGGGTGAATCCTTTGACTTAACAACCTGCCCCAAGGCAGCAACCATCTCACTCATCCTCCATTCTTTCATCATCTTTGCCATACCACTAACAACAACAAACAACATACAATCACAACAAACAAACAAAACCAGTTAGACCAGCATTAAGCAAGGATTCAACTCCAACTCCAAAATAACACAATAGCTATATTAATAAGGCAATGGGTACCCCGAATCCTCCCCCTTACATGACATAACAGTCAACACAACATGGATATCACAACATCAAGCATATCAATAACATACCTTGATCATGCTTACACCAAACAACATCCAACAACACTAGCACATTAGCAACATAACATGCTCGAAACACATTCATCATGCATAGCATCAGCTCATAACATCCACACATATCCATATGATCTCAACCAAGATTCATAACCACAAATCATGCTTGCATACATCAGCAACATGCTCAAAAACATCAACAGCACATTCAGAAACACATGCTTCAACCAGCTTTCAACCATACAACAAGGTAAACATCAAGCACACTTACCACAACAACTTACCGTTTTCCCCAACCTTCGCAACTCAGCTCTGATACCACCAAATGTAACCCCCGTAGCCCGGCCTAGACGGTTGACCCGAACTACGAAGATTACACGGGGAAAACCAAAGTCAACCCGAAAGTCAACCTTGATTAACGACCCTTTTTTTTCTTTTTAATCTTATCTAGATGCACATTAACCTTAGATGGGATCACACAAAGACCATGCTCAAAGATCACAAACATCAGAGATCAAACAGGGACCCAATTGAACAAATTACAACTTTAGGGACCAAATTGTAATTTCTGAAAACTTTAAGGACTTAACCAGATTTTAAGTTACCGACTTGGAATTAATCATGTTTCATGCTTCTCTGCCAAATTTCAACTCAAACGGACATCCCGAACTCATACAATTGCTCAAACAAGATTCAGGATCAAAATGCAAACTTTACAAAGCATTTAAAGATTCTTTCAACTGAAATAACAGAACCCGTATCGATACGCCCGAAGTGGTATCGATACGCGGGGAAGGCAGTAACCAAACTCGAGCAACGGTATCGATACGGTATCCCCCGTACCGATACGGCATTCAAACTTTTCCCAGATTTGTATCGATACCCGCACACCCGTACCGATACGTCTGGGCAGAAATGAGCATATTTAGCTCAGGCGTATCGATACGCAAGCCCGTGTACCGATACCCCTGCTTGAAATAGACTTGAAAACATCAACAGACATGCTTCAAACCTCAAATAAACATCACCCAACCATGTCACTTAATCATACAACATGCAAGGACCTCAATTGCACCAACAATTCAACATTTAAACAACACATATGAAAAGCCCCAATTCATATAGCATGCTTCCTACTTAAGCTATCTTTCATGCATAAACCCTTCAATTCAAACACAATCAAATCAATTCATGTTTCAACAACATTAACAACAGTACTTAAACATTCTTGATCAACACATACGATCACAATAACAACAATCCGAGAGATCCTACCCCATTGCCCTTATTAACTATAGCTATTCACCGAGACATACATCTCCATTGGAGTCCACCTTGAATCCCTTGCTCCTTGCTGTCCAAGCTTCAAGAATCTGCATTGATGGACAAAAAGGAGCGTAAGCACATAATGCTTAGTGAGGAATGCTCAAAACCAAAACACCATCAATGCAGCGGGTCTTTAAAACACATCAAAACCAACCCGATTTGCTTTCCAAAACCACGTTTGAAAACTCTTTTCAACATCAAGCTCAAATCATGCATAAACACCATATGCCAAGCTTAAACAAAACCATGGAAGACACATCCTTTCCACAACATACCTTTCTTTAACTTGAAAACCACATCAAGCAAGAAACCATTTAAAACAATAGTTCAATTAAACCATTTCATGCATTTAACCAAGGCACCGTAAACCATAACATCATATTCACTTGCCTTAACAACAAGTCATACATGACTCCAATGCAACATAGGTAATCCATGCTCTTATGCATCATTTATCAAATGATAACCAACACTTGTTCAACATACAAGTAGCATGCTTTTACTAGCATCATACACATCTCATGCAACAATGCATCTTACCAAGCAATCTCATGCTTCTCATGCAAACATGCATCAATTCAAGCATCTCATGCTTCACATGCAACCATGCATCATTTCAAGCAATCTCATGCTTCACATGCAACTATGCATCATTTCAAGCAATCTCATGCTTCACATGCAACTATGCATCATTTCAAGCAATTCCATGCTTCACATGCAACTATGCATCATTTCAAGCAATCCCATGCTTCACATGATCAAGAACATTATATTGGCTTCCAAGAGATCAACCATATTCACTTTCCAACTTTTCAACCCGATCGGATACGCGGATTACAAGCGTGTCCCAACGCTTCCTACACACTACCCAATCTAAGGTCTTCCAAATGGGCAACAACCTCCATTTGACCTTAACAACCTAAGGTTCCCATGCATGGACTTTTAAACACCATACAACCTTAGCTTTTCCTCAAGGTTACCATGTATAAACATACACCCTTGACATGCACAAGGTCTTCCCGTATGGACTTTCAACCACCATACAACCTTTGCATAACCGATTGGTAGTTGTAGACATCATCTAACGAGATCCGGGACATCACACACAAGATCCACACATGGACTTAACCATTGCCATTGTGATCTTAACAAGTACAAGGTTCTCACATAAGGACTTTTAACCACCTTATAACCTTTACTTAACCAAGGTCTACCGTGGGCAACAACCTCCACTACGACCTTAAGCAACCGAGGTCCTCCCGTGGGCACACCCTCCACTGACCTCATCTCGTTAGGAATACTTGAGGGGAGTTTACCCGGTCCACACTTGACCACTCCGCCATCAAGGCGACTTTATTCACGGTGCACCCAATCCTATAGCCGGCTAATTATACCCGATCAACGAACCAAGAACCATTCACATCTCTTGCCATCATAACCATCTTACCAAAATATCCAATGTTCCACATGCATAAACACAATGCAAGGTCATCACATCATTAGCTCAATGATCCACATGCATACACATAGTGCAAAACCATCACATCATTAGTTTAATGATTCACATGCATAAACAATATGCAAAGATACAATTATCATTATTAATCATCATCAACTCACTGTTTTTAAGCGTAATACAAAACCAATGAACAACATGCATCACTATGCATCAAAATCACAATTTCCATAAACATAACCAAGGATCTTTTACCTTGAGCATCCTTTTCAATTGACTTTCAAAACCAGCATTAAACCATGCTAAAACGTGCTTACAAAACAGAATTAAACCATGCAATAACACATGCACATCAATCATCAACCACAATTGATTTTAAAACCAAATCATACACAATCCAAAAGCAAAAACCTCTTCACTTACTCTTGAGCTTAGCAAAGTTGTTTAGACTTAAACTAAGCTCCCAAAAACCTTCAAACCATGTTTCAAAAGCTGAAATCCCAACTCCACTCACCGATTACCAAACAAGCCTAGCCAACAAGCTTTCCAAGCTTCCGAAACCTTCCGAAAACACCTCCAAAGCTCAAGGACCAACCTCCCCTGTTTCAAGCACATAAAAACAGAGCATTAATGCATCCATATGCATTAAAACACCAGCAACATCAACACAACTCGCTGCTCATCACAAATCTAACAATTTGGCTACCAAACACAACCGAAATCATCTCCAAACACTTCCAAAACTTAACCCAGCCAAGATCCATCACTTCTAACCATTTTTATACATCAAATAACATGCAAAATGATCACAACCACGTCCTTATACCTCCAGGTATAACAGATCACCAAAAACACTCCAAAAACAACCAAAAACTCAAGCCAAACTTAGGAAATTCAACCTATCCGGGATTGCATTGATTAAACCTCAACTTCTAATCATTTTAGCATTCATTTAACATCATTTTAACACCTCAAAACCCTGCTTAAACAGATCACACGAAAATTTCACCAAAATCACCAAATCTTGCATTTTAGCCAAAAATCAAGATCTCAATTGAAAAGCCTTTAATAAAACATGAATCAAGGATTGAGAACTTAGGAATTTCAGTAAAGAACTGATAGTTTAGAGGAGAAGGACGTTCTTACCTCCAAACTTGAATTTCTCCATTTTAGAGCCAAAATGCTTGATGAAACAATTTGCAAATTGAGAGGTTTTGATGATGAGATGATTAGGAATCAAATAAGAATTGAAATGAGAGTTTAGGATGTCAAAATCAGAGAAAGAAATCTGAGGAAATCTTGTTTGGGTAGAGAGAAAATGAGAGAAAAGAGAATTTGAGAGAAAATAGAAAATTAGTTGGAAATTGGTTAAAATGATTTCCCTCCTTTTCTAAATCTTTAAAATCAGATTTTAGACTTAAAATATCTTAGAAAAATCTGGAGAAATCCCTTTTGGAATAATAGCTCCTTAAAGATTCAAAGTTTCAATCCTTTATAAAACTGTCCCGTAACTTTCAAAAATTACATTTTGGTCACTAGCCAAAATGTCAACCTTCCGAACCTCATTTTCCAAAATTGATTTCACAGTTCACTTATATATATTAAAATATGATTTTAGAATATTTTTCCATATTTTTAATGCAACCCGAACTAGACTTTCCTAAATTCACTCTTATATATTCGATCAGCACTTTGACCGAACCGGTCAACGCCAAAACTTCTGAGCCCAAAACCGGGGCGTTACAAGGTAACACCGCACTACCCGCATTTTCCTCATTCTCATTCTCATTAGGAGCCGTAGCTCGCACATTACTTCTCAACTCTCTACGTGGTGCCATACTTTTACCATGCAATCACAATGCAAATAAAACAAGTTAGGCCCAGCAAGGTAAGCAATCCAAGTATTCAAGCTCAATTTCATTCAAAATCAACATCATTTCATTAGCTTTGATTTGGCAATGGGTACCCTCAACATGCTTCATCACAGCATACAACACAATTGCATCAATTCACAAACCACTGATCATGCTTCCACTCAATCAAGCATACAAAACATACATACTTCAATCATGCACACATTCATTCCCAATTACTCGAGAACTCAGCTCTGATACCACCAAATGTAACCCCCTTAACCCGGCCTAGACGGTTGACCCGAATTAAGAAAGTCACACGGGGAAACCAAAGTCAACCCGAAAGTCAACCTTGATTAACGACCCTTTTTTTCTTTTTACTCTTGTCTAGATGCACATTAACCCTAGTTATGATCATACAAGAAACATACTCAAAGATCATAAATATCAGAGATCAAACAGGGACCCAATTGAACAATTTTACAACTTTAGGGACCAAATTGTAAATTCTGTAAATTATTTGGCCTTAACCCAAATTAAAGTTACCATCTTGAAATTAGTCAGGTTTCATGCTTTACTGCCAAATTTCAGCTCAAACGAACATTCCAAACTCATACAATTGCACAAACAAGATTCGGGACCAAAATGCAAACATTCCAAAACATTTAACCGCCATTGTCAGCCCCCAACGGTCGGCTGTTCCGAAACAGGGTGAGCTTGTTTCGAAACACGGGGCCGTTCCGCAACGCGTACCGAAACGCGGGCTGGCAGTGGCCATTCCGTTTCAGAATGGTGCCTACCGTTTCGGACGCCTGGGTTCATTCAAGGCACTCGTTCCGGAACGGTAGCCTCTATTCCGAAACACCCTGCACAGATTGCAGCAAAAGGCTTCCTAAAACATGCAGTTGATCAACCAATCATGCTCCAATTGCTACCAAACTTTACCAGCATGAAATTCAACATACAAGAGACATATTTGCAACAACCATTCAACATATTATCAACATATATGAAAAGCCCTAAATCTAAGGCATGCTTCCTTCACAAGCAAACCATTCAAGCAATAACCTCCAAGACCAAGCATATAAAGATCAATTACAAACCAGCATGTTCTCAACAACATTTAACATACTTAGGGAGTTCAAAACATCTCCCAAAACATACACATAGGTCCCCCGTTGCCAAATTACCAAAAGCTAAAATGCATTTAAGAAAACCTTCCATACTTTGAGCTTAATCCCACTTGATTGCTTGCCTTCCTTGCTACCCTCAAAGTACCTTAATGATCTGCATTATTGGTTTAAGAAAACGAAAGAGAGCGTAAGCAAAAGCTTAGTGAGGAATGCTCTTGAAAACCTTTCAATAATGCATTTGTAAAACACTTTATAAATCATACTTCAAAACATCATATATTCATGCTCATAGCATTCTTTAACAAGCAAAACATGCTTCCATATCAATTCATGTCATATTGGCCACAAGTGATAAGTTTCATCTTTTAAAACAAGATCAACATAATACTCACACATGGACTTTTAAACACCATTGTGATATTATAATTCTCAAGAACCACAAAAGGACTTTTAACCACCTTTGTGTTCTTCCCAAGGACTTTTAAACACCTTGGCCCCAAGGACTTTTAAACACCTTGGCCCCATGGACTTTTAAACACCATGGCAAGGACCACACAAGGAATTTTAACCACCTTTGTGTCCATTACAAGTTTCACCCCAAGGACTTTTAAACACCTTGGCCCCAAGGACTTTTAAACACCTTGGCCCATGGACTTTTAAACACCATGGCAAGGACCACACAAGGAATTTTAAACACCTTTGTGTCCTTAACAAGAACCATCCAAGGACTTTTAACCACCTTGATGTTCTTAAGTAACAAGGCTCACTCAAGGACTTTTAACCACCTTAGTGACCTTAACCATTTTCAAAACATCACTTGCCAATATACATCATTATCATCAAATTATCCACTGTTTTAAAGCATTAAACCAAGCCATAAACATCATGCATTTATAAGCATCAAACCACATTTTAACAATGCTAAAAAACAAGGAACTCTTACCTTGAGCTTCCTTCAACATATGGCTTACAAAAACAGCATTAACAATGCTAAATCATGCTTTTAAAACAGAATTTAAAACATGCAATAAACCACATTGCATCACAACCAAATCATGGCCACCACTAAAGAATTTTTCCGAAAACTTACACTTGAGCTTAGCAAAGTTGTTTAGACTTAAACTAAGCTCCCAAGACATTGGT
This sequence comes from Hibiscus tridactylites, assembly GCA_958450335.1. Taxonomy (NCBI): domain Eukaryota; kingdom Viridiplantae; phylum Streptophyta; class Magnoliopsida; order Malvales; family Malvaceae; genus Hibiscus; species Hibiscus tridactylites. Next base: position 70,598,931 of record OY288277.1, read on the forward strand.
TTCAAAGCCGAAAACCCAATTTCACTCACCGATTCCACTTTGCCTCTTGCCGAAGTACAAATCAAGCCTCCGGATCACCACCACTTGGATCCAAAGATGACTCCCCTGCTTTAAACACATCAAAGCAGAGGATTAATGCATCATCATGCATTAATAGCTTCAATGAAAGCACCTAAACTCGCTGCTCTCATCCACACTCCATTTTCGGCCACCAAACACAACCGAAAATGCATCCAAACCACTTCTCAACAAAGCCCAGCCATAAACCATCAAAACCAAACATCCTTTAGCATCATTTAACATCTAAAAAGAACCTAACAACATCCTTATACCTCCAGCAACATCAGATCCACAAGATCACCTCAAAAACAACCAAGAATCACAAGCTAAACTTAGGAAATTCAACCTATCCGGGATTGCATTAATCAAAACTCAATTCCTTATCAAATTAACATTCATTAATCATCAAAAATACATCTCAAATCACTGCTTTAACAGATCCAACGAAAATTCATCAAAAATCACCAAATCTTGCATTTTAAGCCAAAATCCATTTCATAACATCAAAAGCCATTTATAAAACATCAATTTAGGATTGAGAACTTAGGAATTTCAGTAAAGAACTGATAGTTTAGAGGAGAAGGACGTTCTTACCTCCAAACTTGAGTTTCTCCTCTTTTAGAGCCAAAAAGCTTGAAGAATCAAGTAGCAAATGGTGAGGTTTTGTTGATGTGATGATTAAGAATCAAAAGAGAATTGAAAGGAAAGATTTAGGTGACAAAATCAGAAGAAATCCTCTGGAGAGAAAGTGTTTGGGTTGAGAGAAAATGAGAGAAAGGAAAATTGAGAAAATAGGAAAATTAGTTACAAAATAACCAAAATAGTTTCCCTCCTCTTTTCTTATGTTTTAAAATCAGAATTAAGCCTTAAAATATCTTAGAAAAATCTGGAGAAACTCCCTTTGGGTAAATAGCTCCTTAAAGATTCAAAGTTTCAATCCTTTCTAAAACAGTCACGCAACTTTCAAAAATTACATTTTGGTCACTAGCCAAAATGTCACCCTTCCAAACCTCATTTTGTAAAATTGATTTCACAGTTCACTTACATATATTAAAAGATGATTTTAGAACATTTTTCCATATTTTTAATGCAACCCGAACTAGGCTTTCCTAATTTCACTCTTTTAGATTCGAACAGCACTTTGACCGAACCGATCAACGGCCAAAACTTCTAAGCCCAAAACCGGGGCGTTACAGTAATATTTTAGGTTCTCTATCCACTGAAACTCCTTTTTGGTAACATTGTAGGCGACGAATGAAATATTTGACTCTACTTAAAAAGTTTAAAATCTCGCTAATAATTTAGGTTCCCCAATGCCAAATTGAATGTAGGTAACATTTTAGGTGTCGATTACGGAACTGAATTTTATTAACATTTTAGTTTAAAATTGAAATCTAGGTAACATTTTAGGTGCCGATCTCGGAATTGAATTTTATAAACATTTTAGAGTCCGAACGACAAACTAATTTCCGCCAACATTTTGGATTCAGAAGGCAAAACTGATATCCGTTGACATTACAGGGTCACGAACCCCAAACTCACTGCCTGTAACTTTTTTAGTTGTGAACCCAAAACAGATTTAATTATAACATTTTAAGTGTCAAACCCCAAACTGAACTCCATTAACATTTAGTGGTCCAAACCCTAAATTGAATATAGGTAACATTTTAGGTGTCGAACTACAAATTGAATATCGATAACATTTTACGTGTCTAACCCCAAACTGAATATCAATAGCATTTTTGGTGCTGAACCCTAATTTATACTGTTAAAAATCTTCTATAAATATTCCTACACTACCATGAGTGACCATATTGTGAAGAAATTGTTTATTATCATGGCAAGATTTTCTACAACCGTTTTATTTTTAGGAACATACCTCTACACTTCATTCAATAACAACATCAAGAAGGATGGTTTGTTTGAGTTGAATTCACGGAGGTTAGGAAATCAACAAGGACGAAATGGGCTTCGTTGGAAGCCAAAATCGCCATCGATCAGCCCAACCCTGAAGCTCGTTATATGCTACAGATATGTAATGCAAGCGACCTTCGCAAGATGTTTAGGAGATACAACCGTGTAGGGGTTACCAATATCGAGTTGTATGTAAAATTTGATGAAGGTGTTAGTTCATCAAGAATTTGAGGAGGTTCTCCTCAATCCGTAGACGTATACGTTGTTTGTGTATGTAATTCCAGGAGACGACATGAGAAAGAACAAATAATTCAGGAATTGAACGTCACATCTGATATATCTACAGGCTATGACTGCACGGAATCACTCTTCTTCCGTTCATTTTAACAGAATTTAGGTAGCTTAGTACAAATGAAGAATGCATCTATTTTCATATCGTGCTTTTTAATCTAATTTATGTTTGTGTTGTAACCCCCTTAACCAGGCCAAGACGGTTGACCCGAATTAAGAAAGTCACACGGGGAAAACCAAAGTCAACCCGAAAGTCAACCTTGATTAACGACCCTTTTTTTCTTTTTACTCTTGTCTAGATGCTCATTAGCCCTAATGGTGATCATACAACAACGTGCTCAAAGATCACAAACATCAGAGATCAAACAGGGACCCAATTGAACAATTTACAACTTTAGGGACCAAATTGTAAATTCTGTAAATTATAAGGCTTTAACCCAAATTAAAGTTACCATCTTGAAATTAGTCAGGTTTCATGCTTCACTGCCAAATTTCAGCTCAAAAGGACATTCCAAACTCATGCAATTGCACAAACAAGATTCGGGACCAAAATGCAAACAATCCAAAACAATTAACTACCATTGTCAGCCCCCAACGGTCGGCTGTTCCGAAACAGGGTGAGCCTATTTCGAAACACGAGGCCGTTCCACAACGCGTACCGAAACGCGGGCTGGCAGTGGCCATTCCGTTTCGGAACGGTGCCTACCGTTTCGGACGCCTGGGTTCATTCAAGGCACCCGTTCCGAAACGGTAGCCTCTGTTCCGAAACACCCTGTACAGATTGCAGCAAAAGGCTTCCTAAAACATGCAATTGATCAACCATACATGCTCCAATTGCTACCAAACTTTACCAGCATGGAATTCAACATACAAGGGACATATTTGCAACAACCAAACAACATATTATCATCATATAAGAAAAGCCCCAATTTTAAAGCATGCTTCCTACTCAAGCTAACCATTCAAGCATAAACCTCCAAGACCAAGCATATAAAGACCAATTACAAATCCAGCATTTCCAGCAACATTAAGCATTCTTAGGGAGTTCAAAACATCTCCCAAAACATACACATAGGTCCCCCATTGCCAAATTACCAAAAGCTAAAATGCGTTTAAGAAAACCTTTCCATACTTTGAGCTTAATCCCACTTGATTGCTTGCCTTCCTTGCAGCCCTTAAGGTACCTTAATGATCTGCATTATTGGTTTAAGAAAACGAAAGAGAGCGTAAGCAAAAGCTTAGTGAGGAATGCTCTTGAAAACCATTCAATAATGTATTTGTAAAACACTTTATAAAACATACTTCAAACATCATATATTCATGCTCACTAGCATTCTTAAACAAACAAAACATGCTTCCATATCAATTCATGTCATATTGGCCACAAGTGATAAGTTCCATCTTTTGAAAACAAGATCAACATAAGACTCACACATGGAATTTTAAACACCTTTGTGTCCTTAACAAGAACCATCCAAGGACTTTTAACCACCTTGATGTTCTTAAGTAACAAGGCTCACTCAAGGACTTTTAACCACCTTAGTGACCTTAACCATTTTCAAAACATCACTTGCCAATATACATCATTATCATCATATTATACACTGTTTTAAAGCATTAAACCAAGCCATAAACATCATGCATTTATAAGCATCAAACCACATTTTAACAATGCTCAAAAACAAGGAACTCTTACCTTGAGCTTTCTTCAACATATGGCTTACAAAAACAGCATTAACCATGCTAAATCATGCTTTCAAAACAGAATTCAAAACATGCAATAAACCACATTGCACAACAATCAAACCATGGCCACCACTAAAGAGTTTTTCCGAAAACTTACACTTGAGCTTAGTAAAGTTGTTTAGACTTAAACTAAGCTCCCAAGACATTGGTTTCAAAGCCGAAAACCCAATTTCACTCACCGATTCCACTTCGCCTCTTGCCGAAGTACAAATCAAGCCTCCGGATCACCACCACTTGGATCCAAAGATGACTCCCCTGTTTTAAACACATCAAAGCAGAGGATTAATGCATCATCATGCATTAATAGCTACAATGAAAGCACCTAAACTCGCTGCTCTCATCCACACTCCATTTTCGGCCACCAAACACAACAGAAAATGCATCCAAACCACTTCTCAACAAAGCCCAGCCATAAACCATCAAAACCAAACATCATTTAACATCTAAAAAGAACCTAACAACATCCTTATACCTCCAGCAACATCAAATCCACAAGATCACCTCAAAAACAACCAAGAATCACAAGCTAAACTTAGGAAATTCAACCTATCCGGGATTGCATTAATCAAAACTCAATTCCTTATCAAATTAACATTCATTAATCATCAAAAACACATCTCAAATCACAGCTTTAACAGATCAAACGAAAATCCATCAAAAATCACCAAATCTTGCATTCTAAGCCAAGATCCATTTACACAACTTAAAAACCTTTAAATAAACATCAATTTAGGATTGAGTACTTAGGAATTTCATTTAAAGAACTGATAGTTTAGAGGAGAAGGACCTTCTTACCTCCAAACTTGAGTCAAAAAGAGAGTTGAAAGGAGAGATTTAGGTGACAAAATCAGAAGAAATCCTCTGGAGAGAAAGTGTTTGGGTTGAGAGAAAATGTGAGAAAGGAAAATTGAGAAAATAGGAAAGTTAGTTACAAAATAGCCAAAATAATTTCCCTCCTCTTTTCTTTTGTTTTAAAATCAAAATTAAGCCTTAAAATATCTTAGAAAAATCTGGAGAAACTCCCTTTGGGTAAATAGCTCCTTAAAGATTCAAAGTTTCAATCCTTTCTAAAACAGTCACGCAACTTTCAAAAATTACATTTTGGTCACTAGCCAAAATGTCACCCTTCCAAACCTCATTTTGCAAAATTGATTTCACAATTCACTTATATACATTAAAAGATGATTTTAGAACATTTTTCCATATTTTTAATGCAACCCGAACTAGGCTTTCCTAATTTCACTCTTTTAGATTCGAACAGCACTTTGACCAAACCGGTCAACGGCCAAAACTTCTAAGCCCAAAACTGGGGCGTTACAACTCTCCCCCCCTTAAGAAATTTCGTCCTCGAAATTTAACTGAAGGAAAGAGATAAGGAAACTGCTTCAGTATGTCTTCCTTCCGCTCCCACGTGGCCTCCTCAACACCTCGATGCTTCCACAGCACCTTCACAAACTCAATGGTCTTGCCACGAAGAACCTTGCTATCCGAATCCAGAACCTTCACCGGTTCCTCATCATAGGTCAAATCCGGATTCAATTCCACTTCCTCCACAGGCATCACATGCGAAGGATCAGATCTATACTTCCAGAGCATTGAAACATGGAAAACATCATGAATCCTCTCCAACTCTTGAGGTAGCCTCAACTTGTACGCAACAGGACCCACACGCTCAACCACTTCATATGGTCCAATGTACCTAGGGCTCAACTTACCCTTCCGGCCAAACCTCATCACCTTCTTCCAAGGCGAAACCTTCAAGAACACACGATCCCCCACCGCGTATTCTACCTCTTACGCTTTAAATCCGCATAAGACTTTTGTCGATCAGAGGCAGCCTTCAAACGCTCACAAATGAGCTTCACCTTCTCGGTGGTTCCCTTCAACAAAGCCGGCATCGAAACCAACTCCTGACCCGTTTCAGCCCAACAAAGAGGAGTCCTACACTTCCTCCCGTACAAAGCCTCATAAGGTGCCATCTGTATACTCGCCTGGTAACTATTGTTATAAGCAAACTCTACCAAAGGCAAATGCTTCTCCCAAGAGCCCTGAAACTCAATCACGCAGCACCTCAACATATCCTCCAAAATCTGGATAACACGCTCTGACTGACCATCCGACTGAGGATGATAGGATGTACTGAAATTCAACCTTGTACCCAAGGCCTGATGCAAACACTGCCAGAAACGCGATGTGAACCTCGGATCCCTATCTGACACAATCGACTTAGGCACACCATGCAGCCGCACAATCTCGGCAATGTACAGCTCCGCAAGCTTATCCAAAGAAAACATAGTATGCACAGGCAAGAAATGCGCACACTTCGTCAGGCGATCCACAATCACCCAAACCGAATTCTTCTTTGACGGAGACAAAGGTAAACCAGATACAAAATCCATGGTAACCCTCTCCCACTTCCACTCAGGAATTCTCAACGGTTGCAACAATCCTGAAGGAACCTGATGCTCAGCCTTAACTCGCTGACACACCAAACACTTGCTCACAAACTCCGCAACATCCCTCTTCAAACCCACCCAATAGTACTCATCACGAAGATCACGGTACATCTTAGTACTACCAGGGTGCATAGCAAAAGGACTACTATGACCTTCAGTCAGAATAGCACGCCTCAACTCAGCATCATTGGGCACTACTATTCGACTCCCAAAGCACAACACACCATCATCATTAAAACAGAAATCCGAAGGCCTACCCTCCGCGATATCCTGAACATGAGACACCAAGGAATCATCCAGCAACTGCTTTTCCTTGATCAACTGAACCATAGATGGTTTCACTTGCAACTCAGCTACAAGACAACCATCACGCGAAATACTCAAGCTGGCAAACATAGCCCTCAGCTCAACAGCTACCTTCCTACTCAAGGCATCCGCAACAACATTAGCCTTTCCAGGATGATACTCAATCGTCAGGTCATAATCCTTGAGCAACTCCAACCAACGCCGCTGCCTGAGATTCAACTCCTTCTGAGACATCAGATACCTCAAACTCTTGTGATCCGTGTACACCGTACACTTCTCACCATACAGATAATGTCTCCAGATCTTCAGAGCAAAGACCACAGCAGCCATCTCAATATCATGCGTAGGATAATTGCGCTCATGCACCTTCAACTGCCGTGACGCATAAGCCACAACCTTACCCTCTTTCATCAGCACACATCCCAAGCCAACATAGGATGCATCACTGTAGACCACAAACTCTTTCCCTGATTCAGGCTGAACCAAGATAGGAGCTTGCGTCAAAGCCAACTTAAGCTTCTCAAAAGCCTGCTGTCTCGCTTCCGTCCATTCATACTTAACATCCTTCTGCAACAACTTCGTCAAAGGTGCGGCAACCTTAGAAAACCCATCCACAAACCTCCGGTAGTATCCCGCCAAACCAAGGAAACTACGAACCTCATGAACAGACTTAGGAACCTTCCAATTCGTCACCGCCTCAATCTTCTGAGGATCAACACGAATCCCCTCAGCAGAGACCACATGCCCAAGAAACACCACCTCCTTAAGCCAAAACTCACACTTGCTCAGCTTAGCATAAAGCTGATTCTCCAACAAAGCTTGCAAAACAATCCTCAAATGCTCTTCATGTTCCTCCTCAGTACGCGAGTACACGAGGATATCATCAATGAATACCACAACGAACTTGTCCAGGTACTCATGAAACACACGGTTCATCATGTCCATGAAAGCAGCAGGAGCATTTGTCAAACCAAACGGCATCACAAGGAACTCATAATGCCCATACATTGTCCTGAAAGCTGTCTTAGGCACATCCACATCCTTCACCTTCAACTGATAATACCCTGACCTCAAGTCAATCTTAGAGAACACAGCTGCTCCCCGAAATTGATCAAAGAGATCATCAATCCTCGGCAAAGGATACCGATTCTTGATAGTCAACTTGTTCAGCTGACGGTAATCAATGCACATCCTCATAGTGCCATCCTTCTTCTTCACAAACAAGACCGGTGCACCCCAAGGTGACACACTCGGCCGGATGAACCCACGGTCAAGCAACTCTTGCAACTGCGTCTTCAGCTCCATCAGCTCCTTAGGTGCCATTCTATAAGGAGTAATGGACACAGGAGTCGTATTCCCATACAGCTCAATTCCAAACTCCACCTCGCGATTAGGAGGTAAACTAGGCAACTCCTCAGGAAACACTCCAGGAAACTCCTTCACAACTCTGATATCCTGCACCCTCAACTCCTTAGAGCTAGGATTCATCACAAAAGCTAGATAAGCTTCACAACCTTGCCTCAGCATCCTGCTCGCCTCCAAGGTAGATACCACATTGGCAAGAAACTTCACATTCTCACCAACTACAACAACTTCATAATCATCCGCAAGCTTCAACGAAACTCGCTTACTTTCACAATCCACAACAGCACGATGCTCAGCAAGCCAATCCATACCAAGGATCACATCAAAACCATAGAAAGGCAGCTCCATAAGATCAACATGAAAAACATGTTCTTGAACAACCAAAGGACACCTTCTAAACAACTTTCGAGTCACAACAGTCTCACCAAAAGAACTAGTGACACGAACACCAACATCCAGAGACTCAACAGGCAGACCAAGCAATTCAACATGCTCACGCAAAATGTATGAATGCGTAGATCCAGAATCTATCAAGGAAAGTAATGACAAGGATTGCAAAGTAAAGGTACCTGCAATCACATCTGCGTCATTCCTCCCTTCTCGCTGAGCATACACCCTCGCTTGACCTCCACCTTCAGGCTGAATAGCCACAACATGGGCCACTCCTCGACCACCTTCCTCTCTCCGCTAGAAATTACCACGGCCGCGCCCACGACCTCTCTGCGGTGCAGCAACAACAGGAGCACGCACTTGGCCACCAGCCAACATAGGACAATCTCGCCTCAAGTGGTATGCGGATCCACAATTCCAGCACCCGTTACCAACAGCCACAATAGGAGCTTGCACCTCCCTCACAGCACGAGGACAGTCACGCTTCATGTGACCACGTGAACCACATATCCAACAAGAACTCGGATCAGCTCTAGGATTACCTCCTCTAGCAGGTGCACCACCACCTCTCTTAGCTGAGGATTGATACCTCTGGTAACGTCCCCTCTTGTTCCGTCCACCACCGGAACTATACTCAGCTGACCGCTTCCCAGCACTAGAACCAGCACTCTTAGCAGACAAACCCAAGTTCATCTCAATATCTTTAGCTCGACCCACCAGCACATCAAAATCATCATACTCAGTGGCCAGCACATACATCTTCACCTCCGTCACTAAACCATAACGGAACCTTTCGCACCTCGCCCGCTCATCAGGTACCAGCTCCGGTGCATACTGACTGAGTCTAACGAACTGCACTTCATACTCAGCCACAGTCATGCTCCCCTGGGTAAGAGACATGAACTCACGCTTCTTTTCATCAAGATATCTCACACCAAGATATCTCCTCTTAAACACATTCTGAAAGAGTGTCCAGGTTACATCAGCTTCAGCCATCCCAGCAATAGTGGTCGTCCACCACGTATAAGCATCATCCTGAAGCAGGGATACAACACAACCAAGCTTTTGCACATCCGTGCAACTCATCTGTCCCAAGATCCTCTTGGTACTCTCTAACCAAGCTTCAGAACCTTCAGCAGACATACCCCTGAACTCAGTCCCACCGAGACTGCGCAAACGCTCCAAAGGTAGTCTAACACCAGCATCTTCCTGATGCCCAGCTCCTCGAGCTCCAGCTACTGCAGCTTGAAAAGCTCCAGCAATAGCTTGTATCAGCACTGACATGTCAGGCATAGCTTGCCCCTGACCAACCTCAGGTCCAGCAGCTCCAGCACCAGCTGCACCTTCAGCTCTTCCACCCTCAGCACCACCACCAAGTGGAGGAGGTAACACAGCACTTCCCGCATTTTCCTTGTTTTCATTCTCATTCAGAGCCGTAGCTCGCACATTACTTCTCAACTCTCTACGTGGTGCCATACTTTTACCATGCAATCACAATGCAAATAAAACAAGTTAGGCCCAGCAAGGTAAGCAATCCAAGTACTCAAGCTCAATTTCATTCAAAATCAACAACATCTCATTAGCTTTGATTTGGCAATGGGTACCCTCAACATGCTTCATCATAGCATACAACTCAAATGCATCAAATTCTCAAACCACTGAACATGCTTTCAACCAATCAAGCATACTAGGCATACATACATCAATCATGCACACATTCATTCCCAGTTATTCGAGAACTCAGCTCTGATACCACCAAATGTAACCCCCTTAACCCGGCCCAGACGGTTGACCCGAATTAAGAAAGTCACACGGGGAAAACCAAAGTCAACCCGAAAGTCAACCTTGATTAACGACCCTTTTTTTCTTTTTACTCTTGTCTAGATGCTCATTAGCCCTAATGGTGATCATACAACAACGTGCTCAAAGATCACAAACATCAGAGATCAAACAGGGACCCAATTGAACAATTTACAACTTTAGGGACCAAATTGTAAATTCTGTAAATTATAAGGCTTTAACCCAAATTAAAGTTACCATCTTGAAATTAGTCAGGTTTCATGCTTCACTGCCAAATTTCAGCTCAAAAGGACATTCCAAACTCATGCAATTGCACAAACAAGATTCGGGACCAAAATGCAAACAATCCAAAACAATTAACTGCCATTGTCAGCCCCCAACGGTCGGCTGTTCCGAAACAGGGTGAGCCTGTTTCGAAACACGGGGCCGTTCCGCAACGCGTGCCGAAACGTGGGCTGGCAGTGGCCATTCCGTTTCGGAACGGTGCCTACCGTTTCGGACGCCTGGGTTCATTCAAGGCACCCGTTCCGAAACGGTAGCCTCTGTTCCGAAATACCCTGTACAGATTGCAGCAAAAGGCTTCCTAAAACATGCAATTGATCAACCATACATGCTCCAATTGCTACCAAACTTTACCAGCATGGAATTCAACATACAAGGGACATATTTGCAACAACCAAACAACATATTATCATCATATAAGAAAAGCCCCAATTTTAAAGCATGCTTCCTACTCAAGCTAACCATTCAAGCATAAACCTCCAAGACCAAGCATATAAAGACCAATTACAAATCCAGCATTTCCAACAACATTAAGCATTCTTAGGGAGTTCAAAACATCTCCCAAAACATACACATAGGTCCCCCATTGCCAAATTACCAAAAGCTAAAATGCATTTAAGAAAACCTTTCCATACTTTGAGCTTAATCCCACTTGATTGCTTGCCTTCCTTGCAGCCCTTAAGGTACCTTAATGATCTGCATTATTGGTTTAAGAAAACGAAAGAGAGCGTAAGCAAAAGCTTAGTGAGGAATGCTCTTGAAAACCATTCAATAATTCATTTGTAAAACACTTTATAAAACATACTTCAAACATCATATATTCATGCTCACTAGCATTCTTAAACAAACAAAACATGCTTCCATATCAATTCATGTCATATTGGCCACAAGTGATAAGTTCCATCTTTTGAAAACAAGATCAACATAAGACTCACACATGGACTTTTAAACACCATTGTTATCTTATAATTCTCAAGAACCACATAAGGACTTTTAACCACCTTTGTGTTCTTCCCAAGGACTTTTAAACACCTTGGCCCCAAGGACTTTTAAACACCTTGGCCCCATGGACTTTTAAACACCATGGCAAGGACCACACAAGGAATTTTAACCACCTTTGTGTCCATTACAAGTTTCACCCCAAGGACTTTTAACCACCTTGGCCCCAAGGACTTTTAAACACCTTGGCCCATGGACTTTTAAACACCTTGGCCCATGGACTTTTAAACACCATGGCAAGGAGCACACAAGGAATTTTAAACACCTTTGTGTCCTTAACAAGAACCATCCAAGGACTTTTAACCACCTTGATGTTCTTAAGTAACAAGGCTCACTCAAGGACTTTTAACCACCTTAGTGACCTTAACCATTTTCAAAACATCACTTTCCAATATACATCATTATCATCATATTATCCACTGTTTTAAAGCATTAAACCAAGCCATAAACATCATGCATTTATAAGCATCAAACCACATTTTAACAATGCTCAAAAACAAGGAACTCTTACCTTGAGCTTCCTTCAACATATGGCTTACAAAAACAACATTAACCATGCTAAATCATGCTTTCAAAACAGAATTCAAAACATGCAATAAACCACATTGCACAACAATCAAACCATGGCCACCACTAAAGAGTTTTTCCGAAAACTTACACTTGAGCTTAGTAAAGTTGTTTAGACTTAGACTAAGCTCCCAAGACATTGGTTTCAAAGCCGAAAACCCAATTTCACTCACCGATTCCACTTCGCCTCTTGCCGAAGTACAAATCAAGCCTCCGGATCACCACCACTTGGATCCAAAGATGACTCCCTGTTTTAAACACATCAAAGCAGAGGATTAATGCATCATCATGCATTAATAGCTACAATGAAAGCACCTAAACTCGCTGCTCTCATCCACACTCCATTTTCGGCCACCAAACACAACCGAAAATGCATCCAAACCACTTCTCAACAAAGCCCAGCCATAAACCATCAAAACCAAACATCCTTTAACATCATTTAACATCTAAAAAGAACCTAACAACATCCTTATACCTCCAGCAACATCAGATCCACAAGATCACCTCAAAAACAACCAAGAATCACAAGCTAAACTTAGGAAATTCAACCTATCCGGGATTGCATTAATCAAAACTCAATTCCTTATCAAATTAACATTCATTAATCATCAAAAACACATCTCAAATCACAGCTTTAACAGATCAAACGAAAATCCATCAAAAATCACCAAATCTTGCATTCTAAGCCAAGATCCATTTACACAACTTAAAAACCTTTAAATAAACATCAATTTAGGATTGAGAACTTAGGAATTTCAGTAAAGAACTGATAGTTTAGAGGAGAAGGACGTTCTTACCTCCAAACTTGAGTTTCTTCTCTTTTAGAGCCAAAAAGCTTGAAGAATCAAGTAGCAAATGGTGAGGTTTTGTTGATGTGATGATTAGGAATCAAAAGAGAGTTGAAAGGAGAGATTTAGGTGACAAAATCAGAAGAAATCCTCTGGAGAGAAAGTGTTTGGGTTGAGAGAAAATGTGAGAAAGGAAAATTGAGAAAATAGGAAAGTTAGTTACAAAATAGCCAAAATAATTTCCCTCCTCTTTTCTTTTGTTTTAAAATCAGAATTAAGCCTTAAAATATCTTAGAAAAATCTGGAGAAACTCCCTTTGGGTAAATAGCTCCTTAAAGATTCAAAGTTTCAATCCTTTCTAAAACAGTCACGCAACTTTCAAAAATTACATTTTGGTCACTAGCCAAAATGTCACCCTTCCAAACCTCATTTTGTAAAATTGATTTCACAATTCACTTATATATATTAAAAGATGATTTTAGAACATTTTTCCATATTTTTAATGCAACCCAAACTAGGCTTTCCTAATTTCACTCTTTTAGATTCGAACAGCACTTTGACCAAACCGGTCAACGGCCAAAACTTCTAAGCCCAAAACCGGGGCGTTACATGTGTTATTGAAGATATTTCTCTAGGTTCCTTGAACAAATGTCCAAATGTAATGGAGTTGTCAAGCAGCTTAATCAGAGCTGGGTATATCATTAAACACGTTCGTTTTAGCATAAAAAAGTATCGATACTATACTTCGTGTTTTGATATTATTGAATATGAACGTCAAATCTTATTGAATATTGTAACATTTAAGGTGGCGTTATCGTTAGAAGTAGTGCAACTCTTATATACATTTCGATACTCCCAATTACGTATGACATTTTAAATGTTTGAGTATCGAAAGTGTACAACTAAGATGTAAAACCTATGTTTGATCTTGATATAACTAAGTATGTTAAGGACTAAATTGAAAACTTGAAATAGATTTCTAAGTCCCTTAAATGATTTATAAATCACCAACACTTTAAACTGATTTGAAAAACTCAAACTACAAATATTTTCTAAGTGTTCCAAGGCCAAAGTATTAAAAATCGTCAAGGTGTATCGATACGCCTCTAGTCGTATCGATACCTTTTTTACAAAGTTGGCTACTTGAAAGACGCGTTTCGATACGCTCTTAACCGTATTGAAACAGCGTATCAAAACGGATACAATCTGTATCGATACACTCCTCTGTAAAAACTGAAGGAGTTTGAATGGTGTACCGATACAGCTTAACCCGTATCGATACGGTTTTAACTGAATTTTTAATTCAAAGTGTTTTAAATGTTTTCGATCATTGGTGTCAGTTGTTAGGTAACTAACATTTAAAGTGGCAGTTGTCCCGTATCGATACGGTGTTGCCCGTATCGAAACGGAAACTTCCAGTGAGCTAAGTTGAGAAAAAAGTATTGATACGATCTCTTCCGTATCGAAACGGTCCCTATCCCGTACCGATACGCTTACACGAGTTTTGATATGCCCTCTTTATTATGTGCAACGACTCTTTCTGTTTTGAGACAGGTATCGATACCCTAACCACTCAAACGGCTAGAATTGATAGAGAAGGTATAAATTGAAGCTCATTGAACACCAGCAAAAACTATTGCATCAAACCTCAAGTGTGCCTATTTTCCAATTTCTTGTAAACCCCAAATTGAGTTGTATTCAATTCCTATTCTATCTTCAAATTTGGGTTGAGTGTCGTACTTCAAGGGGGAATATTGTATTTGAGATAAATCTTTCTTGCCCAATTTCTTCTTTGTTTATTTGTGAGGGTTTGGTCAAATTTTGGGTAGAAAATTTGACCGGTTTTGTAAAGGTTACCTCCTATGCCTTGAAAAGGGGAAGAACAAATTAGTGAATTGTTGCAAATCCTTAGTGGTAGCTAAGGTAGTGGATGTAGAGTTCATTTGGAACTTGAACCACTCTAAAATCTTTTGTTCTTCATTTTTAGCTATCCTTTCACTCCAACAAATTTTTAAAGTCCCAATTCACCCCCTATTTTGGTCTTGATCAATACATCAATCCACTCAACAATTGGTATCAGAGCCTACCTCTTTGAAGGATTAACAATCACAAGAGGAGTTCCAAGGAAGAGTGTGATCATCCAAAAATCAAGCCATGTCATCTACCTCCGGCTCAAGCATGTACGAGTCTCAATCCACCACAAAACCACCATTCTTCAATGGTGACAACTATCCATTTTGAAAAACCGGATGCACCTCTTCATCAAATCCAACGATTACCTTGTGTGGGATGTCATTGAAGATGGTCCCTATATTCCCTTGAAGAGGGATGATGAAGGAAAGATTGTTTTAAAGAAGAAGATCCAAATAAATAGCAAAGCTCTTTACATGCTCTTTTCTTCTTTTGGTCCCGACATCTACTCCAAAGTCTCCTCCATTGAGAGTGCCAAGGAAGTGTGGGATACTCTAAAGACCACCTATGAAGGAACCAATGATGTGAAGGAGACCAAGATTGGAATTCTCAATCTTAGTTATGAGAATTTCAAGATGGAGCCCGACGAAATGGTGTCCAAGATGTTCGATCGCTTCTCAACCATCGTCAACAGGCTTAAGGGCTTTGGAGAGACAATCCCGGAAGACAAACTTGTCTGGAAGCTACTCTACTCACTTCCCGAATCTTGGGATGGGAAGAGAACCGCCATCACTGAGGCCAAAAACTTGAAGACACTCAAACTTGATGAGCTAGTGGGTTCTCTCATTACTCATGAGATAATGAAGCAAGGAAGGGAAGATGAAAAGAAAAAAGAAGAGAGAAGAGTGGAGAAGCTAGAAGTAGAAAAGAAGAAGAAGATAGGAGTGGCTCTCAAAGCTTCATTAAATGAGGAGAGCTCTTCTAGTGAGGAGGATGACCTTGAAGAATTGACTGTGATAGCCAAAAGGTTCTCTCGATTCATGAGGTCCAACCGAGAAAGGAAGATTTAAAGAAAGATGGACTTCAAGGGTAAAAACAAAGAGGAAGAGATGGATCAAATCATTTGCTACGAGTGCAAAAAGCCAGGTCACATTCGTTCGGAGTGCCCTCAACTCAAGAAGAAGGGCTTTGAGAAGAAGAATAAGCTCAAAACCAAGCTTGCTACTTGGAGTGATGAGGAGTCATCCGAGGATGACGAACAAGAAGTGGCCAACCTTTGCATCATGGCACTTAAGGAAGATTCCTCCATGGTAACCTCTAACTCATCATCTTTTGACTTTACATTTGATGAATTATATGATGCATATGATGAGTTGCAAGAGGTTTATGATGAGTTAGTTGAGAAATACAAAAAGTCGGCCATTAGGAATAAGAAAATCGTTTCGGAATTAAATGATAAAAATGACTCACTTTCTCAAGCTAACTTAAAATTTGAGAAAAAAAAGATTTTAGGTTTGAAAGATGAACTTAAATTCTTCCAAGATGAAAATGTATACCTAAATAATCTTCTTTCTCAATGAAATAGTGAACACCAAAAGGTGTTAGATGAGCTTAACAAGCTCAAAGATTCTTTTAAAAATGTTGGTAATGTGAAGCATGAAAAAAGGTGAATCATCCAAAACAAACCAACCTAGGAAAAAGACTAATAACTACAAACAAAGTAGCTTCCCTAGACATAATAGAACTAAAAGATTAGAGGTGTATGAGTTCGTAAGGAACTTGTCAAATCTAATAATATTGTTGCTATGTCGCCTTGGATTCCTAAGGGAACCAAGCTATTGGGGAGCTAACACTCGTGGACCCAAAATGATTTGGGTACCAAAAACAAAAGTTTAATATCTTTGTTTGTAGGGGGAGCATTGCTACAAGGCCAAAGCACAAAGTCAAAACTCATGGTACCTTGATAGTGGATGGTCGAGGCATATGACCGGAGACAAGAGTAGATTCATGGACTTAAAGCCAAAAAGTGGGGGAGTGGTGACATTTGGTGACAACTCCAAAGGCCACATTAAAGGTATTGGCTCCATAGGTAATCACTCTACCATTCTTATTAAAAATGTCTTGTATGTCGATGGTCTTAAACATAATTTGTTGAGCATAAGCCAATTATGTGATAAAGGATTTAATGTCTTATTTGATAAAAATGGGTGCAAAATTGTTGACATTAAATCAAATGATATTATGCTCATAGGTCATCGCATAGGTAACATTTACATGGTGCATTTAGATGACATACATACATCTCATGCATGTTTAGTAGCTCAAAATGAAAATGATGCATGGCTATGGCATAGGAAACTAGGACATTCTAGCATTAGTGTTTTAGAAAAATTAGTTTCCCTAGATCTAGTTAGAGGTTTACCCAAAATTAAGTTCTCAAATGATAAAAAATTTTATGCATGCTCTAAGGGTAAACAACATAAGTCATCCTTTAAATCCATTAATGATGTTTCTACAAGTAGGTGTTTACAACTTATTCATATGGATTTATTTGGGCCTATTAGGACTATGAGCTTGGGTAGTAAATCTTATGTTTTTGTACTTGTTGATGATTTTTCTAGATTTACTTGGTTCTATTTTTAAGTACTAAAGATGAGGCTTTAGAAAAATTCATCACATTTTCAAAATTAACCCAAAATGATCTTGAACTTAGAATTTCTCATATTAGAAGTGATCATGGAACCGAATTTCAAAATCTAGGGTTTGAAGAGTTTTTAAATGAAAATGGTATTAGCCACAATTTTTCGGCTCCTCAAACTCCTCAACAAAATGGGGTAGTTGAGAGGAAAAATAGAACTTTACAAGAAATGGCTAGAACCATGCTTTGTGAAAACAATTTACCTAAATATTTTTGGGCGGAAGCCACAAACACCACTTGCTACATTGTAAACCGAGTAATGATTAGGCCACTTTTAAAGAAAACACCATATGAGATATTAAAATCTAAAAAAACCTAACATTAGCTATTTTCATCCATTTGGTTGCAAGTGTTTTGTTTTAAATATTGGAAAAGAAAACTTAGGTAAATTTGATGCAAAAAGTGATGAAGCTATTTTTATAGGATATTCTTTAACCTCTAAAGTCTATCGTGTATTTAACAAGAGAACTTTAGTAGTAGAATAATATATACATGTTGTATTCGATGATAACCTCCTTCCAAGGAAGGATTCTTGTGATGATGATGATGTAGGAATCATTAATGCCTCTAATGGAGAACAAACTTCAAAGGAGGATGAGATTCCAACAAAAGAAGAGGATACACAAGATCCACCTCTTGAAGCCTTGAAGGACTTGGCTCTTGAGAAAAAGGAAGTGAGCTACCCAAGGGAGTTCAACTATGTCATAGGTGGTGAAATCTTGGGTGATCCATCCAAAGGGGTAACCACTAGATCTTCTCTTAAACTTATGAACTATGTTGCATTTATCTCATGCATAGAGCCTAAGAATATAAAATAAGCATTAAAAGATGACTTTTGGATTATGACTATGCAAGAAGAGTTAAATCAATTTGAGAGAAGTAATGTTTGGACATTAGTTGATAGGCCTAGTAATCAATCTACTATAGGAACTAAATGGGTATTTAAGAACAAACTAGATGAGAGTGGTAACATTGTGAGAAATAAAGCTAGATTAGTAGCACAAGGTTACACTCAAGAAGAGAGAATTGATTTTGATGAAACTTATGCTCTCATAGCTAGAATGGAAGCCATTAGGATGTTGCTTGCATATGCATGTTATCATGATTTCAAGTTTTTTCAAATGGATGTTAAAAGCGCATTTTTAAATGGTTTTATAAATGAGGAAGTGTATGTGGAACAACTGTAACACCCCAATTTTGGGCTTAGAAGTTTTGGGTTTGGACCGGGCCGGTCGGGTTGCGGTTCGAATATAAAAGGGTGAATTTAGGAAAGCCTAGTTCAGGTTGCATTAAAAATATGGAAAAATATCTTAAAATCCTCTTTTATTATATATAAGAGAATGGTGAAATCAATTTTACAAAATGAGGTTTGGAAGAGTGACATTTTGGGTTAGTGACTAAAATGTAATTTTTGAAAACTGGGTGACTGTTTTAAAAAGGATTGAAACTTTGAATCTTTAAGGAGCTATTTACCCAATATGAGTTTCTCCAGATTTTTCTTGATATTAATCAATTAATTAATGGTTTTAATAAAAGGTAAAAAGGAGGGAAAAGATATTTTGTCATTTTAACTAACTTTTCTCCAAATTTCCATTTTCTTTTCTCTCAACTTTTCTCTCAAGCCAAACACATTTCTCCAGCAAAATTCCCTCTGATTTTGGCAACTAAAGATGAGATTTCAACCTTCATTTGATCTCTAATCAATTCTTCAACAAAACCTTAGCATTTGCTTATTGGATTTTCAAGATCTTGGTTCCAAAAACGGAGAAACTCAAGTTTAGAGGTATGAACGTCCTTCTCCTCTAAATTCTCAGTTCTTTACTGAAATTCCCAAGTTCTCAATCCTTGATTTGTGTTTTATTAAAGGTTTTACAATTGTGTTCTTGATCTTGGCTTTAAAATGCAAGATTTGGTTAATTTTTGATGAAATTCGTATGGATTGATTGGGCACTGTTTTGAGGTGTCTTTTTGATGTTAAATGAATGTAAAATTGATGAGGAATTGAGGTTTAATCAATGCAATCCCGGATAGGTTAATTTTCCTAAGTTTTTGCTTGAGTTTTTGGTGGTTTTTGGGGTGATCTTGATGATCTGCTATAGCTGGAGGTATAAGGACGTGATTAGATCCTTTTTGGATGTTAATTGAGGTTTAAGAATGTTTGGAATTGATGGATCTTGGTTGGGTAGTGTTGTGGAGTTGTTTGGATGTGTTTTCGGTTGTGTTTGGTAGCCGAAAATGGAGTGTGGATGAGAGCAGCGAGTTTAGGTGCTTTCATTGAAGATATTAATGCATGATGATGCATTAATCCTTTGCTTTGATGTGTTTAAAACAGGGGAGACATCTTCGGATCTTTGTGGTGGTGATCCGGAAGCTTGATCGGTGTTTCGGCAAGTTGCGAAACGGAATCGTTGAGTGGATTTTGGTTTTCAGCTTTGAAACCAATGTTTTGAAGGTTTGGGAGCTTAGTTTAAGTCTAGACAACTTTGCTAAGCTCAAGAATAAGTTTTTGGAAAAACTCTCTTGTTGATGAACCATGAGTTGGTTGAATGCAATGTGATTTGTTTGCATGGTTTAAATTCTGTTTTGAAAGCATACTTTAGCATGTTTATTTGCTGATTTTATAAGCCATGTGTTGAAGGATGCTCAAGGTAAGAGATCCTTGTTTTTGAACATTGTTAAATGTGGTTTTGATGCATAACGATGCATGATGATTATGGCTTTGATAAATGCTTTAAAACAGTGGAATATTGTTGTTAAAAGATGTATATTGGCAAGTGATGTCTTGAGAATGGTTAAGAACACTATGGTGGTTAAAAGTCCATAGGTGGTTCTTGTATTAAGAACAACATGGTGGTTAAAAGTCCATGGTTGGTTCTTGTGCTAAGGTCACAAAGGTGGTTAAAAGTCCTTGTGTGAGCCTTGAGCATGGTAAGGTCACAAAGGTGGTTAAAAGTCCATGTGTGGTCCTTGTGAATTGTAAGATCACAATGGTGGTTAAAAGTCCATGTGTGGATCTTGAGTTGATTGTATCTTGAGATGGAAAAAGGTTATGATCATCACTTGTGGCCAATATGACATGTTAATAAAATTGAAGCATGAAATGCTTGTTTTAAATGGTTATGTGCATGTATAAATGTTGTTTTGAACTAAGGTTTATAAAGGTGTTTATAAATGCATTATTGAGTTTTTTTAAATGAGCATTCCTCACTAAGCTATTTGCTTACGCTCTTTCTTTTCTTGAACCAATAATGCAGAGCATTGAAGTGCTTATAAGGGCAGCAAGAGGTCAAGAATCCAAGTGAAGAACTAAGCTCATGTATGGTGAAAGTTTCCTAACTCTATTAGCTTTTGGCATTTGGCAATGGGGAACCTATGTTGTTGATTTGGGAGATGTTTTGGACTCCCTAAGTTGGTTTTATGTTGTTGTTGATGATGGAACTTGTAATTGGCCTTTGTGAAGTTGGTTTGGTATTATGGTGCTTGAATGGTTTTCTACATAGGTTGCATGCTTATGGAATTGGGGATTTGCTTAATTGATGCCATGTTTGAGAATGGATGATGCTATTATGTTCCTTAAGTATGTAATGACTTGCTGGTATAATTTGGTTGTCTTTGGAGCATGTTTGATGGGTCAATTGTGTGTTTAACCAGCTAATTTTCTGCATTCTGGGCAGCCTGTTTCGGAACAGGTGCTACCGTTTCGGAACGGAGGGCCTGAAATGGCCTTGGCGTTACGAAACGGGTAGACCCGTTTCGGAACGAAAATGCTACTGCCAAGCCCTGTTTCGGAACTTGTTTCGGAACGGTCCCGCGTTTCGGAATGGATCATCCCCATTTCGGAACACTCAACCGTTGGGCACTGAAATTGACGGTTATATGTTTTGAAATCTTTGTGTTTTAGTCCTGAACCTTGTTTATGCAATTGAGTGAGTTTATGATGTCCGTTTGAGTTGAAACTTGGCAGAGAAGCATGAAAGATGATTAATTTCATATTGGTAACTTTTAATTGGGTTAAGTCCTTATAATTTTCAGATTTTACAATTTGGTCCCTAAACTTGTAATTTGTGTAATCGAGTCCCTGGATGTTCTTTGATTGTCATGATCTTTGAGTATGCTATTCTTGTGAACATATCTAGGGTTAATGTGCATTTAGATAAGACTTAAAATAAAAAAAGGTCGTTAATCAAGGTTAACTTTCGGGTTGACTTTGGTTTTCCCCGTGTAAACTTCTTAATTCGGTTCAACCGTCTGGGCCGGGTTAAGGGGGTTACAACAACCACCGGGTTTTGAAGACTCAAAATTTCCAAATCATGTTTTCAAACTTACTAAAGCACTTTATGGTTTAAAACAAGCTCCTAGAGCTTGGTATGAAAGACTTTCAAACTTTTTGATTGAAAAAGGTTTTGAAAAAGGTAAGGTGGACACTACACTTTTCATAAAAAGGTATAAAAATGACATCTTAGTAGTACAAATTTATGTTGATGATATAATTTTTGGATCTACTAATGAATGTTATTGTAAAGAGTTTGCTAAGTGAATGCAAGGTGAATTTGAGATGAGCATGATGGGGGAGCTCTCATTCTTTTTGGGACTCCTAATCAAGAAATGGAAGGATGGCACCTTCATCAATCAAGCAAAGTACATCAAGGATATGCTCAAGAAGTTTGGCTTGGAGAATGCAAAGCCTCAAGCCACACCTATGAGCTCATCTACAAAGCTTGACAAAGATGAAGGAGGTAACTGTGTTGACTATAAGCTTTACCGTTCTATGATTGGATCATTGCTTTACCTTACCGCAAGTAGACTGGATATCTTGTTTAGTGTTTGCTTGTGTGCTAGGTTTCAAGCTAGTCCTAGAGAGTCTCACCTTATTGTTGTTAAGAGAATCTTTAGGTACCTTAGAGATACTCATTGTTTAGGTCTTTGGTACTCTAGAGACTCCACCTTCAACCTTCATGCTTATTCAGATGCAGATTATGAGAGATGTAAAATCGATAGGAAGAGTACTTCGGGAACATGTCAATTCTTAGGTAGTATGCTCATATCTTGCTTCTCTAAGAAACAAAATAGTGTAGCCTTATCTACCACCGAAGCCGAGTACATATCCTTAGGAAGTTGTTGTGCTCAAGTCCTTTGGATGAAGCAACAACTCTTAGATTATGGTATTAAAGTTGAAACCATACCCATTAAGTGTGATAACACTAGTGTCATATGCTTGACTAAAAATCCCATCCAACACTCTAGAACCAAACATATAGAGATAAGGTATCATTTCATTAGAGATCATGTTCTTAAGGAAGATGTTGTTATAGAGTACGTTGACACCTTAAACCAACTAGCAGACATCTTTACAAAGCCTTTAGATAAAGAGCATTTTTTGGTCCCTTATGAGAGAGTTAGGTCTAACTAGCCTTCCTTGACCCTTTAGGACCCCCTTTAAAGTTAAAATTGCTTGATCTTGTGAAATTGCATGTTAATGTGTTGTAGCTCTTGAAAATATCCATGCTTATAGCTAGGGGAGTATGATTATGTTAAAATATGCTTAGAACTGCTCATTCATCATTTGCATTCTTTTAAGAGATGTTAGAATCGAGCTTTTGGTTGTTCTTCAAGCCTAAAATGCATTTCTGGGCATAGGGTATCGATACGGCCTTAAGCGTATCGA
This sequence comes from Hibiscus tridactylites, assembly GCA_958450335.1. Lineage (NCBI taxonomy): Eukaryota > Viridiplantae > Streptophyta > Magnoliopsida > Malvales > Malvaceae > Hibiscus > Hibiscus tridactylites. The sequence continues at coordinate 70,622,169 of OY288277.1, forward strand.
TATGAGTACTATATTAGCTTCACAGACTTCATTTTGCCTAAAACAGGTATCAATACGGTTAAACTCCTTTCGCTACGAGCAACAATCATTTCGATACGGATTACATACGTTTCGATACGATCCTTCAACGGGCATTTTAAATGGAATTACGTTTTTACCCCCGTATCGATACACCCTCAGGCATATCGATACGCGATTGTGCAGACAGCTATCAATTGGCATTTAAGAGTTAAACTTTTATCAAAATTGAATTTTCTCAAAATCCTAGAAACCCTAGCCATTTTCACTCTATAAATAGCTTCTCTTTCTGTAACACCCGGTTTGAGGGTCGGGTGAAAATAATATTTTGAGTTTCGGTTTTATAATTAAAATAATAAAATATTATTTGGGCTTCACAATTTCAAACAAACATTTTGTGTTGGACCAAAATTGATTTGAAACTCATTTTCCATGTAATTTGCAAATAAATGAAATTGTCATCTCATTAATGGCAAAACCGTAAATAAATGAACTTTCAAAATTAAAACCCCTTTTGTTAAAATAGACATGTGCTCATCTTCATCCTTCTTCATATTTTCATTCCAACGACAAAGGAGAGCTTTTCTCTCCATTTCATTATTCCATCTCATTTCCCCTTCATTTTTGGTCGGTTTTGAAAGGTAACTATATCCCCATTTTGCTCTCATCTTCCTCTCTTCAAAAGTACCATTAGATTTCATTTTCATCATTGTTTTAGAAATTTGGTTTTCCATGGAAAAATGTTAAAGGTTTCTACTTTATGGGTTTTGATTTAAGTTTTTGATTCGTTAATGTTTGATATAATCTTAGAAACCAAAAAGGTCCAACATATGTGAATTTTAAAGTGTTTTACCATGATTTTCGGATTTGGGTTTTAATGAGGTTTTTGAAGGGTTTTAGGATGAGTTTTGGGTGTGTTTAATGTTGGAAATTGAAGGCTAATGGTTGTATGTTGGTTGAGGATTGTTTTAGAAGCTTTTAGAGGTGTTAAAAGTGTTTGAAACAAGAATTTTGGGTTGAGTTTGAGGGCTTCTCGGGTTTGGAGTTTTTGGGGTTGTTCTTGGTTTGAGAATCATGTGTTTTATGCTTGAGTAGTGTTCCGGGTTTGCTACATTGATGTATGAATTGATTTGGGGTTGTTTTGATTGTGTTTAGTTGTTTAGAGGCAAGAAATTGTGTTGGTGAACCATCGGGAGTGAATCCGGAAGCTTGAAGGTCTTGGTTGCTTGGTTGTTGAGCTTGGAAGTGAAGGTGAGTGGTTAAATGTTTTTAAATGGTTTTGAGTATTTGGTTCAAGCATGTAGACTAGGTCGGGCTTGGTAGACCCACCTAGATTTGGGAATTAGAGTGGTAGCCTAATATCAAGCTATAGTTAGAGACTATGGTTGATCTTTAAATGTGTTTATGCCTCATGTTTAATTATGATTGTGTTTGCTATGTATATGATGTTATACATGTATATTGAGGCTTGGATTGATGCATTGTTATATGCATGTGGATTGTGTATGATGTTAATCATGGTGAGTATGTGCTAAGCACTGAAATGGTTATGAAATGATATGGTGGATTGTGTTTAATATTGGCACTAGTATGCTTGGGTATAAATGATCGATCATTAGGATGTTAGTGTGCACACGTGAGTCAAATGCGCGCGTGGTCTTGGTGATGGTAGTCATCAAGATGGAGTACGGGTTCGCCCAGAAAACCTTCATATATATATGATAGTTGTTGATGAGTGTAATCCCATCGACGGGACGTGAGGATGAGTGGAATCCCCTCCGCGTGAACGGTGATGAGTGTAATCCCACCGTAAGGTAATGGTTGTGTTGGATGTGAGTTCCAACGTGTTGTCCGCGTATTCGAGTCATAGCTAGGTGCCAATATGATGTGATACGTGATGCCAATATGTGATGAGATGTGTACCAATATGAGGTTATATGCGTTGCCTTATGGATTGTTATACGTGTTTACATATGATGTGGATTTGAGCTTGTTGAGCTTGGCATAATATTGAATATATATTCATACATCATTTATATTTTGGCTCTTGTGGATCGAAGGTAAGATCATGCATTCTACCTTGGTTGTGCTCGTGCTTGGACCCTGCATTATCGAGGTTTGTTTTATGAGCTTACACTCACTAAGCTTTACGCTTACGCTCTCTTTTGTTTGCAATGCATATCCGTAGTTCGTGGGTTGCTAGTGCAAGAAGGGGCCTCCAAGTGTGCTAGTTGGGCTTTTGAATCTATCAAGTATGGATTTTATGTTAATGATGTAATGGTCAAGCAATGGGGACTTATGTAGTTGATGTTGATTGTTTAGGAGCATGTTAGACTCTTTTATATGTCTATGTTGGTTTGGCTTTTGATTGCCTTGTCTTGCTTGTAAACCATGTTTAAATTGTCTATCTTGGATGCCTAAGTGTTTGACTTTGTTGAAGCATGTTACCTTGAATGCCATGTATGGATGTTTGGGATGATGTTGATTCTTTTAATGTATGGTTTCGATATGTTTGAAGTGTGTAAGTATGCTTGTTATGTTTGGTCTGCCTTAGTGTTGTTGTATGTTTGTTAAGGGAGGTTTTAGTGGGGTTTAGGGTCATACTTGTGCCATAAACTAGCTAAAACCAATCTGTAGACAGAGGGCGTTTCGAAACGGTTGGTCCCGTTTCGATACGGTCCCTTTGTTTTGGGCCAGGCATTTCGGTACACTAAGGGCCATTTCGATACGATTTTGCTACTGGAAATTTGAGAATTTGACGATAAATTAACGTATCGAAACGGGCTCTAGTGTTTCGGAACGTCCTTCGTATCATTGACCATGATAAGTTGACCGTTGAGGTCGTTTTGATACGGGCCACCCCTGTTTCGAAACAGTCTCATCGGGTTGACTTTGGCCAGTTGACATAGTCAAGGCGTATCAGAACACCCTATTGGCGTTCCGATACGGCCTGCTGTTTAAGATAAAAATGAGCTGTTTTAATTATGTGTTCATCGTTTCACCTCACTTGTTTTCTTCCGATGTTGCCTTTATCACATAGGGTATAACATTACATCTAGATAAGATAATAAAATGAAAAGTTTTTCCTTGGGTCGGTAACCGAAGTGGAGCCTTAACGGGTTTTGCCTCGGTTATCCCCGTGTAGCCCACTCAGATCGGTCAAGCGTCCGGACCGGGATGAGGGGGTTATACTTGTTGGTATCAGAGCCTAAGGTTTCTGAGACCTTGGGCAGGTAAGTGAGGTAAGTTGAGTTTTTGTGTTGAAAATGCACGGTTGTTGCTTGCTTGTCAAGTATGCTTGATGTATGTTTGCTTGTTTATCAAGTATACCTTGTTGTATGCTTGTTTGAGCATGTATGTGTGTGTTTTGTTTGAAGCATGTTGTGTAGAGTCCCAATGCTACTATTACATCGGAAAAAGGATTTTTAAAGTGAGGGAATATACTTGAGCCACTTGGAACCCTTGCCTTGCTAACCCTATCTTTTGTGCTTTCTTCTTGTTGTTGTAGTTGTTGTTTGTGAGCGCGATGTCGAGGTCTAGGGGTAGACCAAGGGTGGTTCGTCAGGAACCACGTGTTGCGGCTCCTGTTAATGAGCCGGTGGTTGGAGTTGAGGCTCATGTAGGAGAGCATGCTGCTGGAGTTGGAGCTCCTCCACCACCACCACCTCCTCAGCCTGGATTAGGAGGCGAGGCTGGAGCTGAGGGAGAGGGACCTCAGGTTGGCTAAGGTGGCTAAGGTCCTGCTGAAATAGATATGGCTCCGCTTGTGCAAGCTATAGCGGGAGCGTTTCAGGCCGTAGTTGCCGGAGCTCAGGCTGCAGCTCAGCCTAGGGGTGATGATACTAGTTTACCGTTAGAGAGGCTCCGTAGCCTAGGGGCAGAAGAGTTCAGAGGGTCTACACCTGAGAGATCCGAGTTGTGGTTGGAGAAGACAGTCCCCATCTTAGCTTAGATGGGTTGTGTGGGTGCCCATAAGTTGGGTTGTGTGATTTCTTTGCTACAGAGTGATGCCTACACCTGGTGGGTCACCATCACTACTGGAGTTCCTGTGGCTGAGATTGGTTGGGATTTCTTTGAGTTTGCCTTCCGGAAGAGATACTTGGGGCCGAGATATCTTGATGAGAAGAAGCGAGAGTTTATGGCTCTTGTTTAGGGAGATGCTTCTGTGACTGACTATGAGATCTGTTTTGTTCGTTTGAGCCAGTATGCTCCAAAGTTAGTTCCTACTGAGAGGGGCCGTTGTAACCGTTTCAGATATGGGCTTCAGAAGGAAGTTAAGAGGTATACCTTAGCTTTAGATTATTCAGATTTTGATGTCTTGGTTGCTAGGTCCAAGGACATTGAGCATAGCTTAGGGCTGACCAAGCGTTCAGGAGGATCTAGTTCTGGAAAGAGACATAACAACTTTGACCGTGGATATGCCAAGAGGCATAGAGGTAGTGGACAACAATTTTACCACAGGCGTGGCGGTGGCCACCATGGTAGGGGCAACCAGGGCCATAGAGCTGGAGGGCGTTTGCCCGAGTGTACCCGTTATGGGAGACAACATATTGGAGAGTGTTGGGGTAACTTCCATGCTTGCTGGAACTGTGGTTCGAGGGACCACTTTAGAAGAGAGTGTCCGCATCAGGCGACACATGCACTGAATATAGCACAGGCTCTTGTGAGAGCGATAGATTATCAGAGAGGCCGTGGGCGCGATCGTGGCTACTTCCAGCCTAGGGCTAATGCACCTAGGGTAGATGCTCAGAGGAACCTTGCTCATGTTGTGGTTGTACAGCCAGAGGCAGGTGGACCATCGAGAGTCTATACACAGAGAGAGGCCGGGAACGACACAGATGTGATAGCAGGTAATTTTGAGTTACAGTTTATGTCTTTGCTTTCCTTGGTTGATTCGGGTTCTACACATTCCTACATTTTGAGTGAGCATGCAAGAAAGTGTGATATACCTGTTGAGATCTTAGATGTAGGTATGCATGTGACTAGTTATTTTGGTGAGACGGTTGTGGTTAGACGAATGTATAGGAGGTGTCCGCTGAAGATTCAGGGTCATGTGTTTTCCGTAGATATGATTGAGCTTTTGTTTTATGGTTTTGATATTATTCTGGGTATGGACTGGTTAGTTGAACATAGAGCTATTTAGATTTTGAGACGAAGAGGACTTCTTTGAAACTTTCTGATGACTACGAGGTAGTAGTAGTAGGCGAGAACATTAAGTTCTTGTCTAATGTTGTGTCAGCTTTAGAGGCACATAGGTTACTGGATTCCGGTTGTGGGGCTTACTTAGCTTATGTGATGAATCTGAATATGAGTGAGGCTAGATCGAAAGATATTAGAACAGTTTGTGATTTTTCGGCTGTGTTTCCAGAAGAGTTAACAGGTTTGCCTCCTAACAGAGATGTTAAGTTTGTGATTGAGACTGTTTCAGGGTCTACTCCAGTTTCTATAGCTCCGTATCGTATGGCTCCGAAAGAGTTGAAAGAATTGAAGAGACAATTGTAAGAGTTAATGGATTGTGGTTTCATTAGGCCTAGTAGTTCGCCTTGGGGTGCTCCTGTGTTGTTTGTAAAGAAGAAAGATGGAAGCATGTGAATGTGTATTGACTACAGGCAGTTGAATCAGTTGACCGTGAAGAACAAGTATTCGTTGCCTTGTATAGATGATCTGTTCGATCAGTTGAGGGGTGCTTCAGTGTTCTCGAAGATAGATTTGAGATCAGGGTACTATCAGTTGAAAGTAAAAGAGTGTGATGTTCCGAAGACAGCTTTTAGGACTAGATATGGTCACTATGAGTTCCTTGTGATGCCGTTTGGGCTCACGAATGCACCTGCAACATTCATGGATATGATGAACAGAATTTTCAGAGATTGTTTAGTCCGTTTTGTAGTTGTTTTCATAGATGATATTCTTGTGTACTCGAAATCAGAAGAAGAGCATGATGAGCATTTGAGACTTGTTTTATAGAGATTGATGAGCAATTAGTTGTATGCGAAGCTTAGCAAATGTGAGTTCTGGATTCGAGAGGTTGCATTTCTTGGCCATGTTGTTTCAGCTGAAGGTATTCGTGTTGATCCGACGAAGATTGAGGCTATTGTTGAGTGGAAACAACCTAAGTCCGTGACAGAGATTAGGAGTTTCCTAAGATTAGCCGGTTACTATAGGAGATTTGTTGATGGCTTCTCTAGAGTAGCTACTCCTTTGACTAAATTGTTGCAAAAGGGAGTTAAATTTGAGTGATCAGATGCAAGACATAAGGCCTTTGAGAAATTGAAAGAAGCTTTGACGAATGCTCCAGTGTTAGTGCAACCAGTTTCAAGTAAAGAATTTGTGATCTATAGTGATACTTCCTACATAGGTTTAGGTTGTGCTTTGATGCAAGAAAGAACAGTTGTTGCTTATGCTTCGAGACAGTTTAAGGTACATGAGAAGAACTATCCTACTCATGATATAAAGTTAGCCGCAGTTGTGTTTGCGTTGAAGATTTGGCGTCATTACTTGTATGGTGAGAAGTGTATAGTTTACATCGATCATAAGAGCTTGAAGTATTTGATGACACAAAGAGAGTTGAACTTGAGACAGAGAAGATGGCTTGAGTTGTTGAAAGATTATGATTTGACTATTGAGTACCATCCGGGTAAGGAAAATGTAGTAGCCGATGCTTTGAGCAGAAAAGTTGCAGTTGAGTTGCGAGCTATGTTTGCTAGATTGAGTGTATCCGGTGATGGTGGTTTGATCACAGAGTTGCAAGTGAAGCCTTCTTTGATTCAGTTGATTAGAGAGAAGCAGTTGCAAGATGTGTCTCTAGTTCCTCATGTTCAGGACATAGGCGAAGGTAGACCGACCGAGTATAGCTTCAGTGGTGAGAATGTGTTGTGTTTCAGAGACAGAGTTGTAGTACCGGAAGATGTTGAGTTGAGATGTCTGATTCTGAGTGAAGCATATTCGAGTCCTTTTTCGATGCATCCGGGTAGTACCAAGATGTACCGTGACTTGAAGAATGATTATTTCTAGGTTGGTTTGAAGAAGGATGTAACCGAGTATGTGAGCCGTTGTATGGTTTGTTAGAGGGTGAAGGCAGAACATCGGGTTCCTTCAGGTTTGTTACAGCCTTTGAAGATTCCAGAATGGAAATGGAGAGGATCACCATGGACTTTGTGTCGGGGTTACCGTTGTCTCCTTCGAAGAAGAAATCTGTCTGGGTGATTGTTGATAGATTTACTAAGTGTGCTCACTTCTTAGCAGTGAACACTATAGATTCTTTAGACAAGTTGACGAATTTGTATATACGTGAGATTGTGAGACTTCATGGAGTTCCGAAGTCTATTGTTTCAGATAGAGATTCGAGATTCACTTCGAGGTTCTTGGGTTGTTTGCATAGTGCTCTAGGTAGTCGTTTGCATTTCAGTACTTCTTATCATCCGCAGTCCGATGGGCAGTCAGAGCGAGTGATACAAATTTTAGAGGATATGCTTCGTTGTTGTGTGATTGACTTACAGGGTTCTTGGGAGAAGCACTTGCCTTCAGTTGAGTTTGCTTACAACAACAGTTACCATACTAGTATACAGATGGCTCCTTATGAGGGTTTGTACGGTAGACGATGTAGGACTCCGATCTGTTTGGCTGAAACGGGTCAGAAATTGTTACATATACCGGATTTGCTTAAGGGAACTACCGACAAAGTGAAGTTGATCTGTGACCATTTGAAAGCAGCTTCCGATCATCAGAAGTCTTATGCAGATTTGAAGAGAAAAGAGATTGAATTCTCAGTGGGCGAGAAAGTGTTTCTGAAAGTATCTCCGTGGAAGAAGGTAATGAGATTTGGCCGGAGAGGCAAGTTGAGTCCGAGGTTTATTGGTCCGTATGAGATTGTTGAGCGGATTGGGCCTGTAGCTTACCGGTTGAGATTGCCTTCTGAGTTAGAGAAGATATAATTGAATCTGGATTGGTCCGTGGAAGAAGATCCATGATGTTTTTCATGTGTCGATGCTTAGGAGATATAGATCAGATCCGTCTCATGTTATGCCTGTTGAGGAGATATAATTGAATCTGGATTTGTCTTACAATGAAGAACCAGTTGAGATACTTGCTTCTGACAGCAAGGTGTTGCGTGGCAAGACCATAGAGTTGGTCAAGGTGTTGTGGAGACATAAAGGCGTGGAAGAGGCCACGTGGGAGAGGAAAGCTGATATGCTTGAGCAGTTTCCGTACTTGTTTTCGTCAGGTAATTTCAGGGATGAAATTCCTTAAGTGGGGGACAGTTGTAACACCCGGGTTTGGGGGTCGGGTGAAAATAATAAAAAAATGATATTTTGAGTTTCAGTTTTATAATTAAAATAATAAAATATTATTTGGGCTTCACAATTTCAAACAAACATTTTGTGTTGGACCAAAATTGATTTGAAACTCATTTTCCATGTAATTTGCAAATAAATGAAATTGTCATCTCATTAATGGCAAAACCGTAAATGAATGTACTTTCAAAATTAAAACCCATTTTGTTAAAATAGACATGTGCTCATCTTCTTCCTTCTCCATATTTTCATTCCAACAAGGGAGAGCTTTTCTCTCCATTTCACTATTCCATCTCCTTTCTCCTTCATTTTTGGTCGGTTTTGAAAGGTAACTATATCCCCATTTTGCTCTCATCTTCCTCTCTTCAAAAGTACCATTAGATTTCATTTTCATCATTTTTTTAGAAATTTGGTTTTCCATGGAAAAATGTTAAAGGTTGCTACTTTATGGGTTTTGATTTAAGTTTTTGATTTGTTAATGTTTGAAATGATCTTAGAAACCAAAAAGGTCTAACATATGTGAATTTTAAAGTGTTTTACCATGATTTTCGGATTTGGGTTTTAATGGGGTTTTTGAAGGGTTTTAAGATGAGTTTTGGGTGTGTTTAATGTTGGAAATTGAAAGCTAATGATTGTATGTTGGTTGAGGATTGTTTTAGAAGCTTTTGGAGGTGTTAAAAGTGTTCGAAACAAGAGTTTTGGGTTGAGTTTGAGGGCTGCTCGGGTTTGGAGTTTTTGGGGTTGTTATTGGTTTGAGAATCATGTGTTTTATGCTTGAATAGTGTTCCGGGTTTGCTACATTGATGTATGAATTGATTTGGGGTTGTTTTGATTGTGTTGAGTTGTTTAGAGGCAAGAAATTGTGTTGGTGAAGCATCGGGAGTGAATCCGGAAGCTTGAAGGTCTTGGTTTCTTGGTTGTTGAGCTTGGAAGTGAAGGTGAGTGGTTAAATGTTTTTAAATGGTTTTGAGTATTTGGTTCAAGCATGTGGACTAGATCGGGCTTGGTAGACCCACCTAGAGTTGGGATTAGAGTGGTAGCCTAATCCCAAGCTATAGTTAGAGACTATGGTTGATCATTAAATGCGTTTATGCCTCATGTTTAATTGTGATTGTGTTGGCTATGCATATGATGTTATACATGTATATTGAGGCTTGGATTGATGCATTGTTATATGCATGTGGATTGTGCATGATGTTAATCATGGTGAGTACGTGCTAAGCACGGAAATGGTTATGAAATGATATGGTGGATTGTGTTTAATATTGGCACTTGTAGGCTTGTGTACAAATGATCGATCATTAGGATGTTAGTGTGCACACGTGAGACAAATGCGTGTGTGGTCTTGGTGATGGTAGTCATCAAGATGGAGTACGGGTTCGCCCGAAAACCTTCTTATATATATATGATAGTCAATGATGAGTGTAATCCCATCGACGGGGCGTGAGGATGAGTGGAATCCTCTCCGCGTGAATGGCGATGAGTGTAATCCCACCGTAAGGTAATGGTTGTGTTGGATGTGAGTTCCAACGTGTTATCTGCGTATTCGAGTCATAGCTAGGTGCCAATATGATGTGATATGTGATGCTAATATGTGATGAGATGTGTACCACTATGAGGTTATATGTGTTGCCTTATGGATTGTTATACGTGTTTACATATGATGTGGATTTGAGCTTGTTGAGCTTGGCATAATATTGAATATATGTTCATACATCATGTATATTTTGGCTCTTGTAGATCGAAGGTAAGATCATGCATTCTACCTTGGTTGTGCTCGTGCTTGGACCCTGCATTGTCAATGTTTGTTTTATGAGCTTACCCTCACTAAGCTTTACGCTTACACTCTCTTTTGTTCGACAATGCAGATCCGTAGTTCGTGGGTTGCTAGTGCAAGAAGGGGCCTCCAAGTGTGCTAGTTGGGCTTTTGAATCTATCAAGTATGGATTTTATGTTAATGATGTAATGGTCAAGCAATGGGGAGTTATGTGGTTGATGTTGGTTGTTTAGGAGCATGTTAGACTCCTCTATATGTCTATGTTGGTTTGGCTTTTGATTGCCTTGTCTTGCTTGTAAACCATGTTTAAATTGTCTATCTTGGATGCCTAAGTGTTTGACTTTGTTGAAGCATGTTACCTTGAATGCCATGTATGGATGTTTGAGATGATGTTGATTCCTTTAATGTATGGTTTCGATATCCTTGAAGTGTGTAAGCATGCTTCTTACATTTGGTCTGCCTTAGTGTTGTTGTATGTGTGTTAAGGGAGGTTTTAGTGGGGTTTAGGGACATCATTGTGCCTTAAACCAGCTAAAACCAATCTGCAGACAGAGGGCGTTTCGAAATGGTTGGTCTCGATTCGATACGATCTCTTTGTTTCGGGCCAGGCGTTTCGGTACGCTAAGGGTCGTTTCGATACGATTTTGCTACTGGAAATCTGAGAATTTGACGATAAATTAACGTATCGAAACGGGCTCTAGTGTTTCGGAACGGCCTTCGTATCGTTGACCACGAGAAGTTGACCGTTGAGGTCGTTTCGGTACGGGCCACCCCTGTTTCGAAACGGTCTCATCGGGTTGACTTTGGCCAGTTGACCTAGTCAAGGCATATCGAAACACCCTATGGGCGTTCCGATACGACCTGCTGTTTAAGATAAAAATGAGATGTTTTAATTATGTGTTCGTCGTTTCGCCTCGCTTGTTTTCTTCCGTTGTTGCCTTTATCACACAGGGTATAACATTACATCTAGATAAGATAATAAAATGAAAAGTTTTTCCTTGGGTCGGTAACCGAAGTGGATCCTTAATGGGTTTCGCCCCAGTTATCCCCGTGTAGCCCACTCGGATCGGTCAAGCGTCCGGATCGGGACGAGGGGGTTACACTTTGCCTCATATTTTCACACCACAACTCAAAATTCTCTAGAGGGTTTTCAAAATCAAGCAAAGCTCTTAAGTTTTTCATCAATTGGGTTCTAAGCTCTTCTCCCATTCCTCTCTAATCAATATCAAGGTAAAACTCTTTCTTTTTATTTTAATTTTTTTTAATTTTCGTTTCAAATTTTCTCTTGTTTTGTTTTTGTTTTGTCTTCTCAAACCAAAATCTCTTTTAAAATTCTTTTTATAAAATTTTTTTTTAACCTTGATTATTGGTTTTCAATGAGTTGAATGAAGAAATCTTAATGCATACATTGTTTTATCTAGTTCATGGCACCTCCTAAAAAGAGAACACGCACTAGTGAAGCCGGTGAAGGATCCAATACCGGAGGTGGTGCTCGTCCGAATCTCACGCATATCTATCAACAATCTTTTCAATCCCCTGGAGCTCTCACCTATATTCGCCAATTTCAAAACTATAAGATCCGTCCAGATAGGGTAATCTCTATTCCCTTTCTTAACTCGGAGCGCTTCAAATTTGAATATCTACCTTTGCTCCAAGAATGGAAGTTTATGGATTTTCTCACTATTCCCGGATTTTACTTTCGGACTTTAGTTTTGATCTTTTATGCTAATGCCAAATGTTGTGCCAATCGAGATGGTGTTGTTACGACCGTTAATTCTCATCTTATGGGTATAAATATCACTATAGATGTTCAATCTATTTGTGATGTGTTCAAGTTGGAGGATGAAGGCTATGATGATGACAATGCCCTTGGCCATGTTCTAAGTGGTTCCGTCACCGCCCTAAATGCTCAGGATCGGATCCTTCATTTGATGGTTTCTTGGTGGTTTAGGCCCTCGGGAGGGAAGTATTCCACTATCCGCCAAGTAGATGATTTTTGGATTCGATGCTTTCGTGAGAGGAAACGTCCGAACCTTTCTCGTATTATGTTTGCGAAGATTGTCTATCTCGTGCAACATTGCCACACCACACTTGTCACTTCTTTCACCTATGGTACGACCTTGAGTTACTTCTTCCAACAAAAGGAGATAGATTGCTCGCATGACTACCCAACGCCCCTCATTGATCCTATCGATGAACGATCTCTTACAAGGGGTAAGTTCCATTACTTTAATGGTAATTGGCTTCGTCTATCCGAGCTCCCTAGTGAGGCCGCGGAACAATTTGCTAATCCTCAAGTTGAACAAGTTCCTCAAGCTCCTCCTCCACCTTCTATGGACTCCCTCAGGACTTATCTAAATGAGCAATTCACGGGTTTGCGCACGGGAATGGCTTCAATAGATCAAATTATGAATTCGGGATTTACCGCTATTGATACAAGGTTTACAAGCCTTGAAGATCGGAAGAAGAACGTGGAGACTCGACTCAATTCGCTTGAAGGCGGTCACAACTCAATGAATATCTCTCTCACCGCTTTCCATGACAAGTGGCGTCAAACTATGAGGAATGATGATCCAATTGAGGAAGATGATGAAGATGATGAAGAAGGCGATGGAGATGCATAGTAGCCTATCTTTTCATACCATTCATATCATTTAGGATATTTATTTTATGCACCTTTGATTTATGTTTTTAGGATTAAGTTTGAATTATTCTAAAACCTATGCTTTGATTTTCTGTTATTTGGATTTTAAGTTGATGTTATCTTTTACTTGAACTTAATGATATTATGTTGCTTGCTTATTTATACCTTTTGCCTATTTATGCACTTTACATTATGTCTTAATTATTTTTGATCTAACAAAAAGGGGGAGAGGGAAGCTCACACTTAAAAATTTTGATTTTCAAACTTAAAAGATACCTAGCTAATATTAAGGGGAGTTATTTTGCAAAGTTTTTCAAAGTATCAATAATTTCAAGTTTTGGTTTTGTTATATCAAAAAGGGGGAGATTGTAAAACTTATGTTTGATTTTGATATAACTAAGTATGTTAAGGACTAAATTGAAAACTTGAAATAGATTTCTAAGTCCCTTAAATGATTTATAAATCACCATCACTTTAAACTGATTTGAAAAACTCAAACTCCAAATATTTTCTAAGTGTTCCAAGGCCAAAGTATTGAAAATCGTCCAGGTGTATCGATACGCCTCCAGCCGCATCGATACCTTTTTTTACAAAGTTGGCTACTGGAAAGACGTGTTCCGATACGCTCTTAACCGTATCGAAACAGATTCAATCTGTATCGACACACCCCTCTATAAAAACTGAAGGAGTTTGAATGGTGTACCGATACGGCTTAACCCGTATCGATACGGTTTTAACTAAATTTTTAATTCAAAGTGTTTTAAATGTTTTCGACCATTGGTGTAAGTTGTTAGGTAACTAACATTTAAAGTGGCAGTTGTCCCGTATTGATACGGTGTTGCCTGTATCAAAACAGAAACTTCCAGTGAGCTAAGTTGAGAAAAAGGTATCGATACGGTCTCTTTCGTATCGAAGCGGTCCCTATCCCGTACCGATACACTTACACGCGTTTCGATATGCCCTCTTTATTATGTGCAGCAGCTCTTTCTGTTTTGAGACAAGTATCGATACGGATCCCTGTATACTGATATTGATAGCTGCAGAAGTGCATTTATGGTGGAAAGAGAGGGTCCCAATGGCTACAATCAATACCCTAACCACCCAAACGGCTAGAATTGATAGAGAAGGTATAAATTGAAGCTCATTGAAGACCAGCAACAACTATTGTATCAAAGATAAACATCCAACCAAAAATCCAACCTCAAGTGTGCCTATTTTCCAATTTCTTGTAAACCCCAAATTAAGTTGTATTCAGTTCCTATTCTATCTTCAAAATTGGGTTGAGTGTTGTACTTCAAGGGGAAATATTGTATTTGAGAGATATATTTCTTGCCCAATTTCTTCTTTGTTTATTTGTGAGGGTTTGGTCAAATTTTGGGTAGAAATTTTGACCGGTTGTGTAAAGGTTACCTCCTAAGCCTTGAAAAGGGGAAGAACAAATTAGTGAATTGTTGCAAATCCTTAGTGATAGCTAAGGTAGTGGATGTAGAGTTCATTTGGAACTTGAACCACTCTAAAATCCTTTGTTCTTCATTTTTAGCTATCCTTTCACTCCAACAAATTTTTAAAGTCCCAATTCACCACCCCTCTTGGTCTTGATCAATCCATCAATCCACTCAACATAAGATTCCTGCAAAAGAGAAGATGTGTCTGGGTCATACAATAGAGAATCCTGATAATGAGATGATGAGTCCTAACATGGAGAAATTATATCATGGGCCTACATAAGCCAGGCCCGTGATATAATTTTTCACTAACATGAGTTTACGACAATCGCTTACATTTGATGATAAAGGTTTCCAAATGTTTTCGGGCAACTGTTTGTGGCAAAGGTAAGTTGGATCATGTTATGAGATAAAAATTATTTTCATCACAACGTAACGCATGATGAGTATTCAAAACAGACTTGTAGAACATCGTATTATTTTTCATGTTTTTTCGTTTGACTTGAAAGTTGTCCATTCTTTGTACAACCTTGTTACTTTATCCATCTGCAATTTGGCATTATGAATTGTAATTTCCCTTTTTTCAGCGAAGAAGGGTGGTACCCGATTTCTCAATTCTTCAGGATCGATTAAATATCCATCATTATGCATTCATTTAAAGAAAGAACAACGGAACAATGTACCAATAGAAGTGCAAACTTATGATTGCAATACAAAATAACAGGGAACAATGTTTCCTTCGGTACATAATTTAGAACTTCCAAATTTCCAAGACACATGGTGGAGGGAAAACCAAAACAATTGGCATTGCATTGTACAGAGATGGAAATGGAGAGGAGCATAAGAACATTATATAATTGTGGGTAATAAAATAAATTAAAATAGCAATGCAAATCTACATAAATGTAAGTGAAATAAAATAATTCATCCATAAAAAATCTGCATGAAATTCCAAGAAATATTAACAAGTTCGAAAAGTCATGATATTAAAATTCCAAAAATAAAATTGCTCGCGGGTACTGAATTCTTGACGAAGGGAGGCCTTTTCATTGTGAATCTCAGCTGTAACGCCCCGGTTTTGGGCTTAGTTATTTTGGGCGTTGACCAGTTTGGTCAAAGTGCTGTTCGAATCTAAAAAGGTGAAATTAGGAAAGCCTAGTTCGGGTTGCATTAAAAATATGGAAAAATGTTCTAAAATCATCTTTTAATATAATTAAATGAACTGTGAAATCAATTTTGGAAAATGAGTTTTGGAAGGGTGACATTTTGGCTAGTGACCAAAATGTAATTTTTTGAAAGTTTGGTGACTGTTTTCGAAAGGGTTGAAACTTTGAATCTTTAAGGAGCTATTATTCCAAAACTAGTTTCTCCAGGTTTTTCTAAGATATTTTAATGATATATTCTGATTTTAAAATATATCAAAGAGGAGGGAAAGCCATTTTGGCCATTTTGGATAACTAACTTCCTATTTTCTTTTCTCTCATTTTCTCTCAACCCAAACACTTTCTTTCCAGAGAATTGTTTCTGATTTTCTCACCTAAATCTCTCCTTTCAACTCTCTTTTGATTCCTAATCAACATATCTACAAAACCTCATCATTTGCTACTTGATTCATCAAGGTTTTTGGTTCCAAAAAGAGGAGAAACTCAAGTTTGGAGGTAAGAACATCCTTCTCCTCTAAACTATCAGTTCTTTACTGAAATTCCTAAGTTTTCAATCCTTAATTGATGTTTTATTAAAGGCTTTTGAGTTGTGAATTGGATCTTGGCTTATAATGCAAGATTTGGTGATTTTTGATGATTTTCGTTTGATCTGTTGAATCTGTGATTTGAGATGTGTTTTTGATGTTATTTGAACACTAAATTGATAAGGAATTGAGTTTTGATTAATGCAATCCCGGATAGGTTGAGTTTCCTAAGTTTAGCTTGTGATTCTTGTTTGTTTTTGAGGTGATCTTGTGGATCTGATGTTGCTGGAGGTATAAGGATGTTAATAGGTTCTTTTTAGATGTTAAATGATGTTAAAAGATGTTTGGTTTTGATGGTTAAATGCTGGGCTTTGTTGAGAAGTGGTTTGGATGCATTTTCGGTTGTGTTTGGTGGCCGAAAATGGAGTGTGGTTGAGAGCAGCGAGTTTAGGTGCTTTCATTGAAGCAATTAATGCATGATGATGCATTAATCCTCTGCTTTGATGTGTTAAAACAGGGGAGGCATCTTTGGATCCAAGAGTTGTTGATCCGGAAGCTTGAATTGGTGCTTTGGCAAGAGGCGAAGTGGAATCGGTGAGTGAAATTGGGTTTTCGGCTTTGAAACCAATGTCTTGGGAGCTTAGTTTAAGTCTAAACAACTTTGATAAGCTCAAGTGTAAGTTTTCGGAAATACTCACTAGTGGTGGCCATGATTTGATTGTTGAGCAATATGGTTTATTGCATGTTTTAAACTCTGTTTTGAAAGCATGTTTTGGCATGGTTAATGCTGTTTTTGTAAGCCATATGTTGAAGGAAGCTCAAGGTAAGAGTTCCTTGTCTTTGTGCATTGATTAAATGTGGTTTGATGCTTTAAAATGCATGTTGAATATGGCTTGGTTTAATGCTTTAAAACAATGGATAAATTGATGATAATGATGTATATTGGCAAGTGATGTTTTGAAAAGGTTAAGGTCACTAAGGTGGTTAAAAGTCCTTGTGTGAGCCTTGTTTACTTAAGAACATCAAGGTGGTTAAAAGTCCTTGGATGATTCTTGCTACGGACACAAAGGTGGTTAAAAGTCCTTGTGTGGTCCTTCCATGGTGTTTAAAAGTCCATGGGCCAAGGTGTTTAAAAGTCCTTGGGACCAAGGTGTTTAAAAGTCCTTGGGTGAAACTTGATACGGACACAAAGGTGGTTAAAAGTCCTTGTGTGGTCCTTTCCATGGTGTTTAAAAGTCCATGGGGCCATGGTGTTTAAAAGTCCATGGGGCCAAGGTGTTTAAAAGTCCTTGGGGCCAAGGTGTTTAAAAGTCCTTGGGGTGAAAGTTGATGAACTTGTTTTTAAAGAAATGGAACTTATCACTTGTGGCCAATATGACATGTTATGATATGAAGCATGAGATGCTTGTTTAAGTATGCTTTTGAGCATGTGTAAATGATGATTTGAAGCATGATTTATAAAGTGTTTTATAAATGCATTATTGAATGGTTTTATTGAGCATTCCTCACTAAGCTTTTGCTTACGCTCTCTTTCGTTTTCTTAATTCAATAATGCAGAACATTAAGGTACTTTGAGGGCAGCAAGGAAGGCAAGCATTCAAGTGGAAGTTAAGCTCAAAGTATGGAAGGTTTCTTAAGTACATTTTTAGCTTTTGGTAATTTGGCAATGGGGGACCTATGTGGATGTTTTGGGAGATGGTTTGAACTCTCTAAGTATGTTGAATGTTATTGAGAACGTTGGTTTTTGTGTTTGGCCATTATATGCTTGAATTGGAGTTTTATGCTTGAATGGTAGCTTGAGTAGGAAGCATGCCTATAGATTTGGGGCTTTTCGTATATGATGTATTTTTGATGAATTGTTGATGCAAGTATGTCTCAAATATGTTGAATTGCATGCTGGTAAAGTTTGGTGGCAATTGGAGCATGTTTGGATGATCAATTGTGTGTTTGAGTAAGCAAAATGCAGCTTTTTGTGCAGGCTGTTTCGGAACAGTAGCCCTCGTTTCGGAACAGGTGCCCTGCACCAGCCCAGGCGTCCGAAACGGGTGACACCGTTCCGAAACGGAATGGCCACTGCCAGCCCGCGTTTCGGTACGCGTTGCGGAACGGCCCCGTGTTTCGAAACGGGCTCTGCCTGTTTCGGAACGGGTGACCGTTGGGGGCTGACATTGGCAGTTAAATGTTTTGTTTTGTTTGCATTTTGGTCCCGAATCTTGTTTGTGCAATTGTATGAGCTTGGAATGTCCTTTTGAGCTGAAATTTGGCAGAGAAGCATGAAACCTGATTAATTTCAAGATGGTAACTTTAATTTGGATTAAGTCCTCATATTTATCAGAAATTACAATTTGGTCCCTAAAGTTGTAATTTGTTCAATTGGGTCCCTGTTTGATCTCTGATGTCTATGATCTTTGAGTATGCTGTTGTATGATCATATCTAAGGACTAATGTGCATCTAGACAAGAGTAAAAAGAAAAAAAAGGGTCGTTAATCAAGGTTGACTTTCGGGTTGACTTTGGTTTTCCCCGTGTGACTTTCTTAATTCGGGTCAACCGTCTAGGCCGGGTTAAGGGGGTTACATTTGGTGGTATCAGAGCTGAGCTCTCGAGTAATTGGGAATGAATGTGTGCATGATTGAAGTATGTATGCCTTGTGTGCTTGTTGATTGAAAGTATGTTTAGTGGTTTGTGATTTGGATGCAATTGAGATGTATGCTGTGATGTAGCATGTTGTGGGTACCCATTGCCAAATCAAAGCTAATGAAATGATGTTGATTTTGAATGAAATTGAGCTTGAATACTTGGATTGCTTACCTTGCTGGGCCTGACTTCGTTTTATTTGCATTGTGATTGCATGGTAAAAGTATGGCACCACGTAGAGAGTTACGAGGTAATGTGCGAGCTACGGCTCCTAATGAGAATGAGAACGAGGAAAACACGGGTAGTGCTGTGTTACCTCCTCCACCTGGTGGTGGTGCTGAGGGAGGAAGAGCTGAAGCTGCAGCTGGTGCTGGAGCTGCTGGTCCTGATATTGGACAGGGGCAAGCTATGCCTGACATGTCAGTGCTGATACAAGCTATTGCTGGAGCTTTTCAAGCTGCAGTAGCTGGAGCTCGAGGAGCTGGGCATCAGGAAGATGCTGGAGTTAGACTACCTTTGGAGCGTCTGCGTAGTCTTGGTGGGACTGAGTTCAGGGGTATGTCTGCTGAGAGTTCTGAAGCTTGGTTGGAGAGTACCAAGCGAATCTTGGGTCAGATGAGCTGCACGGATGTGCAAAAGCTGGGTTGTGTTGTGTCCTTGCTGCAGGACGATGCGTATACTTGGTGGACGACCACCATAGCTGGAATGGTTGAAGCTGATGTGACTTGGACATTCTTTCAGAATGTGTTCAAGCGGAGATATCTTGGTGTGAGATATCTTGACGAAAAGAAGCGTGAATTCATGTCTCTTACCCAAGGGAGCATGAGTGTGGCTGAGTATGAAGTGCAGTTCGTGCGACTCAGTCAGTATGCACCGGAGCTGATACCTGATGAGCGGGCAAGGTACGAGAGGTTCCGTTATGGTCTTGTGACGGATGTTAAGATGTATGTGCTGGCCACTGAGTATGATGATCTTGATGTGTTGGTGGACCGAGCCAAGGACATTGAGATGAACTTGGGTTTATCTGCGAAAGGTGCTGGAGCAAGTTCTGGTAAGAGAGCTGCTGAGTTTAGATCCGGTGGTGGACGGAACAAGAGGGGACGTAATCAGAAGTATCAGTCCTCAGCTAAGAGAGGTGGTGGTGCACCTGCTAGAGGAGGTAATGCTAGAGCTGACCCTAGTGCTTGTTGGATCTGTGGTTCACGTGGTCACATGAAGCGTGACTGTCCTCGTGCTATGAGGGAGGTGCAAGCTCCTGTTGCGGCAGCTGGTAATGGGTGCTGGAATTGTGGATCCGCAGACCACTTGAGGCGAGATTGTCCTATGCTGGCTGGTGGTCAAGGGCGTGTTCCTACTGTTGTTGCACCACAGAGAGGTCGTGGGCGCGGCCGTGGTAATTTTTAGAGGAGAGAGGAAGGTGGTCGTGGAGTGGCCCATGTTGTGGCTATTCAGCCTGAAGGTGGAGGCCAAGCTAGGGTGTATGCTCAGCGTGAAGGAAGGAATGATGCGGATGTGATTGCAGGTACCTTTACTTTGCAATCCTTGTCATTGCTTTCTTTAATTGATTCTGGATCTACACATTCATACATTTTGCGTGAGCATGCTGAATTGCTTGGTTTGCCTGTTGAGTCTTTGGATGTTGGTGTTCGTGTCACTAGTTCTTTTGGTGAGACTGTTGTGACTCGAAAGCTTTATAGAAGGTGTCCCTTGGTTGTTCAAGAACATGTCTTTCATGTTGATCTTATGGAGTTGCCCTTCTATGGTTTTGATGTGATCCTTGGTATGGATTGGCTTGCTGAGCATCGTGCTGTTGTGGATTGTGAAAATAAGCGAGTTTCGCTTAAGCTGGCGGATGATTATGAAGTTGTTGTGGTTGGAGAGAATGTGAAGTTTCTTGCCAATGTGGTGTCTACGTTGGAGGCGAGCAGGATGCTGAGGCAAGGTTGTGAAGCCTACCTAGCTTTTGTGATGAATCCTAACTCTAAGGAGTTGAGGGTGCAGGATATCAGAGTTGTGAAGGAGTTTCTTGGTGTTTTTCCCGAGGAGTTGCATGGTTTACCTCCTAACCGCGAGGTGGAGTTTGGAATTGAGCTGTATGAGAATACAACTCCTGTGTCCATTACTCCCTATAGAATGGCACCTAAGGAGCTAAAAGAGCTGAAGACGCAGTTGCAAGAGCTGCTTGATCGTGGTTTCATCCGGCCGAGTGTGTCACCTTGGGGAGCACCGGTCTTGTTTGTGAAGAAGAAAGATGGCACTATGAGGATGTGCATTGATTACCGTCAGCTGAACAAGTTGACTATCAAGAATCGGTATCCTTTGCCGAGGATTGATGATCTCTTTGATCAATTTTGGGGTGCTGCTGTGTTCTCTAAGATTGACTTGAGGTCAGGGTATTATCAGTTGAAGGTGAAGGATGTGGATGTGCCTAAGACAGCTTTCAGGACAAGGTATGGGCATTATGAGTTCCTTGTGATGCCGTTTGGTCTGACAAATGCTCCTGCTGCTTTCATGGACATGATGAACCGTGTGTTTCATGAATACCTGGATAAGTTTGTTGTGGTATTCATTGATGATATCCTCGTGTACTCGCGTACTGAGGAGGAGCATGAAGAGCATTTGAGGATTGTTTTGCAAGCTTTGTTGGAGAATCAGCTTTATGCTAAGCTGAGCAAGTGTGAGTTCTGGCTTAAGGAGGTGGTGTTTCTTGGGCATGTGGTCTCAGCTGAGGGGATTCGTGTTGATCCTCAGAAGATTTAGGCGGTGATGAACTGGAAAGTTCCTAAGTCTGTTCATGAGGTCCGTAGTTTCCTTGGTTTGGCGGGATACTACCGAAGGTTTGTGGATGGTTTTTCCAAGATTGCTGCTCCTTTGACGAAGCTGTTGCAAAAGGATGTTAAGTATGAGTGGGCGGAAGTGAGATAGCAGGCTTTTGAGAAGCTGAAGGCGGCTTTGACGCAAGCTCCTATCTTGGTTCAGCCTGAATCAGGGAAAGAGTTTGTGGTCTATAGTGATGCATCCTATGTTGGTTTGGGGTGTGTGCTGATGCAAGAGGGTAAGGTTGTGGCTTATGCGTCGCGGCAGTTGAAGGTGCATGAGCGCAATTACCCTACGCATGATATTGAGTTGGCTGCAGTGGTTTTTGCTCTGAAGATCTGGAGGCATTATCTGTATGGTGAGAAGTGTACTGTGTACACGGATCACAAGAGTTTGAGGTATCTGATGTCACAGAAGGAGTTGAATCTTAGGCAGCGGCGTTGGTTGGAGTTGCTCAAGGATTATGATCTGACGATTGAGTACCATCCTGGAAAAGCTAATGTTGTTGCGGATGCCTTGAGTAGGAAGGTAGCTGTTGAGCTGAGGGCTATGTTTGCTAGCTTGAGCATATCGCGAGATGGTGGTCTTGTTGCTGAGTTGCAGGTGAAACCATCGTTGGTTCAGTTGATCAAGGATAAGCAGTTGTTGGATGATTCCTTGGTGTCTCATGTTCAGGATATCGCGGAGGGTAGACCTTCGGATTTCTGTTTTAATGATGATGGTGTGTTGTGTTTTGGGAGTCGGATAGTAGTGCCCAATGATGCTGAATTGAGGCGTGCTATTCTGACTGAAGGTCATAGTAGTCCTTTTGCTATGCACCCTGGTAGTACTAAGATGTATCGTGATCTGCGTGATGAGTACTATTGGGTGGGTTTGAAGAGGGATGTTGCAGAGTTTGTGAGCAAGTGTTTGGTGTGTCAGCGAGTTAAGGCTGAACATCAGGTTCCTTCAGGATTGTTGCAACCGTTGAGAATTCCTGAATGGAAGTGGGAGAGGGTTACCATGGATTTTGTATCTGGTTTACCTTTGTCTCCATCGAAGAAGAATTCGGTTTGGGTGATTGTGGATCGCCTGACGAAGTGTGCGCATTTCTTGCCTGTGCATACTACGTTTTCTTTGGATAAGCTGGCAGAGCTGTACATTGCTGAGGTTGTGAGGCTGCATGGTGTGCCTAATTCGATTGTGTCGGATAGGGATCCGAGGTTCACATCGCGTTTCTGGCAGTGTTTGCATCAAGCTTTGGGTACAAGGTTGCATTTCAGTACATCCTATCATCCTCAGTCGGATGGTCAGTCTGAGCGAGTTATCCAGATTTTGGAGGATATGTTGAGGTGCTGCGTGATTGAGTTCCAAGGTTCTTGGGAGAAGCATCTGCCTTTGGTTGAGTTCGCTTATAACAATAGTTATCAGGCGAGTATACAGATGGCACCTTATGAGGCTTTGTACGGGAGGAAGTGTAGGACTCCTCTTTGTTGGGCTGAAACTGGTCAAAAGTTGGTTTCGATGCCGGCTTTGTTGAAAGGGACCACCGAGAAGGTGAAGCTCATTTGTGAGCGGTTGAAGGCAGCCTCTGATCGGCAAAAGTCTTACGCGGATTTGAAGCGTAAGGAGATAGAGTACGCGGTGGGTGACCGTGTGTTCTTGAAGGTTTCGCCTTGGAAGAAGGTGATGAGGTTTGGCCGGAAGGGTAAGTTGAGCCCTAGGTACATTGGACCATATGAGGTTGTTGAGCGTGTGGGTCCTGTTGCGTATCGGTTGAGGTTACCTCAAGAGTTGGAGAAGATTCATGATGTGTTCCATGTTTCTATGCTCCGGAAGTATAGATCTGATCCTTCGCATGTGATGCCTGTGGAGGAAGTGGTTTTGAATCCGGATTTGACCTATGATGAGGAACCGGTGAAGGTTCTGGATTCGGATAGCAAGGTTCTTCGTGGCAAGACCATTGAGTTGGTAAAGGTGCTGTGGAAGCATCGAGGTGTTGAGGAAGCCACGTGGGAGCGGAAGGAAGACATGCTGAAGCAGTTTCCTTATCTCTTTCCTTCAGGTAAATTTCGAGGACGAAATTTCTTAAGGGGGGAGAGTTGTAACGCCCCGGTTTTGGGCTTAGTTGTTTTGGGCGTTGACCGGTTTGGTCAAAGTGCTGTTCGAATCTAAAAAGGTGAAATTAGGAAAGCCTAGTTTGGGTTGCATTAAAAATATGGAAAAATGTTCTAAAATCATCTTTTAATATAATTAAATGAACTGTGAAATCAATTTTGGAAAATGAGTTTTGGAAGGGTGACATTTTGGCTAGTGACCAAAATGTAATTTTTTGAAAGTTTGGTGACTGTTTTCGAAAGGGTTGAAACTTTGAATCTTTAAGGAGCTATTATTCCAAAACTAGTTTCTCCAGGTTTTTCTAAGATATTTTAATGATATATTCTGATTTTAAAATATATCAAAGAGGAGGGAAAGCCATTTTGGCCATTTTGGATAACTAACTTCCTATTTTCTTTTCTCTCATTTTCTCTCAACCCAAACACTTTCTTTCCAGAGAATTGTTTCTGATTTTCTCACCTAAATCTCTCCTTTCAACTCTCTTTTGATTCCTAATCAACATATCTACAAAACCTCATCATTTGCTACTTGATTCATCAAGGTTTTTGGTTCCAAAAAGAGGAGAAACTCAAGTTTGGAGGTAAGAACGTCCTTCTCCTCTAAACTATCAGTTCTTTACTGAAATTCCTAAGTTTCCAATCCTTAATTGATGTTTTATTAAAGGCTTTTGAGTTGTGAATTGGATCTTGGCTTATAATGCAAGATTTGGTGATTTTTGATGATTTTCGTTTGATCTGTTGAATCTGTGATTTGAGATGTGTTTTTGATGTTATTTGAACACTAAATTGATAAGGAATTGAGTTTTGATTAATGCAATCCCGGATAGGTTGAGTTTCCTAAGTTTAGCTTGTGATTCTTGTTTGTTTTTGAGGTGATCTTGTGGATCTGATGTTGCTGGAGGTATAAGGATGTTAATAGGTTCTTTTTAGATGTTAAATGATGTTAAAAGATGTTTGGTTTTGATGGTTAATGGCTGGGCTTTGTTGAGAAGTGGTTTGGATGCATTTTCGGTTGTGTTTGGTGGCCGAAAATGGAGTGTGGTTGAGAGCAGCGAGTTTAGGTGCTTTCATTGAAGCAATTAATGCATGATGATGCATTAATCCTCTGCTTTGATGTGTTAAAACAGGGGAGGCATCTTTGGATCCAAGAGTTGTTGATCCGGAAGCTTGAATTGGTGCTTTGGCAAGAGGCGAAGTGGAATCGGTGAGTGAAATTGGGTTTTCGGCTTTGAAACCAATGTCTTGGGAGCTTAGTTTAAGTCTAAACAACTTTGCTAAGCTCAAGTGTAAGTTTTCGGAAATACTCACTAGTGGTGGCCATGATTTGATTGTTGAGCAATATGGTTTATTGCATGTTTTAAACTCTGTTTTGAAAGCATGTTTTGGCATGGTTAATGTTGTTTTTGTAAGCCATATGTTGAAGGAAGCTCAAGGTAAGAGTTCCTTGTCTTTGTGCATTGATTAAATGTGGTTTGATGCTTTAAAATGCATGTTGAATATGGCTTGGTTTAATGCTTTAAAACAGTGGATAAATTGATGATAATGATGTATATTGGCAAGTGATGTTTTGAAAAGGTTAAGGTCACTAAGGTGGTTAAAAGTCCTTGTGTGAGCCTTGTTTACTTAAGAACATCAAGGTGGTTAAAAGTCCTTGGATGATTCTTGCTACGGACACAAAGGTGGTTAAAAGTCCTTGTGTGGTCCTTCCATGGTGTTTAAAAGTCCATGGGCCAAGGTGTTTAAAAGTCCTTGGGACCAAGGTGTTTAAAAGTCCTTGGGTGAAACTTGATACGGACACAAAGGTGGTTAAAAGTCCTTGTGTGGTCCTTTCCATGGTGTTTAAAAGTCCATGGGGCCATGGTGTTTAAAAGTCCATGGGGCCAAGGTGTTTAAAAGTCCTTGGGGCCAAGGTGTTTAAAAGTCCTTGGGGTGAAAGTTGATGAACTTGTTTTTAAAGAAATGGAACTTATCACTTGTGGCCAATATGACATGTTATGATATGAAGCATGAGATGCTTGTTTAAGTATGCTTTTGAGCATGTGTAAATGATGATTTGAAGCATGATTTATAAAGTGTTTTATAAATGCATTATTGAATGGTTTTATTGAGCATTCCTCACTAAGCTTTTGCTTACGCTCTCTTTCGTTTTCTTAATTCAATAATGCAGAACATTAAGGTACTTTGAGGGCAGCAAGGAAGGCAAGCATTCAAGTGGAAGTTAAGCTCAAAGTATGGAAGGTTTCTTAAGTACATTTTTAGCTTTTGGTAATTTGGCAATGGGGGACCTATGTGGATGTTTTGGGAGATGGTTTGAACTCTCTAAGTATGTTGAATGTTATTGAGAACGTTGGTTTTTGTGTTTGGCCATTATATGCTTGAATTGGAGGTTTATGCTTGAATGGTAGCTTGAGTAGGAAGCATGCCTATAGATTTGGGGCTTTTCGTATATGATGTATTTTTGATGAATTGTTGATGCAAATATGTCTCAAATATGTTGAATTGCATGCTGGTAAAGTTTGGTGGCAATTGGAGCATGTTTGGATGATCAATTGTGTGTTTGAGTAAGCAAAATGCAGCTTTTTGTGCAGGCTATTTCGGAACAGTAGCCCTCGTTTCGGAACAGGTGCCCTGCACCAGCCCAGGCGTCCGAAACGGGTGACACCGTTCCGAAACGGAATGGCCACTGCCAGCCCGCGTTTCGGTACGCGTTGCGGAACGGCCCCGTGTTTCGAAACGGGCTCTGCCTGTTTCGGAACGGGTGACCGTTGGGGGCTGACATTGGCAGTTAAATGTTTTGTTTTGTTTGCATTTTGGTCCCGAATCTTGTTTGTGCAATTGTATGAGCTTGGAATGTCCTTTTGAGCTGAAATTTGGCAGAGAAGCATGAAACCTGATTAATTTCAAGATGGTAACTTTAATTTGGATTAAGTCCTCATATTTATCAGAAATTACAATTTGGTCCCTAAAGTTGTAATTTGTTCAATTGGGTCCCTGTTTGATCTCTGATGTCTATGATCTTTGAGTATGCTGTTGTATGATCATATCTAAGGACTAATGTGCATCTAGACAAGAGTAAAAAGAAAAAAAAGGGTCGTTAATCAAGGTTGACTTTCGGGTTGACTTTGGTTTTCCCCGTGTGACTTTCTTAATTCAGGTCAACCGTCTAGGCCGGGTTAAGGGGGTTACATCAGCAAACTGAGAATCAACATGCTTACGAAGCTTAGAAAACAGAGAATCTGCATGGTTTTGATGTTGCGCGAATTGCGAATCAGCATGGTTACGAAGGTCAGCTAACTGCGAATCAACATGTTCACATCAATTAACCATGTACTCAAGCAGTGACTTCATCATAACATCCTCTAGAATTGTAAAAGAAACTTATTTGATAGGTGAAGGGGAATGTTATTTCTCATTTTCTGCGTTAGCGGCATCATTTGTGTCCTAATAAATTTAATGCTTTTCTTTTTTGTCAAAGTGGTATCCGCATTTGTGGGTTAAATGTTCGTCAATCTTTTCCTTTAAAAGGGACAGGGGGTCCAAAGAAAAATTGACATCATTCTTGTGAAAGATGTGTGTAAGGACACAAACATATGAAAAAGAGGTTGAGGCTTCATGACCCTTAGTGATAAAGGATACTATCTGGAGGAAAATGATTTTGGCAATGTTAGGAGCAACCTCAGTTCAATATTGGTTAAGCCACCAATTATCAATCTCTTGAATTGATCCTGCTTTCCCACCGGACGCTCAAAAAACCATGACACAATAAGGAGAAAGATTCTCTTTTCAAAAGGAAGTGTTTTGGGGCTATTCCATTTTGTATTTTTTAATACTTGTGGTATCAGCTTCATCGCAAGGGCCTTTATTTTGAATACCCAAATTATCTGTTGTTGATTGGGAGGTGATGAGAGTTCCTCACGCATAACAAAAGAGTTAATGGCAATGATCTCAGATGAATTTGGGTCTTTGACAGTTATGGCATTATAGTAAAAGACTAGTACAAATCTTTCATAAACCTGAAGTTGGATGTCAAAAAAAGCATTCGAACTCCATTTCTTGAAAGTTGATTGTATTTTAAAGTTGAAGGTTTCGTTCTGAAGGAAATTTATGGCCACACCACGTTCTTTATGAATTTGTTTGGCGTAGACATTTTTATAATATTTGGTCTTTGCATCGGTGTCTCTAAAACATGAATCGTCAAAAGATGGTGTTGGGTCATCAGTTCGTTGACGTTTGGTTGGCTGGTGCATGATTAATGGGTAGAGTGAAGAGGAATTCAGTGGGATTTGGGTTTAGAGATCATGTAAGAAATAAAACAATTGTTTAGAAGTTGGTCAACATCACAAATTTAAGAATTCAGCCAACCCCATCAATGAATAATATATGAGGACAAAAGAAAATTCAGAGGAAACAAAGAGTTATATGAACTGTGTTTTGAAAACCGAAGAAAAATCAAAGCAAAGGCATTGAAAGAATTGGAGTTGGAATGCATGGAAAGTAAATGAAAACCAAAGGATTATACCAACCAAATATTCAAGAGCAACTGTTATACATGGAAAGTAAATGAAATCCAAAGAAGAACCAAACTAAGCTTTTTTTAACAGAGTTAGGAGTTCTAGAAATATACATTTGCGTGCTTCCAGCAGTCTATTAGTGAATTGAGTTTAAGGTTCTTGTAAAAATTAAAACAAAACAATTGCGAAATTTGAAAAAATCCCATCAATAGTAGCAACAATATATTCAAAATCAACGGTTAACCATGAAAAATAAATGAAAACACAAGAGAAAGCAAGGGTATTTAAAAAAACCTGAGGTTTCCAGAATTACCTTCGAATCATGCAGATTGAAATTGAAAACGAATGGGATGAGTAGATGATGTATTAGAAGGAGTAACGGGTCAAAGAAAAAAGTGAAAAATTCCCAATTTAAAGTTTGTGAAGAGAAGGAAATGAGGAATCGGTTTGCACAAGTGAGTAAGAAGGGCATTAATTTTTTTTGGGATAATGGCACCAATGCCCCTTGTACTTTACCAAATTGTCTAATGTGGTGCCTAAACTTTTTAAACGTTCAATGTGCCCAATGTAGTTTCCTTCTATCTGTCAAAATGCCCCTCAAGTTTAACAACGTTAATTAATGACGTGTCATTGCACATAGCACGCTCCTATATTGCCACGTGGAATCTTCGATCATCTAAGCAAGGGGAAGGACAGATTAATAAATTACCTTTATTTTAACTAAAATTTAAAATATATCACTAATATATATTTATCCAATAAATTATCAAAAGTTCCCCATCAAAATTAAAATTAAAATATTTTTAGGCCATGTCGAATTCCGCCGGCAGCAATGGGCAGCGTAAGGAGGCCAAGGAGAATGAACGCCGGCAGCAATGGACTGTATACGTGGGTAGGGTATCGGAAACGCTGCATTGGAAAGGGTTATGGCAAGTTTTTGATAGACATGGCGAGGTTCTCGACGCATTCATCCCTCGGAAACGGGCAAAAGATGGAGGACGATTTGGATTTGTTAGGATGGCCAGCAAAGTTGATGCGGATCGAGCGATTGAACGCCTCAACAACAAATGGATCTATGGGTCTCGATTGAGGGTGAGTTTGGCAAGATTCGCCGATCGCGGATCGTTTCAACGAAATAGGGGTTTGGATGAGCTTGATCGCAAGAAAAGTGGGGATGAAAAGGGTCAATCCAATAGCGTGAATTCGAAGAGAAATCATGTCACGGAAAAGACAATCAAAGGGCATGTCGATGAAGAGAAAGTGGGCGTTCTCCAACATTGTATGGTGGGTTGGTGCGATAGACAATGGAGTATAAAGGAATTAGCATCAAGGATGCACATCCCCAACCATCAAGGATTATCTATTCTGCGAATCGCTGGACCGGTGATATTGTTGATGTTCAAAGACGTGAAAACAATGGAAGGGGTGCTGGAAAAGACAAGATTCAGCGATTGCTTCTCAAAATTAGAACGATGGGATCCGGGGATGATAATTCAAACCCGACGGGCATGGATTTCTGTTCGAGGCATTCCAATGCACGCTTGGTCTTTTGAGACATTCGAAAGTATTGCGACACATTGGGGGTCGCTTGTTCGTGTTGCAGAGAACACTTCAGCGCCGACATCTTTCGAACGTGGCTGGCTATTGATCGAAACGGATTCAATGGAGTTTATTGATACACAACTGATGCTGGAAGTCGAGGGCAAGTTACACCAACTGTTCGTTCAAGAGGTGACCATCTTTGGGCCTCTCATCGACTGTGAGTGCACAGTAGCCATTGACAATAGTAGTGATGAATCGTCTGAGTGTAGCTCGTCGGAATGCGTGCCGGAATCGTGTATGGGGGAAGACTATGAACGGCAGAACAGGAGCAGGGGTAAAGGATTGGACAAATAACCAACTATGGAATGATTCTTATCGAGGGGATCAGGATGAGGTCAATATTACACCGGTCGCCACGGCTGGATGCAAATTGTTGACGCTGGTACACAATGGATCACCACAGGGCGCCGGTGAAGCTGGGATGAGGGGTATTTTATCGGTAGTAGGAGAGTGCAATACAATGAAGAGTCCTATAGGAATAGAACTTCATATTTCTGGAAATGTTGAAGCCAATCCAAACACTCAGGTTCCAGCGGTAAATCAAACTCATTTGAAAAATCAGGATATTCAAACTGGGAATCAAGACAAATGGGGGGTGACGGAAATTGTAGAGCAGGAGACGACAGGTTTGGTTCCAGTTCTGATAACAGCAACCCTAGTCGAACAATCTGGTGTGATCGCAATACCGGTTGAAAAAATAGGTGACGAACAGGGAATACGGCAATCGGAAGCTGCTGATGATATAATTCCAGTATGGATTAATGGAGTGTTAAAGAAAACAAAATCGGTGAACGCATTGTCGGGGGTGACGAATAAATCAAAATAGGGGAGGGGAAGACCGAGGAAGACTGGAGGCCGAGTATCCCAATCTTTAGTTGCTGATGCATCATTAACAGATTCAGACTTCATCCGTAGACAACAAATAATCCACCGCGAAGCAACAGCAACTGCGGCTTTAGGGAACTTGGTGGGCGTGACATCGATAGGCCGTGAGGAAGAAATTTTGTGAGACTTGTCGCGACTGCTGCAGGACGGCATTAGACAATTGTAATAATGCGTTTATTGAGCTAGAATGTCAGGGGGTTGGGATCCGTGTTGAAGAGGAGACGGGTGGGGGAAGTGATTCGGAAGCATCGTTTTGATATGGCTTTGTTGCAGGAGTCGAAATTAGAGGAGTTGAGTCCGTCGCTGGTTGCTGGGATGTGGTATAGTGATGGATTTGAGTTTTCGTTTTCGCCTTCCGTGGCAGCATCGGGTGGTATTTTAGCAATATGGGAAAGCGACAGATTTGTGTTGGAATCAGTTGAGATTGAGAGGCACTTTGTTATGCTCCATGGGCGTTGGAAGCATGGGGATATGGTTTGTTGTATTATGGCAGTGTATGCCCCTTGTGACGTGTCAGAGCAGGAAGGGCTATGGCAACGGTTGGTGAATGTAATTGACAGTTATTCGGGACCATGGTGCGTCGTGGGTGATTTTAATGCGGTGTTGCGGCCATCGGAGAGAGCAGGACGCAGCACACTGTCACGAGGTATGACTTCTTTTGTGTCGTTTGTGAATGATGCATGTTTGATTGATTTGCCTTTGAGAGGAAAGCAATATACATGGTTTGGGAGGGATAGCCGTAAGAGCCGTATTGATCGTTTTTTAGTATCTTCGAGGTGGTTAGATTGTTTTTCTCGAATTGAACAAGTATCTTTACCGCGCGGTATCTCGGATCATGCGCCTCTTATGTTGATGTGTGATGATATTGACTGGGGTCCAAGGCCTTTCCGCTTCATTAATGTATGGTTGGAGGAGAGGCGGAATGTTAATCGTATGGCGGAGGAGTGGTGTAGGCTGACGGGAATGGGGATTGGAAATTCGAACATATCTGTTAAGCTCAGACATTTGAAGCTATTTCTTTGGAAGTGGAACAAATCGGATTTCGGGGACATAGAGAATGAAATCTCTAACATCCAAGGCCGTCTTGATTGCCTAGACAGTGGAGAGGTGGTACAAGCCGTGGGGGAGGGTGGTGATGTATATGATCAACGGCGGGTTTGGCTAAAAGCTCTATGGCGAGCAATTCGTAAAAAGGAATCGTTATGGCGACAGAAGTCATGTGCGACTTGGCTTAAATTGGGGGATAGGAACACTGCGTTCTTTCACAGGGTAGCGAAGTTGCGAGCGTGTCGGAATTCCATTGTTGGGTTGAATATAAATGGTAGTTGGGTGACCGATCCGAGCAGGTTACGGAAGCATGTGGTGAGCTTCTTCACTAGGCATTTTGCCGCGGAAGAGAGATCATGTTCTTGGCAATTTGAGGGCGCGTTTAATAGGGTGAATGATAGTGAGAACTTGGCTTTGACTGTGCCTTTTTCTATGAACGAAGCATGGGATGTGGTGCGTGGGTGTGAGGGTTCGAAATCTCCGGGTCCGGATGGATATAGTATGGAGTTTTATAAGAGGTGCTGGGAGGTTATTAGCGGAGATGTGGACAGGTTTTTGACAGATTTTTTCTCTACCAGAAAGCTACCTCTAGGCGTCAATAATACTTTTATTGTACTTCTGCCGAAAGTGGATTCGCCGGCTTCTTTAAATGAGTATCACCCGATCAGTTTGTTGAATTCCATCTATAAAATTTTAGCGAAAATTCTGGCTAGGCGTTTACAGGTAGTGCTGGGTGGTTTGATCAGTGATCATCAATCAGCTTTTGTCCGTGGCCGTCAGATAGTGGATGGAATTTTGTTGGCTAATGAGACGATTCATTCTATGCGCAACAGTCGAGTGGGGGTTGTGTGTTGAAGCTAGACTTTGCGAAGGCCTATGATTGTGTCCGTTGGGAGTTCTTGGATCAAATTATGGGATCGATGGGCTTTAATGAAACGTGGGGGGGATGGGTGATGGAATGTATTGGGACAGTTCGTTTTGTTAAATTTAATATGAGATCGATGGGCTTTATTGCGAAGGCCTATTATCTGTTTTGTTAAATGGGAGCGCAACGAAAGAGTTTGATATGAGATGGGGGCTGCGACAAGGCTGTCCATTGTCGCTGTTGTTGTTCATCATAGTGGCTGAAGCGTTGCATCGTTTGCTAGTACAAGCGGAGACACTAGGGCTGATTCATGGGGTGGTAGTGGCACCGGGGGTGACACTAACACACCTCCAGTTTGCTGACGACACTGTTCTCTTCTTTGAAGCATCGGTAGAAGCATCATTGAATGTTCGTAGGCTATTGTGTTGTTTTCAGGTGTGCTCAGGCTTGCGAATCAATTTTTCGAAGTCGTCACTCTATGCGATAGGTGTTGATGGTGCGTTGTTTGCATCCATGGCCGAGGTACTGTCTTGCCGTCAGGGGGAGCTATCGTTTGTTTATTTGGGTTTACCGTTGGGTGTAAATCCGCGCAATATTGCTGTATGGGAGCCTGTAATTGCATCTATCCGTCGGAAGCTTGCAGGCTGGAAGAGGAAATCGCTATCGTTTGCGGCACGGGTGACATTGGTAAACTCTGTTTTATCCTCTCTTCCTGTTTATTACATGGGATTGTTTCGAGTGCCGAAAGGGGTGATTGCTGCGATAGATAGGTTGAGGCGAGCTTTCCTATGGGGTGGTGTTAATTTACAACGTAAAATGAGCAGGGTGAATTGGAGTTTGGTGTGCCGGCCTCGTCATATGGGCGGGTTGGGGGTGGCCGATCTTGAGGTTCGAAATAAGGCACTTTTGGCGAAGTGGGCATGGAGATATGCTCGGGATGAGACATCGCTGTGGCGGGCTATTATTGTATCAAAGTATGGTGAAGCGGCACAGTGGTGGCGGTTTAATACATCGGTTAGGGGACATATGTCTGTGATATGGAAACAAATAGTGCAAACGGTTAGCTCGGAGGGTGTGCAACAGCATATGGGAGAGACTCATTTCGTTTGGAAAGTTGGTTCGGGGGAACGTGTGATGTTTTGGTTTGATGCTTGGTGTATAGAGCAGCCATTAAAAGATGTGTTCCCTCGCCTGTTTACTAGGTAATGAAATTAGTTTTGAAATAATTTAAATAGTACGGAAACGGTTTTAAATATAAGCACTGCAAACAAAGGACCATATCCCGGTTAAAATCATTTTTCTATAATAAATAAATCCTAGAAACCGAGTTCGATATTCATTTTTCTATTATAAATAGGACTCTTTTGGGAACCTATAGTCATATCCTCATTAGCAATTCTTTATTTTTGTAAGTATTATATGTGTGGATTTTGTTTTCTACTGGAGGCAATGCCAACTGTGCACAGACTTCATTGTATATATACCAAGGGAGTTGTGATTTGTTCTTGGGTTTTTCTTGTCAACAAACAATGATATTTGGAAATCTATGATTAGCCATTTGTAGGGATTAACAACAACAGACATAGTACTTGGAAAACTTTGTTTCCTTGGTCTCAAGATTTTTCAAATATTATTGTTTATTGTGTTTGGAACTACATCATAAGACCAAGCTTAAACATTCCAGATGGTGTTCGGTGTTTGGAACTACATCGAGAGCCGGCATTTGCAAAACGGAGTATCGAAGCTGTCGATATGCGGAGGAATTGGATTGTTTTCCCCATATATATCAAGGAGGTTGTTTGTGCCATAACTATTACTAAAATGTTTTTAAGGTTTTCGTTTTGTTTGTGCAATTATAAGATTACATGGTTGTCTTTATTTTGTAGGAATATAAGATTAGTTAGAGGTTAATAAAATATATATTGTCCTTGAGGAAATAACGTATGGTATATTACATATTGATTTTAGTCTATACAGAATAGAATGGTTGAAGTTAATCTCATACACAAAGCAAGACGCTAAACCTTCTTTACCATCTAACCCCTCTCATAAACTAGTAACCCTCAATTATAACAAAAACCCTAAGTAATTAATTTCAAAGCCCTAAATCATTTTCTTAAACCACAAATATTAAAGACATAAAAAGTTAATCTCATAAACTAATAACTCTAACCTAAACCAGAAACCCAAAACAATAACCAGTAGGACGTGAATCCTAAACCAACAACCTTGAATCCATAGAAACTAATCTTATGAACCAATAACCCTAAATTACAACATAGTAGTTACTCTAACCGATTTTTGTTTTGCTTATGTGGGGTTAGTCTAAAATTGCATCTTAGGATATAAAATGAACACAAATAGCACCACATTAGAAATTTCATTGTATGAACTAAGTAATGTGTTAATAATGGTAATGTTTCTTCGAATGAACAGGTGCAAAACGTGTGCGGAAGGAATATTTGCCTGGTTAAATAGAATATTTGTTGGTTAGTCTAAAACTTGCATCTTAGGATCTAAAATGAACACAAATAGCGATTTTTGTTTAGATTACGCTTAATATGAATCGAAACCCAATTTATAGGTTCGAAACTAGTTAAATTTGTGTTTCCCGCTCTGAACTGTCTTTTCCGTTGTTATACTAAACGGTGGCATAAATGTAATTGTTCATAACCAAACGTTACATTACTAAAAGAACGGGGTCGTGTCCAGCTGAAATGTTATAAATTTTACCACATTTAAGTGAAAATGTTACACTGCTTAATAACATTTTCTGTTGTCGCTAAGTTTCAAAACTCTAGATTCGAGAACCTAACTTTCATCTCTCCTGATAACATTTTACGTTTTTGTATGTACAGAAATTGTTACCAAACAACGTAACATTTTCAGTTCCATTTTTCAAACATAAAGCATAATTTAATTTGGCGTGTTCAATACAATTCAAAAGCCGCATGTTCTTAATATAAAATAGTCTTTTCACTATCAATTTCCCTCTATTCTTCTTGCCTTCATCTTTGGTTATTTAATGTTTTGAATAAATATATTGATTTTGGAAAGATTTTGATTTTCATATGATAATATGGGCTCGATTTAATCTCATCTTTGTTTATTAATGTAGTTAATGGAGGAATTAAAACATCAACATAAATGTGGAATTTAACTCCTCGAAGACTGAGTCTTTTAAATAATGTGACGAGTATCGAACATGTACATATACCTTCTCAAACTTTTATCCTAAACGTAAAATATTACATTTTTCACAAAATGATTTTAGTTTAATTGTCGCTTTTCACCTATCGAAACACATATTCAGTGGTTTGGAACTATGTAAACTTTGTTCTTCTTGCTCAACATTGTCTTTTCAATTCTAAAATCAAAAGAATGCATAAAACAAATTAAATTTAATCTGTGGTGTTCATTGAAAAATTACATTAGATTGCCAGTTCAATGAACATGTTTTTAAAACACGCATGTTCTTAGTAAATACATGTCTTTTCAAAGACTGTTTCGAATCTCTGTAACATGTTACGATTCGTCAACAGCAGATATGTCTTTTCAGTTGTTGCATTGGGTAGAAGAGTTTACAGATAAGTTTTAATGAAATGTATGATTAGCATTTACAGAAATTGCTTTAAATATAAATTAATTAAATTTCTATTATAAATAGGTGTCCTTTTGGGTTCTTAGCTTCATACCCTAATGAGTAATTACCGACTTCTTTCTTTTGTAGTTTTTGTCTCTACACCATTATATGTGTTGGTTGATTACTACTATGCAGAGACTTATTTTTATAGATCCTAGAGGAGTGTTTCTTGTTTATCTAGGTTGTTGTGTCGACAAACAATGGTATTTGAAAGGGTTAAAATGTTTGGACGTCTGAAATGTTTCATATCCTCTTCAAAGGGCTAAACATTTGGTTGTATGAAATGTTTATCTCGGTTTATTACACGTATGCAGCATCAACCACCAGCTGATTACAATCAGAAATTTCTTGTTTCATGTTGTAGCCTTCTACTATAACTACAATCTTTCCGCCTCCATTTAAAGGGTTGTAAGTTTGGTTGATTGAAATGTTCTTATTTTGTTATAAGAAATCTGCAAGAATCTCATAATAGTAGTGGCGTCTGAAATGTTCTTATTTCATTAGAAAAAATCTGCAAGAATGTTTTGCCCCCTTAAAGGGCAGAAAGTTTTAATGAATGTTCTTATTTCGTTATGAGTTGAATATTCATATTTATTTTTTAGATTCCAATATTTACAAATTTCATAACACAACATTTAAAACAAACACACATAATATATCAATTGGACCTTGAAACCTACAATGTCACATGTATTCTTAATGATTTCAGTTTAAGTTGTCCTTTACTTTAAGACTATGATCGCACAAAGTGGACCTTGAACTTTTCATGTTCCACTGTGTGATCATTAGTTATGTTATTTACTACAGCAATTGGACCTTGAATATGTTAATAAAGTCTTGTAATGTTTATGATAAGATGTGTTTTAATTGTGTGGTGAAGAATTTTAATGTTTGCGGTTTAAATAAAATAAAATACTAGAGGTCAAAATGATTTCGGGTCTGAATCTGTAGAGGAACGGGCTAATTCAGGTTCGGCTAGTTTTAGGTCAGGTCATGTCGTTGGCGGATAAAATCATGGTCGGGTAATATCGTTTTCGATTGAACTTTAAGTCTGTTCATGTCATAGAAGGAACCGGTACGTTTTAATTTAATTTGGCACATCAATTCATGAAAATAGGCATGTTCCCAATATTCAATTCGAGGGCCTTTCCATCCCTTCATTATTTTTTCCTTTTAAATACAACACAAGGACTTAGAATTCTACCATCGCAACCTTGAATTATTTATGCATCCTTGACTCTTTTTCCCCTCTTCTTACTCAGAAATCATGGACCGACAACTCATAGTAACCCGTCGCAGCCAACAGCCTCCTCGAATGGAGAGAAACTCTACTCATCCATCTTCTCATTCTCCTACATCTTCTCTTGAATCGAATACGGCAATGTAACCCCCTCGACCCGGTCTGGATGGTAGACTGAACCAAACGGGTCACACGGGGAATATTGAAGTAAACCGAGAAGTTTACTCCAACAAACGACCCTATTTTTTCATTTTATCTTGTCTAGATGCTCATTATTATCCTAAGTGATAAACTTCGCAACGAAACAATTTGCAACTCAATCAGACAACGATTAGAGACTCAATTGCATACAAACACATTTTAGGGACCTTTTGTAATTTCAATAAATTACAGGGACTTCAACCAATTTTAAGTTATCAACCTTTAATTAAACACACTACATGCCTCTTTGTCAAATCTCAGCTTAAAACAATCATCCAAGCTCATTTAATTGCATCCACAACATTCAAGGACTAAAATGTAAAGAAACACAACTTCAGAAGATTCCAATAACCAACTTAACTGTTGGGTGTTTCGGTGCAGGTTGCCCTGTATCGAAATGCCCGTATCGGAACTGGGTCAAGCGTCTCAAAGCTCAGGCTCACCGTTTCGGTACATGCTTGAGTGTACCGAAACACCTGGGCCTATAATGACACTTTTTGCTGGTTTTTCACACTTTAATCCAAACAAAGACATTCCAACATGCATACAACATATTTAAACATCAAACCACAGTCATACATGGCAGAATCAACATCATAACATGTCAATATGAATCAAGGGAATCTATAGGCATGCAACCTATGCAAAATAACTACTCAAGTGTTAAAACACAAACCAAGGCATAAACCAATAAGTAAAGGCCATTTACAAGTCATCAAAGGCATCACAAACTTACCACAAAACAGTGAGTTTCAAAATACACACTCCCAAAACATAAAGGCATCCTCTCATTGCCAACCTTTATTACTAATATGTAAATATAAAATCATACTTGAGCTTAGTCCCACTCCTTGGGATCCTTCTTGCTTTCTTACTGCCCAAAATGCTAATTCTCTGCATTGTTGGAAAAAAGATAGCGTAAGCACAAATGCTTAGTGAGGGATGCTCAAAACAAAACTAACACAACAATGCATTTTAAAACCAATTATCATTTAGAAATCTCTATCTCATCATGATCATTCTATCTCATGCTCAATCCATTTTCAAAGCAAAATTCACATTATCTAAACCACATGTACCATCTATCTCATGCATTAACTCAAATGCATAATCTCAAAGCAAAACTATACATGCTTGTTTCTCATAAGCACTTCTCAAATCATGTTCTCATATGCAAAACACAATGCATAAAATCATTTAAAATAAGGTACATGTGAATCTCATATATTGGCATTTGGGCAACATTACTCGGATATGTGAATAACTTGACGGAATCTCACATCGTCAAGTCCTACTCCGGTGGAATCTCACATCACCAGACTCTTATGGCGGTATCTCTCTTCAGCACAAAGCTTGATGAAATCTCTCATCATGAAGACCTACCTGGTGGAATCTCACATCACAACAGTCTCACTTTCAAACGAGATGGCACTACACCAATTGCCTGAACCAAAAAGCACGTTCGAATTTTGTATATTATAGTGAACATTTCATCCTATTAGTCGACCAATTATATCCGGTAACAATAATTTCATCTCATGCCAATATACTCATTTTAAGCATCATTACCTACTGTTTTTCAATGCATCAATATAAATCATTCTCATTCCATTTCAAAAGCATATATTTGCATAGCATTATCTCAACAGTTTCTATCTCTTTCAAATCATAATTTTATCTCATGGGATCTCATTAATCATCAAATCATTTCTCAAAACATGCATAAAATAGTATGTTTATTTCTATCTCAAAACATGATCATGATCATAAAATCAATGGGATAAAACTCGATAAACGAGAGCGAAACATCTCAAACTTACTTCCAGGATTAGATTAGTGTTTCAAATCCAATATAAACCCCCAAACCTTGTTTTCAAGTCTTTAAGAGGCTTTAAAACCAATTCCACTCACCCACAATGGCTCGCTTGCTTTGTCGAAGCTTAATCAAGCTTCTGAAGCTCCCGAAACTTCATTGATTCCTTTTGATACGTTCTCCCATGTTTATACCACACAAGAACAGAGGATTAATGCATCTCAGTGCATTAAAAACACCAGCAACCAAATCCACTTCACTGCTCTGCCCGAAAACACAAAAATGCCTATCCGAAACAACCAAAAACACCTTCGATTACTCTACAAACTCAACCCAGCCAAAATCTAACACTTTCATCCAATTTTAATCATCAATTAACATCAAAAAACAATCCATTTGCATCATTATACCTCTAGCAACACCAAAACCACATTATCATCACAAAAGCCCAAATCTAAGAATCTTAACAACTAGAGATCCAACCTATTCCGGGATTCCTATGATAAATCCTTCATTTCAACATCATTTAACATCCACATCAAGATTAAAATCAATCTCAAATTAATCAAAACAGTACCAATACGAAAATCATGAGATATCATATTTTAAAGCTTGATCCAACCATTTTCATCCAATAGATTATAAAACATTGTTATTAAACACAATTAGAGAGCCAAAGACTTTGTAATTTCATTAAAGAACCTTGATTAGAGGAGTTAAACGAAAATTACCTCTAACATTTGTCTATTCCTTCAATTAACAAGATTTGATGAGAAATCTTCAAGAATCCTTTGAGATAATTGAAAGAATCATAAAGAAAAACATTTATAAATCAAGGTGAGGTGAGAAGATGAAAATATCTGGAAGTTTGAGAGAAAAAGAAGTGTTTGGCTGATGAAAAAATAAGAGAAAAGGAAGTTACGTCAAAATAGAATTTAGAAGGCTAAAATCCCTTTTAAATAAATCTCCTTTTAATTCGTTTTTAATAAAACACCTTTAAAATAGTCAATTAAAGGGAAAAGCCCATTAAATCTATATTAGCTCCCTAAAGATTCTAAGTTTTGGACCTCTTTCAAAAGAGTCCTTAAAAACAGATTTTACATTTTTACAAACCAATCACTGACCCAAAATGTCAATCCTCCAAAATCTATTTTCCAAAATTGATTTCACCAAACCTTTATATATATATATTAAGGATTTTAGAAAATCTCCCCATAATTTTATCATATACCAAACCATGTTTTCCCCGAACCTCTCCTGAACCAACCTAGATCTCTAATCTAGGTCTTACGAACCCCAAGTCAACCTTAAAGACTCCTAGGCCCAAAACTGGGGCATTACAACTCTC
Source organism: Hibiscus tridactylites (assembly GCA_958450335.1). NCBI lineage: Eukaryota > Viridiplantae > Streptophyta > Magnoliopsida > Malvales > Malvaceae > Hibiscus > Hibiscus tridactylites. Next base: position 70,662,735 of record OY288277.1, read on the forward strand.
CTCCACTTAGGAAATTTCATCCTCGAAATTTTACCTGATGGAAAAAGATAAGGAAACTACTTCTTCATGTCATCCTTCCTGTCCCACGTGGTTTTATCCATACGACGATGTCCTCACAAGACCTTGACCAACTCAATGGTCTTACCACGAAGAATCTTATTGTCTGAATCCAAGATCTCAACTGGTTCTTTATCATATGAAAAATCTGAATTCAACTCAATCTCCTCAACAAGCATAACATGAGACGGATCCGATCTATATCTCTAAAGCAGAGATACATGGAAAACATCATGTATCTTTTCCAACTCAGAAGGCAACCAACCTATAAGCAACAGGTCCAACACGCTCAAGCACCTCATATGGTCCAATAAACCTCGGACTCAACTTGCCCTTCCAGCCAAACCTCATTACCTTTTTCCAAGGTGAAACCTTCAAAAACACCTTATCACCTACAGCATACTCAACCTCCTTACGCTTCAAATCTGCATAAGACTTTTTCAGATCCGAAGCCACTTTCAAGCTTTCACTAATAAGCTTCACTTTTTTTGTAGTGCCCTTAAGCACGTTAGGCAAAGAGACCAACTTATGCCCCGCTTCCGCCCAACAAAGAGGCGTTCTACACTTTCTCTCATACAAGGCCTCATAAGAAGCCATTTGAATGCTCGCCTGATAACTATTATTGTAATCAAACTCCACCAAAGGTAACTATTTCTCCGAATAAACCTTGGAAATCAATGATGCAACATCTCAACATATCCTCCAACACTTGGATAACTCGTTCAGACTATTCATCCATTTGCGAATGATACGAAGTACTGAAATTCAAACGCGTACCCTACGCTTGATGTAGACACTCCCAAAACCTCATTGTGAAACGTGAATCTCGATCCGAAACAATGGACTTAGTTACCCCATGAAACCTTACAATCTCCAAGATGCACAAATCAGCCAACTTGTCCAACGTATACGTAGTATGCACTGCCAGAAAATTTGCACATTTCGTAAAATGATCAACAATCACCCAAATGGAATTATTCTTGGACGTTGTCAAAGGCAAACCCATCACAAAATCCATGGTGGTTCTCTCCCATTTCCATTCTGAAATGTTCAATGGTTACAACAATCCAGAAGAAAACTGATGCTCAGCTTTAACACGTTGACAAACCATGCACTTACTAACAAAATCAACCACATCTTTCTTTAAACCAACCCAATAGTACCCATCTTTTAACCCACGATACATCTTTGTACTACCACGATACATAGCAAAAGGACTATTATGTGCCTCAGTTAAAATAGTGCGCCTTAACTCAACATCCTCTGGCACAACTATTTGACTCTTAAAGCACAAAACAACATCATCATTGAAACAAAAGTCTGTTGGGTTTCCTTCCGCAATGTCCTGAACATGTGGTACCAACAAATCATCCAACAACTGCTTCTCTATAATCAACTCCACTAACGAGGGTTTCACTTGTAATTTAGCCACCAAACCACCATCTCGCAATATACTCAACCGAGCAAACATCACCCTCAACTCTACAACCACCTTTCTACTCAAGGCATCAGCTACAACATTAGCCTTCCTTGGATGGTACTCAATCGTCAAGTCGTAATCTTTAAGCAACTCCAACCACCGTCGTTGCCTAAGATTCAACTCTTTTTGTAACATGAAACACTTCAAACTTTTATGGTATGTGTACACCGTACACTTTTCACCATAAAGGTAATGCCTCCAAATTTTCAAGGCAAACACCACCACAACCAACTCGATATCGTGCGTAGGGTAATTACGCTCGTGCACCTTCAACTGGAGAGAGGCATAAGCTACCACTCTACCTTCTTGCATCAACACACATCCCAAACCAACATAGGACGCATTGCTATAAACCACAAACTCTTTACCTGATTCGGGTTGAATCAAGATAGGAGCTTGCGTCAACGCTTCTTTCAACTTCTCGAAAGCTTGTTGTCTAACCTCCATCCACTCAAACTTAACATCTTTTTGCAACAATTTTGTCAAAGGAGCAGCAATCCTTGAAAAACCATCCACAAACGGGATCGACCCGAATCCCTTCGACCAACACTACATGTTCAAGAAAAATGACTTCCTTAAGCCAAAATTCGCACTTGCTCAACTTAGCATAAAGCTGAATTTCCATCAAAACTTGCAACACAATCTGTAAATGCTTAACACGATCCTCCTCGATACGAGAGTACACAAGAACATCATTGATAAACACAACCACAAACCTATCCAAAAACTCGTGAAACACGCGATTCATCATATCCATAAATGCAGCAGGGGCATTCGCCAAACCAAATCACATCATCAAGGACTCATAATGCTCGTACCTCGTATGAAAAGCGGTCTTAGGAACATCTACATCCTTTACCTTCAACTGCTAAAATCCATATCTCAGATCAATCTTGGAAAACATCGAAGTACCTCGAAACTAATCAAACAAATCATCAATCCTTGGCAAAGGATACTTGTTCTTAATTGTCAACTTGTTCAATTGACAATACTCTATACACATTCGCATCGAGCCATCTTTTTTCTTCACAAACAAGACCGGTGCACCTCAAGATGAAACACTAGGCCTAATGAAACCTCAATCAAGCAACTCCTGAAGTTACATCATCAACTTCTTCAACTCTTTAGGTGCCATTCGATAGGGAGCAATAGACACTAGAGTCGTATTTTCATACAACTCAATGCCAAACTCAACTTCTCTTTTGGTGGTAAACCAGACAACTCTTCCGGAAATACACCTGGAAACTCACATATTGTGCGTATGTCTTGGACCCGCACCTCTTTTGTACTAGGATTCATAATATAAGCCAAGAAAGCTTCACATCCCAAACGCATCAACTGACTTGCTTCAAGAGCCGAAACCACATTAGACAAGAACTTCACATTCTCGTGTATCATCACCACCTCATAATATCGGCAAGTTTCAACGAAACTCGCTTGGTCTTAAAATCAACCACAGACCTATGCTCCGATAACCAACCCATACCAAGAATTACATCGAAATCATAGAAAGGCAACTCCATAAAATCAACCTAAAACACATGACCTTGAACAGACAAAGGACATATCCTATATAACTTCCTCGTAACAATTGTCTCACTAAAAGAATTGATTACATGCATACCAACATCTAACAACTCAACATGTAAATCAAGCATGTGTGCATGCTCACGCAAAATGTATAAATGAGTAGAACCGGAATCAATCAAAGAAAGTAATGACAAGAATTGCAAAGTAAAGGTACCTGTGATCACATCTGTGTCATTCCTTCCCTCTCGTTGTGCATACACCCTAGCTTGTCCACCTCCCTCAGGTTGAATAGCATCAACATAAGCAACATTCCTCTGTCCATCATCTCTACGCTGAAAGTTACCACGACCATATCGAAACACCCTCGGGGGAATTTCAGAACCGAGGTTTCCAGTAGCAAAGTGTACCGAAATGAACCTAAACGTATCAATACACATAAGTCATTTCAGGTACCTCGTATCGATATAGTCTCAACCGTATCGATACGCTCGACCTGCAATGTCACATTTTGATGGCTTATTGCAACCTTAGCCCCCTAAAGACCCTCCAAACAATACGTAAACATACATGCAACTCAAACATACCGCAAAGCCTCAGCAAACAGGGCAACAACATCAACATAGCAAGAACAACATAGCAAGATTCTAGCTGCAATGAACTTAAGCATAAACAACCCACCAAAATGGTCAAACCTCAAACCAAACCATACTTTAACAAGCAAATGTACTTTATAAGTCTAAAAGGCATCATGAACATATCTCAACAATGGGGGTCTCATAACAAAACCTCCCAAGCATAAAGGTCATATCCCATTGCTAATATACTATTATTAGATGTCAAAATCGTACTTTAGCGAAAGAGTAAACTCTTGGACACTTCCTTACTTCCTTGCTGCCACGAATGGTCTACAGATATGCATTGTTGGAAAAGAGAGTTGTTGAGTGGATCGATTGAATGATCAAGACCAAGAGGGGGTGAATTGGGATTTAAAAACTTTGTGGGAGTGAATGGGCAAATAAAAATGAAGAATAAAGGATTTTAGAGTGGTTCAAGTTCCAAATGAACTCTACATCCACTACCTTAGCTACCACTAAGGATTTCAACAATTCACTACTTGTTCTTCCCCATTTCAAGGCTTAGGAGGTAACCTTTACACAATCGGTCAAATTTTCTACCCAAAATTTGACCAAACCCTCACAAATAATCAAAGAAGAAAATAGACAAGAAGTATATCTCTCAAATACAAATTTTTCCCTTGAAGTACAACACTCAACCCAAATTTGAAGATAAAATAAGAATTGGATACAACTCAATTTGGGAATTACAAGAGATTGGAAATTAGGCACACTTGAGGTTGGATTTTTTCTTGAATGTTTTTCTTTAATGCAATAGTTGTTGCTGGTCTTCAAAGAGCTTCAATTTATACCTCCTCTATCAATTCTAGTCGTTTGGGTGGTTGGGGAATTGAATAGAGCCGTTGGGACCCTCTTTTTCCACCATAAATGCACTTCTACAGCTATCCGTATCGGTACACAGGGAGCCGTATCGATACCTATCTCAAAAAGGAAAGAGCCGTTGTACATAATAAAGAGGGGGTATCAAAACGCACGTAGGCGTATCGATACGGGACATGGAGTGTATCGAAACGGATAAGACCGTATCGATACCTTTTTCTCAACTTAGCTCACTGGAGGTTTCCGTTTCGATACGAGGGTTTACCGTATCGATACGGGTCAACTACCATTTTAAATGTTGGTTACCTAACAACTGACACCAACTGTCGGATGCATTTAAAACTCTTCGAATTAAAAATTCATTTAAAATCGTATTGATACGGGTGAAGCCGTATCGGTACACCATTCAAACTCCTTCAGTTTTACAGAGGGGTGTATCGATACAGATGCAATTTGTTTCGATACGCTGTTTCGATACGGTGAGGGGGTATCAAAACGCGTCTTTCCAGTAGCCAACTTTGTAAAAAAGGTATCGATACGGCTGGAAGCGTATCGACGGTTTTCAACACTTTGGCCTTGGAACACTTAGAAAATATTTGGAGTTTGAGTTTTTCAAATTAGTTTTAAAGTGTTGGTGATTTAAAACTTATTAAGGGGACTTAGAAATCAATTTCAAGTTTTCAATTTGATCCTTATCAATTTAATTATATCAAAATCAAACATAGGTTTCACAAGAGTGTAAGCAAGAATGCTTAGTGAGCGGTGCTCAAAATCATAACAACAACAATGCAGTTTTAGAAACATTTACTACATTTGAAAACCAAAACCATCCTTCAAACCATTTCATAAGATAGATCTCCAACACAACATGCTTAAACAACATATGCTTGACCACAAACCAAGGCATAACATCCGTATCTATATGGAAACATGTATCTCAAGCTCAACAACAACATCAAAACGATAAGGCATAAAGAGCAAATTGAATCACATGAGTATATTGACATATTAACACTTTTACTTGGATATGCGGATAACGTTTGGTGGAATGTCCTTTACTAAAATCAAGACAACTAGACAACTTCCGGTGGAATCTCACATCATCGTACTTCTTCTTAGTGGAATCTAGCATCACTAAGTCTAGGCGCGAATTTTACAATTATAGTGCACTCCCATCCTATTGGTCGAATAATTATATTTGGTAATAAGAATCTCTACAAGTGCCAATATACTCATCAAGGCCAACACTTACCCACAGTTTTGCAGAGCCACAACATAACATTGCTCATCCCATTACCATAAACACATTTCCATGCATAGCATGTACTCAACACATCTTACCTCATGAGGAACATCATATACAACGTATGATCTCATGGGATAACATTTATACATGAGCAATATGTATGACAATAGTGGAACATAACATCAAACAAAAGCATGATCATGATTAAATGAGATCAAAACGTAAATAGCCGAAAATAAGGCGAAACCCTTAAACTTACTCTCGAGCTTAGGTTGTCCTTTAAAGCACAACCTAAACCCCCAAAACATGTCCTTACCCAGGTTAAGGCTTTTAAAACAGTTCCACTCACCAGCAACACACAAACGTTAGCCGAAACACCGAATCAAGCCTCCAGATCACCCAAAATCGTGCCTGAAGTACCCAGATTTGATTCCCCTGCTTCTAAACAATTCAAAACAGAGCATTAGAGCTTATTTCAACCCACAAACTTACAGCAACTCAGAAATCCAACATCTAGCAACATTCGCTTAGCGATTCATATCCGAAATTAACCGGAAACATCGGATAAAACAACCCAAACAATTTCCAGCTCAAACCCAGCAAATTTATCATCAAAACACATCTAATAACATCCAAAAACATCAACCCATCATCATATAACCATCAGCTACTGATTCTCACCAATCTAAGCCAAGAACTCAATAATCTCAACCCAAAACTTCACCAACTCATCAAATTTCGGGATTTATATGATCAACCCATTATCTCAACATCATTTAACATCAAAAACATTGCCAACAACATTCTAAAACCCAGAAAAATAAGATCCATGCGAAAATCTTACAAAAATACCATTTTTAGCTTGATTAAGTACATTTTCATAAATCTCTTTACAAACCCTTTAATCTAAAACCATAAAAGAATCAAGAATGTGGGAATTTCAATAAATAACCTTACATTAGAGGAGAAAAGCATAACTCACCTCTAATGATAGAATTTCCCCTTTTGTTTCAATAAAAAGCTTGAGAAATCTAAAGAAAAACAAGTGGATTTTAGAGGAGAATCATAGGAAATTAGTTTGATGATGAAAAACCAATATAAAAAGGATTTTAACCTTTGCAATCTTAAAGGTAGAAAACTGTTTGGTTGAAAGGAAAATGAAGAAAAGCTTTGAGAGAGTTTTCAACGTCAAATTTGTGATAAGATGGAAAATCCTTTAAAATACATTTTATTTAATTAAAGCTCATTTTAAAACCTTTTTCAAAAGTCATAAAAAATAGGGGAAATGTCTCAATTAGACTTAGCTAAATAGCTCCTTAAAGATTCAATGTTTTGATCCTTTTACAAAACAGTCACCAAAACAGTTTTGAAACATTACATTTTAGTCACTAGACTAAAATGTCACACTCCTGGAACTCGTCTTCCAAAATTGATTTCAACACACCTTATATATAATAATTAAGGATTTTAGATAATTTTTCCATATTTTAAAAAAACATTTGAAGAGGGCTCTCCCTAAACTCACCAGAATTTACCCGAAACTCTGAAACTAGTTCGATCAACCCCAAGACTTTTACCCAAACTTTTAAGCCCGGAACCAGGGCGTTACATAGAAGTATCAACCATTAGGTATTGTTAGTATCATTATCATAAATATTGTACATTGAAATAGGCATTACTACAGCTATTGAATATAGGCATCGTCATTGTCATCAAAATTTTTATATTGAAATATTGGTTATGGATATTGATAATGGAATATTAATCACTAACATAGATATTAACACACTAATAATTGATTGGGATATTAGAAACATTAATCATTAACATTTCCACTGAAATAACGACATTGTTATTTCTATAGGCATTGTAATAAATATTGTCACTGCAAATAATAATTGGTATTGTTATTGGCATTGAAACATTGATCATTGATATTGTTATTGGAAATATTGCATATTGATATTGCTATTGAACCTTGGATTGGAGAGGACATTGGATATAGTTGGCATGCCATAGAATTCATGAGCTCATTGGTGCGGGTGGACTACGGTCCTTGGGCTACGACCTTTATTATGGCGAGGCGGGGGAATGTTTGTGTTATGGGTCAATTGGTGAGGCAGAGGGACAAGGCCATTTATTGATTTAACAAGGTGTAGGAATTCGCGTATTCACTATCTTATTTTGATCCAAAGGAACATTGTTAAAATGCGTAAAGAATATTTTCTTAAATATTGTCATAGTATTGATTTTGTTATAGCATTGACATTAATATGGATTTTGTATTATTAAAGTAATATCATCGCCCTAGCATGTTATGAGTTGCATACCATCGTATTTATTGTTAAGTATGACTACCTCACTAGGCAAAGTATGCCTAATTTATCTCATCTCATGCATTTCAGGTTAAACGCAACAGTAACAAGAGATCGGAATAGTCGATGGATTTCAACAAGTCACTATTAAGCTAAAGTAATGTATTCTGTCCTTATAAACTCCTAGTATGGTGGCAAAGTAGTCAAAATAGTAACATATGGACCCTTTGATATGTGTGTAATACATGTAGTTTGGGTAGGTGCAAAGTGCCTTAAATGACATGTTGAAGTTTGCTTAAAAACGACCATATATGCATAAATGGCCTAAGATAGTAAAAACTTAGTAACGTATTCGAATGGACACAAACTTTGGCATGCTGGTAGATTATGGTATTGAATATTGTGCGTAAAATTTCATTGCATTTGGACACCTACTAGTAGGTTAATTTAGCTCAAAACCAGTTAAAATCTCGCATTACAGGTCAGGCGTATCGAAATAAGTGATGGTGTTTCGATACAGCTCTTTTAAATATGGTTACTGAAAACCAGGGTAAAGCGGGGTGTAACGATATGGTTTAGATCCGTTTTTATACAATTTGCTATTGTCAAGACTCGTTTCGATACGGGCCTAACCAGTATCAAGACAAGTCAATAGTCAAAGTCACGAAGGTCAAATCATATCAGAACATGGCTTACCTGTTTCGATAAGGTACTAGGTAGGATCGATATTAAGACGAATTTTTGTGCACCCATATCGAAACGGCTCAAGGCGTTTCGATACAGGGTTAGTTAAGTTGGTAAAAAGACATATATTATAGTTTTGCATTGTTTACGGAATGATCACTAAATATTGTATGGCCTAATTCAATGGGTAATTGACCCCAGAATGGCATGAAAATTTATAGGCTCGATGTTTATAAGTCGAATTTCGTTATAGTAAGTTTAATTTCAGATAAAGGTCTCTAAAACACTTATATTACATTTTAGTCTCTAAAACTTATAACGATTACAATTTGATCCTTTACTAGCTAGTCTTTATTCGTATTGATTAAATTGGACTAAGACCTAAATTTTTGGTAACACTTGATGACCATAATATTAATATGATGTCATTTAATGATTGACTTTTGTAGCACCCAACGCTATTTTGTTCACCGGTAACGCTATCCGACCCGGTTCTCTACCAGGCTAGGAAGGGGGTGTTACATTTGTGGTATTAGAGATAGAGTTTAGTCGATTCTAGGATTAAACCAAAGATTGTTGCATTGTTATTGTATTACTTTGTCACCTAGGAGTAATTTATTGTGTATTATGACTTGCCGACTAACCCGATCTCTTCCTTTATATTATAAATATGTCTGACATTACTGTAGTTCATTTAGATGAGCATGTCATTGGCTCCTCGACTCTCGATGAGGGGATAGAGGGGAAACTGTAGAGTGTCCACAAGTTCTATATTTTGAACACATTCTTGTCCTTATTATTGTTGTTCTTAAGCTTATTTAGGCATATTTAGGTGCATTGCATGCATAATAACAATATTTTCTCTCTTACTATGCTTTTGTTGAATATTCTATGTTTGGTTAAGAAAAGATATTGTTTTAGTTTAGTTTTCATTTTCAGGTGTTGTAGCTATGTAGAAGAGGAGAGGACAGGAAAGCAGGGAGCAAAAAGAAGTTGTACTGAAGCAGTTCCAGTTGCCGCCAAGGACGCCGCCGTAGCAGCATTGCTGTCGAGTGCCGCCCAGGTAGGAGTTAAACCGACTTAGCCAAGATGGGTTGCGATTGAAAGAGGGCAATTATCTGAAGCATGTAGCGGCCTAAAGAGCTGATTAAAGATTGATCAGTAAAGTAACTTATCTTTACTTGCTGAAGAAGGCAACGTCCAAAGAGTCCACATTCAAGTCAAAAAGGAGCCAACATTTAATGTAAAGATACTTTAAGAACTCCTACTCCAAGTAGGACTCAAACTTAGGCCAAGCCCTATATATACCAAATGTTTGTGAGGGTATAGTGGCATAGCGGAGAGGTAAATAGATAGATTAAGTGGGGGTATTTGAGGTCGCGACCCAATTATCTATTAGGGTTTAGGTTTTTGTATGTAAAGTAGTTGTGAGAAACGGTTGTAATAGTTTCAAGTTTGTTTTCAATAAAATATTCCAAGTTTATTTAATTCAAGTTCTTCACTTCTTCAATTAGTTCCAAAAGTCCAGTTGAAGAAATCCATTTGTCGGGCACGAGAGTGTCAAACTCACGAAAGAATTAAGTACGGTCTCATCATGTCGAGGTGTTGACTAATTCGGCTTAGACATAAATTAGAATTTCGCGGCTGAAAGGAGCAACCAAACGTCGACTGCTTGTGTTAGGTTTACGCTGAGATTGCTAGGTATTGCCTACATCACGTTGTGATAGAATCCTTGCCTAGACATAGGGAGGATCACTTCAGAATTGCTCTGCCGAACTTGGAGTATCTGCCAGACTTGCCGCCAGGACTTCTCTCCATTCCACCTGCCGAGACAGCGAAAGTTTCAAGAGCAGAGATCCGTCGTGGCAGCGAAAGTTGTCGCAACCTCAATCCGCCATTACCCGCTGAGGTGGAAAATCGTGGCATCGCAAAACACACTTAAGCTTTATAACGCAGTCTACACACTACTGAGCTACAACTACCTAACCCAATCTATCATCCCATCTCTCTCTATCACTATCTTTAATTATTTGTGTTTTATTTTTCCACATTCAGAAATTTAATTGTGTAATTTACTAATTCCTTGTGCAGGAAAACACTCATAGTAGATGCTCCAATCCCTGTGGGAGACAATATCTTTTATACTATAACTTAACAAGAGTGTGCACTTGCGCTCATAAATAGAGAACACCCAAAACGCTCTACAAAAACCCTTTAAGTCTATAAGATCTAATAAGAATTATTGAGCCTTGAATTATCAAGGTAGATTGTTGAGATTAAAGAAATAGCGGAACACATCGCTAAAATATATTAACAATCCTTTTTCCTTGTTGAAGCCTGAAAAGGGTGTACCACCCCCAATGGCGGTAAATCCAATAGCTTGAAGCTTTATTGCTTAGTCTGCCCAATAATAGACTTACATCCTCACCAATAAGGTAAATGATAACCTTGAACTTATTATGTATTGGTTAGCAAATCATTGTATTGCTACTAATGAATCCTTGTAAAACTATACTAAGCATTGATATCGGAATTATTTTGTCATCATAAGCCATGTGTGTACAAATTGTCCCTTAATGATTCAAGGGATTTCACTTTTGGCCAATTTATTGGTGATACTGATTATCAAGTTTGATGTCATACTAGGCTTAGATTGGTTTAGTGAACACCCAGCTTGGGTAGATTGTAGTAAGAGGAAGATGTACCTTTGAGGTCTTGGCAAGGAAAGCATTGTTTTGATGAACTCCAAGAGCCCTCCATTGCGTGCTTTGACGTTGGAAGCCAAGTATGAACCCTTATTAAGGAATATTGACACTGAGTGTGAATTCTTTGATGTCTTCCCTGACGCACTTTCGAGTTTACCACCAACCCGAGAAGTAGAATTCGACATCTAAATGCAACCTGGAACTACCTTAGTTTCCATTGTACCCTACCAAATGGCAACTGTTAAACTAAAAGGGTCGAAACCTCAAATTCAAGAACTGCTTGACAGAGGCTTCATTCAACCAAGCTCTTCTCCTTGGGGAGCTTTGGGTCTCTATGTAAGAAGAAAGATGGTTCGATGAGACTGTGTATTGACTATCGACAATTAAACAAGGTGATTATCAAGAACAAGTATCCATTTTCCAGCGTAGATGACCTATTCGATCAACTAAGGGATGCATCCGTGATTTCAAGAATGATTTAAGGCCGAGCTATTATCAAATGAGAGTCTGAGAATCTTACATCCATAAGACTACTTTCCGTACAAGATACAGATACTACGAATTCTTGGTAATGCCCTTCGGTCTAATCAATGCACCGGCAGCCTTCATGGACTTAATGAACCGGGTCTTTAGACCCTATCTTGATAAATTCGTAGTGGTTTTCCTAGATGATATATTGATCTATTCCAAGAATGTTGTAGAACATCGAGATCATCATCGCATTGTGCTTCAAACCCTTCGGGAAGAGCAGTTGTGTGCTAAACCCTCTAAGTGCGAGTTTTGGATCACCGAAATTGACTTCCTTGGGCATATCGTGTCGACTTCGGGTATCCAAGTGGATCCAGAAAAAAAAAATCAAGTCACCATAAATTAGCATCTACCGAAGAATATTGGAGAAGATAGAAGCTTCCTTGGTCTTGTTGGCTATTATAGAAGATTCGTAAAAGGATTTTCCATGATAGCAGCTCCATTTACTAATCTATTGAGAAAAGAAGCTCTATTTGTTGGATCGAGGAACAACAACGAATTTTCGACCGATTAAAACAAATCTTGATTAATGCACCAGTCCTAACTCAACCTGAATCTGAAAAGGACTATACAGTTTATAGTGATGCATCGCATCTCGGTTTAGGATGTGTATTGATGCAAGAAGGCAAAGTAATTGCCTATGCTTCGAGACCACTAAAGCTACATGAAATGAATTACTCTTCTCATGACCTAGAGTTGGTTGTGGTTGTCTTTGTGTTGAAAATTTGGAGACATTATCTCTACAGGGAGAAATAATATCTCTTTACCAACCACAAAAGCCTTCAGTACCTTTTGACCCAAAAAGGAGTTAAATCTTTGGCAACGGGTATAGATGGAACTCCTCAAAGACTACGATTTTGTCATTGATTATTATCCGTGCAGGGCCAACGTTGTAGCTGATGCACTTGGCCGCAAACCTTTGCCTGCTCCTCGAGCAATTAATGCTCACTTCCGACTTCGGAAGCATCGTTGCCTCGTAGTTGAACTTTAAGTTCAGTCTACCATTGTTTCAAGAATTGAGGATTTGCAAGATTAAGATTCTGAACTCTAATCCATTGTTTCCAAGTTGTCAAATAATCTTGAATTCGGAATTAACTCTGAAGGACTCTTGTGTTTTCATAATCGGGTCTGTATGCTTGGTGTTGAATCTCTGTGTACCGATATCCTTACAGAAGCTCATTCAAGTTCTTTTTCTGCTCACTCTGGGTCTGTGAAGATGTATAAGGACCTTTGTGAACACTATTGGTTGTCAGGCATGAAGCATGCCATAGTTGATTTCGTATCTAAGTGTCTCTCGTGCCAACGTGTTAAAGTAGAGCATCGTGTCCCTATAGGATTGCTACAACCTATCGATTTACCGCAATGAAAGTGGGAGAAGATCACTATGGACTTTGTTAGTGGTATACCTTTAACTTCTTCTAAGCATGATGCTATATGGGTCATTGTAGATCGTTTCACCAAGTCAGCTCATTTCATACCGGTTAGAATAGACTACGATCTTCCTAAATTAGTTGGCTTGTACATTAAGGAAGTAGTTCGACTCCACGGAGTACCTAAGTCCATCATCTTCGATCGAGATCTTCGTTTTGCATCTCGATTTTTGTAAAACATTGCAAGAAGCTCTGGCACCAAAGTTAATCTTAGCACAACTTTTTACCCTCAATCTGACGATCAGTCGAAAAGAGTAATTCAAATTTTGGAAGACATGACTCAAGCATGCATCATTGATTTTGATGAATCTTGGGAGAAATCCCTACCTCTCATCGAGTTTGTCTACAACAATAGCTATCAAACTTCAATCCAAATGGCTCCTGTATCCCCTTTAGCCCGGCCTAGACGGTTGACCCGAACTACGGAGATTACACGGGGAAAATCAAAGTCAACCCAAAAGTCAACCTTGATTAACGACCTTTTTTTATTTTTAATCTTGTCTAGATACATGTTAACCCTAGGTGAACACTCAAGAAACATATATGTGTAAAGCACAACGATCGGATTTCAGAAAGGGACTCCATTGCACAATATACACATGTTAGGGACCAAAATGTAAATTCTGTAAATTAGAAGATCATAATTGATTTTAAAGTTACCAATATGAAATTAGTCATATTACATGCTTTCCTGTTAAATTTCACCTTAATTGGACATCTCGAACTCATACAATTGCAAACTTGACCTTCGGAACTAAAACGCAAAGCTTGCAAACTTCAACACCATTCAAATCAGTGCCCAACGGTCACCTGTTTCGAAACGGCATTGACCGTTCCAAAATGCAGGTTGGTTCCGAGACTGGTTCCGAAACAGGGCATTCCAGTAGCCAAAACGTTTCGGAACAACCTCCAGCCGTTTCGAAACACGAAGGCCATTACAGGCTCCCGTTTCAAAACGCCAGTGAGTGTTTCGATACGGTTTGCCCAGAAGCTGCAGATTTTACTGGTTTTTCATACAAGAATCCATCCAAACACTACCTAATGACTTCCTAGTCAAACCAACAAGTCATCATACATATATGGTGCATATTTATAACTCCTAAACACATTCATAGCATCAAACATGAAATTTCACATGTCTATAGGCATGCTCCCTATTATCCAAAACCAAGCAACCAACCAAACTTCAAAACAAGCATTAATAGGCCATTTACAAATTCAAACCATCAAAAGCAACATGCCACAACCTAGGGAGTTCAACACATCTCCCAAAACATGTCTTAGGTTCCCATTGCCAAATTACCAAAACTAATAGTGTATGAAAACATCACCATACATGAGCTTGGTTTCCCTTGGACACTCTTAGCTCCCTTGTTGCCCTCAAACACCTCAATTATCTGCATTATTGGTAAGAGAGAGAGTGTAAGCACAATTGCTTAGTGAGGCATGCTCTAAAGAAAACAACACAATAATGCATTTTTAGAAAACACTTTCAACAAAGCTTTTAAAACACATGTTCATCTCTTTTCATGCAACCTTGCATACTTTACAAGCATCTCATGCTTCATTACATTCAATACATCATATTGCCTTCAAGTGATAGTTCATAACCATTTGCAAACTCAAAACACAATCGGATACGCGGATTACAAGCGTTGTCCCACACGCTTCATACACACTACCGGCTTAACAAGGTGGAGTTTATCGGTACAATCACAACCCCTCAACACCCGTGATGGAGTTTAACGGTACAATCACAACCCCTCAACATCACTCATCGGTAGTTGTATAATTCCACTAACGAGAGTACGGGACACACAACACAAGATCCACACACGTACTTTCAACCACCGTTGTGATCTTACCTTACTCGTTAGGGTACTTGGATGGAGTTTTCGGTACAATCACAACCCCTCCACATCCAAGGCGACTTAACTTACGATGCACCCAATCCTATAGCCGGCTAACTATATCCGATTCAAGTACTTTAAAACCAATTCATCACTTGCCAATACACATCAAATATCATCATCAATTCACTGTTTTAAAACATTAATCAAAGCCATTAAACATCATGCATCTCCATGCATCATTACCAAAATATAACATGTCAAACCAAGGATCTCTTACCTTGAGCATCCTTCAACACATGGCTTTCAAAACCAGCATTAACCATGCTAAAACATGCTTTCAAAACAGAATTTAAACATGCAATTTATAACCAATGCATCAATCCACTTCATAGCACATCCGAGGGAGTTTTTCCGAAAACTTACTCTTGAGCTTAGCTAAGTTGTTTAGACTTAAACTAAGCTCCCAAAACCTTCAATTAATCGTTTCAAGCTGGAAACCCAACTCCACTCACCAATTTCGTTTCGCTAGCTTGCCGAACGCCAATCAAGCCTCCGGATCAACTCCAAAAGTGTCCAAAAATGTCTCCCTTGTTTTAAACACATCAAAGCAGAGGATTAATGCATCATCATGCATTGAAATCTTCAGCCAACACACCTAAACTCGCTGCTCTACCTAAAATCAACATTTCGGCTACCAAACACAACCGAAATCACCTCCAAACACTTCCAAAACTTAACCCAGCCAAGATCCATCACTTCTAACCATTTCTAAACATCAAGTAACATCCAAAATAAACCTAAACTCGTCCTTATACCTCCAACTATAACAGAACACCAAAAACACCTCAAAAACCACCATTTACTTGAGCAAAAACTTAGGAAACACAACCTATTCGGGATTGCATTGATAAAACCTCATTTCTAACATCATTTGATAACCAAAATACATTAAAGAACCACCTCAAAACAGAGCCCAATCAAACTCAACGAAATTCTTCAAGATTTCTTCCAAATCTTGAGTTTTAAGCCAAAATCAAGTTTCTAACATTAAAACCATTTATAAAACTTAAATTAAGGATTGACAACTTGGGAATTTAAGTAAAGAACTGAGTATTTAGATGAGAAGAAAAAACTTACCTCTAAATGGTGATTTCTCCTTGATTTGGGCTAAATTCCTTGAAAATTTAATGTGGAAATCAAAAGATTTTGTTGCTAGATTTATTATGCAACAATGAGTGATGGAAATCTCATCAAATGAGGTGAAGATCAAAGTGATTTGTGCTGGAGAAAATGTGTTTGGATGATGGGATTTTGAGAGAAAAAGAAATGAGAGAAAATTTGGAAAAGGTAGTTATGAGAATCTAAAAGTAGTTTTCATCTTTATTTCTTTTAATTAAAACATTAATTAAATCACCCAAATTAAGGAAAAATCTGGAGAAAAACATTTTGGGTAATTAGCTCCTTAAAGATTCAAAGTTCCAATCCTTTACAAAACAATCACCACTAAACTTTTCAAAAATCGCATTTTGGTCACTACACCTAAATGTAATATTTCCAAACCTTATTTTGTAAAATTGATTTCACCACTCTCTTATATATATTAAAAGAGGATTTTTAGATATTTTTCCATATTTTTAAAGCGTCCCGAACTAGGCTTTCCCTAAAACCTCCTTTTATATTCGAACCGTTTCTCAGACCGGTCCGACCAAACCCTAAACTTCTAAGCCCAAAATTGGGGTGTTACAGCTCCATATAAAGCATTGTATGGCAGGCGATGCCAAACTCCATTGTGTTGGTCTGAACTCGGTGAAGGCAAAATGTTGGGCATTGACTTACTTCGGGAAACTGAAGAGCGGGTTACCATCATCCATGATTGCTTGAAAGTTGCCTTTAACCGAAAGAAAGCCTATGTCGATCTTAAGAGAAGGGATATAGAGTATGAAATTGGTGAATTTTTTTTCCTTAAGTTCCACCGTGGAAGAAAGTTTTGAGGTTTGGTAAAAAGGGAAAAATTGAGTCCTCGATTCATTGGACCTCTTGAGGTCATCGAAAGAGTTGGCCCTGTGGCATATTGGCTATCGTTACCCTCATAATTGAGCAAAATCCATGATATCTTTCATGTATCAATGCTTCGAAAGTATCGCTTCGATTCTTCCCATATCATTGAACCTGAATCTATAGAGATTCAATCAAACTTGTCTTATGAGGAAGAGCGGGTTAAGATCCTTGCAAGAGAAGTCAAGAGTCTTTGTAATAAATATGTATCGTTAGTTAAAGTACTTTGGAGAAGCCACACTGTCGAAGAAGCTACCTGAGAACCTGAGGAAGAAGCAATACCCTCATCTCGTCCGTTCAGGTAAAAATTTGAGGACAAATTTTTCTTAAGGGGAGAGAGTTGTCACACCCCGAAAACCGGTCTAGTCGAAATTAGGTTTTGGTGACCGCATATTTTGTATCTTTGTGTTCGAATGATATAATTGTTCGGTATCGTACCCAATTTAAAATGATAAAGGGTGTTATTATTATTATTATTATTATTATTATTATTATTATTATTATTATTATTATTATTATTATTATTATTATTATTATTATTATTATTAAAAAAAGCCATGGGACCCACGGCCAACTCCTTCAATTTGAAGGAATTGCCGTGGGCAATTCCCACGTAAGGGAAACACATGGCAAATGCCAAATTCATGTTGCATTGCTTGCCACTACCTGGCACAAGTAAAGGGAAATTAATCCCAAATTATGCCACGGCTCCAAGCAACGTGCAACGTGGTGCATGGGAAATCCATTAATGGTCGGTCAATTTTGGCTATAAATAGGGGACTTTGTACGCAAAGTATGGAAGAAAAATAAGGAACCAAGGAACGATTAAGTGATAGGGTTGGTACCCTCGAATTAGGGGTGGTAAGTTCAAATTTTAAGTTTAGCGATAACAAATCTTTGCTATCATTGGGGTAAGCTCATATCTTTGGTTAGTCTAAATTTTGGTATCGAATTTGATTAATATTTTCGTATTAATTCAATATGGTTTTATCGACTCTAACCAATTCTCGATAATTAACTTAGTTCAAAAGGCTGATAAAGGACAACCGTCATTTCCGAAGGCCGAGGATAAAGGCGTTGTTATTCGAGAAACGTCGGGTTATCGAGGTGATTGTAGTTGGAGTCTCGGGAAAAAATTAGATGCTTTTTTCGATTTTGTTGATATCGATTATTATATAGCTAACAAGTTGCCGTAGGGTTATCATATCGAACCTCCTTGGAAGGCTTATTGGTAAGAACCGAAAGTAATCACATTGAAATATTGGACATGGCATCATTGATATCTTCATTGTTAATGTTAATATATTGGAACGTAGAAATCTCGACCATTAGATACTGTTAGTATCATTATCATAGATATTGTAAGTTGAAATAGGCATTATTATAGCTATTGAATATAGGCATCGTCATTGTCATCAAATTTTTTTATATTGAAATATTGATTATAGATATTGATATGGAATATTAATCACTAGCATAGATATTGACACATTAATCATTGATTGGGATATTAAAAACATTAATCATTAACATTGCCACTGAAATATCGACATTGTTATTTCTATAGGCATTGCAATAAATATTGTCATTGCAAATAATAATTGGTATTGGTATTGTTATTGAAACATTGGTCATTGATATTGTTATTGGAAATATTGCATATTGATATTGCTATTGAACCTTGGATTCGAGAGGACATTGGATACATTTGGCATGCTATAGAATTCATGAGCTCATTGGTATGGGTGGACTACGATCCTTGGGCTACGGCCTTTATTGTGGCGAGGTGGAGGGATGTTTGTGTTATGGGTCAATTGGCAAGGTGGATGGATTAGACCATTTATTGATTTGGCGAAGCGTAGGGATTCACGTATCCACTATCTTATTTCGATCTAAGGGAACACTATTAAATTACGTAAAGAATATTTTCTTATATATTGTCATAGTATTGATTTTATTATAGCATTGACATTAACATGGCTTTGAAAATAGTAAAGTAATGTCATCGCCCTAGCATATTATGAGTTGCATACCATCGTATTTATTGTTAACTATGACTACCTCATTAGGTAAAGTATGTCTAATTTATCTCATCTCATGCATTCCAGGTTAAACAGAACATTAACAGGAGATTGGAGAAGTCGAGGGATTTCGGCAAGTCACTATTAAGCTAAAGTAATTTATTCCGCCCTTATAAACTCCTAGTATGGTGGTAAAGTAGTTAAACTAGTAACATATGGACCCTTTGATATGTTTGTAATACATGTAGTTTGGGTAGGTGCAAATGGCTCTAAATGGCATGTTGGAGTTTGCTTAAAAATGATCATATATGCATAAATGGCCTAAGATAGTAAAAACTTAGTAACATATTTGAATGGTCACGAACTTTGGCATGCTGGTAGATTATAGAATTAAAATATCGCGCGTAAAATTTCATTGCATTTGGACACCTACTAGTAGGTTAATTTAGCTAAAAATCAGTTAAATTCTGACATTGCAGATCAGCCGTATTGAAAGAGGTGATGGTGTTTCGATACATCCATTTTAAATAATGTTACTGGAAAACAGGGTAAAGCATGGCGTATTGATACGGTTTAAAGTCGTTTCGATACAATTTTCTACTGTCAAGACTCGTTTCGAAACGGGTCTAACCCATATCGAAACGGGCCAATAGTCAAAGTCAACGAAGGTGAACTCGTATCGGAACATGACTTACTTGTTTTGATACGGTATTAGGTAGAATCGATATTAAGACTAATTTTTGTGCACCCGTTTTGAAGTGGCTCAAAGCGTTTCAATACAGGGTTAGTTAAGTTGGTAAAAAGACGGATTATAATTCTGTATTGTTTACGAACTGATCACTAAATATTGTATGGCCTAATTGAATGGGTAATTGACCCAAGAATGGCATGAAAATTTATAGCCTCGATATTTATAAGTCGAATTTTGTTAAAGTAAGGTTAATTTCATATAAGGGTCTCTAAAACACTAATATTATATTTTAGTCCCTAAAACTTGTAGTGCTTATAATTTGATCCTTACTGGCTAGTATTTATTCGTATTGATTAAATTGGACTAAGACCTAAATTTTTGGTAACGCTTGATGACCATAATATTAATAAGATGTCACTTAATGATTGACTTTTGTAACACCAAACACCATTTTGTTCACCGGTAACGCCATCCGACCCGGTCTCTACCAGGCCAGGAAGGGGTGTTACAAGCAGATACCTTTGGTCTATTCAGAGCTCGATATGTCTTCAAGCGGGCATAAACAGACACAACCTTTGACTCCACCCAATAAAAATGCGAGCCTCACCACCATTAGAAGCTGCACTACCTATGCTATCAAATCTATACTAGTAATCATAAAGCCGAACTTGAATTCCATATCATTCACAACACAACATTAATTTATATGACAAAACTCAGTTCCACTCATTTCTCATTACTAGTGCTAATTAAATTTTACCTCTAAGACTGCAATGCACACTTATAGGTAAACATGTCTTCCCGACCTCTTTATAAAGCTTATTGTGTCAATAAACGTATCGTAAGCATACTTGGCTCAATTCACTTTTCCCTGAAAGAAATTATCGCACAACAACTTCAACAAATCTGGACTTGGCCATATCTCAGCAATAGGACACAGAAAAACTCTAATAATGTATAGCAACACCCTTGCTTTCAAAGCATCCCTTTCAAAAGAACCAGATAGTACATCTCGCTTGATTTTTACCAAATGTGAAAATCGTGATGAGGTTATACTTTTCGCCAAGTTCTTTACCATTCTCCCTCGACATCACTTCATTAACATCAATACCCTTCTTCTTCAGGCCTAATATAGCTTCTACATCTTCAACTGATACAAGAATGTTGTGTCCTTCAAACTCAATAACACTCCTTCTAACATCAATACTTTCCATCAATTTCCTGCATAGGTCTCGGTGTAGACTGTGTGATTTTATAAAAACTAGCGACCCAAAACCAATTTCTTCATGAACAGGATCAATCCCAATCGTCTTCATTTTTTCTATGAAGTAGTATAATTTCTTGTGACTACACCTTGTGTCAAATGTCTTTAGACAAGGGATAAATTCCTATGTCAATCTTACCGTGCCAAACAAAGAATGTCTTTGTACTGCTATTTTCTATTACCTTCTTCGGCTGTCATGATTTATACTCTTTGTATGTCGCCTTCTCCTTTTCAGTTTCATCAATGTAAGGTTGTTTGTCTTCCTTCGGCATTTTTTTCTATTTCTTGTCTATCTCTTTTCTAACCTACAAATTTAATTTATTCAAATGAATTTAATATTTATTACACATAATCAATTGAAACCTACCTCGGTAGTCACTTTTTTCTCACTTTGCTTCATCCTTGTACATTCACATTTACTGTAAAACAAAAAAATAAACAAACGTATATGTTCAGTCATTCTTCATTTCATTTCAATAAGAACACGTAAATATCAAACTTACTAAAAATTCATGAAGGGAGGACATGTTTTTTCCCACATGCCTTATCACATATGGCTAGCATCTCTGACAGGACAACTTTATTGTCAATTTTATCATTACCATCTTTATGAGCAACTTCTTTAGCATTACAATCCTTATCAAGAACTTCATTAGAATCTTTTTTACCAATTTCATCTTTATCACCAAATTCTTTACCAATTCTATCAGTATCTTCGTCAAAAACAGGATTCAGATTTGCAGTAGTCATTCTAAGAATTAAATCTTCACATGAATCAATCAGTTCAGAAGCAAATCAACTCACTCATAAATAAACATATCCTCATTATATACAAATCTAACCTTTTTTGGTTAAAATCGATGGAAAGGGTACAACTCTAAAAAAAGCCCTAAACCCGGACATAATGTTCAGTTTAAACAGATTTTTTCCAACACAAAATACAATTTCATACCAAAATTTTCAAACACAATCTTAAGATTTTAAGTATTTCGCAAACAAAATTTTTTTAGAGTTTTGGGTTTTTCTTGTTATCTTCGCGATGGAGACGACTGCATAGGTTCAGTTGCAGACCTAAGTTAACGTTTCGATCTTTTACACTGACTAAAACGT
This sequence comes from Hibiscus tridactylites, assembly GCA_958450335.1. Classification (NCBI taxonomy): domain Eukaryota; kingdom Viridiplantae; phylum Streptophyta; class Magnoliopsida; order Malvales; family Malvaceae; genus Hibiscus; species Hibiscus tridactylites. The sequence goes on from OY288277.1 coordinate 70,685,158, forward strand.
TTTTCTCCGCTTCAAAGGTTTCTCCAGGTTTTTAGTGGGGAAAATAAAGGTTCGATTCTAATTCTAGGGAAGCCGGAAGGCTTTTAAGTTCTGCAAAAAAAAATTAAAAATATGATTCGTTAAACCGAACATATTATCATCTTGTACTTCAAGGTTGCGAAACTCGTAGACTACTTCTGATACTCCGCAATTTTAGTCTACACATTTTTTACAAGTTCCAGAACATATATAAAAGTTTTGATATCATGACAAAAACGTCAACTGCTACACGTAAACCCTTAAAAGTTAGTTTCACATCAAATTGTTTCCTTACCCTATATTTAATTCTGAAATATCTTTTTCCAACTTTACTTGTGACACACGTCTTTAACAATTTGAGTTTAAACTATTAATCACTGGTTTCAGTATATATTTCATAGTCCCAAAATATAGGTGTTTGCGAAACTTCTTACTAAGTTCTGATACTTACTGGCTACACCCTCTTCTCGCGTATTTTGTATGACAATCTAAATCAAACGATTAAAATCACAAAATTTTTCATTCAAAGACTCTAACATTCCGCCGTACACTAACTTGTCGTTGTTTAGATAAACCCCAACTGTCCATTTCCGTTAATAGAGAGAAAACAAAGAAGTTTGTGGGGTTGCAGCAGCAGCACACATGGATTGGTGACAAGGACGACGATATGATCACCAGAGTCTTTTAATTCGATTCCTCCCTGCTTTCTTATCCAAGCATCTAATAAGCATATTCCTCTTCTCTTCTCTCGCCCAATAATTCATTTTCTTTCAATTGTATTTTCATCAGTTAATCACACTTGTTCATGATTCTAAAACGTTGAATTTTGACTGTTTGGTGATATTTCTTGACTCTTTAAGCCTCTAACTCAGCTCTACTATAATCTAATCAACCTCCAAACTTAACTTGTTATTCTGGGTAATTCTTGAATCACCAAAGTTTATCTTAGAAAGATTCTCATGGCCAATATTTTATGTAGTAATACTTCAGTTTACTAATTATTATACATAGAATTGGTAGAAAATTATTGGTTTTGTTTTAGCATAATACACTTCAATTCCTGCTGCTAGGGCTAGGGATTCGATCATTTAAAGAAAAACAGAGAAGCCTCCGCGATTTTTCAAGTTGATAGCAAATCAATTGAGTTTCGTAAGTTGGGAGTTTATAGCGTATTTGGGATACACCCTCTTTTCTGGTTCTTCATCATATGTTTGTGCTGATGTTAAATCATATTGTTTCGATGGCCATTATTTTTCATCTTCCCTCCATTTTCTGGGTTAAAATCTGTTTTCTTGCTTCGAATTGTCTTCCATGGAAGTTTCTTTTGAACCAATAAACACTTGTTCTGGAGGATATTCTATTGCAGAATGAATAAGGAGCGTTTTAGATAGAATATTCACCTTGTCTTTCAACTTCCTTCATTCGTTTTTGTTGTTTTAAAAGTTTCCCAGCATTACTTCTCCTATGGGTTTTGGTGTTTCCATGTCTTTCTTTTTATGATTCATGTTTTGTGTAAATTGAATGACTAAGATGTTGACATGTGTCTCAGTAGTAGAAGAAGATTGAAGCCATATAGGTAAGAGGAATGAGCCAACCGAAAATCAAGCGTCGTGTGGGTAAATACGAGGTGGGAAGGACTATTGGGGAGGGGGCATTTGCAAAAGTGAAGTTTGCAAGAAATTCTGAGACAGGGGAACCTGTTGCACTTAAGATCCTTGATAAAGAGAAGGTTCTTAAGCACAAGATGGCTGAACAGGTATCTTTTGACCCATTATTTCTCTCTTTTTTCATGGTTTGAGAAAGATTTTTTTTTCTTATTTATTTTTGTTACATTTACTGATGAAAACCTCCTCCATGCTTCTATTTTAATAGTTTGTCAATGCTACTATAATCACATTTTAATAAGTTAAGATTTTGTATCCAATTTCTTGGATTTTTTTCTGCTTGTTTTCGCAGATCAAGCGGGAAATAGCGACAATGAAGTTGATAACACATCCAAATGTTGTCCGTATATATGAGGTTTCTCTTTCTTTTTTTGTGTTCTGGTTCGGTTGGGAGGGGGAGGGGTGTCTTGGTTTATTAAGTACCGTATACTTGTATTCTGTTTTCGCCTTGGTTTTCATTAGAGTATGTTGAGGATTTATACTGCAAAATTTATATTTCTCAATAGCGGGATGGGGACTTGTACTCTTTACCAGGATCTTCTATTTTGAAACAAATCCTTCCTTAATTTTTGTCTTTAGCAGTAATATGGGTGGCATTTTCTTTCTCCAACCTTGAACATTTTATGGAGATTTTTGGAATTTTTTGTGTATACATATATATATATATATATAAATTGTGAGCAGAAAACCAGTGTTGGCATCTGGAAAAAATTATTTTATTTGTAGCATGCATATGTGCGTCTGTGAACTGTCTGCAGAAGTATGCACCTAGTCTAGATATATGATTAAGATGAGAGAACAAATATTTTGATAACCAATCTCTTGCAATGCCTATGTGAAACTTTTCACTCTCTTTACATGATTTCATGGATTTATCCTTCCGTCTGATATTTATACTTTATAACTACTTAATGATGCTTTGTGCTGTTCTGTGTGTCAGTTATCGAAGAAAAGCAGACCAAGCAACAAGCTTTAAATTATTTATCAGATTATTTTGTATGATTTTGTTCAGGTAATGGGAAGCAAGACAAAGATATTTATTGTTTTGGAGTTTGTTACCGGGGGAGAACTCTTTGACAAAATTGTGAGTTGGTGAATCTTGGACATCCCGAATCCCCCCCCCCCCCCCAAAAAAAAATGCTATTATTTAATAACAATCAGGTTTTATCACATTGGGAAAATAATTGAAGCTCATGAACTTGCAACTGCATGTTATCATGAACTAATATTTTTTCTAGTATTAACATTGCTAACAAATCTGTAGCTAACCACTAGCTGATGAAATTTCTTCCCGTTTACATGGCTTTGCTTGTGATATGGCTTTAACCATTTCTTAATTCTGAAGGTAAACCATGGACGGATGAGAGAAGATGAGGCACGGAGATACTTCCAGCAGCTCATTAATGCTGTTGATTATTGCCATAGCAGGGGTGTTTACCATAGGGACCTGAAGGTATTTTTACTTGACACCCTTCAGGGGGAATTTGTTTATCCTTGCATAATTGTGTCTACTCCATGCATGAATGTTATGCTGTAAGCAAATGAAGTTCCTTTAAACTTTCTTGTGATGTTTTTTGCAGCCTGAAAATTTGCTGTTGGATGCTTACGGTAACCTCAAAGTTTCTGACTTTGGATTGAGTGCACTATCTCAGCAAGTCAGGGTAATTTATAGCCTTTTCTTTTTCCTTCGAAATGGTGGGTGATTATTAAACGTCAATGCCTGAATGCTGAAGCATTCTTAGGTCCTCAACCTTTTTCTTTGAACTACGAAGTCTTCCAAGCTTATTGATGGTGACCGTGCGAAGTAAAATTGTTGCAGAGTGGAAAGGCAAATGAACATTGGTGATAACGATTGAGATAGCAAGCATTTGTGTGAGTGACTTAGTGTGTTTCTAAACAAAAAGCAATAATAAAATGAAGGATTATGGAATTATTGGTTTCTTGTTTCATCTCAAGCTTGGACAGTTTAGTTAGGGCCTTCAGAGTTGTTGAAAGGACAAGTTCCATTGTGTAGTTTGATCATTCTCAATGAGTTAAATTTTCGCATAGATTGTCCTCCTTATGCCACTGTATGTAATTGTAAACCAGTAACATATAAACTGAATAATCTGTGCATGGTGACCTCAAAGCTTGTGAATAAGGAAATGGATGCTAGCATGCATAGTCAAGACCATAGATATTCTGTTGTCCATGCTGTTTATCTACTTATTTGGCAAGTATTTTAAACTTCCGAATCCTGATGTAACTGATTCAGTAAATGTGCAAGATTTGTTCCATCTCTTTAGCTTTGATGGCTTTTAGAACAACCCCAAACATTTCTAATCCAAAGTTGAATTTTTAGGAAGATGGTCTCCTTCACACTACATGTGGGACACCAAATTACGCTGCTCCTGAGGTGTGGACAATTGTTAAATCACATTAATTTCCGTCTAACATTTGCACCATAGAAACCCATTTATTAACAATTTTATGCCTTTTATATAGGTCCTTAATGATAGAGGTTATGATGGGGCGACCGCGGACCTCTGGTCGTGTGGCGTGATACTCTTTGTGTTGCTTGCAGGTTACTTGCCTTTTGATGATTCTAATCTTATGAACTTGTATAAGAAGGTTAGCATTTCCTAGTTGATGTCACAGTTATCCAGCATTTTCATTGCCTGTTCTTATTCTCATTTTTTCAAATTTCCAGATTTCAGTAGCTGAATTCACTTGCCCCCCTTGGCTATCTTTTAGTGCGATGAAATTGATTACTCGAATCCTGGATCCAAACCCAATGACTGTAAGTTATTATACCTAACTCTCTACCATCAATTGTTCCTGACTTACTATCAGAAACATTTCCATACTGAAAGATGTATTATTCTATCTGCTCCATCACTTTTTCATCTTTTCCCACTCTGAAAGATATGTAATTTGGTAACCTCAAGCTCTGAATATAATTCAAGGAAAGATAACTCACACCTTATGCAAGGGTTTTCATGTTCGGCACTAGACCTTCCTATCTTTTTTCATGATCCAGTTCTCGACAAGTCCACCTATGAATTTGACTATCGATATATTGATCATCTATTCCAAATTTTGAAGTTGATTGTCTCTAACTATGTTATCAATGTACACAAATTTCAACCACAAATATATAATAATCGGCTAGTTTTTTTAATTAAAACCGCAAACAAAAGACAACCGTTCACCACAAGGTGGGTTCGGCTACAATGTTCATATTATGCAGTTCTTTTCTTTTTATGGCTGCAACAAAAATAAACTCAGGGTACTTTTGATAGTGTTTATTTGGTTAAATAATAAATAGTAAAAGTTGCATTTAGATCTGCATCCGGGCTTTTGCACATTTTTCCAAGGCAACACCGATGCTTCAACTTTGTAGAAGTGCTCCACTATAAAATCTCTGAGTAGCACGTTGGCCTTTAATGTTCGATAATGATTTGCCTTTCACAAACTTTTGTCCTTCTTTTTTGTAACTATTGACTTGCATGATATTAATGTGTACACATCTCTTTCTTGCATTTCAGCGCATTACCATACCTGAAATTTTGCAAGATGAATGGTTTACAAAAGATTACAAACCTCCTGTGTTCGAGGAGAAAGATGATACGAACTTAGATGATGTAGAAGCTGTATTTAAGGATTGTGAAGTGAGTGGATGAAACATAAGTATACAAATGCTGTTATATTTGGTGCTTCTTAACATTTTTTCTTAGCAACTCTATGTTGTTGGTTTGTAACAGGAGCACCATGTTACAGAAAAGAGAGAAGAACAACCAACAGCTATGAATGCTTTCGAGTTGATTTCCATGTCGGAAGGGTTGAACCTTGGGAATCTGTTTGATGCAGAACAGGTTTGTATTTTAAAACACTTTTCCTTTCCTTATCTTTATTTGTTTGCATCTTAACTGTCGAAAATGGTGGTTACCTTTTCTTTAAATGACTTTATTACCATTTACAAGGAAAATGCACGGCACATCCAATTCCCGATAAAATATTATTAGATATTGTTAGGCTATCAAGGCTAATTAACTATCTAACCTCCTTTTTCTTACTTCCTTAATTGTGATTTTAGAAGTTTATAAAGTTTGGTTAAGAAAGTATCAAGTGTACATCAAAAGATCTTCCGGTTTTCGGAGAATAAGCTGAAACTGGAGTAGTTGTCATCTACGTTACTTGGACTTGTATGCAAGTGTTGACTATGGTTATTTTCCAACATGGGTATGTTCATTTTTTTCCATGCATTTGGAGGGTCCTCGGAGTTTCATATCTCCATACCCATATTCGAATATATGTCGTTGATAAACAAAGAATTACGAGATTTGAGAGAAGAATTTTATTCTCATATGTAAAACTCAATTACTCAAAGAATGAGAACATACATAAACAAGTAGAATTGGCCTAAGGAAACTAGTGAATCTGTACATAAATGAAAAAAACCTTGATCTTTGGCTATCTAATCACCAAGAATAAGCTTGGTAGAGCTGTAGATAGTCAACAGTCAGGTGCGGGTATTTCAAGCAAAATAAAGTGTTGGAGCAACATTGGCTGTCACAAAATCATTTCATGATTTAAAAGCAGACATATAATGCCCTCTGGTTGAGAAAGAAACTACTAAGATATATATATAATATGTATGGTTTACAGTGGCAAACATCAAAATATTACAATATGAAAATCTGAGTCTCATATTAAAGTTAACTATTGGTTGTTTCATTTTCTGCAGGGATTTAAGAGAGAAACAAGGTTTACATCAAAATGTCCCGCTAATGAGATTATTCATAAGATCGAGGAAGCTGCAAAGCCTCTTGGGTTTGACGTACACAAGAAAAACTACAAGGCGAGAAAATTTTACACATGCTATAAAGGTAAATTGTTGGAATCCATACATTGAGTTTGCTTATTTCTTTTTCGTTTTTTCTTGTGCGTGTGTAGATGAGACTTGAGAATTTGAAAGCTGGAAGGAAAGGAAACCTTAACGTGGCCACGGAGGTAACTTACAGCGACATTTTATTTATTTTTCGGCTTACGTTTTGTACTTGTATAACTCTTACTATGTCAATTAGATATTTCAAGTGGCACCTTCTTTACATATGGTTGAGGTGCGAAAAGCTAAGGGTGATACTTTGGAATTCCATAAGGTACCACTTAATTCTTTCATTAAAGTTTCATTATGTTTTCTAGATATATCATGTCTTTCCAAGTTGGACAAACTACCGACGAGAGTAGATAATCTTTTGTCCCCTCATGATTGACTGCTGGTAGCCGATGAAATCGGAGTGTTCTTCCTTGTCAGCAAACAAAGTTCGGTTAAATGTGTATGGAAAGTCCCAAATGACTTGTTTTTCTGTCATAGTTATTGGATTTGAGGTTGTTCACCGCATGGTTGACTTCTCACTATCAAAATTGATGGTCTAATAGCAAATAAGGTCTAATAGTGATCAAGTAATTGTCCTACAATAGATAGTGGTTTAGCCTTCAGAATTAAGAACGAGAAGAGACATGTAATGATGTAACCCCTTGGATCTTTAGTTAGGAGGTTGTTAGCTTTATCTGTATAAAAGTTACACAAGCTCGAGTTTAATGGAGTGATAAGCCAGGGGACCGAGATTACACTTCTGTCTACAGATTCCGGACACCTTGTCTATTCTAAAGTTATTTTGTTATTAATTAGAATCTATGCCACTCTCTCTGACACAGATGTAAACGACGGAACATATGCATTAGACTTGAGTGTCGGACACGGATACTTTGACAGAAAAAATGAGTTGGAGCAGCATAGGTTATAATAAATTTTGCTGGCCTTTGAAAGCCTTGTTTGTTTTTCCTCTGCAGTTCTATAAAAACCTTTCGAGCTCGCTCAATGATGTTGTTTGGAAAACTGAGGAGGACAGGAAAGAAGTGAAGTAAAGGAATGTTGCCGACCGGCCAATGTTTCCGAGGATAATGGCTCTGATCTTCTTCCAATGCCTCCATTGCCCTCTACTCATTCTTTTTGCTTCCCAGGTGGTTTTCTTAATTTTTGTAATCTGTATCGCTTGTAAGATTAAACGGCCATAGATCTTCCAGTTGTTTTCCTTGTTATTAGTGTTGGAAAAGATGGATGATTCCTATGGAATGCAGTGTTCTGGTTTACCCTTTTATGCTAAAAGGTCATGGTGAGTGGTGCTAAATGAGTAAATGATATTAAAAAAAAACGTGTTCTCATTTTTGTGGTTGTTATTTATTAGAATTTAAAATTATGTTTTTCTATTTATTGTTATTTTGATTTTGTTTCTTGTTTAACTTTTAAATATTAAATATATTATATTTTAATAGATTTATATTTAATACACTGGCAATAAGAAAAATAAGTATTTTAATTTTAAGATTTTAGAATTTAATTCAAGGTTTAGTTTAGATTTAGGCTATTAGAATTTAAGTTTTAAGGTTAGAATCTATAGTTTGTTTTTAAGATTTTAACCTGTAAAACTTAGATTTTAATCTTAAATCTCACATTCTAAACACTCTAAACCTATGCCTATAAACCTTAACTTGAATCCCAAACACTAAACTAAAGTGCTTGTACATTTTTTTTCTCATCGTCCGTCTATGGAATAATTATCCTATTTTAATTACAAGATAGTTACTCTGTAGAAAATTTACATCTCTTTTTTTTTGGTCAAACATAAAGAGATTATATCCTCATATTGAGATTTAAACTCATACAAAATAAAACAAGAATAGCATCCTTAGCCAATGACAATAGTGGATCTCAACCTTCCTCTTTCTAATAACTACTCTAAAACAATTTTTCACAATGAAAATATATTTCTTTAAAAATATTATTTTATTAAAGCTTAAGAATTTAAGAAGCTTGTAAACTTACGAAAGTAATCAATAAAGTTTTTAAATTTTTTTCACCCAATTCAGCCATTAAATTAAGAAATTAAATCATTTAAGTCTTTCAACCAGTTGTGACCATTTAATATTGATATTTTTTCTTTAAATATTATTGGCACACACTACAATATAATTCTATCATGTTGCATTTACAGATTTTTCTAAAAATATTTTTTTATAAATTTTATAAATCTATTAGAATTTTTAGTACTTATAAACAATTTTATATATTAAATTATTATATATTTAATAATAATATTAATATACTAATAGTTTAAGAAGATTATATTGTTAATATAAATCTCAAATTTTGATTTTAAATCTTGTACTAACTATAATTTAAAAAATATAAAAAAATGTTTTTAACTTTAATTTAATTGTTAGATTTATTTAACCGAATTAGATGCTTTTATACATTATAAATGTGTCATATTCGAATTCCTTAAAACTACATTTACGTTCACATTAACAGCATGTTAAGACATATATTAAATGTAGTATTTCATATCATAAAACCACCCTTGGTCTAGTGGTAAAACGCATGCCATTTTAACCATTTAAACTTAGGTTTGAATCCATGCAAGGCTATCGTTTTGCTTTCAATTTTTTTTCTTCAATCAGGTGATACGTGTCATTACCTGATTGGAGGAAGAAAATAAACTAAATAAAATTTGGTAAAGTCTTCCAATAAGGCGGTGACACGTAAATTGAATAATTAATTTATTTTATTAGATTAAAATTAAGATTAAATTGATAGATTCTATAAATAACATGGACTAAATGTGTAATTATACCAATTTTTTAACAGCCACATCAACTTTTCCGTTTTTTAACGGTTGGTGGCTTAATTGGAACTATTTAAATAGTTAAGTGGTATATTTTCCAAAATTGAAAGTATAGTGGTCAAATTGACACCAACCCCATAGTTAAGTGGTCATCAATGTAGTTTACCCAAAATAGTAAAAAATGTCAAGCGAAAACACTTTGATACGACACATTACTCTGTCAAGATTTAATGGTCAAAATCGGTCAAAGTGCTTAATTAATTCAATTTTTTGGTTCAAGTGCTTAATTGAGTGTAAAAAAATTTAAAGACATAATTAATTTTTGGGTAAACTATATTAATGACCACCGAACTATGGGGTTGGTGTCGATTTGACCACTATATTTTCAATTGTGTTAAATATACCACATAATTATTTAATTGGTTCCAATGTAGCCACATGCCGTTAAAATAATTGGTATAATTACACATTTAGTCCCCTTTATTTATACAATCATTCAATATAGTCCTAATTTTAATCTAATAAAATAAATTAATCATTCAATTAGGTGAAGTAAGAAAAATAAAATAGTCGAAGCTAGCCACAAGGGGAATTAAACCTGGGTCATTAGAGAAAGAAAGCAATGATCTTGCCACTAGGCTAAGCATTTTTCTAGTATATAGAATACTAAATATAATATGTGGTATATTACAAACATTAGCGAATGAGAGATTTTTTCTTTTCTTTCAGCTATGGGTAGTTTGCTTTTCAGATATACCACAGAAGGTGATTGAATATCACAAATCCATCCGTATCTAAGTACAACTTAAATCAAGTGGTGTAAAATGGAAATGGTTTCCGAGACCATTACGACAGCCCTCGTATCAATGGAACCCCGAACTAAATTGGTTGTTTCATTCGAGCAGCCAATTCAGGATGATAAAGTCTTGACATATATAAAATGTACATAAGTTCTGTTAAATTTTTGCTAAGTTTACAAGTGCCCTTGTAATTAAACAAGTTCATACTTTCGGTTTTTCTTGGCAATACCACGGCAAACATAACATCGCAGATATCTTACAACCTCTTCGTCTTGCAGTTCACAACTCTAACCTTGAAAATATACTCAGTGTATTGACAGTTGTTGCCGGATTGTTCAAGCCTGTTGATTATAATAGTATGTGTGATGTGTCACTATCAATGATCTTCCCAGGCAAATAGCACAAACGAAAGAGCTGACTTCAGGTTTTATCATAAGCGGTTTAGGGCACAAACTACCTCTGGCTAGTTATACACGCCCGAAAAGCATATATTATATTTGAAAGAAAAGAAAAGAAAAAACCTTTGGTTGTTCAATCACCTTTTGTGGTATATCTGGAAAGCAAACTACCCATAGTTGAAAGAAAAGAAAAATATCTCTCCTTCACTCGTGTTTGTAATATACCACATATATTATATTTGGTATTCCATATACCAAAAACATGCTTAGCTCAGTGGCAAGAGCATTGTCTTTTTTCCCTAACGACCTAGGTTCGATTCCCCTTGTAACTAGCTTCTACTATTTTATTTTCCTTACTCCAGTTGGGGAAGGAAAATAAATTTAATAAATCTAATAAAAATAGATAAATCTCTCAAATAAAGGGGACTAAATGTGTAATTATACCAATTATTTTAAAAGTCTCGTTAACTTTTTCGTTTTTTAACGGCATGTGGCTACATTGGAACCAATTAAATAGTTATGTGGTATATTTAACACAATTGAAAATATAGTGGTCAAATCGACACCAACCCCATAGTTCAGTGGTCATTAGTATAGTTTACCCTTAATTTTTTTCAAAAGTTTAAGAGCCTCTTACACCTTTAAGCCTTTTATTAAAAATATTTCCTTAAAATTATTATTTTTATAGTCAATAATACATTGGCACAATGGTAATTTATATTTTAAATCACTGAACTTAACATTCACTGTTGGGTTTTTCGGTGCTCGATTCCTTCAACCGTTCTTGCTCGCCAAGTGGTGGGGAAGTGGAATTTTTGGTGAAAGAGGTGTGGAAGCTAAAAAGATAAAAGCAAGATGATTTATAGTGGTTCAACCTTCTAACCAAGGTCTACATTCACTACCTTAGCTTCCCACTAAGGATTTCCAATCAATCCACTATTGATTCATCCCCTTTTCTAGGCTTAGGAGAAAACACTTACAAACGGATCAAGCTTTCTACCCAAAGCCTTGATCAAACCCTCTTTACAAAGAAATAAAAATAAGCAAACTTAAATCCCTCTAATAGGTATTTGTTTGCACAATTAAGCTCTCACTTAATCCTAAAACACTTGAGCAAATCTAACAATTTTGGCTAACTAGTGTTTGTCTATACAAGGAATTGACAATTAAGCACTAAGACACATTTTGATCATATTTTGTATTACAATTGAAGCATTAACCATTACAAGATGCTTGGAGGTCCCTTTTATACTTCTTAATGAGTTTGTAGCCGTTACTAGCCGTTGGGGTTGAATTGGAGCTGTTGGAGACTTCATTTCTCACCATAAATGCAGTTCTACAGCTCCCCGTTTCGAAACGCTTGACCCCATTTTGAAACACTCTTGAAATAGAAAGAGTCGTTGCATTCTGATGCAGCACCCATATCGAAACGCCCTTGGCTGTATCGAAACGCTCTGCATTTAAAAGGTAGTTGGGAAATAGCCGTTGGGAGTTTTATGACCGTTGAGGCCATGCCACATAGGCGTATCGAAACGGGTAAGACCGTATCGAAACGCCAAGCAAAAATGCACACCCAGATTAAACCGTATCGAAACGCCAAGCAAAAATGCACACCCAGATTAAAACTCGTTTCGAAATAGCTTAAGGATGTATCAAAACGTTTTGCCACTGTAAATACCCTTATCGAAACACCTAGTGGCGTTTCGCAACGCCTGGGTGGTTTTGTTGGATTTGGCTTTGAAAACGTTTGAAATCTTTTTGAAATATCCCATAAACATAGTATCAAGTTTTTTGGACTTAGAAATGGTTTTGAATTCTTTTTAACTTTGTCCAAAACATTTTTCAATTATTATATCAAAATATTAGTTCTAAAATCTTCCTCTTTTTGAAATAATAAAACCAACTTGAAAAATTGTTTGGGATTCTCCCCCTTTAAGTTGAAAATGTGAATAAGAGATGAAAATTTTAAAACAAAGTAAAGCTCCCCCTTATTCATTTGAAAATGTAATTTTTCAAGCCAAACTCTCCCCTTTTTGTTATATCAAAAATAATTCAAAAGACATTAAGTTCAAAATAACTTAGGAGGTTTGAAAAGATGACAAAAATTTAGAATTTTGGTTTTAAAATAGCTCTCCATTACTCAAAGCATCATCACAATGTTAGTCCAACATATGTCATAATCTAGTTTAAAAAAAATAAATCAAATTAAACAAATAAAATAACTAGATTTTTACCACACTTGAACACAAGGGGGGATGTGAAGCCTTCCTTCTTTAAGTGTCTTTCTTTGTGTGCATGGAGCTCCCCCTCAATGTTTGACTTGTTGATCACTCTCCATCACACCTTGTAAAAGACAATCAAGTAATTTTTGGTATCCAAATTGCTTTGGATCCATAGACGTTAGTAGAACAAAATTTTGTCCCCTTAGGAATCCATTTTTCAATTTCATCCTTTTTAGTTGAAGTACTTAGTCCTTTTGGGACCCAAATACTTCTAAAACATTTACCATTTACAAATCTACGGGCACTAGATTATCTTACATAAAAGTTTGATTTCCAAAATTATTTTTCTTTTCAAGTTCGTTAGAAATCAAATCTTTTTCTTCTTGAACTTTATGAAGCAAATTTTGTAAATCAAAACATTTTTGTTCAAACTCATTGAGTTTTGCTTCAAGTTCAATTTTGGTTTTAGAAATCAAGTCATTTTGAATTTTCAAATTTGAAATCACTTTCTTGTTTTTCAAAATGTGATTTTTAAATTCTAAAACCAAATCATCATAGGCATCTTGTAATTCATCAAAAGAATATGAACATGAGGTAGATGAATTAGAAGTTACCCTTGAATCTTCTTATGGCCATAAGGCAAAGGTTAGCTTGTTCATTGTCGGTGGAGTCCTTATCACTCCAAGTAGCCACATGTGCCTTCTTCTTATGGCATGAAGTGTTTTTCGTCTTCTTTTTAATGGATTCTCGTTCAAGCTCTTTCAAGGCTTTCTTCATCTAAGAAGCACACTTCTTGAAGAGATGAATTATCTCTTCTTCATCCTCCTCCTCCTCACTTGAATCTACATGATGGCATGTGGAGGATTTGATAGCAATGACATTTGTGTTGATGCCAAGCCTCTTGAGCTTCTTCTCCCCATAGCTCTAATTTCTTCCCTCTTCTTCTCATCTTCTTTGTTTTTCTTCATAATTTGGTGAGTGAAAAGTGACCCCATGAGCTCATCAAGCTTCAAAGTTTTGAGATTCTTGGCTTCGATGATGGCGATCCTTTTTGAGTCTCATGACTCGGGAAGGGAGTAGATGAGCTTTCGGACAAGTTTCTCTTTCGGGATGGCTTTTTCATAGCCTTTAAGTCCATTGGTGATGGTGGAGAACCTATCGAACATCTTCTCAATGTCCTCTTCCGGATCCATCTTGAAGTTTTCATACGCTAGGTTGAGGAGCCCGATCTTGGTCTCCTTTACTTCGTTTGTCCCCTCATATGTAACTTCGAGCTTGTCCCAAACTTCCTTGGCACTCTCACAAGAAGACATCTTCTCATAGATGTTAGGGCCAAAAGCACAAAAAAGGATGTGTAAGGCTTTGCAATTAAGCTTCATCTTCTTGCGATCTTCGGCACTCCAATCTGCCTTGTTTTGTTGAGGCACGAACGAACCATCTTCTACTATGTCCCAAAGCTTGTAGTCCTTTGACTTTATGAAGAACTTCATCCTTGTCTTCCAACGAGCATAGTGTGTTCCGTCGAAGAAAGACGGTTGATCGATGGATTACGCCATTGAGCCAGTTGTTTGAAATGTTGATCGAGCTTGTCGGATCTTCTAAATAGGATGTTAATCCTCTTCAATTGAGCCAAGCTCTAATACCAATTGTAGGGTTTTTCGGTGCTCAATTCCTTCAACAGTTCTTGCTCGCCAAGTGGTGGATAAGTGGAATTCTGGGTGAAAGAGGTGTAGAAGCTAAAAAGATAAAGACAAGATGATTTATAGTGGTTCAACATTCTAATCAAGGTCTACATCCACTACCTTAGCTTCCCACTAAGGATTTCCAATCAATCCACTATTGATTCATCCATATTTCTAGGCTTAGGAGGAAACCCTTACAAACCGATCAAACTTTCTACCCAAAGCCTTGATCGAACCCTCTTTACAAAGAAATAAAAATAAGCAAACTCAAGTACCTCTAATAGGTATTTTTTTGCACAATTAAGCTCTCACCCAATCCTAAAACACTTAAGGAAATCTAACAATTTTGGCTCACTAGTGTTTGTCTATACAAGGAATTGACAATTAAGCACTAAGACACATTTTGATCATATGTTGTATTACAATTGAAGCATTAACCATTACTAGATGCTTGGAGGTCTCTTTTATACTCTTTAATGAGTTTGTAGTCGTTACTAGCTGTTGGGGTTGAATTGGAGCCATTAGAGACTTCATTTCTCACCATAAATGTAGTTCTGCAGCTCCCTGTTTCGAAATGCTCGACCCCGTTTCGAAACACTCTTGAAATAGAAAGAGTTGTTGCAGTCTGATGCAGCACTCATATCGAAACGCCCTTGGTCGTATCGAAACGCTTTGCATTTAAAAGGTAGTTGGGAAATAGTCGTTGGGGGGTTTTATGACCATTGAGGCCATGCCACATAGGCGTATCGAAACGGGTAAGACCGTATCGAAACGCCAAGCAAAAATGCACACCGAGATTGAAACATGTTTCGAAACAACTTAAGGCTGTATCAAAACGTTTTGCAACTGTAAATACCCATATCAAAACACCTAGGGGCGTTTCGAAACGCCTGAGTGGTTTTGTTGGATTTGGCTTTGAGACGTTTGAAAATCTTTTTGAAATATCTCATAAACATAGTATCAAGTTGTTTGGACTTAGAAATGGTTTTGAATTCTTTTTAACTTTGTCCAAAACATTTTTCAATTATTATATCAAAACATTAGTTCTATATTTACATTACAAACTTTTAATTTAATCAAATTACATTATTGAAACTTAATTATTAATAAACTAAGTCACTTTATATTGGCATCGTGTTGGGTTTTATGGTGCTCGATTTCCTTCAACCTATGTGTTTGCCAAGTTTGGAGAAGATTGGATTTTTGGGTGTTAAAGTGGAAGCTAAAAGATTGGAGTTGGACACAAGGATTTATAGTGGCCCAGCCTTCTAACAAACATCTACATCCACTACCTTAGCTCCCCACTAAGGATTTCAACCAAATTCACTAAGAATTTCATCCCCTTTTCTAGGCTAAGGAGGCAACCTTTACAACCCTCAAAGCTTTCTACCCAAAGCTTGAGTAAACACTCTTTACAAGAGAAATTCTAAGCAAACTTGAAATCCCTCTAATAGGTATTTGTTTGCACTATCTAGCTCTCACCCAAAACATAAACACTTGAGCAAATTTAACAATGTTTAGCTCACTAGTGTTGTCTATACAAGAAAATGGACAATTAACCTCTAAGACAAAATCTTAATCATAGTGTTGTTGACAATTGAAGTATTAGCTTTCTCTTGATGCTTGGAGGTCCCTTTTATACTCCTAATTGAGTTTGTAGCCGTTACTAGCCGTTAGGGTTGAATTGGAGTCGTTGGAGATTTTATTTCCCACCATAAATGCAGTTATGCAACTCACCATTTTGAAACACTCGACCCTGTTTCGAAACATCTCTGAAATAGAAAGAGTCGTTGCAATCTGAAGCAGCACCCGTTTCTGAACAACATGTCCGTATCGAAACGGTCGTATCGAAGCGTTGATTCCCGTATCAGAAACGTCCTGCAATTTAAAAAGTCGTTAGGGGTTTTGACCGTTGAGGTTATTGCCACATAGGCGTATTGAAACGGGAGTGGCCGTATCAAAACGCTATGCAAAATTCTCACCCAGACAAGGCTGTATCGAAACGCTTTGTCTCTGTGAAGTCTTGTATCGACACCTAGGGGCGTTTTGGAAACACCTGGGTGGTTTTTCAATGTTTGGCTTTAAAAACACTTTAGAAACCCCTTTAAAATACTTCAAACGTATTTTCAAGATATTTGGACTTAAAAGCAAAATTGAAATCTTTTTAATTTAGTCCAAAACTATTTTTCAATTATTATATCAAAACATTAGTTCTTCACACCGTTAAATAATTCTAATGAAAAAACTAAAATTGTCACTTTTACTTAACAAAATTTTCACATATCATCATCAAATAATGTTTAATTGGTAATTTTAATATTTTTTAAAAACAATTTCTAAAACATTTCATTTAAATAAATTCAAAGGAAAAATAACTAGATTTCCAATAAACCCTAACAAAAAATAGTTAAATTATCGATTAATCATTATTTATTGATGATATTTAAATATATGTTAAATAAAAGTGTAAATTTCAGTTCTTTTCTATTGAAATTATTTAATGGTGTCAATATAAGTGACTTGGTTTATAAATAATAAAAGTTGAATGATGTAATTTGATTAAATTAATAATTTGTGATGCAAATGAAAATGGGTGTTAAGTTTAGTGATCTAAAATGTAAATTACCCTTGGCACAATTGGTAAAGGTTAAAACTCTATATCCTCGAGTATTTGGATTCGGCCATTCGGGTACGTAAATAATGTATGTGGATCGTTTTTAAACTTATTATGATTAAATTTTAAATTAGGTACACTGGTGCATGAGCGGAACTAGAAGTTTGTAAAGAAGGGACTAGAATGAAATTAAAAATTTTATGGGGGGCTAAAATAAAATTTTAAAAAACTAAAGGATTACAACACTTATTTTATCTTTTTTTAAATAATATATTATTACTGTTGAAAAGAAAAAGGTTAGTATGGGCTACATCCTCGTAAACTCTTGTGATGTTATGCCCCTGCACTAGTGTGTAAATGTTATGTTGTGTAGATTATTTTCAAATTTATTTCAGTTGAACCAACAACTATTTCCAATCACGTAGTGTGTGCCAATAAATCTAGTACATGAATATAAATTTGGATAAATTCTAGATTCAACTATTAGATTAATTTATTCCTTTTAAAAAATTATTAGATTTAGGATGAGTCTATCACGCTCGACGAGCATCGCTGGTGCTTATTATTAGTGGTGTCCAGCGGTGCTCGTCGAACGTTGTAGAAATTTCTTTAAAGGATGAGTCTACCACGCTCAACAAGCTGTTATAACTAGAATGAAAATAAGAAGTTTAGAGATAATTGAATACATTATTGAATCGAAGTTGGTTGTATATATAGCCATTTCCATAACGAACTGAACATAAAACTAGGAGTAAAAATGTAAAGAAACCAAAACAGATTCAAACACTTTTAGAAACCCTTGACAGTAGGAACAAATAACAAACTACCTAACATATCCTCCCTTAAACTAAAAACTACAAAAATTCAGTTTGCATCAGTTTCTGAACATACTCCCAATAATTCACGCAACTTCAAAAAAACATCCAACTTGAGAAGTTTGGTCATGATGTCAGCCAATTGATCTTGTGTGCTGCAATGTACCAATTCTACCGTACCATCCTTGATAAGTTCTCGAAGGAAATGGAAATGCACATCTATATGCTAACTTCGGCCATGCATTATTGGATTTTTTGAAAGTTTGATGGCTGAGCTACTATCACATTGAATGATAATTGACTTGTTCTGATTTTGTCTCAACTTCTCAAGTACCCTTTTCAACCATACAGCTTGACAAGCGCAAGAAGCTGCAGCAATGAATTCAGCTTTAGTGGTGGATAAACTTACTACCCCTGAACTCAATAAAAACACATAATCAAGAGGTTGCTCAATAAAAACATTTTCATTTAACTCATCAGGTAAAAAAGTAGATTTCACGTTAGTTGATAGAGGGTCCACCCCTTTTGAACGGCAAGTGCGATAATTAAACGAACCGTCTCCATACGTGCTACAAGTGCAAATACCTCATTGTAGTCTACTCCATGTTGCTGAGCATAACCCTTCACAACAAGTCGAGCCTTGTATTTATTTACCTCCCCATTTTCATCAAACTTGGTCTTATAAACCCACTTCACTCCCACCTTCTTCGCACCTTGTACTGTTTCGTTCTATTGCTCCCATTTCAGCATCCATTGCTCAAGTTTTACGGCATCTGCAAAATGAAATAAAACAAAATGAGATGCATTCTCTTCCTCAGATAGTCCCTCTCCTGATACATATATAGTCTCTCATCCAAAACGGTGGCATTCTATTTCTCTCTTCCTCACAACTATCTTCACTGCAAGAAGATGAAGAATTTTCTTCATCAACATGAACACCAGTTTCAGCCCCATCTTGAATATCAACTGTACCATCATATTCTTCTAAGGATGTTTCTTCATTTGTTTCATCACCCCATTCCAGATCGCACACAATAGCAGCCTCATACGTCTTATCCCAATCCTTTTTGAAATTGGGTTGTAAAGCTTGTACGCCTTTGACTCTTCGCTAACTCCAAGGAGAACACAACGAAAACTTTTATCACCTAGTTTACTTTGCATACTATCATGTACATGAACATGTGAAACACATCCGAACACTCGAAAGTACGCAACTGATGGTTTGGCTCCACTCCAAGCTTCCTCTGGTGTTTGATCTTTCATTGCCATTGTTGGACTGCGATTCAAAACATGGACTGTCCAATTTACCGCCTCAGGCCAAAAAGTTTTTGGAATTTTCTTTTTCGAGAGCATACAACGAACCAGATTCATGATGGTCCTATTTTTTCATTCGGCAACCTCGTTCTGCTGTGGCGTATGTGTTGCTGTCAGTTGTCTTTGTATACCATTCACATCACAAAAATTGTTGAAATCTCCCGATGTGAATTCGCCTCCTCGATCAGATCGTAACATTTTAATAGATGAACTTGATTCCTTCTCAACACGGATTTTAAAACTTTTGAAAAGTGGAAGAGCATCGGATTTTTCAGACAAGAAATAAACCCATGTTTTTCTACTGAAATCGTGAGTGAAAGTAAGTATGTACCTCTTTTAACTGTTGGAAATAGGTGAAATTGGTCCGCAAGTGTCAGCATGTACCAATTGAAGAACATGTGATGCTCTCCAAGAGCTCTTCTTTGGAAACATACCCCTATGTTGCTTTCCTACGAGACAATCTTTGCACAGCTTTGATGGGGATGTAAGTTGTGGTAATCCATTCACCATACCTTTTTGTTGAAGAGTCTTTAGGCCTTTAAAGCCTAAGTGTCCATATCTGCAATGCCAAAGGTGCACCATATCTTCTGTAATTGTGTTGAAACAAGCTGATGCGAGCATTGAACGTGTACATTCGATTGAAAGACATTTTTACATCTTTCGGGATGATACACCTTACATCTTTCACGTTGACAGATTTCAAGAACCTCAAACTCTTTTCGTAGAGCTTGCAGTTGTGAGCGCTTGGTATTTCTGTCTCATAGAGTCCCATATACTCTTAGAGGTGTCTTTATTGAGTATAGTTAGAGTCCCATAGACTCTTAGAGGTGTCTTTATTGAGTATAGTTAGAGTCACATATACTCTTAGAGGTGTCTTTATTGAGTATAGTTAGAGTCACATATACTCTTAGAGGTGTCTTTATTGAGTATAGTTAGAGTCACATATACTCTTAGAGGTGTCTTTATTGAGTATAGTTAGAGTCACATATACTCTTAGAGGTGTCTTTATTGAGTATAGTTACGATCTAACGCCTGAAACAAATAATTCTTTGCTTTCAAATCTTCAAGACTCTTGCTCTGCGTCTCTGTCGAACCACCACCTTCTGCTGCTGCAGGCACTCCATTCTCCATTAGATCCTAAGAAATTTTCCATGAGCATTGCCCAATGATCATAGTACCCGTCAAATTTCGGAACAGCTGGTTGGACAAAACAACTTTCTGTACTCATTCTGGAGGGGCTAAAAAAGCTGCTACTTCGTGTTGAATCAGGCCCTAAAGGCTCCTAATACCAAATGTTATAACTAGACTGAAAGTACGAAGTTTAGAGATAATTGCATACATTATTGAATCAAAGTTGGCTGTATATATAGCCATTTACATAACGAACTGAACATAGAACTAAGAGTGAAAATCAAAAGAAACCAAAACAGATTCAAACACTTTTAGAATCCCTTGATAATAGGAACAAATAACAAACTATCTAACACAAACATCACTTAGTACCACTAACGATGAGCATCGCTGAGCACCATTAAATTAATTTATAAAGACTAAAAATTTAAAGGACTCATCGTATAATTATAAATTATTCTAACATATAATTATAAAATATTAATTAAATTATTTTCCATATATATAATATTTTTTTATTTATTTAAAAAATAATTGTATCAAATACAAACCTTAGTCAATTTAAAAAATAAAAACTCGAAACCTTAAATTCTAAACTCTAAACCTTAAACCTTAAACCCTAAACTATAAACATAAAACTCAAGGCCCTAAACCTAAAACACTAAACATTGATCCCTAAACACTAAACACTAAACCATAATACCTAAACCCTGAACCATAAATTCTAAATTTGAATATTGGGTTTAGACTTTATGGTTTATGGTTTAGGGGTTAGGGTTTGTATTTGATCCAATTATTTTTTTTAAAATGAAAAATATTATATATAGGGAAAATAATTTAAGTAATATTTTATTTTAAATAATTTATTATTATATGTTTAAATAATTTGTAATTATATATTAAGTCTTTTAAAATTTTAATCTTTATAAATTAATTTAATGATGTTCAGCAGTGCTCACATTAGTGGTGTTAGTGGTGTTAGTGGTGCTCGTCGAGTGTTGTAAAATTTTCTTTAGTGTTGTTATTTGTAGCATATTTCATATGGACTTTTAAACCCTTTTAATTTTGGTGTAGTTATTCAAATTTGTCGTTTAAACTCACTTTCTGTTTGTAAAACTTATGTTTGATTTTGATATAATTAGATCTTTAAAGATTAATTTGTAAAATTTAAAATTGTTTTTATAAGTCCCCTAATAAGTTTTAAAACACCAACACCTTAAAACTGATTTATAAAACTCAAACTCAAAATATTTTCTAAGTGTTCCAAGACAAAACCATTGAAAATCGTCCAGGAGTATTGATACACTACCAAGCGCATCGATACCTTTTTGCCAAACTTGGTTACTGTCGGAACCTGTATCGATACCAGAAACCCTCGTATCGATACGCCCCTGTGTTAAAATTCAAAGAGTTTGAATGCGTACCGATACGGCTAACCCTCGTATCGATATGGGCTATATAAATTTTTAAATATTAAGTCGGTTTAAAAAATATGACCGTTGGTGTCAGTTAGTTGGTAACCAAACTTTAAAAGGTCGTTGACCCGTATCGATACGCCTAACCCCCGTACCGATACGGTTTTGGACAGTGAGCTAAATTCAAAAAAAGGTATCGATATGGCCCTTACCGTTTCGATACCCCGTACCGATACGCTT
Organism: Hibiscus tridactylites; assembly: GCA_958450335.1. Lineage (NCBI taxonomy): Eukaryota > Viridiplantae > Streptophyta > Magnoliopsida > Malvales > Malvaceae > Hibiscus > Hibiscus tridactylites. Next base: position 70,707,138 of record OY288277.1, read on the forward strand.
ACGTGCGTATCGATACCCCTTATTAAATGCACACAACGGCTCTTTCTTTTCTGAGACAGGTACCGATACACCTTCCCGCGTACCGATACCAGTAGCTGCAGAAGTGCATTTATGGTGGTAAGAGAGGGTTCCAACGGCTCCATTTATGTTCCCAACCACCCAAACGGCTAGAAATCAATGAGGAGGTATAAAAGACACATCTAAAAGCATCAGCAACAACTATTGATCTTCAAGAAAACACCTATTCATCAAATCCAAGCAATTGTGCCAAAATTCCTATTTGTCTAGAAATCCCAATTGTAATCTTCATTCATATTTTGTTCAATTGGGTTGAGTGCTTGTAATTGTGCTATCATTTGTATTGAGAGATACCTAATTAGCCAACAAATTTCTTTATTTACTTGTGTGAGGATTGAGTTGATTTTTGGGTAGAAAAATCAACCAAAATTGTAAAGGTTGCCTCCTTGTCCTAGACAAGGGGAAGAGCAATTAGTGGAATTGTTGCAAATCCTTAGTGAAGCTAAGGTAGTGGATGTAGAGTTCATTTGGAACTTGAACCACTCTAAATCCCTTGTCTATTATTTTCAATTTGCAATTTCCACCACAAAACCTTTAAATTTCCAATTCACCCCCCTCTTGGTCAATATTCGATCTTACGATCCACTCAACAATTGGTATCAGAGCCTACCTCTTTGAGGATTAACAACCACAAGAGGAGTTCCTTGGAAGAGTGTGATCATCAAAATATCAAGAGATGACTTCAACCTCCGGTTCCGGCATGTACGAGTCACAATCCACTACAAAGCCTCCCTTCTTCAACGGTGATAACTATTCTTTTTGGAAGAATAGAATACGTCTATTCATCAAGTCAAATGACTATCTTGTGTGGGATGTCATTGAAGATGGGCCATATATTCCATTGAAGCAAGATGGTGAAGGCAAGATGGTTTTGAAGAAGAAAGTGGAGATGAGTGAAGAGGAGAGGAAAAAGATTCAAGTCAATGGTAAAGCTCTCCACATGCTATTTTGTTCCTTCGGTCCAGACATCTACTCAAAGGTCTCATCAATTGAAAGTGCCAAAGAAGTGTGGGGCACTCTTGAAACCACTTATGAAGGCACCAATGATGTTAAAGAAACTAAGATTGGAATTCTCAATCTTAGTTATGAAAATTTCAAGATTGAGCCCGATGAGACAGTGCCAAAGATGTTTGATCGATTCTCAACGATTGTCAATGGTCTAAAGGGCTTTGGAGAGATAATACCGGAAGACAAGCTTGTCCGGAAGCTACTCTATTCACTTCCCGAGTCTTGGGATGGGAAGAGAACCGCTATCATCGAAGCAAAGAATTTGAAGACTTTGAAGCTTGATGAGCTTGTGAGATCTCTCCTTACTCATGAGATCATGAAGCAAGGAAGGGAAGATGAGAAGAAGAAAGAAGAGAAAAGAGTAGAGAAGCTTGAGGTTGAGAAGAAGAAGAAGATGGGAATAGCTCTCAAGGCTAAAGCTTCACAACATGATGAGAGCTCATCTAGTGAGGAGGATGAACTTGAATAATTGGCTATGATAGCCAAACGATTCTCACGTTTCATGAGGTCCAACCGGGGAAGAAAAATCCAAAGGAAGATGGACTTTAAAGGCAAGAACAAAGAAGAAGGAAAGGATCCTATCATTTGCTTTGAGTGAAAACAACCCGGCCACATACGTTCGGAGTGCCCTCAACTCAATAAGAAGGGCTTTGAGAAGAAGAAGAGGCTCAAAGCCAAGCTTGCTACTTGGAGTGATGAGGAGTCATCGGAGGATGACGAACAAGAAGTGGCTAATCTTTGCCTCATGGCACTTGAGGAAGATTCCTCCATGGTAACCTCTAACTCATCTATTTTAGATTATGAAGAATTAAATGATGCATATGATGAGTTACAAGAGGTATATGATGAATTAGTTGAGAAGTTTAAAGAGTCGGTCATTAAAAACAAGAAAATCATTTTAGAACTAAATGAGAAAAATGACTCACTCACTCAAGCTAATTCAAAATTTGAGAAAAAGATATTAGGATTAAAAGATGAACTAAAATTCTTTCAAGATGAAAATGTTGATCTTAATAATCTTTTATCTCAATGTAGTAGTGAACACCAAAAGGTGTTGGGTGAGCTAAATGAGCTCAAAAAGTCTTTAAAAAATGTTGGTAGTGTCAAGCATGAAGTAGGAGAATCCTCTAGAACACACCAACCTAAGAAAAAGACTAACTACTACAAACAAGGTAGCTACCCAAGACATAATAGAGCTAAAAGAATTAGAAGTGTATGGGTTCCTAAGGAACTTGTAAAATCTAATAATATTATTGCTATGTCATCTTGGATTCCTAAGGGAACCAAGGTTTTGGGAGCTAACACTCATGGACCCAAAATGATTTGGGTACCAAAAACCAAAGTTTAATATCTTTGTTTGTAGGGGGAGCATTGCTACAAGGCCAAAGCACAAAGTCAAAACTCATGGTACCTTGATAGTGGATGCTCGAGGCACATGACCGGAGACAAGAGTAGATTCATGGATCTAAAGCCAAAAAGTGGAGGAGTAGTAACTTTTGGTGACAACTCCAAAGGCCACATTAAAGGTATTGGCTCCATATGTAATCACTCTACTATTCTCATTGAGAATGTTTTATATGTCGATGGTCTTAAACACAATTTATTGAGCATAAGTCAATTGTGTGATAAAGGATTTAATGTTTTGTTTGATAAAAATGGATGCAAAATTGTAGACATTAAATCTAATAATATTATGCTCATAGGTCATCGCATAGGGAATATATACATGGTGCATCTAGATGACATTCATACATCTCATGCATGCTTAGTTGCTCAAAATAAAAATGATGCGTGGTTGTGGCATAGGAAGCTAGGACATGCTAGCATAAGTGTTTTGGAAAAACTAGTCTTCCTAAATCTAGTTAGAGGTTTACCCAAGATAAAATTTTCAAATGATAAAATTTGTGATGCATGCTCAAAGGGTAAACAACATAGGTCTTCCTTTAAATCCATTAATGATGTTTCTACTAGTAGATGTTTACAACTAATTCACATGGATTTATTTGGGCCAATTAGGATTATGAGCTTGGGTGGTAAGTCTTATACTTTTGTGCTTGTTGATGATTTTTCTAGATTTACTTGGGTTCTCTTTTTAAGTACTAAAGATGAGGCTTTGGAAAAATTCATCACATTTTCAAAATTAACCCAAAATGATCTTGAACTTAGAATTTCACATATTAGAAGTGATCATGGAACCGAGTTTCAAAATTTAGGGTTTGAAGATTTTTTAAATGAAAATGGTATTAGCCATAATTTTTCGGCTCCTCGAACTCCTCAACAAAATGGAGTAGTTGAGAGGAAAAATAGAATTTTGCAAGAAATGGCTAGAACTATGCTTTGTGAAAACAATTTACCTAAATATTTTTGGGCGGAAGCCACAAACACCGATTGCTATATTGTAAATCGAGTAATGATTAGGCCAATTTTAAAGAAAACACCTTATGAGATTTTAAAATCTAAAAAGCCTAACATTAGCTATTTTCACCCTTTTGGTTGCAAGTGTTTTGTTTTAAATAATAGAAAAGACAACTTAGGTAAATTTGATGCAAAAAGTGATGAAGCCATTTTTATAGGTTACTCTTTAACCTCTAAAGCCTATCGAGTATTTAACAAAAGAACTTTAGTAGTAGAAGAATCTATTCATGTTGTATTCGATGATAACCTTCTTCCTAGGAAGGATTCTTGTGATGATGATGATGTAGGAATCATAAATGCCTTTGATGGAGGTCAAACTTCAAAGGAGGATGAGATTCCAACATAAGAAGAGGACACACAAGATCCACCTCTTGAAGCCTTGAAGGACTTGGCTATTGAGGAAAATGAAGTGAGCTACCCAAGGGAGTTGAACTATGTCAAAGATGGTGAAATCTTGGGTGATCCATCCAAGGGGGTAACCACTCGTTCTTCTCTTAGATTAATGAACCATGTTGCATTTATCTCATACATAGAGCCTAAAAATATAAAAGAAGCATTGAAAGATGATTCTTGGATTATGGCTATGCAAGAAGAGTTAAATCAATTTGAGAGAAGTAATGTTTGGACATTAGTTGATAGGCCTAGTAATCAATCTATAATAAGAACTAAATGGGTCTTTAGGAACAAGCTAGATGAGAGTGGTAACATTGTAAGAAATAAAGCTAGACTTGTAGCACAAGGTTACACTCAAGAAGAGGGAATAGATTTTGATGAAACCTATGCATCCGTAGCTAGAATGGAAGCCATTAGGATGTTGCTTGCATATGCATGTTATCATAATTTCAAGCTTTTTCAAATGGATGTTAAAAGCGCATTTTTAAATGGTTTTATAAATGAAGAAGTGTATGTTGAACAACCACCGGGTTTTGAAGATTCAAAATTTCCAAATTATGTTTTCAAACTTACCAAAGCTCTTTATGGTTTAAAACAAGCTCCTAGAGCTTGGTATGAAAGGCTTTCAAATTTTTTGATTGAAAAAGGATTTGAAAAAGGTAAGGTGGACACTACACTCTTTATAAAAATGTATAAAAATGACATCTTAGTAGTTCAAATTTATGTTGATGATATTATTTTTGGTTCTACTAATGAATGTCATTGTCAAGAGTTTGCTAAGTTAATGCAAGGTTAATTTGAGATGAGCATGATGGGGGAGCTCTCATTCTTTTTGGGACTCCAAATCAAGCAAAAGAAGGATGACACCTTCATCAACCAAGCAAAATACATAAATGATATGCTCAAGAAGTTTGGCTTGGAGAATGCAAAGCCTCAAGCCACTCCTATGAGCTCATCTACAAAGCTTGACAAAGATGAAGGAGGTAAGTGTGTTGACTCTAAGCTTTATCGTTCTATGATTGGATCTTTTTTTTACCTTACCGCAAGTAGACCGGATATCTTGTTTAGTGTTTGCTTGTGTGCTAGGTTTCAAGCTAGTCCTAGAGAGTCTCACCTTATAGCCGTTAAGAGAATCTTTAGATACCTTAGAGATACTCCTTGTTTAGGTCTTTGGTATCCTAGAGACTCTACCTTCAACCTTCATGCTTACTCGGATGCAGATTATCGGGGTTGTAAAATCGATAGGAAAAGTACTTCAGGAACTTGTCAATTCTTAGGTAGTATGCTCATATCTTGGTTCTCTAAGAAACAAAATAGTGTAGCATTATCTACCACCGAAGCCGAGTACATATCCTTAGGGAGTTGTTGTGCTCAAGTCCTTTGGATGAAGCAACAACTCTTAGATTATGGAATTAAAGTTGAAACCATACCCTTAAAATGTGACAACACTAGTGCAATATGTTTAACTAAAAATCCCATCCAACACTCTAGAACAAAACACATAGAAATAAGGCATCATTTCATTATAGATCATGTCCTTAAGGAAGATGTGGTTGTAGAGTATGTAGACACCTTGAATCAATTAGCGGACATATTTACAAAACCCTTAGACAAAGAGCGTTTTTGGTCCCTTAGGAGAGAGTTAGGTCTAGCTAGCCTATCTTGACCTTTTAGGACCTCTTTTGTGCTTAAATATGCTTGATCTTGTGAAATGCCATGTTTGTATGCTTAGACTCCTAATTTCATCCATGCCTATAGTTAGGGGGAGTATGCTTCTGTTGAAATATGCTTAGAATTGCTCATACATCATTTGCATACCTTTAGGAGATGTTAAGTTCGAGCCTTTGGTTGTTCTTTGAACCAAATATGCATTTCTGGGCATACAGTATTGATACTGATCTACGCGTATCGATACCTGTTCTTCATTTCGTTTCCCAGAATTCTCTTCGCTTCACGGGTATCGATACGATTAACCTCGTATCGATACATGTCGTTTCGATACGGACCCCTTCGTTTCGATACGACTTTCCAACGGTTATTTTTGTGGAAAAGTCTATTCTGTCCCTGTATCGATACCCCAACGGGAGTATCGATACTCGACTGCGCTGATGGCATTAAATTAGCTTTTAATGAGTTCAACTTTTACCTAATTTCAAACTCTTCAAAACCTAATTAACCCTAACCGTTTTTGCCTATAAAAAGGCCCTTCCTCCTTCATATTTTTCACACCTCAACTCAAATCTAAAAGAGTTTTTGAATCAAGCAAGGCTTTGTGCTCTCTTTCTCATCTTTGTGCTAGTTTTTCTTCAATCTTCCAAGTTTCTATCAAGGTAATCTCTTTCTTTTTTCTTTTTCAATTTTTTTCTGTTGTTTTGATTATTTTTGTTTCATCTTTTTATCCAAACTTTGTTTTTCTTCAAAATTCTTCGTGAAATTTTCTTTTAAATTTTTTTTTACCTTGATTTTTACTCAAATTGAAGAAATCATCTTTGCTTAATCTCTCTTTTAGATCATGGCACCAAAAGAACCTTCGAGGAAGCGTTCAAGGGTTACTCAAGCCGGTGAATCTTCCACCATTGGAGAAATTGCTCGTCCAAATTACTCCATCATCTATGAGCAATGCTTTCATGGCAATTCGGGTCTCACTCACTTTCGTCAATATGAGAATTACAAGATCCGTGCCGAAAGGGTAATCTCCGTTCCTTTTCTCAATTCGGAACGTTTTAAGTTTGAATATATTCCTTTATTTCATCGTTGGAACTTCATGGAGTTTATCTCTATTCCCGGGGTTTTCTATCGCCTTTTGGTTTTGATTTTCTATGCCAATGCTAAATGTATTAGTCGTGATGGGAAGTTGTTGCTATTAGCTCTTACCTCATGGGGAAGAAAATTATTCTTGATGTCCAATCCATTTGTGAGGTTTTCAATTTAGAGGATGAAGGCCTTGACAATGAACATGCTTTGGGGCATGTTCTTCATGGATCCGTCACCGCCCTTAATGCTCAAGACCGGATCTTACACTTGATGGTGTCATGGTGGTTCCGTCCCTCCGGAGGAAAATATTCCACCATTCGTCAAGTGGATGATTTTTGGATTCGGTGCTTCCGTGAGAAAAAGCGACCAAATCTTGCTCGGCTCATGTTCGCGGAGATCGTCTACCTCGTGCAAAATCGTAACACATCTCAAGTCACCTCCTTCACATACGGTACGACTTTGAGTTATTTCTTTATTAAAAAGGATATTGATTGCTCTTATGACTACCCAACTCCTCTCACCGATCCCATTGATGAGCGATCTCTTGCTCGGGCAAAGTTTACTTATCTTAATGGTGAATGGGTACGTCTTGCCGAGTTACCACTGGAAGCCGCCGCCGTTTTCGAAGAAGCTCAACCTCCTCAAGATCCTCAAGTCCAACAACCCAACATGGATGCTCTCATGACCTATCTCAATAAGCAATTTACCGGGTTGCGTACGGACATGAATACTCGTCTTACTTCAATGGAAACTACCTTTGATACTAGGATGACGGGTATGGAGAATCGCCTTACATTTCTTGAAAGCGGGCACAATTCCTTGAATATTTCTATTTCCGCTTTCCATGATGAGTGGCGTAATAGTATGCGTACTAATAAGCCTTTGGGAGATGATGATGAAGATGATGAAGACGAAGAAGACGATGCTTAGACGTTTCTTCTTGTTTGTCATGTATATCATTTAGGATTTTCTATTTTATGCACCTATGTTTTATGTTCTTAAGATTAAGGTTATTTTAGGATTAAAACTTATGCTTTGATTTCTCTTTTGCCTTTGTTTGGATTTTAAGTATGTTGCTATAATGAATAAAATCTATGTTGCTTATTATACCTTTGATTTCTTATGCACTTAATTGTCTCAAAGAATTTTTGATCTAACAAAAAGGGGGAGAAGAAACTAGCTCACACTTCAAATATTTTGATTTTAATTCAAAGGTTACCAAGCTTATATTAAGGGGGAGTTAACTTTGTAAATGTTTTTCAAAAATATCAAAAATTTTAAGTTTTAGTTTTGTTATATCAAAAAGGGGGAGATTGTAAAACCTATGTTTGATTTTGATATAATTATATCTTTAAGGATCAATTTGTAAAACTTAAAATTGTTTTTATAAGTCCCCTAATAAGTTTTAAAACACTAACACCTTAAAACTGATTTATAAAACTCAAACTCAAAATATTTTCTAAGTGTTCCAAGGCAAAACCATTGAAAATCGTCCAGGAGTATCGATACACTACCAAGCGTATCGATACCTTTTTGCCAAACTTGGTTACTGTCGGAACCTGTATCGATACCAGAAACCCTCGTATCGATACGCCCCTGTGTTAAAATTCAAAGAGTTTGAATGCGTACCGATACGGCTAACCCTCGTATCGATACGGGCTTTATAAATTTTTAAATATTAAGTCGGTTTAAAAAATATGACCGTTGGTGTCAGTTGGTTGGTAACCAAACTTTAAAAGGTCGTTGACCCGTATCGATACGCCTAACCCCCGTACCGATACGGTTTTGGACAGTGAGCTAAGTTCAGAAAAAGGTATCGATACGGCCCTTACCGTTTCGATACCTCGTACCAATACGCTTACGTGCGTATCGATACCCCTTATTAAATGCACACAACGGCTCTTTCTTTTCTGAGACAGGTACCGGTACACCTTCCCGCGTACCGATACCGGTAGCTGCAGAAGTGCATTTATGGTGGTAAAAGAGGGTTCCAACGGCTCCATTTCTGTTCCCAACCACCCAAACGGCTAGAAATCAATGAGGTATAAAAGACACATCTAAAAGCATCAGCAACAACTATTGATCTTCAAGAAAACACATATTCATCAAATCCAAGCAATTGTGCCAAAATTCCTATTTGTCTAGAAATCCCAATTGTAATCTTCATTCATATTTTGTTCAATTGGGTTGAGTGCTTGTAATTGGGCTATCATTTGTATTGAGAGATACCTAATTAGCCAACAAATTTCTTTGTTTACTTGTGTGAGGATTGGGTTGATTTTTGGGTAGAAAAATCAACCGAATTTGTAAAGATTGCCTCCTTGTCCTAGAAAAGGGGAAGAGCAATTAGTGGAATTGTTGTAAATCCTTAGTGAAGCTAAGGTAGTGGATGTAGAGTTCATTTGGAATTTGAACCACTCTAAATCCCTTGTCTATTATTTTCAATTTGTAATTTCCACCACAAAACCTTTAAATTTCCAATTCACCCCTCTTAGTCAATATCGATCTTGCGATCCACTCAACACTGTTGTCACCTATTTGTTTATATTTCATGTCCGCTTTATTAGTATATTTAAAATTCTTGATTGATTCTCTCAACAGTAGCCTCTCCCATTGTTTAAATTTTGGTTCTCTCTATTACTGCACCAAATATTTATAGTTATTTCATTCACTGTTTTTTTTTAACGAATTTAGTTCTTATATATAAATCATTTAAATAGAATTAGATATTTAATTAGAAAAAGTGTTATTCTGGTTGTTTTAATTTTTACTCATAATTAATTAAGAGCTAATTATATAATATGACCTGATTACCCCTTAAATGTTTATTTAGTTTATTAAAACACACACGAATATTATACATACTTACATTTATGTGTTCTTTTAATCTACCAAATAATGTAATTTTATTTTATGTAATTAATGTAAAAGAATTTTTAAATTGGTAAATAATTAAAATAGTTTTGTCAAAAAAATAATTAAAATAGTTTTGTCAAAAAAATAATTAAAATAGTAATAACCTATCTGTTCACTTATGCTAAAAGAAACTCTTCTTTTACATGATAAGACAATGGTAAAACTACAATTTTAGTTCCTCTATTATAATTGAAATTGAGATTTAGTCCTTATACTTCAGTTTTGCCTATTTGATCCATATACTTTCAATATCACTAGTTAGTTCAAATAATGAATACTATTAACTATTCCGGTTAAAATGCTTGCATGAATTTTTATTAAGAATACCCTTTTAACAAAAAAAAAAAAACTATTTCAACATGATCAGTTGGAGTTAGTGCTCCTAAGGAAAAATCATCAGTATTTTGACAAAAATAATTGAGAATATTACCTATTTAAATTAACCGGTGACATTATAAAAAAGGGACCAAATTGTAGAAAATTAAGGTGTAAAGATTAGTCTCGTATTTCGGCATATTAGAGGGACTAGAACCAAAATTTGACCTAAGGCTTTCTATACGTAACACAATCATTCTAAGATAATTTATATGGCTTTAACTGCATAAAATTATAAGTTAAGTATCATTTAATAGCTTGGATTAAATACAAGATTCTATTGAGAAAAAACTCTCATTTAATGTATTACAAAATCCTAACTCTTAAATTATAGTTTAGTGTTTTATGATTTAGGCCATAGGATTTAGTGTGTAGGGTTTAGTGTTTATGATTTATGGTTAGGGTTTATGGTTCAAGATTTAAAATTTTTGTTTGTGGTTTAGGATTTGTTGTTTGTGGTAGAGAGTTTTAAGGTTTAGGGTTTGTGGTTTAAAATATATGACTTTATGGTGTAGGGTTTAGGGTTTTGTGATATATATGGTGTAGGGTTTAGGGTTTTGTGATACATTGAATGAGAAATTTTTCAATAGAACCTTTTAGGGTTTTGTAATACATTGAATGCGATTTTTTTTCAAGGCATTGTCTAACCTATGCATACAAGCATAGGTTAAGGGTCATTAAAGAGCTTGGATTAAAATACAAAATTCCATTAAAAAGGTCTCTCATTCACTGTATTACAAAACCCTAAAATATCATATTAAAAACATCTCTCATTCAATGTATTACAAAACCCTAAACCCGATGAAAATAAATATTCAACGGCAACGCTATTCAATCTATTATTTTTTAAAGATTTATATATTAGAGTTTCGAACGTTAGATTTCATATTCAATGTTGTATGAATGTGGGGCAACTAATATCCATTACCCGAATCTGTTTTAGTTTCAATTATTTTAGATATTTGAATTTGTTACTGAGATTTAACTTGCTCATAAGGATAAAGATTTCAAATATTAATATGATATATCCATCTGAATATTTAGAAAAAAATACATTCTATTTTTAAAATAATAATTTGATAAATTCTAATATTTTTAGAATCCAATTAGCAAAATATTTTATTTTTAAATTTAATTATAGAAAAATACAATTAAACAAAAAATATAATACTATCTCCTTCCTCGACTACTCTTTTATACTTATTTTTGTTATATTTTGCAATTATTTCTAATATTTTGAAAAAAAAATACTAATGAAAGTGATTGCTCAAATTTAATTTCCAGAATTGTGAAAAGTGAAATCTAATTGATGAAAAAATTGGGGTGAAGTGAACCAATAGTTCCTAAACTGTAAGTTTTTATCGTTTTATGTAACAAACTTCTAAAAAGTTTTAAAATGATCATTAAATCTATTGAAAATTTACGGTTTACGGTGGATGACAGCCAGAATTTCAGCTTTGATTATGTGACATCTATGTGGATATCGAGTCAAACTCCACATTCATCATCTACAAGATTAAAAGATTCAACAACTTGCTCGAGTTTAAAATTCCGGAGTGTTTGGATCTTAATGATTTTTTTTCTAAATATATATTTACATTATTTATATCTTAGAGCCCCCAGAGTTTGGAATTGTAAAAACACACCATTATTCTAAGTAATTTTGGCTTGTTTGATTTTTTAAAATATATATTTATATGATTTTTAAAAAATTTCTGAAATTTTTAGATTTTTTGAAATTGTTGTTTAGCAATATTGGAAAAGTATTTAAAAACAGAATTTTAATTAAGATTGAAGGGTCAAATTATATATTAACCATTGAGTTAATGTGCCACAGCATCCCCTTAGTGACATGCAATAGTTAGTAAATGCAACTTTTTGATAATTTTAATGACTATTTGTAGCTTTTCAAAATTAACCGGTCAAAATGATAAAAAAAACTAATTGTTTAAGGACTATTGGTATGATTCATCCAAAAATTTTAATGACTATTTGTAACTTTTGAAAGTTAACCGGTCAAAATGATAAAAAGAAAACTAAATGTTTAGGGACTATTGGTGTATTTTATGAATTAGATTGTTGATTTAATAACGGTTAAGGATGTAAGAAGTCATTGAACTTTTGAAAAAAAATCAATTAAGCCTTTAAAAGTTTTACACCCAATTAATTTCTCGAACCAAGAAATTTAATCAATTAAGTCATTTGACCAATTTTAACCATTAAATCTTGATTTTTTTGAATTTTTTAGTACAGTGTGTCTTGTTACAATGTTTTCACTTATTATTTTTAGATTTTTTTTTATTTTATTTAAAAAATTCTTTAAATGTTCTAAGAAAATCATAAAAAAATATTTGTAAGAAACTTTTTGGTGTTGAAAATGCAACTTTTTTATAATATTAATAATTAATTGTAACTTTTGAAAGTTTACCGATCAAAGTGATAAGAAACTAATTATTTAGGGACTATTGGTGTACTTTATCTAAAATTTTTAAGCTGAGTTTGAATTTTATGAATTTGGTTGTTGATTTAATAAGGCTCGAAGAAGTAACTAACTTTAAAAAAAATAATTAAGCCTTTAAATTTTTTTTTACATTTAGTTAAGCTTTTGAACTAAGAAATTTAATTAATAAATTTTTTTTTTGTCAATTTTTATCATTAAATTTTGATAATTTTTTAAATTTGTTGGCAAAACATATTGTATCACAATGTTCCACATAACAATTTTAGAAATTTTTGTTTTATTTAAAAAATTCTTTAAAATTTCTAAAAAATACTTATAAAATTTATAATTTTTTTTGAGAAAAATCTGTAAATGCAACATGATAAAACTGTAGTGTATCACGTGACAGTAAAATATAAAAAAATTGTAAAGATTTAATGGTCAAAATCGATAAAAATGTTTAGTTGATTCAATTTCTTGGTTCAATAGTTTAATTGAGTGAAAAAAAATTAGGGACTTAATTAATTTTTTTCAAATGTTCAAGGGCTTCTTATGCTCTTAAGCCATTTAATAAAAATACGATAGTCAACGACATCTAAAGCAAGTTGTTAAAAGTTCTTAGTTGAATTCCCCCCTCCCCTAGGTTGTAGGTACTATACCCACTAGGAGTAAATTTTCCCTTCCCTTCCCCTTAGGTAATAATTGTTCAGAAAAAAAAGTAAACTATTTTTGAATTTTTAACAAGTAAAAGAAATAAATTCAAGTCTTTAAGGGTAAAAGAAGCTTTTTTTACTTTGGAAAGAAGTCAATTAAACCCTTGATTTTTTATTTGCACTTAATTAAGTTTTTTAACTAAGAAATTGAATTAATACCCTTTTATTAATTTTGACCATTAAATCTTGATATTTTTTTTGGATTTATTAGGGGTGTCATGCAACAATATTTCCACTTGACAATTTTAGATTTATTTTATTTTATTTAAATTTTTTTAAAGTTTTAAGAATTCTAAAAAACTTATAGAATTTATAAAAAAAATACTTTTTTTGAAAAAAACTCTGTAAATACAACATCATAAAATTGTAGTGTATAATGTGACAGTAATATCTAAAGAAAAAAATTATCAAGATTAATAGTTAAAATTAGTCAAAGGACTTAATGATTCAATTTCTTGATTCAAGGGCTTAATTGGGTGCAAAAAAATTTAGGAACCTAATTATTTTTTTTTTTCAAAAGTTCAAGGGCTTTCTTATACCCTTAAACCTAAGTTTAATCATTTGATTTTTTATATTAATGATCTAAACATTTAAATAAAGGATTAATATCCTATACACTGGCGATACAAGCGCCTTAGTTTTAGGGTGTAGCGGTTTAGAATCTAAAGATAGTTGTTTTAATTTAAAGTTTAAAGTTATAATTTAGGATTTAGTTTTTAGAGTAATATGGTGAGGATTTAGATTTTAACCTACAAACTCTAAATTATAACCCTAAACCTTAAATTGAAACAACTATCCCTAAATTCTAACTTCTTTCACCTAAACCCTATGCCCTAAACTAACTCCCTATACACTAAAACTAAAGCACTTGTGAAAACTTTCAGTTTCCACCGCATGTGCATAGAATATTTATCCTCAAATAAATACATATTAAAATTTTAATAAACATATAAATAAAAATGAAGCCATGTGAAGTGGGAAAACCCTGTAGTTTGAATATATTAAAAGTGAATAAATGAGACAAGGGTAACCATTTTAATCTTATTTGTGAATACAACAATATTTACCCATCATACATTAAAGATTAAAGAAATGGGAAATTATAGAGAATAAAATTATTGAAGGAAGAAGAAACAATGAGCCTCAATATGCAAAGCAACTTTTTGAGTAACTGAATAAGTTATAGGCTAAGGAAAGAACCTGGATTTGTAGTCACTTGTCATTCCATAGGTTCTTTGACGAATAAATGAACTCCAAAATATCAGCCCCTTAGTAAGCAGATCACACAGCACTGAGGCCAACAGATTTAGCAGATAATCTTCTCTATCAGAGCAAAACCTATGAAGTTTCGAGAAGCCGGTACATAGTGATTTCTTGCTGTTTGAAGTACCGGCGATCTTCTTCGTCTACTAGAACAAGATTCAAATAGTATTTCACACTGAATTTGTTGCTGATGTTCCGATACGTCGGTGCCAGTTCATATGGACTCAAGAAGAGTCTGACCGGAATGGATTCACCTGTAAAAGCATTGGCAATAGTTCAAGTTAGACAATTTCCTTAACATGCTCTGTAACTCCATTAAAATGAAGAAAATAAATCGCTATGCTACCGAATACCTAGGACTCAAATGACTGTATATTTAATGTTTTAAAAAGTTTTTTCATGTATTTGAAGGATCATATCCCTATCTCAGAAACAAAAAGAGTTGCAGTAACATAGATAACTAGTCTCCAATCAAAGCCAAGTCCTGCATATTTGATACTATAGCTTAGATGAAAGCTAAATATGTATCCCAAAATCATTAAACAACAAAAAGATTAACCTTTCCCAAATAGAATTTGTAATTCTCTCTCTTTTCAGGTAGCTAATTTCAGTTTAACATTTTCATGGCTTTTTTGCAGCAACAGATCGGTATATCTGATACTATGTATACCTTGAAACGCGAGGCTAAACTGATAATATTGCAACTGAAGTAGCAGTCTTGCCTACCAACTTGGTGCACATTAGTCAGTAAGCAACACTATATAATCTTCTTTTTTTTCTTATGCTCGAGCCGGGTTAATCCAAAAAATCATTAATTATTTATAAAAATTATGCTAATATTTACGTATTTTAAAGATTAAATTTAAATAAGAAAGTAATCCTTTGTTAAAGAAATAGTAATCAGAGCTAGCCGCGGATTATGAGATTCTTTTATAGGCCTGCCCAAATTCAGGCCAAGTTCATAGGATTGGACAGATAACCCACTTGAGGACAAGTCTATGAATCAACCTAGCACGGAGATGGTTTTAGAAAGCAAATTGATCATTGAGGAAATACAAATAGTAGGAGGCACTATTTTAAAGCAAGCCTTATAAGAGTTCAGTGACAAGAAATATCTCAGACATTTATGTAAAAAAAGGGAATATCTCAGATATCAACCTAGGATTCCAAATTTGCAACATCAACAATTGAAAAAGTAAATTAAAAAGCTACAAAATAAGGTGAGAAATAGAGAAGTTTGCTAGGGTAGGTACCTCTTACAGGAGCACCATCCATCAACTCAAATTTTGCAAGGGTCTCTGTCTCAACATATGTATTAGGCCCTGATCCAGTGGACTCTCGACGCCTGATCTCAAGCTCCATATTTTTAAGCTTAATTCTAACAAGAAGAAAATATATTTTACCGATAATGACATCCTTCAAATGATACCTGTTTCCAAGATCCAGTATAAACACATCACTATCCTTCTGACTTGGTATAAAATAAGTTGGAAGGATTTCATACGAACTAATGTCAAGACATGCAATTTAATGGGCTTACTTGCTTTTATTGTATTCAAATTCAATATGTAGACAATCCTCAATCCCGACTTCCATCTAGATGAGCCATCAATACAAACAAAGAAATTACAGAACTCCAAAACATCAAAATTAGTATGAAGTAGTTACATAAATCATATAAACCATCAAATCACCTAGGAACAGCCAAGGATAAAACTTGTTCTAAATTTTTCACAAAATTTAACATGGGGGAATATCAGGAAGGCAAAACTAGCATGGAAGATTAGAACAATATAATTTATAAAGGGACTAAATGGATCATCTCTGTAAGAACTTTAAAGAATGGCCCCAACTTCTATATGCATGTGGTCAAATATTGGAACAGCAAGACAAGCCAAAGTTACTTTTCATACACAAATACATTTCACATGAAATATCTTTTTTATTATAAATCTCATCAGTTTAGATGAAACAAATAAGCAACAGAAATAAAATGAAATTTCCTTACCTTAATACTGTTATTTATTGACGGAGGCGGAGTATAATTGCGAACCTGATGCAGAGAATTTTCACAGATAAATAAATAACAATTTCAATCTACTCCTTACATAGTGTTTATACGAAACACGTTACCACAAAGTCTTGGTACTCCACAATGTTGCTGACATAGTTTCTACTGATTGTCACTTTCAGTATATACCTACAAGTTTGAAATCAGGTTTAGATAGATCAGCTTTGCATTCATATCCTATACTAATGGATCCCTGAGCACCATGTCATTGCATAAATTCTGTCCGTGAATGGTCATAATCTTTCAACCAAAAAATGACTATCATGAGCAATGAATTGAATCCCACAATACTAAAGACTACTGAAACCAAGAATAAGATCAACAAAGCTAAAAACAACCGGAATATGCTTATGTGATTCACAGTCCATCATGATAGGAATAACTAAAACAAATATTAAAATTTAAAAAAGAATAACACTCACAATGAGGATACTTTCCAGATGCATGAAAAACTTATAACAAAAATAAACTAAGAAAATAATTGATACCCTACCTGAGCCTGACATTGACTCCATTATATGATTCGTATGGCATCTCCACCGTAGAAAATTCAAATGGATATGTTTTTCTTTCGTATAGTTCACCAGGAACATCAAGTTCACGTACTGCAGAGCAAAGAGTGAAAATTAGGGAAAACTTAGAAACAATTTACCATAATAATCAAAAGAGGAGCAACAGAGATTTAATGTTCCATGCAATGTGACTCCAAAACCAGACAATGAAAAAGGGGAGAGGATCACGAATTCACGAGGAAAATGAATATAAAACTTGTAAGGATGCATAAGACTGCTGATTACTTTAAAGACTTGTTAAGCCTTTTCTTTTATGGCCAAATACACTCACCAAGAGAGGTAAAATCATAGAAGTTTCCTCTGTCAAAATATAATTCTGCAAACAAGAAAAAAAAAGAATGTCATGGACCAAGTATAGTGGCATCCGCATCATACTGCATATGTAGATTGTCCTGTCCAACATTACACATTATCTCATTATCCACAAACTTTGTCAACCAATAGCCGCTACAAATAATTTAAGTTCAGAACAGACTAGAATATGACAAAGAGAATAACAACTTGATAACAAGAAGAACTATAGATTGACTCGGGCTAGATTGCAAGAAGCTTTTAAAAATTAAAAAAGGCACGTAAGCTGTATTCATAAACTTAGCAAATAATCAAATGGAAGACCTAAAATGAAAATGAAAGACATGAAGCACACCTATCTGACCAAGGAGCTCAATTTTGACACCATTATGTTCGACCTTCTTCCCATGCATTGGTTCTATAACTACCTGAACTATCAGTAATAAAAAGCTAAGTCACTCGTACACCATTTACTGCAAATATAAAAAAATGACTTGGATAGAATAAGCAGATCAACATAGTCATAATTTACAAAATGGCAACATGAAAAACACTACCTCTCCTACAATACTTTCTTGGCTTTGGAATAAAGCAACCATAACTGTTTTCCCATTTTCCTTCTTTAGAGGAACCTATATAGTAACGTTGATGTCATAAATAAGAGTATATTTGAAGATAAAATTCCAAACAAACAGCCACAGATAAAAGTAAAATATCCCATACAAAACTCAAGACTGCAACTGTTGACCAAAATTCACCTTATTAGAAAAAGAAAAACAAGATGAAGGATAACCATGACCAAATTTGCATGCTAGACAAACCATGAAACAAATTTGTAATGAATAATTACTTGAATTTCAACTTTATCGTTTAGCAGCTTTGTATACAATATATCAAAATCATAGCTGAAAGAAAACATCGATTTTAACATAACTGTCGTACACAAAAAATACGATCATACACTGCACTTGGTATCTAAATGCATATTTGCCAAAAAATTCTCAATTTACGATTAAATAGAGAAAAATAAATAGAAATTAGAAGCAATATCTACCTGATTACGGCTTTTACCATCTGCAAATGAGATGAAAATATTACATGGCAGCTTGAAAGCTCCAATGAGGTAATTCTGCAAGGAAAATATACATATAAACAAGTTTTCATACACAAAAATTCATCAGGTAAAGTACGGATCAACAGAAAGAAGCAAGTTCCAGGGAAATTAATACCATGATGCTTATGTGAAATCCTGAATCAAGACTGAAGAACCTAAAAGAAGTAACAAAGCTAATGTAAAATAAATTCAAATGAAAATGAAATGTTCACCATTTTCTTTCTTTTGCCGGGGAAGCTTCAGTAACGGAATCAGATCAACGAAGCAACGAGGGAAAAAGGAAAAATTACCTTTGATTAGCGTTCTAACTTCTAAGAGGAAGAATTGATGGTTGAGCTGAGAGCTCATTAGCGGTAAAAATAACTCAACCAGTAGGTATCCTTCAGATCTACTGTGATTTTCACCATTAAAAGCTTTGGGAGAACTAATTAATGGGGGCGATCTAACTTCAATGTGAATATATTTTATGCCATTTAAAAAAGTATAATTGGTTAAACTCAACTTTTTAATATCTAAAATTAATATATAAAAAAAAACAATGCGTTAAAAAAACTAACTAATGCGTAGATTCTAGCCATAATTAATATTATAATTGATAATAATATTAAATATGTTATAATATTTATCTATGTGGATGTGTGTCATGATTAGAACTTGTTTATTGTTCTTTATTATTTTATTCATAATACGTTATTAACACGAGTTTGCTTGAAAAATTTTGGTGCACTTCGTTCGGAAGATTTTGGTGCTATTCGTTCGAATAAGATTATTGAAAAAAAAATCGATTCTACATTGAACCAAAGAATCTCGCTCAAACAACTATTAAAATACTTTCGATCAAACTCTACAATTTGTCGGCGCTACCGCAAACAAAAGCACTAACAACGACGTAGTTATCGCGAGTGTTCTTGCAATTCCTTCTTTTGCATTTGCTCACCTGCATTGTCGTAAGGTAATGCTACAAATTCAATTTGTTTTTATCCAAAGAGAACTTTCATTAAAAAAAACTAAACAAGTACAACCATAAAAGACACGTGCTTTCACCTAACGCCCATGCAAGACCATGCACGAAAGCAAGCAAACCACAGCAGAAACTTAGAACTGCAAAACACAAAGGAGACCCCGGCTCGGAAAACAGGCACCTGGCAACGAAACACCATAAGCACCAGAAAACAGACGTCCCAGCAAATGTCAACACGACACCAAAGGGACAAAACACAATGGGCAAGCCTAGTACAATGGGGGCTCCACAA
This sequence comes from Hibiscus tridactylites, assembly GCA_958450335.1. Lineage (NCBI taxonomy): Eukaryota > Viridiplantae > Streptophyta > Magnoliopsida > Malvales > Malvaceae > Hibiscus > Hibiscus tridactylites. The sequence continues at coordinate 70,726,794 of OY288277.1, forward strand.
AACAAACAAACGAAACCGGGGATACCTACGATCAGAAACAGAAAAAAACAAACAACCTAAACTGATCCAGACATGGATCAAACATAAAACCAAGAACGCTGGAATAACCAAGGGTGGACCAAAACCAAAGCAAACACACCAAAAGCTTCGAGTCATGAAAGGACACGTCTTCCGAAAGCTGGGAGCAAAGGAGCATACTCCGACCACCTGAGAGCTCTTTTCGGAGACATGCTCCCTCACTGGAGGTGATGAGTCTTGTCAAGGCGGTGACGGCGTAGTGCAAGGCAGCAAACATAAGACATGATCTTGTAGACTCTACAGCTTCAACTAAGACTCTGGGCACGTAAAAACGTCTAAGGGACCTTGGATCATCCGCTTTCTGGGTTAACCTGATGATCCTCGGGGAAAGAAAGATCTTCATCTTCACCATTCGCTCCTTCCTAACGAGGGTGTCAAGGTTAGAGAGCTTCATGGGGTACGCAGATAACTCACGCCAGAGCTATCCGCTGAGCCTGGGTGATTTTCAATACAGGCGACCTGATTCGAGGATTCGATTGAGACGGGGTGATATTCATCGTCGCTTATAATGGTTTCTTCGTTTATATTCATACACTCATCCATGATAAAGGAAGGGGCCGTTGTAATTTTCTTGCCAAAAGGGTTCAACACCTAGTTCAATTAATCCCACTTCGTCGACCATAATCTGATATTGCTGCATTGCGTGTTTGCGGCGAGCCGCCTGTTTGATAAGAGTCAGTCGTTTTGCACCGTAAGTTTTGCCCATTTTAGCACGTTCAATCTTGCTGATGGTCGTAGAAGCGGAGAGAAAAGGGTTTGGGAAAAGAGTCAGTTTAAGGAGATCTTCATCTGCAGCGAACCCTCTTTCACCAACACACCAATTACCTAGAGCAACTTGGACGATTTCACTTTGGATTTTTGTCCAAATCTCCCTTCATTTAGAGGAGTAGGAGGACTCCCTAGGTTCTTCATCCCTTTTACGTTTGTTGCATTTTGAAACGTTTACCGACTTGAGACCCTCAGCTATGAACTCACCACAGAGTTCATCATGGAGCGTGGCAAGCTGGCTAGGGCTTTCAGATAACCCCGTAATTGGCTCCTTGATAAAGGGGAGATTGAGCCAAGATTTTGTTGACAGCTAGCAGTAGGGGGTTTCCAAAAGCGGCAACAATTTATGTTTCAAATTGCCTCCCACTTTCTCTAATAGGAGAGGAGAGTTGACTTTGGGAGATTTTGAAGTGACACATCCTAGGATTAAGGATTTCGATGTCTTATCCGAGGTGACTAAACCTAAGTCATGGTGCATCTTCGGGTACTAGGCCCATTTGTCGTTTCCAGCATCGATCGGAGCCTTATCCTTTAGTTTAGCTTTTGCCGGAAACTGGTTTGGAGATGGACTGTGATGTCTCCCCGTAGTAAATCTCAACCACGGGCCATATCGGCCAGCCGTCCGGAACTTGGATATATCAAACCAACAATCTTTTTCATTATGGCCTAATCTCCCACATTTAAAGCAGAACAACGACAACCTCTCATATTTGAACTTTACCTTAATCGGAGTTGCATTTCGTCAGTTAAGGATAAAGCCATGTTTGAAGGGGTCTTCAACCCGCAAAGCAACTCTAATGCTGACAGCACCATTCCATTGGACTTTACCATCCTCATTCACCGTTGACCCAAAGAAAGCTGGGAAGAGATTTCCAATTTTTCTGATATTATCGTGTGTGATAAGAGCGATGGGTATATCATGAACTTGAACCCAGAACTCCTCAAAATCGAAATCCACTTCTTCAAAGGTTTTATCCGGTAACCATTCCTTAAGGATGAGCAGGCGATCTTGTATGGACCAAGGTCTTTGTCCTAGGATTCTGAGACGTTCTTCAGGGTTTGAAAACACGAACAGGAACATGTTCTTGCCGAGATTGTGGCATTCTATGTCGGGGCACATCCATGCTTTTGTGAAAATGGCATTCACAATGAGAACTTTAAAAGGAGAGGCAGGTAGAATCTTGCCCACTAAGGTGTGATTCTTAATGGTGAAGTTGACTTCACTGTCTTCATTAAGGTCGAGTTCTTCAATGTCCTCCTTTGGAAGGTTTTCCGAGCCAATGTGGTTTAGAGAAAGGGTATTAAAAGCATTAAAGCTTAACTTACAAGAGGGTATGTTGGATTCTATGGGGCGGTGGATTAAATGCACAAAGACATTTTGACAGAGGGGTGGAAAAGGAAGTGGAAGCAGGGTATCTCGAAGTAGATAAGAGGGAGTAGAGAGACTTGGAAATCTTAGGGAAAGGGGTGCAGAAAAGAAGAGACGCGTAGACACTTAGTGCAGACAGGGAAAGAAAGAAATAAAAGAGTAGTAAATGTAGGAGAAAGAAAGAGAGAAATGGATGAAAGGCAATGACTTAAGCCAAACGTTTACCTTTGATGCTAACCAACCCCTGGACCAAGAAAACCACCGTCATCTTAGATCAAGAGGAAAGGGTTTTCATGAAATCTAAGGGGTAGAGCAAAACAGTGAGGAAAGGGAGAAGTTTGCTTGTCCCCTAGTTTATTGCCACTGGGCTTCCAAATTTATGCTACATATTCAATTTGTTCAATACGACTAAGGTTTACTTAATTGGAAAATATACTTTTAATCATAATGCTCCTTCATACTTTTATTCATAAGATTATATTTGATATATTTCATATCAATAAGTTTTCAAATATCAATATTAGTTTTATTTTATTTGTTGATGAGATTTGATATTTTAACCGTGTTTTGAGTTTTACATGATATATTTAAATGGCGTGGAAAGAGATTATGAGAAGCTATCTTAGTCATTTGCTATTCCTCCATTGTCCTCGTGAAGAAAATCAATATTCGTAAATTTTAATTTTAATTTTATTCTTTAAATTATAATTTTAAAGTGCGATAAATCATGGTGATTTTGCTCGAAAGCAATAATTCTCATGTGTCGAAATACTTGACTATTTCTCCCAAGTTCAAGTTACGAAAATTCGTCTTGATCCAAAAAAGTTTTATGGGAGGCATTCCCTAAAGTGAATGCAAGCATGATGTTTATTCCATACAATTATTGGATCTGTTTCATTCCCTGAAGTGAATGTAAACATAATAAATCACTATTCAATTGGTAACATAACTTCGATATAATCCAATTATATTGGCTGGACATCCCGTTCTGCGAGGCTATTGGTCTCAAAGGAAGTTTTTAAAGGACCTTGTGGACTGGTTTAACAATACCGCGTACGAGGATTAAATCTTTGTTCTCTGTGATGAGGATATGTTAATAAAAACATACTCCAAATTTCACGATAAATAATGTTGTCCTCGGACACAATATCGTGAAAAAGGTTTCAAAGGCCCACTGACTCTACTCCATTCCTTGAAGTGAATGTGAGATTATATTATGGAAAGAATAAAAGCCACATTAGAAGTTGTGGTCGTGGTCGCGGTCGAGGCTATGAATATAGACATGAAAAATATGGTCATTTTAAAAATACTTCTACCCACTAGTGTCGCAACCCATTTTAGGAGCTTCAACTTTTTGGAAAACTTTTTTAAATCAGCGGAGTCGCCGCCAATCTTTTTTTGAAAAGTGTGATTAGATCACTTTAAAATGGTGTTATTTTAATAAAACGTTTTGTTTTAATAAAACAACGGTTTTGGTCTACGAAAACCAAAAACAGGTTCGGAGGTCGGTTACGCGTAGGGAAGGGTTAGCACCCCCACAACCCCCAAAATTGGTACCTAATTGATTTCAAAATCGTTTTCAAAACTGGAATTTGCAAGTTCACGAAGGTTCACGAAAGTTCACAAAGGTTCAAAGAGTACTAACCTTTCAAAATCGTCTTCCTCCTTTAGGTACCTTCCATTCATGATAGAAGCTTTTTCTAATCGAGCAATATGCTTTAGAGTCGATCCCCTCCAAATATGGGATGTATTCAATAAATAAATATGCCACAAAAACAAAACAAAACTCACACAAAAAAGTTAGTACTCTTTTTAATAAAAACCTAAAAGATCCAAAATAATTTCATTGCACGAATAATTCTGGGTAGCACATTCCAACATTCCAGTACATGTATCCACAGATTATTCTTGTGACTTTGACCAGACTCAACACCCTAGGCTTTCTGCATGGCTCTATTAGGGTAGGCTCTAGATTCTCAAACTTGGTTCGGTTCTAAAAGGGTGCCCGAGTTGTCCTTGTTGTCCCCTACTAAGGGTAGCAAGGCCCTCGATTCTCACCCATTACAGGCTTCAAACGAATCAAGCTCAACTCAGGAGGACTCACCACCGATGCCTTCTCGAAGAATTAATATCCTTACTAAGACAAAGGGAATGCGTCCCAAAGGTACTTGCTAGGCTCATACGAATAGTCAATATTCTTACATGAGCAAAGCGTGTTCCCCCATTTAAACAAACGAGACAAAGCTCAGGTATAGAGCTTGGAATTAAGTCTTAAATGCGTAAAATAGAATTACATTCATTAAACGGAAAAAAAATTAAACCTATTATGAACTTGCAAATTCCATTAGTTTTTTTTATAAAAAAACCTTTTTTGAAAACAATTTGAAATCTATTTGTGGCCTGACCCTCATTTGTTTTAATTTTAAAAACAAAAACACTTCCTCACTGGAGTTGCCAAGCTGTCGCAATCCTTTTTAGGAGCTTCGACTTTTTGGAAAACTTTTTAAAATCAACAGAGTCGCCACTAATCTTTTTTTGAAAAGTGTGATTGGATCACTTTAAAATGGGGTTATTTTAATAAAATGTTTTGTTTTAATAAAACAATGGTTTTGGTCTACGAAAACTAGAAAACAAGTTCGGGGGTCGGTTATCCGTGGGGAAGGGTTAGCACCCCCACGATGCCCAAAATTGGTACCTAATTGATTTCAAAATCGTTTTCAAAATTGGAATTTGCAAGTTCACGAAGGTTCGACTTTATTTTTTTGTTTAATGAATATCAAACTATTTTAACGACCTTATTGCTCGGGTGATGAACTTTAGTCACCGCCAACATTTCTAGCGCTAACCCGTCATTCCTGTTTGATAAGACACCACATTAAATTAATTTCCCTTTTCAAGCAACATGAAAATTCGATGTGTTAAGCATTTGTTATTTATTCTAGGTTTGATTATTTTAAAATCCTAAAAAGATCTAAGTTTTTTATTCCTAATTGAGAGTTTGAGTTTGTTTAAGTGTGTTTTATTTTTGTGAAGAAAATCTTTCTACAAACACGTCTCTATCTAAGCTTTTAGAACCTTGTCCTAAGTTTTGACCTATTGTAGGCTATGAAATAGTCATGCTTTAAGTGCAAGTGTACACTAATGCCTAGTTGTAATATAAAATAGAACGACTCCACAGGGATTGGGAAATCCTTCAAAATTTATCTTCCTGCACAAGTAAAAGTAAAAGCACAAGTGATTGGGATTTGATTTGATTAAAACTAAAAGCAAGTAAATTAAAAGACTGAGAATTCAGTTTGAGAGAATGGGTCGGTATTGGGATTCGTCGTAGTGTGGATATTGAATGTTTTGTCTCGGTTAAAGTGCTGCAAAATCGACTCAGCTGTCTTGGCAGTTGTCAAAGTGATGCCTTGGCAGATGACCCGCCGTGGTAGAGGATGTTGCGCTGCTCGGGCGGCTGAGTGATGCTTCAAAGTTCGGCAAGGCTTGCTTCAATGACTCCTCCTTATCCCTAAGTCGAAGTGCTATTGGCGAACACATCTTGATAATAACTCCCGGCGTCAATCTAAGGATGAACACCAACCAATCTGAAGCCTCCTTTAGCCGCTGAACTTCTAACTTATTCCTAAGCCGAAGTAGTTTCACCCCAAGTTGGATAAAACCGTGTTTACTCATTTTATGAGTCTAACTCTCCCGATATTAGACAAATTGATAATTGCTCTCTCCTATCCCGATTTGATTACAAACAAGAATAATACTAAGAGAAAACAAACTTTGAAATTTTATTGCAACACTAAAAACCTAAACGAATACAACAGTCTCTCACAACTACTTAACAAAATCAACCCTTAGCCCTAGGAGAAGTTTAGAACAAAATGGATGATTGGAAGCACTAGGGTTTGGTAAAAGAACTTCGATATTTCTCCTAGTCGGCTAAGATACATTATATATAAGCCTTAGCCTACTCGAAGTTGGTTAAGGGACTAGAGTACAAGTTGGTTGAGTTTGCTTATAATAACAACTTTTAGGCGAGTATACAAATGGCAGCGTATGAGGCCTTATATGGGAGAAAGTGTAAAAACGCCTCTTTGTTGGGCTGAGGCGGGGCAAAAGTTGCTTTCTTTGTCAGATATGCTCAAGGGAACAACTAAAAAGGTTAAGCTCATTTGTGAGCTGTTGAAGGCTACAACGGATCGTCAGAAGTCTTATGCAGATTTAAAGCGTAAAGAGGTTGAGTTTACGGTTGGTGATTGCGTGTTCCTGAAGGTATCGCCTTGGAAAAAGGTGATAAGGTTCGGATGTAAAGGAAAGCTTAGTCCGAGGTTTATTGTGCCCTATGAGGTTGTGGAGCGAGTTTGTCCTGTGGGTTATCGGTTGAGGTTGCCTCCCGAGTTGGAGAAGATTCATGATGTGTTTCATCAATCTATATTGCGGAGATATAGATCGGATCCTTCGCATGTGATGCCAGTTGAGGAAATTGAGTTGAATTCGGATTTGCCCTATTATGAGGAACCAGTGAGAATTCTGGATACGAGTAGCAAAGTTCTTCGTGGAAAGACGATTGAGCTTGTGAAGGTGTTGTGGCGACACCGAAGAGTTGAGGAGGCCACGTGGGAAAGCAAGGCGGACATGCTGAGGCAATTTCCACATCTTTTTCCTTCAGTTAAAATTTTGAGGACGGAATTTCCTAAGTGGGAGAGAGTTGTAATGCCCTAATTTTGGGCTTAGGTGTTTTGGTGAGTCGGGTTGGGCCGGTGGAATCGGTGTCGGTTGTTCGAACCGTTAAAAGGTGGTTTAGGGAGATCGAGGTTTGGGATAGGATAAAAATTCTTAAAATCCTCTAAATTGATGTTTAAGAGGTTGGTCAAATCAATTTTACAAAACGGGTTTTCTAAAGTGTACATTTTGGGAAGTGACCAAAATGTAAAGATTTAAAAGCTGGAAAATGTGTTTTTCAAGAAGAGTCAAAATCTTAGAATCTTTGGGGGGCTACTTGGCAATTATGCATTTTCCCTAATTTGGCATGTGTTTTAAATGTTATTAAAAATCTTTGGGGGGCTTTTAATTTAGTTTAATTAAAAAGTTAGTTAATCGGTTAAAAAGTTTTCACGATCATTTTCATTTCTCTCTTTCACTTCAGCCAAACACTTCTCATTTTCTCTCAAATATCCAGATTTTCTTCTCTCTCAAACCCTCTCTTGATTTCTATCTTTTCTCTATTGATTTCTTCCATTTTACTTCAAGTTTCTTCTAGCAAATCTTGCCAAATTAGAGGAGAAGCAAGTATTGGAGGTAATTTTTGTGCTATCCCTCTAATCTAAGTTTTTTAATGAAATTCCAAAGATATTTGACTCTTTAATACTGATTTTGATTGAGGTTTTGTTGTTAGATTGTCATACTTTTGAAATCTTGATTGAAAAATAGATTTTAAGGTGATTTTCGGAGTTTGATTTAAATGGCTAGTTTGAGATTGTTTCTAAATGAGTTTTGAAAGGTTTTTGGAGTTGAAGTGGAGTCTTAATCATATAGATCCCGATATCCTTGAGATCCTTAGTTTTTGAGGTGTTTTTGGGTGAGTTTTTGAGGTGTTCTTGAGGATTTCTAGTTGCTGGAGGTATAAGGATGATTTTAGGTTGTTTTTTGTGAAACCAATAATTTGATTTTGATATAACTAAAGAATTTAAGGACTAAATTGAAAATGTGAAAATGAATTTTTAAGTCCTCAAACCTCTCTATATGTTTAAAGGAAAATGTTTAAGTTAAAAACTTATATTGTCAAAAAATTTCTAAGTGTTCTTGAAGCCAAAATAGTGTTTTTTGAGTCACCGTTTCGGAACGGCCTAAGGCGTTTCGAAACACTTTTGAAACTGTAAACTCGTGTTTCAGAACGGGTATCGAAACTGTTTTGAAACTGTGAACCCCTGTTTCGAAACGACTTAAGAACATCGAGACACCGTATCGAAACGACATCAAATGTTTCGAAACGGTATTCAAGTCAAATTTAAAAATATGGCCGTTGAAAGTTTTTAACCGATTTTACACAAGTCGTTAAGGCGTATCAAAACGATTTCAAGCCGTTTCAATACATGCCTTGACAGTAGCTAAAATGTTTCGAAACGAGTTTCGAAACGTCTCTTAGCGTATCGAAACACCTTCAGTCCGTTTCGATACGAGCTCTTTAATGCACCCCAACAACTCTTTCTATTTTGGTCTATTTCGAAACAGGTTCGGGCGTTTCGAAATGGTTGGTTGTAGAGTACATTTATGAAGGGAAGATAACACCCTAACGGCTCTATTGATGAATGCAACAACCACAACGGCTAGAATTCAATGAGAAGGTATAAAATGGACCTTTAAAAGCTTCAGCAACAACTATTGATCCAAAAGCAAACATCCAAACATCAAATCCAAGCATTTGTGGCTAAATCCCATTATTGTCTTGTAACCCCAATTGTATTTTTCATTCTTATCATTTCAATTGGGTTGAGTGCTTGTAATTGGGCTACATTGTGTATTGAGAAATACTTGTTTTAGCCAACAACTTCTTTGTTTCTATTGTGTGAGGATTGGGTCAAATTTTGGGTAGAAAATTTGACTGAAATTGTAACGGTTACCTCCTTAGCCTAGAAAAGGGGAAGAGTAATTAGTGGAATTGTTGAAAATCCTTAGTGAATCTAAGGTAGTGGATGTAAAGTTCAATTGGAACTTGAACCACTCTAAAATTCCTTGTCTACCAATTTTTATTTGTCAATTCCACTCCAAAAAGTTTAAAAACCCAATTCACCCCCTCTTGGTTTATATCGATCTTTCGATCCACTCAACAATTGGATTAGAGCCCACCTCTTTGAAGGATTAACAACCACAAGAGGAGTTTCTAGGAAGAGTGTGATCATCCAAAAATCAAGATATGGCCTCTACCTCCGGATCTAGCATGTACGAGTCTCAATCCACTACAAAACCGCCTTTCTTCAATGGTGACAACTATCCGTTTTAGAAGAATCAGATACGCCTCTTCATCAAGTCCAACGATTACTTGGTTTGGGATGTCATTGAAGATGGTCCCTACATTCCATTGAAGCAAGATAATGAAGGAAGGATGGTTCTTAAGAAAAAGATGGAGATGAGTGAAGAAGAGAGGAAGAAGATCCAAATAAATGGCAAAGCTCTTCACATGCTCTTTTGTTCTTTCGGTCCCGACATCTACTCCAAAGTCTCCTCCATTGAGAGTGCTAAGGAAGTGTGGGATACTCTAGAGACCACCTATGAAGGAACCAATGATGTGAAGGAGACAAGATTGGAATTCTCAATCTTAGTTATGAGAATTTCAAAATGGAGCCCGAAGAAATAGTGTCAAAGATGTTCGATCGCTTCTCATCCATCGTCAATGGGCTTAAAGGCTTTGGAGAGACTATTTCGAAAGACAAGCTTGTCCGGAAGCTACTATACTCACTTCCCGAATCTTGGGATGGGAAGAGAACCGCCATCATCGAGGCCAAAAACTTGAAGACCTTAAAACTTGATGAGCTAGTGGGTTCTCTCCTTACTCATGAGATTATGAAGCAAGGAAGGGAAGAAGAAAAGAAGAAGGAAGAGAAAAGAGTAGAGAAGCTAGAGGTGGAAAAGAAGAAGAAAATGGGAGTGGCTCTCAAAGCTTCATTACTTGAGGAGAGCACCTCTAGTGAGGAGGATGAGTTAGAAGAATTGGCTATGATAGCCAAAAGATTCTCACGCTTCATGAGGTCCAACCGAGGAAGGAAAATTCAAAGAAAGATGGACTTGAAAGGTAAAAACAAAGAAGAAGTGATGGATCAAATCATTTTCTTCGAGTGTAATAAGCCATGTCACATTCGTTCGGAGTGCCCTCAACTCAAGAAGAAGGGCTTTGAGAAGAAGAATAAGCTCAAAGCCAAGCTTGCTACTTGGAGTGGTGAGGAGTCATCCGAGGATGACGAACAAGAAGTGGCCAACCTTTGCCTTATGGCACTTGAGGAGGATTCCTCCATGGTAACCTCTAACTCATCATCTTTTGATTTTACAATTGATGAATTAAATGATGCATATGATGAGTTGCAAGAGGTTTATGATGAGTTAGTTGAGAAATACAAGGAGTCGGTCATTAGGAATAAGAAAATTATTTCGAAATTAAATGATAAAAATGACTCACTTTCTCAAGCTAACTTAAAATTCGAGAAAAAGATTTTAGGTTTGAAAGATGAACTTAAGTTTTTCCAAGATGAAAATGTAGACCTAAATAATATTCTTTCTCAATGCAATAGTGAACACCAAAAGGTGTTAGGTGAGCTTAACAAGCTCAAAGAGTCTTTTAAATATGTTGGTAGTGTGAAGCATGAAAAAGGTGAATCTTCTAAAACAATCCAACCTAGGAAAAAGACTAATAACTACAAATAAAGTAGCTTCCCTAGACATAATAGAACGAAAAAGATTAGAAGTGTATGTGTTCCTAAGGAACTTGTAAAATCTAATAATATTGTTGCTATGTCACCTTGGATTCCTAAGGGAACCAAGCTATTGGGAGCTAACACTCGTGGACCCAAAATGATTTGGGTACCAAAAACAAAAGTTTAATATCTTTGTTTGTAGGGGGAGCATTGCTACAAGGCCAAAGCACAAAGTCAAAACTCATGGTACCTTGATAGTGGATGCTCGAGGCATATGACCAGAGACAAGAGTAGATTCATGGATTTAAAGCCAAAAAGTGGAGGAGTGGTGAAATTTGGTGACAACTCCAAAGGCCACATTAAAGGTATTGGCTCCATAGGTAATCACTCTACCATTCTTATTGAAAATGTCTTGTATGTCGATGGTCTTAAACATAATTTGTTGAGCATAAGCCAATTATGTGATAAAGGATTTAATGTATTATTTGAAAAAAATGGGTGCAAAATTGTTGATATTAAATCTAATAATATTATGCTCATAGGTCATCGCATAGGTAACATTTACATGGTGCATTTAGATGACATACATACATCCAATGCATGTTTAGTAGCTCAAAATGAAAATGATGCATGGCTATGGCATATGAAACTAGAACATGCTAGCATTAGTGTTTTAGAAAAATTAGTTTCCCTTGATCTAGTTAAGAGGTTTACCCAAGATTAAGTTCTCAAACGATAAAATTTGTGATGCATGCTCTAAGGGTAAACAACATAAGTCATCCTTTAAATACATTAATGATGTTTCTACAAGTAGGTGTTTACAACTTATCCATATGGAATTATTTGGGCCAATTAGGACTATGAGCTTGGGTGGTAAATCTTATGCATTTGTTCTTGTTGATGATTTTTCTAGATTTACTTGGGTTCTATTTTTAAGTACTAAAGATGAGGCTTTAGAAAAATTCATCATATTTTCAAAACTAACCCAAAATGATCTTGAACTTAGAATTTCCCATATTAGAAGTGATCATGGAACCGAATTTCAAAATCTAGGGTTTGAAGAAATTTTAAATGAAAATGGTATTAGCCACAATTTTACGACTCCTCGAACTCCACAACAAAATGGGGTAGTTGAGAGGAAAAATAGAACTTTACAAGAAATGGCTAGAACCATGCTTTGTGAAAACAATTTACCTAAATATTTTTGGGCGGAAGCCACAAACACCGCTTGCTACATTGTAAATCGAGTAATGATTAGGCCAATTTTAAAGAAAACACCATATGAGATTTTAAAATCTAAAAAGCCTAACATTAGCTATTTTCATCCATTTGGTTGCAAGTGTTTTGTTTTAAATAATGGAAAAGACAACTTAGGTAAATTTGATGCAAAAAGTGATGAAGCTATTTTCATAGGATATTCTTTAACCTCTAAAGCCTATCATGTATTTAACAAGAGAACCTTAGTAGCAGAAGAATCTATACATGTTGTATTCGATGATAGCCTCCTTCCAAGGAAGGATTCTTGTGATGATGATGATGTAGGAATCATTAATGACTTTGATGGAGGACAAACTTCAAAGGAGGATGAGATTCCAACAAAAAAAGAGGATACACAAAATCCACCTCTTGAAGCCTTGAAGGACTTGGCTCTTGAGGAAAAGGAAGTGAGCTACCCAAGGGAGTTCAACTATGTCAAAGATGGTGAAATCTTGGGTGATCCATCCAAGGGGGTAACCACTAGATCTTCTCTTAAACTTATGAACCATGTTGCATTTATCTCATGCATAGAGCCTAAGAATATAAAAGAAGCATTGAAAGATGATTTTTGGATTATGGCTATGCAAGAAGAGTTAAATCAATTTGGGAGAAGTAATGTTTGGACATTAGTTGATAGGCCTAGTAATCAATCTACTATAGGAACTAAATGGGTCTTTAGGAACAAACTAGATGAGAGTGGTAACATTGTGAGAAATAAAGCAAGACTAGTAGCACAAGGTTACACTCAACAAGAGGGAATTGATTTTGATGAAACCTATGCTCCCGTAACTAGAATGGAAGCCATTAGGATGTTGCTTGCATATGCATGTTATCATGATTTCAAGCTTTTTCAAATGGATATTAAAAGCGCATTTTTAAATGGTTTTATAAATGAGGAAGTGTATGTGGAACAACCACCGGGTTTTGAAGACTCAAAATTTCCAAATCATGTTTTCAAACTTACTAAAGCTCTTTATGGTTTAAAACAAGCTCCTAGAGCTTGGTATGAAAGACTTTCAAACTTTTTAATTGAAAAAGGTTTTGAAAAAGGTAAGGTGGACACTACACTCTTCATAAAAAGGTATAAAAATGACATCTTAGTAGTACAAATTTATGTTGATGATATTATTTTTGGTTCTACTAACGAATGTCATTGCAAAGAGTTTGCTAAGCTAATGCAAGGTGAATTCGAGATGAGCATGATGGGGGAGCTCTCATTCTTTTTGGGACTCCAAATCAAGCAAAGGAAGGATGGCACCTTCATCAATCAAGCAAGTACATCAAGGATATGCTCAAGAAATTTGGCTTGGAGAATGCAAAGCCTCAAGCCACACCTATGAGCTCATCTACAAAGCTTGACAAAGATGAAGGAGTAAAGTGTGTTGACTCTAAGCTATACTGTTCTATGGTTGGATCATTGCTTTACCTTACCGCAAGTAGACCGGATATCTTGTTTAGTGTTTTCTTGTGTGCTAGGTTTCAAGCTAGTCCTAGAGAGTCTCACCTTTTAGCCGTTAAGAGAATCTTTAGGTACCTTAGAGATACTCCTTGTTTAGGTCTTTGGTACCCTAGAGACTCCACCTTCAACCTTCATGCTTATTTGGATGCGGATTATGGGGGATGTAAAAGCGATAGGAAAAGTACTTCGGGAACTTGTCAATTTATAGGTAGTATGCTCATATCTTGGTTCTCTAAGAAACAAAATAGTGTAGCCTTATCTACCACCGAAGCTGAGTACATATCCTTAGGGAGTTGTTGTGCTCAAGTCCTTTGGATGAAGCAACAACTCTTAGATTATGGTATTAAAGTTGAAACCATACCCCTTAAGTGTGATAACACTAGTGCCATATGTTTATCAAAAAATCCCATCCAACACTCTAGAACCAAACATATAGAAATAAGGCATCATTTCATTAGAGATCATGTCCTTAAAAAAGATGTTGTTATAGAGTATGTTGACACCTTAAATCAATTAGCGGACATCTTTACAAAACCTTTAGATAAAGGGCGTTTTTGGTCCCTTAGGAGAGAGTTAGGTCTAACTAGCCTATCTTGACCTTTTAGGACCTCTTTTGTTCTTAAAATTGCTTGATCTTGTGAAATTGCATGTTTATGAGTTTTTACTCCTAATTTCATCCATACTTATAGTTAGGGGGAGTATGTTTACGTTTGCATATGTTATTCCTGCTCATTCATGTCATTCATGCAAATTAGGACTTATAAAATCCATTTTTCTACACTTTTAGAGCCTCGTCTGCACTTCCAGGCCTAGGTGTATCGAAACGGGTCCAACTGTTTCGATACGGGTGCCTTAAAATTCCATTTGAGAGAAGGGTGTTTCGAAACGCCTTCAAAGGGTTTCAAAACGTTTTTGCTACTGCCAAGGGGTGTATCGAAATGTGTTTCGATACGAGTCAACGTGGGATTCGATACGGTCAAAGCCGTATTGAAACGGTCAGCTGGACTTGAAACGTCAGTCAACCTTCGGTGCCCACATTTCGGAACGGTCGAGACCTGTTCCGAAATGGGTTAGCGGACTGCTTTAAAGGGGCTTTTAAAGTTAAACTTTTACCTTAATTAAAACTCTCTCAAACCCTAAAAACCATAAATCAATTTTTCCCTATAAAAACCCTCTAAACCTCGTTGTTTTTCACTAAATCTTTAGGGCTTTTACTCTTAAACATAAGTCTAAGCAAGCATCAACAATTTTGTGCAAGGATTTCCATCTATTCATCCAAAATCCCAATTTAAGGTATATTTTCATCTTTTTTTTCCTTAAATTTGTGTTCGAATCTTAGGTTAGAAAATTTTAATTTTGTATAGTTTATGTGTTTTGATACTTGAGTTTTTCAAATCTTGTGAAAATTTTTCAAAATCTTAAAATTTTTATTCGAATATATGTTTTTTCATTCGTATTTTTTTACTGTTTTTTAAATTGTTTTCTCTTCAACTTTTTTTATGTTCTTAAAATTTGTTTTTAAAACATAAGTGGGATTTACCATTGGATTGAATTAAGGACTTTCATGCATACACCTCATTTTTGTTACAAATTGCTTGCTTTATGTTTTTAGGATTTTTTCCATGGATCCCGCTAACAAGAAACGCAAGGCATCTCAATCGGCTGAAGCTTCAAACCAAGCCGCTATCCGTCCTAACCTTACTCAACTTTTTCTTAAGAGTCTCCGAACTCCAGCGATGAAGGAGCGTTTCACATATGTCAAAAAGATTGCCGTTCGTCGTGAACGTGTCGTTAACATGTCGTTTCTTGACTCCGAGCACTTTCTCTTCTGTTATCTCCACCGTTTACAAGAATGGGGATTCTTTGGTTTCTTGAGTATCCCGTATATTTTCTACAAGCACATGGTTCTTATCTTCTACTCTAATGCCCAACTCCTTAACAATGAAGACAACTCCGAAGTTGTTCGCATTGAGTCTCTTATCTTGGGAAAGAAGATTTTCATTGACTTACCTTACTTAGAGACTACTTTTGGTCTTAAGAATGAAGGAATCGCGGATGAGACTCATTTTGATTCTCACACCGGTTCAATGCTTGCCTTGGATGCTCACGATAGGTTCCTCCACTTGATGATCTCGTGGTTTATTCGCCCCTCCGGAGGTAAATTTTCTCACATTCGTCAAGTAGATTATTTTTGGCTTGAATGTTTTCGTCGTGGAGAGCGCCTAAATCTTGTCAAGATCATGTTCCCCGAGATGGTGAAAAATATCAAGCTCCGTGAAACCGATGCGCTCAAGTCCTTCACTTATGGGACATTTTTAAGTTATATCTTTGGAGAGCTTAATCTTGATTGCACCTATGACTCACCGGAACCCCGCAAGCAAAAACTTGGTGAATCTTCTCTCCGCAAGTCCGGATTTCATTACATCAACAATGGCCAATGGGAACGTGTTGATAGGGAAGCACCTCCACCTCAAGTTGAACCTCAACCACAAGCTCCGGTTGCGAACAATGAAGCTCTCATGGGTTTTCTTACCGAGCGGTTCAACACTATGGAGGCGAGTCTTGGTACCATAAATACTCGATTGCAAACCATGGAGAATCGACTCACATCCCTTGAGAACCAACATCAATCTATGGACATGTCCTTCTCCACCTTTTACGGCCAATGGATGGATTTTTGTCGCTCTCAGGCTAAGGACGATGATGATTCCATGGATGATGATGGTGACGACGACGAGGCTTAGAATTCTCATGTCATCTCATATTAGCTATTCATATTAGGACTAAGATTGCATCTTTATTTGCTTTATATTTTATGAACCTATGATTTGAGTACTTTGTTTGGGATTAAGCTTTGTGCTTATTGTTTAAGATTTATGTTTTGGATATTTGAATTCTATGAATTTATATTATGTTGCTTATTGCTTATTGATTATTGCTTTTAACCTTATCTCTTCTCTTTGAGCCTTGTTTATTATTTTTGATCTAACAAAAAGGGGGAGAAGTAACCTAAGAGCAAAAATTCTTTTTAAGTGTTTTTAAGTTTTAAAACTTGGATTTAAATCTTTTTAAAAACTTTAAAAAACCCATCTTAAATTGATGGGGAGTTAGAATGTATTCAACATTTTCAAAACTCTTATAAATTCTAACTTTGGTTTTGTTATATCAAAAAGGGGGAGATTGTGAAACCGATAATTTGATTTTGATATAACTAAAGAATTTAAGGACTAAATTGAAAATGTGAAAACGAATTTTTAAGTCCTCAAACCTCTATATATGTTTAAAGGAAAATGCCTAAGTTAAAAACTTATATTGTCAAAAATTTTCTAATTGTTCTTGAAGCCAAAATAGTGTTTTTCGAGTCACCGTTTCGGAACAGCCTAAGGCGTTTCGAAACACTTTTGAAACTGTAAAATCGTGTTTCGGAACGGGTATCGAAATAGTTTTGAAACTGTGAACCCCTGTTTCAAAACGAGTTTCGAAACGGCTTAAGAACATCGAGACACCGTATCGAAACGACATCCAATGTTTCGAAATGGTGTTCAAGTCAGATTTAAAAATATGACCATTGAAAGTTTTTAACCGATTTTACACAAGTCGTTAAGGCGTATCGAAATGATTTCAATCCGTTTCGATACAGGCCTTGACAGTAGCTAAAATGTTTCGAAACGAGTTTCGAAACGGATCTTAGCGTATCGAAACACCTTCAGTTCATTTCGATACGAGCTCTTTAATGCATCCCAACGACTCTTTCTATTTTGGTCTGTTTCGAAACAGGGTCGGACGTTTCGAAACGATTGGTTGCAGACTCTATTTATGAAGGGAAGATAACATACCAACGACTCTATTGATGAATGCAACAACCACAACGGCTAGAATTCAATGAGAAGGTATAAAAGGGACCTCTAAAAGCTTCAACAACAACTATTGATCCAAAAGCAAACATCCAAACATCAAATCCAAGCATTTGTTCCTAAATTCCATTATTGTCTTGTAACCCCAATTGTATTTTTCATTCTTATCATTTTAATTGGGTTGAGTGCTTGTAATTGGGCTACATTGTGTATTGAGAGATACTTGTTTTAGCCAACAACTTCTTTGTTTCTATTGTGTGAGGATTGGGTCAAATTTTGGGTAGAAAATTTGACCGAAATTGTAACGGTTACCTCCTTAGCCAAGAAAAGGGGAAGAGCAATTAGTGGAATTGTTGAAAATCCTTAGTGATGCTAAGGTAGTGGATGTAGAGTTCGATTGGAACTTGAACCAATCTAAAATTCCTTGTCTACCAATTTTTATTTGTCAATTCCACTCCAAAAAGTTTAAAAACTCAATTCACCCCCCTCTTGGTTTATATCAATCTTTCGATCCACTCAACATTTTTGGATGCTGATTAATACTTATAATGTGTTGGATGAGTTAGGTAATGGCTGGGCTGAGGTTTGAGGTCAATCGATTGAGTTTTCGGTTGTTTCGGATGGGTGTTTTGGTGCTTTAAGGCAGAGCTGCGGGATTTCGTGTGTGTGGTGGAGTTTTGGATGCATTTTAATGCATTGAACCTCTATTTTGATGTGTTGAAAATAGGGGATAGTAATCCGGAAGCAATCGAAGTGTTTTTAGAGGCTTCAGAAGATTGGAAATTGTGTCGGCAAGCGTGGTTTCGCAAGTCGGTAAGTTGAATTTGGTTTTCGAGCGTGGAAACGTTTTTGAAAAGGTTTTGGGAACTTAATAAGACCTTGAAACGCTTTATTAAGTTCAGAAGTAAGTAAATCGAAATTACTCCCTCGGGTGTGCTAGTTTTGAGCCTTTGGTTGCACATGATTTTAATTGCATTTACCTACTATTTTAAAGCATGTTTTTTAGATTAAAAGTGTGTATGATGATGTCATGTGGTTTAAGGATGCACTAGGTAAGTGGTCCTTGTATGCATGTGTTGATGCATGAGGTTTTAAGCACAGTTTAATGCTTATTGATGGCTTATCATGAATGCTTTGTAAAAACAATGAGTTATGCATGAGTTATGGGTTATATTAGCAAGTGATGTTGAATAAAATGTTTTATAAGTGAAATCAGATATAGTTAGCCGGCTATAGGATTGAGTGCACTATAAACAAGTCACCTTGGATGTTGAAGGGTTGTGATTGTACCGAATACTCAATTCAAGTACCCTAACGATTGAGGATTGTTTAAGGTTGCTACGGTTGAGGGTAGCTCCCGGGTGCGAACATTGTGTTTTGTCATGTCTCTCGTTAGTGGATTATACATTTACGGATGAGTGGTGTTGAGGGGTTGTGATTGTAACAAATACTCCACCACGGGTGTCACAACGATGGATGGTCGCTCTCAGTGTGAGCCTTGTAATGCCGGAAGAGTGTATGAAGGGTGTGGGACAAACCTTGGTAATCCGGGTATCCGATATATGTTTTTGAGATTGTTGTTTATCACTTGTGAGCCAATATAATGAAATGAGTTATTGCGGGATATGTTGTTAGTGCATAGTTTAAAATAAGCATGTTTTGGCTTAAGCTTAGCATAATGGTGTTTATGCTTGAAAAGGCTTCGAAAACGAGTAGCAATGGTTGAATTGCTGGTTTCGATCAGATCATGTTGCATGATGTTTAAAACAATGAATTTGATGTTAAAGTGCATGATTTGTTAAGAAAGGCATGATGGTTTTGGAAAGAGTAAAGAAACAATTTTGTGCATTGATAATGTTTGTGATTTTGAGCAATCCTCACTAAGCTTGTATGCTTATGCTCTCTTTGTTCATCAATGCAGATAATTAGGCTTTTGGAGGCAGCATTTTCGAGGAATCACACCAAGACATTTTGCTAAAAGTATGTTGTGCTTTTAAACTAGTGTAATAAAGGCAATGGGGGTGTCCAATGTTTTGAATGTTGTTGGTTTGGTATTTTATGGTTTCGTGCAAGTTTGGAATGCATATTTGGACATGTAAATGGCCTCTAAACTTGATTTGTGCTTGACTTTGGACTTATGGTCCTTTGGTGTTTTTAACTCTTAGGAAGCATGCCTCTAGAAGTCGGAATTGATGATGATGGTGTTTTGATGATTTCCTTGTCTTGTACTTTTGAGTGATGATGTCTACTTGAGTGCAAGCATGTCTAATTATATGTTGGATTTGTCTGAATTGGTCGTTGAGGTTCAAAATCTAGATTTCGGGCTTTTGCAGACTGAAGTGTATCGGTACACCTCAGAGTGTATAGATTCGGCCTCCTTGATTGTGAGGGACGTATTGGTACACAGGGTCGTATCGATACCCTCTTTAGTCACTGGATGAGGTTGTACCGATACGGTACCTCAGTGTACCGATACGATCTGGTGATGCAAAGCCTTGGAAGTCTGTCCGTTGAGGGCGTATCGATACCCTCTCCAAGGGTACCGATATGCGGGTCGTTATGTTGGTGAAACCTCACTTTTGAATGTTCTATTTTCATACGCTTTGATCCGCGTATGCCATGCATGCAATTGGATGAGTTCTAAATTTCATTTAGAGCTAAGATCTCACTGTTAAGCATGTAAAGAATTTAATTAATGGTTTAATGCTTGTTGATGGCTTATCATGAATGCTTTGTAAAAACAATGAGTAATGCATGAGTTATGAGTTATATTAGCAAGTGATGTTGAATAAAATGTTTTATAAGTAAAATCGGATATAGTTAGCCGGCTATAGGATTGAGTGCACTATAAACAAGTCGCCTTGAATGTTGAGGGGTTGTGATTGTACTGAATACTCCATTCAAGTACCCTAACGATTGAGGATTGTTTAAGGTTGCAACGGTTGAGGGTAGCTCCCGGGTGTGAACCTTGTGTTTCGTCATGTCTCTCGTTAGTGGATTATACATTTATGGATGAGTGGTGTTGAGGGGTTGTGATTGTACCAAATACTCCACCACGGGTCTCACAACGATGGAGGGTCGCTCTCAGTGTGAGCCTTGTAATGCCGGTAGAGTGTATGAAGGGTGTGGGACAACCCTAGGTAATCCGTGTATCCGATATATGTTTTTGAGATTGTTGTTTATCACTTGTGAGCCAATATAATGAAATGAGTTATCGTGGGATATGTTGTTAGTGCATAGTTTGAAAGATATATGTTTTGGCTTAAGCTTAGCATAATGGTGTTTATGCTTGAAAGGCTTGGAAAACGAGTAGCAATGGTTTAATTGCTAGTTTTGATCGAATCATGTTGCATGATGTTTAAAACAATGAATTTGATGTTAAAGTGCATGATTTGTTAAGAAAGGCATGATGATTTTGGAAAGAGTGAAAAAAAACAATTTTGTGCATTGATGATGTTTGTGATTTTGAACAATCCTCACTAAGCTTGTATGCTTATGCTCTCTTTGTTCATCAATGCAGATAATTAGGCTTTTGGAGGCAACATTTTCGAGGAATCACACCAAGACATTTTGCTAAAAGTATGTTGTGCTTTTGAACTAGTGTAATAAGGGCAATCGGGGTGTCCAATGTTTTGAATGTTGTTGGTTTGGTATTTTATGGTTTTGTGGAAGTTTGGAATGCATATTTGGACTTGTAAATGGCCTTTAAACTTGATTTGTACTTGAATTTGGACTTATGGTCCTTTGGTGTTTTTAACTCTTAGGAAGCATGCCTCTAGAAGTCGAAATTGATGATGATGGTGTTTTGATGATTTCCTTGTCTTGTACTTTTGAGTGATGATGTCTACTTGAGTGCAAGCATGTCTAATTATATGTTAGAGTGGTCTGAATTGGTCGTTGAGGTTCAAAATCTGCATTTCGGGCTTTTGCAGACTGAAGTGTATCGGTACACCTGAGAGTGTATCGATACAGCCTCATTGATTGTGAGGGGCGTACTGGTACAAGGGGTCGTATCGATACCCTCTTTAGTCACTGGACGAGGGAGTACCGATATGGTACCTCAGTGTACCGATACGATCTAGTGATGCAAAGCCTTGGAAGCCTGTCCGTTGAGGGCGTATCGATACCCTCCCCAAGGGTACCGATACACGGGTCGTTATGTTGGTTAAACTTCACTTTTGAATGTTCTGTTTTCATACGGTTTGATCCCCTATGCCTTGCATGCAATTGGACGAGTTCTAAATGTCATTTTGAGCTGAGATCTCATCATTAAGCATGTAGTGAATTTAATTAATAGTTTAATGCTTGTTGATGGCTTATCATGAATGCTTTGTAAAAACAATGAGTTATGCGTGAGTTATGGGTTATATTAGCAAGTGACGTTGAATAAAATGTTTTATAAGTGAAATCGGATATAGTTAGGAGGCTGTAGGATTGAGTGCACTATAAAACAAGTCGCCTTGGATGCTGAGGGGTTGTGATTGTACCGAATACTCCATTCAAATACCCTAACGACTGAGGATTGTTTAAGGTTGCAACGGTTGAGGGTAGCTCCCGGGTGTGAACCTTGTGTTTTTTCTTGTCTCTCGTTAGTGGCCTATACATTTACCGATGAGTGGTGTTGAGGGGTTGTGATTGTACCAAATACTCCACCACGGGTGTCACAACGATGGAGGGTCGCTCTCGTGTGTGAGCCTTGTAATGTCGGTAGAGTGTATGAAGGGTGTGGGACAACCCTTGGTAATCCGTGTATCCGATATATGTTTTTTATATTGTTGTTTATCACTTGTGAGCCAATATAATGAAATGAGTTCTTGTAGGATGTGTTGTTAGTGCATAGTTTGAAAGATGCATGTTTTGGCTTAAGCTTAGCATAATGGTGTTTATGCTTAAAAGGCTTGGAAAACGAGTATTAATGGTTAAATTGCTGGTTTTGATCGGATCATGTAGCATGATGTTTAAAACAATGGATTTGATGTTAAAGTGCATGAGTTGTTAAGAAATGCATGATGGTTTTGGAAAGAGTGAAAAAAACAATTTTGTGCATTGATGATGTTTGTGTTTTTGAGCAATCCTCACTAAGCTTTTATGCTTATGCTCTCTTTGTTCATCAAAGCAGATAATTAGGCTTTTGGAGGCAGCATTTTCGAGGAATCACACCAAGACATTTTGCTAAAAGTATGTTGTGCTTTTGAACTAGTGTAATAAGGGTAATGGGGGTGTCCATTGTTTTGAAAGTTGTTGGTTTGGTATTTTATGGTTTCGTGCAAGTTTGGAATGCATATTTGGACTTGTAAATGGCCTCTAAACTTGATGTGTGCTTGAATTTGGACTTATGGTCCTTTGGTGTTTTTAACTATTAGGAAGCATGCCTCTAGAAGTCGGAATTGATAATGATGGTGTTTTGATGATTTCCTTGTATTGTACTTTTGAGTGATGATGTCTACTTGAGTGCAAGCATGTCTAATTATATGTTGGAGTGGTCTGAATTGGTCGTTGAGGTTCAAAATATGCATTTCGGGCTTTTGCAGACTGAAGTGTATCGATACACCTGAGAGTGTATCGATACAGACTCCTTGATTATGAGAGGCATACTGGTACACAGGGTCGTATCGATACCCTCTTTAGTCACTGGACGAGGGTGTACCGATACGGTACCTCAATGTACCGATACGATCTGGTGATGCAAAGCCTTGGAAGTCTGTTCGTTGAGGTTGTATCGATACCCTCCCAAAGGGTACCGATATGAGGGTCATTATGTTGGTTAAACCTCACTATTGAATGTTCTGTTTTCATACGGTTTGATCCCCGTATGCCTTGCATGCAATTGGATGAGTTCTAAATGTCATTTTGAGCATATATCTCACCGTTAAGCATGTAACGAATTTAATTAATGGTTTAATGCTTGTTGATGGCTTAGCATGAATGCTTTGTAAATACAGTGAGTTATGCATGAGTTATGGGTTATATTAGCAAGTGATGTTGAATAAAATGGTTTATAAGTGAAATCGGATATTGTTAGTCGGCTATAGGATTGAGTGCACTATAAATAAGTCGCCTTGGATGTTGAGGGGTTGTGATTGTACCGAATACTCCATTCAAGTACCCTAACGATTGAGGATTGTTTAAGGTTGCAACAGTTGAGGGTAGCTGCCGGGTGCGAACCTTGTGTTTTGTCTTGTCTGTCGTTAGTGGATTATACATTTACCGATGAGTGGTGTTGAGGGGTTGTGATTGTACCAAATACTCCACCACGGGTGTCACAACGATGGAGGGTCGCTCTCGTGTGTGAGCCTTGTAATACAGGTAGAGTGTATGAAGGGTGTGGACAACCCTTGGTAATCCGTGTATCCGATATATGTTTTTGAGATTTTTGTTTATCACTTGTGAGACAATATAATGAAATGAGTTATTGTGGGATATGTTGTTAGTGCATAGTTTGAAAGATGCATGTTTTGGCTTAAGCTTAGCATAATGGTGTTTATGCTTGAAAGGCTTGGAAAACGATTAGCAATGGTTTAACTGCTGGTTTTGATCGGATCATGTTGCATGATGTTTAAAACAATGAATTTGATGTTAAAGTGCATGATTTGTTAAGAAAAGCATGATGGTTTTGGAAAGAGTGAAAAAAACAATTTTGTGCATTGATGATGTTTGTAATTTTGAGCAATCCTTACTAAGCTTGTATGCTTATGCTCTCTTTTTTCATCAATGCGGATTATTAGGCTTTTGGAGGCAGCATTTTCGAGGAATCACACCAAGACATTTTGCTAAAAGTATGTTGTGCTTTTAAACTAGTGTAATAAAGGCAATGGGGGTGTCCAATGTTTTGAATGTTGTTGGTTTGGTATTTTATGGTTTTGTGCAAGTTTGGAATGCATATTTGGACTTGTAAATGGCCTCTAAACTTGGTTTGTGCTTGAATTTGGACTTATGGTCCTTTGGTGTTTTTAACTCTTAGGAAGCATGCCTCTAGAAGTCGGAATTGATGATGATGGTGTTTTGATGATTTCCTTGTCATGTACTTTTGAGTGATGATGTCTACTTGAGTGAAAGCATGTCTAATTATATGTTGAAGTGTTCTGAATTGGTCGTTGAGGTTCAAAATCTGCATTCTGGGCTTTTGCAGACTGAAGTGTATCGGTACACCTCAGAGTGTATCAATACATCCTCCTTGATTGTGAGGGGCGTACTGGTACACGGGGTCGTATCGATACCCTATTTAGTCACTAGACGAGGGTGTACCGATACAATACCTCAATGTACCGATACGATCTAGTGATGCAAAGCCTTGGAAGTCTGTCTGTTGAGGGCGTGTCGATACCCTCCCCAAGGGTACCGATACACGGGTCGTTAAGTTGGTTATACCTCACTTTTGAATGTTCTGGTTTCAATCGATTTGATCCCCGTATGCCTTGCATGGAATTGGATAAGTTCTAAATGTCATTTTGAGCTGAGATCTCACCGTTAAGCATGTAACAAATTTAGTTAAAGGTTGGTAACTTGAATTTGCAAAAGCCCTTATAATTCACCAAATTTACGAAATGGTCCCTAAACCCTATTTGGCTATAATTAAGTAGCAATTGTGTTGATGTTTTATCCGCTGCTTGTGTACGTACACTTAGGAACCTAAGATGCATCTAGACAAGATAAAAAGAAAAAAAAATGATCGTCTATTGAGGTAAACTTTCCTGGCTTCCTTCAATATTCCCCATGTGATCCGTTTGGTTCGGTATATCAGCCACGCCGGGTCGAGGGGGTTACAGTTTTAATAATAGAATCCCAAAACTAGGTGAATTGTTAAATTTCTAAGTTTAAATCTTTGAGTTTATGGCTTGTTTATTTGGTTTAATGGTTGCTGAAGGTAAAATGATGTTGAGATTTTCTAGATGTATATTAATGATGTTTAATGGCTAATCTAGGTGGGTAATGGATGAAGATTTTTTAGAGTTTTTTTGCTGATGTTTTCGGTTGATTTCGGATGTCGTTTTCTTAGTTTTTGTTAGAGGGAATTGTGGAGTTGAGTTGCTGGAGGTTTTGATGTAGGATTTTGTATTAGTTCTCTGTTTTGAATTGGTTTGAAGCAGGGGAGATTGATCTGATGTCTTTGGAAAAGGTCTTGGTTGCTCCAGAGGCTTGATATCGCTTCGCCAAGTGGAGCGAAACTTTTTTGGTGAGTGGAGATGATTTTAAAGGCTTTTCAAAGATTTGAAAGCAAGGTTTGGGGGTTTATATTAAGCTTGAAACGCTAATGTAAGCTCAGAAGTAAGTATGGAAGATTTTTCTCTCGGTTTATCAGTTTTGCCATTGTTTTGATTAATCATGCTCATGTTTTAGAAAGATATTTGCTACCTACTGTTTATGCATGTTTTGAGACATGAAAATGGTTGAATATGATCCCATGAGAATTGATTTATGTTTTTGAAGAGTTTATAACTTGTTGTGAAAATGCTATGCATTGTTTATGCTTTTGAGATGGGATGAGACTTAATACTATCGGATATAATTGGTCGACCAATAGGATGAAAAGTGCACTATAATATACAAAATTCGTACGTGAGACAAATTCTTTGGTTACACAGTAGGGGTAGATTCTATTGTGTTACGAGTGATAGGGGTAGATTCTATCACCAGTGGGCAATGGGGGTAGTGCCATCTCGGCCGAAGTGAGATTAAGGTGAGGGTAGATTTCACCATGAGGCTTGATGGGGGTAGGGCCATCAAGGTGTCCGTATATCCGAGCAATTATGGATAGGGGTAGTGTTATCCAAGGATTGGGGTAGATTCTATCCATGTAACTTTTAATGCAAATATATGAGATTACATGTATCATGGTTTTTAATGGTTTTGTATAATGAGTTTAATACATGAGATTTTATTTTGAGATATTCTTTGTGATGTACAAGCATGAGAAGCTTGCAATGGGATTTGTATTGTGGTAAATGCATGAGATTGATGAGACATGTTTTACAAATGTTAATGATTTTGCTTTAAAAGGGATTTAAAGCATGAGTTGTATTTGAGCATGATGAGAAGAGATTTATTTTTGAGAAATGGTTTTAAAATGCATTGTTGTTGGTTTTTAATCGAGCGGCCATCACTAGGCATTTATGCTTACGCCCTCTTTTTACAACAATATAGAGAAATAGATATTTGGAGGCAGCAAGAAGGCAAAAGGAGATCCAAGAGACGTTTCATAACTCAAGTATGGTTTTACGAATACTAAATAGTAATAAGTGGCAATGGGAGAGTACCTATATGTTTTGGGAGGTTGTGTTTTGAAACTCCCTAGTTTGAGGCAAGTTTATGTTACCTATTTGGACTTGTAAATGGCCTTTATATGTTGGTATTTGGTTTGGTTTGCATTTTGATCTTTATGTGGATGTCTTCTTAGGAAGCATGCCTATAGGTTGTCATCTACGGATATGTTTGTGTACAATGCTTGGATTGGTGCCTAACACCTTTGGATTTATGCCTTAAATGTTTGAGCTAAGGTTGGAAGAAAGTTAGAATGATTTTTGGTATGTTAAAGCTGACAAAAATGCCATTACATACCTAGGCATACAGAAACGCGGGGTAGCGCACCGATACAGTATGCCTAAATTAGCCTAGGCATTTTGATACGGGCTGAGCTGTTTCAATACGGGGTGCTTGGTTCAGGCATGGCGTATCGATACGCGGGGGCTGTAACACCCCCATTTTTTGGCCTAGAGGTTTTTGGGATGGTTTTAGGGTCCGTTGGATTGAAATTAGAGATTTGGGTAAGTTTCAGGATGAGTTCAGAGAAAAACTATTTCAGAAGGTGATAAAAATATGGGAAATTTATCTAAAATCCTTTATAAATATATAAAAGGCTTTGATGAAATTAATTTTGAAAAACGAGTTTTGGAAATATGACATTTTGGATTTAGTGACCAAAATGTAAACTTTATATATGTAAGTTTCTTAACTGAAAATCCCAAGTTCTTGATCCTTTATATATGTTTTCTAATGGGTTTTGATGTTTTAATTGTGGAAATTTGGTTTAATTTAGGTTTAATTGGAGAAATTGATTGATATTCATTTTAGATATGTTTTGTTGGGTTTATGATTGATTTTAATCTTGATTTTGAAGTTTAATGGTGTTAAGATAAAGGTTTTAACATTGTAATACCGAAACTCTGTGACTCTCTAATTGTTTAGGTTGCTAGATTTCGGTTTTTGTGAACTTGTAGGGGTTTTATGAATGCTGGAGGTATAAGGTTGATAATATGATGATTTTGGATGTTAATCAATGATAATTGATGGTTGGAAGTGTTAGGTTTTGGTTGGGTTATATTTGGAGGTTAATCGATGTTTTCGGTTGTTTTAGATAGGCGATTGATAGTTTTTGGCAAGGAAATGTTGTGGAATTGCTTGCTGGGATTTTGAATGCATTGAGATGCATTAATCCTCTGTTATTATGTGGTCAAAACAGGGGAGGCTGATCCTAAAGAGATTGGTGAAGCTTTGGAGGTACGCTTGAATTCGCATCGGCGAATTGAGGTTTCCCGTGTCGGTGAGTGAGAACGTGGATTTTAGCTTTGAAATGTTTTAAAGGTGGTTTTTGGAACCTAGATTTAAGGTTGAAACGCTTGTCTAAGTTCGGAAGTAAGTATAAAGTGGTTTTCTCTCTCGTTCGTGCTTTTACGAAATGGTTTATGCACATGTTGTTGATTAAATGGATTTACCTACTGTTTATGCATGTTTTGAGTATGTGATATACTGTTTCAAATCATGAGATGATGATGGATGCATGTGGTAAGTGATCCATGTAAGTATATGTTTTATACTTATGCTTAAAGCCTGATTTAATGCTTTGGAAAATGGTTTTATGTTGATGCATATGAAAACAGTGAGGTATGTGGTTGTAATGAATTATATTGGCAAGTGATGTGATTTAAAAATGTTATCGGATATAGTTGGACGGCCAAAGGATTGAGTGCACTATAAATAAGTCGCCTTGAATGTCGAGGGGTTGGTATCTCATGTCTCCATCCAAGTACCCTAATGATCGAGGAGGTTGTTGTCCCGTCTCTCGTTAGTGGGTTAAGCATCTAACCAATGATTGGGGTCGGTGTCCCCGTTGGTTGTTATTGTACCGCAATTGTGATTGTATCGCTATTCCGGTTGAGATGGCTTGAAGTGTTATGTGAACACTTGTTGAATCCGTGTATCTAATATGATATTTTGGAAATGGAATTTGGTTAATGATCACTTGTAAGCCAATATAATTGTTGATGTATCATGAAAAGGTTTATGTTGTATAATGTGATTTATACATGTTTACTCTTTAAGCTTTGCATATTGTTTTTATGCATGAGAAGGCTTAAATTGAGGTTTAGCAATGCGACTTGCATATGATACATGATGCATATGGATTAATATGTTAATATTGGAAAGGTTTTAGTGCATGGTTTTCAAGGCATGATGTTTTATAAATGGATTGAAATGATGATTTCAATGGTTTTGAGTAATTATTTTTAAATTGCATTGATAGTGTAAAAGATATGAATTGATATATATTAAGCAAAGACTTTAAAAGAGGTATACTCAAGTATTTATTGTGATAGCTCAAGGTGAGCCTGAAAACTGATAACTCTTGGTGAGTATTGTGATTGATAGTTTTTAGTAAGCATTGAAATTGAAATAAGTTACAATAAATCAAATAGTGTTAAAGAATTGAAGCTATTGAAGAAATGCCAATAAACAAGTGATGTGGGTACTAACTTAGCTGGCAAGAAAGTTTCTAAATGATAATAGTCTTGAATTGTTTGATTACATTACGAGCATTGTCTGTTAATGTACATTACATATATTGCTACCTCACTTAGGTTGGGTAAGCCTAATACACCCATTTTCATGCATTGCAGGATGTTAAGGTTCACATGTATTCAAGTGTGGATGTAAATTATGAATCAAGTTCAGAGTCCTTGTAATGATTGTCATTCTCCTTACGTAGTTTACTCCTAGGATGGTGGCACGCTGCTTTACTGTTATAAGAAATTGTAGTTCATGATTTGTATCATCTTTATTGATACTTGACCTTCTAATGTAAGTATAATAGTGTTCATGTTATTAAAAGAAATGCTTGGTGTTTATAACATACATGTATAAGTAATGGTGTGGATCCTCTTAGCTAAATTATGATATTAGGATCGAATTGACGTGAATTGTACGATCCCTTTTATGAGAGTTATTTTGGCATGTCATTGTTGTGATTAATTAGATAATTATCCAAGGATATTTATGTGAGTTGAGGATATGGATGATATGAGTGTTAATGATGAGTCGAATGGATGATTTTTAGGATGAGATAAATGATAATATTATTCAAATGAATCTTCATGTTACCGGAATATTAAGCATTTGAAAAACTATCCTATTTTGAATGTTTTTATAAAAACAATTTTAGAATCTGCTTTAGCTGTGACTTTGGAAAATTAATAATTTGTATTGGTGGAATTAGAATCTATAATTTATATGGTTGAAAAGCTTGTCATGTCTAATTTCAGTCAAAACAAATGAAACTAAATTTCGAGTTGTATAACAACTTGTAGTGGCAATTGTTCTAAGAAAGTGTAATCTGCTAGGTGACAGAATTAGGTGTATCTTTAGATTAAAAACTGTATTAATCTACAAGGAATAAAAATGCAAGGCTTGTATGATTAGAAAGCTAGTTGAGTCAGTTTTCCAACGGTGTAGTTCGAAATTTCGATGTACAGAATAGAAGTTATCAATTTTTAACTGAGGGATGTGCAGTCTACCCAGCTTTGAAAGAATGTGTTTATAGATGTGAAATTCAATTTATCCATGTTAAAATTCATGCTTGATGCCCTATTCTTGAGATAATGAATGTATGTATTTATTAGATGTCTCGATGACACATAATAAGTGGTTTGGTTCAAGGCTTAAAAATAAGGAATAAGAAACAATATTGTTAGTGATTATTAATGTTAGATTAAAATGAAAATGTATATCAAAGGGGCTCTTGTTTGATTATAATAAAGTACTGAATAAAGAAAAGAACGATCTTTGAGACTCACTACCTTGGCCAGTGTTTATATATGATGTGTATTGACTATATTCAATGTGATAATGTTTTTAAATAGGCCTTACCAATGTTATGTAATGAAATGTCTTCTGGCTATGGTGAGCAATCATTTTGTATGAGATTAAGTTAAATGATACAAGAGTAGATTTGATTACGTTAATCGTTTACTAATAAGATGAATTATAAATATGATTAAGAGAATCAAGTGATCTTTTAAGTAGCTTTGGTTAAATAATAAATAAATTTTGAAATTTTTTGGCTCTTGTTTTCGATTTTCTCTGCAGTAACGTTTTTAACTCTGGTTTTCTTCTAAGACAGGTTGAGGACATTACATTCTTAGCTCATAAAATACCTTTTTAAGCTCCCCCTCTAATGTGAGTGTCCTACCCCTTATATAGTGGAGGATCCTAGGGTTTTGTGCCCTTAATTCTTTGTTTGCCTAGGAAATATTCCCTTCACATGTGTGGCACAGCTGGCTGGTGCAATCACGTATGAGGTTGTAAAATATCTTCTTGCTTTGTCTTCTTATACTCCCAGAAATGACGTCCAAAATGTTGCAGCATATTACCTTCACCCAACAATACTCCTTAGCTTTTCTGCACGTCACCACACCAAAACAAGCCTTTCCCTCAAGCAGCACCAATTTCACAAATATGTAAAACAACCAATTAAACACCACCAAATGTAATTATATGAACTAAATGCAACTATATGCAATGAAATGAGCTTGAAACTAAACAATAACCTAAGTAAAAGGCATGCAATATATACTTTTTACAAGGTTAACACATCCCCAAACTTGTTCGATGTTACTCGAACATGGCCTTTAAGAATGGCTTGATTTCATCAGTTTTAGCACGGGGTGCCGATATGCGCTCAACTCATATTATTACTCAAACCGAAAATTCGTTTTCTAGAGTTCGTAATTAGCCTCACATACTACTAAAACCCAAAGTTAAGGCCCCAAAACGAACCTACAAATTATGGGAAGTGGTTTAAGTGATTTCCTACCATTTTTAAGCCATATTAACACAAATCTTTGGATTAACCATTAGAGGTCTCAAGCATTTAAGCAACCAAGAAAAATATCCAAGCAACAAAGCAATAAAGTTAATGATTTCCATGAAAACAAAGGAGTTAGTAGTGTATTAACCTTACTCCTACAAATGAGATTGAAGCTCCTAGCCCAAGCTTCAAGATTTCTTCTTCCCTTGCTCCTTGGAAGAATTTCCAACCTCTTTCACTACACAAAGAAGTTGTCAAACGAATTATAACTTTGTAGAAGGAGATAAACTGACTAAAACATACTCT
This sequence comes from Hibiscus tridactylites, assembly GCA_958450335.1. Lineage (NCBI taxonomy): Eukaryota > Viridiplantae > Streptophyta > Magnoliopsida > Malvales > Malvaceae > Hibiscus > Hibiscus tridactylites. The sequence goes on from OY288277.1 coordinate 70,758,361, forward strand.
CAAGCTAGAAAAACGGGATTGACTCTCCCTCAAACAATTTTCATCCAAAAACCCCCCACAAGACCCATTTTCTCAGCCTCCACCAAACTTGATGAAACTTACCTTGATGAGTAGGTCCTTAGGTGCTGAACAACACTCCTCAAAACTTGATTCCGAGATTTCCACTTAAACTAACAAAGATCACACCTTTCACTTTGGGTTCAAGAAGATATGATGGAAAGAAAGGGTGAGATGAAGCAAGACAATGATGATATTATCCTTCCAAAAATTCCATGAGGGAGTTAAAGAGAATTAGCTTTCTCTTTTGAAAAGGAGAAATTTCTTTATTACCCTTCCCTCATCCTCTCAACACAACCACAAACCCAACTCCTAAGCCCAATAAATCAATTGAGCCACAAGGAAGCCCTTAAGCCTCCAACGATCCAACATTCTCAACCCAACACACGGGGACCAAAACTCGGGTTAAACCAACCCACAAATTTTTGAAATTCAAATCGTCACACTATTGGTTATCAATTCAATTAAGACAACCGATTAATCCAATCTAGTTTTATCAACTGAAGAAATGCATTTGAAATAGTTGCCTCCAAACTTAAACATGAAAATCGCACACCAATGAAAAACACCAGATTATTGAAATCATCCATACAATTACACTAGAAAAATTAGGGGAAATAATAGGAGAATTAAATACAATTTGAAATTCACCAGAAGTAAGTGCAGCTATTGACTTCCCCGTATAGCTAACAACTCTAAAATCTAATATTACAGTAAACAATTTAATTTGTAATGATAAAATTTATGATTCATAAAAGTAATAAAACAAAAAATCTTGAAAGAGTCGAAAGGGTCGGATAGTCATCAATCGACACAGTGCTTCAGATATTCATGGTAAAAGATATGAATAATTGTAGCAAAAGCGCAGAGTTTGAAGAAGAAAAATACAAAAAATAGAATGGCTATAAAAATAACCCTTATTAAATTGTAACTAATAATGTAGTGTGGTTTAGTGGCAATGTTATATAGTTTTTCTTTTACAGAATTGGGTTCGATCTACCCAATTGTCAAATGTTTAAAAGAATTGAAAATTTATACCAATCCAAGACTGTCATGTGTCAGTGTTTGAATGGTTGAAATTAATTTAGTAAAATATGATTATATATAATTCTTAAAAAATATTGACGTGGCATGTCATGTCATCATTAAGTGCCAACATGGATATACCACGTCATCATTCTAACTCATGGGTAATTGTCTAGTCAACGGGTCACGTTGATCATTAGTCAATTAACGGTTTCCATCCAACGAATGGCACTTTTGCCCAAAAATAAAACATTGAGGATTAAAGTGCATCAAAAACAGAATAAGGGCAAAAGTGATAGAATTGTGAACCGTTAGGGTAAATTTTAGGCATTATGCCTATTTTTTATGTAAAATGTTTTTTGGGGTAATCTGCATAGGAGGTCCCTTCTGTTTGGGCCTTGTTCTATTTTGGTCACTCAATTTGAAAAAAGATTAAAATGACCATTTATGTTTTTGATCGTTACTATTTTGGTCATCCAACCCTTAACCTCATTTAATAAAAAAATATTAATTTTAATTTTGATCCTAAACTTTTGAAAGTTCATTTTTCCACCCCTTTCAAACAAAAACCTAAAAAAAATTTATCTCTTCTAACCCAAACTGTACACTTAATGTCGTTGTCGTCGTTCGTCTTAACGTCGGATTTGAACAACCTTTAATCTCCGCCTGTCTTTTTTTGACGAACCAAAACCAATGAACTAAAGCTTTTCTTTCTCTACTTCTTCATGGTTTAGATTCCTTTAAAAACTTCTTAAAAACTCCAAATGGAAATCCAAACCCAAATCACTTGATTTGTCGTCGTTAGCCTCCAATAAAATTTGTTTCAGAGTATGTTGTTTTTGAGTTTGTGTCAAGAAGGGAAAGGGAGGTTAATGGTCATGAAGCTTGTGATTGGCTAAAAAATTTAGGGAAAATTAAGATTACCCAAAAAGAGGATTGAGGTGGAAAATGCAAAAGTTTGAGCAATGATTTTAATTATGCAGGTGGAGACAAAGAGAATTGGGGTTAGGATTTAGACAAGAGGTTGATGACGGGAAAACGACTGGTGGTGGCTGAAGGTGCAACATCTATGGATGAAGGGTTAGGATTTTTAAGTTTTTTTTATTTGAATGGGGTGAAAAATAAACTTTCAAAAGTTTAAAGGTCAAAATAAAATTTAACAACTTTTATTAACGGGAGGTTAAAGGTCGGGTGACCAAAACAACAACAATAAAAAACATAAATAACCATTTTAATTTTTTTAAATCGAATAACTAAAATGAAATACACTCCAAACAAAAGTCACCTTCGGTGTAGATTACCCTCTCTTTTTTTAAAGATTCTGGAGTGATTCTACAAAATGGCGCTTAAATGACAGCTAAATGACGACAAACTGGTTAATCTTGTCATTTATTGAACATAATTTCTTATAAATCTTGTACCTAATTTTTTACAAAAAAATGTAAGAAAAATGGTATATACACAAGTCAAAGTAGGAAATTGTGTACAAACACAATTTCTTACAAGAATGCACAATCTGGTACAAAATAGGTAAGGAATTGTGTTTGTACACAATTTCTTACCAAATATACCTAATTTCTTAATGAAATTGTAAGAAATTAGGTATATACCCAATTCCTTACAAATTTTTAAGTTGGGGTAAAGTTCGTCAAACCTTTGTAAGAAATTGTGTTTGTACTCAACTTCTTACAAGAATGCACAATTTGGTACAAAATACGTAAGGAGTTATGTTTGTACACAATTTCTTACCAAATATACCTAATTTATTACTGAAATTGTAAGAAATTAGGTATATACCCAATTCCTTACGAATTTTAAGTTGGGGTAAAGTTGCTCAAACCTTTGTAAGAAATTGTGTTTGTACTTAATTTCTTACAAGAATGCACAATTTGGTACAAAATAGGTAAGGAGTTGTGTTTGTACAAAATTTCTTACCAAATATACCTAATTTAGTACTGAAATTGTAAGAAATTAGGCATATACCCAATTCCTTACGAATTTTTAAGTTGGGGTAAAGTTGCTCAAACCTTTGTAAGAAATTGTGTTTGTACTCAATTTCTTACAAGAATGCACAATTTGGTACAAAATAGGTAAGGAGTTGTGTTTGTACACAATTTCTTACCAAATATACCTAATTTATTACTGAAATTGTAAGAAATTAGGTATATACCCAATTCCTTACAAATTTTCAAGTTGGAGTAAAGTTGCTCAAACCTTTGTAAGAAATTGTGTTTGTACTTAATTTCTTACAAGAATGCACAATTTGGTACAAAATAGGTAAGGAATTGTGTTTGTACACAATTCCTTACCAAATATACCTAATTTACTACTGAAATTGTAAGAAATTAGGTGTATACCCAATTCCTTACGAATTTTAAGTTGGGGTAAAGTTGCTCAAACCTTTGTAGGAAATTGTGTTTGTACTTAATTTCTTACAAGAATGCACAATTTGGTACAAAATAGGTAAGGAGTTGTGTTTGTACAAAATTTCTTACCAAATATACCTAATTTAGTACTGAAATTGTAAGAAATTAGGCATATACCCAATTCCTTACGAATTTTTAAGTTGGGGTAAAGTTGCTCAAACCTTTGTAAGAAATTGTGTTTGTACTCAATTTCTTACAAGAATGCACAATTTGGTACAAAATAGGTAAGGAGTTGTGTTTGTACACAATTTCTTACCAAATATACCTAATTTATTACTGAAATTGTAAGAAATTAGGTATATACCCAATTCCTTACGAATTTTTAAGTTGGAGTAAAGTTGCTCAAACCTTTGTAAGAAATTGTGTTTGTACTTAATTTCTTACAAGAATGCACAATTTGGTACAAAATAGGTAAGGAATTGTGTTTGTACACAATTCCTTACCAAATATACCTAATTTACTACTGAAATTGTAAGAAATTAGGTGTATACCCAATTCCTTACGAATTTTTAAGTTGGGGTAAAGTTGCTCATACATTTGTAAGAAATTGTGTTTGTACTCAATTTCTTACAAGAATGCACAATTTGGTACAAAATAGGTAAGGAATTGTGTTTGTACACAATTTCTTACCAAATATACCTAATTTCTTACTAAAATTGTAAGAAATTAGGTATATACTCAATTCCTTACGATTTTGAAGTTGGGGTAAAGTTGCTCAAACCTTTGTAAGAAATTGTGTTTGTACTCAATTCCTTACGAATTTTGAAGTTGGGGTAAAGTTGCTTAGACTTTTGTAAGAAATTGTGTACAAACACAATTCCTTACTACAATGAACAATTTGGTTCCGAAATTGGTGGTGTAGTTTCGATACCCCAAAGCAAGGTTGGTAATATATGAGATGTGAGGGTATCGGTGCTGGTCTGAAAGTATAGGGTTTCGGTGCTGGTCTGAAAGTATGGGCAAAAAATTTTCATTCCAGTAGGTGGCATCGAAACCACCTATATGGGGTTTCGGTGCTGGTTTGACAATATGGGTAAAATTTTCATTCCAATAGGTAGCATCGAAACCACCTATATAGGGTTTCAGTGCTGGTCTGAAAGTATGGGCAAAATTTTTTCATTCCAGTAGGTGGCATCGAAACAAAAATATAAACATTCACTTTCCTTTTAACTAAATTAGGTATATACCCAATGCTGCAAGGGTGGCTATGGTCCAATTTGTGTACATTTGCTATTATTAAGTGTATACAGTACCGAAACCCCTAAATATGGTTTCGATACCACTAAAAGGAATATGCCTTTTCAGTGTTCTGTCTTTTCACTGTAATCACATGAACCGTTTCATGTTCATCATGTATAAAGTTAATTTCGATACCCCCTAGAACGAATCAGCCTTTTCAGTTTCGTGTTTTTTCACTAGAATCACATGAACCGTTTCATGTTCATCATGTATAAAGCTGGTTTCGATACCCCCAGAACGAATCAGCCTTTTTAGTTTCGTGTATTTTCAATGGAATCACATGAACCGTTTCATGTTCATTTATAAAGCTGGTTTCGATACCCCCTAGCACGAATCAGCCTTTTCAGTTTCGTGTCTTTTCACTAGAATCACATGAACCGTTTCATGTTCATCATATATAAAGCTGGTTTTGATACCCCCTAGCACGAATCAGCCTTTTCAGTTTCGTGTCTTTTCACTAGAATCACATGAACCGTTTCATGTTCATCATGTATAAAGCTGGTTTGATACCCCCCAGCATGAATCAGCCTATTCAGTTTCGTGTCTTTTCACTAGAATCACATGAACCATTTCATGTTCATGTACCTTCGATGAACAGACATTGTGCCTTCTCACTTTCCCTCCTTAGTTTTCACTTTCCCTCCCAACTGAAATTCCCTATATATTAACAACTCTTCTCTTTACTCTTTACAACATCTTCTACTCAATATACTCAATCCTTCGCTCTGAAATCAGTTCTCCTTCACCATATTCTATTCAATATCTTCAGATACAATGAGTTCGAGCAGAGCTTCTAGTCACAATCCTCAGCCATTGGTAAAGAGGAAACTTGTTTTCGACTCAGAATCAAACATCAATGATGATGTCTATTTTGATTCTGACGAAGAGGAGGAACAAAGCCATGAGACACTGAAAACAAGCATATGGTTCAAGAAGTTTTTCTATATCTTCGATAGAATGAACACAATCAATGACCCTTCTACTCAATGGCAGTGTTTAGCATGTCAAGAAGGTCCTGGTGCCACTCACAGGTTTCTTGGCCTTTAGTCCCTAGTGACACATGCAAAAACCAAAGGCGGACCAAAGCTCAAACTCCATCGCCAACTTGCTCAGCTATTGGACGAGGAATTGCGTAGAAATGGTACTTCGGTTGTTCCTCAAGGTCAAGCTTATGGGGAATGGAGTGGTTTGAGAGATGATCAGAATGATGCTAATATTGTCTGTCCCCTGTCTTCAAACGATGAGGAAGAGGATCACCAAATACTCTGTCCACCCATGGTAATGATAATGAACACAAGGCTTCATCAAGATGCAAATGGGAAGGTAGTTATATAATTTTTGAATTATGTTTTCATGAATATTACAATTCCTTAACTTGTAATGTCTTGCATTTTCTGCTTCAGTGGCTTGGTATGGGAAACCAAGAGCTTCTTGCCTATTTCAGCTCCTATATTACTGTTGTTAAGGCTCGCCATTCTTACGGTCCTCAAGGCCATCGTGGGACGAGCCTTCTAATTTTTGAGAGCACGACAAAAGGTTATTTCGATGCTCAGCGTCTGCATACCCAGTTTGCTGCCCAAGGTTTTGATAGAGAGGCTTGGGAACATTATCACGGCTTCTTGTATGGTCCAGCCAGACAGCGCCAACTTTATGGTTATATGGCTGCCAAAGAAGACATCGACAACTTCAACCACCATTCTCAAAGTTTTCTCTATCATTTTCTTCTTTTATACAAGATGCACTTCTACTCATACTTATGCATACATGTTTGTTCATTAGGCAACTATAGGGTCAAATTTGAGATGCGATCATATGCAGAGACGGTTGGTCAGCACAATTCACAACGAGAGGCTGGTCCAAATGACATGGGTGGCAAAGGGCATGGAGGTTGTTTCCCTGGCCAAGTATGAGGATTGAGGAGGCGTCATTCTTTTAGTTTCATTTTTTATTTCAATATGTAATTGAAGAACTTGGACTTCAATTTTTTGTTTCCTAAATATACATCATCCTTAATCTTAATATGATCCTTCTATCTTACTCCAAATGTTAATTTTCAACTAATAAGGGGTTACTTGAAGTCCTTCAAATATTTTCGTATCTGCCAAACCAGCACCGAAACCACAAAATGGTGGTTTCGATGCCGCCTTCAATGTCATCAATTATTCCCATTTTGTATTTGTGTATATACATAAATCCTTGTAATACTTATACCAAAGTATATTTTGTAAGTAAATTGTGTATGTACACAATTCCTTACAACAAGAACCATTCTCACCCTAACAAAATTAAACATACGCCCCATTTCTGCTCAACCAGCACCGAAACCCAATATAGGTGGTTTTGATGCCACATAAAGGGCTTTAACTTTTGCTCATTCTGCCAAACCAGCACCGAAACCACATATAGGTGGTTTCGATACCCCTTATAAAACTTGTACCAAAGTATGCTTTTGGGTAAGAAATTGTGTATGTACATATTTCCTTACAACTACATGAGCCATTTTGAACCTTTGTGAAACAATGTAATAAAAAAGGTATATATCGTTTTCTCTTACATTTTTTTTTCATTCCAGTAGGTGGCATCGAAACCACCTATATGGGGTTTCGGTGCTGGTTTGACAATATGGGAAAAATTTTTCATTCTAGTAGGTGGCATCGAAACCACCTATATGGGGTTTCGGTGTTGGTTTGACAGTATGGGAAAAATTTTCATTCCAGTAGGTAGCATCGAAACCACCTATATGGGGTTTCGGTGCTGGTCTGAAAGTATAGGGAAAATTTTTATTCTAGTAGGTGGCATCGGAACCACCTATATGGGATTTCGGTGCTGGTTTAGGTTCTTTATAAATTTTGGCAAGGTTTGTTGTTTGTGTACAAGATTATAAAATAATCATATACTAAGGAGCGGTTATTAGAATGAGAAACAAAATATTACAATGAGATTTGAACATATAATGACATGTGTACAATTTGAAATGTTTAAGAATAAGAAACAAATTATTACATTGAGATTTGAACATATGTAACAGTGTTTGTTGTATTTACACAATTAAAGAAGACTAACAAACATATAATACATATCAAATTAGTCTAATGGGCAAATTTTTGAAGAATCGACGATTAGGATGACATGCAGTCAATCAACAAAAGGATGATGCTTGACATACTCTTGAACATTTTCTGTTGCGGCCAAGTTTTCTAAATAGACTCGAATGGAACCACCTTTTTCTATGATCAAATGCAAGTACATTAATTAGATAATTAGCTTTGAGTTGAAGAAAATGGTCCAACTTTATAATGAAGATGCTTGAGGTAATTGATATCTCAAATGTCGTCGACATGTTCGAAGCTGAACCGAATCTCGATCAATTTTCGATTGAGGATGACGGAAATTTTTTAATATCCCTCAACCTGGAACATCCATGGTACAATTTTATGCAATTTCATCTTACTTTGCACGATTCTTGTTACTATCAACATACGTTATTAACGTTTATATGATGATTAACGCTTGTTTGCATCCACATTTATGTTAGGAACAACCACATCATTCAACTGAGGACCACATCAATTTTTATAATATCCTTCCACCTACAAAATCCATGGTACAATTTTCTTAAACTTTGTCTTACTTTACACGTTTATTGTTACGGCCTGTACATATGTTATTTAAGTTTATATGATGTTCACCGCTTGTTTGCATCCACATATATGTTAGGACCAACATCTTTCAAACGAGGACAACATTAATTTTTTTAGTATCCCTCCAACTACAACATTCATGGTACACTTTTACGAAACTTCCTAAATCTTTACATGATTCCTGTTACAATCAACAAACATTACTTAACTTTATATGATGTAGGACTTATCGTTTTGGACTTAGACCAACTTCAGACAATAGTGAGTATGAAATGGACAGTACATAAATGTAAGTGCAGCCATGGAAAATGTCTATCTGTAGAGCTAATGTTTTGATATAATAATTGAAAAATATTTTGGACTGATTTAAAAAGTATTTAAAACAATTTCCAAAGTCCAAATAACTTGAAATTATGTTTAGGGATGTTTTCAAAAGAGTTTTACATGTTTTCATAAGCCAAACTACACAAAACCGTCCAAGTGTTTCGAAACACCCTAAGGTGTTTCGATACGAGGGATTCCAGTAGCTAAAACGTTTCGATACGGGTATCGAAACAGGCTTTCCCTAGATGAGATTTTTGCCCAGCGTTTCGAAACGGGCTATGCCATTTTGATACTGTAACGCCCCGGTTTTGGGCTCAGAAGTTTTGGGCGTTGACCGGTTCGGTCAAAGTGCTGATCGAATATAAAAGAGGGAATTTAGGAAAACCTAGTTCGGGTTGCATTAAAAATATGGAAAAATATTCTAAAATCATCTTTTAATATATAAAAGTGAACTGTGAAATCAATTTTGGAAAATGAGGTTCGGAAGGTTGACATTTTGGCTAGTGACCAAAATGTAATTTTTGAAAGTTGCGGGACAGTTTTATAAAGGATTGAAACTTTGAATCTTTAAGGAGCTATTATTCCAAAAAGGATTTCTCCAGATTTTTCTAAGATATTTTAAGTCTAAAATCTGATTTTAAAGGTTATGAAAAGGAGGGAAATCATTTTAACTAATTCCAACTAATTTTCCATTTTCTCTCAAATTCTCTTTTCTCTCATTTTCTCTCTACCCAAACAAGATTTCCTCAGATTTCTTTCTCTGATTTTGACATCTTAATCCCTCATTTCAACTCTCATTTGATTCCTAATCATCTCATCATCAAAACCTCTCAAATTGCAAATTGTTTCATCAAGCATTTTGGCTCTAAAATGGAGAAATTCAAGTTTGGAGGTAAGAACGTCCTTCTCCTCTAAACTATCAGTTCTTTACTGAAATTCCTAAGTTCTCAATCCTTGATTTATGTTTTATTAAAGGCTTTTCAATTGAGATCTTGATTTTTGGCTAAAATGCAAGATTTGGTGATTTTGGTGAAAATTTCGTGTGATCTGTTTAAGCAGGGTTTTGAGGTGTTAAATTGATGTTAAATGAATGCTAAAATGATTAGAAGTTGAGGTTTAATCAATGCAATCCCGGATAGGTTGAATTTCCTAAGTTTGGCTTGAGTTTTTGGTTGTTTTTGGAGTGTTTTTGGTGATCTGTTATACCTGGAGGTATAAGGACGTGGTTGTGATCATTTTGCATGTTATTTGATGTATAAAAATGGTTAGAAGTGATGGATCTTGGCTGGGTTAGGTTTTGGAAGTGTTTGGAGATGATTTCGGTTGTGTTTGGTAGCCAAATTGTTAGATTTGTGATGAGCAGCGAGTTGTGTTGATGTTGCTGGTGTTTTAATGCATAAGGATGCATTAATGTTCTGTTTTTGTGTGCTTGAAACAGGGGAGGTTGATCCTTGAGCCTTGGAGGTGTTTTCGGAAGGTTTCGGAAGCTTGGAAGGCTTGTTGGCTAGCTTGTTTGGTAATCGGTGAGTGAAGTTGGGATTTCAGCTTTTGAAACATGGTTTGAAGGTTTTTGGGAGCTTAGTTTAAGTCTAAACAACTTTTCTAAGCTCAAGAGTAAGTGGATGAGTTTTTGCTCTTGGATTGTGTATGTTTTGGCTTTAAAATCAATTGTGGTTGATGATTGATTTGCATGTGTTATTGCATGGTTAAATTCTATTTTGTAAGTATGTTTAGCATGGTTTAATGCTGGTTTTGAAAGTCAAGTGAGAAGGATGCTCAAGGTAAGAGATCCTTGGTTATGTTTATGGAAATTGTGATTTTGATGCATAGTGATGCATGTTGTTCATTGGCTTAGTATGATGCTTAAAAACAGTGAGTTGATGATGATTAATGATGATAATTGTACCCTTTTGCATATTGTTTATGCATGTGAATCATTGAGCTAATGATGTGATAGTGTTGCATTATGTGTATGCATGTGAATCATTGAGCTAATGATGTGATGACCTTGCATTGTGTTTATGCATGTGGAACATTGGATATTATGGTAAGATGGTTATGTTGGCAAGAGATGTGAATGGTTCTTGGTTCGTTGATCGGGTATAATTAGCCGGCTATAGGATTGGGTGCACCGTGAATAAAGTCGCCTTGATGGTGGAGTGGTCAAGTGTGGACCGGATAAACTCCCCTCAAGTATTCCTAACGAGATGAGGTCAGTGGAGGGTGTGCCCACGGGAGGACCTCGGTTGCTTAAGGTCGTAGTGGAGGTTGTTGCCCACGGTAGACCTTGGTTAAGTAAAGGTTATAAGGTGGTTAAAAGTCCTTATGTGAGAACCTTGTACTTGTTAAGATCACAATGGCAATGGTTATGTCCATGTGTGGATCTTGTGTGTGATGTCCCGGATCTCGTTAGATGATGTCTACAACTACCAATCGGTTATGCAAAGGTTGTATGGTGGTTGAAAGTCCATACGGAAAGACCTTGTGCATGTCAAGGGTGTATGTCTATACATGGTAACCTTGAGGAAAAGCTAAGGTTGTATGGTGTTTAAAAGTCCATACATGGGAACCTTAGGAGATTGAGGTCAGTGGAGGTTGTTGCCCACGGGAAGACCTTGGATTGGGTAGTGTGTAGGAAGCGTTGGGACACGCTTGTGATCCGCGTATCCGATCGAGTTGAAAAGTTGGAAAGTGATTATGGTTGATCTCTTGGAAGCCAATATAATGTTCTTGATCATGTTGAGCATGGGATTGCTTGAAATGATGCATGGTTGCATGTGAAGCATGAGATGCTTGAATTGATGCATGTTTGCATGAGAAGCATGAGATGCTTGGTAAGATGCATTGTTGCATGAGATGTGTATGATGCTAGTGAAAGCATGTTACTTGTATGTTGAACAAGTGTTGGTTATCATTTGATAAATGATGCATGAGAGCATGGATCACCTATGTTGCATTGGAGTCATGTATGACTTGTTGTTAAAGGCATGTGATGATGATGTTATGATATTATGTTGCCTTGGTTAAATGCATGTGAAAGGATATTTGAATTATGGTTTTAATGGTTTCTTACTTGTTATGGCTTTCAAGTTATGAAAGGTATGTTGTGAAATGGAAGTGTTTTTCCATGGTTTGGTTTAAGCTTTGCATATGGTGTTTATGCATGCTTTGAGCTTGATGTTGAAAGAGTTTTCAAACATGGTTTTGGAAAGCAAATCGGGTTTGTTTTAAGGTGTTTTAAAGACCCGCTGCATTGGTGGTGTTTTGGTTTTGAGCATTCCTCACTAAGCATTATGTGCTTACGCTCCTTTTGTCCATCAATGCAGATTCTTGAGGTTTGGGCAGCAAGGAGCAAGGGATTCAAGGTGGACTCCAATGGAGATGTATGTCTCGGTGAATAGCTATAGTTAATAAGGGCAATGGGGTAGAATCTCTCGGATTGTTGTTATTGTGATCGTATGTGTTGATCATGAATGTTTAAATGCTGTTGTTAATGTTGTTGAAACATGAATTGGTTTAATTGAGGTTGCTTTGAAAGGTTTGTGCTTAAATGGTTGCTTGTGTAGGAAGCATGCCTATAGATTTGGGGCTTTTCATATGTGTTGAGTATATGATGAATTGTTGATGCAAGTATGTTTCTTTTATGTTGAATTGCATGTTGGCAAAGTTTGGTGGCTTTTGGAGCATGTTTGAATGATCAATTGTGTGTTTGAATGAGCAAAATGCAACATTCTGGGCTAGGTGTTTCGGAACAGGCAACACCGTTTCGGAACGGGTGCCCTGCATAAACCCAGGCGTCCGAAACGGGTGTCACCGTTCCGAAACGGAAGGCATTCTGCCAGACCCCCGTTGCGGAACGTGTTGCGGAACGGCCCGTGTTTCGGAACGGGCTTGGCCTGTTTCGGAACGGGTGACCGTTGGGGGCTGACATGGGCGGTTAAATGTTTCAAAATGTTTGCATTTTGGTCCTGAATCTTGTTTGTGCAATTGTATGAGTTTGGGAAGTCCGTTTGAGCTGAAATTTGGCAGAGAAGCATGAAACATGATTAATTTTAAGTTGGTAACTTAAAATCTGGTTAAGTCCTTAAAGTTTTCAGAAATTACAATTTGGTCCCTAAAGTTGTAATTTGTTCAATTGGGTCCCTGTTTGATCTCTGATGTTTGTGATCTTTGAGAATGGTGTTTGTGTGATCACATGTAAGGTTAATGTGCATCTAGACAAGTTTAAAAAGAAAAAAAAAGGGTCGTTAATCAAGGTTGACTTTCGGGTTGACTTTGGTTTTCCCCGTGTAATCTTCGTAGTTCGGGTCAACCGTCCAGGCCGGGCTACGGGGGTTACATTTGGTGGTATCAGAGCTGAGTTGCGAAGGTTGGGGAAAACGGTAAGTTGTTGTGATATGTGTGCTTGAAGTTTATCTTGTTGTATGGTTGAAAGCTGGTTGAAGCATGTGTTCTTGAGTATGCTGTTGATGTTTCTGAGCATGTTGCTGATGTATGCAAGCATGATTTGTGGTTATGAATCTTGGTTGAGTTCATGTGGATATGTGTTGATGCCATGAGCTGATGCTATGCATGATAAATGTGTTTTGAGCATGTTATGTTGCTAATGTGCTGGTGCTGTTGAATGTTGTTGGTGTAAGCATGATCAAGGTATGTGGTTGATATGCTTGATGTTGTGATAATCATGTTGTGTTGACTGTTATGTCATGTAAGGGGGAGGATTCGGGATACCCATTGCCTTATTAATATAGCTATTGTGTTATTTTGGAGTTGGAGTTTGAATCCTTGCTTAATGCTGGTCTAACAGGTTTTGTTTGTTTGTTGTGATTGTATGTTGTTTGTTGTTAGTGGTATGGCAAAGATGATGAAAGAGTGGAGGATGAGTGAGATGGTGGCTGCCTTGGGGCAGGTTGTTAAGTCAAAGGATTCGCCCTTTTGTAAAGGTGTTTTGTCTCAGTCTTCTGTGACTGAAGTTGAGATGGTAAGGCAAGTGAAGGAAGCTGGTTCCGGGATGGAAAATTCTTTGTCTGTTGTTCAGGAGGTGTTGGAAACATCTCAGGCTACGGTTGAGGTAGAATCAGTGGATGTGCTGGCTAAATGTGTGGGTTTGCCGAAGCAGCATTTGCTTGATTTGGGTGCTGAGGAGTACCATGGTTCTTCCCCGGAGATGTTTGAGGCCTGGTTGGCCAATGTAGTTCTGATTTTGGATCAGGAGGGCTGTGATTATGCCTGTAAGCTGGGGAGTGTTGTTTCTCTGATGCTGGAGGATGCTTGTTCTTGGTGGACATCTGTGGCTGTGGCGTCACATACCCTTGATATTGATTGGGATTTCTTTGTATCTGCTTTCTATGAAAGGTATCTTGGAAGGGAATTTCCAAGGGTTGGGCAAGGTGTGGCTAATGCTGTTGGTGAGCAAGTGTTGCTTGAGCAAGGAGTGGGAGCACAGTCATCTGTTTGTGACCGTTGTAAAAGGCAACATGTTGGAAATTGTTGGGGCGCAGGTGTTTGTTGGAATTGTGGTTCCAAGTTGCATGTTAAGCGTGACTGTCCTCATGGAGTGAAGTCAGCTTTGATGTTGGCTAAAGGATTTTTGAAAGGTCGTGAGCACGGCCGAGGCGAGGTTCAGAAGTGGCAGAAAAAGCAGAAGGTTGTGAAGAGTGTGGGAAATGAAGTTTGCTGGAAGTGTGGGTCTGCTGGACACATGAGGCGTGATTGCTTGATGTTGGCGCGGAACAGCCAAGGTTTCTTATCGCAAGGAGTTGGTGGTGACCCAGGTGTGTTAGCTGGTGCTGCAAGGGTGCGACCAGAGGTTGTTGGCTCCGCAAGGAAGAGAGCTCGTTCGATGAAGCTTCAGGGTGGTGTTGTGTTTTCAGGTAACCTTGTTAAGTGATCTTTGCTTTAGTTGCTTAGTTTGGTTTCTGTTGGTTTTTCCTTGCGTGGTAAGTTTAGTCTTGTTGCTAGCATGTTTGGAGTAATGGTAGTTGTGGTTTTGTAATTATCTTGGGTGTGAAGAAGGCTTGAGTAAGTATCTTGTGGTTAATGGTTGTTGGTATGATAGAGATAGTTAAGTTAAAGATGAGTAAGGAGGTTGTTCTTAGACAGATTTTGAGGATGTTATTGGAGGGTGTGAACTGGCATTCATGCACAGTTAGAAGCATTGATATATACTATATTATATGTATGTTGGTCCATGCATACATGTGGCATGACATTAGAGGTTTTGCATACATGTACATCAGACATTGATAGGGCATGTAGGTGATCATGCATACGATGTTCACGCTCGCTAATAACTAATCGAATCTGTTAGTGTTGTGGTTGGATTAAGTGGGATGATGGGTTTTTAGAGGTTGTTTGGTGCTAAGTGTGAGCTAGAGGTGTTGGAGTTTGGTAAGCTAGTTGTTAGTGATAGTGAGAATGGAATAGCCTGTTGGTAAAAGGTTAGTGTTGGATGCTCTGAGAGTTTAGTGGTTTGGTGGTGAAGGGTATCTGTTTGAGGTTGGTATCTGCTAAGTGGTTTGTTTAGTTTAAAGGAAGTGGTAGTTCCTTGGTACTAAGTGTTGTTGTAGCTTGGTGGTTGAGTTTCCAAGTGCTGAAGTGGTTTAGCTTTTAAGTTGTTGTGAAAGGGTTGTGTTTGTTCTTGGCAATCTTTGAAGAGTTCTGAAGCTGTTATGTGTGTTTTGGTTCAGTAATGTTCTGGTAGTGCAAGTGTTCTGGTTGAGTTTGTAATGAAAGGACTGTGAAAGATCGAAGGTTTTCGTTGGTTGTTTGGATTCTTGTGAAGCAGTGGTTGGCTAGTTGTGGTTAAGAAAGTTCTGTTTGAAGTCTGTTGATGGTATGTAGAACGGTTGAAGGTTTCAAGTTGGGTTTGAGATGTAATTTTTGATATTTGGGTAAATAGTGCTGGTGAGCTGTTATGGTAATGTTTTTGATGGATGTAAAGGATTGTCAGCTTCGTTAGAGAGTTTGTGTGAACAGTTGATGTTTAAGGATTTCTGCTTGTTGGGAAAATCTTTGGAAAAGGTTTGGGAATCGCAAGAGTTTTAGAGGCTGAGAGGTTGCCTAGTGGTCAAGTTGGTTTGGTTGTTGTCTTTGTGTAGACAAGTCTTGGGAGTTGTGTGTTACAGTGTTGTTTGCTGTAAGAGCTGAAGTTTTTCAGGTTGATGTTGGGATTGTGCATAATCTGGTTGTGTGGAAGTTTGGGTTGTGGTTACCCTTGAGAGTGTGGATTTATGAACAGTGAGTGGTGGAAGTTTTGTGTGGAAAGTGATCAGTGGTGTTGGTTAAGGCTTTTGTGTTGCCTTGTGTGTTGCTTGAGAAGGTTGTTGTTCTCTTTTGCCGGTTGAAATTTCGAGGACGAAATTTCCTAAGGGGGGGAGAGTTGTAACGCCCCGGTTTTGGGCTCAGAAGTTTTGGGCGTTGACCGGTTCGGTCAAAGTGCTGATCGAATATAAAAGAGGGAATTTAGGAAAACCTAGTTCGGGTTGCATTAAAAATATGGAAAAATATTCTAAAATCATCTTTTAATATATAAAAGTGAACTGTGAAATCAATTTTGGAAAATGAGGTTCGGAAGGTTGACATTTTGGCTAGTGACCAAAATGTAATTTTTGAAAGTTGCGGGACAGTTTTATAAAGGATTGAAACTTTGAATCTTTAAGGAGCTATTATTCCAAAAAGGATTTCTCCAGATTTTTCTAAGATATTTTAAGTCTAAAATCTGATTTTAAAGGTTATGAAAAGGAGGGAAATCATTTTAACTAATTCCAACTAATTTTCTCTTTTCTCTCATTTTCTCTCTACCCAAACAAGATTTCCTCAGATTTCTTTCTCTGATTTTGACATCTTAATCCCTCATTTCAACTCTCATTTGATTCCTAATCATCTCATCATCAAAACCTCTCAAATTGCAAATTGTTTCATCAAGCATTTTGGCTCTAAAATGGAGAAATTCAAGTTTGGAGGTAAGAACGTCCTTCTCCTCTAAACTATCAGTTCTTTACTGAAATTCCTAAGTTCTCAATCCTTGATTTATGTTTTATTAAAGGCTTTTCAATTGAGATCTTGATTTTTGGCTAAAATGCAAGATTTGGTGATTTTGGTGAAAATTTCGTGTGATCTGTTTAAGCAGGGTTTTGAGGTGTTAAATTGATGTTAAATGAATGCTAAAATGATTAGAAGTTGAGGTTTAATCAATGCAATCCCGGATAGGTTGAATTTCCTAAGTTTGGCTTGAGTTTTTGGTTGTTTTTGGAGTGTTTTTGGTGATCTGTTATACCTGGAGGTATAAGGACGTGGTTGTGATCATTTTGCATGTTATTTGATGTATAAAAATGGTTAGAAGTGATGGATCTTGGCTGGGTTAGGTTTTGGAAGTGTTTGGAGATGATTTCGGTTGTGTTTGGTAGCCAAATTGTTAGATTTGTGATGAGCAGCGAGTTGTGTTGATGTTGCTGGTGTTTTAATGCATAAGGATGCATTAATGTTCTGTTTTTGTGTGCTTGAAACAGGGGAGGTTGATCCTTGAGCCTTGGAGGTGTTTTCGGAAGGTTTCGGAAGCTTGGAAGGCTTGTTGGCTAGCTTGTTTGGTAATCGGTGAGTGAAGTTGGGATTTCAGCTTTTGAAACATGGTTTGAAGGTTTTTGGGAGCTTAGTTTAAGTCTAAACAACTTTTCTAAGCTCAAGAGTAAGTGGATGAGTTTTTGCTCTTGGATTGTGTATGTTTTGGCTTTAAAATCAATTGTGGTTGATGATTGATTTGCATGTGTTATTGCATGGTTAAATTCTGTTTTGTAAGTATGTTTAGCATGGTTTAATGCTGGTTTTGAAAGTCAAGTGAGAAGGATGCTCAAGGTAAGAGATCCTTGGTTATGTTTATGGAAATTGTGATTTTGATGCATAGTGATGCATGTTGTTCATTGGCTTAGTATGATGCTTAAAAACAGTGAGTTGATGATGATTAATGATGATAATTGTACCCTTTTGCATATTGTTTATGCATGTGAATCATTAAGCTAATGATGTGATAGTGTTGCATTATGTGTATGCATGTGAATCATTGAGCTAATGATGTGATGACCTTGCATTGTGTTTATGCATGTGGAACATTGGATATTATGGTAAGATGGTTATGTTGGCAAGAGATGTGAATGGTTCTTGGTTCGTTGATCGGGTATAATTAGCCGGCTATAGGATTGGGTGCACCGTGAATAAAGTCGCCTTGATGGTGGAGTGGTCAAGTGTGGACCGGATAAACTCCCCTCAAGTATTCCTAACGAGATGAGGTCAGTGGAGGGTGTGCCCACGGGAGGACCTCGGTTGCTTAAGGTCGTAGTGGAGGTTGTTGCCCACGGTAGACCTTGGTTAAGTAAAGGTTATAAGGTGGTTAAAAGTCCTTATGTGAGAACCTTGTACTTGTTAAGATCACAATGGCAATGGTTATGTCCATGTGTGGATCTTGTGTGTGATGTCCCGGATCTCGTTAGATGATGTCTACAACTACCAATCGGTTATGCAAAGGTTGTATGGTGGTTGAAAGTCCATACGGAAAGACCTTGTGCATGTCAAGGGTGTATGTCTATACATGGTAACCTTGAGGAAAAGCTAAGGTTGTATGGTGTTTAAAAGTCCATACATGGGAACCTTAGGAGATTGAGGTCAGTGGAGGTTGTTGCCCACGGGAAGACCTTGGATTGGGTAGTGTGTAGGAAGCGTTGGGACACGCTTGTGATCCGCGTATCCGATCGAGTTGAAAAGTTGGAAAGTGATTATGGTTGATCTCTTGGAAGCCAATATAATGTTCTTGATCATGTTGAGCATGGGATTGCTTGAAATGATGCATGGTTGCATGTGAAGCATGAGATGCTTGAATTGATGCATGTTTGCATGAGAAGCATGAGATGCTTGGTAAGATGCATTGTTGCATGAGATGTGTATGATGCTAGTGAAAGCATGTTACTTGTATGTTGAACAAGTGTTGGTTATCATTTGATAAATGATGCATGAGAGCATGGATCACCTATGTTGCATTGGAGTCATGTATGACTTGTTGTTAAAGGCATGTGATGATGATGTTATGATATTATGTTGCCTTGGTTAAATGCATGTGAAAGGATATTTGAATTATGGTTTTAATGGTTTCTTACTTGTTATGGCTTTCAAGTTATGAAAGGTATGTTGTGAAATGGAAGTGTTTTTCCATGGTTTGGTTTAAGCTTTGCATATGGTGTTTATGCATGCTTTGAGCTTGATGTTGAAAGAGTTTTCAAACATGGTTTTGGAAAGCAAATCGGGTTTGTTTTAAGGTGTTTTAAAGACCCGCTGCATTGGTGGTGTTTTGGTTTTGAGCATTCCTCACTAAGCATTATGTGCTTACGCTCCTTTTGTCCATCAATGCAGATTCTTGAGGTTTGGGCAGCAAGGAGCAAGGGATTCAAGGTGGACTCCAATGGAGATGTATGTCTCGGTGAATAGCTATAGTTAATAAGGGCAATGGGGTAGAATCTCTCGGATTGTTGTTATTGTGATCGTATGTGTTGATCATGAATGTTTAAATGCTGTTGTTAATGTTGTTGAAACATGAATTGGTTTAATTGAGGTTGCTTTGAAAGGTTTGTGCTTAAATGGTTGCTTGTGTAGGAAGCATGCCTATAGATTTGGGGCTTTTCATATGTGTTGAGTATATGATGAATTGTTGATGCAAGTATGTTTCTTTTATGTTGAATTGCATGTTGGCAAAGTTTGGTGGCTTTTGGAGCATGTTTGAATGATCAATTGTGTGTTTGAATGAGCAAAATGCAACATTCTGGGCTAGGTGTTTCGGAACAGGCAACACCGTTTCGGAACGGGTGCCCTGCATAAACCCAGGCGTCCGAAACGGGTGTCACCGTTCCGAAACGGAAGGCATTCTGCCAGACCCCCGTTGCGGAACGTGTTGCGGAACGGCCCGTGTTTCGGAACGGGCTTGGCCTGTTTCGGAACGGGTGACCGTTGGGGGCTGACATGGGCGGTTAAATGTTTCAAAATGTTTGCATTTTGGTCCTGAATCTTGTTTGTGCAATTGTATGAGTTTGGGAAGTCCGTTTGAGCTGAAATTTGGCAGAGAAGCATGAAACATGATTAATTTTAAGTTGGTAACTTAAAATCTGGTTAAGTCCTTAAAGTTTTCAGAAATTACAATTTGGTCCCTAAAGTTGTAATTTGTTTAATTGGGTCCCTGTTTGATCTCTGATGTTTGTGATCTTTGAGCATGGTGTTTGTGTGATCACATGTAAGGTTAATGTGCATCTAGACAAGTTTAAAAAGAAAAAAAAAAGGGTCGTTAATCAAGGTTGACTTTCGGGTTGACTTTGGTTTTCCCCGTGTAATCTTCGTAGTTCGGGTCAACCGTCCAGGCCGGGCTACGGGGGTTACAGATACGCCCACGTGGCTTCGACCACAGCGGTCATAAACCCAAACGGCTATTTCCCAACTAACATTTAAATGTAGGGCGTTTCGTTACGGGTCTAGGCGTTTCGATACGTGTTCCGAAACGGCCAAGGGGCGTTTCGAAACGGGTACCTTGTCAGACTGCAGCAGCTTTTTCTACTTAAAGGGTGTTTCGAAACGGGTTCGAGCGTTTCGAAATGGTGAGCTGCAGAACTGCATTTATGGTGGGAATTAAAGTCCTCAACGGCTCCAATTCAATCCCAACGGCTAGTAACGGCTACAAACTCATCAAGGAGTATAAAAGGGACCTCCAAGCATCAAGTAAAGGCTAATTCTCATATTGTCAATCAACAAATGATCAAGAATTGTCTTAGAGCTTAAATTGTCATTTATTGTATAGATAAACACTAGTGAGCCAAAATTGTCAAATTTGCTCAAGTGTTTTAGGTTTTGGGTGAGTGCTAAATTGTGCAAACAAATACCTATTAGAAGGATTTAAGTTTGCTTATTGTTTCTCTTTGTAAAGAGGGTTTCGATCAAGGCTTTGGGTAGAAAGCTTGATCGGTGTATAAGGGTTTCCTCCTAAGCCTAGAAAAGGGGACGAATCAATAGTGGATTGATTGGAAATCCTTAGTGGGGGAGCTAAGGTAGTGGATGTAGACCTTGGTTAGAAGGTTGAACCACAATAATTCATTGTGTCAATTATCTTTTTAGCTTCCACAACCCTTCCACCCAAAAATCTACCTCTCCACCACTTAGTGAGCCATATCGGTTGAACGAATCGAGCTCCTCACAACTCAACACTATCCTTTAAAGCCATATATATATATATATATATATATATACTTTAAAGCCATATATATATATATATACTTTAAAGCCATATATATATATATATATATATATATATATATATATATATATATATATGTTTTCTCAACACATAATGCATCTTTACAATACCCTAAACCCTTTACAAGCATAACCTATTTCGGATTCTTAAACCATGTAGTTCATATGTTGTACATGTACAAATATAGGAAATTATCCTATACAATCATATGTTGCCCTAATTCTCTGTGTCCAATTCAATAATTATCTACAAACATCTGCCAACATGATCAAAAACAGAGTCCTCTTCTATGTCATGTGCTTTTCATACAAAACATATTCCCTTCCAATTAAATGCAACTCCGCTCCAACTTCAATCTGTTTATAGCCACAACATATATCGCAAAGCTACAAACGTTAGCTCAAATGTTTAAAAGACAGTTAACGGTTCAGAAACAACACACATAGCAGTAACTCCCTCACCATTGATGCCGACAAATGCTAACACGGTTGACATATTGTCGTGACTGAAGGTGAGCAACATGTAATTTCGTTTCAACTGTAATTTCCCGCCTTCTTTTATTCTTATCGTGATTCACAAGATCATACAAAATATGCATTCTATCTCATACCCCGATCGTCTAGCAACACAAGTTTTAACAATAGATGCATCCACTGAATCCAATAAACCCCACAATCATCTACGTTCCAGGAAATACTACTTTAAACATCAAATTATTAAGAAACATATCAAATTCTAGCAACAAAAAACATTTTAACTTTTTCAACTACAATATACACATTGCTTTGACGTCTGTATTTAGCCACCATCATTGGGGGATCAGAAACTGTGTTTGATGGTGAGCCAAAAACATCTACAAACTTCTCATTGAACAAACACTCACCTAACTTCTTAAGCTAGATGAACAGACACGCATACTTCTTTAAGTATTGTCTAACATAAGTAAAGATTGGTAAATTGTTATAAGTTTACGATTATTATCAACTTCTGTGTTACACCCACTCTTAAAGCATTTCCTCGCATTGTGGGCAAGCTGTCCAGTATCTTTGCTTCCCTTGATCGATATCCAGAACGCACATGTACCAATGACTATTATTGTCATTTACAAGGATAAAGAGCTGCCATCAATTATTTTAGTAATTAAACTCCACATAAGCAAACCCCATATAATATACTTACGTAATACATTGCAAAGTTTTTAAATGTTTCCTCTTTCTTCATACCAATTTGCAATCACTAAGTCTACTATACGGTCCATAACTCTTACGCCAATACAAAGCAAGCTGTGAACCATCCAATTGGCCTCGTTGATGTTGATCCTACAAGACAAGCATTAATATTATACATGTTTCACAAACGCATAAGTCATTTGTTATTCAACAGTAACAAGAAAACAAATTTTACGTACACTCAATGCGCAAGGTATGTACCCTCTCCTTGCTTTATATTTTGTCCTACTATCTTCATCAACAATCGACCAACTAACAACATCAATGACCTAAATGTTACAAATAACATATATCAGCTATCATTATACACTGCCTTAAAATGACTTGATTTATTAGTACAAAATGGGTTCTTTACTGACCTTTGAACCAACCCAGCACTTTGGTCGTAAC
Organism: Hibiscus tridactylites; assembly: GCA_958450335.1. Lineage (NCBI taxonomy): Eukaryota > Viridiplantae > Streptophyta > Magnoliopsida > Malvales > Malvaceae > Hibiscus > Hibiscus tridactylites. The sequence goes on from OY288277.1 coordinate 70,780,973, forward strand.
GTATCAGCGTCAAATACAATCAAATAAATGTGACCAAAATCTTCTAGGATTTTCCTGTACATACACATAAAAATTGCAAGTTAAATTGAAACGAACTACATTGTATCAGCCATATGGATTGCTTAACCTTCTATCAAGGTTGTATTCTAGATATAGTCACATGTTGCTTTCGCTGACGGCCCAACTCCATCAGCTATTTCAACATACGTCAACATCTGCAACACTTCAACATTTGTTCCTCACTATTGAATAACATTAAAGCATGCAATATTTAATAAGTTCTAATATACTACAACTTCTATCCAATTCATATATAATCTCAAACGTGCGTTATTTAACAAGCGTTTATTAAAAAATAGTACAAATGATTAACGTTCTAAACGAACGTAACCCAAATCATCCATCTGTTTAAAAACCAAACTAAACCATTCACTCCATATTACAAATAACTGAAGTTCAAATTATTTTCATGTGCCTACTAAAACCAACTGAGGCTCGAAATCGCCCTTGTGTGCAAACGTGCACTTATTTCATATTTCTCATTTTCACCCCTACTCGACTCGCTTTCCCACTAACCTTTGACTTTGCTTCGACAATTGGGTTTCCCTACAAGTTGACCACAAATATATCAACAATAACTACCTCATACACTCAATTAATGCAACGTTAACCACAACTCTTAAATTTATACTCATCGTACCTTTTTCTTTCTCTACGCCAAAGTTGCGTTGTCTTCTTTAACCAACATCAGATCATCTATCATCAACGGGTTAGGGTCACTACTAGGACCATCATTCTCTTGAGCCTCTTGTACTTCAGGTTGGTCCGGCATTGCTTCGTCTGTGTCAAGACCTATTCCAAATTTTGCATCAGCTATGCGTAGAGCCTTCCTCATATACATCATATCCACACACAAACCATCAACCTTCTCCACAACATTCTTAGATTCTTCCTTCAAAGTCTTCAAAGTTTCTTCTATTTTTTTCCTTCTCAACGCGAGCTTGGAGACTCTCATTTATTTCCCCCAACTTTGAAATTACCTTCTGCAACATCTTCATTATAACATCATTAGTACCATTGTTGCTTCCACCGTCTTCTCCCTCCGTGCATCATTCATCATTAGACGCAAATACCTACAAACGTTACTAATTAATTCCTTTCATGTCATTACAACCCTAAACCTAATACAATACAAACTTGTTTTCACACTTACTTTCAATTTTTTATCAGGTCGCTCTTCCTTTAGGCAACCAACAATCCTGCTGACATCCTTTTTTACTCACGCATGTATACGACCGCGCCCATCAATAAACGTTGACGCTCTACTTGACACTCCATTAAAGTAATCGAATAGCCTCACCTACATTTAACAATAATAAAAACATACGATTATTATAAAGGTAAATCTTGCCTCAATCAACTACTACGTTCAAACAATACTCAATCTTAATATTACATTACCTCTAGGATAGGAATGCAGGCCGTCATATATGCCAACCCATCTCGAGCTTTAACTTTGGCTAATCCATCAAGTAACCTATCGTACGTATATTTACACCAATTTAACTTCCCCCTCAAATCGGGTTCGCACAACAACTTGAAATGTTCCATGGAAGGCACAAGGTTGGCATTCGGACTTAGAAACAAACCAACAACATACAACAATACACGCGCTTTCAACTCCTGGGCCTCAAAAGCTCCACTTAGTATCTCCTCCAAAAGCTCTTTAAATGCAATCTTCGTGCTGATTTTGTACTTCTTTGCTAGTTTCTTTCCACTTAGATTTCGCGTTACCACTTCCACATCTAAACCTTCATTCTTTAAACCCAAAATTGCTTCAACATCTTCTACCAAAACATATATCTTGTGTCCATTAAATTCCACCGTGGACGTTTCAAGATCAAACTTCTCCGCTAACTCCCGACAAAGGTCTCGCTTAATTTCTCGTGAAATCATTTCCCGTAAAGCTCATAACCCGATGTCGTTAAGAACACCGTCAATTTTCATTTTCTCCATCTCTTTAAACAAACTTGATACATTCTTCATATTGCACCTCGATGACAACTCCTACAACATTTAATACAACAAACGTTCTCGTTATGTTACGCTTAAATATATCCAGCACATGATTCAACTATAACCACTTTCAGTAAAAATAAATAAATATAAACATCCACTTGCCTTTTTAACTTTTTCCTTTTTCCACTCATTTCTTCGACTTCCCTCTCCTTATCCTTTCCATTTCAGCTTCCTTCAGCTCCTTGTACCTATCCACGTACGGCTTTTTTTCTTCATCAATCATCTCTGACCATCTCTTCCCTAGTGCTTTCTTCGCCTATACAATTCACACACTTATTAAATTTGAATAACATGAACACATTACAAACTAATACCAAAAAACAAAAAGAATTTTATCATCTTACTTACAATATTGTTCATTTTCTTTTTACCACCCTTAAGTCTTCTACATTCACTAAAATTGTACAAAATTCATTTTGTTGTTAGAGTACACAATAAATTATGCTTATCAACTTACAATTTGAACAATGCCACCATCATTCAACTATAACTTACTAGAACAATATATATGCTGACAATTTTCTTCCTGTAACCCGTCCACCATTTACCTCAGCTTCACAAACATTCTCCATTGCTACCAACTTCAATCTGCAAATTTATGTTAAGGTTATGTAAGGACCAAACTTATACCTTTAACAAGGGAGACAAACTTGTGGCTGCGAAATGAGATAGGTGAAAGTCAACTCCAAAGACAAACAAAGAATACAAACCTCAACCAACTTAAAGCCAACCTAGTTACCTACTTCTACCAGTGTGAAATTGAAAAAGCTAACCACACAATACCCAACTCAACTACCTTGAAACTCAAAATAATTGATACTAAAAGTCCAAGAAACATATCTAATAAACACAAAACAATATATTTTTCCCTGTTTTATATGTGTGTCGAGAAGTACTTTAAATCCCAACCTTAAAATTCCACAAAACCCTAAAAACATCAAATGAAAAACTCAAATCGTTCATGATGCCACAAAACCCTAAAACACAAAATACTCAAAAAATTCCTTACTTACATGAGAAATGGAAATATTTTCCTCCGAATACAATATTTGTGTAAGAACACACAATTTCCCCACCTCTAGCAAGCTTCACGCGTTTTAGAAAGGAAGAAGGAAAGCTTCGCGTCTTTTTTGGATGAAAAATGAAAACTTTTTTCCTATTTTCCCGCTTCAATATGAGTTTTATTCAATCTAATTTGAGTGTAATCGGTTAACCAAGTCACCCACTTTTTTTTAAATCCAATGGTTATTATTAATTCACCTCCAATCGGCTCTATCCAACGATTAATATTAGTCCGCGGTTTTTTTTTTAACCTAATTAGAAATTTCAAAGATTCTGGCTATGGGAAAATGCTATTCTTTTATAGCGTTCAACCCTTTGAAAAACAGTCGTAACTAAAAACACGCCTTTGTCTTTATTCTATTTTATTAGGTATGCTCTACAGGCTACTCTACATCATAGGATCTTCTTCTGTGTTCTCTCAGGTATGGCTTCAACTTTAGTTCCTTTTTAGAATTTTACCTGGTTTTTTTCCCTCCTCGAATGCTAAGTTTCCTGAGTCTCTGTATAGTTGTAGTGCTGTAAGATTGGCAAAAGAGTTGGTTTTTGTATTGTTAGCCTATGCAATTAGGTTGTGAGTTTAGCTGCAAACTATGGGGGTCAGAGTTCAATGAATTCCCTAATTCGATTTAGGGTTTCATGATTGATAATGGGTTCATTTTGCCTAATTCAAATGGATACCCAAAATCTGAAATTTCTGTTAGGGTTAGATCAAATGACCCAACTTTATATTTCAGCTCTCTAGGTGTCCCACTTTTACCTTCCCTAGGCTTTGGATAATTTAGCACTAAAGCTTCATTTCTGAGCATGGAAAAAGAAGGAAATTCTTCGTCTCCTTCCGATGACAGTGACTTCTCCGACGCCGTTCTCAAGTATATTAGCCAGGTGCTTTTGGAAGAGGACATCGAAGAGCAGCCCTGTATGTTCCACGACTCGTTGGCGCTTCAAGCTGCCGAGAAATCGCTTTATGATGTTCTTGGTGAGAGCTATCCACCTCGTGATCAAGTATCTCTTTGTAGTGACCATATCACTTATACTGGTTCTAGTTCCTGTGCTAGCAATTCTATTGATTATCGGTGGAATGGTGATTTTGCGGAATACAATGACAAGCCATCTTTGTTGCAATCAAGTATTCCCAATGACTTTGTTTTTTGGTCTGCTGTGAATTCTTGTTCACAGTCTGCGTCTCGTTTTCAAAATGGTAGTGATAGTCATGGGAATGGGTTGGTGAGTTCTTACACAAGTGAGCTTGCGATTTCAAATTATTTTAGTGGGAATGAAGTGGCGTTGCACTTCGAAAGGGGGGTTGACGAAGCTAGTAAGTTCCTACCCAAAGGTAATCAACTGACTATTGATTTTGAAAGCAATGTGTGGACTTCAGAGTTGAAGCAGAAGGCTCCAAGGACAGTAGTCAAAGTGGAGAAAGATGGGAAGGAGCATTCACCACCTCGCTTATCAGGAAAGAAGAATCATGAGCGAGAAGATGGAGATTTAGAAGAGGGGAGGAATAATAAACATTCAGCTGTTTCTGGAGATGAAAGTGAGCTATCCGACATGTTTGATACACTGTTGATCTATGACGGAAGAAATGAGAAGTTTCCTGCTAGCACTGCAGATAATACTCTGCAGAATGGAACCAGCAAGTCATTGCAGCCAATGGAGGAAACAAATGAATCCGGCACTGGGAAGGCTAGCGGAAACAAGCGGGGTAAGAAGAAAGTGGTGGATTTGAGGACTCTCCTGATTTTATGTGCACAGGCTGTGTCGTCTGACGATGGTGTGACTGCCAAGGAACTGATAAAGCAGATTAAGCAGCATTCTTCCACCTTGGGTGATGGGTCTCAAAGATTAGCTCATTACTTTGTCGATGCCCTTGAAGCACGCTTAGCTGGGACTGGAACTCAGATTTATACCCCTCTCACTGCTAAACGAACATCAGCTGCTGATATGTTGAAAGCTTACCAAGTTTATTTATCTGCCTGCCCATTCATGAAGATGGCAATTTTTTTTGCAAACGACAATATTTTTAAGGTAGCAGAGAAAGCAACAACGCTCCATGTGATAGACTTTGGTATATTTTATGGTTTTCAGTGGCCTGCTCTTATCCATCGACTTGCAAACAGACCTGGTGGTCCTCCAAAATTACGCATTACTGGAATAGACTTTCCCCGGCATGGCTTCCAGCCTGCTGCAGCTGTCCAGGAGACTGGCCATCGCTTGGCAAGGTATTGTGAGCGCTATAGTGTTCCATTTGAGTTCAATGCAGTTGCACAGAAATGGGAGACTATCCAAACTGAAGACCTCAAGATTAATTCCAATGAAGCAATAGCTGTGTCTTGCCTGTTTCGATTTAAGAACCTACTTGATGAGACAGTAGTATCGAACAGTCCAAGGGATACTGTTCTAAACTTAGTTCGGAAGATAAATCCAGATACTTTTGTTCATAGCATTGTCAACGGGTCCTACAACACTCCTTTTTTTGTCACACGGGTGCGGGAGACACTCTTCCATTTCTCTGCACTATTTGATATGTGTGAGACAGTAATCAGTTGTGAAGATCACATGAGGTTGATGCTTGAGCAAAAGTTTTATGGGCAAGAAATAATGAATGTTGTAGCATGTGAAGGCACAGAAAGGGTAGAGAGACCAGAGTCATATAAGCAATGGCAGGTTCGTATTGCGAGGGCTGGGTTTACACAACTTCTGTTAAACCCCGAACTCATGAAGAAAGTTAGAGAAAAGGTAAAGGAGTGCTACCACAGTGATTTTATCGTGGATGTGGATAGCCGGTGGATGTTGCAGGGATGGAAGGGTCGAATTCTCTATGCGTCTTCTGCTTGGGTGCCTGCATCTTCTCCAGTTTAAACACAAGCTTAACGAGATCATTGTTCAAGCTAGGTATTGATGCTGATCTTTAAGATGAGTCCCCTCCAGTAACCTATCAGGAAATTTTGTTTTTACCACAGAATGAATGAATATGAAGGTGATGAGGCCTGCACTAGTTATATAACCATTTGTGACATGGAGTAATTCTAGCTGTGGCTTGTATGGATTGTATCTATTTTTCATGTAATTCTTCATCAAATTATGTTGAAGTAATGCAGAATGAGAATTCATTCAAATGCTCCTTGTATAACAACAAAAACATGATGGTGTCATATGCTACATAGCTTTGTGCATGGCCTTGGTTCTTACACCATTGAATACTGGCAATGGCTGCACTTTGCTAGTTTTTTTCTTTTCTTTATATTTTGCAGATCTCATACTGGTTAATAAAACAAGGCTTAATACACAATTAAGTGCCCAAATTACATATTTTTTCAGATAGTATTGAATGTTTCACTTTCCTACAACTGCATATGAAGGCATTGGATAAGTTAATCATGCCACATGAGATTACATCTCGATAATCTTTTTAAATGATACGTAAATATAATATAAACATGGTTAAATTTATATGATTTGACACCAAAAATACTAGACACCAAAGCCAATTATGAAATTGTTTTGATCCATATGTAATGTTCAATGTATCGGTCGATATGGGGCCATTGCCATATAATTTAATGCAATACTTAATATGCAACTAATCAATCAAAGAAAGCATCTTTCCGAAGTAACTATAATTAATGGTAAGTAAAGTAGGCCTGTAAACGAATACGAACGAATGTATGTTCATGTTTGGTTGTTTGATTTTAAACGAACAAACGAACGAACACGGATAACTAAATGGACATAATTTCTTGTGTTCGTTCGTTAAGAAATGTAGCTTGTTCGTGTTCGTTCACCTTCGTTCGTTAAAATGATAAACGAACACAAACAGACACTAAGTACTGTTTAATTTTTTTCTTTTATGTCATATTTTTAATATATGTTTTTAAATTTTCTTAAATACAATATGTTTGATATGAAAAATAATAACTATAAATGAACTGTAACCCCCTAAAATCGGCCGAGAAAAAAAAAACGAATTTAGGAAGTCACAATTGAAAATTTTACCCTCAAGAAATTCAATTTTTGAAAATTATACTTTAACTTAAAATAAAATAACAGTGATTTAATAAATATCTTATAGTAAATAAAAATATAAATACCATAATAAATATTAGAATGTATATATAAAATCTTTGAAATAAAATCATAGTAAAAGAATTCTAGAAAAATAATCCCAAAACATATTTATTCTCAAAGTATGAAATTACATCGATGTCTCAAAATAATAAATAATAATCTGAATAACTAAACATAGTTTCGTACTGAATAATAAAATAACCGGGTAAAATATGAGATCCTCCAAATACCGAAAACCTATGTCTGAGAATCTGAAACAGGAACTAAGGGGGAGTCAGCTATTAAGCTCAGTGTGTCTCAAAAGTGCAGGCAATCACAAACTCAATTTCACAACAATAAATTTTCACAAAAATATTTAAAAGACACAAAGTAAATTTAAACACGGTTTTATGAAATCACAATGCAATGCACCCATACTCCATAGTCACCAAAAAGAGTAGGTTCCCCAGAACCTCTCACTACATAGTCACCAACACAAGTGGTATAAACCACTAACTTCCTCCGTACAATCCCAACCCATGATAACACAGTAAAAAAGATATCACAATTTTCACAGTCTCACCACAGTCCGATAATAAATCCGAGATTCACAACTCATTTACTTTAAATCACAATTTTATTCACAATATGAAAATAGTATGCACGGAAAAAAAATATAGTGTAAAATCACAACACAATTGAAAATCATCAAGCGTAAAATCTCAGTCACAAAAATAAAGTATGTACCACAGAAAGAGAACACACATAAAAATTTATTTATTTATAGCACCGGAAGAAAACACACCTTAAATAAATAGTAGCTTTCTAACACCGTGGAGGACGTTTTCCACATTTAAATCTAACACTGGATCTGGTTCTATTGGAACCGTTATTGTGATTCGTGAGGGTTAAACTCAGACATGGGCGTTGTTGGAGACTCGATCAAAGAAGGGTTATGATTGAAGAGAGTCATGGTTTTGAGCGCGATATGATCGGTGGGAAAAGATGATGTTGACAGAGGAAAGAAGTTAGGGTATCGTGGGATTCACTTTAAGATGGAAGTGTTATAATATATATATATATATATATATATATATATATATATATATATATATATATATATATATATATATATATATATATATATATATATATATATATATATGGTTGAATTGGCATAAACAAAGGGTTTCGCTGATATATACATATGGGGGAAGGATTTTTGGAATAAAATAATAATATAATGGAATTATAATTGTAAAAGGAAGAAAACACTAGTAGCAGAAATTGATTTGGATTTAAAAACAAAAATGGGTTAATCACCCGATCCCTAACTTTTGATTTATTCGATAAATTCACAAAATTATAATTAAAGATCATTTCACTCACAAAATTTTTAATTTGGCCATAAGAATTAAAATTATGAATTTTGAATTAAAATTCTCAAATAAAAAGGGTTTTCAATCTAAGGATTTCAAAATTAGGTTTCTAAATTAGGGATATTTCGAATTTAGGGTTTATAATTTTGGGCGTAATTTTTGGGGTGTTACATGGACATATATGAATACATTTAAACAAACACAAACGAATGGATTACATAACATTCACGAACGTAAATGTACAAACGAGCTATTTGTTTGTGTTCAGGGATGGACATGGAGGGGGCCCCATAAAAATTTGAAATTCATATATGATTTAGAATTTTAAAAAAAAAATCATATATTTTCTATTAAAAATTTATTTTCGTCCCTAAAATTTTAAAAGTTCACCCCTTTTAACATAAAATTATGTGTCCATCGTATTTTACGAATGCATATAGTATAAATAGAGATGGAATATGGTAGAATTGATATAGGAGGTGGAATCGGACCACATCATTATTTTATAATTTACAATATAAAATTTGCAACGGGATTTTGGGAGATTCACCGCATACATAAATCATACTTACATTGAACATAAAAAAATGTCTCAACTTTAAATCAGGAATATTTGAATCCTACAGAAAAATTTATAAATAATGAAAGAAATCTATCTACGCGGATCTGAAAATTATATAATAAAAAAAGGGGAATCATGGAGACATGAAGATGTGTTTTAAAGTGGATACATAAAGGATTATCATTTTTCTTTTTAACAAAAAGATTATGGGTGTTAATGTCAGGTTTAATTTTTAAACCTATTCAATATAAATATAATTAGCTCAGCGTACGAGTATATTAAACATAATAAACAATTAAAATTTTAGATATTTAAAAGAAAAAATAAAATCTTTTGGACACTCATTTTAATATTAAGCCTAAATTATGTTTTCTTGTAGGAAATTATATATGTACACAAATCCTTACACTAAGTTGAGCAATTTTGAGCAATGGTGAGTAGGTGTAAGAAATTCGGTACATACAGTATTTCTTACAACATTTGTAAGGATTGTGTATGCTTTGTAGTAATTTGTGTACATATACAAATCCTTACATTTCTTGTGTCAAATTATGTTTTCTCGTAGGAATTTATGTATATACACAAATCCTTATACTAAGTTCAGCCCCCTTGGGCCTTGGTGAGTAGGTGTAAGAAATTCAGTACATATCGTTTGTCTAACAACTTTCGTAATGATTTGTGTATACTTTATAGTAATTTGTGTACATACACAAATCCTTACATTTCTTGTACCAAATTATATTTTCTCATAGTAAATTATGTATGTGTTGAGTTGTTTGGGGCTCGATTCGATCAACCGATGTTGCTCACCAAGTGGTGGAGAGGTGGATTTTTGGGTGGAAGGTTTGTGGAAGCTAAAAGAATGATTGACAAAATGATTTATAGTGGTTCAACCTTCTAACCAAGGTCTACATCCACTACCTTAGCTCCCCACTAAGGATTTTTCAATCAATCCACTATTGATTCGTCCCCTTTTCTAGGATTAGGAGGAAACCCTTACAACCGATCAAGCTTCTACCCAAAGCCTTGATCAAAACCCTCTTTACAAAGAGATAAACAAAGCAAACTTAAAACCCTCTAATAGGTGTTTGTTTGCACAATTAAGCACTCACCCAAAACCTAAAACACTTGAACAAATTTGACAATTTAGGCTCGCTAGTGTTTGTCTATACAAGAATTGACAATTTAAGCACTAAGACACTTTTTGATCATTTGATGTTTGACAATATGAGCATTAACCTTCTCTTGATGCTTGGAGGTCCCTTTTATACTCTCAAATGAGTTTATAGCCGTTGCTAGCAGTTGGGGATGATTTGGAGCCGTTGAGGACTTTATTTCCCTTTATAAATGTTGTTCTGCAACTATTCGTATCGATACACGTGGGACCGTGTCGGTACGACCTTCATGAGGAACTAGCCGTTGGGCTCTTGCTAGCCTAGGCGTATCGATACGCTTGAGGGCGTATCGGTACGGGTTCACATTTAAATGACAGTTGGGAAATAGCCGTTGGGGTTGGTTGAAAGGGGATCGGTACGCTCACCTGGCGTATCGAAACGATCCCGATCGTATCGAAACGGCAAAGGCCTGTATCGATACGGGTTTTGACAGTGGTCAAACTGGGGCAAAAAGGTATCGGTACGGGTACAACCGTATCGATACGGGTAACGTGAAAACACAAGTTTGGCTATTAAAAACATGAAAAATCTTTGCCAAAACCCTCTTAAAATACCTCAAACATAAATTCAAGTTGTTTGGTCTTAAAACCAAGTTTTAAATTCTTTTCAAATTAGTCCAAAACATTTTCCAATTATTATATCAAAACATTAGTTCTATAATCTCCCCCTTTTTGATATAATAAAACTCACTTGAAAAATTATTTGGGATTCTCCCCCTTTAACTTTAAAAATGTGAATAAGAGATTAAAGATATGAAACCAAATAAAGCTCCCCCTTATTCATTTGAAAATTCAATTTTTCAAACCATTTCCCCCCTTTTTGTTATATAAAAAAGAACTTGAAATATTAAGTTCAAAATAACTATAGAGGAAAATTTTGACAAAAATAAGAATTTGGTTTTAAAATGGCTCCCCTTACTCAAAGCATCATTAAAAATTTTAGTCCAACATTTATGATCATCTAGTTGAATAAAATAAAAATAAAACAAAAAAATGCCAAAACAACTAGATTTTACCAACACTTGAACCCAAGGGAGGATGTGAAGCCTTCCTTCTTCAAGTGTTCTTCCTTGTGTGCATGGAGCTCCCCCTCAATGTTTGACTTATTGAACATCTCCATCACACCTAGCAATAGACAATCAAGTAATTTTTGGTATCCAAATTGCTTTGGATCCATGAACGTTAGTAGCACAAATTTTAGTCCCCTTTGGAATTCATTTTTCAATGTCATCCTTTTTAATTGAAGTACTAAGTCCTTTTGGAACCCAAATACTTCTAAAACATTTTCCTTTAATAAATCTAGGGGCACTAAATTGTCTAACATAAAAATTTGATTTTCCAAAATTATTTTTCTTTTCAAGCTCTTTGGAAATCAAATATTTTTCTTCTTGAACATTTTGAAGCAATTTTTGTAAATCAAAACATTTTAATTCAAACTTTTCAAGTTTTGCTTCAAGTTCAAGTTTGGTTTTAGAAAGCAAATCATTTTGAATTTTTAACTTTGAAATCAATTTATTGTTTTTCAAAATGTAGCTTTTAAAATCTAAAACCAAATCATCATAGGCATCTTATAATTCATCAAAGGAATAAGAACATGAAGTAGATGAATTAGAAGTTACCCTTGAATCTTCTTCGATGGCCATAAGGCAAAGATTGACTTGTTCATCGTCGGTGGAGTCCTCATCACTCCAAGTAGCCACATGTGCCTTCTTCTTATGGCTTGAAGTGCTTGCCCTCTCCTTTCTCTTAGGTTCTCGTTCAAGCTCTTTCAAGGTTTTCTTCATGAACGGGGCACACTTCTTGAAGAGATGAACTATCTCTTCATCTTCATCCTCATCTTCACTTGAGTAGACATGATGACAAGTGGAGGATTTGAGAGCCATGGCACTTGCATTGATGCCAAGCCCTTTGATTTTCTTCTCTCCAATAGCTCTAATTTCTTCCCTCTTCTTCTCATCCTCTTTGTTCTTCTTCATGATTTGATGAGTAAGGAGAGACCCCATGAGTTCATCAAGCTTCAAGGTCTTCAAATTTTTGGCTTCGATGATGGCGGTCCTCTTTGAGTCCCAAGACTCGGGAAGTGCGTAGATGAGCTTTCGAACAAGCTTCTCCTCCGGGATGGCTTCTCCATAGCCTTTGAGGCCATTGGTGATGGTGGAAAACCTATCGAACATCTTCTCAATGTTCTCTTCCGGATCCATTTTGAAGTTCTCATACTCTAAGGTTAGGAGCCCAATCTTGGTCTCCTTGACTTCATTGGTTCCCTCGTATGTGACTTCAAGCTTGTCCCATACCTCCTTGACACTCTCACAAGAAGACATCTTCTCATAGATGGATGGACCAAATGCACAAAATAGAATGTGCAAGGCTTTGCAATTTAGCTCCATCTTCTTGCGATCGTCGACACTCCACTCCGCTTTACTTCTTTGAGGCACGAACGGACCATCTTCAACTACATCCCATAGCTTGTAATCTCTTGATTTGATGAAGAACTTCATCTTTGTCTTCCAATGGGCATAGTGAGTTCCGTCAAAGAAAGGCGGTTTGTCGATTGAATGTGGCATTGAGCCAGTTGATGAAAAAGTGATCGAGCTTGTCGGATCTTCTCAATAGAATGTGAATCCTCTTCGATTGAGCCAAGATCTGATACCAATTGTTGAGTTGTGTGGGGCTCGATTCGATCAACCGATGTTGCTCACCAAGTGGTGGAGAGGTGGATTTTTGGGTGGAAGGTTTGTGGAAGCTGTAACCCCCTTAACCCGGCCTAGACAGTTGACCCGAATTAAGAAAGTCACACGGGGAAAACCAAAGTCAACCCGAAAGTCAACCTTGATTAACGACCCTTTTTTTCTTTTTACTCTTGTCTAGATGCACATTAGCCCTAGTTGGTGATCATACAACAACATACTCAAAGATCACAACCATCAGAGATCAAACAGGGACCCAATTGAACAATTTACTACTTTAGGGACCAAATTGTAAATTCTGTAAATTATAAGGCTTTAACCCAAATTAAAGTTACCATCTTGAAATTAGTCAGGTTTCATGCTTCTCTGCCAAATTTCAGCTCAAAAGGACATTCCAAACTCATACAATTGCACAAACAAGATTCGGGACCAAAATGCAAATATTCCAAAACATTTAACTACCATTGTCAGCCCCCAACGGTCGGCTGTTCCGAAACAGGGTGAGCCTGTTCCGAAACACGGGGCCGTTCCGCAACGCGTACCGAAACGCGGGCTAGCAGTGGCCATTCCGTTTCGGAACGGTGCCTACCGTTTCGGACGCCTGGGTTCATACAAGGCACCCGTTCCGAAACGGTAGCCTCTGTTTCGAAACACCCTGCACAGATTGCAGCATAAGGCTTCCTAAAACATGCAATTGATCAACCATACATGCTCCAATTGCTACCAAACTTTACCAGCATGAAATTCAACATACAAGAGACATACTTGCAACAATCAATCAACATATTATCATCTTATAAGAAAAGCCCCAATTTCAAAGCATGCTTCCTACTCAAGCTACCACTTAAGCATAAACCTTCAAGACCAAGCATACAAAGACCAATTACAAACCAGCATGTTCTCAACAGCATTTAACATACTTGGGGAGTTCAAAATATCTCCCAAAACATACACATAGGTCCCCCATTGCCAAATTACCAAAAGCTAAAATACGTTTAAGAAAACCTTTCCATACTTTGAGCTTAATCCCACTTGATTGCTTGCCTTCCTTGCTGCCCTCAAAGTACCTTAATGATCTGCATTATTGGTTTAAGAAAACGAAAGAGAGCGTAAGCAAAAGCTTAGTGAGGAATGCTCTTGAAAACCATTCAATAATGCATTTGTAAAACACTTTATAAATCATACTTCAAAACATCATATATTCATGCTCATAGCATTCTTTAACAAGCAAAACATGCTTCCATATCAATTCATGTCATATTGGCCACAAGTGATAAGTTTCATCTTTTAAAACAAGATCAACATAATATTCACACATGGACTTTTAAACACCATTGTGATATTATAATTCTCAAGAACCACATAAGGACTTTTAACCACCTTTGTGTTCTTCCCAAGGACTTTTAAACACCTTGGCCCCAAGGACTTTTAAACACCTTGGCCCCATGGACTTTTAAACACCATGGAAAGGACCACACAAGGAATTTTAACCACCTTTGTGTCCATTACAAGTTTCACCCCAAGGACTTTTAACCACCTTGGCCCCAAGGACTTTTAAACACCTTGGCCCATGGACTTTTAAACACCATGGCAAGGACCACACAAGGAATTTTAACCACCTTTGTGTCCATTACAAGTTTCACCCCAAGGACTTTTAACCACCTTGGCCCCAAGGACTTTTAAGCACCTTGGCCCATGGACTTTTAAACACCATGGCAAGGACCACACAAGGACTTTTAAACACCTTTGTGTCCTTAACAAGAACCATCCAAGGACTTTTAACCACCTTGATGTTCTTAAGTAACAAGGCTCACTCAAGGACTTTTAACCACCTTAGTGACCTTAACCTTCTTTTCAAAACATCACTTGCCAATATACATCATTATCATCAAATCATCCACTGTTTTAAAGCATTTAACCACGCCATAAACATCATGCATTTATAAGCATCAAACCACATTTTAACAATGTCCAAAAACAAGGAACTCTTACCTTGAGCTTCCTTCAACATATGGCTTACAAAAACAGCATTAACCATGCTAAATCATGCTTTCAAAACAGAATTTAAAACATGCAATAAACCACATTGCACAACAATCAAACCATGGCCACCACTAAAGAGTTTTTCCGAAAACTTACACTTGAGCTTAGCAAAGTTGTTTAGACTTAAACTAAGCTCCCAAGACATTGGTTTCAAAGCCGAAAACCCAATTTCACTCACCGATTCCACTTCGCCTCTTGCCGAAGCACAAATCAAGCCTCCGGACCACCACCACTTGGATCCAAAGATGACTCCCCTGTTTTAAACACATCAAAGCAGAGGATTAATGCATCATCATGCATTAATAGCTTCAATGAAAGCACCTAAACTCGTTGCTCTCATCCACACTCCATTTTCGGCCACCAAACACAACCGAAAATGCATCCAAACCACTTCTCAACAAAGCCCAGCCATAAACCATCAAAACCAAACATCCTTTAACATCATTTAACATCTAAAAAGAACCTAACAACATCCTTATACCTCCAGCAACATCAGATCCACAAGATCACCTCAAAAACAATCAAGAATCACAAGCTAAACTTAGGAAATTCAACCTATCCGGGATTGCATTAATCAAAACTCAATTCCTTATCAAATTAACATTCATTAATCATCAAAAACACATCTCAAATCACTGCTTTAACAGATCAAACGAAAATCCATCAAAAATCACCAAATCTTGCATTTTAAGCCAAGATCCATTTCACAACTTCAAAAGCCATTTATAAAACATCAATTAATGATTGAGAACTTAGGAATTTCAGTAAAGAACTGATAGTTTAGAGGAGAAGGACGTTCTTACCTCCAAACTTGAGTTTCTCCTCTTTTAGAGCCAAAAAGCTTGAAGAATCAAGTAGCAAATAGTGAGGTTTTGTTGATGTGATGATTAGGAATCAAAAGAGAGTTGAAAGGAGAGATTTAGGTGACAAAATCAGAAGAAATTCTCTGGAAAGAAAGTGTTTGGGTTGAGAGAAAATGTGAGAAAGGAAAATTGAGAAATTAGGAAAATTAGTTACAAAATATCTAAAATAGTTTCCCTCCTCTTTTCTTATGTTTTAAAATCAGAATTAAGCCTTAAAATATCTTAGAAAAATCTGGAGAAACTCCCTTTGGGTAAATAGCTCCTTAAAGATTTAAAGTTTCAATCCTTTCTAAAACAGTCACGCAACTTTCAAAAATTACATTTTGGTCACTAGCCAAAATGTCACCCTTCCAAACCTCATTTTGTAAAATTGATTTCACAGTTCACTTATATATATTAAAAGATGATTTTAGAACATTTTTCCATATTTTTAATGCAACCCAAACTAGGCTTTCCTAATTTCACCCTTTTAGATTCGAACAGCACTTTGACCGAACCGGTCAACGGCCAAAACTTCTAAGCCCAAAACCGGGGCGTTACAACTCTCCCCCCTTTAAGAAATTTCGTCCTCGAAATTTACCTGAAGGAAAGAGATAAGGAAACTGCTTCAGCATGTCTTCCTTCCGCTCCCACGTGGCTTCCTCAACACCTCGATGCTTCCACAGCACCTTCACCAACTCAATGGTCTTGCCACGAAGAACCTTGCTATCCGAATCCAGAACCTTCACCGGTTCCTCATCATAAGTCAAATCCGGATTTAATTCCACTTCCTCCACAGGCATCACATGCGAAGGATCAGATCTATACTTCCGGAGCATAGAAACATGGAAAACATCATGAATCCTCTCCAACTCTTGAGGTAGCCTCAACTTGTACGCAACAGGACCCACACGCTCAACCACCTCATATGGTCCAATGTACCTAGGGCTCAGCTTACCCTTCCGGCCAAACCTCATCACCTTCTTCCAAGGCGAAACCTTCAAGAACACACGATCACCCACCGCGTATTCTATCTCCTTACGCTTCAAATCCGCATAAGACTTCTGCTGATCAGAAGCAGCCTTCAAACGCTCACAAATGAGCTTCACCTTCTCGGTGGTTCCCTTCAACAAAGCCGGTATCGAAATCAACTTCTGTCCCGTTTCAGCCCAACAAAGAGGAGTCCTACACTTCCTCCCGTACAAAGCCTCATAAGGTGCCATCTGTATACTCGCCTGGTAACTATTGTTATAAGCAAACTCTACCAAAGGCAAATGCTTCTCCCAAGAACCCTGAAACTCAATCACGCAGCACCTCAACATATCCTCCAAAATCTGAATAACACGCTCAGACTGACCATCCGACTGAGGATGATAGGATGTACTGAAATGCAACATTGTACCCAAAGCTTGATGCAAACACTGCCAGAAACGCGATGTGAACCTCGGATCCCTATCCGACACAATCGACTTAGGCACACCATGCAGCCGCACAATCTCAGAAATGTACAGCTCTGCCAGCTTATCCAAAGAAAACGTAGTATGCACAGGCAAGAAATGCGCACACTTCGTCAGGCGATCCACAATCACCCACACCGAATTCTTCTTCGATGGAGACAAAGGTAAACCAGATACAAAATCCATGGTAACCCTCTCCCACTTCCATTCAGGAATTCTCAACGGTTGCAACAATCCTGAAGGAACCTGATGCTCAGCCTTAACTCGCTGACACACCAAACACTTGCTCACAAACTCCGCAACATCCCTCTTCAAACCCACCCAATAGTACTCATCACGAAGATCACGGTACATCTTAGTACTACCAGGGTGCATAGCAAAAGGACTACTATGACCTTCAGTCAGAATAGCACGCCTCAACTCAGCATCATTGGGCACTACTATTCGACTCCCAAATCCCAACACACCATCATCATTAAAACAGAAATCCGAAGGCCTACCCTCCGCGATATCCTGAACATGAGACACCAAGGAATCATCCAGCAACTGCTTTTCCTTGATCAACTGAACCAAAGATGGCTTCACTTGCAACTCAGCTACAAGACCACCATCACGCGATATACTCAAGCTGGCAAACATAGCCCTCAGCTCAACAGCTACCTTCCTACTCAAGGCATCTGCAACAACATTAGCCTTTCCAGGATGGTACTCAATCGTCAGATCATAATCCTTGAGCAACTCCAACCAACGCCGTTGCCTGAGATTCAACTCCTTCTGAGACATCAGATACCTCAAACTCTTGTGATCTGTGTACACAGTACACTTCTCACCATACAGATAATGTCTCCAGATCTTCAGAGCAAAGACCACAGCAGCCAGCTCAATATCATGCGTAGGATAATTGCGCTCATGCACCTTCAACTGCCGCGACGCATAAGCCACAACCTTACCCTCTTGCATCAGCACACACCCCAAACCAACATAGGATGCATCACTATAGACTACAAACTCTTTCCCTGATTCAGGCTGAACCAAGATAGGAGCTTGCGTCAAAGCCAACTTAAGCTTCTCAAAAGCCTGCTGTCTCGCTTCCGTCCATTCATACTTAACATCCTTCTGCAACAGCTTCGTCAACGGTGCAGCAACCTTAGAAAACCCATCCACAAACCTCCGGTAGTATCCCGCCAAACCAAGGAAACTACGAACCTCATGAACAGACTTAGGAACCTTCCAATTCATCACCGCTTCAATCTTCTGAGGATCAACACGAATCCCCTCTGCAGAGACTACATGTCCAAGGAACACCACCTCCTTAAGCCAAAACTCACACTTGCTCAGCTTAGCATAAAGCTGATTCTCCAACAAAGCCTGCAAAACAATCCTCAAATGCTCTTCATGCTCCTCCTCAGTACGCGAGTACACGAGGATATCATCAATGAATACCACAACAAACTTGTCCAGGTACTCATGAAACACACGGTTCATCATGTCCATGAAAGCAGCAGGAGCATTTGTCAAACCAAACGGCATCACAAGGAACTCATAATGCCCATACCTTGTCCTGAAAGCTGTCTTAGGCACATCCACATCCTTCACCTTTAACTGATAATACCCTGACCTCAAGTCAATCTTAGAGAACACAGCTGCTCCCCGAAATTGATCAAAGAGATCATCAATCCTCGGCAAAGGATACCGATTCTTGATAGTCAACTTGTTCAGCTGACGGTAATCAATGCACATCCTCATAGTGCCATCCTTCTTCTTCACAAACAAGACCGGTGCACCCCAAGGTGACACACTCGGCCGGATGAAACCACGATCAAGCAGCTCTTGCAACTGTGTCTTCAGCTCTTTCAGCTCCTTAGGTGCCATTCTATAGGGAGTAATGGACACAGGAGTCGTATTCTCATACAGCTCAATTCCAAACTCCACCTCACGATTAGGAGGTAAACCAGGCAACTCCTCAGGAAACACACCAGGAAACTCCTTCACAACTCTGATATCCTGCACCCTCAACTCCTTAGAGCTAGGATTCATCACAAAAGCTAGATAGGCTTCACAACCTTGCCTCAGCATCCTGCTCGCCTCCAACGTAGACACCACATTGGTAAGAAACTTCACATTCTCACCAACCACAACAACTTCATAATCATCCGCAAGCTTCAACGAAACTCACTTATTCTCATAATCCACAACAGCACGATGCTCAGCAAGCCAATCCATACCAAGGATCACATCAAAACCATAGAAAGCCAGCTCCATAAGATCAACATGAAAGACATGTTCTTGAACAACCAAAGGACACCTTCTATACAACTTTCGAGTCACAACAGTCTCACCAAAAGAACTAGTGACACGAACACCAACATCCAGAGACTCAACAGGCAAACCAAGCAATTCAGCATGCTCACGCAAAATGTATGAATGCGTAGATCCAGAATCTATCAAGGAAAGTAATGACAAGGATTGCAAAGTGAAGGTACCTGTAATCACATCTGCGTCATTCCTCCCTTCCCGCTGAGCATACACCCTCGCTTGACCACCACCTTCAGGCTGAATAGCCACAACATGGGCCACTCCTCGGCCACCTTCCTCTCTCCGCTGGAAATTACCACAGCCGCGCCCACGACCTCTCTGCGGTGCAGCAACAACAGGAGCACGCACTTGGCCACCAGCCAACATAGGACAATCTCGCCTCAAGTGGTCTGCGGATCCACAATTCCAGCATCAATTACCAGCTGCCACAACAGGAGCTTGCACCTCCCTCACAGCACGAGGACAGTCACGCTTCATGTGACCACGTGAACCACATATCCAACAAGCGCTCGGATCAGCTCTAGGATTACCTCCTCTAGCAGGTGCACCACCACCTCTCTTAGCTAAGGACTAATACCTCTGGTCACGTCCCCTCTTGTTCCGTCCACCACCGGAACTATACTCAGCTGATCGCTTTCCAGCACTAGAACCAGCACTCTTAGCAGACAAACCCAAATTCATCTCAATGTCCTTGGCTCGGCCCACCAGCACATCAAGATCATCATACTCAGTGGCCAGCACATACATCTTCACCTCCGTCACTAAACCATAACGGAACCTTTCGCACCTTGCCCGCTCATCAGGTACCAGCTCCGGTGCATACTGACTGAGTCTAACGAACTGCACTTCATACTCAGCCACGGTCATGCTCCCCTGGGTAAGAGACATGAACTCACGTTTCTTTTCATCAAGATATCTCACACCAAGATATCTCCTCTTAAACACATTCTGAAAGAATGTCCAGGTTACATCAGCTTCAGCCATCCCAGCTATAGTGGTCGTCCACCACGTATAAGCATCATCCTGAAGCAAAGATACAACGCACCCCAGCTTTTGCACATCAGTGCAGCTCATCTGACCCAAGATCCTCTTGGTACTCTCTAACCAAGCTTCAGAACCCTCAGCAGACATACCCCTGAACTCAGTCCCACCAAGACTGCGCAAACGCTCCAGAGGTAGTCTAACACCAGCATCTTCCTGATGCCCAGCTCCTCGAGCTCCAGCTACTGCAGCTTGAAAAGCTCCAGCAATAGCTTGTATCAGCACTGACATGTCAGGCATAGCTTGCCCCTGTCCAACCTCAGGACCAGTAGCCCCAGCACCAGCTGCAGCTTCAGCTCTTCCTCCCTCAGCACCACCACCACCAGGTGGAGGAGGAGGTAACACAGCACTACCCGCATTTTCCTCATTCTCATTCTCATTAGGAGCCGTAGCTCGCACATTACTTCTCAACTCTCTACGTGGTGCCATACTTTTACCATGCAATCACAATGCAAATAAAACAAGTTAGGCCCAGCAAGGTAAGCAATCAAAGTATTCAAGCTCAATTTCATTCAAAATCAACATCATTCCAATAGCTTTGATTTGGCAATGGGTACCCTCAACATGCTTCATCACAGCATACAACCCAAATGCATCAGATTCTCAAACCACTGATCATGCTTTTACTCAACAAGCATACAAGGCATACATACATCAATCATGCACACATTCATTCCCAATTACTCGAGAACTCAGCTCTGATACCACCAAATGTAACCCCCTTAACCCGGCCTAGACGGTTGACCCGAATTAAGAAAGTCACACGGGGAAAACCAAAGTCAACCCGAAAGTCAACCTTGATTAACGACCCTTTTTTTTTCTTTTTACTCTTGTCTAGATGCACATTAGCCCTAGTTGGTGATCATACAACAACATACTCAAAGATCACAACCATCAGAGATCAAACAGGGACCCAATTGAACAATTTACTACTTTAGGGACCAAATTGTAAATTCTGTAAATTATAAGGCTTTAACCCAAATTAAAGTTACCATCTTGAAATTAGTCAGGTTTCATGCTTCTCTGCCAAATTTCAGCTCAAAAGGACATTCCAAACTCATACAATTGCACAAACAAGATTCAGGACCAAAATGCAAACATTCCAAAACATTTAACTACCATTGTCAGCCCCCAACGGTCGGCTGTTCCGTAACAGGGTGAGCCTGTTCCGAAACACGGGGCCGTTCCGCAACGCGTACCGAAACGCGGGCTGGCAGTGGCCATTCCGTTTCGGAACGATGCCTACCGTTTCGGACGCCTAGGTTCATACAAGGCACCCGTTCCGAAACGGTAGCCTCTGTTCCGAAACACCCTGCACAGATTGCAGCATAAGGCTTCCTAAAACATGCAATTGATCAACCATACATGCTCCAATTGCTACCAAACTTTACCAGCATGAAATTCAACATACAAGAGACATACTTGCAACAATCAATCAACATATTATCATCTTATAAGAAAAGCCCCAATTTCAAAGCATGCTTCCTACTCAAGCTACCACTTAAGCATAAACCTTCAAGACCAAGCATACAAAGACCAATTACAAACCAGCATGTTCTCAACAGCATTTAACATACTTGGGGAGTTCAAAATATCTCCCAAAACATACACATAGGTCCCCCATTGCCAAATTACCAAAAGCTAAAATACGTTTAAGAAAACCTTTCCATACTTTGAGCTTAATCCCACTTGATTGCTTGCCTTCCTTGCTGCCCTCAAAGTACCTTAATGATCTGCATTATTGGTTTAAGAAAACGAAAGAGAGCGTAAGCAAAAGCTTAGTGAGGAATGCTCTTGAAAACCATTCAATAATGCATTTGTAAAACACTTTATAAATCATACTTCAAAACATCATATATTCATGCTCATAGCATTCTTTAACAAGCAAAACATGCTTCCATATCAATTCATGTCATATTGGCCACAAGTGATAAGTTTCATCTTTTAAAACAAGATCAACATAATATTCACACATGGACTTTTAAACACCATTGTGATATTATAATTCTCAAGAACCACATAAGGACTTTTAACCACCTTTGTGTTCTTCCCAAGGACTTTTAAACACCTTGGCCCCAAGGACTTTTAAACACCTTGGCCCCATGGACTTTTAAACACCATGGAAAGGACCACACAAGGAATTTTAACCACCTTTGTGTCCATTACAAGTTTCACCCCAAGGACTTTTAACCACCTTGGCCCCAAGGACTTTTAAACACCTTGGCCCATGGACTTTTAAACACCATGGCAAGGACCACACAAGGAATTTTAACCACCTTTGTGTCCATTACAAGTTTCACCCCAAGGACTTTTAACCACCTTGGCCCCAAGGACTTTTAAGCACCTTGGCCCATGGACTTTTAAACACCATGGCAAGGACCACACAAGGACTTTTAAACACCTTTGTGTCCTTAACAAGAACCATCCAAGGACTTTTAACCACCTTGATGTTCTTAAGTAACAAGGCTCACTCAAGGACTTTTAACCACCTTAGTGACCTTAACCTTCTTTTTAAAATATCACTTGCCAATATACATCATTATCATCAAATCATCCACTGTTTTAAAGCATTTAACCAAGCCATAAACATCATGCATTTATAAGCATCAAACCACATTTTAACAATGTCCAAAAACAAGGAACTCTTACCTTGAGCTTCCTTCAACATATGTCTTACAAAAACAGCATTAACCATGCTAAATCATGCTTTCAAAACAGAATTTAAAACATGCAATAAACCACATTGCACAACAATCAAACCATGGCCACCACTAAAGAGTTTTTCCGAAAACTTACACTTGAGCTTAGCAAAGTTGTTTAGACTTAAACTAAGCTCCCAAGACATTGGTTTCAAAGCCGAAAACCCAATTTCACTCACCGATTCCACTTCGCCTCTTGCCGAAGCACAAATCAAGCCTACGGACCACCACCACTTGGATCCAAAGATGACTCCCCTGTTTTAAACACATCAAAGCAGAGGATTAATGCATCATCATGCATTAATAGCTTCAATGAAAGCACCTAAACTCGCTGCTCTCATCCACACTCCATTTTCGGCCACCAAACACAACCGAAAATGCATCCAAACCACTTCTCAACAAAGCCCAGCCATAAACCATCAAAACCAAACATCCTTTAACATCTAAAAAGAACCTAACAACATCCTTATACCTCCAGCAACATCAGATCCACAAGATCACCTCAAAAACAATCAAGAATCACAAGCTAAACTTAGGAAATTCAACCTATCCGGGATTGCATTAATCAAAACTCAATTCCTTATCAAATTAACATTCATTAATCATCAAAAACACATCTCAAATCACTGCTTTAACAGATCAAACGAAAATCCATCAAAAATCACCAAATCTTGCATTTTAAGCCAAGATCCATTTCAGAACTTCAAAAGCCATTTATAAAACATCAATTAAGGATTGAGAACTTAGGAATTTCAGTAAAGAACTGATAGTTTAGAGGAGAAGGACGTTCTTACCTCCAAACTTGAGTTTCTCCTCTTTTAGAGCCAAAAAGCTTGAAGAATCAAGTAGCAAATGGTGAGGTTTTGTTGATGTGATGATTAGGAATCAAAAGAGAGTTGAAAGGAGAGATTTAGGTGACAAAATCAGAAGAAATTCTTTGGAAAGAAAGTGTTTGGGTTGAGAGAAAATGTGAGAAAGGAAAATTGAGAAATTAGGAAAATTAGTTACAAAATATCTAAAATAGTTTCCCTCCTCTTTTCTTATGTTTTAAAATCAGAATTAAGCCTTAAAATATCTTAGAAAAATCTGGAGAAACTCCCTTTGGGTAAATAGCTCCTTAAAGATTCAAAGTTTCAATCCTTTCTAAAACAGTCACGCAACTTTCAAAAATTACATTTTGGTCACTAGCCAAAATGTCACCCTTCCAAACCTCATTTTGTAAAATTGATTTCACAGTTCACTTATATATATTAAAAGATGATTTTAGAACATTTTTCCATATTTTTAATGCAACCCGAACTACGCTTTCCTAATTTCACCCTTTTAGATTCGAACAGCACTTTGACCGAACCGGTCAACGGCCAAAACTTCTAAGCCCAAAACCGGGGCGTTACAGAAGCTAAAAGAATGATTGACACAATGATTTATAGTGGTTCAACCTTCTAACCAAGGTCTACATCCACTACCTTAGCTCCCCACTAAGGATTTTTCAATCAATCCACTATTGATTCGTCCCCTTTTCTAGGATTAGGAGGAAACCCTTACAACCAATCAAGCTTCTACCCAAAGCCTTGATCAAAACCCTCTTTACAAAGAGATAAACAAAGCAAACTTAAAACCCTCTAATAGGTGTTTGTTTGCACAATTAAGCACTCACCCAAAACCTAAAACACTTGAGCAAATTTGACAATTTAGGCTCACTAGTGTTTGTCTATACAAGAATTGACAATTTAAGCGCTAAGACACTTTTTGATCATTTGATGTTTGACAATATGAGCATTAACCTTCTCTTGATGTTTGGAGGTCCCTTTTATACTCCCAAATGAGTTTATAGCCGTTGCTAGCCGTTGGGGATGATTTGGAGCCGTTGAGGACTTTATTTCCCTTCAAAAATGTTGTTCTATAGCTATTCGTATCGATACACGTGGAACCGTATCGGTACGACCTTCATGAGAAACTAGCCGTTGGGCTCTTGCCAGCCTAGGCGTATCGATACGCTTGAGAGCGTATCGGTACGGGTTCACATTTAAATGGTCGTTGGGAAATAGCCGTTGGGGTTGGTTGAAAGGGGATCGGTACGCTTACCTGGCGTATCGAAACGATCCCGATCGTATCGAAACGGCAAAGGCCTGTATCGATACGGGTTTTGACAGTGGCCAAACTGGGGCAAAAAGGTATCGGTACGGGTACAACCGTATTGATACGGGTAACGTGAAAACACAAGTTTGGCTATTAAAAACATGAAAAATCTTTGCCAAAAACCTCTTAAAATACCTCAAACATAAATTCAAGTTGTTTGGACTTAAAACTAAGTTTTAAATTCTTTTCAAATTAGTCCAAAACATTTTTCAATTATTATATCAAAACATTAGTTCTACAGTATGTACACAAATCCTTACACTAAGTTGAGCCCCTTTGGGCCTTGGTGAGTATGTGTAAGAAATTCGGTACATACCGTATTTCTTACAACTTTTATAAAGATTTATGTATACTTTATAGTAATTTGTGTACATACACAAATCCTTACATTTCTTGTACCAAATTATGTTTTCTCATAGTAAATTATGTATGTACACAAATCCTTACACTAAGTTGAGCCCCTTTGGGACTTGGTGAGTAAGTGTAAGAAATTCGGTACATAACGTTTGTCTAACAACTTTCGTAAGAATTTGTGTATACTTTATAGTAATGTGTACATACACAAATTGTTACATTTTTTGTCCTAAAGTATATTTTCTCGTAGTAAATTATGTATGTACACAAATCCTTACACTAAATTGAGCTCCTTTGGGCCTTGGTGAGTAGGTGTAAGAAATTCGGCACATACTATTTTTCTTACAACTTGTGTAAGAATTTGTGTACAAAGACAAAACCTTACATTTCTTGTATTAAATTATATTTTTACGTAGGTAATTATGTATATGCACAAATTCTTACGTTATAATATTTTATGTATATACCAATTTTCTTAAATTATTTTTGTAACCAATTATGTACAAGTATTATAATAATTTATGTACGCATATTTTAACCGATTAACGGACCGGCTTTTATTTAGCCTGTTCCCTAAATCACCCCATGTGACATCTGTGATTTGATCATAACGTTTAGGTCGGGTGTTGGACGTTACAGTGAGTAGTTAGATGGAACTTCTAACCACTGAAAGCATCTTAGATATTTATTTTGTAGCCATTTTTGTTTCTAGAAACGATACTTTTCCTTGGAAAAAGTAATTGTAAAGAAAATGTAATATAGGCGTAAAAATATAACCGAGGTACCTAATCCACTACAACGCTTTTCCAGTCAAATTCAACTCTGCAAGAAAAAGAATCATTTGTTCTTTAAATATGATGGAGTTGGTGGCTTACTTTGATTTTTTTCTCTCGATGAAATCAATTTATTAATAAAATACCCTTTTGGTGATGAATCTTGAAATTTGTTATGAACGGTATAATTAGTGGCGTAACCTGATGAATGTGTCCATAAAGTTTTTTTTAAGTCTTAATTATAAAATAAGTGTCAAAATTATATTTTTTTTGTACTAAGAGTTTAAAATATATTTAGTTGAATTAAGTGTCTAATGTTTTATTTCATTATTATTTTGAGGTATTGCTATTAAAAAACTCATCACTCAATCAAAATTTGACATGTGTAAATAAAAAAAATTAAAAAAAAATCTATAACTTCTCAAAATCTCTAAAAAAAAGTCTAAAATTCTAAAACGACGTCATTTTCGCCGCCATTAGCCTCGTCAGATCTTTGTCACTATCGTCGCTAGAGTCCCTCGCCTATTTCCCCAAACTACTCATCACCGGTAATCGAAGAGAGGCGTGACAATTGGACGTGGAGCGGTTGAAACCTTTCGTGTTAATCGTTCGACATCGATTGACACGTCTCTCTCCGATTATCGACGATCGGTGGTTGGGGGAAATATGAAGAGTGACGACGGCGATGGTGGGGTTCGACGATGCTAATGGCGGTAGAAACATCATTGTGTAACACCCGGGTTTAGGGGTTAGGTGAAAATAATATTTTAATATTATTTGAGCTCGATCTTATAATTAAAATAATTCTTTTAAAATTTCGGGTTTCAAAATAAACGATTTGAAGTGGGACCAAATCGATTTAATTTCAATATTGAAGAGCTGTTTTAAAGAAATAAAAGGATAACCATTCATTAATGGCCTTTTGGGTAATTTACCCATCTTCAAATTTAAATCCCCTTTTCCTATCATCTTTCCACTGTTCACCTTCTTCTTCATTTCCTCCCAACGTGAAAGAACTCTTCTCCCCCTTGTTACTATTCCATTCAAAAAGCTCCTCCATTTCAACTCCATTTTGAAAGGTAATAACGTTTTTGACTTCCCCTTATCTTCCTCTCTTTAAAAGTACCAATTATTTTCATTTTCATTGAAGTTTTGAAAATGGGGTTTTTAAAGGATTTGATTAAAAATGGTGCCTTTGTGTAGCTAAACTTAATATTTTGATTTATTATGGTTAGTTATGGAATATAGGAGCCAAATGATACTACATATGTGAATTTCAAATGATTTTGATCAATTTTCGGATTTGGGTAAACTTGGGGTTTTTGGAGGGTTTTGGGTGAGTTTTGGGTGTTGTTTTAGGTGCGTTTTAATAAGCTTTTGATAGTGCTATGGATAGGGATTGAATTGGAATCATTTGTGGGTATAATGGAAGTTGAAATTATGGTTTTTGGGCATGGTTTTGGGGCCATCCGAATTGGTGAAAAATGGAAATTGTTCATGCTTGCAACATGGTAGTTTGTGGTTGAATTGCATTCCCGGTTAATTCCAACGATGATTTATTGATGGTGGATGTTTTG
Source organism: Hibiscus tridactylites (assembly GCA_958450335.1). Lineage (NCBI taxonomy): Eukaryota > Viridiplantae > Streptophyta > Magnoliopsida > Malvales > Malvaceae > Hibiscus > Hibiscus tridactylites. Next base: position 70,809,204 of record OY288277.1, read on the forward strand.
TTTGTGTTTGGGTTTTATTAGAATCGAGTTTGGGCATCGGTGAAGCATCAGAAGTAAATCCGGGAATTTGAAGACGGTTGCTTGCTTGGTCTTTGAGCTCGAAAGCTTAGGTGAGTGGTTAATTGTCTTAAATGGTTTTAAAATAGATGGTTCGAGTATATGGACTAGGTTGGGCTTGGTAGACCCACCTAGAGTTAGGATTAGGGTGGTAGCCTAATCCTAAGCTTGATCTAGAGCCTTTGGATGAACTCTTTCACGTGGTTGTGTATGTCTCGTATGATATGTGATATGAATAGTTAAGTATATTGTATTATACATGTGGGATGAGATATGACTTGTGATGCTTGAAACATGCATGATGATGGTTGTTGGTGAGTACGTGCTAAGCACGGAATTGGTTGAAATGAGTAGTGTGAAATGAGTAAATGTTGGCACTAGTATACTTGAATACAAATGATCGATCATTAGGATGTTAGTGTGTACACATGAGTCAAAAGTCGCGCGTGGCCTTGGTGGCGTTGAGTCACCAAGGAGGAGTACGGGTTCGCCTGGAAATTGTATTTAAATATAGTCGGTGATGAGTGGAATCCCATCGACGGGGCGCGAGGATGAGTGGAATCCCCTCCGCGAGACCGGTGATGAGTGAAATCCCACCGTGAGGTAATGTGGTTGTTGGATGTGAGTTCCAACATGTCTATCCGCGTATTCGGGTCATAGCTAGGTGCCAATGTTGTTTGATATGTGTATCAATGTGTTGAGGTTTATGATCGTTAATGGGATACTTGAATGTAAATACATATGTTGTGGAATTGAGCTTATGATCATGGCATTTATATTGTCTATTTGCTCATGCATCCTTACCTTGTGGCTTAGTGGATCCTTGGTATATTCGTGTTTTACCTTGGCTAGATCGTGCTCGGACCCTGCAATGTTGAGGTTTGTTTTTAGAGCTTACCCTCACTAAGCATCATTGCTTACGCTCTCTTTGTTCAACATTGCAGATCCTTAGTTCGCGGGTTGCTCGAGCAAGTGGAGGGCCTCCAAGTGTGGTTGTTAGCCTTGAGTGCTTCAAGTATGGGTTTTTAATGTTGGACATGTAATAGTTTGAGCAATGGGACATGTGTTGTTTTGTTGAATAGTTGTTGGTTGTTTAGGAGCATGTTTAGACTCCTTGATATCTTGCTTTTGTATGGTTGGTGTTGCCATGTTGAATTGTAACTCATGCCTAAATTGCTCATTTTGAATGTTAGCCATGTGCCTTAGTTGTTGTCTCTATGTTTGAATGATGTTGAATGAATGCATGTCTTGTGAGGTCTTGCCTTAGTGTTAGACTTGTTTTAATCTTGTTGAAGCAGGCTAAAATAGTTGGGTTGCCTTAAGTTTAATTGCTATGATGTTGTAGGGTGTTTTTGGTGGTGTTTTGGGGCACCCTTATGCCTTAAAACAGCCAAAACGAGTCTGCAGACAGGGGGCGTTTCGGAACGGGTCACCCTGTTCCGATACGGTTCCTTTGCAAATGGCCTGCTGTTTCGAAACGGATGAGGGTCGTTTCGGAACATTTTTGCTACTGGAATTTTGAGAAATTGATGAGATAAAGGCGTTCCGAAATGGGCCTTTGATGTTTCGAACCGGTCAAATCTCGTTGACCACGAGAAATTAACCGTCAAGGTCGTTTCGATACGGGTCACCCCTGTTTCGAAACGGTCACCCTATGGTTGACCCTGGCCTGTTGACTAAGTCAAGGCGTTTCGGAACACCCTAAGGGCGTTTCGAAACGGTCTGCTGTAAAGGACTAAAATGAGCTGTTTAATGTTTTGGTTGGTCGGTGTATGTTACATTGTTTGTATTTTTCCGCTGCTGTGCTTCACATAGGTTTTAATTATGCCTATAGACAAGATAAAATAAACAGAAATTTTTGGGTCGTTAACCGAGGGGAAACCTTAACGGGTTTCGCTTCGGTTTTCCCCGTGTGGCCCACTCGGACCGGTCATCCGACCAGACCGGGACGAGGGGGTTACACTTGTTGGTATCAGAGCCTAAGGTTACCGAGACCTTGGGCAGGTAAGTGAGGTAAGTTTAAGTTTTAAATCGAATTGCACAATGTTTGCTTGCCTTGAAAGAATGGTTGCTTGTTTAACAAGTATGATTTACTGTTTATTTGAAAGTATGCGTGTGTGAGTCCCACTGCTACTATTACATTAGAAAAATGACTTTTAAGTGAGGGAACGTACTTGAACACTTGGAAGCCTTGCCTTGCTAACCCAACTTGTATGTTTTGTTGTTGTGGTTGTAGTTGATATCTGTGAGAGCGATGTCTAGACCAAGAGGTAGACCGAGAGTTGTTCGTCAGGAACCACGGGTTGCGGCTCCTGTTGAGCCGGCAGTTGGTGTGGAGGCTCACCTTGAAGGGTCGGTGGCTGCGGGAGTTGGCGCTCCTCCACCACCTCCACCACCACCACATCCTCCACCTGGAGTTGGGGGCGAGGATGGAGCCGGAGGAGATGGACCTCAAGGTGGCCAAGGTGGCCAAGGTCCAGCTGGAATTGACATGACTCCGCTTGTGCAAGCAATAGCGGGAGCATTTCAGGCCGCAGTTGCGGGAGCTCAGGCTGCAGCTCAGCCTAGGTGTGACGATGCCAGTCTACCTTTGGAGAGGCTCCGTAGCTTGGGGGCCGAGGAGTTTAGAGGATCCACTCCAGAGAGGTCGGAGTTATGGTTGGAGAAGACAGTTCGTATCTTGGCTCAGATGGGTTGTGCGGGCGCACGTAGATTGGGTTGTGTGATCTCGTTGCTTCAGGGTGATGCCTACACCTGGTGGGTCACCATTACTACCGGGGTTCCAGAGACAGAGATTGATTGGGAATTCTTTGAGTCTGCTTTCAGGAAGAGGTACTTGGGACCGAGGTACCTCGATGAGAAGAAGCGAGAGTTTATGGCTCTCACTCAGGGAGATGCTTATGTGACTGATTATGAGATTCGTTTCGTCCGTCTGAGTCAGTATGCTCCGGAGTTAGTGCCTACTAAGAGGGCTCGATGTGATCGTTTCAGATACGAACTTCATGAGGAAGTTAAGAGGTATACCTTAGCTTTTGATTATTCTGACTTTGATGTCTTGGTTGCTAGATCCAAGGACATTGAGCACAGCTTGGGGCTGGCCAAGCGTTCTGGGGGATCTAATTCTGGTAAGTGGCACCACAACTATGATGGTAGAGATGCCAAGAGGCACATAGGTGGCGGACATCAGCTTGACCATAGGCGTGGCGGTGGCCACCATGGTAGGGGTCATCAGGGCCATAGAGGAGGAGGGCGTTTGCCCGAGTGTACCCGATGTGGGAGACAGCACGCTGGTGAGTGTTGGGGTAACTTTCATGCTTGTTGGAACTGTGGTTCGAGGGACCACTTTAGGAGGGATTGTCCGCACCAGGCGGCTCAGGCATCGAACATTGCTCAGGCTCCTGCGAGAGCGAATGATTTTCAGAGAGGCCGTGGGCGCGGTCGTGGCTACTTCCAGCCTAGGGCTGATGCACCTAGGGTAGATGCTCAGAGGAACCTTGCTCATGTTGTGGCTGTGCAGCCAGAGGCGGGAGGACCAGCGAGGGTCTATGCTCAGAGAGAGGCCGGGAACGACATCGATGTGATAGCAGGTAATTTCGAGTTACAGTCTATGTCTTTGCTTTCTTTGGTTGATTCGGGTTCTACGCATTCCTACATTTTGAGTGAGCATGCACAGAAGTTAGATATCCCTGTTGAGATCTTAGACGTAGGAATGCATGTTACTAGTTCTTTTGGTGAGACAGTTGTGGTTAGACGTATGTATAGGAGGTGTCCACTGAAGATTCAGGGTCATGTGTTCTCAGTAGATATGATGGAACTTCCTTTCTATGGCTTTGATATTATTTTGGGTATGGACTGGTTGGTTGAGCATTGGGCTAGTGTGGATTTTGAGACAAAGAGAATTTCTTTGAAGCTTTCTGACGACTACGAGGTAGTAGTAGTAGGCGAGAACATTAAGTTCTTGTCCAATGTGGTGTCAGCTTTAGAGACTCATAGGTTGATGGACTCGGGATGTGAGGCTTATTTAGCTTATGTTATGAATCCGGATATGAGCGAAGCTAGACCGAAAGATATCAGAACAGTGTGTGACTTTCCAGATGTGTTTCCTGAAGAGTTGCCGGGTTTGCCTCCTGACAGAGATGTTGAGTTTGTGATTGAGACAGTTTCAGGGTCTAATCCAGTTTCGATAGCTCCGTATCGTATGGCTCCGAAAGAGTTGAAAGAATTGAAGAGTCAGTTGCAAGAATTATTAGACCGTGGTTTCATTAGGCCTAGTAGTTCTCCGTGGGGTGCTCCAGTGTTGTTCGTGAAAAAGAAAGATGGTAGCATGCGCATGTGTATTGACTATAGACAGTTGAATCAGTTGACTGTCAAGAACAAGTATCTGTTGCCTCGTATAGATGATTTGTTTGATCAGTTGAGGGGTGTTTCAGTGTTCTCGAAGATAGATTTGAGATCCGGGTACTATCAGTTGAAGGTGAAAGAGTGTGATGTTCCGAAGACAGCTTTTAGGACTAGATATGGTCACTATGAGTTTCTTGTGATGCCATTTGGGCTCACGAATGCACCAGCAGCATTCATGGACATGATGAACAGAATTTTCAGAGACTATCTAGATCGTTTTGTAGTTGTCTTCATTGATGACATACTTGTGTACTCGAAGACAGAAGAAGAGCATGATGAGCACTTGAGATTTGTTTTACAGAGATTGTTGAGCAATCAGTTGTATGCGAAGCATAGTAAATGTGAGTTCTGGATTCGAGAGGTTGTATTTCTTGCCCATGTTGTTTCGGCCGAAGGTATCCGAGTTGATCCATCGAAGATTGAGGCTATTGTTGAGTGGAAACAACCTAAGTCCGTGACCGAGATTAGGAGTTTCCTAGGATTAGCCGATTACTATAGGAGATTTGTTGATGGTTTCTCTAGAGTAGCTGCTCCTTTGACTAAATTGTTGCAGAAAGGAGTTAAGTTTGAATGGTCAGATGCAAGACAGAAGGCCTTTGAGAAATTGAAGGAAGCTTTGACAAATGCTCCAATGTTAGTGCAACTTGTTTCAGGTAAGGAGTTTGTGATTTACAGTGATGCTTCCTACGTAGGCCTAGGATGTGTTTTGATGCAAGATAGGAGAGTTGTTGCTTATGCTTCTAGACAGTTGAAGATCCATGAGAAGAACTATCCTACTCATGACATAGAGCTAGCCGCAGTTGTGTTTGCATTGAAGATTTGGCATCATTATTTGTATGGTGAGAAGTGTATAGTTTACACCGATCACAAGAGCTTGAAGTACTTGATGACACAGAAAGAGTTGAACTTGAGACAGAGAAGATGGCTAGAGTTGCTAAAAGACTATGATTTGACCATTGAGTACCATCCGGGTAAAGCGAATGTAGTAGCCGATGCTTTGAGTAGAAAAGTGGCCGTTGAGTTGAGAGCTATGTTTGCTAGATTGAGTGTGTCCGATGATGGTGGTTTGATCACCGAGTTGCAAGTGAAGCCTTCTTTGATTCAGTTGATTAGAGAGAAGCAGTTGCAAGATGTGAGTTTAGTTCCTCATGTTCAGGACATAGCTGAAGGAAGACCGACCGAGTATAGTTTCAGTGGTGAGAGCTTGTTGTGCTTTAGAGATAGAATTGTTGTACCAGAAGATGTTGAGTTGAGACGTCAGATTCTGAGTGAAGCACATTCAAGTCCCTTTTCTATGCATCCGGGTAGTACTAAAATGTACCGAGATTTGAAGAATGATTACTTTTGGGTTGGTTTGAAGCGACATGTAGCCGAGTATGTGAGCCGTTGTATGGTTTGTCAGAGAGTGAAGGCAGAACATCAGGTTCCTTCAGGTTTGCTACAACCTTTGAAGATTCCGAAATGGAAATGGGAGAGGATCACTATGGATTTTGTGTCGGGGTTGCCCTTGTCTCCTTCGAAGAAGAACTCCGTTTGGGTGATTGTTGATAGGTTCACTAAGTGTGCTCACTTCTTAGCAGTGAACACTACGGATTCCTTAGACAAGTTGGCAAACTTGTACATCCGTGAGATTGTGAGACTTCATGGAGTTCCGAAGTCTATTGTGTCAGATAGGGATCCTAGATTTACTTCGAGGTTCTGGGGTTGCTTGCATAGTTCTTTAGGTAGCCGGTTGCATTTCAGCACATCTTATCATCCGCAGTCTGATGGGCAGTCAGAGCGAGTGATACAGATTCTAGAGGATATGCTTCGTTGTTGTGTGATTGACTTCCAGGGTTCTTGGGAGAAGCACTTACCGTTGGTTGAGTTTGCTTACAACAACAGTTATCAGTCTAGTATTCAGATGGCACCTTATGAGGCTTTGTATGGTAGACGATGTAGGACTCCGATTTGTTGGGCTGAGACAGGTCAGAGATTGTTACCTATGCCAGACTTGCTTAAATGGAACTACCGAAAAAGTGAAGTTGATTTGTGACCGTTTGAAAGCAGCTTCCGATCGTCAGAAGTCTTATGCAGATTTGAAGAGGAAAGAGATTGAGTACTCAGTGGGTGAGAAAGTGTTTCTGAAGGTATCTCCGTGGAAGAAAGTAATGAGATTTGGCCGGAAGGGCAAGTTGAGTCCGAGGTTCATTGGTCCGCACGAGATAGTTGAGCGGATTGGGCCTGTAACTTATCGTTTGAGGTTACCTTCTGAGTTAGAGAAGATCCATGATGTCTTTCATGTGTCTATGCTTAGGAGATATAGATCGGAACCTTCTCATGTGATGCCCGTTGAGGAAATAGAGTTGAATCCGGATTTGTCCTATAATAAAGAGCCTGTTGAAATACTTGCTTCTGATAGCAAGGTGTTGCGTGGCAAGACCATAGAGTTGGTCAAGGTGTTATGGAGACATAGAGGTGTGAAAGAGGCCACGTGGGAGAGGAAAGCGGATATGGTTGAGCAGTTTCCGTATCTGTTTCACCAGGTAATTTCGGGGACGAAATTTCCTTAAGTGGGGGAGAGTTGTAACACCCGGGTTTAGGGGTTAGGTGAAAATAATATTTTAATATTATTTGGGTTCGATCTTATAATTAAAATAATTCTTTTAAAATTTCGGGTTTCAAAATAAACGATTTAAAGTGAGACAAAATCGATTTAATTTCAATATTGAAGAGCTATTTTAAAGAAATAAAAGGATAGTCATTCATTAATGGCCTTTTGGGTAATTTACCCATCTTCAAATTTAAATCCCCTTTTCCTATCATCTTTCCATTATTCACCTTCTTCTTCATTTCCTCCCAACGTGAAAGAACTCTTCTCCCCCTTGTTACTATTCCATTCAAAAAGCTCCTCCATTTCAACTCCATTTTGAAAGGTAATAACGTTTTTGACTTCCCCTTATCTTCCTCTCTTTAAAAGTACCAATTATTTTCATTTTCATTGAAGTTTTGAAAATGGGGTTTTCAAAGGATTTGATTAAAAATGGTGCCTTTGTGTAGCTAAACCTAATATTTTGATTTATTATGGTTAGTTATGGAATATAGGAGCCAAATGATACTACATATGTGAATTTCAAATGATTTTGATCAATTTTCGGATTTGGGTAAACTTGGGGTTTTTGGAGGATTTTGGGTGAGTTTTGGGGGTTGTTTTAGGTGGGTTTTGATAGGCTTTTGATAGTGCTATGGATAGGGATTGAATTGGAATCATTTGTGGGTATAATGGAAGTTGAAATCATGGTTTTTGGGCATGGTTTTGGGGCCATCCGAATTGGTGAAAAATGGAAATTGTTCATGCTTGCAACATGGTAGTTTGTGGTTGAATTGCATTCCGGGTTAATTCCAACGATGATTTATTGATGGTGGATGTTTTGTTTGTGTTTGGGTTTGATTAGAATCGAGTTTGGGCATCGGTGAAGCATCGGAAGTAAATCCGAGAATTTGAAGACGGTTGCTTGCTTGGTCTTTGAGCTCGGAAGCTTAGGTGAGTGGTTAATTGTCTTAAATGGTTTTAAAATAGATGGTTCGAGTATATGGACTAGGTTGGGCTTGGTAGACCCACCCAGAGTTAGGATTAGGGTGGTAGCCTAATCCTAAGCTTGATCTAGAGCCTTTGGATGGACTCTTTCATGTGGTTGTGTATGTCTCGTATGATTTGTGATATGAATAGTTATGTATATTGTATTATACATGTGGGATGAGATATGACTTGTGATGCTTGAGACATGCATGATGATGGTTGTTGGTGAGTACGTGCTAAGCACGAAATTGGTTGAAATGAGTAGTGTGAAATGGGTAAATGTTGGCACTAGTATACTTGAATACAAATGATCGATCATTAGGATGTTAGTGTGTACACATGAGTCAAAAGTCGCGCGTGGCCTTGGTGGCGTTGAGTCACCAAGGAGGAGTACGGGTTCGCCCGGAAATTGTATTTAAATATAGTCGGTGATGAGTGGAATCCCATCGACGGGGCGCGAGGATGAGTGGAATCCCCTCCGCGAGACCGGTGATGAGTGAAATCCCACCGTGAGGTAATGTGGTTGTTGGATGTGAGTTCCAACATGTCTATCCGCGTATTCGGGTCATAGCTAGGTGCCAATGTTGTTTGATATGTGTATCAATGTGTTGAGGTTTATGATCGTTAATGGGATACTTGAATGTAAATACATATGTTGTGGAATTGAGCTTATGATCATGGCATTTATATTGTCTATTTGCTCATGCATCCTTACCTTGTGGCTTAGTGGATCCTTGGTATATTCGTGTTTTACCTTGGCTAGATCGTGCTCGGACCCTGCAATGTTGAGGTTTGTTTTTAGAGCTTACCCTCACTAAGCATCATTGCTTACGCTCTCTTTGTTCAACATTGCAGATCCTTAGTTCGCGGGTTGCTCGAGCAAGTGGAGGGCCTCCAAGTGTGGTTGTTAGCCTTGAGTGCTTCAAGTATGGGTTTTTAATGTTGGACATGTAATAGTTTGAGCAATGGGACATGTGTTGTTTTGTTGAATAGTTGTTGGTTGTTTAGGAGCATGTTTAGACTCTTTGATATCTTGCTTTTGTATGGTTGGTGTTGCCATGTTGAATTGTAACTCATGCCTAAATTGCTCATTTTGAATGTTAGCCATGTGCCTTAGTTGTTGTCTCTATGTTTGAATGATGTTGAATGAATGCATGTCTTGTGAGGTCTTGCCTTAGTGTTAGACTTGTTTTAATCTTGTTGAAGCATGCTAAAATAGTTGGGTTGCCTTAAGTTTAATTGCTATGATGTTGTAGGGTGTTTTGGTGGTGTTTTGGGGCACCCTTATGCCTTAAAACAGCCAAAACGAGTCTGCAGACAGGGGGCGTTTCGGAACGGGTCACCCAGTTCCGATATGGTTCCTTTGCAAATGGCCTGCCGTTTCGAAACGGATAGGGGTCGTTTCGGAACATTTTTGCTACTGGAATTTTGAGAAATTGACGAGATAAAAGCGTTCCGAAACGGGCCTTTGATGTTTCGAAACGGTCAAATCTCGTTGACCACGAGAAATTAACCGTCAAGGTCGTTTCGATACGGGTCACCCCTGTTTCGAAACGATCACCCTATGGTTGACCCTGGCCTGTTGACTAAGTCAAGGCGTTTCGGAACACCCTAAGGGCGTTTCGAAACGGCCTGCTGTAAAGGACTAAAATGAGCTGTTTAATGTTTTGGTTGGTCGGTGTATGTTACATTGTTTGTATTTTTCCGCTGCTGTGCTTCATATAGGTTTTAATTATGCCTATAGACAGGATAAAATAAACAGAAATTTTTGGGTCGTTAACCGAGGGAAAACCTTAACGGGTTTCACTTCGGTTTTCCCCGTGTGGCCCACTCGGACCGGTCATCCGACCAGACCGGGACGAGGGGGTTACACATTGATTTTGGGATTTTTAGATTTTTGGTTTTTAGGAATTTGAGACTATTTTGTAATTTTGAGATATTTTTAATTTGTTTTTTAGTTTGTTTTTTAGAATAAAAAAATAAAAGTCACGTGTCAAATTATAATTGGGTGATCGGTTTTTTTAACATATGAACTTTAACATATGAACTTTAAGACGAACCAATATAAAACGTTAGAGGCTTATTTCAACAAAAGAATTCCTTAAGCATCTTTTGCAACAAAAAAAAGAATTGTAAAGTTTTGGCACCTATTTTATAGTTAAGAATTTTTTAAATATAGGTTTAAATTGAAATTTTGAAAAAAAAAAATTAAGGGTTTTATGTAATTTCTTTTAAAAAATGGGGGATTAATTAATATTTTTAAAATTTTCAGAGGCATAATGAGAATTTTTTAAAAAACTATCGGATGAGTTTAATTAAAAAAATTTAAAACTTAATATAAATTTTTAATAATTTTATTGGGTTCAAATTATTTTTTTTAAATTAAAGGGACTAAAATTTAGTTTTCTAAATGCTTAATATGAAATAAGTAATCAAACTATACATGTTGCTAATTTTTGCTGCTTAAACTATTTTTTCTCAAAACAAGTAGCTAAAGTTTCATTTCGTTAATTTTAAGTGTCTTGTCATCAACTGTTGTTAAAAAAATTCATTAATCAATTTTAATTTGACACGCGACACATTTTAATTTCTAATTTCTTTCAATTATTTTTTATTTTTAATAATTTATTTTTTAAATATCCTAATATTCTCAAAATAGTCTTTATATCTCCAAATCCTCACTTAAATCCCAAATACAGTCGTTGCCGCCATCAATCGTCAACGACGTACCCACTACTTCCGCCGTCAGACTCCATGACCATTTACCTTACCTTTTCATCATCAAAAGTTGATGGACAACATGCCTAACTTCGAAGGAAGCTGAAATTGGGCTTAAGACTATTTACCCAACTGACACACAAACTGTCGATTTCCGACGATAGGTATTTGGGAGAAATGAGAGTTGGTATTCGACAAAGATAGTGGTCAGGTCCAACAAGACTATCAACGATAAAAGTTATGATAATTTTGGAGATTTTGGGTTAGGGTTTTAGGACTATTTTAGGAGATTTTAGAACTTTGAAAAATTTCAAAATTATTTTATTTTCAGTTTTTTAAAGAAAATTGAATCAAAAAAATTAAAAATATTGTCATGTGTCAAGCATTGATTGGAAGATAATTTTTTTAATAGATCAACCTTAAAACGATAATAGAATGAAACTTTATGAACCTAAATTGGTAACGCATAAAAAGATTAAACACATGTTTTGAACAAAAAATAATTTAGGCACCAAAAGTTAACAAGATGTATAATTTAGACACTTATTTTATTATTAAGCAATTTAGAGAGAGTTATAACCTCCGCCGCATATAACCATTGTGTTCCGCCTCTGAATATAATTCATTCTTAAATAAAAATACACTTTCAAAAATTTTGGGTTTTACTTGTGTAACAACTCTACTCCGTCTAAAGTCTATTGATTTTGCTTTTCCCCCCTTATGTTGCAATAAAAAAATTAAACCAAGCTTTAATAGATTTAAAAATTTCAGTAACAGTGCTATACTGTACTATTGGTTTTCTTTGTTGTTGTGAGAACATAATTGATTAAGATTTAATTAAAAAAATTACCCCTTAAAAGTACAATCTATAAAAAATATAAATGGAGTAAATCAAACTTAATATCCTTACAAAAATGATTCGATGTTTAATAACTAAATCAAATCATACAATTATTTTTTAGATAAGTTTTTTCTTATTGCCGAAAGTAGTAGCAAAAATTCCTACAAATAAACATTTTATAAGCTGTACTATATAGGAGCAATCACATAATATCCCGATTTAAGTATAACCGTACATTAAACTATTATTTTTTAAGTAGTCCAAAAGTGATTATAAAATAATATATGTTCTTAAATATTTTTAACCATTTGACAATATGCATATACCATGTAGACATAGCGATTTAAATAGATATCTTATAAAATAATTATTATCCGTTTTTTCACTTGAACATACATTTATTTACCAAAATTATACAATTATTATATTTTCAATCAAATCAAATTTATACTATGATTAAAATTAAAGATCAAATTAAAATTATTTTTCAACTCCTTTTAAGAATAAAATAAATTAATTAATAAAACATTCATTTGATTTTATAAAATTAATATTAAATAATTCAAAATTAAATAGAAAAAAGTAATTTAATGATGTTTTTGAAATAATTTTGCGACGAAAATATTAAAAAAAAAACCAACAATTAGTTGGTATAGTGGGATGTAACACTAAATTTTTTATGCAAGGTCAGAAATTAAAATTTTGGTGTTACAAAAGAAGCAAACTGGGATGAAAGGATCACATCTCTACGGTACCAATCAAAATTAATCAGTCAATAAATTGAATACGAATGATTAAAAAAGCAAAAATAGTTGGTTACCAACAGTGTTTAAGATATTGTTTAACATCATTTTACTAAAGGAATAATGCCAAAAAATGACCTTAACGTTTAATTGAATAGTTACTTTGACCTATATTCTTTTAAGTAATTTAACCCACAATGTTCTATTTTAGGTCTATATATATATGGAAAATATTATTCAACTAACGATAAACAAATTGAAATGACTTGACAAAATAACATGTTAGAAGAAAAATAATTTTATATTTTATTTAATTTTATATTTTATTTTTGATCTGATGTGATATTTTTCAGGTCAACATATTTATCTACATCATATGACCATCAAATTTATCACATTATTTTAAATTATATATCATTTATTAATTAATATTAATTTTTATCATAAATTTTTTTAACTCAAAATAAAACGTTTAATCAGACAAAAAAATAAAAGAAATAAAAAGACTATTCGAGGGATGTTTTTGGCTTTATGCCTTTACTAAAATAGGATGCAGCAAAGGCAAATACGGCAGATGGCATTTTACTTTTGACTAACCAGGCAATATTGGCTAAAATTATGGTCTATCACTTTTCCCAAAGTGTGTGTTGAAATTTTGTCATCGTCTTTAATCATTCCTCTGGAGCTTTACTCCTCTCGAGCAACGTTTCCTTCTTCTCTGCAGGTTCAGGCTTCACCCTCTTCTTGTATTAAGCAGACCATCAGCTCAGCAACCATCTTTTCCTCTCTTTTTTTTTTGGTTTTTCTTGGGTGCTCTACGACTATCTAAAAAGGAATTTTAAGGTGCGTTATTGATGCTTAACTACTCTATCCTTCAAGTTTCTATTATTTTTCTTGAATTGGGTCTTTCTCTGGCAGTTTCCCCCTTTGTTTATGTTATTTGTTCCCTTTTCCAAGCTCTGATTTTTATGATCTTGTTTGTTAAAGTATCTGAAAGTTTGAATCTTCAAAGGTTTTAGTCCTGGGATCACCATAAAAGGTTGCTCATTTAGACGAATTCAGTTAAATTCCAAGTTTTTTATGGGCCTTTGGTTTAGCTTTATTTAGTGGGATATAGACGAATTCAGTTTCCTCTTGTCTTGCAATACATCAATTATGGATATATTTTTTTTCCATGTTTGACTTCTTTTTTGGGGTTGCAGGATTGAGTTTTTTTAGATGATCATGGAGCCAAAACTCACTGAGTTCTCTGATTACATAGACGGCTTTAGTGCTGATGATTTGGATGATGCATTTCAGCTCAATTCTGGTCAGTACGCAAATGGAGCATTAGGATTCGAGTTTCTTGACCCTTCTTCAGATCTTAACTTTATGAATCTGAATGTTCCGGTTGCACCTTCTACTCTTCTTCATCCCGTAAGTACGGATGGGAGCTCGATTTCTACGTCCACAGGGTGGAGTCTGGAAGGCGAGTCTTTGTCACCATCGGATGACACTGACGCAACTGATCCGGTTCTCAAGTACATAACTCAGATGCTCATGGAAGAGAACTTGGAGGAGCCTCATATGTTTAATGACTATTTGGCTCTTCAAGACACCGAGAAATCATTATATGAAGTCCTTGTTGAGCAATATCCTGAAGCCAATCAACCACAACTTTTGCTGAATCGGAATTTGGGGAGTCCTGAAAGTGGTCTTTCTGGTACTACTAATGGCCGTTCAAATACTACTATTATTGGCAACAGCATTGGAACTGGTAATTTTAGTGATCATCAGGGGGCCGGTGAGGTTCGAGAGCTGGCTCCTTCCTTGTTACAAGCTCCTCTTAAGGATGACTACAGTTTCCAACCCACTTTGCAGCATCCGAGTTTACAATTTCCTGTCAACACAACTAATAGCTTGAGTCACACGGGTAACGGGATGATAGTATCTTCCGTGAGCGAGCTTCTAGCTCAGAACATCTTCGATGATAAGGAATCTGTTTTGCAGTTCCAAAGAGGGTTCGAGGAAGCCAGTAAATTCCTCCCTAGTAGTAATCAACTGATTATCGATCTAGAAAGCAATACACTCCCCATGGGGCAAGAGGGGAGAGCTCCAAATGCTGTCGTCAAGGTGGGTAAGGAACAGCAGGAGAGCTCACATGAAGGGTTGAGGGGTAGGAAATATCATGAACGGGATCTCGAGGATTCGGAAGAAGAGAGGAGTAACAAGCAATCTGCAACTTATATGGAAGAGAGTGAATTGTCGGATATGTTTGATAAGGTGTTACTCTATCCTGAAGGACAACCTATCTGTTGCATTGATGATGAAAGTGTGCAGGGCAGAGAAACCAAAGCCTTGCAGCAGAAAGAACAGTCAAATGGGGCTGGTGTTGGGAGAAGTCGGTCTAGAAAACAAGGGAAGAAAGAAACGGTGGATTTAAGGACTCTTCTAATTCTCTGTGCTCAAGCTATATCTGCCGATGATCATAGAACTGCTAGTGAACTACTAAAGCAGATTAAAGACAACTCTACTCCTCTCGGTGATGGAACTCAGAGGTTGGCTCATGTCTTTGCAAATGGCCTTGAGGCACGCTTGGATGGTAGTGGAACTGTAATGCAAAACTTCTATGCGTCTCTAGCTTCCAAGAAGACAACAGCTGCGGATATGTTGAAGTCGTACAAAGGATACCTTAGTGCTTGTCCGTTTAAGAAGCTACCTATTATGTTTGCAAACAAAATGATTTACCACATGACTGAGAATGCAAGTGCCCTTCATATTGTAGATTTCGGTATCCTGTATGGTTTCCAATGGCCTATTCTTATCCAACATCTCTCAAAGAGACCTGGTGGGCCTCCTAAGCTACGCATAACTGGAATAGAGCTTCCCCAACGTGGTTTCCGCCCAACAGAAAGGATTGAGGCAACAGGTCGTCGCTTGGCAAATTATTGCAAGCGCTTTAATGTTCCCTTTGAGTACAAGGCTATAGCAGCTCAAAACTGGGAAAATATTCGAGTAGAGGATATCAAGATTAATAGCAATGAGTTCCTTGCTGTAAATTCCCTTTTTCGTTTCGAAAATCTGCTTGATGAGACTGCTGAGGTGGACTGTCCGAGGAATGCCGTGCTAAAACTGATCAGGAAAATGAACCCTGATATTTTCGTTCACTCCATAATTAATGGATCTTACAACTCTCCCTTCTTTGTTACAAGGTTCAAGGAGGCTCTATTCCATCTTTCTGCAGTATTCGATATGTTTGATAACACATTACCTCGTGATGAGCCTGCAAGGTTGATGTTTGAGAGCGAGTTTTACGGGCAGGAAGCAGTGAATGTTGTAGCATGTGAGGGCCATGCCAGGGTGCAGAGGCCAGAGACATACAAGCAATGGCAGATTCGGATGACAAGAGCAGGGTTCAAGCCACTTCCATTGAAGCAGGAAGTAATGAAGTTACTTTGGAATAAACTGAAAGCTTGGTACCACAAAGATTTTGTAATCGATGAACACAATCACTGGATGTTGCAGGGATGGAAGGGCAGGATTCTTTATGCATCCTCCTGTTGGGTACCGGCACAAGAGTCCTGACCAAAATATGGGCTGGAACTGAGAACTTGACTACGATACTTTTCGAGGAACGATGGGCAATGATAGACTTCACAATGTAGACAAAGGTAACCATTCCTCACAAGATTAAATTTTCTGCCTTGTTTTCTCTTGACATACATGTGCATGTAACCGGCATACTTGCTTACGTACATGCTTGTTATAGATTAGAGGAGCTAATGCAGTGTGTTAGTTTTCAGTTGTTTATTTAATTAGCTGACTTTGCTTCTTTCATGTGCTCGGATTACAAACAGCTAAGCGTTCTTCCTTTCTGAAGAATCGTATGGAGTTAGAGGATTTGAGTTGTATGCTCTACTTTCTAGATATTTTCGATACATTAACATAAGCTTTGGGTCGATCAGTGATTGCGAGTGATCATGCTGTGGAATGATGGAACAAAATATCTATGGTATAAAGCTTTGGAGAAATCTATGATCCTGCTCTTATTTTCCCCTTGAGACTACCCATTTGCATGTCAGCTTTCATGTGATGTTTTGTAATAAGATGATTCCCTCCTGTAAATTATGTATGTTTGTATCTACTAGCCCATCAAAGTTGATTTGTAGAAAGTGGAAGAAAATTTTTGATACATATGTTTTCCAAATATAGGGTTTATAGGTTTTGGGGTTTGGGTTTGGGTTCAGTTTATGTGTAAATTATTAATCCAATCCTAAATTTTAGATAAAATATTAATTTCACCATTAGATGTAGAAAAACAGAGATCTTGAGGTAGAGAAAATTGTTCTCGGCATCAATAAAAATAGCACCTATTTATAAGTTATAAAGAGAGCCTAATCTAAGAAGAATTACAGAATCAACATTTACAAATCAGTGCACCTATTTATTGATATATTCTTAAATATCAGCAACTAGATGTTAGGGAATATAATTTTTTAATTTTCCGCAATCTACACTCCCTTCAAAGCTGATGAATAAACGTAGTGAGACTCTTAGCTTGGATCTTGGACGTGTTCTCATCTCTTGAGTAGCAATTGTGTCGTCTTAAAAAAAAAATTTCTCTTATTTCGGGAGCCGTTGAGTTCTCCCACAGTCATTGTTAATAATTTTGCAGTTGTTGTGGCTGATTTCTGCACTCTCCTGAGATGTCTTTCAACTTTTCTCTGCTAGTGATTTTTTTTTAGTTTTTGCATTTTCTGAGATGTCTTTTAATCTTTTTTTTAGTTTTTGCATCTTCTTTTGAGATATCATTTAATTTTTTCTGCAATTTATGGATTGGGTAGTTGCAGCCATTGAACTTATAGCACGTGGTTGACTTAACAACACTATCATTTTAAGGCTTAGATAAAACCTCATCTATTTTTTAAAGGCTTAACTAGAACATCTTCTCATATCTTTTACAATAGATGGCTAAGATAGAACCAAATAATTTTTTTAAGACTAAACTATAAGTTTTTCTTATTTTTTATAATGGATGGCTAAGATAGAACCATGTAATTTTTAGGCTAAACTATAACTTTTTTATCTTTTACATTGGCTAAGATAGAACCATTAAAAAGAACACTACCAAGCATCTTGTTAAAAATTTTCAGACTTTCCTAGCTCGGATACCATATAAAAAAACAAAGATTTTGAAGGAGAGAAAATTGTTTCCCATATCCTTATTTTTATCGATAAAATAACACCTATTTATAAGTTACAAAGAGAGCCTGATCTAAAAAAAAACTACACAAAATCAACAGCTACAAATCAGTGCACCTATTTATTGATATATTCCTAAATATCAGCACCTAAATATTAGGTATTATAATTCCCTAATTTTTCGTAATTTACATTACACTAGATAAATTATCAATTTTAGTCTTAATCTGACCACAACTTTATTGTTAGTTGCTACTCACCACCGTCATCTGTTATCGCCGACCATTGTGGTCAATCTTTGCCGACAACTATTAAATCCTAAAATTTCCAAAG
Organism: Hibiscus tridactylites; assembly: GCA_958450335.1. NCBI lineage: Eukaryota > Viridiplantae > Streptophyta > Magnoliopsida > Malvales > Malvaceae > Hibiscus > Hibiscus tridactylites. The sequence goes on from OY288277.1 coordinate 70,827,037, forward strand.
TCATCTCTTTTTAGTTTCTTAAACTTGAATTTGATGTATACTTCATTAAAAAAAAGCTCTCGCTGAGCTATACCAAGCTACATTATCCAAATATAACTATTTTATTAATTATTTATTAAAAATAATCCTTTAAAAATATATTTATCAAGTATCCTATTTTAAGAGGTGGCAAACTGACCCGAAATTCGAACTGATTTTACTCGGTTCGAGACCCGATATCGACTCAAACAAGATGATCTGAAATTCGAAACAAATCGAATCGAAATGAAATCAACCCGATTTTAAGTTAAACTGATATGGACCCGATCCGATTTTTCAACTGAACAAAACGGACCCAAATCGACTTTCAACCAAACCGAATGTACCCTTACCGATTTCATCCAAACTGAAAGTAACCCGAACCGAAGGCAACCCGAAATAAAGAAAAGATATTAAAAGAAATAATGAAAGATCTGATGTGAATCGCCGCACAACTCACAAAAAATCAAATATAATAGCTTTATAAAGTTATATATGGGTTTAAAAAACTGATCCGACCTAAAAACTTGACTGAAACATATTGATCTCACATTGAACAGATTTCGACCCGACCCGAAATTAACCGACCTGAAAATATCCGACCCAAAATCAACCGACCCGAAAATTAACCGAACTGATGTGACTCGATCCGGACTGATATCCGACCTAAAAATCAACCGAACCGATGTGACCTGATCTAGACTAATACCCGATCCAGACTAATATCCAACCCGAATTGAACCAAAACCGAACCTGATCCGAACCGAACCCGATCCGAATAACTCATTTGCAACCTCTACCTATTTTGCACATGTAAGCCGAAAGCATATAATGTCAGTAGCGTTTTTGAAAAGTGCGTCACGTTTGTTGTGTTTTTGAAAGAATAAAAAAACACGGCGCCAGTTACTTTTTAGGCAAAATTGGCCATATAAGCCAATTTCGAAAAATAAAAATAAATTATTAGAAATCAACCTTAAAATTTAATTTCATGAGTTGCAAAAGTAATATTGGTATTAGTTATATAGTAGTGTTTGTTTATATAGAAGTGATTGGAATGTTAGCCTTTTCTTTCTTATAGATATGAGATTTATGGCAAACTATTTACCGCGTGAGCCCCACATTAGTAAAAAAAAAGTTAAATTACTCCGTGATTATTATTAAACTATTGGCCGCGATTTGTTTTGACTACCTAACTAAAATTTAAAATTTGACTACTCAACTATTTAAATGGACCTATTTTGACTACCGACCGTTAAAAGCTAATGAAAAGGTGACGTGGCCGTTAAAGTAAAATGTGTATAATTACACATTTAATCCTTGTTAGTTACATATTATATCAATTTAGTTCTAATTTTAGTTTAAATAAATAAAATTAATCAATCGATCTAGTGATGACATGTGTCGTCACCCAATTAGATGATTTTAATCTAATTATTATTTTATTTTTTAATATTTAATATATTTATTTTCCTCCAATCAAGTAGTGACACGTGTCACCACCCCCAATGGAAAGAAAATTCAAGAATAAAAAAAAATGCTTAACATGGGTTTAAACTCACAATTACATGGGTAAAAACTCATGATTTTACCACTACACCAATCTATTATTAGTGAAGTAGATTGCATCAGTTTATATATATATTTTTTCACACCATAACATATAAAAACTCCATTTACTGCACTCAAAACTCACGACAATTACTGCAACTCATCTTCCTCGATATCGAATAGAAAAACCTAAAATATCCGGTAACTGCAACAAATCCATTAAGCACAAAAGCCATAGATTCGATATCTCCTTCACGATTAACAATATGCTCCTCCAAAAACTCAATTTCGGACTTGCAACTTTTTACATCCTTAATCCCTAATCTCCCCACAAACAACAACTTCAGCTTGACACGATTTGGTATCCTCTCATGCTCAAATTCATCAAGAAATGAAAAGAATATAAGCCTTAAACTCTCATCACTTCTATGAACATACAATTTTACTTTCCCAGCCTGTTTCTGCAACAACTCCACTTGTTCCCTAACATCATCACTCCAATTGATTTTTTTATTGGAAAAACATCCAAAACAGTAGAAATTTCTTGGTTCAAATCATGGAAATGTCCTGAAATCGAATAGTTTTGAAGCAAAAGCCATAACTTATTGGATTGAGAGCAATAATCAAGCAGAATCTTGGACCTATAAAGCAACAAATAAAACCTCCTTGAAGCACAACACGGTTGTTGAAGGCAGGTTCGACATGGACCCTAAACTCGAATCCCTCAAAAACTCCAAAGCAATAACGAAAAGTTCAATCTTTCGAATAAAAGATCAGGAATTTCTTCATTGAAAGAAAAAACATGATCGGAATAACAAGAAACAAGCTCGGACGAGAGCGTTGCCACCGTTCGAACAAAGCCGACTTTGGTTAAGTCAATGGGGCCAAAAAGGTCTCTAGAGACGACGACCTCCTCCTTCTCAGAGAAGAGAAAATAGCCGCCGACGCTATTGCTGATAACCCCAAAGCTAAATTCTAAAAATATTGGGACCAAATGTGTAATTATACATATTTTATTTTAACGGCCACGTCATTTTTTCGTTAGCTTTTAACTGTCAGTGGTTAAAATAGGTCCATTTAATTGGATGGTCGAATTTTAAATTTTTTTTAGTTGGATGATCAAAATAAGTTGCGATCAATAGTTGGGTGGTCACCGAGTTAGTTTACCAAAAGAAATAGCACTATGTTTATGTCTATTTAAACTAATGCCAATATCACTTTTGCTGGAGCAGTTCATGAAACTAAATTTCAAAATTGATTTTGTAATAGTTTATTTTGTTTTTATTTTTGTTTTTGTCAAAGACATGATTTGGTGTTGATTTGCTAAACTGTATCTTACTATGACAGTCAGATTCAGGTGAACCAAGCTTGTTATTTTTGGCGTTTTCATTTAAATAACACCATTACAAATTTTATTTACCAATCTGCGAACTCTTCAATCCAGCATTTTAATGATTTGAAATAATCTTTTAAATAATTTAAATTTTCTTTCCTTATTTGATAAGAAATTTCTGATTTTATTTTGAATTTTAGTTATTTTTTTACTTAAAATTCTATTTAATTATCTTTTATTTAAAACTCTTTTAAATAATAATAACTAAATTATGTTTAATTATATTTTATCTAAAACTCTAGCCTGACGAGTTTCATTAAATTTGTTGATGGTCAAAATGACTAGAGACTAGAGATGGTAACCTGATGGTGATAGGGTGATTGTTCTAAATTAGAGTTCATGTATTGCTCTTGCTTTTTGAGTGGTGATGGTGCCGAGAATGGAAGGCCCTTAGTTCCTCTGAACTGCATGCCCGATTTTATACCACTTGGACAGGTGTCAAGGTGGGAATATCGTGGCGCATCGATTGAACAAGCTATGATCCGACATCCAAGGTTCTCTTCGGTATTCGTTGTGACCACGTGTGTTGCCACTGATTACGGGGTATCGCATGGTTCGCGGGCGATCCTGCGCTACGGTTCGTCAGCGTTGTGTCCCCTATGTTGCACCGTTCGTGGTCTTATTCGCTCTGGCTTCAACACGTGTCGCTAGGTGTTTATGGTTACTAACAATTGCGCCCCAGGTGAGGGAATATTATAAAGTGACCTTGGCGAACATGTGAGATTTTAGGTGAGGGTTGCAACACCCCGATTTTGGGTTTAGAAGATTCGGTGAGGTTTCGTGATCCAAAAGGTCGGTGTTGGGAGTTGTGAGCGAGTTTAGGGAAAGTAGGCTTCGGATGATTGGAAAAAATATGAAATAAATTTCTAAAATCCTTTATAAATATGTATAAGGCTTTGGTAAAAACAATTTTAGAAAAACGTTTTCCGAACCGTGGCATTTTGGTTTAGTGACCAAAATGTAAAGTTTGCAAAATCTGTTTTTGGTGACCATTTTGTAAAAGAGTCAAAATATAGAATATTTAAGGAGCTATATTGGTTGGGCCAATATGGTTATTATCCCCTTTTATTTTGACTATTCAAATAATTTAAAAAGGGTTTTATAATTGAATTAAAAGGTTTTCTTTTATTTTCCTCATTTCACGTTAAATTTCATTTCTAGCTTCCTCATCTTCTCTCTTCAGCCAAATAGCCTTTGGGCTAGATTTTCTCAAGGTAAAATTTATTTCTTATCAATCCAATGTTTCCAAATGATTTTCCTACTTTGGTTTTCTAAAACCCAAACTTAATTCATTGTTTTCTTTAAGGAATTTTGCCAAACAAGGGGAAATAACTATCATTGGAGGTGAGCAACGAAATTCTCCTATAATGTAAGGTTCTTTATTGATATTCCCATGCTTTGATTCTTTTAATTACTAAGGTTATGTTTTCCTAAAGTAACTTTAATGGAAATTGGCTAAAATGGGCTTTTGGGTAAGATCTTGAGTAGGATCTGTTATTGCTGGGTTTGTTGGTGATTTTATCTTTATTTTGATGTGGTTTTTGTGTTGAGATGATGGTTGAATGATAGGAATCCCGAAATTGGGTTGAATGTTGAAGTTTGAAGTGTGAAAAAGTGAGTTTTTGTGGTAAATCGATAGCTGGTGATAATCTGATCTTGGGTTGATGTTTTTAGATGTTTATTCATGTGTTTTGATGATATTTAATGCTGGGTTTTGCTGGAGATTTTCCGAATTGAGTTTTTTGGTGTTTTTGGCTTGTTTCGAAAACGTTTCGATAGGTGTTTTGATTGAGCTGTTGAATCGCTGTTTTCCAGCAAGTTAGAGTGTTGAAAATATCTCTAATCCTCTGTTTTGAGTTGGTTAGAGGCAGGGATTGAAGATCTGGAATTATTGGATTTATTTATGGGCGAACTGAAAAGCTAGAAAAGAGTTTCGGCTTGGTTTTGGTGATCGCTGGTGAGTGGAAATATTTTTATCGCCTTAACAAGGTTAAGGACACGTTTTAGGGGTTTAGATTGTGCCTGAAAGGCCAATCCAAGCTCAAGAGTAAGTTTCGCGTTTTCAATGTTGTTTTCGCCGTTTTCCGATTACGCATGATGATCTTGTTTGATCTTGAAATTTGAATTGTGTTAATGTTTTCCATTGTTGTTATACATGTTACGCATGTTGTTGTTGATCCCATGTGAATTCTATATTATCTATATGACGATGTTGTGTTGAGTACATGTTAGTCATGGAAATGTGGGTATGGTTTTCGTAATGTGTTTGGGGAGGTGTTTAACCCCGGTGCAAAATAGTGGAATGGGATGTTTATGTTGAGTATATTGACACTTGAGTTGGTTTTGTTATCGAATATAATTGATCGATCAATAGGATGAAAGTGTACACTATATCTTGTGAAAATTCATGTAACACCCGGGTTTAGGGGTTAGGTGAAAATAATATTTTAATATTATTTGGGCTCGGTTTTATGATTTAAATAATGGTTCGGGTTTTGTTTTCAAATTAATTAATTTGATGATTGACTATGCTTTGGGATTAAACCCCAAATGGCCATGGATTATATGCCCTTCTGAATATTTCATTTCATTAAGGGCAAGATGGTCTTTGGGCCTTTAAGTTTAAAACAAAATAAAACACCCATCTCTTACTATTCATTCTCTTCTTCAAAGAGAAATTTAACGTGAAAAGGAGCTCCCCTCTTCAAGCCACCATTCCATTTCAAAGCTCCCTCATTTCAACTCTATTTTGAAAGGTAATGACGTTTTTGACTTTCCCTCATCTCCCTCTCCTTAAAAGTACCTTTTATTTTCATTTTCATGGAGGTTTTAGAAAATGGCATTTTGGAAAGTTTGGATTAAAAATGAAAGCTTTATGATGTTAAGTGAAATGTTTTGATTTAATATGTTTAGTTATGATGTATAGAGGTCAAATGGTATAACATATGTGAATTTCAAATGATTTTGAGCAATTTTCGGATTTGGGTTTCAAGGGGTTTTTTGGAGGGTTTTAAAGTGGTTTTTGGGGTGGTTTAATGTTGGTTTTTGAGGGCTGGTGTTAGTGTGATATAGGAGGGTCAACTTGGGTGTGTTTGATGATTGTTTGGATGCTTGAATTGGAAGATTTCAGTGAGTTTTGTGGGTTGCTCAGGATTTCTATTTTGGGCTTGATTTTGAGTGTTGGATGCTTGAAAACTTTAATCCGGGTTAGTTCCGACGATGAGTTATTGATTGTGGATGTTTTGTTTGTGTTTGGGGTTGATTAGAATCGAGGTTGGACATCGGTGAGGCATCGGAAGTAAATCCGGGAAATTGAAGGTGGTCGCTTGCTTGGTCTTTAAGCTTGGGAGCTTAGGTGAGTGGTTAATTGTTTTACTTGGTTTTAAAATGGTTGGTTCGAGTATATGGACTAGGTCGAGCTTGGTAGACCCACCTAGAGTTAGGATTAGGGTGGTAGCCTAATCCTAAGCTTGATCTAGAGCCTTTGGATGAACTCATATATGTGGTTGTGTATGTCTCGTATGAAATGTGATATAAATGCTTATGTATATTGTGTTATACATGTGTGATGAGGCATGATTTGTGATGCTTGAGACATGCATAATGATGGTTATTGGTGAGTACGTGCTAAGCACGGAATTGGTTGAAACGAGTAATGTGATATGAGTAAAATGTTGGCACTAGTATGCTTGGGTACAAATGATCGATCATTAGGATGTTAGTGTGTACACATGAGTCAAAAGTCGCGCGTGGCCTTGGTGGCGTTGAGTCACCAAGGAGGAGTACGGGTTCGCCTGGAAATTGTAATTATATATATAGTCGGTGATGAGTGGAATCCCATCGACGGGGCGTGAGGATGAGTGGAATCCCCTCCGCGAGACCGGTGATGAGTGTAATCCCACCGTGAGGTAAAGTGGTTGTTGGATGTGAATTCCAACGTATTTATCCGCGTATTCGGGTCATAGCTAGGTGCCAATGTTGATTGATAAGTGTATCAATGTGTTGAGATTTATGATCTTTAATGGGATGTTAAAATGTGATTACATGTATTGTGGAATTGAGCTCATAATCATGGCATTTAATTGTATATTGCTCATGCATCTTTATCTTGTGGCTCTTGTGGATCCTTGGTATATATGTGTAATGCCTTGGCTAGATCGTGCTCGGACCCTGCAATGTTGAGGTTTGTTTTAAGAGCTTACCCTCACTAAGCATCATTGCTTACGCTCTCTTTGTTCAACATTGCAGGTCCTTAGTTCGTGGGTTGCTTGCGCAAGTGGAGGGCCTCCAAGTGTGGTTGTTAGCCTTGAGTACTTCAAGTATGAGTTTTTAATGTTGAACATGTATTAGTTAAGCAATGGGACATGTGTTATTTTGATGGATGATTGTTGGTTGTTTAGGAGCTTGCTTAGACTCCATGTTATGTTGCTTTTGTATGGCTTGTGATGCCACGTTTGAATTGTAATCCATGCCTAAATTGCTTACCATGAAGGTTAGCTAAGTGCCTCTTGAGGTTGCCTTTGTGTATGAACCTTGAAGTATGAGCTTTGGATACTTAAATGTCATCTTGATTCAATTGCATGCTTTCCTTGATGTGTGTACATGTTGGATGTTTATATGGCTAATTAATGACCTGTAAATGTTGTATGAATGCTTGTTTGGGTCTAGGGGAGTCCTATATTGCATCTAGGTTCGAGTCTTGTTCGTTTTACCTAAGTTTGGGAGTCTTGCAGTGCAGGGGGTATCGATACGGTTGGTCCCGTATCGATACGACCCTCTTGTTTCAGGCCCCGTGTTTCGATACGCGAGGGGGCGTATCGATACCTTTTTGGTCACTGGAGCTACTGTCCAGTTTGGTATCGATACGGGTCTCCGGCGTATCGATACGGTCATCTTAGCGTTGACCGTGAGAAGTCAACCGTTGGGGAGGGTATCGATACACTCCTTGGGTGTATCGATACGGTCTCCACGGGTTGACTCTGACCAGTTGACTTAATCAAGGGGTATCGATACACCCCTTAGGTGTATCGATACCGCCTGCAATTTAAGTTTAAAATTGGGCTGTAATATGTTAGTTTGAGTTCGTTTGATTGTTTTGTATATGTTGTTCCGCTGTATGATCACTTAGGGTTTAATATTCATCTAGACAAGATTTAAAATAAAAAAATAGGGTTGCTAACCGAGGGGGAATCCTCAAGGGGGTTTCCACTCGGTTTTCCCCGTGTGGCCCACTCGGACCGGTCATCCGGCCAGACCGGGACGAGGGGGTTACACTTGTTGGTATCAGAGCCTAAGGTTACCGAGACCTTGGGCAGGTAAGTGAGGTAAGTTTAAGTTTTGAATTGATTTGCACGGTGTTTGCTTGCTTTGCAAGAATGATTGCTTGTGTGACAAGTATGTTCATTGTTTTATTCAAAGCATGTGTGTAAGTGTCCTATTGCTACTATTACATTGGAAAAAAAGATATTTTTTAAGTGAGGGAACGTACTTAAACACTTGGAAGCCTTGCCTTGCTAACCCGGCTTTGTATGTTTTGTTGTTGTGGTTGTAGTTGATATCTGTGAGAGCGATGTCTAGACTGAGAGGTAGGCCGAGAGTGGTTCGTCAGGAACCACAGGTTGCGGCTCCTGTTGAGCCGGCAGTTGGTGTGGAGGCTCACATAGAAGGGCCGGTGGCCGCGGGAGTTGGCGCTCCTCCACCACCTCCGCCACCACCACCTCCTCCACCTGGAGTTGGGGGCGAGGATGGAGCCGGAGGAGATGGACCTCAAGGTGGCCAAGGTGGCCAAGGTCCAGCTGGAATTGATATGACTCCGCTAGTGCAAGCGATAGCGGGAGCATTTCAGGCCGCAGTTGCGGGAGCTCAGGCTGCAGCTCAGCCTAGGTGTGACGATGCTAGTCTACCTCTGGAGAGGCTCCGTAGCTTGGGGGCCGAGGAGTTTAGAGGATCTACTCCGGAGAGGTTGGAGTTATGGTTGGAGAAGACAGTTCGTATCTTGGCTCAGATGGGTTGTGCAGGAGCACGTAGATTGGGTTGTGTGATCTCGTTGCTTCAGGGTGATGCCTACACCTGGTGGGTCACCATTACTATCGGGGTTCCAGAGGCAGAGATAGATTGGGATTTCTTTGAGACCTCTTTCCGGAAGAGGTACTTGGGACCGAGGTACTTAGATGAGATGAAGCGAGAGTTTATGGCTCTTACTCAGGGAGATGCTTCTGTGACTGATTATGAGATCCGCTTTGTTCGCTTGAGTCAGTATGCTCCAGAGTTGGTTCCTACTGAAGTGGAATGCTGCAACCGTTTCCGTTATGGATTGAATGAAGAGATTAAGAGGTACACGCTAGCTTCTGACTACTCAGACTTTGATGTGTTGGTCGCGAGGGCCAAGGACTTAGAGCATAGTTTGGGTTCGGGCAAACGATCTGGTGGTTCCAGTTCTGGCAAGAGGCATAACCACTTTGATGGTAGAGATGCCAAGAGGCACAGAGGTGGCGTGCATCAGTTCGACCATAGACGTGGCGGTGGCCACCATGGTAGGGGCCATCAGGGCCATAGAGGAGGAGGGCGTTTGCCCGAGTGTACCCGTTGTGGGAGACAGCACGCTGGTGAGTGTTGGGGTAATTTCCATGCTTGTTGGAACTGTGGTTCGAGGGACCACTTTAGGAGGGATTGTCCGCATCAGGCGGCACAAGCACCGAACATTGCTCAGGCTCCTGCGAGAGCGAATGATTTTCAGAGAGGCTATGGGCGCGGTCGTGGCTACTTCCAGCCTAGGGTTGATGCACCTAGGGTAGATGCTCAGAGGAATCTTGCTCATGTTGTGGCAGTGCAGCCAGAGGCGGGAGGACCAGCAAGAGTTTATGCTCAGAGAGAGGCCGGGAACGACACTGATGTGATAGCAGGTAATTTCGAGTTACAGTCTATGTCTTTGCTTTCTTTGGTTGATTCGGGTTCTACGCATTTCTACATTTTGAGTGAGCATGCACAGAAGTTAGATATCCCTGTTGAGATCTTAGATGTAGGTATGCATATTACTAGTTCTTTTGGTGAGACAGTTGTGGTTAGACGTATGTATAGGAGATGTCCACTGAAGATTCAGGGTCATGTGTTTTCAGTCGATATGATGGAACTTCCCTTCTATGGTTTTGATATTATTTTGGGTATGGACTGGTTGGTTGAGCATCGGGCTAGTGATGTGACTACGATGATGAGAGATGCCATCAGTAGTTGTGATGTGACTACGGTGAAGAATGATGCCATCGATAGTCGATAATAGACCTGGCAAACTTGACTTGAGACCCGAATCGAATTACCCGAACTGAGACTCGATTTTGACCCAAACATGATGATCCGAAATTCGAAATAAACCGAAACGGAACCGAAATGGACCCGAACCGAATAGACCCGAACCGAATGGACTTGAACCGATTTGACCCAAACCGAATGCTACCCGAACTGAAAACTGAACCGAATATCGACTCGATTTTAACCTGAAAATTAAGGTAAAATAAATGAATAATTTATTTTTAATATTATCTATTTTTAACAATATAAAAAATAATAAAATGATGTATGTTTTATTATCTTTTTGTACTATACCATAGAAGAAATCGTTGCTCTTGTCAAAGTTGTGGTATAATAACATTTTATGTTATTTTACGTTTAAATATTAATTAAATAAAACTTTTGTCCCTACTAATTTTTAAATTTAGAATTTTAATGTACTATTTTATCTCCCAATATTTAATCTTAAGCCATAAATCCTAAACAATAAACCTTAAGCCATAGAAATTAATCTCATGAACCAATAACCATAAACCCTAAATCATTAACACTAAGCCCTAAAAACGTAAATTGATAACCTTAAGACATAGAAATTAATCTAAAATCAATAACCCTAAACCATTAACACTAAGGCCTAAACCATAAACTGAAATTAGAGACAATTTTTACAATCTTACCATAAAGTATAGCTAAAACCGGAATTAAAGACCATCTTGACAATTTGAAAGTAGAGAAATTTGAGAGCTTGGACCAATTTTATAATTTCACCATAAAATATAGCATAAAACTGAAATTGTGGACTAAATTGACAATTTGGAAGTGAAGAAATTTGAGAGTCCAATGATCAATTTCATAATTATACCATATGAATAAATAGGGGTCAATTTTGGCTAAAAATTAAATCTTAGAAATTGAAATGAAAAAAATATTATTATATTAAATTAATAGACTAAATTACAAAGATTAGTTAATTTTGACTAAAAGTAATTTTTTAGAGACTAAATATCACTACGGGAAGGGAATTTCTATATCCGAAGTCTAAATCGTGATACTTGTGACTAAATTAAATTAAACTAAAACTTAAAGTTGAATATTAGTACTAAAATGTAACATTTTAAATGCAACATGACCTAAAAAGTAATTATTCTCTAGCTTAAAAAAATTGGTGGCTTATTTCCCTCCAAAATTTTGTATTTTCCCTCTATATTTTTACAAATTGTCCTTTTCTTTTTTTTTCAATCTAGCTTAAAAATTGGTGGCTTATTTCCCTCTAAAATTTTATCTTTTACCTCTCTATTTTTACCAATGGTCTTTCTCTTTTTCTTAATTTAATTGAGTTTCAATTTAGATTAATTTAATTGAAATTTCACATTTAGTTTTAGAATTATTTTAATTATGTCCGTGATTTATGATTCTAGATTTTAGTTAGCTCAATTAGATCCTAAGTTTAATAAATTAATTCATTTCAGACATTATTATTATTATTATTATTATTATTATTATTATTATTATTATTATTATTATTATTATTATTATTATTATTATTATTATTATTATTATTATTATTATTATTATTATTATTATTATTACATATAATAAACTTTGATTTAATATAATTATACACAAAATTTTGATATGGATACATGAAGCTTTGATTTAAATATTTAATCAAATTCAAATGCATAGATTAACAAGTTGAATCAGAATTAACCTCATAAACCAATAACTCTAAACTAAACCTCAAACCCTAAACCCAACTCAAACTGAATTGTCCCAAAACCAACATGAAATCGACCCAATTTTGACCCGAACCGAAAGCGACTCGAACGACCCGATTTTGACCCAAACTGAAAGCGACCGATCCGATATTTACCCGACCCGAAAACACCCGATTCGATTTTGACCCGATCCAATACCCAAACCGGATTCGACTCATCATAGACCCGAATTAGACCCGAAACCGACCCGAACTGACCCGAATAGAATCTAAACCGATTCTAGATAGACCCGAAACGACCCGTACCGAAACAACCCAAACTGAACCTGAACTGAACGACCCGATTGCCACCTCTAGTCGATAGTGACTACGATGATGAGAGATGCCATTGATAGTTGTGTTCGGCTACGGTGATGAACGATGCTACCGGAAGTCAAATGTGAATATTGTAAGTTGGGTGATGGAGATGCCACCTAACGTATCCGCATATCCGAGTAACGTGTAAAGATGTCAATATACTCATGTGATGGTTTTGTAATGTGAATCTTGAGATTGGTAAACTCACGATAGTATTGATGAAAACATGTTATGTTGCATGTTCGTTTTAGTTAAGCTTTTAAGCTTGTTGTGCAACATGTAGTGAGGTGTGTCTTACACCATATGGTAAAGGTAAGATGTGGTTCATATGCTTGAGGCATATGTGGTTTGCAAAGCCTTTGAGGCTTGGTAAGTCATGAGGTGGTTTATGCATGATGATGTATGATTGGTGCCTATGGCATGTGTTATGTAAATGCTCATACTTGGTTTAAGTTTGGTTTGTGAAAGGAAATGATTTGTTGAAATGGTTGCTAAAATGGTTTGTGGAATAACTTTGTTTTCCAAAATGTTATTGGTTTTAAAACTGCATTGTTGTAGCTTTGGTTTTGAGCCTCGCTCACTAAGCTTCGTGGCTTATGCTATCTTTTCCAACAATGCAGATCCGTAGTTCTCTGGAAGGAAATTGTGCAAGGGAAGGTGATCCAAGTGTTAGCTTCAAGGTCAAGTATGGCTTCGGTTAGATAATAGTGTGTGTGAGGCAATGGGGTTAGACTTGTGTTGTTTTAGGAGTGTTTTGTAAACTCCTTGTGTTGCGAACATGTTTGCCTTGGTTGGCTTGTTTATACCTTGTTTTGCGTGGTTCTTGGATCATGAAGTACCTTGCTTTAATCGTTTGTTAAGTATAGTTAGGTTCTCTTATTTGTATGTATGTTTGGTGGTTGACCTCAATGTTTGTATGCCCATCTTGCTGTTTCTTTGATGTGTGTGATGTTTGGAACCAAGGAAAATAACCTTATGGGTGCTTGAACTACACTTTTTCTGTTACTGCAGCAGGGTGTTTCGAAACGGGCTCGAACGTTTCGAAACGACCATTGTTTTGGTTTTTGCGTTTTGGAACGCGTATCGAAACGAGCTTTGCAGGGCCGGAGCGAGTCCAACCCGTTTCGGTACGAAAGTTCACTTTGAAGCTCTGTTCCGATACGGTCGTGGGTGTTCCGAAACGGGAGACGTTGGAAGTTAGTTAAGAGCATCTTTGAAGTTATTTTTCTTGCGTTTTGGTCCTAGATTGTGGTGCTTTCTATTGTGGTTGATAGTGGGCTTGTTTTGTGTTGCATTCCATCATGGAAGCATGAAATGAGTTTAATTGCAAAGTGATCACCTTAATTACATCATAGGTCTCTATATTATGCTAGTTTTGCATTTTGGTCCCAGGCACGTTTTATCGATCAATGCTTGTTTTGTCGTTATTTCTTCCGCTGCGTGTTCTCAAACATAAGGTTTAATTTGAGCATCTAGAAAAGATAATAATCAACGTGTTTGGGGTTGCTAATTGGAGGGAAATCTTTAGATCTTTCTTCGATTAGTCTCGTGTGATCCACTCGATACAGTCTGATGACTAGGCCAGGTCTAGGGGGTTACATTTGTTGGTATCAGAGCCAAGTTCGGAAAAGTTGGCGTTGGTTGTTGTGCTACCGGAAAGGTAAGTGAGGTAAGTGTGTTTGTTTCGGGTGTTTGTTTGCTTGCTTGAGGTTTCTTCTTGTTTAGGTCACCCATTGCCGCATACTATTATCAGGAAGGTTTTTGGTTAAGCTACTTGAGCACCTTGGACCCTTGCCGTTGCTGACCCGAATCATTTTCTTTTATTTCATTTGTTATTGTAGCATTGCATCTGTGTTTGATGGCTAGACCTAGAAGAGGTCAAGCGGGCGGTGAGCCGCGAGATGATCATGCTAGGGATGTCGGGCATCCGCATGCGGGTTGTTGTCACTAAATTTTCACCCAAACTTTTAACGAAAGAAAATAAAAAAAAGGAAAAAAAGAATAAAATAAAATCCTTTTAAAAGCCCTTTCTTTTATACAAAACCATTTTTTAAATAAAAACCCATTTTTAAGAAAAGCCCATTCTTATATAAAAAAAACATAAAAACCCATTTTCAAAAAACTCATTTTTTTAATAAAGCCCATTTTAGTTTGAAGCCCTTTTATTAAAGTAAAAAGTAAAAAAGAGAAAAAAAGAGAAAAAAGGAAAAACGCAAGAAAAGGAGGGAGGAGAGCAAGCCCGTGCGTCACGCGCGCAGGGCTGGGCTCTCCAAACCCTTGCCGCGAAGCTGCTAGCCGCCATTCTCCGTCCACCGGGCGCGACAGCCGGCGTGGTTGGTGCCGTTCAAACCTCCTGGTTGCTGTCGTCCATTTGCCACTGACCCCGCTTTCTGCCGTTGCCTATAGCCACCGGAATTTGTGAAAAACCGAAATGAAATAATGAGCCCTAGATTCGAATTAAATGGAAAATTCTATCCCGAATTTGGATCAAAATGGATGATTTCTTGGGGGTTTTACCGGGTACAACCTTTGTGTCTGAATTAGGCTCCAATTTGGGGATTGAATTCGGGATTTAGCTTTGATTTTGAAGCTCAAATTCAAGTATAAAACCCCCTTTACCTACTTGTTCCACACACCAAATTTGAGAGAAAAACCACTAAAAAGGGTTCAAGAAAAATCCGAAAAATTCTCAGAATTTTTCTTGAGTTGGCTGGAAATTTTTGGAGAGGAAATTCGTGTTTGGAGAAATTTTCCAGAGGTGGTTTGGAGCATTTTGAGAAGCTTGAGTTCGAGTTCATCATTCATCGATTTCTCGGTAAATTTTCTATCCGTTCTTTGTTTATTTTTTATGCTAATTATATGTTTGTTCTTGGTTGAACTTTGGTGTTTTTGTTTGTGTTGTTTGTGATTCTTTGGTTGCTTTCTCGAAGTCGGAAAATTGTTCACGATTCCGGTAACTTTTTTTGTTTTAATTTTTTAGTTTGATCCTAAAATGTTTGCATGCTTTTAAAAAATGTTGTTAAGGTGATTTTGATCTTTAGAAATGTAGAAAATAATTTAAAGGATGTTTAAATTTTAAATGCATGAAATAAAAATGAATAAATGTGGTTAATTTGAAAAACTTGAAATTAGGGATTTAATTAGAAGAAATAATAATGTGAAGTGTTAGATAATAAAGGGCTTGATTTTAGAAAATTAAAAAGAATTTTTTTATTTGTTTTAATAATTGATGGGCAAAATGATTTTTAAAAGAAAAAATAATAAAAATGTTTTTTTAGAAAAAATATAAAAAGAAATAAGTTTTCAAGAAAAAGAAAATAAAAGGGTTTTAAAGTAAAAATTATGGTCTAGGATATTTAAATAAATTTTTGAAAGGGGAAAACTTAAAAAAGAGTTCTTAGGAAAAAAATAATGTTTATTTTCTAAAATGGGTTGTTTTAAAAGAAAAAAACTTAAAAATGGAAAAAAATGAAAATGAATTTAAAAAAGAGTGAAAATTCTTTTGAAAAAGCAAAACACAAAATTGCAAAAAAAAAAAACATAAAAATGAGAAAGGTAAAAAAACACAAAAAAACATAAAAAGGGGTTTTTGCTTAGAAAATTAAAAGTAAAAAAATAATAATAAAGGCTTTTAAAAGGAATAATAAAAAGGGTAAAATTCAAAAGAATAAAATGTTTGCTTGCTTGTTTTAAAAATAGGTGAAAACCTAAGATTATGGACTAAAGCTTAGACAGAGACATTTTTTTGTTGAAAATGTTCTTCATAAAAATAAAATACACTTAAGCGTATTTAAACCTTAACTTAGGAATGAAAGACTTAGACGTTTTTAGGGCTTTTAATAATCGAACCTTGAATTGAATAAAATGCTCAACACACTAAATTGCTTTGTTGCTTGAAAAGTGAAAACATAATTCAATGCGGTGTCTTATCAAACGAGAATGACGTGTTAGCGCCAGAAATGTTGGCGGTGATTAAAGTTCATTTCCCGGGCGATAAGGCCGTTAAAATAGATTAATATTCATTAAACAGACAAGTAAAGTCAAACATTTGTGAACTTGCAAATTCCAATTTTGAAAACGATTTTAAAACCAATTAGGTACCAATTTTGGACGTTGTGGGGGTGCTAACCCTCCCCCACACATAACCGACCCCCGAATCTGTTTTCTGATTTTCGCAGACCAAAACCGTTGTTTTATTAAAACAAA
This sequence comes from Hibiscus tridactylites, assembly GCA_958450335.1. Taxonomy (NCBI): domain Eukaryota; kingdom Viridiplantae; phylum Streptophyta; class Magnoliopsida; order Malvales; family Malvaceae; genus Hibiscus; species Hibiscus tridactylites. The sequence continues at coordinate 70,843,560 of OY288277.1, forward strand.
ACGTTTTATTAAAATAACCTATTTTTAAAAGTGATCCAATCACACTTTTTTTAAAAAGATTGGTGGCAACTCCGTTGATTTTTAAAAGTGTTTTTCAATTAGTCGAAGCCTCTTGTAAAAAGGCGGTTGCAACAGCTTGGTGACTCCGCCGCCGACGTGTTATTGTTTTTAAAACAAAAACAAAGAGGGGTCAGGCCACAAATTGGTTTTAAATGGTTTCCAAAAAATGTTTTTTTTTAAAAATATAGAATTTGCAAGTTCATCATAGGTTCTATTTATTTGTCCGTTTAAACAAATATAATTCTATTTTATGCTTTTAGGACTTAATTCCAAGCTCTATTCCTGAGCTTTGTCCCGTTCATTTTAAGTGGGGGGAACAAGCTTTGCTCATGTAAGAATATTGGTTATTCGTATGACCATATCAAAGTACCTTCGTGACTCAATCCCTTTGCCTTCGTAAGGATATTGATTCTTTGAGACGGCTTCGGTGGTGAGTCCTCCTGAGTTGAACTCGATTCGTTTGTAGCCTATAATGGGTGAGAATTGAAGGCCTTGCTACTCTTAGTAGAGGACAACAAGGACAGCTCGGGTACCTTTTTAGAACCAAACCAAGTTTGAAAATTTAGAGCCTACCCCTAATAGAGCCATGCGGAAAGCCTAGGGTGTTGAGTCGTAGGAATAATCCGTGGAGACATGTCTTGAAATGTTGGCCAAGAATTATTATGTAATTGAATTATTTTGGATATTTTAGGTTTTGTTTCTATTTTTTTATTACCAACCTTTGTGTATATGAGTTTTGTTTTGTAATATGTTTATTTGTTACTACCCTTTTTGTGTGTGAGTTTTGTTTTGTTTTTGTGACATATTTATTTGTTACTAACTTTTTTGTGTGTGAGTTGTTTTGTAGCATGTTTATTACTAATATTTTGTGTGTGAATAGTATATTCATTTATTGCATGCATCCCATATTTAGAAGGGGTTGATTCTGGAAAATTGTTCAAATTATGAATGGAAAGCTCTTTAAAAAGGGAGGAGAACCAAGCACGCGACAATATTGGCGACTGAAGCTGCAACCTTTCTTCAGTACATCCAGCCGTGGGAGAAGTTGGACCAAGGCTCATGTGGCTAGTTGAAGAAATCAAGGAGTTAGGCGTTCAAGTAGAAAAATATTTGTAAATCACAAAAGATGCAATTTAATAAAGAGTTTCCTTTCATGAGCAGATTTTTAATGGAATTGATGGCCCTTCAACTGCATTCATGCATTCGCACTGTATTGCTTGCTTGTGTGAATTTGTTTGTGCATACATACATTTGCTTCCATGCATTTGTTTTTTTTCTCGTTTGTTTGCATTAAATAATGTTTTAATCATTGCATTCATACATGTATAATAAAAAGAGTAATTTTGAGAAATTTCATTTAAGTAGTAAAAGATCTCGCGTAATCACGACTCGAGCCATGAACACTAAGGAAAGATTGACAACTCTAGAAGCAAATCATAAGAGCATTTGTGACAAGCTTAAGAAGATGGTAAATAATCTGAAGAAAGAGATTGCGATATCACACCAGAAAACAGTCAGCCAAATTGCAGCCATGCTTGGGTTCAAAGACCCAGAAGCGAGAGAAAACACCAACGTTTTCCTAGGGATGGCTTTCGTACAAAAGGAAGTGGCTTCACCTAAAGTCAAGATCTCAAAATCTTCTGCCCATACCGAAGACAACACCGACGAGGTTCACAGCCCTGAGATGCCTGACCTCAATGAAGAAACTGACATGACAAAGGCCGAGAAGAAATAGGAAGACCGCTACAAGAAGCTGGCAAAAATATTTAAAGTTTATCAAGAAGGAAGCATTTATGGTGCCAAGGATGCTAGAGACTTGAGTCTAGTTTCGGACTTGGTGGCTCCTCCAAAGTTCAAGGTCCCTGACTTCGAGAAGTATAATGGAACTACATGCCCATTGGCACATTTGACCATGTACTGTAGGAAAATGTCACCACATTTGGAAAACGAGAAACTATTGATCCATTGTTTCCAAGACAATCTATTTGGGTTTGCTATCAGATGGTATGCTCAATTGAGCCGGGCCAACACACACACTTGGAGAGATTTGTCAAAAGCTTTCCTCAAACAGTACGAGTATATAACAGATATGGCCCCAAGCAGGATTGTATTGCACAATTTAGAATAAAAGCCCAATTAGAGCTTCCGCCAGTATGCCCAGAGATGGCGAGATGTGGCAGCCCAAGTTCAACCTCCACTATCGGAAAATGAGGTTACTCCAATGTTTGTGGAGACATTAAATGGACCTTTCTATAACTACATGTTAAATCACGCTACCGAAGGTTTTGCGAACATGGTCATGAATAGAGAGTTAATATTAGCAGCCATCATAAATGGAAGACTTGAGAGAGAAAAAGATGACGAGGACGAGCGTGTTTAGAGTTGTCACGAAGTCGTTGGAGACAAGATTGGTCGGGATTCGTGCTTTCATGGAATAAGACTTAATTTTCTCTAGACAGTTGGGATCATGCATAGAACCAACCCTCTTGCTTTTACCCGCGAGCATTAGGGATCTTTTGTAAGGGCTTATATGTCAGTTTATTCGTTTAAAGATGCATTTTTCCTTCAAATGGCAAACGTTTCTCATTTTTCCCTTTTTTGCATTTTTATCCATTTTTCAAGCATATATCTTCTTTGCAAAGTCTCAATTATTGGTTGTATTAATGATTCTTGAAACTAATCCCGAGATAGAGGGGCAAAATGTGTGTTCAGGTTTAATAGGGAAATCCCATATACAAATTATGAGTGTATTTTCCTCTCAGACATTTCTGTTAGGGTCCTTGAATGAAGTGATAACTATAAAACATCTACCAAATATAGATTGCTTTTTTTCGACGATGTTTGTGTGTGAAATGACATTTGGCATTCCTTCATTTCCCTTGACGAATAAGAAAAATCCATTTGTTGTCCCCTTTGAGCATGATATTATTTTTCTTGTGAGTTAACCCAAACCAAGGATCACTCCCCACACCGGGGGCAAAGAAAATGAAAAAACTGTTTGAAAGAAACATGTTAGATTAAGTTGAATATCCTAAACTGTAAATGAAAATGACACAAAAAGAAAAACAAGAACAAGGATAGAAAAAGAAAAGTGAAAAAAAGAGAGAGAAAAGGAAAAAGAAAGAAGAAAAAGAGAAAAAGAAAAGAGGAGAAGAAGAGAAAAGGAAATAAATGAAGGAAGAAATGCGAAGGAAAATTTGAAATCCTTCAAACGAGATTGTACCAGAAAAGGAAATGAACTATAGGGTGGAAACCCAAAATGGGTAGTCTAGAGTGATCCAAAGAATAAAAGAAGAAGAATAGAGATTTCATCAGAAAAGTTGATCATTGGTTTAATCACCCTTAAAATTTGAATTTGAGCCTTTATATCCTTTCTTTGGCAACCCGAGCCTAGCCTACATTACAAGCCTTATGTTGAGTGTGCAAAAGTTCTACTTTTTACCCCCTATTTAACCCATATTTCTGCTACATTCAAGCATAATTCATTGCATTTAGGATATATTTCATATATACATCACAATTATATAAAATGGCACAGTTGCTACTGATTTTGGTTACTTTTGCAGGTAGCTGTTGTAGCAGACTCAGGGTAGTGGAGAAGCAAAGCTGGAACACAGGACTGCAGTCGAGAAGAATGACGCTGCCGTGACAACCAATGACGACATCATTGGTGAAAGGGAAAAGTGAAGTGGAGCTCGACAGAAAGAGAAAATTAAGCCGGTCTGTCGTGGGTCACTCTTATATTTTTCTGAGCCCTAGATCATAATGAAGGCCAAGCCCAAAGTTCAAGGAAGAAACCCAAAGCAAGAAAAGATGACGAATTAAAGGCATCTACTCTGTAGATTTAGTCTTTAATAGAGTTGTACTTTAATTTAAACTTGTATTCTTGCCACATTAGAAAACTTGAACCCAAGGCCTATATAAAGGCATGTAATTCGACCTAGGGAGGGACATCTCATTCTCTAGCCGTCTTCCCTAAAACCCTAGTCGTTTTCCCCCTTCTCATCATGTTCTAAACTTCCCCTAGGGCTAAGGGTTTATTATGTAAAGTAATTGCAAGGATTGTACTGTTTTAGGATTTTTCTGTTCAATAAAATAAACTTCAAGTTAGCTTATTCTTGTTTTCAACATCTTGCAAGAGTATCAGGAGAGCATTGCGAGATTATTCATTTACTTAATATCGGGAGAGTTAGGTATACGAAAGGAATAAGTACAGATTCTCCAGTTTATGGTTGAACTATCTCGGACCTAGGGATAGGACGAGGTTAAGTGGCTAAGGAAGAATTCAACAACATCGGTGTTCATCCTTCGATTCACGCCGGGAGGTATCATCTAAGACGTGTTCATCAACATACTTGGACCTAGGGATAGGACGAGTCATAGCAGGGATTCTTGCTAAGCTTGAAGTACAAAGTTGTGTGATCGCTGCCGCGACAACAACAGACTGCTGCCGCCGCAGGTGCTGCCGCGACAGGAGCGACGACAGAACATGAAGTTCTATACAGTGCAACACCTACACTACTGAGCAAATCAATACCAGGCTATTTCTTTACCCTGAATCTTTTAATATTTTATCTTCAGTATTCTTCAATATTTTCCTACAAACAATTAAACTCTCTTCTTTCTCTTTTGTGCAGCAATCCAAGGATAAAGCTATTTCCAGTCCATGTGGATTCGACATCCGATACTTCGTGTATCACTTTACTACTTGTGTCGTGTACACTTGCACTCTATTGCGATAGACTCTTTTACACGCAACAAGTTTTTGGCGCCGTTGCTGGGGACTGGCAACATATCTTTACCCTACTTTTACTGCACATTCTTTTTAATTTTTCTGTTTTTATTTGGATTGTTCACCCTGTGCTTTTCACAAGGTTTTTCGTTTGCTTATGCGCAAATCTAGACGAGGCAAGGAACCTGAGTATCAACTAGATCCTGAAATCGAACACTCGTACAATCTTAGGAACCGAGTCCGTCTTTTGATAGCCAGAAACGATTATCTTGAGGAACAATTAGAAGCCATGCATAACGGGAGGAACAACCAAGGGAATCCCCAAGATCCTGAAGATCCTATCAGAGATGAAGGAAACGGACAACCTGAATCTTCCGTGGCCGCACGACGGTCATGCCGTGATTACATGATCAATGATCATGTGGAACTAGAGACCACCCTGCCAGACGTGGAAGCTGAAAATTTTGAGCTGAAGCCTGTCATGTTCAGCATGATTAATTCCGCTTGCCAGATTAGTGGTGCTACTATAGAGGATGCCAGAGAACATCTGAAATCGTTCCAAGAAGTCTGTGGATCGTTTAGATTACCAGGAGTAATTCCAGAGATACCAAGGCTTCGGTTATTTCCCCATTCATTGAGGGACAGATCAAAAACTTGGTGGAACAAACTAACCCCGAGTTCAATACGAACTTGGGCGGATCTAACTCGTGAATTTTTATCTCGTTTTAATCATTCCCATTTATCTGAGCGATTACGTAACGAAATTGCTACTTTTCAACAGGAAGATGACGAGCCAATGCACGAGGAATGGGACAAGTTTACTACTCTTCTGAGGAATTGCCCGATGAACGGATTCCCTGTTTGGAACCAAGTCATAAAATTTTACAATGCTGCCAACACACATACCCGTATGAGAATAGATTCAGCAGCAAATGGATTTCTGTTGGACAAAGATCCAGATGAAGCCATGGTAGTATTGAAAAATTTAGCGAAGAATGAAGAGCAATTTCCCACAGTGAGGAGAGGTAAACGAGTTCTAGCTGTGAAGGACTATGAAGCCGACAATTCCCTAAAGACACAGGTTGCGTACCTCACAAAGGCAGTAGAAAACTTGCTGAAGAAAGATTCACAACCAGTCTACTCTGCAGAAAAGGTATGTGGTACTTGCAGTGGGAATCACAGTTCGGAAGACTGTCCGCTACAACTAGAGGAAGGGATGTATGTTGGAAACTATAACAAGCCGAGGAACTATGACTCCAACAATTACAATCCCAACTGGAGGAAAGACCCCAAGTTCTTCTGGAGTAACCCAAACAACACCCTGAATCCTCAAGTGCAGAACACTCAAAATTAGGGGGCACCCAAAATTCTGACACGACAGCAGCCGCAACAGCAGCCACAACAGCAGCCGGCAGCCGCACCTAGTATACTGGAGCTGACTTTGGCCACATTCATGTCACAGACTGGAGCTTACATGGCAAACATGGATCACTTCGTTAAAAAGACTGAGTCATTCATGGATAAAATAGAGATGAGAATGACTAACCATGAAGCTACACTGAAGTCACTAGAGACACAAATGGGTCAGGTTTCCCAGCATATTAAGCCAAGGCAGAATGGAGGATTCCCCAGCGATACTGAGGTCGCTAGACAACCCACACATGAGCAATGCAAAGCCATCACAACAAGGAGTGGGAAACAACTACCAGGGCCGAAGAAGAAAGCCAAACCGGTTAAGAAACCAGCCCTAGAAAAATCTGCCGCGAACACTGCCCTGACAGACGATAAACAGCCTGCTACCGCCACACCTGTCACGACAACAGAAGGGACAGAGGAGAAGGATGAAGAACCTAAGCCTCCTCAGATTCGAATACCATGTGAAGGACGAATTGAAGATTACCGTCCTCCACCTCCTTTCCCACAGCGGTTACAAAAGTAGAAACATGAGTACCAGCTCAAAAAGATCTATGCTATTTTTAAGCAGGTTCACATCAATATACCGATGTTAGAGTCCATCAAGGAGATGACCGGTTATGCCAAATTTCTAAAGGATGTTATGTCGAAAAGATCTAGACTTGGGGAATTTGAAACGGTAAAAATGACAGAAGGATGCATGACTATTCTGCACAAGCATCCACCCAGAAAAAGAAGGATCCTGGGAGCTTCATCATACCGTGCATAATTGGTGATAAATTCGTGGGTAAGACACTTTGTGATCTAGGTGCTAGTATTAATTTAATGCCAAAATCTATATTTCAGAAATTAGGTATTTGACAAGCACGACCCACGACAGTTATGCTGCAGCTGGCGGACCGCTCTTACGTGCAACCAGAAGGGAAGATTGAAGATATTCTGGTAAGAGTGGATAAGTTTTTTTTTTTCTGCTGACTTTCTTGTTTTAGATTGTGAAGCAGATGAGAATGCACCAATCATCCTGGGGCGACCCTTCTTAGCCACATGCAGATCACTGATTGATGTAGAAAATGGAGAACTGACAATGAGAGTGAATGATCAAGAGATCAAGCTAAATGTTCTCCAGGCAATTAAACATGCTGATGCAGAAAAAGATTGCAAGGCTATCACTAAAGTAATCCTTGAACAAACCTGCATCAGGTCGAGCTGCCATGACATCAAATTTAGTCACTGCCACAGCAGCCATCTGGAAGACTATCACGACAACAACTCCTCAGATTCTGACATATCTGACTCTAAAGGTCATGATGAGGTAAATTGGATAGGCAATCGTCCAGGTAAGTTATTCGAGCCCTTAAACTATACCTCGAATGAACACATCATCCAAAAGCCCTCAACTGTAGAACCACTTGTTTTAGACCTTAGCCCATGCCAGGGCAGCTCAAATATGTTTTTCTTGGTTTAAATGATACGTTGCCCGTAATCATCTCTTCCAAGTTAATGCAGGAATAGGAATAGCAGCTGATAGGGATGCAGCAGCAACATAAAAAGGCTATTGGATGGACGATAGCTGATATCCAAGGCATCAGTCCGGCACTATGTATGCATAAAATTCTCCTAGAGGATGATCATAAGCCAACCATTGATGCCCAGAGACACTTGAACGATGCTATGCGAGTAGTGGTTCGAAAAGAAATTATCAAATGGCTAGACGCCGAGATAATTTATGTCATCTCGGATAGTAAGTGGGTGAGCCCGGTGCAGTGCGTTCCTAAAAAGGGAGGAATAACCGTGGTGACCAATGAAGAGAACAAACTAATCCCAACCAGGACTGTGACCGGTTGGAGGGTTTGTATGGATTACCGAAAGCTTAACAAAGCTACCCGAAAAGACCATTTTCCCTTACCTTTTATTGATCAAATGCTTGATAGATTAGCGGGAAAACCTTATTATTTCTTTCTTGATGGTTACTCAGGTTATAACCAGATAGCTATCGTATCGGAGGATCAAGAGAAAATGACTTTCACTTGCCCATACGACACTTACGCTTTTCGGAGAATGCCATTTGGACTCTGCAATGCACCAACAACATTCCAGAGGTGTATGATGGCAATATTCTCTGACATGGTGGAGGACTTCCTGGAAATATTCATGGACGATTTTCCTGTCTTTGGAGACAATTTTGAAAGCTGCTTAGGCAACCTACAGAAGGTGCTCGAAAGATGCGAGAAAGCAAACTTGGTATTAAACTGGAAAAAATGTCACTTCATGGTGGATGAGGGGATAGTTCTAGGCCACAAGGTAAGCTACCGCGGCATAGAAGTCGATAGAGCCAAAATAGAAGTGATTGAAAAGCTGCCACCACCCACCACAGTCAAGGGAATTAGGAGTTTCTTAGGGCATGCTGGGTTTTATCGAAGGTTTATTGCAAATTTTTCGAAGATCACCAAGCCTTTATGCCACCTACTAGAGTAGAATCGTCCCTTTGACTTCAATACTGAATGTACTGAGGCATTCAGAATCCTGAAAGAGAAGCTGGTAACAACCCCAATTGTACAACCACCAGACTGGAGTTTGCCATTTGAAATTATGTGTGATGCCAGTGATTACGTTGTGGGGGTAGCACTTCGTAAGAGGAAGGACAAGCTATTCCATGTAATTTATTACGCCAACAAAACACTAAAAGATGCCCAAGTGAATTACACCACAACAGAAAAGGAACTGCTAGCAGAGGTGTTTTCAATTGACAAGTTCCGTTCATACATACTTGGAACGAAGGTGGTGGTCCACACAGACCACTCTGCACTAAAGTATCCGTTTGCTAAGAAAGATGCAAAACCTAGACTGATACGTTAGATTCTGCTGCTGCAAGAGTTCGACATTGAAATCAAGGATAAAAAGGGAACAGAAAACCAAGTTGCAGATCACTTGTCAAGATTGGTGATGGGAAAAAGTCTACCGACAGACAAGACTCACATACTGGAGACTTTTCTTGACGAGCAGTTGTTTGCTGCCACGAGCACTGCCGCGACAGCCATGGCTGCAGGTAAGTTTTCTGAACTTCCTTGGTATGCTGATTTTGTTAATTACATAGTTAGCAAAATATTACCGCCTGAACTAAATTATCAAGCAAGGAAGAGGTTCCAAAATGATGTTAAACATTATTATTGGGACAAACCTCTTCTTTTCAAACATTGTGTAGATTAGATCATCAGGAGATGTGTACCACAAGATGAGTAGGAAGCTGTGCTTCACCACTATCATGCTTCACCATATGGAGGACACTTAGGTGGTAACAAAACCACTGCCAAAGTTTTGCAGTCTGGCTTTTATTGGCCCTCACTGTTTAAGGATGCCCAAGCATTCTACAAAAGCTGTGACAAATGCCAACAAACTGGAAACATCTCGAGGAGACATGAGATGCCACTGCAAAACATTTTAGAAGTCGAGATCTCCGATGTATGGGGGATTGATTTTATGGGACCATTCCCAGCATCATGTGGGAATCTATATATCCTCCTGGCTGTGGACTATGTGTCCAAATGGGTTGAAGTGATCGCCACACAGAAAAATGACGCCAAGACTGTTCAGAGATTTCTGCACAAGAATATTTTTTCCAGATTTGGCATACCTAAGGCGATCATTAGTGATGAAGGGAGACATTTCGACAATAGGGTTATTGCTGCTGCCTTAAGAAAATATGGTGTAAAGCATCGGATCGCAACAACTTATCACCCTCAGACCAATCGACAGGCCGAAATATCCAATAAGGAAGTAAAGAACATTCTTGAGAAGATGGTTAAACCCACTCGAAAGGATTGGTCTTTACACCTTAATGATGCACTCTGGGCCTACAGAACAACATTTAAGACACCATTGGGAATGTCTCCCTACCGGCTGATATATGGAAAAACATGCCATTTACCTGTTGAGATAGAGCACAAAGCTTACTGGGCTATCAAGGCAGTGAACATGGACTTAGACAAGGCAGGACAAAAGAGGTTACTTGACTTGAATGAAATTGAAGAAATTCGAGAAATGGCCTACGACAACGCAAGGATTTACAAGGACAAGACAAAGAGGTAGCATGACAAGAAGTTGCTGCCACGATAGTTCTGCCCAAGGCAGCTTGTGTTGTTATTCAACTCTAGGTTGAAACTCTTCCCAGGGAAGCTGAAATATAGATGGTCTGGCCCATTCCAAGTTGTGCAAGTTTTTCCTTATGGTGCAATCACGATCAAATCTTTAAAAGACGGGCACCAATTTAAAGTCAACGGACAAAGACTAAAGCATTATCAGGGGACTGAAGCCCCAAGGATGCATGAAGTGGTTACTTTAGGAGATGCCCCTCAAGGCATCCCTAATTTAACTTAATTTTATTTTATTATTATTACTATTATATATATATATATATATATATTAGGAAATTAGAATTATTTTATTTTTAGGAACTAAGTTTTTTATTTTTAATTATTTTTAGGAAATAAGGGAAACAAGGAGATGAGAAGAAGTGAACCAGCCCACCATCTCACCAGCAGCCCAAAAAGCCCAAAGGAGGAGTCTGTCGTCACAGCCTGTCAACAACTGTCGCGACAGACGCGGAAAAGACAGCCTGTCACCATGCTGCCGCGGCAGACACGCAAACGCGTAACAGACGCGCAGCAGACACGGAAACGCGCGACAAACGCGTCAAAAACCGCGTAACAGCTGGCCCTGTTAATCGTGCTTGCCGTTATAGATCCAATGGGGAGTAAACCCTTCATCTATATAAACCCCATTTTACTATTCATTTCTCGCAGCAGCCGACACACCCAGCCACGATAGACTACCTAACGCTTTGCCTCCACTGACTCCGTCGACCGATACTAAACCTCTTTCCAAAAGAGGGAGATGTGGGAAGATAGAGGGTTCCTCTACGCCAAACGCACGGAAGATTTCGGGCTTGAACCGTTCATAGCTCGGAAGATTAAAGCCCTCAAATGGCAGATGTTTGCTGCCCAGCCAGAGGAGATGAATGTCACTTTGGTCCGAGAATTCTACGCTGCCATCGACAGCAAGGACACGCAGACTGTGACAGTGCGAGGTAAGGAAGTCACTTTCGAGCCGGAATACATCAATACCCTCTACGGAATCTACGTAAGTAAACGGGAGAACGAACACAAGAGGTTCGTGGAAAGTCTGTCGCCGGTAGACTACGATGCTGTCATGGCAGAATTAACTGAAGATGGGACAGAGTGGAATACTGATCCCAAGCATCGTTGGACAGTCAAACACACTCAACTCACTCCAGAGGCAAAACTATGGAACCACTTCGTCAAGAAGAGGATTATGCCTTCTTCCCACAACATCACGGTCGACAGACCTAGGTTAGCTCTCGTTCACTCCATTTTAAATGAGAGACCTATTAATGTTGGTCGGTATATACGAGAGGGAATTTTGGAGTGTGCCCTTAAGCCATCAGGACCCCTTTTCTTCCCCTACCTCATCATCGAGATCTGCCGCGGCCACAACGTTCCTGAAATCCCTGAAGAGTACGTCCAAGGGAAAGGATGGACAGAACGCAACATATTCAGTTTGATGGAGATGAAAGCTGCCACACCCATCTCCTATTTCAACCTGTCTGCCGCGGCAGAGGAACCCACAGAGCCCACTCAGCCAGAACCTGCCGCTGTAGAGCAGCAACAACCACCAGTAGCAGCTCCTCCACTCAGATCCTAGCCACACTACAAAAGATGGAGGAACGGCAGCTGGGTCTGATGAGTTTCGTCAGAGACTTCACAGCAGCAATGATACATTTTATTCAAAACAATTTAAATTATGCAAATGTACAATTTCCTGCCTTCCCAGAGCATTATTTTGCTTCCCCTACACCTGCTGCCACACCAAAAACACCCTCTGCTGCATCCACCCTAACCCCGGCCGCGATAGCTGAAGGTGGCAGCCACACCGCCACTGTCTCTGCTAGAGGAGAGAAACAAAAGGAGCTGCTGGGCGAACTTGATGAATTTATCGCCGGGTTCACTTCCTCCTTCATCTGGCAAGAATCTGATGGGGAGCCCTCGGTCAAAAGAAACCTTTCAAAAGAGTTCACTCCGATGAAAAGGTAGAAGCCCCACACTGGTGAAGGACCATCCGACTAGGGCAAGTTTGGCAGCAGCAACAACAGTAGCTCATCTGAAGAGGTACAAGTGCTGAAAAGGCCACCCCAGATCTCACCCACTCGCATCCAGCCTCCACGGGAAGCTAAGAAGAAGACTGCCTTCGCCTCTCTGATCATTCTGCCAGCACCCACAACAAAGGTCACTGCCCGCCGGCAACTAGAGATCAGCAGCAGCAGCAGCGACGGCATCACCTAAATTTAAGTTTCTATCTTATTTTTGTTGTTATGCTGTTTTATTATAATTGTGATGTATTTTTTCTATTTTTTTATTTCTGTCATCATGCATTGAGGGCAATGCAATCCTTGAGTTTGGGGGTGGCATCCCTCCAGTAATATGAAATGGTTTTAGGTTCAAAATTGTGTCTAACTGTTCATTATTATTTAAGTTTATTTTTGTCAAAAAAAATTGGCTTAAGTCTGTGAACTGAACTTACCTACCGTGACAACCTCTATCGTGGCAGTGCCTTTAGGATATTTTTAGGAGTAGTTTAGAGCCTTACTATAGTTCTGATCCTTAAACACCCTTCGTGACTCTTATACTGTCTAGAACTCTACTGGTAAACTAGAATAGGAAAAAGCTTAAACACTTGAGTTGCCCCTAGAGGTGCCTAACACTGGCTCTAGGAAAGGAAGTTAAGAAAAAATAGACTCAATACACCTAGAGGTGCCCGAAACCGGCTCTAGGAAGTTAGCTAGAGGTGCCCAAAACAGGCTCTAGTCAAACTTAAAATTAAGAAAAGAAAATCGAGTCTAGGAAAAAACTAAAGGAGCCTAAGAATTGCCTCCAAAAAAATGAAAGTTGGCATAAAAATTCAAGTGAGTGGCTTAGCTATTCTAGTAAACTAAAAGAGTCTAGGCATATAATTGTTCACAAAACATGCACACACTACAAGAGAATTATAGCAAGGATCTGAATGAATCATAGAATATCCAACAAGGTGTTGTTTGCAACAGGGCATGAAGGGTAGGTAAGGAAAAGTTCACTGTTTTAAGCCAAACAAAAAGTTTTTTCTTTATTTTTAGGTCTTAATTGCTTGAGGACAAGCAAGAACTTGAGTTTGGGGTGTGTTGAGTGTGCAAAAGTTCTACTTTTTACCCCCTATTTAACCCATATTTCAGCTACATTCAAGCATAATTCATTGCATTAAGGATAGATTTCATATATACATCACAATTATATAAAATGGCACAGTTGCTACTGATTTTGGTTACTTTTGCAGGTAGCTGTTGTAGCAGACTCAGGGCAGTGGAGAGCGGAGCTTGAACACATGACTGCAATTGAGAAGAATGACGCTGCCGTGGCAGCCAATGACGACAACATTGGTGAAAGGGAAAAGTGAAATGGAGCTCGACAGAAAGAGGAAATTAAGCCGGTATGTCGTGGGTCACTCCTATATTTTTCTGAGCCCTAGATCAGAATGAAGGCCAAGCCCAAAGTTCAAGGAAGAAACCCAAAGCAAGAAAAGAGGACGAATTAAAGGCATCTACTCTGAAGATTTAGTCTTTAATAGAGTTGTACTTTAATTTAAACTTGTATTCTTTCCATATTAGAAAACTTGAACCCAAGGCCTATATAAAGGCATGTAATTCAACCTAGGGAGGGACATCTCATTCTCTAGCCGTCTTCCCCAAAACCCTAGTCGTTTCCCCCTTCTCATCATGCTCTAAACTTCCCCTAGAGCTAAGGGTTGATTATGTAAAGTAGTTGCAAGGATTGTATTGTTTTAGAATTTTTCTGTTCAATATAATAAACTTCAACTTTGCTTATTATAGTTTTCAACATCTTGCAAGAGTATCGAGAGAGCATTGCGAGATTGTTCATTTACTTAATATCAGGAGAGTTAGGTATACGAAAGGAATAAGTACAAGTTCTTCAGTTTATGGTTGAACTATCTCGGACCTAGGGATAGGACGAGGTTAAGTGGCTAAGTACGAATTCAACAACATCGGTGTTCGTCATTCGATTCATGCCAGAAGGTATCATCTAAGACGTGTTCATCAACAGACTTGGACCTAGGGATAGGACGAGTCACAACAGGGATTCTTGCCAAGCTTGAAGTACAGAGTTGTGTGATCGTTGCCGCGACAACAACATACTGTTGCCGCCGCAGGTGCTGCCGCGACAGGAGCGATGACAGAACATGAAGTTCTATACAGTGCAACACTTGCACTACTGAGCAAATCAATACCGGACTATTTCTTTACCCTGAATCTTTTAATCTTTTAATCTTTTATCTTTAGTATTCTTCAATATTTTCCTACAAACAATTAAACTCTCTTCTTTCTCTTTTGTGCAGCAATCCAAGGATAAAGCTATTTCCAGTCCCTGTGGATTCGACATCCGATACTTCGTTTATCACTTTACTACTTGCGTCGTGTACACTTGCACTCTATTGCGATAGACTCTTTTACATGCAACACCTTAAAAGACCATTTGGATCACACATGCATACTTGAGAAAAGGAGTTCGTCTTAAGAACACATCCCGCCTAATTGAGTTAAGCTTTCTCCAGGGACCTCGAGCTTCTAATGTCTGATTGAGATTAGAAAAGTGGGAAATTTAAAAAATAGGGATTGTGTGAGTAAAAGAGAGCCACCAAAAATGGGACACTATCCGGTTGATGAATTCTTGAATCATTCATGCTTTGAATTTTGGAGCATCCGACTTAGCCCTATCCTTGTGTTTTCCATGACTATTGAGATTCCTATTTTTAGGCTTTCCTTGCCTTTTTATGACTTTTTCCTTTGAACCATCATTTCTAGCCTTTTTTTGCATCTTACAAGTAGGCTGGCATAGATTAATGAAAAACAAAAGATTTCTTGGTATTGATCTCAACTGTAGGAGACCATGAACGAATGTTAACTTCAGAAAACAATTGAGCCTCAGTTTGAATGGGGGCATCGCCTTGCATGAGAAGGTAAAAAGAAAAAGAAGAAGCAAATGCGTTGAAGAGTTTGAAGTGGGTCGTGTTGTCAAGAAAAGATCCACATATAAGATGAAAAAGCTCAGGAGCATGAAAAGAGATAGAATTGCACTTGATAAGAAAATGATGCCATCAGATTGGGGCAGTTTACAGGCCCTCGGTATTAATAGGCGTGAGAAGAAGAAATTGAAGCGCCAACATCATTCGAAGATATTCAAGGAAAAAACAAGTTTTATTGCAAGGATTTACACGCATGCAATTCAAGATGTCCTGCAGGGGCAAGAATTTGAGAATTTACAAGAAGCACTGAAGATGCTAGATAAGGGGCATATGAAGCCTTTCATTCAACATTGATATATCAACCACGTTGGTAGAAGATCTTGAGACATTTGACTACGAGGACTGAATTTTTCCGATGAAGCAAAGAGATATGAAGAATGAGAATGACGAAACAACGACAATTGAAGGAGTCCTTCCTTCCAATCAAGAGTACATGATCACTGGATTAAGTGAGCAAAGATCGAATGTTTTCCCATGAGTCGAAAAAAATCCAAAGAAAAAGTACAAAAGCTTATCTGGATTTAAGCGAATAAACATGTGGAAAAATCAATTTTGAGAAAAAGAATTCAAAAAGAAAAAGAAATGAGACATGCATTCATGTTTTAGGCATCCCTACGGGCATGCACATCATAATTGCATTAAGAATTGCATTTTTTTCAAGTACACGAAGGACCTTTCAGCAAAAGAACCTGCCTATCCATTTAGATATTTGGAGAATGGAACCCACTTATTCATCCATGTGTAAGGTGGATGAAACACTTTTTGGAGCCTACTTATTCATCAGAGCATGTGGAGGATGGAACCCCTTTTTAGATCTTGCTTATTCATCCAAGCGTAAGGTGGATGAAACACTTTTTGGAACATGCTTATTCATCCAAGCATAAGGAGGATGAATTTTATCAAAAGATTCGCTTATCCGTTCAAGCGTAAGGAGAATGGAATTCGTTTAATCATCCAAGCATAAGGTGGATGAAACACATTTTGGAACCTGCTTATTCATCTTAGTATGAGGAGGATGGAATCCCTTTTTAGAACCCACTTATTCATCCAAGCATAAGGTGGATGAAACACTTTTTTTGGAACTTGCTTATTCCTCTGAGCATGATGAGGATGGAACCCTTTTTAGAACTTGCTTATTCCTCCGAGCATGATAAGGATAGAACCCTTTTTAGAACCCGCTTATTCATCCAAGCATAGGGAGGGTGAAGTTTTTTCTAGGAGATTCGCCTATCCAGTCGTAAGGAAAATGAAGGTTGCTTATTCATCCAAGTATATGGAGGATGAAGTTTTCCAGAAGGTCTGCTTATCTATTCGAGCACCAGGAGGATTGAACTCGTTTATTCATCCAAGCATAAGGAGGATTAGATCTTTCAGAGGTTCGCTTATTCATCAGGGCATAAGAAGGATGAAGTTTTCTAGAAGATCTGCTTATCTATTCGAGCACAAGGAGAATAGAACTTGTTTATTCATCCAAGCATAAGGAGGATGATGTTTTTTTTCAGAGGTTTGCTTATTCATCCAAGCATGAGGAGGATGATTTTTTTAGAAGATTCGCTTATTCATCCAAGCATAAGAAGGATGATTTTTTTAGAAGTTTGCTTATTCATCCAAGCATAAAGAGGATAATTTTTTTAGAAGATTCGCTTATCCGTTCAGGAGTAAGGAGAATGTAGTTCGCTTATTCATCCAAGCACAAGGAGGATGGAATTTTTTAGAAGACCCGCTTATTCATCCAAGCATAAGGAGGATGAAATTTTTTCAGAAGTTCGCTTATTCATCCAAGCATAAGAAGGATGAAAATTTTTCAGAAGATTCACCTATCTGTTCAGGAGGAAAGGAAAGAGAATGTTTGCTTATTCATCCAAGCATAAGGAGAATGAAATTTTTTGAAGAATGTTTGCTTATTCATCCAAGCATAAGGAGGATGAAATTTTTTGAAGTCTGTTTGCTTATTCATCCAAGTATAAAGAGGATGAAATATTTTGAAGTATGTTTGCTTATTCATCCAAGCATAAGAAGGATGAAGTTTTTAAGAAGAATTTGCTTGTTTGAGTATCTGGAAGAATATAACCCAACTCAACAGTTTGGGCATTTGGAGAATGGAACCTAGCTCATCTATTCGGGCATAAGGAGAATAGAACCAGCCTATCCGTTCGGGCATTTGGAGAATGGAACTCATCTCATCTATTCGGGCATAAGGAGAACAGAACCAGCCTATCCGTTCGAGCATTTGGAGAATGGAACCCAGCTCATCTATTCGGGCATAAGGAGAATAGAACCAACCTATTCGTTCGGGCATTTAAAGAATGGAACCCAGCTCATCTATTCGGGCATAAGGAGAATAGAACCAGCCTATCCGTTCGGGCATTTGGAGAATGGAACCCAACTCATCTATTCAGGCATAAGGAGAATAGAACATGCCTATCTGTTCGACATTTGAAGAATGGAACCCAGCTCATCTATTCGGGCATAAGGAGAATAGAACCAGCCTATCCGTTTGGGCATTCAGAGAATGAAACCAATCAGTAAATCAGGTGAAAATTTATGACTTTTTTGTCTTTTGCTTTGTCTTTGTTTCACAAAGATAAGCAAAAAGGGGCAGTTGTTGTCACTAAATTTTCACCCTAACTTTTAACAAAAGAAAAATAAAAAAGAGGAAAAAAGAATAAAATAAAATCCTTTTAAAAGCCCTTTCTTTTATAAAAAACCTTTTTTAAATAAAAACCATTTAAAAAAACCCATTTTTTAAGAAAAGCCCATTCTTATATAAAAAACATAAAAACTCATTTTCAAAAAGCCCATTTTTTAATAAAGCCCATTTTAGTTTGAAGCCCATTTATTAAAGTAAAAATTTAAAAAGATAAAAAAAGAGAAAAAAGGAAAAAAGAAAAAAAATTAAAAGGAGGGGGAGAGCCAGCCTGCGCGTCACGCGCGCGGGGCTAGGCTCTCCAAACCATTGCCGCGTAGCTTCCTGCCGCCGTTCTCTGTCCACCAAGCGCAACAGTTGGCGTGGTTGGTGCCGTTCGAACCGCCTGGTTGCCGCCGATCATTTGCCACCGACCTCGCTTGCCGCCATTGCCTATAGCCACCAAAATTTGTGAAAAATCGAAATGAAATAATGAGCCCTAGATTCGAATTAAATGGGAAATTCTATCCCAAATTTGGATCAAAATGGATGATTTCTTGGGGGTTTTACCGGGTATCAATTTTTGTCTCTGAATTAGGCTCCAATTTTGGGGATTGAATTTGGGATTTAGCTTGATTTTGAAGCTCAAAATCAAGTATAAAACCCCCTTTACCCACTTGTTCTACACACCGAATTTGAGAGAAAAACCACTAAAAAGGGTTCAAGAAAAATCCAAAAAATTCTCTAAATTTTTCTTGAGTTGGTTGGAAATTTTTGGAGAGGAAATTCAAGTTTGGAGCAATTTTTCGGAGGTGGTTTGGAGCATTTCGAGAAGCTTGAGTTCGAGTTCATCATTCATCGATTTCTCGGTAAATTTTCTATCCGTTCTTTGTTTATTTTTATGCTAATTATATGTTTGTTCTTGGTTGAATTTTGATGTTTTTGTTTGTGTTGTTTGTGATTTTTTGGTTGCTTTCTCGAAGTCGGAAAATCATTCACGATTCCAGTAACTTTTTTGTTTTAATTTTTTAGTTTGATCCTAAAATGTTTGCATGCTTTTAAAAAATGTTGTTAAAGTGATTTTCATCTTTAGAAATGTAAAAAATAATTTAAAGGGTGTTTGAATTTTAAATGCATAAAATAAAAATAATAAATGTGGTTAATTTGAAAAACTTGAAATTAGGGTTTTAATTAGAAGAAATAATAATGTGAGGTGTTATATAATAAAGGAATTGATTTTAGAAAATTAAAAATAATTTTTTTGATTTGTTTTAATAATTGATGGGAAAAATGATTTTTAAAAGAAAAAATAATAAAAATGTTTTTTAGAAAAATAATATAAAAAGAAATAAGTTTTCAAGAAAAAGAAAATGAAAGGGTTTTAAATTAAAAATTAGGGTCTAGGATATTTAAATAATTTTTTGAAAGGGGAAAAACTTAAAAAAGAGTTCTTAGGAAAAAATAAAGTTTATTTTCTAAAATGGGTTGTTTTAAAAGAAAAAAAACTTAAAAATGGAAAAAAATGAAAAAATGAATTTAAGAAAGAGTGAAAATTCTTTTGAAAAAGGAGAACACAAAATTTCAAAAAAAAAAAACATAAAAATGAGAAAGGTAAAAAAAACACAAAAAATCGTAAAAAGGGGGGTTTTTGCTTAGAAAGTTAAAAGCAAAAAAATAATAAAGGCTTTTAAAAGGAATAATAAAAAGGGTAAAATTCAAAAGAATAAAATGTTTGCTTGCTTGTTTTAAAAATAGGTGAAAACCTAGGATTAAGGACTAAAGCTTAGATATAGACCTTTTTTTGTTGAAAATGTTCTTCATAAAAATAAAATACACTTAAGCGTATTTAAACCTTAACTTAGGAATAAAAGACTTAGACTTTTTTAGGGATTTTAATAATCAGACCTAGAATTGAATAAAATGCTCAACACACTAAATTTCTTTGTTGCTTGAAAAGTGAAAACATAATTCAATGTGGTGTCTTATCAAACGGGAATGACGGGTTAGCGCCAGAAATGTTGGTGGCGATTAAAGTTCATTTCCCGAGTGATAAGGCCGTTAAAATAGATTAATATTCATTAAATAGACAAGTAAAGTCGAACCTTTGTGAACTTACAAATTCCAGATTTGTAAACGATTTTAAAACCATTTAGGTACCAATTTTGGGCGTCGTGGGGGTGCTAACCCTTCCCTACGTGTAACCAACCCCCAAACCTGTTTTCTAATTTTCGCAGACCAAAACCGTTGTTTTATTAAAACAAAACGTTTTATTAAAATAACCCTATTTTTAAAAGTGATCCAATCACACTTTAAAAAAAAGATTGGTGGCAACTCCGTTGATTTTTAAAAGTGTTTTTGAAATAGTTGAAGCCTCCCGTAAAAAGGCGGTTGCGACACGGGTGATATGCCTCATCCTCCCTCCGGGTGGTGGGAATGATGTTGGAGGTGATGGACCTCGGGTGGGCCAGGGACAAGCCAGTATAGAGGTGGCTCCACTGATTCAAGCTATAGCCGGAGCATTACAGACCGCTATGGATGGTTTACGGGCTGCCGTTGCACCACCTCATGGCGAGAGAAGTGGGTTTCCTCTTGAGAGACTTCGTAGCTTGGGATGAGTCGAGTTCCATGGTTTATCGCCGGAGGGATCCAAGGCTTGGCTTTAGAGCACCACTCGTATTTTTGGGTCAGATGAAGTGTAGTGATGTACGTAAGGCCGACTGTGTCGTTCTCTACTTCAGGGAGATGCATACGCATGATGGATCACTCTTGTGTCTGGAATGCCGGAGGTAGAGATTACTTGGGATTTTTTCCATTCTACCTTTCGGAAGAAGTTTTTGGGTCCAAGATATCAGGATGAGAGGAAGCGAGAGTTCATGTCTTTGATTCAGGGAGATCTGACTGTTTCGGAGTATGAGGTTCAGTTTGTGAGGTTGAGCCAATATGCTTCCGAGTTAGTTCCTACTGAGAGGGAGTGATGTGAGCGTTTCTGGTATGGGTTGAGAGAAGAGGTGAAGACTTTTATGTTGGCCTCAGACTACATGGACTTAGATGTCTTAGTTTCGAGATCCAAGAACATAGAGCACAATTTGGGTTTGGCTACCCGTGCTAGTGGAACTGGTTTAGGAAAGAGAACCGCTGATTGGGAGAGAGATGCTGCTATGAGACACAGAGATAGAGGGTACCAACCTGACCATAGACGTGGGGGTGGTAACCCGGGATGGGGCCATCAGGGCCAAAGAGCTGTTGCACGCACACCAGGATGTCCTAGATGTGGGAGGCACCACATGGGTGAGTGTTGGGGTAATCCCCGTACATGTTGCATCTGTGGATCCCAGACGCATCTGAGACATGATTGTCTGTAGCCAGCTAGAGAGGGACATGCGCCAGTTAGAGCTTTTAAGCATCAGAGAGGCTGTGGGCACGGCCGAGGTAACTTTCAGCCTAGACATGATGGTCAGAGGAACATGGGCCATGTTGATGTGATACAACCAAAGGGTGGAGGACCAACTAGAGGTTAGATGTGTGGTGAGAGCGAGAATGGCACCAAGGTGATCGCAGGTAATTCCTTGTTACGGTCCTTGTCTTTGCTTTGTTATTTGATTTTGGTTCGACATTGATACATGGTGAGTAAGCATACATAATCGTTGGTTATACTATTAGAAATCTGAGAATGTGTGTAAGAATGTTATTAGCGTGTTTAGTGAGATAGTCAAGGTTGGCAGGATGTACTGAAAATAATCATTGATGGTTCAGGTTTTGTGTTCTTGATAGATGGGATGGATGTGTTGTTAGATGGTTACGACGTGATTTTGATTGTGCATTGGATTGCATGACATATAGATGAGTTAAATGAATTAAGGCAAACTACCTTGAGATCTGTTACAGGATTGTGAGGTTTTAGTGTTTGGCAGGAACTCTAGGTTGCTAACCAATGATGTATGCTTTAGTGTGCATTAGTTTTTGCTGAGACATAGGGGAAAATGATAGTTTGGTAATGCAAATGGAATCGTAGATGAATATATCGAAGACAATTTTCTTTTGCATAGTTGAGCATTATGAGTTCAATGTTGCTTTTTTTTCATTTGATTAGTGGTTCAACTTCTTTTAGGAGTATGATGATTTGAGTATTGCATGAAAATGTGAACCGGTTTGTGGTAGTCTCAGTAAGGATGTTTTGAATATATATCACGTATCGAGGAAGACCGAGGGGGAGCTGGTACTGTGAGTGCTGTGAAATTTTGATTAATATAATGTTACAAGACGAATGGAGCGAAAGGTGAATTGAAACAGGAAAGAGATCTTACTAGGATGTTTAGTGTCGCCGATGGAATTCGATCTAATGTTGAGAAAGGGGCGACAACCGTGAGTTGTATGTGATCAAAATTAGTGACAGAAAGATTACAATTCTTAGGTTTAGTCGATCTCTACCGAGAAGATGTGTTTGGGTTTCTTAATTGGTTGCTCTTGAATGGTCTGAAAACAGAGCTTGTGACCAACAGTGATCCTCCGTATGTTGGCTTATGTTGAGTCTGATGCACAAGGGAAGAAGAATCACATATGTTGCTAGACAGTTGTAAGATTATGAGCAAAAATATCTGACTCAGGGAATGGAGTGGGTCGCAGTCGTTCCGCTTAGAAGATTTGAAGACATTATGCTCACACGAGACATGTACAATGTATATTGATTACGAGAGTTTAAAATATGTGATGGATCAGAGAAATTTGTTTTGGAAGCACAGTGAGTTAGAAACGATGAGAAGATATGATTCCACAGTCGAATATTATCCGAATGAGTCAGTACAGTTGTATATGTTTTGAGTAAGAGATGATTGTTGAGTTGCGAGCAGGAATTGATAAATTGAGTTACCCCGTACCGTTAGATTAATGGTAAAGTTGCAAGTAAAACCTTCATTGGTTGAGTTCAGTTGATTCAAGAAGAACAATTGCAAGACAGTTGAGTATAGCTTTCGAATGATGGCACTTTGAGTTTCGGGAATGGAGTTGCGTTATAGAATGACGAAGTATCACATAAGTAGGATTCATAATAGACAATTGTTATGTGTCCGAGTAATAGGAAGACGTACCGAAGGTCGAGGATGAGTATGAGTATGTTTAGTTTTGTTTGAAGAAACATATTGCCGACAGGTCGGGAAAATGCATGTTTGTTAGCGTGACAAGATCGTATATCAAAATCCGTTAGTTGTTGTGGTTGTTGAAGGTCTCAATATATAGTGGGAAAGGGTTTTCATGGTTCTTGTGTCAGCATTGCTTTGTTTTTCTCTAAAAAAGAATGTGGTTAGACAAGTTGACCGATCAGTAAATCCTTGAGATAGTGAGATTGCTTAGAGTACCGTAGTGGGTTGTGCCAGGAAGAGATTCATGTTTCACAGTCAAATTTCGAGGAATTGTTGGCGTGATATTATGAATGAGCGATTAGATTCCAATGCTTTGTAACGTCCACAGTTTGGTAGATGATTAGAAGAAAGAGAGATCCTAGTGTTGAAGCATGTGTTGCAATGTGACATTGTTGATTATCAGTTGGTAGATGAACACCTGGTTATTGAATCAAATCAAGATTGAATTGGTATGGGTACCGATATTGATCAAGGGAACAACTGTGAGAGTGGATTTGATTGTAATTACTCGAAAATAGCTGCTGTGTGCATTTTCTATCAGGTAAAATTTTGGGGAAGAAATTTCTTAAGTAGTGGAGAGTTGTAACACCCCGGTTTTGGGTCTAGAAGATTCGGTGAGGTTTCCTGATCCGAAAGGTCGGTGTTGGGAGTTGAAGGCGAGTTCAGGGAAAGTGGGCTTTAGATGATTGGAAAAAAATATGAAATAAATTTCTAAAATCCTTTATATATGTATAAGGCTTTGGTAAAAACAATTTTGGAAAACGCTTTCCGAACCGTGACATTTTGGTTTAGTGACCAAAATATAATGTTTGCAAAATCTGTTTTTGGTGACCATTTTCTAAAAGAGTCAAAATATAAAATCTTTAAGGAGCTAAATTGGCTGGGCCAATATGGT
Organism: Hibiscus tridactylites; assembly: GCA_958450335.1. Classification (NCBI taxonomy): domain Eukaryota; kingdom Viridiplantae; phylum Streptophyta; class Magnoliopsida; order Malvales; family Malvaceae; genus Hibiscus; species Hibiscus tridactylites. The sequence goes on from OY288277.1 coordinate 70,867,565, forward strand.
TATTATCCCCTTTTATTTTGACTATTCAAATAATTTAAGAAGGGTTTTATAATTGAATTAAAAAGGTTTTCTTTTATTTTCCTCATTTCACGTTAAAATTCTTTTCTAGTTTCCTTGTCTTCTCTCTTCAGCCAAACAACCTTTGAGCTTGATTTTCTCAAGGTAAAAGTGATTTCTTATCAATCCAATGTTGCCAAATGATTTTCCTACTTTGGTTTTCTAAAACCCAAGCTTGATTCATTGTTTTCCTTAAGGAATTTTTCCAAACAAGGGGAAATAGCTATCATTGGAGGTGAGCAATGCAATTCTCCTCTAATGTAAGGTTCTTTATTGATATTCCCATGCTTTGATTCTTTTAATTACTAAAGTTATGTTTTCCTAGAGTAACTTTAATGGAAATTGGCTAAAATGGGCTAAAATGGGCTTTTGGGTAAGATCTTGAGTAGGATTTGTTATTGATGGGTTTGTTGGTGATTTTATCTTTGTTTTGATGTGGTTTTTGTGTTGAGATGATGGTTGAATGATAGGAATCCCGAAATCGGGTTGAATGTTGAAGTTTGAAGTGTGAAAAAGTGAGTTTTTGGGTGAGTTTTGTGGTAAGTCGATAGCTGGTGATAATCTGATGTTAGGTTGATATTTTTAGATGTTTATTCACGTGTTTTGATGATATCTAATGCTGGGTTTTGCTGGAGATTGTCCGAATTGAGTGTTTCGATGTTTTCAACTTGCTTCGGAAACATTTCAATAGGTGTTTTGATTGGGCTGTTAAATCTCTGTTTTTCAGCAAGTTAGGGTGTTGAAAATATCTCTAATCCTCTGTTTTGGGTAGGTTAGAGGCAGGTATTGAAGATTTGGAATTGGTAGATTGATTTGTGGGCGAACCAGAAAGCTAGAAAAGAGTTTCGGCTTGGTTTTGGTGATCACTGGTGAGTGGAAATGTTTTTATCGCCTTAACGAGGTTAAGGACACGTTTTGAGGGTTTGGATTGTGCCTGAAAGGCCAATCCAAGCTCAAGAGTAAGTTTCGCATTTTCAACGTTGTTTTCGCCGTTTTCCGAATACGCATGATGATCTTGTTTGATCTTGAGATTTGCATTGTGTTAATGTTTTCCATTGTTGTTATACATGTTACGCATGTTGTTGTTGATCCCATGTGAATTCTATATTATCTATATGATGATGTTGTGTTGAGTACATGCTAGTCATGGAAATGTGGGTATGGTTTTTGGAATGTGTTTGGGGAAGTGTTTAACCCTGGTGCAAAACAATGGAATGGGATGTTTATGTTGAGTATATTGACACTTGAGTTGGTCTTGTTATCGGATATAATTGATCGATCAATAGGATGAAAGTGTACACTATATCTTGTGGAAATTCGCGCGTGACCTTAGTGATGAAAGATGCCACTAGGGGTGAGTACGGTGAGAGGAAGATGCCACCGAAAGCTTGATGGGGAGATTTAGTTTTAACTACGATGATGAGAGATGCCATCAGTAGTTGTGTAACCCCCTTAGACCGGCCTAGACATTAGACCCGAACTTCGAAGATTACACAAGGAAAACAAAAGCAACCCGAAAGTCAACCTTGATTAGTAGCCCCTTTTTTCTTTTTATCTTTTCTAGATGCTCAATATTAACCTATATGTTTAGCAATTTAACTCAACGAGAGTGGCACATCGAACGCAACCCAAACAAGGACTCAATTGAAAAGAATCATCTTTTAGGGACTAAAACGTAAATTCTCAAATTTGTAAGAACTAAACGAGTTTTAATGTTACCAGTCCAAAATTAATCATATAACATGCCATCAGGTCAAATTTCAACTCAAACAGATCATTCAAACTCATTGAATTGAGCAACCAACATTTAGGGACCAAAATGCAAGAAATAGAAACCCAAAACAGTTCAAAATTCAAACCCAACGTTCAGGCGTTTCGATATGGATGGCCCTGTACCGAAACGATCGTTTCAAAATAGGGTTGACCGTTTCGATACTCGGGTGTGTTCCGAGACCCGTATCCAAACACCCCTTCCAGTAGCAAAACTGTTTCGATACGCCTTCACCCGTTCGGAAACCTTATGGCCATTTCAAATCCTTGTTCCGAAACAACCAAGGGCGGTTCGATATGCCTTGCCCTGCAACCGTAGATTTTGCTGGTTTTTTATTCTTAAACACATTCAAATCATTCCCGAGACATGCCACATCATGCATATAACATGGATACATATCAACAATCATCATATCGAGGCATTAGTTATAACATGGCAATCAACATGAAAGTAAAAGTACTAAAGACATGCTCCCTAGCCCACCAAAACAATAACAAGCCAAAACCATCATCCATAACCAAAATCAAACCATAAAGGCCAATTACATCTCAAAAGAATCTATCCAACATGCTCAAGCAAAGGGGAAAACATTCTCAACCATGAAATAGCATAAACCCCACCCATTGCCTTTTATTACACCGAAGCAAAACCACATACTTTGCAAGGTTAAAATCTTGGATTCCTCTTGCTTTCTTGCCGCCTTCAAAGCCTAATTTTCTGCATTGATGAAACAAAAGAGCATAAGTACAAAGCTTAGTGAGGATCGCTAAATAATGTTCATCAATGCATGACTCATATCTTGCAAAACCAACACTTTACATCTCATGCCATTTTATAAAACATGTCCTCCCAAGACCTCAATGCACTTTTTAACCACATGCTCATATGCATCATTTTAAAACAGCAAATAAACCTTTGCTCACGCTTTAACAAGCATCATATGCATTCTTGCATCATACACAAATATCTCATGCATCCATGCATCGTATACAAGCATCTCATGCTTCACATTATTCATTTACATTATATTGGCTCATAAGTGATAATCCATAAACCATTTCAACACAAGACACAATCGGATACGCAGATTACAAGCGTTGTCCCACACGCTTCATACATACTACCGGATTACATAAGGTAGAGATCAATGGCACGATCACAACCCCTCAACACCCGTGATGGAGTTAAATGGCACAATCACAACCCCTCAACACCCGTGGTGGAGTTAATGGCACAATCACAACCCTTCAACACCCGTGGTGGAGTTAATGGCACAATCACAACCCCTCAACATCACTCATCGGTAGTTGTATAACCCACTAGCGAGAGTCGGGACCCAAAACAAGGCTAACACATGAGAGCTACCTCAACCATTGTAATCACCTTAACCAAGCTCACACACGGGAGCATTTCTCCACCGTTGTGACGCTTAACTAAGTCTACCCACGAGAATGATCCTCCATCATGGTGACACTCATTCCTCAATCGTTAGGGTACTTGGATGGAGAATACGGCACAATCACAACCCCTCGACATCCAAGGCGAATTTATACACGGTGCACCCAATCCTATAGCTGGCTAACTATATCCGATTAAAGTAACCAAAATTTTTTTCATCACTTGCCAATATAATCATTTAACCACATTAATCCACTATTTTACAAGCATAACCACAATGCCATTTCCACAAGCATCACATGCTTAAATTCATATAGATTCAACACATGCAAACCAAGGATCACTTACCTAGTGCATGCTTAACATAATGGCATTAAAATCCAACATTAAACCATGCTTAAACATGCTTAAAAACAGTAAACAATCCACACTCAACTCAAGTGCAAATTCATCAAACAAAGCACATATCCAAGAGAGAGATTTCCGAATCACTTACTCTTGAGCTTAGCTAAGTGTATCAAACTTACACTAAGCTCCCAAGACCACGCTCAAAGCGTTACAAAGCAGGAAATTGCATTTCCACTCACCGATACATGAAACCTTGTTCACCGACACGGATCTACATTATCAACACCTCATTTTAACTTATAAATCAACTTAGAATTCATTTGAAATCAACCAAGAAACTCAAGAATCTCAAGGATTTCAGGATCTACATTATCAACACCTCATTTTAACTTATAAATCAATTTAGAATTCATTTGAAATCAACACAAAACAGAGCCCAACTCATCAAGTACGAAAACTAAGATTTCAACAACAATTTCACAAGATTTTGATCTCAAATCAAGACTATAATGAAAACTCAACCAAAAATAGTATTTAGAAGCCAAATATCTTGGGAATTTCAATAAAGAACTTAGATTAGCAGTTGAGAACGAGATTTACCTCCAATCATTGCTTCTCTCAATGAATGACCAGTTTTCCTTAGCAAATTCTTGAAGAATTAGAAAAGATCTCTTGAAAATGATTTAGAAAATGTTGAGAGAATTTTTGGAGAAAGAATTCTGAGAAAAGATGAGAGAATTAGTGTTTTGCTGAAAATGAGAATGGGTTGGTAGTTGCGTCAAATTTCACTTTAACTAACTTTATTAATTAATTAATATAAACCCAAATTAAATCCATTTAATTAAAAACCTTTTAAAGCACATGTCATATTGAGAAAAGGTCAAATTGACTTAAATCCCCCTAAATATTATAAGATTTTGGCTTCCACATTAAAAATCACATTTTCCTAGTTTTGAAACTTTACAATTTGGTCACTACTCAAAATGTCCCATTTCCGAAATCCATTTTGTAAAATTGACTTGACCAACCTCTTAAACACATTTTTAGAGGATTTTAGCAATTTTTATCACAATTTTATCCTATCCCGATCCTTGATTTCCTTAAATCACCTTACGCGATTCGAACCGTTCTCGACTGGTTTGATCCGATGTGTAAAACATCTAGGCCCAATACCAGGGTGTTACAAATCTCCCCCAATTAGGAAATTTCGTCCTCGAAATTTTACCTGAAGGAAAAAGGTGCGGAAACTGTTTCAGCATGTCCGCCTTGCTTTCCCACGTGGCCTCCTTAACTCCTCGATGTCGCCACAACACCTTCACAAGTTCTATCCTCTTGCCACGAAGAACGTTGCTACTCACGTATAGAACCTTCACTGGTTCCTCATCATATGACAGATCCGGATTAAATTCTATCTCCTCAACAGGCATCACATGCGAAGGATCCGATATGTACCTCCGCAACATCGAGACATGAAACACATCATGTGTCTTTTTCATCTCCAAAGGCAATCTCAATTGATATGCCACGGGACCAATACGCTCTACAACCTCGTAAGATCCAATGAACCTTGGGCTAAGCTTACCCTTACGCCCAAATAACATCACCTTCTTCCAAGGCGATACTTCCAAAAACACACGTTCGCCAACCGCGAACTCAATCTCTTTACGCTTCAAATCGGCGTAAGACTTTTGCCTATCTGATGCTGTCTTCATACGTTCACAAATAAGCTTCACCCTCTCGTTGGTTCCCTTTAGCATAGTTGGCATCGAAATCAACATTTGCCCAGCTTCTGCCCAACGGAGAGGGGTTCTACATCTCCTCTCATACAAAGCCTCGTAAGGAGGCACTTGAAACTTTCCTGATAACTAATGTTACAAGCAATCTCAACCAAAGCGAAAGCCTTTCCGATGAACCTTGGAATCCAACCACAACATCTCAACATAACCTCAAGCACCTGAATAACATGCTTCGGTTACCTATCCATCAAAGGATGATAAGAAGTACCAAAACCCAACCGTGTACCCCAAGCTCGACTCATCCCTTCCCAAAACCTCAATGCAAACCTTGAATCTCTATCCAAAACAACAGACTCCAACACTCCGTGCAATCGCACAATCTTAGCAACAAACAACTCAACCAACTTATCCAACTCATACGCGGTATGCACTGTCAAGGAATGTGCACTCTTCGCAAAATGATCAACAACCACTCAACAATATTCCTCTTGATAAAATCCATATTAATCCAACCACGAATCCACGACAATCCATCCTCCTCAACTCCCTTCCTGGAAACCCCAACGGTTACCACACCTAAAAGGTAAGCAAAACTCAACTTCCACCTGCCAACAACCCAAACATTTGCCTACAAATTCGTTAACATCCTTTTCTACCTTAACCGACAACTGTCAAATTACGATACACCTTTACACAACCAGAGCACACTACGGAAGAACCTCTAAGAGTTCATCCAGATTAGAGCACCTCAACTCAACATCATTTGGCACCACTATTCAATTCCCAAAGCTCAAAACACCAACATCATTGACAAAAAACCTCAAGGCTTTCCATCTATGATATCTTGAACACACAATACAAGGGAGTCATCAAGGAACTGTTTATTCCTGTTCAACTGGTTCAGGGACGGTTTCTTCCACAATTCGGCAACAAGATCACCATCTTGCGATATGCTCAAGCGAGTAACATCTCCATCAACTCCACAACCATTTCCCTGCCTAAGACATTGACCACAACGTTGGCCTTTCCAACCCGATACCTCATCACAAGACTCTAACACCGTCTCCAACTATTACTTCACTTACAACAACTATCTCAAAAAGGTTTACTTACACTCAGCCAACAAACCACCCTCTCACGAGAAACCAGCCAAAACATCATGGATTTTGAGCTTACATAACCACACGTAAAGCTCGTTCCCCAAGCACTTGCACTCGACTAAAAGCATATACTACAACTTATGCAAGAGTTAAGAACTCTCTACTCAACCCTAGCTAAACCTCGATGAAAACTATTGCCAAAACTTCCTTCCAACTCCTTCAAGGTCTCCGTCAAACCTTATCCATCTAAAACAATCATCCTACTAAGTCTATTCAAGCAAGAATGCAGCGCACTTTAAAAACCACAACCGAAACCTACAACAACTGTTCAACCCAGAGCAACTACAACACTCCACGACTACATTCAAAATGCACTTAACTACACATTATAAATCCTTGACCGCATTCTAACCAAAACGATCCCCTCTCTACCATCAATCTGCCAAGGCCCTTAAAACACCTAGAAAAACTTTTCTTCCGGCTAGCCCAAACTAGACCATACTCACTCCTAATGGTAAACTTATTCACTTCCTAACCTCACACCAAAACAAACCTTAAACCCACAAACTACTCTAATCATAACACACCACTACCAAATCCAAATCGACTATTAGTAAGTGTGAACATTCATATGCATGATTGCTTACATGCCCTTACGAACGCCTATGACATGTATGCATACTTCTAATGTCATGCCAGGTTTATGCATGTATCAACATATGTAATATATATATATATATATATATACCCATGATTTTAAGTGTGCATGTATGTCTGTTCACACCTACTAATAACGTCTTCGAACCATACTTGGAACAACTCCGCGTCCTATTTCCAAACTTTTCCTGGTCCACCATCCTCACAACTCATTACAACACTATTTGAACTACTATTCCTCTTCACCAATGTTGTTCTAAAAACAACAACGACACTATTCATAACTCACTAACTATTGGACCCTAATACTACCCAAAAGGATGCAAAGGAAAACTAAGCAAAGATAACAATAACACGGATTGCACAGAAAAGGTACCTGCAATCACATCATTGTGCTCCAAGCGACGAACACCCACACCCTCTTCTGCAGAGCCACCATGGTCTCCTTGTTGAAAAGAACCATAACTACACTCGCGACCACGGGAAGCTTCAAAAGACACCCCACCTTGACCACCCCAAGCTAATATTGGACAATCTCGCCTCAAATGTCCAACAGACCCACAACTCCAACAAGGTTCAACCATCAAACACCCTGCGTATCTTCGCCTTTCCTGCCACCTCCAAACCCTATCTCGGCCACGCTTACAGCCTTTCTGAGGTACAGCCACAACAGGCGCACGTCCTTGGCCTCCATCTGCCAACAGAGGACACTCACGCCTTAAATGATCTACTGAACCATAGTTCCAGCAAGAATTTCCTTCCACTTCAACAGGAGCCTGTACCTCTCCAGCCGCACGAGGACAGTCCCTCCTCAAGTGCTCCCGAGAACCACACGTTCAGCACGTGTGCTGCTCCGCCCTCGTTCTGTTCCCTTGAACCAATGCACCATGTCCAAGGTTACCTCGCCTAACAGCAGATTGATACCTCATATCTCGGCCTTTCTTGGTTTGTTTACTTCAAATACCGAATTCAGCAGCTCTCTTACCAGAGCTAGAACCACCACCATGAGATGTCAGACCCAAGTTCTGCTCATCAACATAAACTGAAACCATACTCTCGCGCTCTTGGCTACCCGAAAGCTTATCTCCAATATACCTCTTCATAAAGGCAGCTGAAAAGAATTCCCAATCCATATCCTGGATATTCGATGCCACTGACACAGATGTCCACCACATACTAGCATCATCCAACATTAACGTGACAACGCTTCCCAACTTACAAGCGTGGTCACACCCTTCCTGATCCAAGATTGAGATTGTACTGGCTAACCAAACCTCGAACGCCTCTGGCGTCGACCAATGATACGCAACAGCTCCCAAATCATGCAGACGATGTTTTGACAAACCAGCCTGCCTGACAGACGGTACGTGCACAAGCCTTTCATTTTCCACGACCTGAGATGCTCTAGACATCTCCTGAACCACTGAAGATAAGACTTTCACCACCGGGCCAGCCCCTTTACACTGCCCTATTGCCTCAACTCCAGATAAGAACGGCCAAGCAGACACATTTCCTACAGATGGAACATCACTCCCCCGACTACCCTACTCACCTGCAGTTACGATCGTATCCAATCCCGACTCTCTCATCGGACTCATTGTGCTATTTGAACAAGGCATAATAACAAAACAACAAATCAAACCATGATTTTGGCCAGCCTCAAGCAAGGATCCAAGTTGACAAAAACATTTAATCAGTGTAATAAGGCAATGGGAACCCCGATTTCCCCTCAACATGGCCTAGCATACAGTGACACATCAAGCTCAACATGCTTTTCATCATTCAAATTCACCATACAACAACATTACATCATCATCACGCACTCATATCCATTTCACATGCAATTCACATAAATCAAGCATGACATAAGCTTCAGAATTCAACAAATTGCATGCTTTTCAACCAACATACAACGATACATATCAATTTCACATACAAACATTCCCAATTCTTTCGTAACCTTGCTCTGATACCAACAAATGTAACCCCCTTAGTCCAGCCAAGACATATGACTCGAACTACAAAGATTACACAAGGAAAACCAAAGTCAACTCGAAAGTCAACCTTGATTAGAAACCCTTTTTTTCTTTTTTATCTTTTCTAGATGCTCAATATTAACCTATATGTTTAGAAATTTAACTCAGCGAGAGCGGCACAGCGAACGGAACCCAAACATGGACTCAATTGAAAAAAATCATCTTTTAGGGACTAAAACATAAATTCTCAGATCTGTAAGGACTAAACGAGTTTATGTTACCAGTCCAAAATTAATCACATAACATGCCATCAAGTCAAATTTCAACTCAAACGAATCATTCAAACTCATTGAATTGAGCAACCAACATTTAGGGACCAAAATGCAAGAAACAGAAACTCAAAACAGTTCAAAATTCAAACCCAACGGTCAAGCGTTTCGATACGGATGGCCCTGTACCGAAACGGTCATTTTGAAACAGGGTTGACTAGTTCGATACTCGGGTGCGTTCTGAGACCCGTATCGAAACACCCCTTCCAGTAGCAAAATCGTTTCGATACACCTTCACCCGTTCTGAAACCTTATGGCCATTTCAGGCCCCTGTTCTGAAACAGGCAAAGGCGTTCCGATACACCTTGCCCTGCAACAGCAGATTTTGCTGGTTTTTCATGTTTAAACACATTCAAATCATTCCCGAGACATGCCACATCATGCATACAACATGGATACATATCAACAATCATCATATCAAGGCATTAGTTATAACATGGAAATCAACATGCAAGTAAAAGTACTAAAGACATCCTCCCTAGCCCACCCAAACAATAACAAGCCAAAACCATCATCCATAACCAAAATCAAACCATAAAGGCCAATTACATCTCAAAATTATCTATCAAACATGCTCAAGAAAAGGGGAAAACATTCTCAACCATGCAATAGCATAAACCCCACCCATTGCATTTTATTACACCGAAGCAAAACCACATACTTTTCAAGGTTAAAATCTTGGATTCCTCTTACTTTCTTGCTGCCTTCAAAGCCTAATTTTCTGCATTGATGAAACAAAAGAGCGTAAGCCCTAAGCTTAGTGAGGATCGCTAAATAACGTTCATCAATGCATGACTCGTATTTTGCAAAACAAACACTTTACATCTTATGCCATTTTATAAATCATGTCCTCTCAAGACCTCAATGCACTTTTTAACCACATGCTCATATGCATCATTTTAAAACAGCAAATAAACCTTTGCTCACGCTTTAACAATCATCATATGCATTCTTGCATCATACACAAATATCTCATGCGTTCATGCATCATATACAAACATCTCATGTTTCACATTATTCATTTACAGTATATTGTCTCACAAGTGATAATCCATAAACTATTTCAACACAAGACACAATCGGATACGCAGATTACAAGCGTTGTCCCACACGCTTCATACATACTACCGGATTACACGAGGTGGAGATCAATGGCACGATCACAAACCCTCAACACCCATGATGGAGTTAAATGGCACAATCACAACCCCTCAACACCCGTGGTGGAGTTAATGGCACAATCATAACCCTTCAACACCCGTGGTGGAGTTAATGGCACAATCACAACCCCTTAACATCACTTATCAGTAGTTGTATAACCCACTAGCGAGAGTCGGGACCCAAAACAAGGCTTACACATGAGAGTTACCTCAACCATTGTAATCACCTTAACCAAGCTCACATACGAGAGCATTCCTCCACCGTTGTGACACTTAACTAAGTCTACCCACGAGAGTGATCCTCCATCGTGGTGACACTCATTCCTCAATCGTTAGGGTACTTGGATGGAGAATACGACACAATCACAACCCCTCGACATCCAAGGCGAATTTATACACGGTGCACCCAATCCTATAGTCGGCTAACTGTATCCAATTAATGTAACCAAAAACCATTTTCATCACTTGCCAATATAATCATTTAACCACATTAATCCACTGTTTTACAAGCATAACCACAATGCCATTTCCACAAGCATCACATGCATAAATTCATATGCATTCAACACATGCAAACCAAGGATCAATTACCTAGTGCATCCTTAACATAATGGCATTAAAATCCAGCATTAAACCATGCTTAAACATGCTTAAAAATAGTAAACAATCCACATTCAACTCAAGTTCAAATTCATCAAACAAAGCACATATCCAAGAGAGAGATTTCCGAATCACTTACTCTTAAGCTTAGCTAAGTGTATCAAACCTACAGTAAGCTCCCAAGACCATGCTCAAAGCGTTACAAAGCATGAAATTGCATTTCCACTCACCGATACACGAAACCTTGTTCGCCGACATAGAAATTACCCCTCTGAAGCCTCCAAAATCACCTCGTTTGCTTCCGGATCAAGATCCCCTATTTTCACATCATCAAAACAGAGATCTAAATGCATTAAAATGCATTCTAACACCAACAACAATTCACAAACTCGTTGCTCATCCAAACTACACCAAATTACCCACTCAAAACAACCGAAAACTCAATCGATTGCTTCCTAAACCAAGCCCAGCCAACATACATCACTTCCAAAGCATTATAAACTTCAAAACACATCTAACAAACATCCTAACCCAACCTTATACCTCCAGCAAGCAAGATTCCACCATTTCACCCAAAAACTCACTAAAAACAACCAAGAAACTCAAGAATCTCAAGGATTTCGAGATCTACATTATCAACACCTCATTTTAACATATAAATCAACTTAGAAATCATTTTAAATCAACACAAAATAGAGTCCAACTCATCAAGTCCGAAAACTAAGATTTCAATCACAATTTCACAAGATTTTGATCTCCAATCAAAACTATAATGAAAACTCAACCAAAAATAGTATTTAGAAGCCAAATATCTTGGGAATTTCAATAAAGAACTTAGATTAGAGGTTGAGAACGAGATTTACTTCCAATCCTTGCTTCTCTCAATGAATGACAAGTTTTCCTTAGCAAATTCTTGAAGAATTAGAAAAGATCTCTTGAAAATGATTTAGAAAATGTTGAGAGAGTTTTTGGAAGAAAGAATTCTGATAAAAGATGAGAGAATTAGTGTTTGTCTGAAAATGAGAAAGAGTTGGTAGTTATGTCAAATTAAATCTCACTTTAACTAACTTTATTAATTAATTAATATAAACCCAAATTAAATCCATTTAATTAAAAACCTTTTAAAGCACATGTCATATTGAGAAAATGTCAAATTGACTTAAAGCCCCCTAAAGATTCTAAAATTTTGGCTTCCACATTAAAAATCACATTTTCCCAGTTTTGAAACTTTACAATTTGGTCACTACTCAAAATGTCCTATTTCCGAAATCTATTTTGTAAAATTGACTTGACCAACCTCTTAAACATATTTTTATAGGATTTTAGCAATTTTTATCACAATTTAATCCTATCCCGATCCTTGATTTCCTTAAATCACCTTACGCGATTCGAACCGTTCTCGACCGGTCTAATCCGATGTGTAAAACATCTAGGCCGAAAACCAGGGCGTTGCAAGTTATGATGTGACTACGGTAAAGAATGATGCCACTGATAGTCGATAGTGACTACGATGATGAGAGATGCCATCGATAGTTGTGTTTGGCTACGGTAATGAACGATGCCATCGGAAGTCGAATGTGAGTATTGTAAGTTGGGTGATGGAGATGCCACCTAACGTATCCGCATATCCGAGTAATGTGTAAATATTTCAATATACTCTTGTGATGGTTTTGTGATGTGAATCTTGAGATTGGTAAACTTACGATAGTATTGATGAGATCGTGTTATGTTGCATGTTCGTTTTGGTTAAGCTTTTAAGCTTGTTGTGCAACATGTAGTGAAGTGTGGCTTACACCATATGGTAAAGGTAAGATGTGGTTCATATGCTTGAGGCATATGTGGTTTGAAAAGCCTTTGAGGCTTGGTAAGTCATGAGGTGGTTTATGCATGATGATGCATGATTGGTGCCTATGGCATGTGTTATGTAAATGATCATACTTGGTTTAAGTTTGGTTTGTGAAAGGAAATGATTCATTGAAATGGTTGCTAAAATGGTTTGTGGAATAGCTTTGTTTTCCAAAATGTTATTGGTTTTAAAACTGCACCGTTGTAGCTTTGGTTTTGAGCCCCACTCACTAAGCTTCATGGCTTATGCTCTATTTTCCAACAATGCAGATTCGTAGTTCTTTGGAAGGCAATTGTGCAAAGGAAGGTGATCCAAGTGTTAGCTTCAATCTCATGTATGGCTTCGGTTAGATAATAGTGTGTGTGAGACAATGAGGTTAGACTTGTGTTGTTTTAGGAGTGTTTTGTAAACTCCTTGTGTTGCGAGCATGTTTGCCTTGGTTGGCTTCTTTATACCTTGTTTTGCGTGGTTCTTGGATCATGAAGTATCTTGCTTTAATCGTTTGTTAAGTATGGTTAGGTTCTCTTACTTGTATGTATGTTTGGTGGTTGACCTCAATGTTTGTATGCCCATCTTGTTGTTTCTTTGATGTATGTGATTTTTGGAACCAAGGAAAATAACCTTGGGGTGCTTGAACTGCAATTTTTCTGTTACTGCAGCAGGGTATTTCGAAACGGGCTCGAACGTTTCGAAACGACCCTTGTTTTGGTTTTGGCGTTTCAGAACGCGTATCGAAACGAGCTTTACAGGGCCGAAACGGGTCCAAGCCGTTTCAGTACGAAAGCTCACTATGAATCCCTGTTCCGATACAGTCGTGGGTGTTCTGAAATAGGAGATGTTGGAAGTTTTTTAAGAGCATCTTTGAAGTTATTTTTCTTGCGTTTTGGTCCTAGATTGTGGTGCTTTCTATTGTGGTTGATTGTGGGCTTGTTTTGTCTTGCATTCCATCATGGAAGCATGAAATGAGTTTAATTGCAAAGTGGTCACCTTAATTACATCATAGGTCCCTATATTATGCTAGTTTTGCATTTTGGTCCCAAGTTGCTCGTTTTATCGATTGGTGCTTGTTTTGTCGTTCTTTCTTCCGTTGCGTGTTCTCAAATATAAGGTTTAATTCGAGCATCTAGAAAAGATAATAATCAACACGGTTGGGGTTGCTAATTGGAGGGAAATCTTCAGATCTTTCTTTGATTAGTCCCGTGTGATCCACTCGATACGGTCTGGTGGCTAGGCCGGGTCTAGGGGGTTACAAGGGTTCCCAAGTTGATTTATTAGTATTTTTATGGCGAACCAACTTTGAAATTCTTAGGCCAGGTCGTCGTGCAAAGATTTTTAAGGGGTATATATATAGTGGGCCCGCGATAAGCGTTCGTGATGAATGAGTCGATTTTCCTTAATGGATAAATTGCCAAAATGAAACGTCGTACAATAAACCTTTTTTAGTGGGGTGTGTTGAAGACGAGACGGCTGTTGACTATAAATAGGATTTATTATTATTTTTAATATATATTTTTATTTTAGTTACCTCGTCGACTGCACTTTGTTGGTTTTCGAAGACAGGGTATATTTTACTTTTTACTCCGATGACTAATTCAACTGTGGTGGAGAGTGATGAAGTCGTTTGTAGTACAAACATGAACGAGATATTGAAATCGTTGGAGTGTTAAAGCCTCGTTGTAGTTAACAACATTCGTTATAGGTTTAGTGTGTTGCAGGTGTCACATCGCCTGAGTGCTTGTTTGGACGAAGAGAGGTCGTGGTGTTTGGTTCCTCTTTATGCTTTCGAGGCTGGGTTTCATTTGCTGTTGTGCTTTTTTGTGTGGATTGGTTGAACTAGTATGATGTGGCTCCGAGTCAACTGAGTGGTGCCAGTTGGTAGATTCTGATGACCTATTTTTTGAATTGCAAAGTTCACAGAGACGATCCCTATATTAACGTTTTCTGTTATTGCTATAACGTAATGGTTGGTCATAATAAGAATGTGAAGGGCTTTGTAAGCATTGGTCATCGTACATGTAGAGTATTGGTGATGAGAAATTATGCTCTGAATCTACGTCTAGATAGGGCGAAGTATATTGAGATAGAGTGTACTATTGGAGGGTTTTTGTTCCATGTTGTTTGCCGTTGGTCGTCGTAAGATAGAGTTGCACCTCATGGTGTGGAGGGAATGTCTCCCGCCGAGTTAAGACTCCTTAAAAGGTTAAAGGATGACCCACCATTGCATTGTGAAGACATATGTACTCTTAGGAATATTTTGGTGTATTGCCTAGAGGGAAAGAGTCCCAATGGTTGGGATGAGGTAGATTTGAATGTTGTTCCATGTATGTACATTTCACGTTAAGGGTTCAACTAGTTCTGTTTCTCATCCATTCTAATCAACATGTGTATGATGTCTTTATTGTCTGGGTTGCTTATTCTGCAACCTAATCCTCGTAGCTGATGTCCCTTGGTTTGCTCTCCCCTACCTTGCGCAAGCTTTCATCGCTGTTTAAACAGCCTATCTTTAGAACCTTTAAGCTTGCTCGCCGAAAAATCTGAAGGTCATGTGTTTGCTTCACGCTCGCCGCACCAATTGTTGATGGTCAAAATGACCAGGGATCGGAAATGGTGGTTCGATGGTGATGGGGGTGACTGTTCTGGTTAGAGTTCAAGTATTGCTCTTGCTTTTTGAGTGGTGATGGTGCCGGGAATTGAAGGCCTTGATTTCCTCTCAACTGCATGTCTTGTTTTATACCACTTGGACATGTGTTTAGGTAGGGTTATCATGGCACATCGATTTGATTGGCTATAATCTAAAGTCCTAAGTTCTCCTCGGTATCCGCTGTGAGAACGTGTGTTGTAATGTGATCAGTAGATGAGGTGTGATGTTGTTTGCAGTTCTGTCTGTTCACCACATATTACGGGGGATATCGCATGGTTCGTGAGCGATCTTGCGCTGTGGTTCGCCTGTGTTGTGTCCCCTATGCTGCACAGTTTGTGGTCTTATTCGCTCTGGTTCAACATGTTTCGGTAGGTGTTTATGGATACTAACAAAATTATTTTTTAAACTAGATAAAATTAATATCGTTGTATTGTGACCATTGGATGAAGAAAAATGATAAGATTATTTTAAATTACGAGTAATAATCAATTGTTATTTTAATTCGAATTGAATTAAATTATTATTTAAAAGAGTTCAACATAAATAATAATTAAAATTCAAAAAAAATTGATATACTCTTTATCAGATAATAAAATAAAATAATTATTATTTAAAAGAGTTTTAGATAAATAGTAATTAGAATTTGAGTTGGATTAAAATTCCTCGTCAGATAAGAAAATTAACTGATAGCGGATAGTTGATAACTAATAGCGGATTACATTAGCTGATAGCTGATTGCATTTGCTGATTTGACTATTTGATTAACAAAAATATTAGTTGATTGTTTAGAAATGTTTGGTAAAATTAACTGATAGTTGATAGCTGTTTGATTATTTAAACAAGCAAAATGACATATAAGAACATGATTATGTTCAATACATATTTGAATAGTTTATTAGTTATCAATATTTTGTATCTATTAATATTATTTGGATTATGAAAAATAATATTCAATATAACATTACTAAGCATATTTGAAGGATCTATATAATAATTTATTATTTATATAATTATTTTTAATACAATTTAATTAATTATTAAATTTAAATAAAAAAACAAATGTGTGAGAATAAAAAGAAAAAAAAACAAAAGGTATTATTTAACAAATGTCACAATGTAAATACGTGATGTTGAAGAATTAAAATAAAAATGGTTAAATTAAGGTTGTTTGGAGATTTTTTATAATTATTGAGGGTAAAAGGGTCTTTATAACTCTTATATCAAAACCTCTAATTTCAGAAAGCTCATATTAGCAGTTTGTTGGGTTTTATGGTGCTCGATTTCCTTCAACTGATGTGCTTGCCAAGTTCAGAGAAGATTGGATTTTTGGGTGATAAAGTGGAAGGTAAAAGATTGGAATTGGACACAAGGATTTATAGTGGTTCGGCCTTCTAACAAGCACCTACATCCACTACCTTAGCTCCCCACTAAGAATTTCAACCAAATTCACTAAGAATTTCGTCCCCTTTTCTAGGCTTAGGAGGTAACATTTACAACCCTCAAAGCTTTCTACCTAAGCTTGAGTAAACCCTCTTTACAAGAGAAATTCTAAGCAAACTTAAAATCCCTCTAATAGGTGTTTGTTTGCACTATAAAGCTCTCACCCAAAACCTAAACATTTGAGCAAATTTAACAATGTTTAGCTCACTAGTGTTGTCTATACAAGAAATGGACAAATTGAGCTCTAAGACAATTTCATGATCACGATGTTGTTGACAATTGAAGCATTAGCCTTCTCTTGATGCCTTGGAGGTCCCTTTTATACTCTCAAATGAATTTGCAACCGTTGAGGACCGTTGGGGATGTTTTGGAGCCGTTAGGGTCTTTATTTCCCACATTAATTGCAGTTCTGGTGCTTATCGTATCAGTACACGGAGACCCATATCGGTACGCCCTTCTTCAGAACTAGCCGTTGGGCTCTTGCCAGCCTAAGCGTATCGTTACGCTAGGAATCGTATCAGTACGGTCTGTAATTTAAAAGACCGTTGGGAAATAGTCGTTGGGGTTAGTTAAAATAGGGAACGATACGCTTTAAAGGCATATTGGTACGACCCCTATCCGTATCGATACAGGGAAGCCTGTATCGGTACAAGTTTTGGCAGAATCAAAACTGGAGAAAAAATGTATCGATACTGGGTATACCGTATCGGTACGGTAGAGTTGAAATGTCAGTTTTGAGTACTTTAAAACATTTCAAACTTTGCCAAAAACCTTTTTAAATACCTCAAACATATTTTCAAGTTGTTTGGACTTAAAGACATGTTTTAAATCCTTTTCAAATGAGTCCAAATTTTTTTTCAATTATTATATCAAAACACTTAGTTCTTCAATCTCCCCCTTTTTGATATAATAAAATCAACTTGAAAAATTGTTTGGGATTCTCCCCCTTTAAGTTCAAAATTTTGAATAAGAGATTAAATATAGAAAAGTAACCCATTATTCATTTGAAAAACACAATTTTTCAAACCAGTCTATCCCATTTTTTTGTTATATCAAAAAGAATTTAAAATACTTTTGGGCTTAAAATAACAATGGAGATTTAAAATTTTAAAACTATTAAAATGTTTGGTTTTAAAAGTGGCTCCCCCTTACTCAAAGCATCATCAAAAGATGTTAGTCCAACACATGATAATCTAGTTGAAATAAATCAAATTAACTAAGTAAAAAAAAACAACAACTAGATTTTACCAACACTTGAATTCCAAGGGAGGATGTGAAGTCTTCCTTCTTCAAGTGTTCTTCCTTGTGTGCATAGAGCTCCCCTCATTGATTGGACTTGTTGAACACCTCCAACACACCTAATCAAGATAATTATACAAATTTTGGTATCCAAATTGCTTTGGATCCATAGACATCAATGGCACAAAATTTAGTCCCCTTAGGAATCCATTTTTCAATTTCATCCTTTTTATGTGAAGTGATTAATTCTTTTGGAACTCAAACACTTCTAAAACATTTTCCATTTAAAAATATAGGGGCACTAGATTGTCTTACATAAAAATTTGATTTTCCAAAATCAATTTTCTTTTGAAGTTCATTGGAAATCAAATCTTTTTCCTTTTTAAGATCATTAATTTTTTGTTGAGGATCATTTTCCATTGTCTGAAGCAAGTTTTGCAAATGTGAAACTTTTTGTTCAAAATCCTTCAATTTTGCTTCAAACTCAAGATTTGTTTTGGAAAGCAAATCATTCTCATTTTTCAATTTTGAAATCAACTTTTTGTTCTTAGAAAATGATGACTTGAATTTCAAAAGCAAATCATCATAGGCATCTTGTAACTCATCAAATGTATATGAATTTGAAATAGATGAGTTAGAAGTTACCTCTCCCTCATTGAGGGTCATCAAGCATAGGTGGGCTACCTCATCATCGGTGGAGTCTTCATCACTCCATGTGGCCACATATTCTTTTTTTGAAGATGATCCATTATTGTTGGACTTGTGGGATTCCTCCATCTTCTTCCTCGATTAATGCTTGGATTTTTCCATTTTGCTCTTCATGAACTGGGAAATTTGTTGAAGAGATATGCTATCTCTTCATCTTCACTTTCCTCTTCACTTGAATCTACATGTGGCATGTGGAGGATTCGAGAGCAATGACATTTGTGTTGATGCCAAGCCCTTAGAGCTTCTTCTCCCTCATAGCTCTAATCTCTTCATTCTTCTTCTCCTCTTCTTTTTTTTCTTCATTATTTGGTGAGTGAAAATTGACCCCATGAGCTCATCAAGCTTCAAAGTCTTGAAATTCTTGGCTTCGATGATGGCGGTCCTTTTTGAGTCCCATGACTCGGGAACGGAGTAGATGAGCTTTCGGACAAGTTTGTCTTCCGGAATGATTTCTCCATACACTTTGAGTCCATTGGTGATGGTGGAGAATATTGAACATCTTCGTAATGTCTTTACCCGGTTCTATCTTGAAGTTTTCATATTCTAGGTTGAGAGCCCGATCTTAGTCTCCTTTACTTCGTTTGTCCCATCGTATGTAACTTCAAGCTTGTCTCATGCATCCTTGGATCTTCACAAGAAGACATCTTCTCGTAGATGTTGGGGCTCAATGCACAAAAGATGATGTGCAAGGCTTTGCAATTGAGCTCCATCTTCTTGCGATCATCCGCACTCCAATCTGCCTTCCTTCGTTGTGGCACGAACGGACCGACTTCTACTATGTCCCAAAGCTTGTAGTCCTTGGACTTTATGAAAAACATCATTCTTGTCTTCCATTGGGCATAGTGTGTTCCGTCGAAGAATGTTGGCTTGTCGATGGATTGCGTCATTTGAACGATTGGTTGATATGTTGTATCGAGTTTCCCGGATCACCTCAATAGGTTGTTAATTCTCTTTGATTAAGCCTCGTTTTGATACCAATTGTTGGATTTTATGGTGCTCGATTTCCTTCAACCGATGTGTTTCCCAAGCTCGGAGTAGATTGGATTTTTGGGTGATAAAGTGAAAGCTAAAAGATTGGAATTAGACACAAGGATTTATAGTGGTTCGACCTTCTAACAAGCACCTACATCCACTACCTTAACTCCCCACTAAGGATTTCAACCAAATTCACTAAGAATTTCGTCCCCTTTTCTTGGCTTAGGAGGTAACCTTTACAACCCTCAAAGATTTCTACCTAAAGCTTGAGTAAACCCTCTTTACAAGAGAAATTCTAAGCAAACTTGAAATCCCTCTAATAGGTGTTTGTTTGCACTATAAAGCTCTCACCCAAAACCTAAGCACTTGAGAAAATTTAACAATGTTTAACTCACTAATGTTGTTTATACAAGAAATGGACAATTTATGCTATAAGACAATTTCTTGATCATAGTGTTGTTGACAATTGAATCATTGGCCTTCTCTTGATGCTTGGAGGTCCCTTTTATACTCCCAAATGAGTTTGTAGCCGTTGAAGACTGTTGGGGATGTTTTGGAGTAGTTAGAGTCTTTATTTCCCACATTAATTGCAGTTATGATGTTTATCGTATCGGTACACGGGGACCCGTATCAGTACGCCCTTCTTCAGAACTAGATGTTGGGCTTATACCAGCCTAAGCGTATCGATACGCTAGGAAGCGTATCGGTACGGTCTGCAATTTAAAAGACCGTTGGGAAATAATCGTTGGGGTTAGTTAAAATAGGGATCGGTACGCTTTAAAGGCGTATCGGTACGACTCCTATCCGTATCGATACGAGGAAGCATGTATCAGTACAAGTTTTGGCAGAATCAATACTGGAGAAAAAATGTATCGATACTGGGTATACCGTATCGGTACGGTAGAGCTGAAAAGTCAGTTTTGAGTGCTTTAAAACATTCCAAACTTTTCCAAAAACCTTTTTAAATACCTCAAACATATTTTCAAGTTGTTTGGACTTAAAGACATATTTTAAATTCTATTCAAATTAGTCCAAAACATTTTTCAATTATTATATCAAAAGACTTAGTTCTTCACTGTTTTCCAATATTAGATGTTTCACCCCAATCCACTCTTTACCAAACATCCAAATTAACTGATTTGACTGGTCAAACCTCTACTTACCAAACAGATCCAGAATTTAAATTATTGTCATGTTTGGCAATTAGCGGATAGCTGATAGCATATTACATTAGCTAATTTGATTAGCGGATTGTATTAGTTGATTTTTTAAAAGTGTTTGGTAAAATTAACTGATAGCTGATAGCTGTTAGATTATTTAAACAAGCAAAATGACATATAAGGACATGATTATATTCAATACTTGTTTGAATAGTTTATTAGTTATCAGTATTTTGTATCTAATTAATATTAATTAGATTTATAAAATTTATTTTTTAATATAATTTTACTAAATATATTCGAAGAATTTATATATTAATTTATTATTTATATAATTATTATAATATAATATAATTAATTATTAAATTCAAATACACATATAAATACTTGATAATAAAAAGAAAAAAATCAAGACACTACCACTTCTAGACATCAATCATCGCAACCTCAAACATGCAAAAATCAAACAAATATTTTTCCCTATTCTTAATTAAACTAATTAGTTAAATATGAAACAAGAAGTGAAAATTGCAAAGAACACACGAAGGAAAAAAAATAAAAGAAAATAATCGAACAAATTGAAGAAAATATCTAATTTTGGTTATTTAGAGATTTTTTGTAATTGTTAAAGGTAAAAGAATCTTTACAACTCCAATATCAAACCTCTAATCTCAAAAAGCTCCTATTAGCAGCTTTTTCAAAATTAGAGGTTTCATCTCAATCCTCTATTCACCAAACATCAATATTAGCGGATTTAACTGTACCTCTAATTTTAGCTCAAACCGTTGTTTAGCATCACTATTTAGAAGAGTTTTACATAAAAGATAATTAAATAAAATGTAAAATATTATTCGAAAAGTTTTTATACAAAATATAATTAAAATTTAAGATAAAATCGGATATTACTAATTATATAAGGAAAGAGATTTTAAATTATTTTAAAGATTATTTCAAACCATTAAAATGTCAAGTAACGAGTTCCAAATAGGTTTTAATTAATTACTGCCTAATTAAATAATTATATTAGATAAAATATTAAGAGATAAGTTCAATAGCGCAAATACATTTTGTTTTCGCATTTTCTCTTAAAAACTACATAATGTTGCAGCATCTCATCACGTAATCAAGCAGATAAGATCCGGTCTGTGAACTCATCCAAAGATTTGCATGAAGATCCGCCCTCCCTTAGACAAAGTTGTGTTTTCCTCTTAAACTCCATAGCATTATTTCTGATGTCCTCTCCTTGGATGTTCAGCATTAGTGTTTTTATAGCTCCTTGGATCTTCTCCCGCTCCAACTCAGTCTCCACTCGAAGGCCTATTCTCCACACATAACAGATGTACTTCATGTTAAGGAATTGGTCCCCAAAACATGGACTGCATAACATTGGCACCCCTTCCGACACGCTCTCGAGCGTTGAATTCCATCCACAGTGAGTCCAGAATCCACCCACTGCTTCATGCGCCAATACCTCTTGTTGTGGCGCCCATTCCACAATCAATCCTTTGTCTCCAACTTTCTCTAGGAAACCATCTGGTAGTAACTCCATCCCTTCTGACCCATGAACCAAACCAGGTCTAAGCACCCACAAAAATGGCTGCTCACTGCTCACCAACCCCCAAGCTATCTCAACAATGTCTTTCTTACTCAAGCTAGCCAGGCTTCCAAAGCTGACATAGATGGTAGATTTCGGGGCTTGCTTGTCAAGCCAAGAAATGCAGTTACCATCTTCCTGCAGCAATGAGCTGGAACTGGATGGAGCTAGTTTGTGGAAAGGGCCGATTGCGAAAACCGGAGCAGGCGAGTATTCTCTAATCTTTGACAATGCTGCATGTTCAAGAAACTCAATTGTGTTGGCAATCATACCTGATGATCTCTTCGTTGCATCTAACGCAGCAGCTCTCACCTCTGCCATGGTTTCTGTTGTATTCGTCGACATAGATTTAAGCATTTGTTCCAGCTCAAGGGGTTGAAGCTCCGGTATTTGACTTTCAAAGACATACTCTGTCACATTAAATGGTATAAGGCTATTAATTACCCTTCTAATTTCATTATTTCAATGTAGAATTTACCGGACATACCTTGCTCGGAGTGAGGAATGACAGAAAACAGTAGCATCGCTGCAGCAGTGGGACGCATGGAAATTCCAGGTAAACCAAGAGCATCGGCTACAGTTTGAGCAAAGTACATGAGACCGTCATATATTACACCGGAAATACGTTCATGAGGATGCTTTTCGTCTAAAATTTGTTTCAAGCATTTCATAAATGGTGCTGCACAGTTCCTGTTGAGAGCCGAAACCAGGTTCATGAAATCCGCAGGTGCGAGTGAGACGTTGGACTGGAGCAGATTATCGGGAATGGATATGAAGGTGAAAAGAGGGTGGTTTGAAGGGTTTGGAGAGTTGAATTCAGGGTGAACAATGGTGATTGAGTAGCCTTTTGCATGAAAGATAGTGGCCAGTTGGAGCATGGGGTTTATATGGCCTTGAAATGGGTATAACACAAGCACCAACCTGCTGGAGATTTCCCCTTGTTTCTCCATTTCATTTGCTGTTATGATGACCGTTGAAACTTGAGAAGAACTAAATAAATCCGATGACAACTAGAAAATTGAGATGCCTGTGTCTTTAGTCTTTACAGTGGTGGTTGTGTTTTACACGACAGCTGTTTGCCATTTTTGACCTGCAATGAATTTGGAGTTTTGCTAGATGATTTAGTAGCCATACATTTAATGATCCTTATCTTATACATACACAAAATATCTTCCCAAAAAGAAAAAGAAAAGAAAATAATGGCTAGCCAAGTCAATCGGATTAATTTGTTTTGACTAACATTTGCATTGAAATTATGTTTACGCACCAATTTTATCGGCATTATTGAACAAAATATCTTTTTAATAATTAATTAAAAAAATAACCCTCAAATTTGATTATCTAAATTTATTTTTCAGTTTACATAGTCTAAATTCGCGTCCTAAAAAATAGAGTTTTAAACTCGCGTCCTATAAAAAGCAAGTTCGCTATACGTAGACTGAAGGAGGTCATTTTTCTAAACAAACAAGTTTGGGGCACTACAGCAAAACAGCCTTTTAGCGGCGCTTTTATAACTCTATAGCGGCGTTTTTTAGTGCCGCTAAAAACACTCACGGCGTTAAGAAAAATGCCGCCAAAAGAGTTGCAAGAAGCAGCGTCGCAATAGGTAGCGGCGTTTTGTCGTATAAACGCCGCTATAGGTTTTGTTCTATAGCGGTGTTTGTATATTAAAACGCCGCTAAAGGTTTTGTTCTATAGCGGCATTTGTATATCAAAACGCCGGTAACGCCGCTAAAGGTTTTGTTCTACAAACGCCGTAAACGGTCTGAGGTCTTTAGTGGCATTTTATGTCAAAACGCCGGGAATGATGCTTCTATTGCGGCGTTTGTGTTCCTAAACGCCGACATTGGCTGCTCTATAGAGGCGTTTTTCTTGTAAACGCCACAATATGTTATGAATTTGTAGCGACGTTTTTTCTAGCAAACGCCGCTACACTCACTGCCTCTATAAAATACATTTTTAAAATGTGAAATACCCAAATAACCTGTAAAATGTTCCATAAAAAAGATGAAGTAAATACATTAGAATTTATATAAACTTAAGTCCGTAAGGGCTCTGTTGAGTCATGATGGAAAAGAACATATCGATGTGCTTGTACCCAAGACTTGTCTTCTAATTGTGCAATTTCAACTTTGCCGAGTGGTTCACCAAAACTTTGAAACAAATATGTTGAGTTGTGTGGGGCTCGGTTCGTTCAACCGATAAGGCTCACCAAGTGGTGGAGAGGTGGATTTTTGGGTGGAAGGGTTGTGGAAGCTAAAATGAAATGTGACACAAAGATTTATAGTGGTTCAACCTTCTAACCAAGGTCTACATCCACTACCTTAGCTCCCCAATAAGGATTTCCAATCAATCCACTATTGATTCGTCCCCTTTTCTCGGCTTAAGAGGTAACCCTTATACACAATCAAGCTTTCTACCCAAAGCCTTGATTGAAACCCTCTCTTACAATGAGAAACAAGAAGCAAACTTAAAACCCTCTAATAGGTGTTTGTTTGCACAATTAAGTACTCACCCAAAACCTAAAATACTTGAGCAAATTTGACAATTTTGGCTTACTAGTGTTTGTCTATACAATAAATGACGATTTAAGCTATAAGACAATTATTGATCATTTGATGTTTGACAATATGAGCATTAGCCTTTACTTAATGCTTGGAGGTCCCTTTTATACTCCCAATCGAGTTTGTAGCCGTTGCTAGCCGTTGGGATCAAATTGGAGCCGTTGAGGACTTTAATTCCCACCATAAATGTAGTTCTGCAGCTTCCCGTTTCGAAACGCTCGAACCTGTTTCGAAACGCTCTCTAAGTAGAAAGAGCCGTTACAGTCTGTCAGGGCACCCGTTTCGAAACGCCTCTGGCCGTTTCGGAACACCCGTATCGAAACGTTAAAAACCGCATCGAAACGCCTGCATTTAAAAGTTTGTTGGGAAATAGCCGTTTGGGTTTATGACCGTTGTGGTCAATGCCACGTAGGCGTATCGAAACGACATAGCCCGTTTCGAAATGCTGGGCAAAATTTTCATTCAGGGAAAGCCCGTTTCGATACTCGTATCGAAATGTTTTTGCTAATGGAATCCCCTGTTTCGAAACACCTTAGGGCGTTTCGAAACGCCTGGATGGTTTTGTGAAGTTTGGCTTTGAAAAACATGTAAAACCCTTTTAAAAACTTCCCTAAACATAATTTCAAGTTGTTTGGACTTTGGAAATGTTTTAAATACTTTTTAAATCAGTCCAAAACATTTTTTAATTATTATATCAAAACATAAGTTCTACAATCTCCCCCTTTTTGATATAATAAAACTCACTTGAAAATTGTTTGGGATTCTCCCATTTTAACTTTAAAATTGTGAATAAGAGATTAAAGATATTAAAACAAATAAAGCTCCCCCTTATTCATTTGAAAATTCAATTTAAGCTCCCCCTTATTCATTTGAAAATTCAAATTTTCAAATCATTTCTCCCCCTTTTTGTTATATAAAAAAGAATTTAAAACATTAAGTTCAAAATAACAATTGAGGTAAAGATTGACAAAAAAATTGGTTTTAAAATGGCTCCCCCTTACTCAAAGCATCATAAAAAATGTTAGTCCAACATATATGATCATCTAGTTGAAATTTAAAAAAGTTAACAAATGAAATAAAAAACAACTAGAATTTTTACCAACACTTGAACCCAAGGGAGGATGTGAAGCCTTCCTTCTTCAAGTGTTCTTCCTTGTGTGTATGGAGCTCCCCCTCAATGTTTGACTTGTTGAACATCTCCTTCACACCTAGCAAAAGACAATCAAGTAATTTTTGGTATCCAAATTGCTTTGGATCCATAAACGTTAGTAGCACATAGTTTAGTCCCCTTTGGAATCCATTTTTCAATGTCATCCTTTTTAATTGAAGTGGTTAGTCTTTTTGGGACCCAAACACTTCTAAAACATTTCCCTTTTACAAATCTAGGGGCACTAGATTGTCTAACATAGAAATTTGATTTTCTAAAATTATTTTTCTTTTCAAGCTCTTTGGAAATCAAATCTTTTTCTTCTTGAACTTTTTGAAGCAAATTTTGTAAATCAAAACATTTCAATTCAAACTCTTCGAGTTTTGCTTCAAGTTCAAGTTTGGTTTTAGAAATCAAATCATTTTGAATTTTCAACTTTAAAATCAATTTATTATTTTTCAAAATGTGATTTTTAAACTCTAAAACCAAATCATCATAGGCATCTTGTAATTCATCAAAAGAATAAGAACATGAAGTAGATGAATTAGAAGTTACCCTTGAATCTTCTTCGTTGGCCATAAGGCAAAGGTTGGCTTGTTCATCGTCGGTGAAGTCCTCATCACTCCAAGTAGCCACATGTGCCTTCTTCTTATGGCTTGAAGTGCTTTCCCTCTCCTTTCTCTTGGGTTCTCGTTCAAGCTCTCTCAAGGCTTTCTTCATGAACGGGGCACACTTCTTGAAGAGATGAACTATCTCTTCATCTTCATCCTCCTATTCACTTGAGTAGACATGATGACAAGTGGAGGATTTGAGAGCCATGACACTTGCATTGATGCCAAGCCCTTTGATTTTCTTCTCTCCCATAGCTCTAATTTCTTCCCTCTTCTTCTCATCTTCTTTATTCTTCTTCATATTTTGATGAGTAAGGAGTGACCCCATGAGTTCATCAAGCTTCAAGGTCTTCAAATTCTTAGCTTTGATGATGGCGGTCCTCTTTGAGTCCCAAGACTCAGGAAGTGAGTAGATGAGCTTTCGAACAAGCTTTTCCTCCGGGATGGCTTCTCCAGAGCCTTTGAGACCATTGGTGATAGTGGAGAACCTATCAAACATCTTCTCGATGTTCTCTTCCGGATCCATTTTGAAGTTCTCATACTCTAAGGTTAGGAGCCTAATCTTGGTCTCCTTGACTTCATCGGTCCCCTCGTATGTGACTTCAAGCTTGTCCCATACCTCCTTGGCACTCTCACAAGAAGACATCTTCTCATAGATGGTTGGGCCAAAAGCACAAAACAAGATGTGCAAGGCTTTTCAATTAAGCTCCATATTCTTGCAATCGTCGGCACTCCACTCCGCTTTGCTTTTTTGAGGCACGAACGAACCATCTTCAACTATGTCCCACAACTTGCAATCTCTAGATTTGATGAAGAACTTCATCTTTGTCTTCCAATGGGCATAGTGGGTTCCGTCGAAGAAAGGTGGTTTGTCAATAGATTGTGCCATTTGAGCCGGTTGATGAAATAGTGATCGAGCTTGCCGGATCTTCTCAATATGATGTGAATCCCCTTCGATTTAGCCAAGCTCTGATACCAATTGTTGAGTTGTGTGGGGCTCAATTCGTTCAACCGATAAGGCTCACCAAGTGGTGGAGAGGTGGATTTTTGGGTGGAAGGGTTGTGGAAGCTAAAATGAAATGTGACACAAAGATTTATAGTGGTTCAACCTTCTAACCAATGTCTACATCCACTACCTTAGCTCCCCACTAAGGATTTCCAATCAATCCACTATTGATTCGTCCCCTTTTCTCGGCTTAAGAGGTAACCCTTATACAAAATCAAGCTTTCTACCCAAAGCCTTGATTGAAACCCTCTTTTACAAAGAGAAACAAGAAGCAAACTTAAAACCCTCTAATAGGTGTGTGTTTGAACAATTAAGCACTCACCCAAAACCTAAAACACTTGAGCAAATTTGACAATTTTGGCTTACTAGTGTCTGTCTATACAATAAATGACAATTTAAGCTCTAAGACAATTCTTGATCATTTGATGTTTGACAATTTGAGCATTAGCCTTTACTTGATGCTTGGAGGTCCCTTTTATACTCCCAATTGAGTTTGTAGCCGTTGCTAGCCGTTGGGATCAAATTGGAGCCGTTGAGGACTTTAATTCCCACCATAAATGCAGTTCTGCAGCTCCACGTTTCGAAACGCTCGAACCCGTTTTGAAACGCTCTCTTAGTAGAAAGAGCCATTGCAGTCTGTCAGGGCACCCATTTCGGAAAGCCTCTGGCCGTTTCAGAACACCCGTATCGAAACGTTAAAAACCGCATCGAAACGCCTACATTTAAAAGTTTGTTGGGAAATAGCCGTTGGGGTTTATGACCGTTATGGTCAATGCCACGTAGGCGTATCGAAACGGCATAGCCCGTTTCGAAATGCTGGGCAAAATCCTCATCCAGGGAAAGCCCGTTTCGATACTCGTATCGAAACATTTTTGCTACTGGAATCCCCTGTTTCGAAACACCTTAGGGCGTTTCGAAACGCCTGGTTGGTTTTGTGAAGTTTGGCTTTGAAAAACATGTAAAACCCTTTTAAAAACTTCCCTAAACATAATTTCAAGTTGTTTGGACTTTGGAAATGTTTTAAATACTTTTTAAATCAGTCCAAAACATTTTTCAATTATTATGTCAAAACATAAGTTTTACAATCTCCCCCTTTTTGATATAATAAAACTCACTTGAAAATTGTTTGGGATTCTCCCATTTTAACTTTAAAATTGTGAATAAGAGATTAAAGATATTAAAACAAATAAAGCTCCTCCTTATTCATTTGAAAATTCAAATTAAGCTCCCCCTTATTCATTTGAAAATTCAAATTTTCAAACAATTTCTCCCCCTTCTTGTTATATCAAAAAGAATTTAAAACATTAAGTTCAAAATAACAATTGAGGTAAAGATTGACAAAAAAAATTGGTTTTAAAATGGCTCCCCCTTACTCAAAGCATCATCAAAAATGTTAGTCCAACATATATGATCATCTAGTTGAAATTTAAAAAAGTAAACAAATGAAATAAAAAACAACTAGAATTTTTACCAACACTTGAACCCAAGGGAGGATGTGAAGGCTTCCTTCTTCAAGTGTTCTTCCTTGTGTGTATGGAGCTCCCCCTTAATGTTTGACTTGTTGAACATCTCCATCACACCTAGCAAAAGACAATCAAGTAATTTTTGGTATCCAAATTGCTTTGGATCCATAAACGTTAGTAGCACATAGTTTAGTCCCCTTTGGAAACCATTTTTCAATGTCATTCTTTTTAATTGAAATGGTTAGTCCTTTTGGGACCCAAACACTTCTAAAACATTTTCCTTTTACAAATCTAGGGGCACTAGATTGTCTAACATAGAAATTTGATTTTCCAAAATTATTTTTCTTTTCAAGCTCTTTGGAAATCAAATCTTTTTCTTCTTGAACTTTTTGAAGCAAATTTTGTAAATCAAAACATTTCAATTCAAACTCTTCGAGTTTTGCTTCAAGTTCAAGTTTGGTTTTAGAAATCAAATCATTTTGAATTTTCAACTTTGAAATCAATTTATTGATTTCAAAATGTGATTTTTAAACTCTAAAACCAAATCATCATAGGCATCTTGTAATTCATCAAAAGAATAAGAACATGAAGTAGATGAATTAGAAGTTACCCTTGAATCTTCTTCGATGGCCATAAGGCAAAGGTTGGTTTGTTCATCGTCGGTGAAGTCCTCATCACTCCAAGTAGCCACATGTGCCTTCTTCTTATGGCTTGAAGTGCTTGCCCTCTCCTTTCTCTTGGGTTCTCATTCAAGCTCTCTCAAGGCTTTCTTCATGAACGGGGCACACTTCTTGAAGAGATGAACTATCTCTTCATCTTCATCCTCCTCTTCACTTGAGTAGACATGATGACAAGTGGAGGATTTGAGAGCCATGGCACTTGCATTGATGCCAAGCCTTTTGATTTTCTTCTCTCCCATAGCTCTATTTTCTTCCCTCTTCTTCTCATCTTCTTTATTCTTCTTCATGATTTGATGAGTAAGGAGTGACCCCATGAGTTCATCAAGCTTCAAGGTCTTCAAATTCTTGGCTTTGATGATGGCGGTCCTCTATGAGTCCCAAGACTTGGGAAGTGAGTAGATGAGCTTTCGAACAAGCTTTTCCTCCGGGATGGCTTCTCCATAGCATTTGAGAGCATTTGTGATAGTGGAGAACCTATCAAACATCTTCTCGATGTTCTCTTCCGGATATATTTTGAAGTTCTCATACTCTAAGGTTAGAAGCCCAATCTTGGTCTCATTGACTTTATCGGTCCCCTCGTATGTGACTTCAAGCTTGTCCCATACCTCATTGGCACTCTCACAAGAAGACATCTTCTCACAGATGGTTGGGCCAAAAGCACAAAACAAGATGTGCAAGGCTTTGCAATTAAGCTCCATATTCTTGCAATCGTCGGCACTCCACTCCGCTTTGCTTCGTTGAGGCACGAACGGACCATCTTCAACTATGTCCCACAACTTGCAATCTCTAGATTTGATGAAGAACTTCATCTTTGTCTTCCAATGGGCATAGTGGGTTCCGTCGAAGAAAGGCGGTTTGTCAATAGATTGTGCCATTTGAGCCGGTTGATGAAATAGGGATCGAGCTTTCCGGATCTTCTCAATAGGATGTGAATCCCCTTCGATTGAGCCAAGCTCTGATACAAATTGTTGAGTTGTGTGGGGATCAATTCGTTCAACCGATAAGGCTCACCAAGTGGTGGAGAGGTGGATTTTTGGGTGGAAGGGTTGTGGAAGCTAAAATGAAACACAAAGATTTATAGTGGTTCAACCTTCTAACCAAGGTCTACATCCACTACCTTAGCTCTCCACTAAGGATTTCCAATCAATCCACTATTGATTCGTCCCCTTTTCTCGGCTTAAGAGGTAACCCTTATACACAATCAAGCTTTCTACCCAAAGCCTTGATTAAAACCCTCTCTTACAAAGAGAAATAAGAAGCAAACTTAAAACCCTCTAATAGGTGTTTGTTTGCACAATTAAGCACTCACCCAAAACCTAAAACACTTGAGCAAATTTGACAATTTTGGCTTACTAGTGTCTGTCTATACAATAAATGACAATTTAAGCTCTAAGACAATTCTTGATCATTTGATGTTTGACAATATGAGCATTAGCCTTTACTTGATGCTTGGAGGTCCCTTTTATACTCCCAATTGAGTTTGTAGCCGTTGCTAGCCGTTGGGATCAAATTGGAGCCGTTGAGGACTTTAATTCCCACCATAAATGCAGTTCTGCAGCTCCCCGTTTCGAAACGCTCGAACCCGTTTCGAAACGCTCTCTAAGTAGAAAGAGCCATTGCAGTCTGTCAGGGTACCCATTTCGGAACGCCTCTGGCCGTTTCGGAACACCCGTATCGAAACGTTAAAAACCGCATCGAAACGCCTACATTTAAAAGTTTGTTGGGAAATAGCCGTTGGGGTTTATAGCCGTTGTGGTCAATGCCACGTAGGCGTATCGAAACGGCATAGCCCGTTTCGAAACGCTGGGCAAAATCCTCATCCAGGGAAAGCCCGTTTCGATACTCGTATCGAAACGTTTTTGCTACTGGAATCCCCTGTTTCGAAACACCTTAGGGCGTTTCGAAACGCCTGGATGGTTTTGTGAAGTTTGGCTTTGAAAAACATGTAAAACCCTTTTAAAAACTTCCCTAAACATAATTTCAAGTTGTTTGGACTTTGGAAATGTTTTAAATACTTTTTAAATCAGTCCAAAACATTTTTCAATTATTATATCAAAACATAAGTTTTACAATCTCCCCCTTTTTGATATAATAAAACTCACTTGAAAATTGTTTGGGATTCTCCCCTTTTAACTTTAAAATTGTGAATAAGAGATTAAAGATATTAAAAAAAATAAAGCTCCCCCTTATTCATTTGAAAATTCAATTTAAGCTCCCCTTATTCATTTGAAAATTCAATTTTTCAAACCATTTCTCCCCCTTCTTGTTATATCAAAAAGAATTTAAAACATTAAGTTCAAAATAACAATTGAGGTAAAGATTGACAAAAAAAAAATTGGTTTTAAAATGCCCCCCCTTACTCAAAGCATCATCAAAAATGTTAGTCCAACATATATGATCATCTAGTTGAAATTTAAAAAAGTAAACAAATGAAATAAAAAACAACTAGAATTTTTACCAACACTTGAACCCAAGGGAGGATGTGAAGCCTTCCTTCTTCATGTGTTCTTCCTTATGTGTATGGAGCTCCCCCTTAATGTTTGACTTGTTGAACATCTCCATCACACCTAGCAAAAGACAATCAAGTAATTTTTGGTATCCAAATTGCTTTGGATCCATAAACGTTAGTAGCACATAGTTTAGTCCCCTTTGGAATCCATTTTTCAATGTCATCCTTTTTAATTGAAGTGGTTAGTCCTTTTGGGACCCAAACACTTCTAAAACATTTTCCTTTTACAAATCCAGGGGCACTAGATTGTCTAACATAGAAATTTGATTTTCCAAAATTATTTTTCTTTTCAAGCTCTTTGGAAATCAAATCTTTTTCTTCTTGAACTTTTTGAAGCAAATTTTGTAAATCAAAACATTTCAATTCAAACTCTTCGAGTTTTGCTTCAAGTTCAAGTTTGATTTTAGAAATGAAATCATTTTGAATTTTCAACTTTGAAATCAATTTATTGTTTTTCAAAATGTGATTTTTAAACTATAAAACCAAATCATTATAGGCATCTTGTAATTCATCAAAAGAATAAGAACATGAAGTAGATGAATTAGAAGTTACCCTTGAATCTTCTTCGATGTCCATAAGGCAAAGGTTGGCTTGTTCATCGTCGGTGAAGTCTTCATCACTCCAAGTAGCCACATGTGCCTTTTTCTTATGGCTTGAAGTGCTTGCCCTCTCCTTTCTCTTGGGTTCTCGTTCAAGCTCTCTCAAGGCTTTCTTCAAGAACGAGGCACACTTCTTGAAGAGATGAACTATCTCTTCATCTTCATCCTCCTCTTCACTTGAGTAGACATGATGACAAGTGGAGGATTTGAGAGCCATGGCATTTTGATTTTCTTCTCTCCCATAGCTCTAATTTCTTCCCTCTTCTTCTCATCTTCTTTATTCTTCTTCATGATTTGATGAGTAAGGAGTGACCCCATGAGTTCATCAAGCTTCAAGGTCTTCAAATTCTTGGCTTTGATGATGGCGGTCCTCTTTGAGTCCCAAGACTCGGGAAGTGAGTAGATGAGCTTTCGAACAAGCTTTTCCTCCGGGATGGCTTCTCCATAGCATTTGAGACCATTGGTAATAGTGGAGAACCTATCAAACATCTTCTCGATGTTCTCTTCTGGATCCATTTTGAAGTTCTCATACTCTAAGGTTAGAAGCCCAATCTTGGTCTCCTTGACTTCATCGGTCCCCTCATATGTGACTTCAAGCTTGTTCCATACCTCCTTGGCACTCTCACAAGAAGACATCTTCTCATAGATGGTTGGGCCAAAATCACAAAACAAGATGTGCAAGGCTTTGCAATTAAGCTCCATATTCTTGCAATCGTCGGCATTCCACTCCGCTTTGCTTCGTTGAGGCACGAACGGACCATCTTCAACTATGTCCCACAACTTACAATCTCTAGATTTGATGAAGAACTTCATCTTTGTCTTCCAATGGGCATAGTGGGTTCTGTCGAAGAAAGACAGTTTGTCAATAGATTGTGCCATTTGAGCCGGTTGATGAAATGGTGATCGAGCTTGCCGGATCTTCTCAATAGGATGTGAATCCCCTTCGATTTAGCCAAGCTCTGATACCAATTGTTGAGTTGTGTGGGGCTCAATTCGTTCAACCGATAAGGCTCACCAAGTGGTGGAGAGGTGGATTTTTGGGTGGAAGGGTTGTGGAAGCTAAAATGAAATGTGACACAAAGATTTATAGTGGTTCAACCTTCTAACCAAGGTCTACATCCACTACCTTAGCTCCCCACTAAGGATTTCCAATCAATCCACTATTGATTCGTCCCCTTTTCTCGGCTTAAGAGGTAACCCTTACACACAATCAAGCTTTCTACCCAAATCCTTGATTGAAACCCTCTCTTACAAAGAGAAACAAGAAGCAAACTTAAAACCCTATAATAGGTGTTTGTTTGCACAATTAAGCACTCACCCGAAATCTAAAACACTTGAGCAAATTTGACAATTTTGGCTTACTAGTGTTTGTCTATACAATAAATGACAATTTAGGCTCTAAGACAATTCTTGATCATTTGATGTTTGACAATATGAGCATTAGCCTTTACTTGATACTTGGAGGTCCCTTTTATACTCCCTATTGAGTTTGTAGCCGTTGCTAGCCATTGGGATCAAATTGGAGCCGTTGAGGACTTTAATTCCCACTATAAATGCAGTTCTGCAGCTTCCCGTTTCGAAACGCTCGAACCCGTTTCGAAATGCTCTCTAAGTAGAAAGAGTCGTTGCAGTCTGTCAGGGTACCCGTTTCGAAACGCCTCTGCCTTTTCGGAACACCCGTATCGAAACGTTAAAAACCGCATCGAAACGCCTGCATTTAAAAGTTTGTTGGGAAATAGCCGTTTGGGTTTATGACCGTTGTTGTCAATGCCACGTAGGCGTATCGAAACTGCATAGCCCGTTTCAAAACGCTGGGCAAAATCCTCATCTAGGGAAAGCCCGTTTCGATACTCGTATCGAAACGTTTTTGCTAATGGAATCCCTTGTTTCGAAACACCTTAGGGCGTTTCGAAACGCCTGGATGGTTTTGTGAAGTTTGGCTTTGAAAAACATGTAAAACCCTTTTAAAAACTTCCCTAAACATAATTTCAAGTTGTTTGGACTTTGGAAATGTTTTAAATACTTTTTAAATCAGTCCAAAACATTTTTCATTTATTATATCAAATCATAAGTTCTACAAAATAAGTCTCAGCTAAGTTATTATTGTTGCACACTTCATTTTTATGTGGTCTATTGAATCTCGTTTCAACATCTTCCAAATATCTAGAGCAAAAAGTCAAACATTCCTCTGCTAAATACCCTTCAGCAATTGATCCTTCTAGATAACGCTTATTACGACAGTAAGACTTCAACTTGCTCAAGAACCTAGACCGTAATAAACAGAACATTATATAAGTAGTTGTAATTTAATGAATTGTTAAATGGTGTGTATATATGTTAAACAATTTATACTTCTCAATAGGATACATCTACCGATAGAAAACTGGTCCACCAACTTTAGCTTCGTGAGGGTGATGAACCAACAAATGCACCATAATTATAAAAAATGAAGGTGGAAATATCTTCTCCATGTTGCATAAAGTCAATGCGACTCGATCTTGTAATTTGTCATGTTCTTCAACCATCAAAACTTTCCCACAAATAGTTTTCATTACATTAGAAAGTTCAATAATACAAGATGTCACCTCAGTTGACATACAACCGCGTAATGCAACTGACATTAAATCTTGCATCAATATGTGATAATCATGTGACTTTAGAGAATAAAGTCTTCGATCTTTAACAATAACACTTCGAGATATATTTGATGCATACCCATCTAGGACCTTTATATCTTTCAACACCGTGCAAACTACTTCTTTTTCTTTCTTCGACATCGTAAAAATAGAAGGCGGTAAAGAAAATTTTCCATTACGAAGTTCTTGAGGATGAAGATCATGCCGAATTCCCATGTCAACTAAGTCAAGTCGACTCTTTAGATTGTCTTTAGATTTTCCATTGACATTGAGAATGGTCCCAATAATGTTCTCACAAACATTCTTCTCAATGTGCATTACATCAAGATTATGTCTCAAAATGTTATGCTTCCAGTAAGGCAACTTGAAGAAAAATACTTCTCTTTTTCCACAACTCCGCCTCATTTGGATCATCCTCTTCATTAGAGTCATCATCACTAAGCTGCTCAAGCTCACGGCCATACACCTCTTTTGTCGTCTTCTTTGATCGTGGGTTTGGTGGTTGGTTCGTTTTTCCATAAGTGAACTTGATATGTTTCAACATCGACAAGATATCAGACTCGATTGTTTGATCATGAGCTTTTCTGAACTCTTCAGTACCATCAAGCATATTCTTTTCATATCTAAATCTATGATTTTCATCTAACCACCGATGGTGTCCCATGTAAGAGAACTTCTTTCCATTATACAACCACTTCGAGCATGTTTGTGCAGCGCAACAAGGACAAGCATAACGACCTTTGGTACTCCACCCAGATAAATTTTCATAAGCGGGAAAATTATTAATAGTCCACAATAAAGCTGCACGTAAATTAAAGTTCTCATTCTTCAACACATCATATGTTTCGACACCCACCCATAATTGTTTCAACTCCTCAATAAGAGGTTGCATGTAGATGTCAATATCATTTCCTGGACCTTTCTCACCTGGGATTATCATGGATAAAATAAATGATGATTGTTTCATGCAAATCCATTGAGGCAAATTGTAAGGAACAAGTATAACAGGCCAAGTACTGTATGAAGTACTCATGACTTTAAAAGGATTAAACCCATCATATGCAAGACGAAGCCTAACATTGCGAGGATCTCCTGCAAAACTTGGAAAATTTTGGTCAAATGTCTTCCAAGCTAAAGAATCTGCAGGATGCCTTAATAATCCATCATATGTTCGTCCATCGTGATGCCACCTCATAGACTCAACAGTCTTTGAAGACATAAAAAGTCTTTGAAGCCTGGGTATTAGAGGAAAATATCGCAGAATCTTTATTGGCTTCTTTCTTGCTCGTGTTGCAACTTCGTCTTCACTCACATTTTCTGTGTCCCCATTCATCCACCGAGATTTACCGCATACATGGCAGAACTCTTGGTTTTTTCTATCACCCCAATACAATATGCAATCATTCGGACAACTATGAATTTTCTCATAACCAAGCCCCAAATCATTTATCATTTTTTTTCATATCTTTACCAGATTGAGGGATTTTTGCAAAAGGAAAAATTTCACTCAAAAACTCTAATAATTGCGTAAAAGAGTTACCGGTCCACCCTCCCAAGCATTTTAAATGGAAAAGGCGAATGCAAAAGGAGAGTTTTGAATATTTGGATCCCTCATAAAGTGGTTCATTCATTTCATTAAGCAGATTGTAAAACTATGAATTTTCTCATAACCAAGCCCCAAATCATTTATCATTTTTTTCATATCTTTACCGGATTGAGGAATTTTAGCAAAAGGAAAAATTTCACTCAAAAACACTAATAATTGCGTAAAAGAGTTACCGGTCCACCCTCCCAAGCATTTTAAATGGAAAAGGCGAATGCAAAAGGAGAGTTTTGAATATTTGGATCCCTCATAAAGTGGTTCATTCATTTCATTAAGCAAACTGTAAAACTTTGACGCTTCTCCATTTGACTCTTCATCACATCCACTTCTTCTCATCTCGGTGAAATCTGTAACACCAATATCACAATCTTCTCTAACAGACTGATGATAATCGTGCATATTAAATGCATATCGCAACATACCCTCCATGTCATCTTCTCTAAGAGATCCACGATGAGAATTATGATGAAAAGGTGGATTACTCGTGGAAGAAACTGTACGAGATGTCAACTCTCCATGGAATACCCATTTTATATAACCCGAAACAAAGCCAAAAATGACTAGATGTTCGTGCACAACTTCACGAATGTGCCAATTAATGTTAACACTCTTCTTACAGGGCAAAGAATCATATTTTCTTGACTTGCATTTGCAAAAGCTAAATTTAGAAAATATTCTACTCCATTTCGATAGTCGGCGTTTACCCTTGGCAAATTCATCCAACTCCTATCCATTTTCAATTTCTGTCATATCCAAATTAAAGATATAAACTACCTATCAATTTTCATTCATGTAAACGTCTAAGAATGTGTGACAAGGCAAATACATTTCAATCTAAGTTAAGAAACTTACAACAAATCTCAAAAGAAGACAAGATTTTCCAACTCTAGAATCACCAATAAGCAGAAGCTTGAAGAGATAGGCACTGCAGAATATACAACCAGATAATATCAACACATATTCAACTGATGCGAACATAATATCTCCAGGTAATATCAAAGTAGAATGACCCCACAGAAATTAGTGCATGCAACTTTTGATCACTCAAGAAAATATAAACTGTTTCAATGCAAACCAAGTGCGGGAGACATCTAAAATTGATGTATCTAGTAAAAAGAAAAATAAAAAATAAAAGATGTTGATACGACAATTAGGCCATTCATGTTCATTAGTTTTGAAAATTTTGCAACCTTGTATCAAGTATTAAGCAATTGCTATAAACCTAATTAGTTAGTTTCTTGTTGACTTGTACGTGAATTTATGACTATTGAATGTTAGGTATTTAGCCCAACTTTTTTGTTCAAGGAAATCTTCACCTGTACTGGTTTTGTTTGCATTGGGTACATCTTAGTTTTTAATGTTGAAGTAGAGTCAAACAAAGTTTTTTGATCCCTTTCTGTTACCCATTGCAAGCTAGCCTCCTTTTGGTTTTTATTTTCCTGGTGATGCATTTACTCTTCCATTATTTTTATGCTTATTTTTCTCTTGGGGAAGAGGCAATATTTTCTACCATGCAAATCAACTCAGTGCATAGTTTCATTTTTTTTGTTTTTAACCCTTGAGTGGAAACATGTGAAATGTTAAGGCAAAGAAAAAGAAAATTTCCCTTGGGACACAAGTTTTTTGTCTGCAATCAAAGCCCTTAACTTAATTTTCAGCCTCTTTGGTGCCTAAATTCCCTGATCTTATGGTTTAGTGATGAATTATTATGTCAGAATTCAACCATATGGTGGGTAGAAGAGGGATAT
The DNA here is from genome assembly GCA_958450335.1 of Hibiscus tridactylites. Lineage (NCBI taxonomy): Eukaryota > Viridiplantae > Streptophyta > Magnoliopsida > Malvales > Malvaceae > Hibiscus > Hibiscus tridactylites. The sequence continues at coordinate 70,906,866 of OY288277.1, forward strand.
GATTCCTTATAAAAGGTAAGGTTTTAAGATGAGAGATGTGCTTATTTTTGGACCATTTAGCTGCCACTACTTCTAAAGATAGGGCTTGAGGCGAATTGTATGCTTTGGCGATGATTTGCTTGCTCTAGTGTCTAAATCTTTTATATTATACAATTTTGTTAAATTTAAAATTTATAAATTTAATTTGGAATTTATGATTTAGACTTAAAGTTAGAGATTTAATTTTTAAAATTTATAATTTAAATAGATATATTTATATATACATATATTGTGTACCAAAATATAACCTTAACTTAAATCACCCAATAGAAAACAACTCAATCCAATTTCGAGTAGATTCATAATATCTAATTATTTTATTTAATAAAAAAATTCAAACGATAAACATATATACTAATAAAAACATTATTCTTGATAAAGGTCCACTCAAGCCAAAGATATTCACCTTGTATGTATTCAAATCTCAATATAAGAATTTAATATTTCTCTATTTAATAAAAATATTATTTTAGATAAATATGTTAAATGATTTACACTACTAACCAAGCCGAAACTAGAACACAATTTTACAACCAAAATTGATGTTTAATTTTGTTGTCCAAAGTACAAATTTACCCTTGTAATTTCATTCTTTTTCATGTGATTGATGGAAGCATAGTTAGAATAACAAGCATTGGATTTAGGATCTACTTTGAATATCACAAAATTAAGGGTTAATATTTGATATACTGCCCATGTAAAAAAAGATACACAAGCATGCATATTTTCAAGCTTAAATCTAAAATATAAATTCCTTAAGATTCTAAAACTCTAACCCCAAAACCTAAACTCTAAACCTTAAACTCTAATCATAAATCCTAAATTCTAAACACTACAACCTATACAATAAACTACATCATCTGGTATATTCTATGCATGTTGGCTTTATTACATCCAATTTGTATATATGTACAGAAACCTGTCCAATTTGTATATTCTATGCAGGTCCACAAATAGAGAAGGGTAAACACCTCAGTCCCCCTTTCATTTATTTATGTACAACAACCAGTCTATTATAACAACTGAAGAAATAAGAACTGAAGAAAGAATATGCAACATTGAGAAGGAAGCTTAAAGCTTATTTTCAAGTGGCAAGACAAGCAGGGCCAATGGAGACCGCATGTCGCCCCAAATAAAAAAGAGCTGGAGATGTTATGATCCATGATGCAGAAATAAGAACTGCATTGATATGCAGAAATAAGAATTGCAATATCAATGAACTTGATATTTTCATTTTAATTCAAAAAGACCACTAACCTATTGACCGAGAAGCACGACCGAGAAGCCTGAGTGAGAGGAGCGACGGTCGACGACGAGGAGCACAGCCGGCCAGGACCGACGACCACGAGTAGCACGACCACGAGCGACACGGCAAAGAGGAGAGGAAGCGGCTAGGGCACATATTTGGGGATTTCTAATTTGCACGATATTTTCGTCTGAGAGATTGAGGGGTATATCTGAGTAAAACAGTGTGTTTAACCTAGCGGCGTTTCCTAAAACAAACGCCACTAAACCTATACCTATGGTGGCATTTTTAGTAAAAAACGCAACTAACCCACCACATATTGCGGCGTTTTTAGTAACAAACGCCACTAACACTACACCTATTGTGGCGTTTTTCGTAACAAACGCCACTAACCCTACACCTATTGCGGCGTTTTTAGTAACAAACGCCACTAACCCTTCTATGAGTGTTTGATTTGATCCTCAAATTGTTGGATATATTACATATGATTGATAGGGAAAATAAGCTAAATTTCAAGTCAAAATCTACGGCTACGCTTTCTTTGCTTTTTTGGGCGATGCACCTTCTTTTTCTTTTATCCACTCTCTAAGTGTAAAGCGATTAATAATGGATAAAAATAGAAGAAAAGTTAAGAGTTCGATTAAGTTCAATCATGCATTTAAATAACGGTCTACGTTTGTTATAACAATTGTTATATAGTGGTTTTGCCACTTCGAAATTATAATACTTTTGTTTTTTGAAAAATTCACGATCGTAATACTTACAATGGTAGTGATTACATCCGTTATGCGACTGAAAATACAAATATCTATATTGAACCTTTAATCTCATTAACTGTTTATCCGTGATTACATCCGTTATGCGACCGAGAATAAGTGTTGTAGTTAGGGTTTAAGAAATCTATGGCGGCGTTTTTAGTAACAAACACCACTAACCCTACACCTATTGCGGCGTTTTCAGTAACAAACGCCACTAACCATACACCTATTGCGGCGTTTACTACAAAATGCCACTAACATGAAACCTATAGCGGCGTTTACGGTAGAAAACGCCACTAACATGAAACTGATTGCGGCGTTTATTGAAGAAAACACCAGTATATGTCACCCTATGGCGGCGTTTTCAAAAAAAAATGCCGTCATTGTTGTCGTTTTGTGGCGTTTGTTTTAAAAATGCCATTTGTAACGCCCCGGTTTTGGGCTTGGAAGTCTTGGGCGTTGACCGGTTGGTCAAAGTGCTGTTCGAATCGTAAGAGGTTAAATTAGGAAAGCCTAGTTCGGGTTGCATAAAAATTATGGAAAAATGTTCTAAAATCATCTTTTATTATAATTAAGTGAACTGTGAAATCAATTTTGGAAAATGAGTTTCGGAAGTGTGACATTTTGGCTAGTGACCAAAATGTAATTTTTGAAAGTTTGGTGGCTATTTTATAAAGGGTTGAAACTTTGAATCTTTAAGGAGCTATTTACCCAAAGGGAGTTTCTCCAGATTTTTCTAAGATATTTTAGCCCATAATTCTGATTTTAAAAGAATCAAAAGGAGGGAAAATCCAAATTTAGCTATTTTCTCATTTAACCACCTATTTTCTCTCTATCTTTTTTTCTCTCAACCCAAACACTCATTTTCCAGAGATCTTGTTCTGATTTTTCTCACCTAAAATCATTCTTTAAACTCTCAATTGATTGCAAATCATTGTGTCTTCAAATCCTCTTCAATTGTTTCAAGATTTGTCAAGCTTTTCAATTCCAAAAAGAGGAGAAACTCAAGTTTGGAGGTAAGAACGTCCTTCTCCTCTGAACTTCAAGTTCTTTAATGAAATTCCTAAAGTTTTCAATCCTAATTTGGTAATTGATTAAAGGTTTTAAGGTTGATTTATGGATCTTGGCTAATTATGCAAGATTTTGATGATTTCACTTGATTTTCGTTTGATCTGTTAAATCAGTGTTTTGAGAAGTGTTTTTGATGTTAAATGATCATTAAATTGATGTGGAAATGAGTCTTGATTGATGCAATCCCGGATAGGTTGGATTTCCTAAGTTTAGCTTGTGTTTTAAGGTAGCTTTTGTGGTGATCTTGGTGATCTGATGTTGCTGGAGGTATAAGGATGCTTATAGGTTGTTTTTAGATGTGTTTTGATGTTAATGGAAGTAAGGTTTTGCTGGTTTGTGGCTGGGCTTTGTTTAGAAGTGTTTCGGATGCATTTTCGGTTGTGTTTGGTGGCCGAAAATGGAGGTTTAGTGAGAGCAGCGAGTTTAGATGCTTTCATTGAAGCAATTAATGCATGATGATGCATTAATCCTCTGCTTTAATGTGTTGAAACAGGGGAGGCATCCTAGGATCCAAGATTTGTTGATCCGGAGGCTTGTTTTGGTGCTTTGGCTTGAAGCGAAGTGGTAATCGGTGAGTGAAAACGGATTTTCAGCTTTTTAACCAAGGGTTGAAGGTTTTGGGAGCTTAGTTTAAGCCTAAACAACTTTGCTAAGCTCAAGTGTAAGTTTTCGGATTACTCTCTTTAAGTGGTGGCCATGTTTTGATGAAATGTGAAATGATGATTTTGCATGATTTGCTACTGTTTTGGAAAGCATGTTTTAGCATGTTAATTGCTGATGTTTTAGCATGATTTATGCTGATGATTTAAGCCATGTGTTGAAGGTGTCTCTAGGTAAGAGTACCTTGTTTTTATGCATTGTTAAATGATGATTTAATGCTTTGAAATGCATGATGAAATGGCTTGGTTTAAATGCTTTAAAACAGTGGACTATGTGATGTATAAAGTGTATATTGGCAAGTGATGGTTTGTAAAAGTGAAGGTCACTAAGGTGGTTAAAAGTCCTTGAGTGAGCCTTGTTATCTAAGATCATCAAGGTGGTTAAAAGTCCTTGGATGAATCTTGTTGCGGACTCTAAGGTGGTTAAAAGTCCTTAGGTGCTCCTTTCCATGGTGGTTAAAAGTCCATGGGGCCAAGGTGTTTAAAAGTCCTTGGGGCCAAGGTGTTTAAAAGTCCTTGGGGTAATTCAAGCTACGGACACAAAGGTGGTTAAAAGTCCTTGTGTGGTCCATTCATGGTGTTTAAAAGTCCATGGCCAAGGTGTTTAAAAGTCCTTGGGGTCCAAGGTGTTTAAAAGTCCTTGGGGAAAGTTGTTGAACTTGATTTCATAAATGATATGTATCACTTGAGCCAATATGACATGTACAGTACATGAGATGCATGAGATGCATGATTTAAATGTTTATGTTGAAGCATGAGATGCTTGTTTAAATGAAATGTGGAAGCATGATATTGCTTGATTTAAAGTATGCTTGAGCATGTGTAAAGGTTGTTTACTAGCATGATTTACAAATGGTTTTTAAAGCATTATTGAATGGTTTTTAAAGAGCACTCCTCACTAAGCTTTGGCTTACGCTCTCTCGTTTTCTTGATTCAATAATGCAGAGCATTAGAGTGCATTGAGGGCAGCAAGAGGAGGCAAGCAAACAAGTACAAGTAAAGCTCAATGTATGAAGGTTTTCTAAGTGTTTTAGCTTTTGTATGTTTTGGCAATGGGGGACCAATGTATATGTGTTTTGGGAGGCGTTTAAGACTCCCTAAGTATGTTGAATGTTAAAGTTGTTGCTGGTTTTTGGGTTGAACCATATATGCTTGTTTTGCAAGTTGATTGCTTGAGTAGATAGCTTGTGTTGGAAGCATGACCTTTGAATTGGGGCTTTTAGCATGTGATGTTAATTTGTTGAATTGATAATGCTTGGATGTCTTAAATATGTTTAATTGCATGCTGGAAAAGTTTGGTGAAGTTTGGAGCATGTTTGAGTGTCCAATTGCATGATCTAGTATGCTTGTTTGCTGGTTTTTGTGCAGGCGTTTCGGAACAGGGGTGTACCGTTTCGGAACGGGTGCCTTGCATGAACCCAGGCGTCCGAAACGGTATGCACCGTTTCGAAACGGTTTAGCCTCTGTCGAGGCCATGTTCCGGAACCCGTTTCGGAACGGCCCGTGTTTCGGAACAGGGCTAGCCTGTTTCGGAACGGTCGACCGTTAGGGGGCTGACATGGTGGTTATATGTTTTGATATGTTTGCGTTTTGGTCCTAAATCTTGTATGATCAATTGCATGAGCTGTGGATGTCCTTTTGAGCTGAAATTTCACAGAGAAGCATGAATCCTGACTAATTTCGAGATGGTAACTTTAATTTGGGCTAAGTCCCTTAATTTATCAGAAATTACAATTTGGTCCCTAAAGTTGTAATTTGTTCAATTGGGTCCCTGTTTGATCTCTGATGTTTGTGATCTTTTGATATGCTGTTTGTATGATCACAATTAAGGTTAATGAGCATCTAGAAAAGATTAAAAAGAAAAAAAAGGGTCGTTAATCAAGGTTGACTTTCGAGTTGACTTTGGTTTTCCCCGTGTAATCTTCGTAGTTCGGGTCAACCGTCTAGACCGGGCTACGGGGGTTACATTTGGTGGTATCAGAGCTGAGTTCTCGAGTAATTGGGAATGTGTGAATGCGTGATTGAAGCATGGTTTGGTTGGTATGCTTGTTGAGTGAAAGCATGTTCAGTGATATGATATGATGATGTGTATGTGATGCATGTTGTGATGATGCATGATGAGGGTACCCATTGCCAAACAAAAGCTAAAGGGATGATGTTGTTTTTGAAAGAAATTGAGCTTGAATACTTGGAATTTGCTTACCTTGCTGGTCCTGACTTGTTTTATTTTGTATTGTTATGCATGGTAAAGTATGGCACCACGTAGAGAGTTAAGGAGTAGCGCGAGAGCTACGACCCCGGAGGGGAATGTGAATGATGAGCACACTGGTAGTGCTGTGTTACCTCCTCCTCCACCTGGTGGTGGTGGTGCGGAGAGGGAAAGAGCTGGAGCTGAGGCAGCTGGTGCTGGAGCTGCAGGACCTGAGGTTGGTCAGGGGCAAGCGATACCTGACATGTCTGTGCTTGTACAAGCTATTGCGGGTGCGTTTCGAGCAGCAGTAGCTGGAGCTCAAGGAGCTGGGCATCAAGGAGATGCTGGTGCTAGACTACCCTTGGAACGTTTGCGCAGTCTTGGTGGGACTGAGTTTAGGGGTATGTCAGCTGAAAGGTCGGAAGCGTGGTTGGAGAGTACCAAGCGTGTCTTGGGACAGATGAGTTGCACTGATGTGCAGAAGCTGGGATGTGTGGTGTCACTGCTGCAAGGTGACGCTTATACGTGGTGGACGACCACAATCTCTGGGATGGCTGATGCTGATGTTACATGGACGTACTTTCAGCATGCGTTCAAGAGGAGATATCTGGGAGTTAGATATCTGGATGAGAAGAAGCGTGAATTCATGTCTCTTACCCAAGGGAACATGAGTGTGGCTGAGTATGAGGTACAGTTTGTACGTCTTAGCCAGTATGCACCGGAGCTGATACCTGATGAGCGCGAGAGGTGTGAAAGGTTCCGTTATGGTTTGGTAACGGAGGTTAAGACCTATATGTTGGCAGCTGAGTACAATGATTTCGATGTGCTGGTTAGTCGGTCCAAAGACATCGAGATGAACCTGAGTTTGTCTGCTAAGGGTGCTGGAGCTAGTTCTGGAAAGAGAACTGCTGAGTATAGTTCCGGTGGTGGTCGGAACAAGAGAGGGCGTGATCAGAGGTTTCAGTCTTCGTCTAAGAGAGGTGGAGGTGCACCTGCTAGGGGTGGCAATGCTAGAGCTGACCCTAGTGCTTGTTGGATCTGCGGTTCGCGTGGTCACTTGAGACGTGACTGTCCTCGTGCTGGGAGGGAGGTGCAAGCTCCTGTGATAGCAGCTGGTTATGAGTGCTGGAACTGTGGTTCGGCTGATCATCTAAGACGTGATTGTCCGAGGGTGGCTGGTGGTCAAGAGCGTGCTCCTGTTGTTGCAGCACCGCAGAGAGGTCGTGGGCGCGGCCGTGGTAATTTTCAGAGGCGAGAGGAAGGTGGGCGTGGAGTAGCTCATGTTGTGGCTATTCAACCTGAGGGTGGTGGCCAAGCGAGGGTGTATGCTCAGCGCGAGGGAAGGAATGATGCTGATGTGATTGCAGGTACCTTTACTTTGCAATCCTTGTCATTGCTTTCTTTGATTGATTCTGGATCTACGCATTCATACATTCTTCGTGAGCATGCTGAGTTGCTTGGTTTGCCTGTTGAGTCTTTGGATGTTGGTGTTAGAGTCACTAGTTCTTTTGGTGAAACTGTTGTGACTCGTAAGCTTTATAGAAGGTGTCCTTTGGTTGTTCAAGAGCATGTCTTTCTTGTTGATTTTATGGAGTTGCCCTTTTATGGTTTTGATGTGATCCTTGGTATGGATTGGCTTGCTGAGCATCGTGCTGTTGTGGATTGTGAGAATAAGCGGGTTTCGCTTAAGCTCGCGGATGATTATGAAGTGGTGGTGGTTGGTGAGAATGTGAAGTTTCTTGCCAATGTTGTTTCTACCTTGGAGGCGAGCAGGATGCTGAGGCAAGGTTGTGAAGCTTTTCTGGCTTTTGTGATGAATCCTAGTTCGAAGGAGCTGAGGGTGCAGGATATCAGGGTTGTGAAGGAGTTTCCTGATGTTTTTCCTGAAGAGTTGCATGGTTTACCTCCTAATCGTGAGGTGGAGTTTGGTATTGAGCTGTATGAGAATACCACTCCTGTGTCCATTACTCCCTATAGAATGGCACCTAAGGAGCTGAAGGAGCTGAAGACGCAGTTGCAAGAGTTGCTTGATCGTGGTTTCATCCGGCCGAGTGTTTCGCCTTGGGGTGCTCCTGTCTTGTTTGTGAAGAAGAAAGATGGCACGATGAGGATGTGCATTGATTACCGTCAGCTGAACAAGTTGACTATCAAGAATCGGTATCCTTTGCCGAGGATTGATGATCTCTTTGATCAATTTCGGGGAGCTGCTGTGTTCTCTAAGATTGACTTGAGGTCAGGGTATTATCAATTGAAGGTGAAGGATGTGGATGTGCCTAAGACAGCTTTCAGGACAAGGTATGGGCATTATGAGTTCCTTGTGATGCCGTTTGGTTTGACAAATGCTCCTGCTGCTTTCATGGACATGATGAATCGTGTTTTTCATGAATACCTAGACAAGTTTGTTGTGGTGTTCATTGATGATATCCTTGTGTACTCGCGTACTGAGGAAGAGCACGAAGAGCATTTGAGAGTTGTGTTGCAAGCTTTGTTGGAGAATCAGCTTTATGCTAAGTTGAGCAAGTGTGAGTTCTGGCTTAGAGAGGTTGTTTTTCTTGGTCATGTGGTCTCAGCTGAGGGGATTCGTGTTGATCCTCAGAAGATTGAAGCAGTGATGAACTGGAAAGTTCCTAAGTCTGTTCAGGAGGTTCATAGTTTCCTTGGTTTGGCAGGATACTACCGAAGGTTTGTGGATGGTTTTTCCAAGATTGCTGCTCCTTTGACGAAGTTGCTGCAGAAGGATGTTAAGTATGAGTGGACAGAAGCGAGGCAGCAAGCTTTTGAGAAGTTGAAGATGGCTTTGACTCAAGCTCCTATCTTGATTCAGCCTGAATCAGGGAAAGAGTTTGTAGTCTACAGTGATGCATCCTATGTTGGTTTGGGGTGTGTGCTGATGCAAGAGGGTAAGGTTGTGGCTTATGCGTCGCGGCAGTTGAAGGTGCATGAGCGCAATTATCCTACGCATGATATTGAGCTGGCTGCAGTAGTTTTTGCTCTGAAGATCTGGAGGCATTATCTGTATGGTGAGAAGTGTACTGTGTACACGGATCACAAGAGTTTGAGGTATCTGATGTCTCAGAAGGAGTTGAATCTCAGGCAGCGACGTTGGTTAGAGTTGCTCAAGGATTATGACCTGACGATAGAGTATCATCCTGGAAAGGCCAATGTTGTTGCGGATGCCTTGAGTAGGAAGGTAGCTGTTGAGCTGAGAGCTATGTTTGCTAGCTTGAGCATATCGCAGGATGGTGGTCTTGTTGCTGAGTTGCAAGTGAAACCTCCGTTGGTTCAGTTGATCAAGGATAAGCAGTTGTTGGATGATTCCTTGGTGTCTCATGTTCAGGATATCGCGGAGGGTAGGCCTTCGGATTTCTGCTTTAATGAGGATGGGGTGTTGTGTTTTGGTAATCGGATAGTAGTGCCTGCAGATGCTGAGTTGAGGCGTGCTATTCTAGTTGAAGGTCATAGTAGTCCTTTTGCTATGCATCCTGGTAGTACAAAGATGTATCGCGATCTTCGTGATGAGTACTATTGGGTGGGCTTGAAGAAGGATGTGGCAGAGTTCGTGAGCAAGTGTTTGGTGTGTCAGCGAGTTAAGGCTGAACATCAGGTTCCTTCTGGTTTGTTGCAACCGTTGAAAATCCCTGAATGGAAGTGGGAGAGGGTTACCATGGATTTTGTATCTGGTTTGCCTTTGTCTCCGTCAAAGAAGAATTCTGTTTGGGTGATTGTGGATCGCCTGACAAAGTGTGCACATTTCTTGCCTGTGCATACTACGTTCTCTTTGGACAAGCTGGCAGAGCTGTACATTGCTGAGGTTGTGAGGTTGCATGGTGTGCCTAAGTCGATCGTGTCGGATAGGGATCCGAGGTTCACGTCGCGTTTTTGGCAGTGTTTGCATCAAGCTTTGGATACAAGGTTGCATTTCAGTACATCCTATCATCCTCAGTCGGATGGCCAGTCTGAGCGAGTTATTCAGATTTTGGAGGATATGTTGAGATGTTGCGTGATAGAGTTTCAAGGTTCTTGGGAGAAGCATCTGCCTTTGGTTGAGTTCGCTTACAACAACAGTTTTCAGGCAAGTATACAGATGGCACCTTATGAGGCTCTGTATGGGAGGAAGTGTAGGACTCCTCTGTGTTGGGCTGAAACTGGTCAAAAGTTGGTTTCGATGCCTGCTTTGTTGAAAGGTACCACCGAGAAAGTGAAACTCATTTGTGAGCGGTTGAAGGCTGCTTCTGATCGGCAGAAGTCTTACGCGGATTTGAAGCGTAAGGAGATAGAGTTTGCGGTGGGTGATCGCGTGTTCTTGAAGGTTTCGCCTTGGAAGAAGGTGATGAGGTTTGGGCGGAAGGGTAAGCTGAGCCCTAGATACATTGGACCGTATGAGGTTGTTGAGCGTGTTGGTCCTGTTGCGTATCGGTTGAGGTTACCCCAGGAGCTGGAGAAGATTCATGATGTGTTCCATGTTTCTATGCTCCGGAGGTATAGATCTGATCCTTCGCATGTGTTGCCTGTGGAGGAAGTGGAATTGAATCCGGATTTAACCTATGATGAGGAACCGGTGAAGGTTCTGGATTCAGATAGCAAGGTTCTTCGTGGCAAGACCATTGAGTTGGTGAAGGTGCTGTGGAAGCATCGCGGTGTTGAGGAAGCCACGTGGGAGCGGAAGGATGATATGCTGAAGCAGTTTCCTTATCTCTTTCCTTCAGGTAAATTTCGAGGACGAAATTTCTTAAGGGGGGGAGAGTTGTAACGCCCCGGTTTTGGGCTTGGAAGTCTTGGGCGTTGACCGGTTGGTCAAAGTGCTGTTCGAATCGTAAGAGGTTAAATTAGGAAAGCCTAGTTCGGGTTGCATAAAAATTATGGAAAAATGTTCTAAAATCATCTTTTATTATAATTAAGTGAACTGTGAAATCAATTTTGGAAAATGAGTTTCGGAAGTGTGACATTTTGGCTAGTGACCAAAATGTAATTTTTGAAAGTTTGGTGGCTATTTTATAAAGGGTTGAAACTTTGAATCTTTAAGGAGCTATTTACCCAAAGGGAGTTTCTCCAGATTTTTCTAAGATATTTTAGCCCATAATTCTGATTTTAAAAGAATCAAAAGGAGGGAAAATCCAAATTTAGCTATTTTCTCATTTAACCACCTATTTTCTCTCTATCTTTTTTTCTCTCAACCCAAACACTCATTTTCCAGAGATCTTGTTCTGATTTTTCTCACCTAAAATCATTCTTTAAACTCTCAATTGATTGCAAATCATTGTGTCTTCAAATCCTCTTCAATTGTTTCAAGATTTGTCAAGCTTTTCAATTCCAAAAAGAGGAGAAACTCAAGTTTGGAGGTAAGAACGTCCTTCTCCTCTGAACTTCAAGTTCTTTAATGAAATTCCTAAAGTTTTCAATCCTAATTTGGTAATTGATTAAAGGTTTTAAGGTTGATTTATGGATCTTGGCTAATTATGCAAGATTTTGATGATTTCACTTGATTTTCGTTTGATCTGTTAAATCAGTGTTTTGAGAAGTGTTTTTGATGTTAAATGATCATTAAATTGATGTGGAAATGAGTCTTGATTGATGCAATCCCGGATAGGTTGGATTTCCTAAGTTTAGCTTGTGTTTTAAGGTAGCTTTTGTGGTGATCTTGGTGATCTGATGTTGCTGGAGGTATAAGGATGCTTATAGGTTGTTTTTAGATGTGTTTTGATGTTAATGGAAGTAAGGTTTTGCTGGTTTGTGGCTGGGCTTTGTTTAGAAGTGTTTCGGATGCATTTTCGGTTGTGTTTGGTGGCCGAAAATGGAGGTTTAGTGAGAGCAGCGAGTTTAGATGCTTTCATTGAAGCAATTAATGCATGATGATGCATTAATCCTATGCTTTAATGTGTTGAAACAGGGGAGGCATCCTAGGATCCAAGATTTGTTGATCCGGAGGCTTGTTTTGGTGCTTTGGCTTGAAGCGAAGTGGTAATCGGTGAGTGAAAACGGATTTTCAGCTTTTTAACCAAGGGTTGAAGGTTTTGGGAGCTTAGTTTAAGCCTAAACAACTTTGCTAAGCTCAAGTGTAAGTTTTCGGATTACTCTCTTTAAGTGGTGGCCATGTTTTGATGAAATGTGAAATGATGATTTTGCATGATTTGCTACTGTTTTGGAAAGCATGTTTTAGCATGTTAATTGCTGATGTTTTAGCATGATTTATGCTGATGATTTAAGCCATGTGTTGAAGGTGTCTCTAGGTAAGAGTACCTTGTTTTTATGCATTGTTAAATGATGATTTAATGCTTTGAAATGCATGATGAAATGGCTTGGTTTAAATGCTTTAAAACAGTGGACTATGTGATGTATAAAGTGTATATTGGCAAGTGATGGTTTGTAAAAGTGAAGGTCACTAAGGTGGTTAAAAGTCCTTGAGTGAGCCTTGTTATCTAAGATCATCAAGGTGGTTAAAAGTCCTTGGATGAATCTTGTTGCGGACTCTAAGGTGGTTAAAAGTCCTTAGGTGCTCCTTTCCATGGTGGTTAAAAGTCCATGGGGCCAAGGTGTTTAAAAGTCCTTGGGGCCAAGGTGTTTAAAAGTCCTTGGGGTAATTCAAGCTACGGACACAAAGGTGGTTAAAAGTCCTTGTGTGGTCCATTCATGGTGTTTAAAAGTCCATGGCCAAGGTGTTTAAAAGTCCTTGGGGTCCAAGGTGTTTAAAAGTCCTTGGGGAAAGTTGTTGAACTTGATTTCATAAATGATATGTATCACTTGAGCCAATATGACATGTACAGTACATGAGATGCATGAGATGCATGATTTAAATGTTTATGTTGAAGCATGAGATGCTTGTTTAAATGAAATGTGGAAGCATGATATTGCTTGATTTAAAGTATGCTTGAGCATGTGTAAAGGTTGTTTACTAGCATGATTTACAAATGGTTTTTAAAGCATTATTGAATGGTTTTTAAAGAGCACTCCTCACTAAGCTTTGGCTTACGCTCTCTCGTTTTCTTGATTCAATAATGCAGAGCATTAGAGTGCATTGAGGGCAGCAAGAGGAGGCAAGCAAACAAGTACAAGTAAAGCTCAATGTATGAAGGTTTTCTAAGTGTTTTAGCTTTTGTATGTTTTGGCAATGGGGGACCAATGTATATGTGTTTTGGGAGGCGTTTAAGACTCCCTAAGTATGTTGAATGTTAAAGTTGTTGCTGGTTTTTGGGTTGAACCATATATGCTTGTTTTGCAAGTTGATTGCTTGAGTAGATAGCTTGTGTTGGAAGCATGACCTTTGAATTGGGGCTTTTAGCATGTGATGTTAATTTGTTGAATTGATAATGCTTGGATGTCTTAAATATGTTTAATTGCATGCTGGAAAAGTTTGGTGAAGTTTGGAGCATGTTTGAGTGTCCAATTGCATGATCTAGTATGCTTGTTTGCTGGTTTTTGTGCAGGCGTTTCGGAACAGGGGTGTACCGTTTCGGAACGGGTGCCTTGCATGAACCCAGGCGTCCGAAACGGTATGCACCATTTCGAAACGGTTTAGCCTCTGCCGAGGCCATGTTCCGGAACCCGTTTCGGAATGGCCCGTGTTTCGGAACAGGGCTAGCCTGTTTCGGAACGGTCGACCGTTAGGGGGCTGACATGGTGGTTATATGTTTTGATATGTTTGCGTTTTGGTCCTAAATCTTGTATGATCAATTGCATGAGCTGTGGATGTCCTTTTGAGCTGAAATTTCACAGAGAAGCATGAATCCTGACTAATTTCGAGATGGTAATTTTAATTTGGGCTAAGTCCCTTAATTTATCAGAAATTACAATTTGGTCCCTAAAGTTGTAATTTGTTCAATTGGGTCCCTGTTTGATCTCTGATGTTTGTGATCTTTTGATATGCTGTTTGTATGATCACAATTAAGGTTAATGAGCATCTAGACAAGATTAAAAAGAAAAAAAAAGGGTCGTTAATCAAGGTTGACTTTCGAGTTGACTTTGGTTTTCCCCGTGTAATCTTCGTAGTTCGGGTCAACCGTCTAGACCGGGCTACGGGGGTTACACCGTTATAAGTGAAATGTTGGTAGCATTTGTTTCGAAAACGCCACGAATAGCGCCGCCATAGAACAAGTCTGGTGTAGTGGGGGCCATTTTCTAATTAATTATTAAAAATAGAATATTTATATAAAAATGCCAATTTTATCTAACGTTCAAAATATAACGCCCTAAACATGGCGTCGCATTTAGGCCTCAAGCCCAAACACATTCATAAAATTTTGCAACTAGATTTAGCTTAAATCATAAAACATAGTTAAATCGATTGCATGAGAGCTCCAATTTAAAACAAGCTAACTAAAAGCATTCGATATGATTAACAAATCCAAATAAAGTTACAAATATAAATCAAGGGTCCAATGAATACATCGCCCGACAAGCCTAAATATTATACTCTTGATCACATCAATGAACTAAAATTCTACTCTTATGGGGCTCCTTTGAATGCAATGCATCAATCTAAAAACCTGCACACGAAAACAATGAATCCGAATGATGAGCTCATAAAGCTCAATTGATACAACTCTACTCTACCATGCTTCATGCATATAATAAACATAAGCACGTAGCTAAGCAAGATGATATGATAGTTAAAATGATATATGACGCTAACATTAGTCGCCTAAACACATGCTAATCAACATCACAACATCAATGGGGTACACAAGGCCCAAGCATACCATACCACATCAACGTAGGAGTGAGGCTCGGTTCACATAGCATCAGGAACATACACTCAATGAGTGAGGTCGGGTCACGCAACATCAGAACCTACACCTTGGGTGCGGCCGGGCCACTTAGCATCAGAACATACACACGTATTCGGAATCCCCCTCGAGTACCATCGAATGAGGCCCGAGTCATATAGCATCGGTAACCTCCAATTCGATAATTCTCTTACCTTGGTGTTTCAACACGCCTTGGGTATCCGAATCCCATAAGAAAAGTGCCCACTCGGCACACCACATCAAGCACATAACTGTACCATCCTATGGTTGCTAACAACATATAAGTCACCCAAGGCATTTACCGAGTTCTTAAGCTTTATGCTCTAGTATAAGGATATTTCTCAGTTTCTCAGTTTTACAATTCATTTTAGGACTTTAGGGGTCCATTGAATCGAACAATATAATTTTTTAGCTCTCGAAAAAAACTCACATTTTTGGACAAACTTCTCAAAGGGTACCGATACCCTACCATGTGTATCGATACTCTTCTTTGGGTATCGATACTTATTATACTCGTACCGATACATGGCTTCTCAGGGAAAGGGGTTGGCTGACAACCCTGTACCGGTACATGGGGTAGTGTACCGATACACTCCCAAGCATATCGATACATATTTTTGCTACTGAAATTTGATGCATCAGGGGTTACTGATACCGCTTTTAGGTGTACCGATACCCCTTTAAGAATGGCTTAATTTCATCAGTTTTAACACAAGGTACCAATACGCGTTCAAATCATATCGGTACTCAAACCCAAAATTTATTTTTTGGAGTTCAAATTTCACCTCTCAAGCCTCCAAAACCCAGAGGCAAGACTCAAATTCGAACTTACAATTTATGGAAATTAGTTTAAGTTGTTCCCTACCATTTTAACACCATTTTAACAACAATTTCAAGTTTCACCATTAACACCCATAACCAAGCATTCAAGCACCCAAATCATCAACCGAGCATACAAGACCTCATATTTAGGATATTAAAGAAACAAAGGGAGTTGAAAGTGTACTAAACTTCCTTCAAAGCTGAAAAACGACCCCAATTTCCTCCTTAGCTCAACCCTTCCTCTTTCCTTGGTCTTTGGAGTTCTCTCCAACCTCCTTAGCTATAGTGAA
Organism: Hibiscus tridactylites; assembly: GCA_958450335.1. Taxonomy (NCBI): domain Eukaryota; kingdom Viridiplantae; phylum Streptophyta; class Magnoliopsida; order Malvales; family Malvaceae; genus Hibiscus; species Hibiscus tridactylites. Next base: position 70,922,683 of record OY288277.1, read on the forward strand.
AATATTGCAAAACGAGTTACAACACTGTTAAGAGGAAGTACATGTGACAAACAGAGATTATAACAACAAAAAATAAGGTTAAAACTTCCATTCCCGTTCATCCACACCAAACCCCCCACTAAAACCTGTGATTTTCAACCACCACCAAACTTAGTAATTCTTACCTCAAAGAATCATTTGATGCTATTTTTAACTTCCTCAAGCCACAATCCGAGAATACAACTCCAAACAACAGAGATTTCTCCATTGTCTTGAATCTCAAACAAAAAATGGGGAGGAAAGATGGGAGAAGAGAGGAGACAAGATTGAGGTCATACACTCTTATTTTTCAGCCCATAAATGAGCTTTCTCAACCATTCACCTTCAAAGAAGTGCATTTTACCAAAATGCCCTTCTTTGACTCCTCTTAACCCAAGCTTTGAAGTCCAACAACATAGGGGAAGCCCACTAAAGCTTCTTTAGGCACCCGAAGGCCCAAATCATGGCCCAAAACACCAAGTCCACAACTTGAGATTAATCCGACACATGAATTCTAAAATCTGAGTCATTACACAAAAAGTGTCGTTGATTGATAAGTAACGACGATCAGAGTCATTAGCTGAAAAATTTTAGGTTTCGTTTGTCATTGTTGCAACTAAGTGGTCGTTGGGACTGCAACACCTGTTTACAAAAGCTGAAAAATTTAACTGCCAATAAACACCCGTTTAGGCATTAAAAATGGTGGACAAATGCCCGTTAGATTACTAAACGTAACTAAAAACGAGGCCTTAGTGATGTGAAGTGTAGAGGAAAAAGAGATAAATTGTTCCATTCTTTTCCTTTTTATTTTTGTTCAAGTCTTATTTTTATATAAATTTTATAAAAATAAGGAAAATAAAAGCAGAAAGAAACGAATACCCTTGATTTCCCTTTTCCTCTCACATTTCTAGTCATCAATTTCATCATCATCATCATCTTCTTCTTCTTCTTATTTTCGCCATTGATGATACTGTATTTTTAGAGAGTCAAAATTTAAAAAGAGATCAAAAGTCTAAATACATGGTTAATTTAGTAGGAGTTTAAGAAAGTATGATCAAAGCTTCATTTTGATAATATTAAACTTGTTATCCAAGCATAATGAAATCCTTAAACTTTAACCATCATTTTTCTTCATACACGAGTTCTGAATCCGAAGAATTGATAACTAATAGTGATATTTGTAATAGGCTTAATGGCTCCAATGGCCACTAAAGTATACACTTTATACCAAGTTGGTCCCTAAAGAATTTTTCGGGACATTTTGCACTTAAATATTAAATCGTGACCTCAATTGCCCTTACCGTTAACTCTTGTTAAAAAAATTTATGAACTAATCAGAATGTGCTACGTGTCACTAATAAACAAAAATTTTAGCTAACTTTAATAAAAGGGGTAAATTACACGTGAAGTGTGTTTTATTTTTGTTCAATTTAGTCCTAAAAATCTTTATTTATCCCGAAATTGACCCCAATTTCTTTCTAGTTTTTATAATTTAGTCCAATATTTTTAATATTATGATATTTTTGTTCAATTTAATCCTCAAAATCTTTATTTAACCCACAATTGCCCCTATTACTTTATATTTATTTTATAATTTAGTCTAATATTTCAAATATAATTCTATTTTTATTATATTTAGCCCTAAAAATCTATATTTAACCCGAAATTGATCCTTATTTCTTTATAATTTTTATAATTTAGTTCAATATTTAAAAAATAATAATATTTTTGTTCAATTTAGTCAAAAATTCATTGCTTAATCCGAAATTAACCCAATTTATTTCTATTTTTTATAACTTAGTCCAATATTTTAAATATAATTATATTTTTGCTCAAATTAGTGTTAAAATCTTTATTTAACCCAAAATTAACCTCGATTTCTTTCTAATTTTTTATTTAGTCAAATATTTTAAATATGATGATATTTATGTTGAATTTAATCCTAAAAACCTTTATTTAACCTGAAATTGGCCCCGATTTCTTTCTAATTTTTTTATTTAGTCCAATATTTCTAATATGATGATATTTTTGTTTATTTTAGTCCTAAAGATCTATATTTAACCTGAAATAGACCATTATTTCCTTATAATTTTTATAAGGGAAAACTACAACAGTGGTCCCCAAACTATTACAATTTTCCTATTTTGGTCCCAAAACTATGTTTTTCGGCAAAATCGTCCCTTCTGTTACATAGTTCTCCTATTTTAGTCCCTGGCGTTAAATAGCTAACGGTTTTGCCGACGTGGCATTTTTTTAAGAGGAGAGAGAAATGATTAAAAAATATTTTAAAAATGCCACGTCAGCAAAACCGTTAGCTATTTAACGTCGGGGGACCAAAATAGGAGAACTATGTAACAGAAGGGATGATTTTGCCGAAAAACATAGTTTAGGGACCAAAATAGGAAAATAATAATAGTTTGGGGACCACCGGTGTAGTTTTCCCTTTTTATAATTTAGTCCAACATTTTAAATATAATTATATTTTTTTTTAATTTAGTCACACAAATCTTTATTTAACACGAAATAACCTCAAATTCTTTCTAATTTTTATCATTACTTCCTTATATTTTTGTTTTATGTTTTGGGAGTCGGATAGTGGTGCGAAGTGATGTTGATTTGAGGCGCACTATTCTAACCGAAGCTCATAGTAGTCATTTTGCTATACATCCTGGTAGTACAAAGATGTACCGTGATTTGAAGGATGAGTACTATTGGGTGGGATTGAAGAAAGATGTCGCTGAGTTTATTAGCAAATGCATGGTTTGTCAGCGATTTAAGGCTGAACATCAGTTTCGTTCAGGGTTGTTGCAGCCGTTAAGGATTCCATCATGGAAGTGGGAGAGGATCACTATGGACTTTGTGTCTGGTTTACTGTTATCACCATCAAAGAAGAATTCTGTTTGGGTGATTGTGGATCGCCTTACGAAGTGTGCGCATTTCTTGCCTGTGCATACTACGTATACCTTGGATAAGCTTGCGGAGTTGTACATTGCTGAGATTGTATGTTTGCATGGAGTACCAAATTTTATAGTGTCGGATAGAGATCCGAGGTTCACCGCAAGGTTTTGGGAATGTTTACATCAAGCTTTGTGTACGCGGCTGAATTTCAATACTTCCTATCATCCGCAGACGGATGGACAATCGGAGCGTGTTATCCAAGTACTTGAGGATATGTTGAGGTGATGTGTTATTGAGTTTCAGGGCTCTTGGGAGAAGCACTTGCCTTTGGTGGAGTTTGCTTATAATAACAGTTACCAGGCAAGTATTCAAATGGCACCTTATGAGGCTTTATACGGGAGGAAGTGCAGAACTCCTCTTAGTTGGGCTGAAACATTACAAAAGTTGGTCTCGATGCCGGCTTTGTTGAAAGGAACCACTGAGAAGGTGAAGCTCATTTGTGAGGTTTTGAAGGCAGCATCGGACCGGCAAAAGTCTTACGCGGATTTAAAGCGTAAAGAGATAGAATTTGTTGTGGGCGAGCGTGTGTTTTTGAAAGTTTCACCTTGGAAGAAGGTGATGAGATTTTGCCGGAAGGGCAAGTTGAGTCCAAGGTTCATTGGACCATACAAGGTGATAGAACGTGTGGGTCCTGTTGCCTGCAAGCTGAGACTACCTCAAGAGTTAGAAAAGATACATAATGTGTTTCATGTATCCATGCTTCGGAGGTATAGATCGGATCCATCGCATGTTATGCCCGTGGAAGAGGTTGAGCTAAACCCAGACTTGACGTATGATGAGGAACCCGTTGAGATTCTGAATTCGGATAGTACTGTTCTCTGGGGTAAGACCATCGAGTTGGTCAAAGTCTTGTGGAGATAGTGCTGTTGAGGAAGCCACATGGGAAAGGAATGATGACATGAAGAAGCAATTTCCTTACCTTTTTCCTCTAGGTGAATTTCGAAGACAAAATTTCTTAAGTGGGGGAGAGTTGTAATGCTCTGGTTTTGGGCCTAAATGTTTTAGAGGTTGAATCGGGCCGGTCGAGAACGGTTTGAATCTTTAAGGGAGGTTTAGGGAACACCTAGTTCAAGATGCTTTAAAAATATGGAAAAATATCTAAAAATCCTCATTTATTATATAAATGGTTATGGTGAAAACAATTTTACAAAATGTGATTTGGAAATACTACATTTCGGTGTAGTGACCAAATTGCAGTTTTTACAAAAGTTGACTAGTGACTGTTTTGTAAAGGATTGAAACTTTGAATCTTTAAGGAGCTAATTTTACCAAAATGTTTTTATTAGATTTCTCTTTAATTTGGGAGTTTTTAATAATGTTTAAATAAGGAATAAAGGGGAATTAAAAAGAAAATCTAAGTTGACTTTTTCATAACTACCTTACGTTAGTTTTCTCTTATTTCATTTTCTCTCAACTTCCACTCAGCCAAACACATTTTCCTCACCAATTAATCTTTGATTTTCATCTCTTTTGCTGAGATTTCATTCTCCTAAGGATTTCTAATCATTACCTCATCAAAACCTTTTGTTTTTACTTTGGATTTTCAAGGAATCTTGCCCAAATTGAGGAGAAATCAACCATTAGAGGTAAGCTTCGTCCTTCTCCTCTAATGATTAGTTCTTTACTGAAATTCCCAAGTTATCAATCCTCTGTTAATGACTTTTGAGTTTCTTTAAAGTTAGAAACATGAAATTGTGGTAAAACTCAAGATTCTTGGTGAGATCTTGATGGTTTTCGTAACTCTTGGTTAGGCTCTGTTTTGAGCTTGATTTCTAATGTATTTCGGATGATAATTGATGTTATAAATGAGGTTTTATCAAACAAGTTCCGAATAGGCTTGGATTCCTAAGTTTTACATGTTAGATTTGTGGTTTTTGGAGCGTTCTTGGTGTTCTGTTGTTGCTGGGGATATGAGGACGTGTTTATGATGGTTTTTGGTGTTGATTGAGGTCTATAAATGATTAGAATTGATAGATCTTGGCTGCGCTTTGTTTTGGAAAAGTTTGGAGACGATTTCAGTTATTTTGAGTAGCCGAAATGGTGTTTTTGAGTAGTGCAGCGAGTTTGATTGAGTGGCTAGTAATTTCAATGCACGATGATGCATTAATCCTCTGCTCTTATGTGTAATAAACAGGGGCAACATCTTTGGACGCTTTTGGTGTTGATGCGGAAGTGCCAGAAGCCTAGATATCGTTTCGGCAAGCAAGCGAAACGTAATCGGTGAGTGCGAATGGTTTTAGAAGTCCTTGAGGGACAAAGAAACAAGGTTTTGGGATTTAGGATTGGTTTGAAACACCATCCTAAGTCCGGAAGTAAGTATGGCTAGATTTTCTCTCAAATATGTGGTTGATGCCCCTTAATGCTTTTACATGCTCTTATTTTGAGATAGACAAATTCCTACTATTTTATGCATGATTTGTAGCATGAGATGATGCTATGTAGTGATTTCATGAGATAGCATGTTGCATTAAAGAGTTTTGAGATTTTGATTTAATGCAAAGCAATTGATATGGTTTTTGAAATAAGATGAGAAAGATTTGAGAAATGTTGCATCAAAACGGTAAGTGAGATGATGTTTTTAATATAATATATTGGCATAAATGATGAAATAATTACCGGATATAATTGGTCGACCAATAGGATGAGAGTGCACTATAAAATAAAAATTTGTACGTGCTCTTTGGAGTCGGGCAATGGGGGTAGTACCATCCCGATCCAAAGTGAGAATCCGATGATGAGAGATACCATCGGGGTATGACTTGGTGAAATACTCAAGCTTTGTGGCGAAGAGAGATACCGTCATGAGAGTTCGGTGATGTGAGATTCCACCGGGGTAGAACTTGACTTTGAGTCAAGCCAATCAGCATATCTGAGTAAAGATGTAATATGAAATGCCAATATATGAAATTGTATTTGATTCACATGTACCAACTGTTGAGATGATTTATGCTATGAGAAATGCATATGAGATTTATGGTATGAATTGCTTTTGTTTTCATTAAGCATGTGTTTGGCTTTGCCATGAGATTTGCATTGGTTTAATGCATGAGATAGAATAAAGGTACATGTGTTTTCAAATGGAGAGTTGCTTTGAAATGGTTTTCAAGCATGAGATAGAAAGAGCATGTTATAGAAAATGGTTTTTGAGATAGAGTTTTGATGATGCATTGTTGTGTTGGTTTTCTTAGAGCTTGCCTCACTAAGCAAATGTGCTTACACTCTCTTTTACCAACAATGCAGATAATTGATACGTTTTTGGGCATCAAGGAGGCTAAGGTCATCCAAGGAAGTGAGAAGCTCATGTATGGTGATGTTTTCGTATGCTTTAGTATTGATGTTTGGCAATGAGGACCTATGGTTGGTTTTGGGAGATGTGTTTTGAACTCCCTATGGTGGTTGCAAGTTTAATATGGTTTTTGAGGATTGCAATTGTCCTATTTGGTTTGGTTTGAGGCTTGAGGCTTTTATATGGTTATCATGACTATGGAGCATGCATATAGACTCAATGATCATATGTTTGATGCCATGCTTTAGCTTAAACCTCATAATAGTGATCTCTGATGTTTAATCATGTTGTTGGTGTGTTATGCTATCATTTGGGATATGTTTGAATGTGTAAAGATGTGAAAAACCAGAAAAATGTATAGTTGCAGGGCAGAGTGTATCGAAACACCCTTATATGTTTCGGAACATGGGCTTGAAATGGCCATAGTGTTTCGGAACGAGTAAGAGTGTTTCGGAACACTTTAGCTACTGGAGAGCCATGTTTCGATACGGGTCTTGGAACGCACCCGAGTACCGAAACAGTCAACTCCGTTTCGATACAAGGGTCAGCGTTTCGAAACACAAGACCGTTGGACTGCATTTTGAATTGTTTCAAGTTCTTGCTTCTTACATATTAGTCCTTGAAGATTGTGGATGCAATTGATTGAGTTTGGAATGTCTAATTAAGTTGATATTTGACAGAGACGCATGAAACATGACTAATTACATATTGGTAAACTTAAAATCTACAAGGTCCTCGTATTTTGCAAAATTTACGTTTTGGTCCCTAAAAGTCTAATTCTTACGATTAAACCCCTAAGTGAATTCTGATCGCTGTGCCTTTTCCTTCATGTGATCTTGAGCGATCACATAGGTTAATAATGCATCTAGAAAAGATAAAAAAGGAAAAAAGGGTCGTTAATCAAGGTTGACTTTCGGGTTGACTTTGGTTTTCTGTAACGCCCCGGTTTTGGGCTTAGAAGTCTTGGGCGTTGACCGGTCGGTCAAAGTGCTGTTCGAATCGTAAGAGGTTAAATTAGGAAAGCCTAGTTCGGGTTGCATTAAAAATATGGAAAAATGTTCTAAAATCATCTTTTAATATAATTAAGTGAACTGTGAAATCAATTTTGGAAAATGAGTTTTGGAAGTGTGACATTTTGGCTAGTGACCAAAATGTAATTTTTGAAAGTTTGGTGGCTGTTTTATAAAGGGTTGAAACTTTGAATCTTTAAGGAGCTATTTACCCAAAGGGAGTTTCTCCAGATTTTTCTAAGATATTTTGACTTATAATTCTGATTTTAAAGATAACAAAAAGGAGGGAAATCTCATTTTAGTCATTTTCTCAACTAACTTCTCATTTTCTTTCTCTCTTTTTCTCTCAACCCAAACACTCCGTTTCCAGAGTTTTGTTTCTGATTTTCTCACCTAAAATCCTCCTTTCAACTCTCAATTGATTGCAAATCAACATATCTTCAAAACCTCTTCAATTGCTACAAGTTTCATCAAGGATTTTCATTCCAAAAAGAGGAGAAACTCAAGTTTGGAGGTAAGAACGTCCTGCTCCTCTGAACTTCAAGTTCTTTAATGAAATTCCTAAGTTTTCAATCCTAAATTGATGTTTAATTAAAGGCTTTTAAGTTGATTTATGGATCTTGGCTAATTATGCAAGATTTTGATGATTTCACATGATTTTCGTTAGATCTGTTAGATCTGTGATTTGAGAGGTGTTTTTGATGTTAAATGATCTCTAAATTGATAAGGAAATGAGTTTTGATTGATGCAAACCCGGATAGGTTGAGTTTCCTAAGTTTAGCTTGTGTTTTAAGGTAGTTTTTGAGGTGATCTTGGTGATCTGGTGTTGCTGGAGGTATAAGGATGTTTATAGATTGTTTTTAGATGTTATATGATGTTAATGGAAGTGTGGTTTTGCTGGTTTATGGCTGGGCTTTGTTTAGAAGTGTTTTGGATGCATTTTCGGTTGTGTTTGGTGGCCGAAAATGGAGGTTTTGTGAGAGCAGCGAGTTTAGGTGCTTTCATTGAAGCAATTAATGCATGATGATGCATTAATCCTCTGCTTTAATGTGTTGAAACAGGGGAGGCATCCTTGGATCCAAGAATTGTTGATCCGGAGGCTTGTTTTGGTGCTTTGGCTTGAAGCAAAGTGGAAATCGGTGAGTGAAAATGGTTTTCGGCTTTGAAACCAAGGTTTTGGGGGCTTAGTTTAAGTCTAAACAACTTTGCTAAGCTCAAGTGTAAGTTTTCGGATTTCTCTCTAAGTGGTGGCCATGTTTTGGTGTGATGCAAAATGATGATTTGCATGTTTTGATTACTGTTTTGAAAGCATGTTTTAGCATGATAATTGCTGATGTTTTAGCATGATATTTGCTGATGTTTTAAGCCATGTGTTGAAGGTGACTCTAGGTAGGAGTACCTTGCTTTTATACATTGTAATGATGTGGTTTAATGCTTTGAAATGCATGATGAAAATGGCTTGGTTTAATGCTTTAAAACAGTGGATTATATGATGTATAAGATGTATATTGGCAAGTGATGGTTTGTAAAAGTGAAGGTCACTAAGGTGGTTAAAAGTCCTTGAGTGAGCCTTGTTACCTAAGAACATCAAGGTGGTTAAAAGTCCTTGGATGGTTCTTGTTGCGGACACTAAGGTGGTTAAAAGTCCTTAGGTGCTCCTTTCCATGGTGTTTAAAAGTCCATGGGGCCAAGGTGTTTAAAAGTCCTTGGGACCAAGGTGTTTAAAAGTCCTTGGGGTGATTCAAGTATTGGACACAAAGGTGGTTAAAAGTCCTTGTGTGGTCCTCATTCATGGTGTTTAAAAGTCCATGGCCAAGGTGTTTAAAAGTCCTTGGGGCCAAGGTGTTTAAAAGTCCTTGGGGAAAGTTGTGAACTTGTTTTATTAAATGAAATGTATCACTTGAGCCAATATGACATGTAAAGTACATTGTGAAGCATGAGATGCTTGTTTAAATGATTATGTTGAAGCATGAGATGCTTGTTTAAATGTATTTTGAAGCATGGGGTTGCTTGATTTAAAGTATGCTTTGAGCATGTGTAAAGGTTGTTTATAAGCATGTTTTGTAAATGGTTTTAATTGCATTATTGAATTGTTTTTAAAGAGCATGCCTCACTAAGCTTTTGCTTACGCTCTCTCGTTTCCTTAATTCAATAATGCAGAGCATTAGAGTACCTTTGAAGGGCAGCAAGAAGGGGCAAGCAAACAAGTTCAAGTAAAGCTCAATGTATGAAGGTTTTATAAGTGCTTTTAGCTTTTGGGGTGATTTGGCAATGGGGGACCTATGAGTGTGTTTTTGGGAGATGATTGGAACTCCCTAAGTATGTTGAATGTTGTTTGAATTGCTGGTTTTTGGATTGGCTTTATATTGCTTGTTTATGAAGGTTTATGCATGAATGTTAGCTTAAGTAGGAAGCATGTCTTTTAAATTGGGGCTTTTCATGTGTGATGGTTAAGTGTTGAATTGATGATGCATTTATGGTCCTTGCATGTTGTATGATTAAGTGATATGGTTTGGTGATGTTAATTTGAAGTTTGAAGCATGTTTGATGTTGGTTTTGAGTCGAAATCAGGCAGGGGTATCGGTACTCGGGCTTGCGTATCGATACGCCTGAGCCAAATATGCACATTTCTGCCCAGGCGTATCGGTACGGATTAACAGGTATCGATACCGTATGAATGTCGTATCGGTACGGGGAAACTCGTATCGATACCGTCTCTGAAGTTTGGTTACTGCCTTCCCCGCGTATCGATACGACACCTAGGCGTATCGATACTTGACCGTTAAATCGGTTGAAAGTATCTTTGTATGTTTTGTTTTGTTTACGTTTTGGTCCTGAATCTTGTTTGTTCAATTGAATGAGTTTGAGAAGTCCTTTCGAGCTGAAATTTCACAGGAAAGCATGAAACTTGACTAATTTCAAGATGGTAACTTTAATTTGGACTAAGTCCTCATATTTATCAGAAATTACAATTTGGTCCCTAAAGTTGTAATTTGTTCAATTGGGTCCCTGTTTGATCTCTAATGTTTGTGATCTTTGAGTATGTTGTTTGTGTGATCACAATAAGGGTTAATGTGCATCTAGATAAGATTAAAAAGAAAAAGAAAAAGGGTCGTTAATCAAGGTTGACTTTCGGGTTGACTTTGGTTTTCCCCGTGTGACTTTCTTAATTCGGGTCAACCGTCTAGGCCGGGTTAAGGGGGTTACATTTTCCACGTGTAATCTTCGTAGTTCGGGTCAAGCGTCTAGGCCGGGCTAAGGGGGTTACACTTCTTCCAAGGTTAAACCTTCAAAAACACCTTATCAACTACATCATACTCAATATCCTTACTCTTCAAATTCACGTAAGACTTTTGCCGATCTGAAGCCGCTTTCAACCTCTCACTAATAAGCTTCACTTGTTCCATAGTGCTCTTAAGCACATTAGGCAAAGAAACCAACTTATGTCCCGCTTCTGCCCAACAAAGAGGCTTTCTACACTTCCTTTCGTACAAGGCCTCATAATGAGCCATTTGAATGCTCGTCTGATAACAATTATTGTAAGCAAACTCCACCAAAGGCAATTGTTTCTCCCAAGAACCTTGAAAATCAATGATGCAGCATCTCAACATGTCCTCTAACACTTGGATAACTCGTTTAGACTGAGCATTCGTCTAAGGATGATACGAAGTACTAAAATTCAAACGCGTACCCAACGCTTGGTGAAGACACTCCCAAAACCTCGATGTGATGTATGGATCTCGATTCGAAACAATGGACTTAGGTACCCCATGCAACCTCACAATCTCAGAGATGTACAAATCTGCCAACTTATCTAACGTATATGTAGTATGTACTGCCAGAAAATATGCACACTTTGTGAAATGATAAAAAATTACCCAAATGGAATTCTTTTTGGACGGTGTCAAAGACAAACCCGTCACGAAATCCATGGTGATTCTCTCTCATTTCCATTTTGGAATCTTCAAAGGTTGCAACAATACATAATGAAATTGATACTCAGCTTTAACTCACTGACAAACCATGCACTTACTAACAAAATCAGCCAAGTCTTTGTTCAATCCAACCCAATAGTACTCATCCTTCAACCCATGATACATCTTTGTACTACCATGATGCATAGAAAAAGGACTGCTATGAGCCTCAGTCAAGATAGTGTGCATCAGCTCAACATCCTCCGACATAACTATTCGACTCTTAAAACACAAAACACCATCATCATTGAAACAAAAGTCTATTAGATTTCCTTCCGCAATGTCCTGGACATGCGGTACCAACGAATCATCCAACAACTGCTTCCCCTTAATCAACTCCACAATGAGGGTTTCACTTGTAACTCATACACTAAACCACCATCTCGCGATCTACTCAACCGAGCAAACATCGCCCTTAACTCTACAACCACCTTCCTACTCAAGGCGTTTGCTACAACATTAGCAACTCCTGGCACATTCATTGCCTAAGATTCAACTCTTTTTGTGACATCAAGTACTTCAAACTTTCGTGGTCCGTGTACACTGTACACTTTTAACCATAAAGGTATTGCCTCCAAAATTTTAAGGCAAACACCACCGCAGCCAACTCGATGTCATGCGTAGAGTAATAACGCTCATGCACCTTCAACTGCCGAGATGCATAAGCTACCACTCTACCTTCTTGCATCAACACACATCCCAAACCAACATAAGATGCATCACTATAAACCACAAGCTCTTTACCCGATTCAAGTTGAATCAGGATAGGAGCTTGTGTCAATGCTTCCTTTAACTTCTCAAAAGCTTGTTGCCTAACATCCGTCCACTCAAACTTAACATCCTTTTTAACAACTTTGTCAAAGGAGCAGCAATCCTTGAAAAACCATCCACGAACCTACGGTATTATCCCACCAAACCAAGGAAACTACGCACCTCATGAACCGACATAGGAGACTTCCAATTCATCACCGCTTTAACCTTTTGAGGATCGACCCGAATCCCTTCGGCCAACACTACATGGCCAAGGAAAAAAACATCCTTAAGCCAAAACTCACACTTGCTCAACTTAGCATAAAGCTGATTTTCCAACAAAAATTGCAGCTCAATCCACAAATGCTTATCATGATCCTCCTCAATACGAGAGTACACGAGAATATCATCGATAAACACAACCACAAACTTATCCAGAAACTCATGGAACACATGATTCATCATATCCATAAACGTAGCAGAGGCATTAGTCAAACCAGAAGGCATCACCAAGAACTCATAATGCCCGTACCTTGTGAGAAAAGCAATTTTAGGCACATCCACATCTTTTACCTTCAACTGGCAATATTTGGATCTTAGATATATCAAAAGGATTCTTGTTCTTGATTGTCAACTTGTTCAATTGACGATAATCTATATATATATACGCATCATGCCATCCTTCTTCTTCACAAACAAGTCTGGTAAACCCAAAGGTGAAACACTAGGCCTAACAAACTCGATCAAGCAACTCCTGAAGTTGCGTCTTGAACTCCTTCAACTCCTTAGGTGCCATTTGATAGTGAGCAATAGACACTGCAGTCATATTTTCATACAACTCAATGCCAAACTCAACCTCTATGTTCGGTGGCAAACCAGAAAACTCTTCCAGAAATACACTCAGAAACTCACATATTGCATGTATGTTCTGCACTCGCACCTCATTTGTACTTGGATTCATCACATAAGCCAAGAAAGCTTCACATCTCAAACGTATCAACCGACTCCTTTCAAGAGCTAAAACCACATTAGATAAGAGCTTCACATTCTCACCTACAATCACCACCTCATAATCATTGGCAAGTTTGAATGAAACTCGCTTGGTTTCAAAATCAACCACAACCCTATGCTCAAATAACCAATCTATACCAAGAATTACATCGAAACCATGGAAAAGAAACTCCATAAGATCAATCTCGAACACATGACCTTGAGCAGACAAAGGACATCTCTTATACAACTTCCTTGTAAAAATCGTTTTACAAAAAGAACTGGTTACATGCATACCAACATCTAACAACTCAACATGCAAACCAAGCACTTGTGCATGCTCACGCAAAATGTATGAATGAGAAGAACCAAAATCAATCAAAGAAAGTAATGACAAGGGTTGCAAGGTAAAGGTACATGCGATCACATCCGTTTCATTCCTTCCCTCTCGGTGTGCATACACCCTAGCTTGTCCACCTCCCTCAGGCTGAACAGTAGCAACATGAGAAACATTCCTCTGTCCATCATCTCTACGTTGAAAATTACCATGACTGCTCCCACGACCTCTCTTTGGCTCGACATCTCGCACCGGAGCTTATTCATCTCTAACCGGTTGTGGAAAATCATGCTTCATATGCCCTCGTGATCCACAATTCCAACACGTACCCAGATTACCCAACACTCTCTCGTGTGCCTCCTATTGCACTGGTTGCATTCTGGAATACAACCAAAAGCATTTTGGCCTTGATGACCACGACCAGGGTTATTATCTCCACGCCTTGGATCTGGTTGATACCTTTGATCCTTATGCTTCTTGTAATGATTCTTACCAACAACAAACTCATCCGACCTTTTTCCAAACTAGAACCACCCGAACGAGCACCCAAACACAAATTCTGCTCGATATCCTTAGCTCAAGTAACTAAGACATCAAAATCGGTGTAGTCCGAAGCCAACATATATGTCTTGACATCCTTCACAAGCCCATAGCGAAAATGATCACATCTTTTTTGTTCATCGGGAACCAGTTCATGGGCATACTAGCTTAACCGAACAAACTGAATCTCTTATTCGGAAACAGACATGTTTCCATGCACTAAGGACATAAAGTCTCGCTTCTTCTCATCAAGATAGCGAACACCCAGATACTTCCTCTTGAAAGCATTTCCAAAGAACTCCCAAGTAACATCAGTAAGTTCCAAACCTGCTGTGATGGTCATCCACCATGTATAAGAATCTCCGTGAAGCAAAGATGCAACACAACCCAACATTTTCACATTGTTGCAACTCATCTGACCAAGAATCCTTTGGGTGCTCTCAAACCAAGCCTTAGAACCCTCAAGAGATAGACCTCGAAACTCAGTTTTATCCAAACTACGTAAACGTTCCAAAGGTATACCAACATTAGCACCAGGCTGAGGTGCGGCCACAGGTATACCCGATATCACTCCCTAAAAAGCCTCAGCTATAGCCTGAAACAACGGTGTCATATCAGCAGCAGTAGCTTGCCTTTGTGCTGCTTGAGGTCCAACGCCAACTCTTGTTCCAACTCCTTCACCACCAGGAGGAGAAGGCGACAAATTCTCAACATTCTAATTAATCTCATTCTCAACAAAATTACGTACATTGGCTCTAAGCTCTCGTCTCGGTCCCATTATCAAAACGGTATAGCTAAAAGAATGCAACAATAAAAACAATCAGGTTAGACAAAGAAAGAATCTAAGGTGCTTAAGTTTTCTTTTCAAAACCAAAATTCTCTTTACGTTAGTAATAATATGGCAATGGGTACCCTTAACCTCTCCCCCAACAGCATATAACAATCACAAATCATGTTATCAAACATCGTTCATCTCACACAGATCAACCAATGGTCAAAACATCACATAATCAACCACCGTACATATCATTCATCATAAAATAAACCAAGCAACAATATCACATCAACCTTACCTCCCAATTCTTTCGTAACATGTCTCTTATACCACCAAATGTAACCCCCTCAACCCGGTCTAGGCGAAAGACCGAACTGAACAGATCACACGGGGAATATTGAAGTAAACCGATAAGTTTACCTTAATAAACGACCCTTTTTGTAATGTCTGGGTTTTGGTCTTAGAAGCTTTTAGCGTTGGTTTGGGGTTAGTAGAACCTAAACTAGTGATTTGAGTTTTCAAGAGCGGCTCAGGGAAAATGTAGTTCGGGGTATGATAAAATTATGGGAAAATTTCCTAAAATCTTCTAAAAGTATATAGAAAGGTTTGGTAAAGGCAATTTTAGAAAATGGCTTTTGGAAGATCGAGATTTTAGTTTAGTGACCATTTTTAAGGACTATTTTGAAAGGGGGCCAAAACTTAGAATCTTTATGGAGCTACCATTTAATTAAGGAATCCTTTCCTTTAATTTGACCATTTTTAAATAATTTATTAAAAAGGAATTTAAAAGAGACTTTTAATAAAAAGGGATTTTATCATCTAAAAGATATTTGACGTAAACTTCATTTCTCTCATTTTCCCAAATAGCCAAACACTGTATTTTTTCTCTAAAAATCCAGAGATCTTCATCTTTCAACTTCTTTTTGTTTTGAAAACGATTTTCTTAGCTTCTCCGTCATTTACCTTAAAGCAATCTTGAAGAGCTTTCATCAAATCTTGTCATTTGAAGGAAAAAGGCCAAGGTTAGAGGTAAATTTCGTTCAACTCCTCTAATCAAGGTTCTTTAATGAAATTCCTAAATCTTTGGCTCTCTAAATATGTTTAATAATAATGTTTTGAGTTTTAATTGATGAGAATTGGTAAAACTAGATTTAAATGATGATTTCTCAAGATTTTCAAATGGGTACTGTTTTGAGTGATTTGAAATTGATTTTAATCAATATTTGTATGTTAAATGATGTTAGAATAAAGGTTTTATCATAGCAATCCCGAAATATATTGGATCTTTAGTTGTTTAGGTTGTTAGATTTGGGTTTTGGCTTGATATTGTGGTTTTGGTGTTGCTGGAGGTTTATGGATGCAATTAGGTTGATTTTAGGTGTTAATTAATGATTAAAATTGGATAGACGTTTTGGATTTTTGCTGGGTCAAGTTTAAGAAGAAATCGAAGGTGTTTTCGGTTGTTTCAGATAGGCGTTTTGGTGTTCTTAGGCATTGCAGCGAGATATCACGGGTTGCTGGTAGTTTTAATGCATTGAAATGCATTAATTCTCTGTTTTTGTGTGGTATAAACATTGGAGTTTGTATCAGACACAATAGGTGAAGCTTCGAAATCTTGATTTCGCTTTGACAAAGCAAGCAAGGCGTGATCGGTGAGTGTATTTGGTTTTAAAGTGTTGTCAAAGACTTGAAAGCAAGGTTTGAGAGTTTAGATTGAGTTTGAAACGCTAATCTAAACCCCGAAAGTAAGTTTGAGTTGTTCCACTCTCATTTCTCGACTTTTGTCCCATTGATTTTCATGTTCATGCTCTTGTTTTAAAAATAGATGATAATCCATTGTTTATGCATAGTTTGAGAAATGTTTTCAAGGCTTAATTAATTCCATGAGATAGAATGTTGATTTCAAGGAGATAGAGTTGTGGTGAAAATGCTTTGTTTTAAATATGTATTTGATATGGATGAAATTGTTTTATGTTGATGAATTGAAAATAGTGGGTATTTGAAGTTAAAAGTGTTATATATTGGCGTAAAATGAGATTATTGTTACCGTATATTATTGGTCGACCAGTAGGATGAGAAGTGCACTATAATGTACAAAATTCGTACATGCTCTTTGGTTCGGGCAATGGGAGTAGTGCCATCCTGTTCCAAAGTGAGAGTGTGGTGATGAGAGATTCCACCATGGTAGGTCTTGGTGAAACACCCAAGCTTTGTGGTGATAAGAGATGCCGCCATGAGAGTCTTGTGATGTGAGATTCCACCGGGGTGGGACTTGACATTTAGTCAATCTATTCGCTTATTCGAGTAATGTTGCTAAAATGCCAATATATGATATTGATTATGAGATTCACATGTACCTTAATATAAATGCTTTTATGAAATGAGATGCATATGAGATCATGTTTTGAGAAATGCTTTTGATGAAACAAGCGTGTAAGGCTTTGCCTTGAGACTTTGTATTATAACTAATGCATGAGATAAATGGTACATGTGGTGTTTAAATGATGTGGACTTTGCTTTGAAAATTATTTCAAGCATGAGATAGAAAGAGCATGATGAGTTAGATATTTCTAAATGAGAATGGTTTTAAAGTGCATTGTTGTTGTTGGTTTTTTTGAGCATCCCTCACTAAGCATTATGGCTTACGCTCTCTTTTTCCAACAATGCAGAGAAATAGGTTTTGGGGCAGCAAGAAAGTAAGGAAGAATTACCAAGGAGTGACCCTTTGCTCAAGTATGATTTTACGTAAATACATTACTAATAAATTGGCAATGGGAGGATGCTTTGTGTTTGGGAGATTGTGTTTTGGAACTCCCTGTTTTTGGGCAAGTTTGGGATGCCCTTTTATGACTTGTAAATGGCCTTTGCTTTATGGTTTTTGTTTTGGTTTGAGTTTTGACTCTTTAATGGCTTTTTGCATAGGAAGCATGCCTATAGATTTTAAATGTTGCTTATCTCTATGCCTAGTTGATGAAATTGTCATGTTTGTCTAAGGTTTGATGTTTATTAAAGTTGTATACTTGTTAGAAGTATGTTGGAATTTGTTTGTATGGATTAAAGTCTGAAAAACTAGAAAAATATGACATTATAGGTATTGTAATGACCTGGTTTTGGGCCTAGGTGTTAGCCGAGTGTGGTTAGGCGGTTCGGTTCGAACCAGTTTAGCGGTCTAGTCTAGTTTCGGGAAACAATTAAATTGAGATGTTTTTGGTTGGATAAAAATATGGGAAAATTCCCTAAAATCATAATTATATATATGATTAATTTTGGTAAAGGTAATTTAAAGAAAACAATTTTGGAATCAGACATTTTGGGTTAGTGACTAAAATGTAAAAAATGGTAAAGTTTGATTTCAGGGCAAAAATGTAAAAGGCTAACTCTTTGAATCTTTAAGGAGCAATACCAAGGGCTAATAGAGACTTTTCTTCCTATTTTACAATTTTAATTAAATAATTATAATAAAAAAAGATGGAGGGAAGTTAAAACAGTTTTCATTTTTCTCACAAATTTGCTTTTGATGATAGTTTTCTTCTCTCATTTTTCTCTCAAAATCCCTTCATCCAAATAGCAAGATATTCAAGGTAGACTCTAAATTTGATTTTGATTTCAAGGATTTATCTACTTCCTATCGATCTTTCATTAAATCTCTTATTTTCTCTCTGGTTTTCTTTTGGTTTCTTTTCAAAAATGGAGGAAGAGCTCATCATTAGAGGTAGGTTCTTTCTTCTCCTCTAATGACATGTTCTTTACTGAAATTCTCAAGTATTTAGTCTTTTACATATTGTTTTTAATGGGTTTTTATATATTAATTGATAGAATCATGTTTAATTGAGGTTTCTTGAAGATTTATGGTGGATCTTTGGATTTGATGTTGATTGTTGAGTTAATGATTGATTATTAACATGTTGTTATGGGTTAATAATGTTAACTTGATGGATTTTGTTAAGTAATCCCGAAACTAGTTAGATTGCTAGAAGTTAGTGATGGAATCTTGAGTTTTAGGGGGATATTATTGTGATTTCTTGATAGCTGGAGGTTTATAGAGGTTGGGGAAGTGTTTTAGGTTGTAAATAGATAAGGATGGATGGTTGATTTTGCTGGGTAATGATTGGGAACGGTTTATAGTAGTTTTGTCGATGTTTTCGGTTTGTATCGATGGTTAATTGCTTAGCGAATGTTGGAGTTGAGTGGGGGTTTGTGTTGCTCGAGGTTTTGATGCAAGAGTATGCATTAATCCTCTATTTCCTTGGTTAGAAGCATGGCAAGACGTTGCTTAATCATTAGAAGGCACTTTTTGGAGTTTTGGAAGCTTGGAATAGCTTCGGCAAGTGAGGCGAAGTTGTATTGGTGAGTGGGCGTGGTTTAAACGTTTTCCTAAGCCTGGAAACAAGGTTTTGGGAGGTTAGTGTATGCTTAAAACGCTTAGCTAGTCTCGTAAGTAAGTATGGTTATCAAAGCTCTCGGTTTTCGATTTAAAGTCCATGTGGATTATCATGCTCATGTTTTAGATTTATATTTGTTACTCATTGTTATGCATGTTTTATAAGCATGATTTTGTTGATTTATATCCCATGAAATGATTTGATTATGTTTCAAGAGGTTATATTCTTGATGAGATATTATGCTATATTGAAGCATGTTTTGAGATGAGATATGAGATGATTTTATTAATGCATTGAAGGCAGTGAGTTAACATGAATTTAAGTAATATATTGGCTTAGTGGTAAGGTTTCTCCTATCGGATATGTTGGTCGACCAATAGGATGTAAAGTGCACTATAATATATAAAATTCGCGCGTGAGATAAATTCTTCGATTTCACAATAAGGGTAGTGCTATTGTGATGCGAGTGATAGGGGTAATGCTATCACCAACGGGAAATGCGGGTAGTGGAATCCCGGCCGAAGTGATATTTTGGTGAGGGTTGATTTCACCATGTGACTTGATAGGGGTTGATTCTATCAAGGGCTTAGCAAGGGTTGATTCCATCAAGTGTGTTCGTATATCTGATCATTATTGGATGGGGGTAGATTCCATCCGGTTTTCTTGAAATGCCAATATATGAAGTGAACACGTATCAAGGTTTTAAAATGCTTTTGTATAATGATACTTATACATGATGTTTATGCTTTGTGAGATTTAAGCATGAGAAGCTTGATTTGGTTTTGCATTGAGATATGCATGAGACAATGATACATGTGGTTTGTAAAGATGCCTTTATTGTGGTTTCAAAAGTATGAGAAAGTTGAGCATGATGTGGTTATGTTTTAGAGGAAACATTGTTTCAAAAAGTGCATTGTTGTTGTTTAAATTGAGCTTTCCCTCACTAAGCAAATATGTTTACACTCTCCTTTCAACATTGCAGGTGAGTGAGCAATTGGGCAGCAAAATAGCAAGGGATTTCACCCAAGACACCACTCGATTTACATGTATGGGTTTTGACCCTTTTAATAAGGTAGAAATGGCAATGGGGAGGGTGCCTCGGTATTTGGGAGATGATTGTTTAAACTCACTGGTTTGGCAAGTGTGTTTTGCCTTTTAAGACTTGTAATGGGCCTTTAAATGTTGTTATGCTTTGCTTTGTGGTTTTTGATACTCTATGTGGTTTGCTTATAGGTTGCATGCCTTTAGAGTAATCATGTTTTGCAATTCATGATGTTAGATACCTTTTGATGATGCCTATGTGTTGGATAAATATGTGGCTGATGTTTATCTATGACTGTATAATGTTTGATGGCCTTTTGGTGTGTTTAAGGGTGCTTAAATGTTGTTGTTTTAGTGCAGTTCAGGTAGTGTTTCAAAACAGTAGCAGTTGTTTCGATATAGCTTGCTTATTTGGTCTTGTTGTTTCGGAACACTAATAGACTGTTTCGATACTCTTAGTTATAATTTGAACCCGTATCGAAACACGAGGTCGTTTCGATACGGCTCTGTTATGTCTGAATGCAGGAGAGGTCAATCTGGGCACATGGTTTCGTAACGGGTAGGGGTCGTTCCGATACAAGTTGCTACTGGAATGCATGGCTTCGAAAAGGGGTAGTTAAGTTAGTTAATTTGGCATGATTTCTCAATTTTGAATGTTTACATTTCAGTCCTTGTCTATATGATTTGAAATTGTGGATGTTTTAATGATCATATAATTTTGACGATTCACCTGCGAGCATGTAATGAACCTAATTAAAGGTTGGTAACAATACTTTTTAATTTTACCTTATCTCGGATGGTTTGCAAGCGAAAGTACGGTTGTGGTTCAGTTTAAATGAAAATATATTTGTTGCGCGTATAAACACTATAGGGCTTAATTATGCATCTAGACAAGATAAAAGGAAAAAAGGGTTTCTAATCGAGGTTGACTTTAACAAGTTGACTTCGGTTTTCCCCGTGTAATTCTCTTAATTCGGGTCAAATATCTGGACCGGGCTAAGGAGGTTACAGGTATGTGGGTATCGGTACGGTAGAAAGGGTACCGATACAGGCAAGCAAAATAGAAGGGGCGTACCGATACACGGGGGCATATTGATATAGTTTTATTCTACTGGTTTTGGGGTATTGATACGAGGCTTAGAGAGTATCGATACAGTCTTGTAGAGTATAAATCTGGGAACATGCTTGTCGTGGGCGTATCGATACTGTCTCTAAGGTATCGATACGGTTGGTTGTTAAGGTAGTTAAAAATATCTTTCATAGTTCTGAATCTTTACATTTTATTCCCTAATGGTTGCACATGCAAATTAATGAATTTGGATGATTGTTTAGAACTGATTTTTGACAGAGTGGCATGTAATTTAATTAATTAAAGGTTATTAATCTAAAATTTGAAAGAGCCCTTGTAAATTAGCAAATTTAAAATATGGTCCTTAAAGGTGCTTGTGTGCAATTGAATCCCTTATCGTTGTTTGTTTGAGTTGCAATTTGCTCCGCTACGATGTTTATCACAGAGGGTGTTAATGAGCATCAAGAAAAGATAAAACAAAAAATATGGTCGTTTATTGGAGTAAACTTCTCGGTTTACTTCAATATTTCCCGTGTGACTCGTTCGGTTCGGTCTTTCACCCAGGCTAGGTTTAGGAGGTTACATTTTTTTATCTTGTCTAGATGCTCATTATCATCCTATATGATTAACATCGCAGCGGAACGATTTGCAACTCGATCATGCAACATTTAGGGACTCAATTGTATACAAACACATTTTAGGGACCATTTAGTAGTTTTACCTAATTACAGAGACTTGTTCTCTTTTTAAGTTACCAACCTTTAATTAATCACATTACAAGCATATTTGTCGAATCTCAGCCCAAAACAATCATCCATGCTCATTTAATTGCATCCACAACAATTAGGGACCAAAACATAAAGAAACAGAACTTCAAAAGACTCCAACAACTGACTTAACAGCTTGTCATTTCGGTACAGGTATCCCTGTATCAAAATAGGGTCAAGCGACTCGAAGCTCGAGCCCGTATCAAAATAGCCCTAAGGATGTTTCAAAACATGCACCTCTAGTAGCAAAACGTTACAAAACAACCTTTCCTCGTTTCGATACCCTTAAGCCATTTCAGGCTCACCGTTTCGATACAGACTTGAGTGTACCGAAACACATGGGCCTGTAATGACACTTTTTTCTGGTTTTTCACACCTTAATCAATACAAAACCATTCCAACATGCTTCCAACATGCGTACAACATATTTAAACATCAAACCACAATCATACATGGTAGAATCAACATCATAACATGTCAATATGCAATAAAGGAATCTATAGGCATGCAACCTTTGCAAAATAACCACTCAAGTGTCAAAACACAAACCAAGGCATAAACCAACTAGTAAAGGTCATTTACAAGTCATTAAAGGCATCACAAACTTGCCACAAAACAGAGAGTTTCAAAACACATCTCCCAAAACATTAAGGCATCCTCTCATTGCCAACTATTATTACTAATAGGTAAACATATAACCATACTTGAGCTAAATTTCACACCTTGGAATCCTTCTTGCCTTTTTGCTGCCCAAATATGCTATTTCTCTACATTGTTGGAAAAATAGAGCGTAAGCACAAATGCTTAGTAAGGGATGCTCAAAGCAAGCAAAAACAACAATGCATTTTAAAACCATTTCTCATTTAGAAATCTATATCTCATCATGATGTTTCTATCTCATGCTTGAAACCATTTTCAAAACAAAAAACACAACATTTAAACCACATGTGCCATCTATCTCATGCATTCATCAAAATGCAAAGTCTCAAGGCAAGGCCTTACATGCTAAAATATCATAAAACATATCTCAAAACATGATCTCATATGCAATCTCATTTCATTAAATCATTTGTAAACAAGGTACATGTGAATCTCATATATTGATATTTTAGCTACATTACTCGGATATACGGATAGCTTGATGAAATCGTCAATTCCTACCCCGGTGGAATCTCATATCACCAGACTCTCATGGCAGCATCTCTCATCGCCACAAAGCTTGATAGATTCATCAAGACCTACTGTGGTGGAATCTCTCATCACCACACTCTCACTTTGGAACGGGATATCACTACCCTCATTGCCCGAACCAAAGAGCACGTACGGATTTTGTATATTATAGTGCACTTCTCATCCTATTGGTCCACCAATTATATCTGGTAACGATAATCTCATCTCATGCCAATATACTCATTTTTAACATCATTACCTACTATTTTTCAATGCATCATATAAATCATTCCTCATCCCATTTCAAAAGCCCAAACAATGCATAGCATTTTCTCAATAAGTTCTACCTCTTTTAAATAACAAATCTATTTCATGGGATCATGTAAATTATCATATCATTTCTCAAAACATGCATAAAACAGTAGGTGTAATTCTATCTTCAAAACATGAGCATGATCATAAAAATCAATGGGATAACAACTTGAGAAACGAGAGCAAAACATCTCAAACTTACTTCGGGGCTTAGGTTAGTGTTTCAAACACAACCTAAACCCCCAAACCTTGATTTCTAGTCTTTGAAAGACTTTTAAAACTAATTCCACTCACCGACAACGCCACGCTCTCTTTGCCGAATCATAATTAAGCTTTGAAAGACTTTACATATTGTTTCTGATACGTTCTCCCATGTTTATATCACACTGAAATAGAGGATTAATGTATTACAATGCATTAAAACCACCAGCAATAAAAACCATCACGTTGCTCTGCCCAAAAACACTAAAACGGATATCTGAAACAACCGAAAACACCTCCGATTACTCTACAAACTCAGCCCAGCCAAAATCTAACACTTCCATGCAATTTTAATCATCAAATAACAATAAAAAATAATCTAATTTCATCCTTATATCTCCAGCAACACTAGAACCACATTATCTCAACAAAAACCCCAAATCTAACCATCTAACAACTAGAGATCCAATCTATTTCGGGATCACTATGGTAAAACCTTTATTTCAACATCATTTAACATCCAAATCATGATTAAAATCAATCTCAAATCAATCAAAATAGTAGCATTACGAGAATCTTAAGAAATCACTTTTTAAAGCTTGATCTCACCATTTTCATCAAATAGATTACAAATCATTATCAGTAAACAAGATTAGAGAGCCAAAGACTTGAGAATTTCATTAAAGAACCTTAATTAGAGGAGTTGAACAAAATTTACCTCTAACCCTTGCCTATTCCTTCAATTGACAAGATTAGATGAGAAATCTTCAAGAATCCTTTGGGTTGAATGGAAGAATTATCAAGAAAATCATTTGTAAATCAAAGTGAAGTAAGAAGATGAGAATCTCTGGAAGTTTGAGAGAAAAAGAAGTGTTTGGCTAATGGAAAAATAAGAGAAAAGGAAGTTACGTCAAAATAGATTTTAGATGATTAAATCTTTTCTAATAAAATATCCTTTTAATTCATTTTTAATAAAACACCTTTAAAAATGGTCAATTAAAGGAAAAGGCCCATTAAATATATATTAGCTCCCTAAAGATTCTATGCTTTGGCCCTCTTTAAAAATAATCCTTCAAAAACTGATTTTACATTTTTAGAAAATAGTTACTAAATCGAAATCTCAATTTTCCAAAAGTCATTTTCTAAAATTGACTTTATTGAACCTTAATACATATTTTAAGATGATTTTAGAAATTTTTTCCATAACTTTACCACATCCCGAACCTTGTTTTCCCTGAACCGCTCCCGAAAACTCGAATATCTAGTCTAGGCCCAAAACCGGGGCGTTACAACACCATTGCACACGAAAAACCACTACTCCTACTACTCCTGATACCAAGTATTCTAAGAATACTCAACCTATTAATACTTCAAACGCCACCAACGCATTTGTCACCAACATAACATATCGTACTTGTCTACCTTTAGTGGTGGCAACCACCTTTAATAACCAAATAGGGGACCAACACCACTTGTAAACTCACGAGCGCGAACAACGTCACTCAAGTTCAGAGACCACCTTTAATAACCCCCGATCTAGGACCAAGTCAACTCAAGATCGGATTCTGTTGAGTGGATCGTTAAATTGATAAATGCCAAGAGGGGTGAATTGGATTTTTAAAATGTTTGGTAGTGAAGTGGTAAAATAAAAATTGAAGACAAAGGCACTTATAGTGATTCAAGTTCCAAATGAACTCTATATCCACTACCTTCGCTCCCACTAAGGATTTTCCAAACAACTTCACTAGTTTATCTTCCACTTTTCTAGGCTTAGGAGGAAACCGTTACACAAATGGTCAATTTTCTACCCAAAATTGACCAAACCCTCTCACAAGATTACAAAGAAGATTTTGGCAATTACAATGAATCTATCAAGACAAATATTGCCCAAATTACAAGCACTCAACCCAATTGAATATGAAAAATAGGAATTACAAAGAAAGACAATTGGGGTTTTATAAAGATATGAGAATTAAGCACTTGAGCTTGGATTTAGTTGGAATGCTTCTCTTAGGATCAATAGTTGTTGTTGGTTGTTTTTTGACTCCCTTTTATACCTTCTCATTCAATTCTAGTCGTTGGGGTTTTGCCATCATAAATATAGCCGTTGGGATGCAATCTTCTCACCATAAATGCACTTCTGCAACTACCCGTTTCAAAACACATGTACCTGTTTCGAAACAGACCAAAATAGAAATAGTTGTTTGGGTGTAATTAAGAGACCGTATCGAAACGGACACGATATTTTTAATACGCTAAGAGTTCGTTCCGAAACGACTTGACATTCGTTCCGGAAGAATTTGAAACTGTCAAAACCCGTATCAGAACATGCTTAAACCGTTTCGATACACCTTAACTGTTTTGTGAAAATCAGTTATACATTGCAACGATCATAATATTTGAATCCAAGTTTAAATCTCATTTCGAAATGTTTAAGGTCGTTTCGATACATTCGTATCGAAATGGATCTGCTCGTTTTGTTGTTCTTCATCTGTTTCGAAACATGGGGTCATGTTTTGATACTACCATATCGAAACGGGATGAATCGTTCCGAAACAAATGTTAACAGTTTCAAAATGTTCCGAAACGCCTAAGGGCTTTTTCGAAATGGTGACTCGAAAATCACTGTTTTGACTTAGAAAACACTTAGAAAAATTTGTATAACCCTTTGGTTTTGACTTGACCACTTTGCTTAAAGTTTTGGGAAGTTTTTAGAACTTAAAATTTTATTTTCTATTATCAATTTAGTCCTTAAATACTTTGTTATATCAAAATCAATTCTTTGGTTTTACAATCTCCCCCTTTTTGATATAACAAAATCAAGTATAATTTTTAAGTGTTTTAAAATATTTGAAAAAAAAAACTTTTAACTCCCCCTCAATTTAAGATATGTTTTAAAGTTCTGAAAAGTTGAAATTTAAAGCACTTGAAATTCAAAACCAACTTAAAAACACTTAGGCTCTTAGGAATTACTTCGCCCCCTTTTTGTTAGATCAAAAATATAATCAAGGCTAAATGAGAATAAAAGAGGCATCAAGCATAAACCAAAACAACATAATATCATAGATAGCATTAAGTTCATGAAATAAATCCAAACATAACATCAAACTCAATCCTAGAAAAAAATGAAATCAAAGCATAGGTCTTAAAATAAACAAATAAAGATAGATGCATAAACTGAATCCTAATATGACAAAGTAATATGATATGCACTAAAACTAAGGTGCCTCATCATCTTCATCACCTCCAAGATCATCCAAGAAATCATCCTTGTTCTTCTCTTGATCTTTGCGAAAGTGCGTCCAATCACCATAGAAGTTAGTGAATGAGAGATCAATGGATGATTGTTGGGTTTCAAGAACGGTAAGACGATTCTCTATGCCAAGAACACGATCCTCCAAGGATGTTAATTGAGTGTTGATAGTAGCAACAACGGAAGCCATGTTTGTGTCCATTGTAACCCCCTTAGCCCGGCCTAGACGGTTGACCCGAACTACGAAGATTACACGGGGAAAACCAAAGTCAACCCGAAAGTCAACCTTGATTAACGACCCTTTTTTTCTTTTTAATCTTATCTAGATGCACATTAACCTTAATTGTACCCTTGAGAAAATCATACTTGAAAAGCACAGCGATCAGAAACCAATAAGGAACTCATTTGCACAACATAAAAAGTTAGGGACCAAATTGTAAATTCTGGAAAGATGAAGGACTTAGCTTATTTTTAAATTACCAATATCAAATTAATCATATTACATGCTTCCCTGTCAAATTTCATCTTAAATGGACATCTCGAACTCAAGCAATTGCATATACAAGATTAGGGACTAAAACGTAAAGCTTGCAAACCTTAAACTATTCAAATCAGTGCCCAACGGTCATCTGTTTCGGAACGGGGTTGACCGTTCCGAAACGCGGTTTCGTTTCCAGACCTGTATCGAAACAGGGCTTGGCAGTGGCAAAAGTGTTTCGGAACGGCCCTATCCGTTTCGATACGCGAAGGCCATTACAGGCCCCCGTTTCGAAACGTTAGTGCCCGTTCCGATACGGACTGCCCAGAATATGCAGAATTTGCTGGTTTAACATACAATTAACCACCCAAACACATCCTAATGAATCCCTAATCATGCCAACAGGTCATCATACATATAAGGTACATATTTGCGCCCTCAAAACACATTCATGGCATCAATTAGGAAAATTCACAAGTCTATAGGCATGCTTCCTAATATCCAAAGCAAACAACCATCAAAACATCAAAGCAAGCACCAAAATGGCCAATTACATATCCAAAACATTTAAGGCATCATGCCACAACTAGGGAGTCCAAATCATCTCCCAAAAACACATCATAGGTTCCCATTGCCAAATATCAAAACCTAATAACGTTGTGAAAAAAAGTCACCATACATGAGCTTAGCTTTCTCTTGGATTCTTAGCCTCCTTGCTGCCCTCAAACACCTCAATTATCTGCATTGTTGGTTCAAGAGAGAGAGCGTAAGCACAATTGCTTAGTGAGGCGTGCTCTAAAGAAACAACACAATAATGCATTTTGCAAAACACTTTTCACAAAGCCTTTTAACATATAAACATCTTTCCTCATGCAACAATGCATTTACATCAAGCATCTCATGCTTCATTTACATTAACATGTCATATTGGCTTCCAAGTGATAAACCATAACCATTTACAACAAAAACACAATCGGATACGCGGATTACAAGCGTTGTCCCATACACTTCATACACACTACCGAACACACAAGGTGGAGTTTATTGGTACAATCACAACCCCTCAACACCCGTGATGGAGTTTAACGGTACAATCACAACCCCTCCACATCACTCATCGGTAGTTGTATAACATCACTAACGAGAACACGGGACACACAACACAAGATCCACACATGGACTTTTAACCACCATTGTGATCTTAACCATCTCGTTAGTGTACTTGGATGGAGTTTACAGTACAATTACAACCCCTCAACATCCAAGGCGACTTATTCACGGTGCACCCAATCCTATAGCCGGCTAACTATATCCGATTCAAGTACTTTAAAACGAACACATCACTTGCCAATATACATCAATTATCATCAATAATCCACTGTTTTAAAGCATCTAAATCAAAGTCATTTACAACATGCATCACTATGCATCAATCCATATTTTTAACAAATTAAACCAAGGACCCCTTACCTTGAGAATCCTTCAACAAATGGCTTACATAACCAACATTAACCATGCTAAACATGCTTTCAAAAACAGAATTTAAACATGCAATTATAAACAAATGCATCGAATCAATCCAATGCTCATCCAAGAGAGTTTTTTTTCCCGAAAACTTACTCTTGATCTTAGTTAAGTTGATTAGACTTAAACTAAGCTCCCAATCCTTCAAACATTCGATACAAAGCTAGAAATCCAACTCCACTCACCAATTCCGTTTCGCAAGCTTACCGAAACGTCGTTCAAGCCTCCGGATCAACACCACAAGTATCCGAAGATGTCTCCCCTGTTTTAAACACATCAAAGCAGAGGATTAATGCATCATCATTCATTAAAATCTTCAGCCATTACACCTAAACTCGCTGCTCCCACCAAATCTAACATTTCGGCTACCAAACACAACCGAAATCACTTCCAAACTCTTCCACAACATTACCCAGCCAAGATCCATCACTTCTAAACATTCTTAAACATCAATTAACATTCAAAAACAACCTAAACTCGTCCTTATACCTCCAGCTATAACAGAACACCAAGATCACCCCAAAAACCACCATTCTCACAAGCAAAAACTTAGGAAAATCAAACTATTCGAGATTGCATTGATTAAACCTCAATTACACATCATTAAACATCCAAAATACATTAAAAAGCCATCTCAAAACAGAGCCCAAACAATCACCACGAATTTCTTCAAGATTTAATCCAAATCTTGAGTTTTAAGCCAAAATCAAGATCAGAACATTAAAACCTTTTATATAACTTAATTTAAGGATTGAGAACTTGAGAATTTCAGTAAAGAACTGAGTATTTAGAGGAGAAGAACATCCTTGCCTCTAAATGTAGATTTCTCCTTGATTAGAGCCAAAATCCTTGAAAATTCAATAAGCAAATCAAGAGGTTTTGATGTAGAAAGGATTAGGAATCAATTGATGATTGAAACCTCATCATTTAGTGTGAAAATCAAAAGAATTGTTGCTGTAGAAATGTGTTTGGCTGAGGGAATTTTGAGAGAAAATGAGATGAGAAAGTTTTTAAGAAAGTTAGTTATGAAAAGCTAAAATATCATTTTCCCCTTTTCCTTTAATTAATTAAACATTAAATGAGTCATTAAAATCTAAGAAAAATCTGGAGAAATCCTTTCTTGGGTAAATTAGCTCCTTAAAGATTCAAAGTTTCAATCCTTACAAAACAGTCACCACTGAACTTTTCAAAAATTACATTTTAGTCACTATTTCGAAATGTCACACTTCCAAACCTTATTTTGTAAAATTGATTTCACAACTCTCTTATATATATTAAAATAGGATTTTTAGATATTTTTCCATATTTTTAATACAACCCGAACTAGGCTTTCCCTAAAACCACCTTTTATATTAGAACCGAAAATTAGACCGGTCCGGTTCAGACCTTAAACTTCCAAGCCCAAAATTGGGGTGTTACATCCATCATGTTGCACCTCTCGGTGAGAACACCATGAGAGCATCATTGTTAGGAGCCACAAAGGGAGCTTAAACTTGTGGTTGAGGCTCTCCTTGAGGTGCTTGACCTCTTCAATCAATTCGAGTCCATTCACCAAGTGTGTAACGAAATTCGGACCTTACAAGAGATGATTCACCAAGATTTTGCTTTTGAGGTTCTGGAAAATCATATGAGACATCAAGACCAATGCGAACAAAGATGTAGCTCAAAATTGTCCCATAGGTAAAGGAGGTGATGGAGTCGGATAGACGATACCTCACTTGATGGACCATCTCAGCAAACATGATCTTCACCAAGTTAGGTTGTTGTGCTTGTCGGAAACACTCAAGCCAAAAGGTATAAACTTGGTGGATGTGGGCAAATTTTCCTCCGGATGGGCGAAAGAACCACGAGATGATTAGGTGCAAGAAACGATCATAAGCATCCAAGGTAAGAACCGATCTGGTTTGAGATCCAAAGTGAGTTTCATCCTCAATTCCCTCATCAACAAGCCCAGGGATGTTCACTAAGGTGGATGGATCAATGCGAAACTTCTTACCCAAGATGTAAGACTAAATGGATATGACTTCAGAACGATCCTCATTGCTAATAAGATTAGCATTGGAGTAGAAAAGCAAAATCATATTCTTGTAGACGATGTCGGGAATGTTCATGAAGCTTAAGAAACTCCATTGTGACAAAGAGGTAGGTATTTGAAGTAGAAGCCCTCAGAATCAATGAATGCCATATCTACAACTCGCTCTCATCGAACAACGACATCTTGAAGAATTTTGAAACGATTCCTAGCCTCTTGATTTTTAAGACTCTTAGAATACATAAGGGTAAGGTTTGGACGAATATTGTCACCGGGGTTCAAACCTTCACCCCCTTCAATCTTTCTTTTCTTAGAATCGATTAAAAACACCTAAAAACAAAGCAAGCAATAAAATTTAAGTGTATGCATTAAATCCTAATTCGATCCAATAAGAATCCCGTTAAGGTTTTAAAAACATTTTGAAAGTATATACATAATAATTAAAATTTGATGAAAAACAAATTTGAAAAATAATGTTAAAAATACTATTAAAATAAAATATATTCCAACCAAAAATTTGAGATTTGAAAAAAAAATACAATATTTTGAAAACTCATAATGTAAAACAAGTATATTATACAAAACTATAATTTATTAACATGGTATTTGAACGAAATCAAAAGAAAAAGATAGAAAATACCTCAAATATGGGATCTTGGAGGAATTTGTGGATAAAATTGCACAAAATTGATAAAGCTTGCTTAGATTGTTGTTAAGGAGTAAAAGCCCTCAAGTTTTGATGAAAAACAAAGAGATTTGGAGGGTTTTATAGAAGAATTCGATTTAGGGTTTTTAGGGTTTTTAGGTTTGATTAAAAGTCTCTTTAAGCATTGAAAACCCTTTAAAATAGGCTTTTCCTTATACGTGTTTCGAAACAGGAGAGATCATTTCGAAACAAGTGTACCGAAACGTCTACGAACTTTCCGAAACACGTTGACTGTTTCGGTACATGTTTGCATGTATCGAAGCCCAAGAGTTTGCTCGTATTGAAATGCATAGGGGTCGTTTTGATACATGTTTTAACAGAACCAAAATGTTTTGAAACCCTTTAGGGCGTTTCGAAACAGCTTGGTCCATTTGTGTTCTTAAGAGGCAGCCCGATCGAAACAGGGTGAACCTGTTTCGATACCAATAGCCATGGAAGTGCATATGAGGCTATAAAATACAGAAAATTTGAACTTTGATTGAATCTAGATGCATGAATGAGATGTATGAGCAAGTTTAACATACCAAAACATAAACATACTCCTCCTAACTATAAGCAAGGATGCAATTAAGATAAAAAAAACACATAAGCATGAGATTTAACAAGAATTCAAGCATTTTTAAGCAAAAAGGTCTTAAAAGGTCAAGATAGGCTAGTTAAACCTAACTCTCTCCTAAGGGACCAAAAACTCTCTTTATCTAGAGGTTTGGTAAAGATGTATGCTAATTGATTTAAGGTGTATACATACTCTAAAACAACATCTTCCTTAAAGAAATGATCTCTAATGAAATGATGCCTTATTTCTATGTGTTTGGTTCTAGAGTGTTGGATGAGATTTTTGGTAAGACATATGGCACTAGTGTTATCACACTTAAGGGGTATGGTGTCTACCTCAATTCCATAGTCTAAGAGTTGTTGTTTCACCCAAAGGACTTGATCACAACAACTCCCTAAGGATATGTACTCCGCTTCGGTGGTAGATAAAGCTACACTATTTTGTTTCTTAGAGAACCAAGATATGAGCATACTACCTAGGAATTGATAAGTGTCGAAAGTACTTTTCCTATCTATCTTACAACCTCTGTAATCCGCATCCCAATAAGAATGAAGGTTAAAGGTTGAGTCTCTAGGATACCAAAGGCTTAAACAAGGAGTATCTCTAAGGTACCTAAAGATCCTTTTAACGGCTATAAGGTGTGAGTCTCTAGGACTAGCTTGGAACCTAGCACACAAGCAAACACTAAACAATATATTCGGTCTACTTGCAGTAAGGTAAAGCAAAGACCCAATCATGGAGCGATAAAGCATATAGTCAAGACACTTACCTCCTTCATCTTTGTCAAGCTTTGTGGATGAGCTCATTGGTGTAGCTTGAGGCTTTGCTTGCTCCAAGCCAAATTTCTAGAGCATATCTTTGATGTACTTAGCTTGATTGATGAAGATGCCATCCTTCATTTGTTTGACTTTAAGTCCCAAGAAAAATGAGAGCTCCCCCATCATGCTCATTTCAAATTCACCTTGCATCAACTTAGAAAAATCTTGACAAAGCTACTCATTAGTAGAACCAAAAATAATATCATCAACATAAATTTGAACTACTAAGATATCTTTGTCATTGTTTTTAATAAATAGAATTGTGTCCACCTTTCCTTTTTCAAAACCTTTTCCAACTAGAAAACTTGATAATCTTTCATACCAAGCTCTAGGAGCTTTTTTAAACCATATAAAGCTTTTGACAATTTGAAAACATGGTTTGAAAAAATAGGATCTTCAAAACCCGGTGGTTGTTCCATATACACTTCTTTGTTTATAAAACCATTTAAAAACGCACTTTTGACATCCATTTGAAAAAAGCTTAAAATCATGATAACATGCAAATGCAAGTAACATCCTAATTGCTTCTATTCTAGCTACGGGTGTATAAGTTTCATCAAAATCAATTCCCTCTTCTTGAGTGCAACCTTGAGCAACAAGCCTAGCCTTGTTTCTCACTATGTTACCACTCTCATCTAGTTTGTTCCTAAGGACCCATTTAGTTCCTATAGTAGATTTGTTTCTAGGCCTATCAACTAATGTTCACACTTTACTTCTCTCAAATTGGTTTAACTCATCTTGCTTGACCATAATCCAAAAGTCATCTTTTAATGCTTCTTTAACATTATTAGGCTCAATGCATGAGATAAAAGCAACATTATTAAGCATTTTAAGAGAAGAACGAGTAGTTACCCCCTTGGATGGATCACTCAAGATCTCACCACCTTTGACATAGTTGTACTCCCTTGGGTAGCTCACTTCCTTTTCCTCAAGAGACATGTCTTGTAATGCTTCTAGAGGTGGTTCTTGTGCTTCTTCCTCTTTTGTTGGAATCTCATTCACCTTTGATGATTCTCCACCATCATTGGCTTCAATGATCCCTACATCATCATCATCACAAGAATCCTTCCTCAGAAGGAGGTTATCATCGAAAACCACATAAATAGATTCCTCTACAACTAAAGTTATTTTGTTAAACACACAATAAGCTTTAGATTTTAAAGAGTAACTTAGAAAAATAGCTTTGTCACTTTTTGTATCAAAATTACCTAAATTATCTTTACCGTTGTTTAAAACGAAACACTTGCAACCAAAAGGATGAAAATAGCTAATGTTAGGCTTTTTAGATTTTAAAATCTCATAAGGAGTTTTCTTCAAAATAGGTATAATCATTACTCGGTTTATAATGTAGCAAGCGGTGTTAGTGGCTTCCGCCCAAGAATACTTATGTAAATTATTTTCACAAAGCATAGTCCTAGCCATTTCTTCTAAAGTTTTATTTTTCCTCTCAACTACCCCATTTTGTTGAGGGGTGCGAGGAGCCGAAAAATTATGGCTAATCCCATTTTCATTAAAAAAATCTTCAAAACTCATATTTTGAAATTCGATTCCATGATCACTTCTAACATGTGAAATTTTAAGTTCAATATCATTTTGGGTTATTTTTGAAAATGTGATGAAGTTTTCTAAAACCTCATCTTTGGTGCTTAAAAATAGAAGTCAAGTATACCTAGAGTGATCATCAACAAGCACAAATGCATATGATTTTCCACCCAAGCTAGTAGTCCTAATTGGCCCAAAGAGATCCATATAGATCAATTGCAAACATATACTTGTAGAAACATCAATAATGGACTTGAAAGAGGCTCTATGTTGTTTACCTTTAGCACATGCATCACAAATTTTATCTAATGAGAACTTGAGTTTAGGTAGGCCTCTAACTAGATTAAGGAAAACTAATATTTCTAAAACGCTAATGCTAGCATGTCCTAGTTTCCTATGCCATAACCATGCATCTTTTTCATTTTGTGCAACTAAGCATGAATGGGATGTATGAATGTCATCTTGATGCACCATATAATTGTTGCCTATGCGATGACCAATGAGCATTGTTCTGTTAGATTTAATGTCTACTATTCTACACCTATTTATATCAAACATGACATTAAACTCGTTATCACATAATTGACTAATGCTCAATAAATTGTGTTTTAGACCATTGACAAAGAATACATTTCAATAAGTATGGAAGAGTGATTACCTATGGAGCCAATACCTTCAATGTAGCCTTTGGGGTTGTCACTAAAAGTTACTACTCCTCCACTTTTTAGCTTTAATTCCATGAATTGGCTCTTGTCTCCGGTCATGTGTCTCGAGCATCCACAAAGAGTTTAAACTTTGATTTTTGGTACCCAAATCATTTTGGGTCCATGAGTGTTAGCTCCCAAAAGCTTGGTTCCCTTAGGAATCCAAGGTGACAAGGCATTAACATTATTAGATTTTACAAGTTCCTTAGGAACACATACACTTCTAATCTTTTTAGTCCTAGTATGCCTATAAGAAGTCACTTCTTTTGTAGTTAAAATTCTTTCTTTTTGTAAGGTTGGTTTTTGAAGATTCACCCTTTTCAAGCTTTGAAGAACCAACATTTTTGAAAGAATTTTTGAGCTCATTTAGCTCATTCACCAACTTTTGGTGTTCATCATTACATTAAGAAAGAAAGTAGTTCAAATCAATATTTTCTTGTTCAAAGAACTTTAAATCATCTTGCAAGCTTAAAACTTTTTTCTCAAAATCCGAGTTAGTTTTATAGAGTAAATAATTTTGAGCTTTTAAATCCGAAATGACCCATTTATTTTTCAAAACGGACTCCTTGTATTTCTCTACTAACTCATCATATACCTCTTGTAACTCATCATATGCATCATACAATTCATCAAATGTAAAATCAAAGCAAGATGAGTTAGAGGATACCATAGAATCCTTCTCAAGAGCCATGAGGCAAAGGTTGGCCACTTCGTATTCCGCATCCTCGGATGACTCCTCATCACTCCAAGTAGCAATCATGGCTTTGAGCTTTTTCTTCTTCTCAAAGCCCTTCTTATTGAGTTAAGGGCAATCGGAATGAATACGACCCAGCTTTTTGCACTTAAAGCAAATGATGGGATCCTTTTCTTCTTCTTCTTTGCTTTTGTTCTTGAAGTCTCTCTTTCTTTGAAATTTCCCCCCTCAGTTAGAATTCATGAACTGTGAGAAGCGTTTGGCTATCATTGCCAATTCCTCAAAATCATCCTCCTCACTAGAAGAGCTCTCATCTTGTAGAGAGGCCTTGAGAGCAACTCCTAGCTTCTTTTTCTTTTCCACCTTTTGCTTCCCTATTCTCCTTTTTTCTTTCTTCTTTTCCTCTTCTCTTCCTTGTTTCATAATCTCATGAGTAAAGAGAGAACCAACTAGCTCATCAAGCTTCAATGTCTTCAAATTCTTAGCATCGATGATGGTCGTTCTTTTACCATCCCAAGATTCTGGGAGAGAATATAGAAGCTTCCTAACTAGCTTATCTTCGGGAATCACTTCACCGAATCCTTTTAGACCATTGACGAGGATCGAAAATTGATCAAACATCTTGGAGACACTCTCATTGGGATCCATCTTGAAATTTCATAACTCAAATTTAGTAGTCCGGTCTTCGTCTCCTTAACGTCGCCAGTTCCTTCATACATTGTCTCAAGAGTGTCCCACACTTCTTTTGCGCTCTCGATTGAAGAAACTTTAGAATAGATGTCTAGACCAAGTGCACAAACGACGATGTGCAATGCTTTATCGTTGACTTGCATCATTCTTCTATCTTCCTCGGTCATCTCCAATTTCACCTTCGGGACAAGTCTTTCTTCATCATTTCTTTTCATCAGAATGTAAGGCCCTTATTCCACTACATCCCAAGCCATGAAGTCAGTGGATTTGATGAAGAGACGCATCTTATTCTTCCAATATGGGTAGTTGTCCCGATTGAAGAATGGTGGTTTAGTAGTGGATTGAGACTCCTAGAGGTTGGAGGTTGATGTAGATACCATGGCTTGACTAGAGATTTGATCACACTCTTCTAGGATCTCCTCTTGTGGTTGTTAATCCTTCAAAAGAGGTAGGCTCTGATACCAATTGTTGAGTGGATCGTTGAATCGATAAATGCCAAGAAGGGGTAAATTGGATTTTTAAAATGTTTAGTAGTGAAATGGTAAAATAAAAATTGAAGACAAAGGCACTTATAGTGGTTCAAGTTCCAAATGAGCTTTACATCCACTACCTTAGCTCCCACTAAGGATTTTCCAAACAACTTCACTAGTTGATCTTCCCCTTTTCAAGGGTTAGGAGGAAACTTCTACACAAATGGTCAATTTTTACCCAAAATTGACCAAACCCTCTAATAAGATTACAAAGAATATTTTGGCAATTACAATGAATCTCTCAAGAAAAATATTGCCCAAATTACAAGCACTAATTGAATCTGAAAAATAGGAATTACAAAGAAAGACAATTGGAGTTTTACAAAGATATGAGAATGAAGCACTTATGCTTGGATTTGATGTTGGAATGTTTCTCTTAGGATCAATAGTTGTTGCTGGTTGTTTTTGGATTCCCTTTTATACATTCTAATTCAATTCTAGTCGTTCGGGTTGTTGCCATCATAAATATAGCCGTTGGGATTCAATCTTCCCACCATAAATGCACTTCTGCAACTACCCGTTTCAAATCACATGTACCTATTTCGAAATACACCAAAATAGAAATAGTTGTTGGGGTGTAATTAAAAGACCATATCGAAACGGACACAGTAGTTTCGATACGCTAAGAGCCCGTTCCAAAACAGCTTGACATTCGTTTCGAAACAATTGGAAACTGTCAAAACCCGTATCGAAATGTGCTTAAACTGTTTCGTTACACCTTAATCGTTTTGTGAAAATCAGTTATACATTGCAACGATAATAAAACTTGAATCCAAGTTTAAATCTCGATTCGAAACCGATCTACCTGTTCTGTTGTTTTTCATCCGTTTTGAAACATGGGTCATGTTTCAATATGGTAGTATCGAAACGAGATGACTCGTTACGAAACAAATGTTAACATTTTCAAAACGTTCCGAAATGCCTAAGGGCTGTTTCGAAATGGTAACTCGAAAATCACTATTTTGACTAGGAAAACACTTAGAAAATTTTGTATAAAGTTTTGGGAAGTTTTGAGGACTTAAAATTTATTTTCTATTTTCAATTTAGTCCTTAAATACTTTGTAATATCAAAATCAATTCTTTGGTTTTTACAGATTCTTCTCATGCATATCCCCAACACTATTAAAATTAACTCCAGTCTCTTGTCTCGGTTTCAATTTCCCAAAGAATAATAAAAATCTTACACATAAAAATGCGACAATAAAAATAGTTAGGCCAACTCGAAACAAGAATCCAAGACGCTCAAGTTTAAAATAAAATCTCTTTACATCAATAGTAATAAGGCAATGGGTACCCCAATATCTCTCCCCTATAAATCATATAATATCCACATTAACATGCCTTCAAACATCGTACATAGCACACAATCAATCAACAATTAAAGCATATCATAAATAACCACCGTGCATAGAAAACATCAAGAAATCATTTAAACAATTATATTACCACAAACTTACCTCCCAATTTTTTGTAAACATGTCTCTAATACCAACAAATGTAGCCCTCTTGACCCGGTCTAACCGCTTACCTCAAATCTTTAAAGAAGAAACTGATGTTTGGCTGGAGAGAATTTGAGAGAAAATGATTGGGAGAAAAGGTAGTTACGTAAAATAGATTTTAAGAGACAAATGTCAATTTAATTCTCTCCATCTTGTTTTATTAATTAAAATCACTTTAAAATTGACAAATTAAAGGGAAAAGTCTAAATTAGACTTTGGATCAATAGATCCTTAAAGATTCAAAGTTCTGATCTTATACGATTTAGTCACTAAAAATAGTTTTACAATCTTTACATTTTGGTCACCAATTTCCAAAATGTCAAACCTCCAAAATCCATTTTCCAAAATTGATCCCACAAAAATAATATATATATATATATATATATATATATAATAATGATTTTAAAACGTTTTCTCATATTTTTCCAACCTCAAAAACACTTTAATATAATTAAATCCCAAAACTAGTCTAAGTTGTTCGAACCAGTTCTCCCGAACCGTCTAGCCTAAACATGGCTAACACCTAGGCCCCAAATCGGGGTGTTACACCCTTAACAAACCTTCGATAATATCCATCCAAGCCAAGGAAGCTTCGAACTTCACTAACGTTCCTCGGAGATCTCCATTCTATAACAGACTGGATCTTTTTCGGGTCAACCTTAATTCTCACGGCTAAAATTACATGCCCGAGAAAGGATAGTTCAGGCAACCAAAATTCAT
The DNA here is from genome assembly GCA_958450335.1 of Hibiscus tridactylites. Lineage (NCBI taxonomy): Eukaryota > Viridiplantae > Streptophyta > Magnoliopsida > Malvales > Malvaceae > Hibiscus > Hibiscus tridactylites. Next base: position 70,962,009 of record OY288277.1, read on the forward strand.
AGTTGGTGAATTTGGCATAGAGTTGATTATCTATAAGGGTTTGCAACACAATGTTGAGATATTTTGAATGTTCAGATTCATCTTTCGAATAGATGAGGATATCGTCAATGAAGACCACAACAATTTTATCCAAATAAGGTTTAAAGACTTGGTTCATGAGGTCCATAAATGCATCGGGGGCGTTTGTTAGACCAAAAGGCATTACTACGAACTTGTAGTGGACATACTGAGCCCTAAAAACAGTCTTGGGTATGTCAGATTCTTTAACTTTCATTTGGTAGTATCCCGATCTAAGGTCAATCTTGGAAAATACCGAAGCACCCTTCAATTCGACAACAAAGCCTTCGATTCTTAGAAGTGGGTACTTGTTCTTAATCTTAACATGATTAAGTTTTCGGTAGTCTATGCACAATCTCATTGATCCATCTTTCTTCTTGACAAAGAGTACTGAGGCTCACCAAGGAGACGAACTTGGTTGAATGAACCATTTGTCTTGCAATTCTTGTAACTGCTTCTAAAGCTCTTTCAATTCTACTGGAGTCATTCTATAAGGAGTGATAGATATAGGATTGATTCCAGGTTGAGTCTCGATTGTGAATTCCACTTCTCGGGTTGGTGGTAATCACGGGAGTTCATAAGGTAAAACATTGAGAAATTTAGATACTGTTGGAATAGATTTTAGGCCAAAATCAAATTCATCTCGTTTAATCAAAGCAGCAAAGATAGAGGTTGGTCTCTTATCAATCAAAAGGATGGATTCTTTGCCTAAACCACTGAGAAAAAGTCTCATTTTTTTACAGTCTACCCAAGCCCAGTGCTTCCCTAACAAATCTAAACCTAGAATTATGTCGAAGTCACAATAGGGTTTTACATAAAGGTCAATAGGGAATGGAATATTTTAGATGTATAAAAGACAATCCCTACAAGTAAGATTTAGGTTCATACTCTCCCCTATAGGATTCGAAACTACAAGCCCTTGATAAACAATTTTAGGTTTTAACTTAAGTTTTTCGAGTAAGGGAAAACATATAAATGAATGGGTAGATCTCAAATCAATTAAAGCATATAAAGAATTTTCACTTAATTTAGCGGTGCAAGTTATTACATCAGGTGCCTCTTCATCATCACGACTCTGAATGTGATATATTTGAGTAGGAGCCCGAGACTCTTGATGAGTAGTAGCAGGAGCTTAGCTTCGACTCCTCCCCGAGTTTCCTGACTGTGCATGTTTCAGACCTTTGCCCCGAGGAGATGGATTTGGATTGGAATTTGAAGACACTCTAACCAAAGATTTATCCAAAGTCTAAGGACAATCTCAAACAAAATGTTCTAAGTTTCAACACCATAAACAAGCATTCGAATGTTTTCTGTACTAGCCAGAATGATAGTTCTAACAACATTACAATGTCGAGATTGAGGGTCTCTACCTGAATTCCCCAGGTTGTTGATTGAGATTGTAGGTGAAAAGGATTTGATTATTGTTTGATGCTTCGGGATGAAGTTACCACTTGGAGAAGCAACATAACTTGTGGAGTTTCCTCCTTGGATTTTCAACTTCTTAGAAGGAAATCGAGGCTTGTTATCACTTCTGAGTACCTTCTTTGTATAGTTCTCCTTTCTTTTATTAGTAGTTTCATTCTAGATTCCGTAGCGATCACTCGATTCACCAAATCTTGAAAGTCGGTTATTCCGAAGGCCATAAACATCGGGCTCAATTCATCATTCAACCCTTCAATAAACATTTTGCATTTGTCCTCTGTAACGCCCCGATTTTGGGCTTAGAAGTTTTGGGCATTGACCGGTTCGGTCAAAGTGTTGTTCGAATCTAAAAGGGTGAATTAGGAAAGCCTAGTTCGGGTTGCATTAAAAATATGGAAAAATGTTCTAAAATCATCTTTTAATATATATAAGTGAACTGTGAAATCAATTTTACAAAATGAGTTTTGGAAGGGTGACATTTTGGCTAGTGACCAAAATGTAATTTTTGAAAGTTGCGTGACTGTTTTAGAAAGGATTGAAACTTTGAATCTTTAAGGAGCTATTTACCAAAGGGAGTTTCTCCAGATTTTTTAAGATATTTTAAGGTTTAATTCTGATTTTAAAACAAAAGAAAAGAGGAGGGAAATCATTTGGCTATTTTGTAACTAACTTCCTATTTTCTCAATTTTCCTTTCTCTCATTTTCTCTCAACCCAAACACTTTCTCTCCAGAGAATTTCTTCTGATTTTGTCACCTAAATCTTCCCTTTCAACTCTCTTTTGATTCCTAATCAACATATCAACAAAACCTCACCATTTGCTACTTGATTCATCAAGGTTTTTGGTTCTAAAAGAGGAGAAACTCAAGTTTGGAGGTAAGAACGTCCTTCTCCTCTAAACTATCAGTTCTTTACTGAAATTCCTAAGTTCTCAATCCTTAATTGATGTTTTATAAATGGCTTTTAAGTTGTAAAATGGATCTTGGCTTAAAATGCAAGATTTGGTGATTTTTGATAGATTTTCGTTTGATCTGTTAAAGCTGTGATTTGAGATGTGTTTTTGATGATTAATGAATGTTAATTTGATAAGGAATTGAGTTTTGATTAATGCAATCCCGGATAGGTTGAATTTCCTAAGTTTAGCTTGTGATTCTTGGTTGTTTTTGAGGTGATCTTGTGGATCTGATGTTGCTGGAGTGATAAGGATGTTATTATGTTCTTTTTAGATGTTATATGATGTTAAAGGATGTTAGGTTTTGATGGTTTATGGCTGGGCTTTGTTGAGAAGTGGTTTGGAGGCATTTTCGGTTGTGTTTGGTGGCCGAAAATGGAGTGTGGATGAGAGCAGCGAGTTTAGGTGCTTTCATTGAAGCTATTAATGCATGATGATGCATTAATCCTCTGCTTTGATGTGTTTAAAACAAGGGAGTCATCTTTGGATCCTAGTGGTGGTGATCCGGAGTCTTGATTTGTGCTTCGGCAAGAGGCGTAGTGGAATCGGTGAGTGAAATTGGGTTTTCAGCTTTGAAACCAATGTCTTGGGAGTTTAGTTTAAGTCTAAACAACTTTACTAAGCTCAAGTGTAAGTTTTCGAAAGAACTCTCTAGTGGTGGCCATGGATTGTTTGTTGTGCAATGTGGTTTATTGCATGTTTTCAATTCTGTTTTGAAAGCATGATTTAGCATGGTTATTGCTGATTTTGTAAGCCATATGTTGAAGGAAGCTCAAGGTAAGAGTTCCTTGTTTTTGAGCATTGTTTAAATGTGGTTTGATGCTTATAAATGCATGATGTTTATGGCTTGGTTTAATGCTTTAAAACAGTGGATTATTTGATGATAATGATGTATATTGGCAAGTGATGTTTTGAAAAGGTTAAGGTCACTAAGGTGGTTAAAAGTCCTTGAGTGAGCCTTGTGGTTTCTAAGAACTTCATGGTGGTTAAAAGTCCATGATGATTCTTGTTAAGGTCACTAAGGTGGTTAAAAGTCCTTGAGTGAGCCTTGTTACTTAAGAACATCAAGGTGGTTAAAAGTCCTTGGATGATTCTTGTTAAGGACACAAAGGTGGTTAAAATTCCTTGTGTGGTCCTTGCCATGGTGTTTAAAAGTCCATGGGCCAAGGTGTTTAAAAGTCCTTGGGGCCAAGGTGTTTAAAAGTCCTTGGGAATAACACTAAGGTGGTTAAAAGTCCTTATGTGGTTCTTGAGAATTATAAGATCACAATGGTGTTTAAAAGTCCATGTGTGAGTCTTATGTTGATCTTGTTTTTAAAAGATGAAACTTATCACTTGTGGCCAATATGACATGAATTGATATGGAAGCATGTATTGCTTGTTTAAGAATGCTAGTGAGCATGTATATATGATGCTTTGAAGTATGACTTATAAAGTGGTTTTTATAAATGCATTATTGAATGGTTTTAAAGAGCATTCCTCACTAAGCTTTTGCTTACGCTCTCTCTCGTTTTCTTAAACCAATAATGCAGATCACTAAGGTACTTTGAGGGCAGCAAGGAAGGCAAGCAATCAAGTGGAAGTTAAGCTCAAAGTATGGAAAGGTTTTCTTATACACTTTAGCTTTTGGCAATTTGGCAATGGGGGACCTATGTGTATGTTTTGGGAGATGTTATGAACTCCCTAAGTATGTTTAATGTTGTTGGAAATGCTGGATTTGTAATTGGTTTATATGTGTTTGGTTTTGAAGGTTTTATGCTTGAATGGTTGCTTGTGTAGGAAGCATGCCTTAGATTTGGGGCTTTTCTTATATGAGGGTTTTATGTTGAATTGTTGATGCAAGCATGTCTCTTATATGTTGAATTTCATGCTGGTAAAGTTTGGTAGCATTTGGAGCATGTATGGTTGATCAATTGCATGTTTTAGGAAGCCTTTTGCTGCAATCTGTGCAGGGTGTTTCGGAACAGAGGCTACCATTTCGGAACGGGTGCCTTAAATGAGCACAGGCGTCCGAAACGGTAGGCACCGTTCCGAAACGGAAAGGCCACTGCCAGCCCGCGTTCCGATACGCGTTGCGGAACGGCCCCGTGTTTCGAAACAGGCTCACCCTGTTTCGGAACAGCCGACCGTTGGGGGCTGACAACGGCAGTTAAATGTTTTGGATTGTTTGCATTTTGGTCCTGAATCTTGTTTGAGCAATTGTATGAGTTTGGGAAGTCCTTTTGAGCTGAAAATTTACAGTGAAGCATGAAACCTGATTAATTTCAAGATGGTAACGCTAATTTGGATTAAGTCCTTGTAATTTGCAGAATTTACAATTTGGTCCCTAAAGTTGTAAATTGTTCAATTGGGTCCCTGTTTGATCTCTGATGTTTATGATCTTTTAGTATGTTGTTTGTGTGATCATAACTAGGGTTAATGTGCATCTAGACAAGAGTAAAAAGAAAAAAAGGGTCGTTAATCAAGGTTGACTTTCGGGTTGACTTTGGTTTTCCCCGTGTGACTTTCTTAATTCGGGTCGACCGTCTAGGCCGGGTTAAGGGGGTTACATTTGGTGGTATCAGAGCTGAGTTCTCGAGTAATTGGGAAAGAATGTGTGCTTGATTGAAGTATGTATGCTATGTATGCTTGATTGATTGAAAGCATGTTTTGTGGCTTGTGATTTTGATGCAATTGAGTTATATGCTGTGGTGTAGCATGTTGTGGGTACCCATTGCCAAATCAAAGCTAATGAAATGATGTTGATTTTGAATGAATTTGAGCTTGAGTACTTGGATTGCTTACCTTGCTGGACCTGACTTTGTTTATTTGCATTGTGATTGCATGGTTATAGTATGGCACCACGTAGAGAGTTGAGAAGTAATGTGCGAGCTACGGCTCCTAATGAGAATGAGAATGAGGAAAACGCGGGTAGTGCGGTGTTACCTCCTCCTCCACCTGGTGGTGGTGGTGCTGAGGGAGAAAGAGCTGAAGCTGCAGCTGGTGCTGGAGCTGCTGGTCCTGAGGTTGGTCAGGGGCAAGCTATGCCTGACATGTCTATGTTGGTACAAGCTATTGCGGGTGCTTTTAGAGCGGCAGTAGCTGGAGCTCAAGGAGCTGGGCATCAGGGAGATGCTGGTGTTAGACTACCTTTGGAGCGTTTGCGCAGTCTTGGTGGGACTGAGTTCAGGGGTATGTCTGCTGAGGGTTCTGAAGCTTGGTTAGAGAGTACCAAGAGGATCTTGGGTCAGATGAGTTGCACGGATGTGCAAAAGCTGGGCTGTGTAGTATCTTTACTACAGGATGATGCTTATACGTGGTGGACGACCACTATTGCTGGGATGGCTGAGGTTGACATAACTTGGACATTCTTTCAGAATGTGTTCAAGAGGAGATATCTTGGTGTGAGGTATCTTGATGAAAAGAAGCGTGAGTTCATGTCTCTTACCCAAGGGAGCATGACAGTGGCTGAGTATGAAGTCTAGTTTGTTAGACTCAGTCAGTATGCACCTGAGCTGGTACCTGATGAGCGGGAGAGGTGCGAAAGGTTCCGTTATGGTTTAGTGACGGAGGTGAAGATGTATGTGCTGGCCACTGAGTATGATGATTTTGATGTGCTGGTGGGCCGAGCCAAGGACATTGAGATGAACTTGGGTTTGTCTGCTAAGAGTGCTGGTTCAAGTGCTGGAAAGCGAGCTGCTGAGTATAGTTCCGGTGGTGGACGGAACAAGAGGGGACGTGATCAGAAGTATCAGTCCTCAGCTAAGAGAGGTGGTGGTACACCTGCTAGAGGAGGCAATCCTAGAGCTGATCCGAGTGCTTGTTGGATCTGTGGTTCGCGTGGTCACATGAAGCGTGACTGTCCTCGTGCTGTGAGGGAGGTGCAAGCTCCTGTTGCGGCAGCTGGTAATGGATGCTGGAATTGTGGATCTGCGGACCACTTGAGGCGAGATTGTCCTATGTTGGCTGGTGGCCAAGTGCGTGCTCCTGTTGTTGCTGCACCGCAGAGAGGTCGTGGGCGCGGCCGTGGTAATTTCCAGCGGAGAGAGGAAGGTGGCCGAGGAGTGGCTCATGTTGTGGCTATTCAGCCTGAAGGTGGAGGTCAAGCTAGGGTGTATGCTCAGCGTGAGGGAAGGAATGATGCTGATGTGATTGCAGGTACCTTTACGTTGCAATCCTTGTCATTACTTTCCTTGATAGATTCTGGATCTACGCATTCATACATTTTGCGTGAGCATGCTGAATTGCTTGGTTTGCCTGTTGAGTCTTTGGATGTTGGTGTTCGTGTCACTAGTTCTTTTGGTGAGACTGTTGTGACTCGAAAGTTGTATAGGAGGTGTCCTTTGGTTGTTCAGGACCATGCTTTTCATGTTGACCTTATGGAGCTACCTTTCTATGGTTTTGATGTAATCCTTGGTATGGATTGGCTTGCTGAGCATCGTGTTGTTGTGGATTGTGAAAATAAGCGAGTTTCGTTGAATCTTGCGGATGATTATGAGGTTGTTGTAGTTGGTGAGAATGTGAAGTTTCTTGCCAATGTGGTTTCTACCTTGGAGGCGAGCAGGATGCTGAGGCAAGGTTGTGAAGCTTATCTAGCTTTTGTAATGAATCCTAGTTCTAAGGAGTTGAGGGTGCAGGATATCAGAGTTGTGAAGGAGTTTCCTGGAGTGTTTCCTGAGGAGTTGCCTGGTTTACCTCCTAATCGCGAGGTGGAGTTTGGAATTGAGCTGTATGAGAATACGACTCCTGTGTCCATTACTCCTTATAGAATGGCACCTAAGGAGCTGAAGGAGCTGAAGACGCAGTTGCAAGAGCTGCTTGATCGTGGTTTCATCCGGCCGAGTGTGTCGCCTTGGGGAGCACCGGTCTTGTTTGTGAAGAAGAAGGATGGCACTATGAGGATGTGCATTGATTACCGTCAGCTGAACAAGTTGACTATCAAGAATCGGTATCCTTTGCCGAGGATTGATGATCTCTTTGATCAATTTCGGGGAGCAGCTGTGTTCTCTAAGATTGACTTGAGGTCAGGGTATTATCAGTTGAAGGTGAAGGATGTGGATGTGCCTAAGACAGCTTTCAGGACAAGGTATGGGCATTATGAGTTCCTTGTGATGCCGTTTGGTTTGACAAATGCTCCTGCTGCTTTCATGGACATGATGAACCGTGTGTTTCATGAATACCTGGACAAGTTTGTTGTGGTATTCATTGATGATATCCTCGTGTACTCGCGTACTGAGGAGGAGCATGAAGAGCATTTGAGGATTGTGCTGCAAGCTTTGTTGGAGAATCAGCTTTATGCTAAGCTGAGCAAGTGTGAGTTCTGGCTTAAGGAGGTGGTGTTTCTTGGGCATGTAGTTTCTGCTGAGGGGATTCGTGTTGATCCTCAGAAGATTGAGGCGGTGATGAACTGGAAGGTTCCTAAGTCTGTGCATGAGGTTCGTAGTTTCCTTGGTTTGGCAGGATACTACCGGAGGTTTGTGGATGGGTTTTCTAAGATTGCTGCACCTTTGACGAAGCTGTTGCAGAAAGATGTTAAGTATGAGTGGACGGAAGCGAGACAGCAGGCTTTTGAGAAGCTTAAGGCGGCTTGACGCAAGCTCCTATCTTGGTTCAGCCTGAATCAGGGAAAGAGTTTGTGGTCTATAGTGATGCGTCCTATGTTGGTTTGGGATGTGTGCTGATGCAAGAGGGTAAGGTGGTTGCTTATGCATCGCGGCAGTTGAAGGTGCATGAGCGCAATTATCCTACGCATGATATTGAGCTGGCTGCAGTGGTTTTTGCTTTGAAGATCTGGAGACATTATCTGTATGGTGAGAAGTGTACTGTGTACACGGATCACAAGAGTTTGAGGTATCTGATGTCTCAGAAGGAATTGAATCTTAGGCAGCGGCGTTGGTTGGAGTTGCTCAAGGATTATGATCTGACGATTGAGTACCATCCTGGAAAGGCTAATGTTGTTGCGGATGCCTTGAGCAGGAAGGTAGCGGTTGAGCTGAGGGCTATGTTTGCTAGCTTGAGTATATCGCGTGATGGTGGTCTTGTAGCTGAGTTGCAAGTGAAGCCATCATTGGTTCAGCTGATCAAAGAAAAGCAGTTGCTGGATGATTCTTTGGTACCGCATGTTCAGGATATCGCGGAGGGTAGGCCTTCGGATTTCTGTTTTAACGATGATGGAGTGTTGTGTTTTGGTAGTCGGATAGTAGTGCCCAATGATGCTGAGTTGAGGCGTGCTATTCTGACTGAAGGTCATAGTAGTCCTTTTGCTATGCACCCTGGTAGTACCAAGATGTACCGTGATCTTCATGATGAGTACTATTGGGTGGGTTTGAAAAAGGATGTGGCGGAGTTTGTGAGCAAGTGTTTGGTGTGTCAGCGGGTTAAGGCTGAGCATCAGGTTCCTTCAGGGTTGTTGCAACCATTGAGAATCCCTGAATGGAAGTGGGAAAGGGTTACCATGGATTTTGTATCTGGTTTACCTTTGTCTCCATCAAAGAAGAATTCAGTTTGGGTGATTGTGGATCGCCTGACGAAGTGTGCGCATTTCTTGCCTGTGCATACTACGTTTTCCTTGGATAAGCTGGCAGAGCTGTACATTGCTGAGATTGTGCGGCTGTATGGTGTGCCTAAGTCGATTGTGTCGGATAGGGATCCGAGGTTCACATCGCGTTTCTGGAAGTGTTTGCATCAAGCTTTGGGTACAAGGTTGAATTTCAGTACATCCTATCATCCTCAGTCGGATGGTCAATCTGAGCGTGTTATTCAGATTTTGGAGGATATGCTGAGGTGTTGCGTGATTGAGTTTCAGGGCTCTTGGGAGAAGCATTTGCCTTTGGTGGAGTTTGCTTATAACAATAGTTATCAGGCAAGTATACAGATGGCACCTTATGAGGCTTTGTACGAGAGGAAGTGTAGGACTCCTCTTTGTTGGGCTGAAACAGGTCAGAAGTTGGTTTCGATGCCGGCTTTGTTGAAGGGAACCACCGAGAAGGTGAAGCTCATTTGTGAGCGTTTGAAGGCGGCTTCTGATCGGCAAAAGTCTTACGCGGATTTGAAGCGTAAGGAGGTTGAGTATGAGGTGGGTGACTGTGTTTTCTTGAAGGTTTCGCCTTGGAAGAAGGTGATGAGGTTTGGCCGGAAGGGTAAGTTGAGCCCTAGGTACATTGGACCATATGAGGTGGTTGAGCGTGTGGGTCCTGTTGCGTACAAGTTGAGGCTACCTCAAGAGTTGGAGAAGATTCATGATGTGTTCCATGTTTCTATGCTCCGGAAGTATAGATCTGATCCGTCGCATGTGATGCCTGTGGAGGAAGTGGAATTGAATCCGGATTTGACCTATGATGAGGAACCGGTGAAGGTTCTGGATTCGGATAGCAAGGTTCTTCGTGGCAAGACCATTTAGTTGGTGAAGGTGCTGTGGAAGCATCGAGGTGTTGAGGAAGCAACGTGGGAGCGGAAGGAAGACATGCTGAAGCAGTTTCCTTATCTCTTTCCTTTAGGTAAATTTCGAGGACGAAATTTCTTAAGGGGGGGAGAGTTGTAACGCCCCGGTTTTGGGCTTAGAAGTTTTGGGCATTGACCGGTTCGGTCAAAGTGTTGTTCGAATCTAAAAGGGTGAAATTAGGAAAGCCTAGTTCGGGTTGCATTAAAAATATGGAAAAATGTTCTAAAATCATCTTTTAATATATATAAGTGAACTGTGAAATCAATTTTACAAAATGAGTTTTGGAAGGGTGACATTTTGGCTAGTGACCAAAATGTAATTTTTGAAAGTTGCGTGACTATTTTAGAAAGGATTGAAACTTTGAATCTTTAAGGAGCTATTTATCCAAAGGGAGTTTCTCCAGATTTTTCTAAGATATTTTAAGGTTTAATTCTGATTTTAAAACAAAAGAAAAGAGGAGGGAAATCATTTGGCTATTTTGTAACTAACTTCATATTTTCTCAATTTTCCTTTCTCTCATTTTCTCTCAACCCAAACACTTTCTCTCCAGAGAATTTCTTCTGATTTTGTCACCTAAATCTTCCCTTTCAACTCTCTTTTGATTCCTAATCAACATATCAACAAAACCTCACCATTTGCTACTTGATTCATCAAGGTTTTTGGTTCTAAAAGAGGAGAAACTCAAGTTTGGAGGTAAGAACGTCCTTCTCCTCTAAACTATCAGTTCTTTACTGAAATTCCTAAGTTCTCAATCCTTAATTGATGTTTTATAAATGGCTTTTAAGTTGTAAAATGGATCTTGGCTTAAAATGCAAGATTTGGTGATTTTTGATAGATTTTCGTTTGATCTGTTAAAGCTGTGATTTGAGATGTGTTTTTGATGATTAATGAATGTTAATTTGATAAGGAATTGATTTTTGATTAATGCAATCCCGGATAGGTTGAATTTCCTAAGTTTAGCTTGTGATTCTTGGTTGTTTTTGAGGTGATCTTGTGGATCTGATGTTGCTGGAGTTATAAGGATGTTATTAGGTTCTTTTTAGATGTTATATGATGTTAAAGGATGTTAGGTTTTGATGGTTTATGGCTGGGCTTTGTTGAGAAGTGGTTTGGAGGCATTTTCGGTTGTGTTTGGTGGCCGAAAATGGAGTGTGGATGAGAGCAGCGAGTTTAGGTGCTTTCATTGAAGCTATTAATGCATGATGATGCATTAATCCTCTACTTTGATGTGTTTAAAATAGGGGAGTCATCTTTGGATCCTAGTGGTGGTGATCCGGAGTCTTGATTTGTGCTTCGGCAAGAGGCGTAGTGGAATCGGTGAGTGAAATTGGGTTTTCAGCTTTGAAACCAATGTCTTGGGAGTTTAGTTTAAGTCTAAACAACTTTACTAAGATCAAGTGTAAGTTTTCGAAAGAACTCTCTAGTGGTGGCCATGGATTGTTTGTTGTGCAATGTGGTTTATTGCATGTTTTCAATTCTGTTTTGAAAGCATGATTTAGCATGGTTATTGCTGATTTTGTAAGCCATATGTTGAAGGAAGCTCAAGGTAAGAGTTCCTTGTTTTTGAGCATTGTTAAAATGTGGTTTGATGCTTATAAATGCATGATGTTTATGGCTTGGTTTAATGCTTTAAAACAGTGGATTATTTGATGATAATGATGTATATTGGCAAGTGATGTTTTGAAAAGGTTAAGGTCACTAAGGTGGTTAAAAGTCCTTGAGTGAGCCTTGTGGTTTCTAAGAACTTCATGGTGGTTAAAAGTCCATGATGATTCTTGTTAAGGTCACTAAGGTGGTTAAAAGTCCTTGAGTGAGCCTTGTTACTTAAGAACATCAAGGTGGTTAAAAGTCCTTGGATGATTCTTGTTAAGGACACAAAGGTGGTTAAAATTCCTTGTGTGGTCCTTGCCATGGTGTTTAAAAGTCCATGGGCCAAGGTGTTTAAAAGTCCTTGGGGCCAAGGTGTTTAAAAGTCCTTGGGAATAACACTAAGGTGGTTAAAAGTCCTTATGTGGTTCTTGAGAATTATAAGATCACAATGGTGTTTAAAAGTCCATGTGTGAGTCTTATGTTGATCTTGTTTTTAAAAGATGAAACTTATCACTTGTGGCCAATATGACATGAATTGATATGGAAGCATGTATTGCTTGTTTAAGAATGCTAGTGAGCATGTATATATGATGCTTTGAAGTATGACTTATAAAGTGGTTTTTATAAATGCATTATTGAATGGTTTTAAAGAGCATTCCTCACTAAGCTTTTGCTTACGCTCTCTCTCGTTTTCTTAAACCAATAATGCAGATCACTAAGGTACTTTGAGGGCAGCAAGGAAGGCAAGCAATCAAGTGGAAGTTAAGCTCAAAGTATGGAAAGGTTTTCTTATACACTTTAGCTTTTGGCAATTTGGCAATGGGGGACCTATGTGTATGTTTTGGGAGATGTTATGAACTCCCTAAGTATGTTTAATGTTGTTGGAAATGCTGGATTTGTAATTGGTTTATATGTGTTTGGTTTTGAAGGTTTTATGCTTGAATGGTTGCTTGTGTAGGAAGCATGCCTTAGATTTGGGGCTTTTCTTATATGAGGGTTTTATGTTGAATTGTTGATGCAAGCATGTCTCTTATATGTTGAATTTCATGCTGGTAAAGTTTGGTAGCATTTGGAGCATGTATGGTTGATCAATTGCATGTTTTAGGAAGCCTTTTGCTTCAATCTGTGCAGGGTGTTTCGGAACAGAGGCTACCGTTTCGGAACGGGTGCCTTAAATGAGCCCAGGCGTCCGAAACGGTAGGCACCGTTCCGAAACGGAAAGGCCACTGCCAGCCCGCGTTCCGATACGCGTTGCGGAACGGCCCCGTGTTTCGAAACAGGCTCACCCTGTTTCGGAACAGCCGACCGTTGGGGGCTGACAACGGCAGTTAAATGTTTTGGATTGTTTGCATTTTGGTCCTGAATCTTGTTTGAGCAATTGTATGAGTTTGGGAAGTCTTTTTGAGCTGAAAATTTACAGTGAAGCATGAAACCTGATTAATTTCAAGATGGTAACGCTAATTTGGATTAAGTCCTTGTAATTTGCAGAATTTACAATTTGGTCCCTAAAGTTGTAAATTGTTCAATTGGGTCCCTGTTTGATCTCTGATGTTTATGATCTTTTAGTATGTTGTTTGTGTGATCATAACTAGGGTTAATGTGCATCTAGACAAGAGTAAAAAGAAAAAAAAAAGGTGTCGTTAATCTAGGTTGACTTTCGGGTTGACTTTGGTTTTCCCCGTGTGACTTTCTTAATTCGGGTCGACCGTCTAGGCCGGGTTAAGGGGGTTACATCCTCTACCTTCGTGATGTATTCAGCTCCATACTTTCAATTTTTGAAGAAGTCACTAATATATTGATTTATATGTCTACCTCATTACTTCAGGTGCAAGAAACGTCTTCTTTTTTGAGCTAGATATTGTTCACTTACGTACTTCTTTCGGAATTCCTTCAAAAAGAATTCCCAAGTGAAAGAATCTTCAGGAGCAGTGAGAAATGTAGTTTCCCACCAATTCAGAGCTTCATCAACAAGTAAGGCCACAGCACACTCCAACTTATGATCATTTGAACACTGGAGTTGTTTGGTTAAAATTCTAATGGCAGTTTCCAACCAATATTCAGCAGCTTCCAGGTTCTCATCATCTAATCCCGTAAAAGTATAGGCTCAATGCTGAGCCAACATATTTGGAGCATCAGATTTGACCACTATAGGTTCAAGAGGATTACTTTGCTTCAAGTTATTAAAAAGTTGGTTGAACATCTCAGTCATGCTGAGAATGCATTCTTTCTGAATCTGATTAGATTGAGGAGCTACAGGTTGTGGTTCAACAGCCTTTTGAGGGTCTTCTTGCTCCTAACCCAATCTAACACTCCCTTCTTCATTGGAGGAGCTTACCGGGCAATCTCTATCTCGGGTCAGATGTGTGTTAGACATCTGAAATTAACATTCAAGGGATTTAATCAAATAAGGTCATAAGCACAATTTAATTCAACTCATAGGTGGCACCTTACATAAATGATGACATAATCGGTCTAATCCTAGGATCGATTAAACCTTAGCTCTGATTATCAATTGTAATACCCCCGACCCCAAAGCAAGAAAGCCATACATAAATAAGAGTAGACAAACTAACTTGTCTGACAAGTTAGTGTTCGAACAAGACAAGGATACACCATCAAGATCATTGAAGATTAAGTAATCATGTAGGGAAGTTAGAATTAACAAACAAAGCCCGAATTGAGATAACACAAATATGTGCTACACAAACATGTAAACATTTTATCAAGCATGTCTAATTACACAAAGGACATAAAATTTATTTGAGATTCCCTTTACTTGTTAAAGTAGTAATTATCATTATTCATTATCTAACTTATAAACTTTCTTGGATTCCATTATAGTAGCCTTGTGATTTAACATACTATTTGTTTATACTACTCTTGTTTACAACCTAGGGTGGTTCGAATATTTTGTGGTCATATAATTTATTTTAACAATTTCAAGCAAATGTACAAGAAGTCGGGGATTAAGGGACTATCTAGTAGGTATTAAAATTCCAGCATTTTATTATAAGAATGTGCTCTATCAAATATCTTCTCGAACAAGCAATGATTCATATAGGAGATCATTTAGAGAGTTATGCCTACATGACAAATCAGGTTTAAAACCACATAAAGCTAAGAGCGTACAATGAACTCTTGTACATACCAAATGGTCATACCAAACTATCACTTACACATTCAAAACATGCCTTTAGCATCAACTATTCAACCCATTACGAGTAAGGCATACTAAGTTAAGCATTTTTAAACAGCTTAAGGACTATTAATATCTAAGGTTTTAATGGCAAGTATATATCTTAACATGATTTCTTCCTAGTCGTATGATTTCCAAGTTGGTGATCAAATATCAAGCTAACATGCGTACCTAATAAAGGTTTATAGTTACATAAAGATTTAATCATACATTATCTTAACATACTCATCAAGCAACCATGCATCACTATTAGCAAGCAATCAAAACCGAACATCCAAGATCACCAATGCCATTCGAAACCACTAACCAAGCCTACTCAAGAAAACCAAACCATCATTAAGCATTAGGCCAAACGCATTATATACAAGCCTTGATAATTTAATATTTACAAATCCCTTTAGTACTCAAAAGATCACACACATAATGTTCAAGCTAGTGCCACCTTCTAGGAGTTAAACAATAACAAAAACTAGACATACATTTGTGCTTTTGGTGACCTTGCTCTGACTCCCCAAGCTTGATTTAACAGTCAGCTTAACTTGTAAAATTAACAGGGTGAGTAATTAGGTTGCTATTCTCGAAACTTCCACAATAAAAGCATATAGATACTGAATTAACTAAATTATAAGTGAACCATTTAACCTTGAACCAAAAGTACTTCGATGCTAGTACTAATCATTTGACATTTATCAATTGAGTAACATACTCCCTAATCATCCAACAAGAAGGTTAATCTAAGCTTAATTAATCATCATTTGTAGCAGGCTCCTAGGAAGGAATTATAATGTCAAGCAAATCATTCATGTTGTCTAATTAAACAATTTAAATCCTTAACCATCAATCATATACAAGCAACCTTAGTTGTATAATATGGCCTTGACCAGTTGTTAAACTAGAGATGCGTATTCAATTGAATCATTATCAGGCAATGGTAGTTAGCACAATTGAAACATATAATATATTCAATTTAATCAGGGATACCTTAGTACCATACAGAGGACCTTAGTCCAGTTCAGGCTTAGCTCAGAAGTTCCTATTGGCATGCCAATCATGCTAGGTTTAACACTAATCAAGGCTCTTACAAACACTACAACATTTCACTAAATATACTCTATTTACTCTTCGAGTACTAATTTTACATACACGAGATGCTACATTAAGCATAATAAACAACCAATCCATGTTTAGGTTCAAATAGGCACAAACAGAACTCCATACTTACCTTGGTCCTTTACCTTAACAAGCATTAGCAACACTAAGCAGGTAAGGTAAATTATGCCTCACAACACAATCAAATAGTTTAATCAAATCTAACAATCTATGCTTACTTTAAACATAGTTACACTCACAAGTATTCCAAGCTATGTTTGTTCGTGAAGCACTACCTTTCTTCCACTCATCTTCTTGATCACTTCTCTTGTGGTCTAATTATAACAATAATAGTGCATTAGAATCAATCCATAGACAATACAACATTCCAGCAACCAAACAGTTCTCTAGCATATATCTTTTAAATTTAAATTTGTTCTTTCTTTAATTTAGGACACCTTTTTCATTCAATTTAAACCATTTTCTCATCAAGCATACCCTCAATTGTTTATAATATAATCATTCCATACTAGGATTGTCAAGTTAGAATTTACCATCACTAATCTCTTGTTGAGTTAAGCAAAATTCTACGTTGCTCTGTTCGAAACATGATAGTTTCTTGTTTAATTTATCCGCCTAGGCTGTCATTGTGCTCATTTTATCATTTCCTTAATACTATTGATAATTCATTATTTAAAACAATACATCCTTATTCTCAAATTCGGTAATTGCAACTTACTATATTAAAATCAACTCATTCTGTTTCTTTCCTCAATCGAGTAGGACAATAACACAATAGTCTCATTTTAATATTCGATTTGAACACATTTATTCAATACTATTTCTAGCCTTATAGGCCCTAATTCTTTGCAATAATTATCATTATAATTCCTTCTAAACTTGAATCATGCTTCAAACTATGTAACCACCATTTACGTCTCAACCACCAACTAACCACAACATTCAATCCATTAATTAACAATTCTACCTAGAATCGATTCACTAGCATGGATCCAAAGCTACAACCAAATCAAATTCCCTAAGGAACTTACAGCCATTAACATACAACAAACAATCTCACTCATCAAGCCATCTTTCGAACAAGATGATAGCAAAAGAATTCTCATTTCCCCTAATTTACATCTACCATTTAAAGAAACATATACAAAAGATTTACATGATTCAAAGACAATTAACACTCAAGCTCTTAGAAACCGAAGATAAGTGCTCAAGCACCAAAATTAATTATCTCATTTCCCTCTCTATTTTGTGTATCGGTCTTAAGAACAAATGAGAAAGATATCAAACATTTGTTTGTTTGAAAATACATTAAGGATTTTTCTTATCCACGAGGATGTCTAATCCTTAAGCTACATCTTCAAACCACTCAAAAGAATTATCTTGCCATGCAAGGATCTAATTTTAAAGGGTTAACTAAATGGTCCTTTTAATCTAACTCTTTTCTTTCATGAGGTTTAAAATCACCTCCCCTACAAGATATACAATTGTAGTAATCTAAATTAATTGGTTTAATAGCTGCAACAAGGCATTTCCCAACTCAATAATTTAAGGGTATTATAGTTTCAACGTGTTTTGCGACCATCTGCGCCGCACGTGCCGCCTACGGGCGATCTTCGGCCACCATAGCATGTCCTAGGTTTGAACTGGCCCAGGACCGGTATGGTCTTAAACTGAGCCAGTACAGCTCGACCTGATCTGCCAAACCTGAATCTAGCCAAACCGAGTTTGCCCGTCCGACCTGACCCATTACCGAGTTATCTCAGTGAGTCAACTCGTCTGAGTCAGCTCAATGAGTAAACCCGACTGAGTTAGCTCAGTGAGTCATCCCGACTGTGTCTGCTCAATGAGTTAACCCGACCGAGTCAGCTCAGTGAGTCAACCCGTTCGAGTCAGCTCAGTGAGGCAACTCGTCCGGGTCAACCTAGTTGACCTTTGACTGCTGATGTTAGTGTTGACTTTGACTGGTGACATCAGCGTTGACTTTGACCCAAAAATTCAAATTTTCCGAAAACCCCTATTTTATGTTTTCAACATCTCGAGTCCGATTTTAAAGTTTGTTTCACAAAAACTCTAACCCGAATGCCTTTGAGTCTGACCTTGAACTTGAGAATGCATGTATTTAGTTTTTCAGTTTAAAAGTTGTGATCAAGCTAAGGATTGATTGTGGATTATCTTTAATTGAAGGTATTCACGTATCTTCGTATTCGAGAGGTAGAGGACGTCGGATTCAGTTTCAAGAGTGCTTGAATGTCGTTTCAAGGGTCGACCGGTATAGCAAGGATTCAAGGTAATACAATACTACCTCTTGTGTGCTTTATGAAACATGTTGGTATCTGGTAAATGATTGCATGATCGTGTTTAAGCATATAGAGACTTGTCTCTGTTAGTGTCTAATCGAATATGGAAAAAGGATAGTAAACCAGTTAGGACTAAAATGCTAGGTTAGAAAGAATGGTAACCTGTAAAGACTTTTGAGATCCAAGAATAATTGATATGGTTGTTACAATTTAAATCTAGTTATGCCTGTTAATGATCTAGCTTCTGAAATGCTAAGTCACGAAATAACAAAAATACCCTTGAGGTTTAAGAATGACTAAAATGTCCCTAACCATAGAAGTAACCTAGCAATCTACATTAGATATGGTAAAACAATTGATTCACCTGAAAACTCTGAAATTATTTGGAATGTTATGGTAACAAGACTTGAACCTTCGAGATTGTAAAGTACTTGGATTTTCTAAAATTTTGAGTAAATTTCCGAAGATAAATTTATAGAAAAATATTCGTATATATGAACTAATCAAAGTGACGTAAAGTACCAAACTGACTATCATGATCAAAAGTGATCGTAAATACTGATAAGGCTGATTGATTGGAATGTTTGAAACAAGCAAAAAGACTGAATTATCCTCGGACACTGAAATTACCAAACAAACTGAAATGATGGGTACTTTCGAGTTTTGGAATAAACGAGTTGTTTGTAAGTACCGTAAGGACCAGGATGTCTGAACCACCATCAACTACTTAAATAGATAAATTACCCACGTGACTTGAGATATGTGAGAGCTTGGAAATTTTGAAATTTCTGATAGACTGCAAATGACTGTAATGCCCATGAGAGTTCTAAGCCTGACTTATGAAAATCGGTCATTCTTAATACTGTTATAATAATGAAAGGATATTGCACAAGTATATGTTCAACTATTCGAGGCTTGTTCTAGGATGATTTGTGTCGGTGACCTATTCAACTATTCCAAGCATCTAGAGTTAAACATTGAACACGTGTAAGGGGTGCCTATACGAATGTTCGGAAATGTAATGTATGGTTACGACGTGATTAATGGAATAGACTTGAAAGCCTGGCAAGTCGTCAGCAAATGTTTCATTACAACAAATCTTTGACTTACCCTATCAGGGTTAAATTACAGAATTGCCATTGAGTATAAATGACCAAAATGCCCTTATAAACAAAATTGACTGGAACTCTCCTGATAAATCTAGAATCTTGATTGATCTTAATCCATTCGGCTTCCTAAAAATCTATCATGATATATCTGCATTCATGCGTAGCCATGATACAACAAAAAATTATGAATAATCATGATGTATAATTCTCCAACACCTAGATGAAATCCATATTTATCAAATTCCTTCGAATAAGATCCTTGATTCAGAAATCAATCTAGAATGGACTATAGTTCTGTGTCTTCCTTCTAAGTTTATCAAAGGCCTCTGAGTGTCAAATTAGATCACATACTGTGTTTCATGTGTCCATGGATATTCTCTCTGTTTTGAACCAAGACTTTCTTCTCCGAATTAAAATTATGATATTGTTATTCGAAGTGAAAGCAATCCCTGGCTTCTTTCTTCTGACACGAAAATATATATGATGTATGTCTTTTGATACAAAAAGATAAATATGACATCTACCTTTGATATAAAAATATATATGATATATGTTTTCTAGTATTACTGTCTTCTGAATATAAACTAAATTTATCTGGTATATTATATGGGATATGATTGAAGATTTGTAGGCTCTGCGTTGGTAAGCCCTTCTGGACCTAAGATATCCCCTATGCCGAATGGGCCTAGGGGAGTCTTTCTGTAAGCTCCTACGCCCAATGGGCCTAGGGTAAGTCTTTCTGGATATAGTTCTAATGATATTGTATATTGGTGTACGGTTGGAGGGTAGTTAGGTGATTAAAAATAAAACTTTTTGACCTCTTTTGAAATCCACCCTACTAAATTAATGTACCAAAGTTTGAAACTCTCAGTGTGCTTACAATCTGCGTTCAATGAACCACACTAAACTACTTGATTCAACTTCTGTAATCTAGATCTTTTCTGAATCTCCGGCTATAGACTTATCTCCCAATACTCGTGTGACCAAATAAAGAACTACTTTATTACCTTTTGATATAACGCTTTACTGAAATATCAAATCGTAATTTGAGTTTGTTGTTGCCCAGTACATCATGGCAGTGTTAAGCTTGCCATATACCTGCTTGAGCATTTATCATCTCCTGGTAGTTCTATATTTCTGAGCTTTCTGAAGCTCACGTTGTTTATACCATCGCAGGTTAAAAGATCGAATATGTTGCAATTATCAACGTCGGTATGGGAGTTTTTTTCGTCTTTGCTTGCGGAGTACGATACTTGTGTAACTAGAGGGCATGGAACCATTTCTCACTCTTTTACGTTGTATCCATCAAGTAGCCCCATCTCTTAGTTACAACCTCATTATTACTGTTAGTATCAAAACCAACATGAGCATGAGAAATGAGAATCCAAGATTATAGAATCCGCAACCCACGATTGAGAAAGAATATCCACTGCCCTATCAACTTCAGCATAATGTGAAGACACGTCACCTCCTAAACTTTGGACAATGGCTGCAATCCGATGCATCCGATCACCATAAGCCTCAACCCTATTAGTTGCATGTTTATAAGCCACGTTACAAGAATTTTTGACAATAGGAATCTTATCCATAAAAAAAGTAGCTTCTGCAGAAAATATTAAAGGAGATGTTGCAGGAAGCCTTCCACCATTAAAGCGATCCCCACTTAACACAAGGTCGACCTCGGGCAAAGCAGTCGAGTTGGCATCCTCCACTATTAAGAATATCCAATTTGTTTATTTTTTATAAAGTTGTTTATATTTTATAAAAATATTTTTTTATGGATGTGTCATTATGTAAAGTCATTATGTAAAGTCAGCGTATTTGTCTGTTTAACATTATTATCGTGACGTGGACATGTAGGTTTTTCAAGTCATTTCAAGCGGTTTATCATTAGTTGACTGACAAATTTCATCCGCAAAAATATCATTTTGATGCAAAATAAAACGTTAAATTAGTTTAGGAAAAGAATAGAGGCCAAAATAACTAGTCAGTCAAACGTTGCCAATATGCGTATTTACTAATACATAAAAGTGTATTAAAATTAGTAAAGACTATCATATGAGGTGGTTGATTTCAACAAAAGATTTCATGGTGAACAAACCCTATCATCTACGGTGTTTAAAAAGTAGTGAAAGACTTGTGGAAATAAAAAAAACTCTTCCATTAGCCCTGCATCTCTCTATATATTGTTTTTGTTCTCTTCTATATTGTGAATATTTAACCCTATTGTTCTTTGCTTCTTCTTCATCAATGAAAACTCGTGATTTTAACTGGGATTTGTTATTTGAAATTTTATCAAGAGCAGATTTGGAGACGGTGCGAAAGTGTAGAATTTTGTCCAGGGAATGCAACGCTCTCACGTACAAGTCAACTTTCCTGAGATCTCACTGTGAGAGAACAAACACACTCTGCGGATACTTAATTCACAGCCTGCAACAAGGTTGTTCCGACTCGACTTTTTTATCCATCCACAATCCAGGTGTTAATCCTAAATCAATAAGCTTTGATTTTGTGCCTGCTCGCAGGGTCAGGATTTTAGCCAGAGCTGATATAGGTCTATTCTTCTGCCAAACCCATGATCCAGAACCCACATACTATTATATTTGTAAACCCACGACTCTGCAATGGGAACTTGTACCAAAACATGATTTCTGCCATTTAAATTGCTCAAAACACTACTCGTATTTCATAATGGTCCTAACATCAAACCCTTTGCGGTTCAAAATCCTACGACTTCACACTCATATTGATTTATGCACTTTATGTTGTGCAATCTTTCATTCTGATATTTGGGCTTGGAAGCAATTAGATGATTTTAACCTACCCGATCCCGAGCATTTATTCCTCTTTATGGATGCAACATCTGCATGCGGTCGGCTGCATTGGGTTACCAATATGCTTGGCAAAGACAAATACTATAATATACTGTCTTTTGATCAAGACAAAGAGAGTTGGGAGTCGATTCCGGTGCCGGATGCGTGCAACAACTTGCTTGTTTATCGGATCAATCTTGCCGTATACCAATGGAAGCTAGCGATAATGGGGCACATACGGGACACGGCGACGGTGGAGGTATGGGTAATGAGAAACAATTCTGAATACAAGTGGTGGGAAAAAATCTTTACTTTCAATCTGGATTACTTGAGGAAGCAGCAGCCCACTGCCACCCTTGTTTCTTTCTGCGATGCTCATACTGTTCTCGTCTGGGAATGAATCAACAATACATAATCTCAACAATTTTAAATCTTATCCATTTAACAATTTTATAACTTCACACGGATTATGAGCCGGTTCAGTTCAAGTAAATAAGAAATTACTTCAATTTAGTACTTTAAGATGATATCATCTTCCTTCTTCTTTTTTTGGGATAATTTTATTCTTTTTTTTTCTTATTCTTAAAAGATGCATTCAGTTATTGGTATTTGTGTTAGAGGTCAATAATAAATTGTATTTTGTTGAGAAAAAAAAAACCATACTTCTGTATTAAATCTGAAAGGTTAATTGAAAGGAAATTGTGGATATTAAGGACCAAAATAAAATTTGAAACTATAAGTGTGAACTCTAGAAAGATTAATGGTCTTGGGTATAGTTTACCCATAAAAATAGTGTTTTTAAACCATATTATATTATTAGGGGGTCGAGGAGGGATATTTTTAGGATTTAGGTACTTAGATTAAGGTTAGGAGTCTAAGTGTTTAGAATTTATGTATAAGTTAATACGAATTTTAACTTATAAATGTAATCACTAATTTTGTCCGGACTTTTTTTATTATTATGGGCTTTTGAATATAGGTATATGTAAGTACTTTAATGTAATGATAATATGTGCGTGCTACATAGGTATTATTATGTAAGTGAGTTTATTTTTAATTTACTAATAGCGTATGTAGTGTTCACTATTATTTCAATGTGACTATGAGAAAATATATTGAATATGTTATGAATTGTATGTTTTTTTTTATGTTTGGTATGTATGAACATTAGTAAATAATATGATTAAGCATGTATGTTCATTATATATACAAACGTATTATGTGTATTAAGGTTTGTTTATCATGTGTATGTATGCAAGTTAATATGTATATTATATGTTGCTAATATTGTTAATTAATCTAATACTAAAATTAAATTAGATCACATATATAAAGACCCTTCAACTTCCCAATGTCACGTGTTGCCCATCCAACGTTGCCACGTAAAGCTTGATAGAGTGATCCAGACCGTCCATCTCAAGAAGCATCTCAATTGTTGGATCAGATCTGATCTAACGACCCAGATTGAAAGACCATTCGACTGTTGCGCGTGCTGCCCACGCTCTGGCCGTTCATCTCCTCCACGCGGCAGTGTCGTTTCCCCTTTCTGACCATTCGAATCTCACACCAGAAATTTCGCTGGAAATTGCGTTGGCTGACCACCAACTCCAACCACCGAGCAGAGCAAAAAAACATAAAAAAAAATTAGGGGATAGTCAGCCCAACATCATCAACAGTATAGGCATTTAAATTTGCTTGTAAATGTAAGCAATGGATGAGATAAAAAGAGGGTAACCAACAATGTAACCCAAGATTCGAAACGAAAAAAAAAACAATCAATAAAAAAAGCATTCGAAGACTTCTTTGATTTTGGTTCGAAATAAAAAAGAACACACAAAGAAAGAGTTTTACCCTTTCGGCCTTTAACATTCTCTGGCGACCAGGGCTTTGTTTTGGCAATCCCTACGGTGAAGGTTTAGTTGTAGGTGAAGTGAACCACATATCCAAAGATCTCGACGATCTAACGGCGGACGGCCAATATCTAGTGAAGGAAAGTCGAACCGTCTCAGCCCTTTCCCTTGTCGAACGGCAGCGTTCCGGCGAGATCCGTTTGGATAAGAAGAAAGAGGAGGCAAACACGATCCCACTGGTACCATTGCATGGTCGGATCACTCGCCGACAGCGGCTCGTCGGCAGCTTTCATGGTGCCCGGCCTACCTAAGTGGCTGGTGGCGACTCCAAAGCGTTTTTGTTAAAACTGCAAAAATTTTCACCAGCCTTATCGTTTTCTTGAAAAAAGAAACAGAATTTTAAGAATAAAATAAAATAAAGCAATTTCAATTTTCACTTGAAAAACGTCGCTACAACATGGCGACTCCGCTGGGGAGGATTTTTTTACAAAAATATTTGTTGTTCTTAAAAAATATTTGTTGTTCTTAATCGAAGGAAAAAGTTGAAATTTAAATTGAATTTAATTAGGGGCATTTAACAGGAATTTGACCCGAATTGAACGGGTTTTGATAATTTGTGGTTCTTGAATTAATTTTTCATTTAATTGATAAAAATATAAAGAAATATATTTTAAAAACCTCCAATCGAGTAGTTTTCAAATATGTATTTTATAAAAATTAATTATTTAAAATATTCAATATAATAATAGTCAAAATTTAAAAATTTTGACTTTCAAAAAGTTAATAGCAGACTTTTTTATGGGACGGAAGGAGTATATGTTTTATGTCATTATTTGAATTTATCTTATATTCATCCATTAGTCCTAATGTGGCATACATTTACTATTGTCATTCATAAGACCTTTAACATTGTTGGCATGTTAATTAATCTAAATCTTAAAAAGGAGGTGTTAATTAATTTTGATATTTGTGTCGTAACAGTCTGAGCTTAAAGGATGTTGACCAAATATTCGAACTAATTCTTACGTCCCAGGGTAAATTATAAATAAAATTGACAATATCATGCCATCATGTTTAAATGTTTGCATCATGCATAAATGTGAGGTAAATTATAAATAAAATTGACAATATCATGTCACCATGTTTAAATGTTTGCATCATGCATAAAGGTGACGTACGAGATCCGAACCCTAAACTAACACGGCAGTCGGCCTTATTCGATGTCGGTTTAGTCTTTGGTTTGGTGTATCATCATTCTATTTAATTAAATGTCCAATTAGTTCGAGCCTATTAATTTTATAAAACATGTTCAATTAAAGTCAATTTTTAGTTAAGTGTGCTCAATTAAATTCATTTTAAGTCTTGACGATTTCTTTTGATTAAGAGCGATATTTTGGTACCGATTTCCGGGCGCAATGGGGGTGCTAATCCTTCCTCACGCGTAACTAACTCACGAACACTTTTAAAACGAATCTTTGGCTTTCATAGTGCCCGGCCTACCTAAGTGGCTGGTGGCGAATCCAATGCATTTTTTCTTAAAAATCCAATTTTCACCAGCCATATCGTTTTCTTGAAAATAAATAAACACAATTTTAAGAATAAAATAAATTAAAGCAATTTTAAACTTCACTTGAAAAAGTGGCTATAATAGATCCTAAAATCAACCCTCCTGTAGAAATAATGTTTTGATATAATAATTGAAAAATGTTTTGGACTAATTTGAAAAGAATTTAAAACTTGTTTTTAAGTCCAAACAACTTGAAATCATGTTTGAGGTATTTTAAGAGGTTTTTGGCAAAGAGTTTTTATGTTTTTAATAGCCAAACTTGTGATTTCAGTGTACCAGTATCGATACGGTAAACCCCCATACCGATACCTTTTTGCCCCAGTTGGGCCACTGTCAAAACCCGTATCAATACAGGCCCTTGTCGTATCGATACGGACCGGGATCGTTTCGATATGCCAGGTAAGTGTACCGATCCCTGTTCAACCACCCCAACGGCTATTTCCTAACGGCCATTCAAATATGGACCCGTACCGATACGCCCTCAAGCGTATCGATACACCTATGCTGGCAAGAGCCCAATGGCTATTTCCTCAAGAAGGACGTATCGATACCGTTCCACGCGTATCGATACTGACTACTGCAGAACAGCATTTAAGAAGGTAAATAAAGTCCTCAACGGCTCCAATTCATCCCCAACGGCTAGTAACAGCTACAAACTCATTTGGGAGTATAAAAGGGGCCTTCAAGCATCAAGAGAAGGCAAATGCTCATATTGTCAAACATCAAATGATCAAGAAATTGTCTTAGCACTTAAATTGTCAATTCTTGTATAGACAAACACTAGTGAGCCAAAATTGTCAAATTTGCTCAAGTGTTTTAGGTTTTGGGTGAGTGCTTAATTGTGCAAACAAACACCTATTAGAGGGTTTTAAGTTTGCTTATTGTTTCTCTTTGTAAAGAGGGTTTTGATCAAGGCTTTGGGTAAAAGCTTGATCGGTTGTAAGGGTTTCCTCCTAATCCTAGAAAAGGGGACGAATCAATAGTGGATTGATTGTGAAATCCTTAGTGGGGAGCTAAGGTAGTGGATGTAGACCTTGGTTAGAACGTTGAACCACTATAAATCATTGTGTCACATTTCTTTTTAGCTTCCTTAACCCTTCCATCCAAATATCAACCTCTCCACCACTTGGTGAGCAATATTAGTTGATCGAATCGAGCTCCACAAAACTCATCAATTGGTATCAGAGCTTGGTTCAATCGAAGGCGATTCACATCCTATTGAGAAGATCCGACAAGCTCGATCACTTTTTCATCAACCGACTCAAATGGCACAATCAATCGACAAACCGCCTTTCTTTGACGGAACTCACTATGCCCATTGGAAGACAAAGATGAAGTTCTTCATCAAATCAAAAGATTACAAGATATGGGATGTAGTTGAAGATGGTCCGTTCGTGCCTCAAAGAAGTAAAGCAGAGTGGAGTGCCGACGATCACAAGAAGATGGAGCTAAATTACAAAGCCTTGCACATTCTATTTTGTGCATTTGGTCCATCCATCTATGAGAAGATGTCTTCTTGTGAGAGTGCCAAGGAGGTATGGGACAAGCTTGAAGTCACATACGAGGGGACAAATGAAGTCAAGGAGACCAAGATTGGGCTCCTAACCTTAGAGTATGAGAACTTCAAAATGGATCCGAAAGAGAACATCGAGAAGATGTTTGATAGGTTCTCCACAATCACAAATGGTCTCAAGGGCTATGGAGAAGCCATCCCGGAAGAAAAGCTTGTTCGAAAGCTCATCTACTCACTTCCCGAGTCTTGGGACTCAAAGAGGACCGCCACCATCGAAGCCAAAAATTTGAAGACCTTGAAGCTTGATGAACTCATGGTGTCTCTCCTTACTCATCAAATGATGAAGAAGAACAAAGAGGATAAGAAGAAGAGGGAAGAAATTAGAGCTATGGGAGAGAAGAAAATCAAAGGCTTGGCATCAATGCAAGTGCCATGGCTCTCAAATCCTCCACTTGCCATCATGTCTACTCAAGTGAAAAGGAGGATGAAGATGAAGAGATAGTTCATCTCTTCAAAAAGTGTTCCCCGTTCATGAAGAAAGCCTTGAGAGAGCTTGAACGAGAAACTAAAAGAAAGGAGAGGGCAAGCACTTCTAGCCATAAGAAGAAGGCATATGTGGCTATTTGGAGTGATGAAGACTCCACCGACGATGAACAAGCCAACCTTTGCCTTATGGCCATCGAAGAAGATTCAAGGCTAACTTCTAATTCATCTACTTCATGTTCTTATTCCTTTGATGAATTACAAGATGCCTATGATGATTTGGTTTTAGATTTTAAAAGCCACATTTTGAAAAACAATAAGTTGATTTCAAAGTTAAAAATTCAAAATGATTTGCTTTCTAAAACCAAACTTGAACTTGAAGCAAAACTTGAAGAGTTTGAATTAAAATGTTTTG
Source organism: Hibiscus tridactylites (assembly GCA_958450335.1). Lineage (NCBI taxonomy): Eukaryota > Viridiplantae > Streptophyta > Magnoliopsida > Malvales > Malvaceae > Hibiscus > Hibiscus tridactylites. The sequence goes on from OY288277.1 coordinate 70,989,801, forward strand.
ATTTACAAAAATTGCTTCAAAAAATTCAAGAGGAAAAGGATTTGATTTCCAAAGAAGTAGAAAAGAAAAACAATTTTGGAAAATCAAATTTTTATGTCAGACAATCTAGTGCCCCTAGATTTATTAAAGGAAAATGTTTTAGAAGTGTTTGGGTCCCAAAAGGACTAACCACTTCAATTAAAAAGGATGACATTGAAAAATGGATTCCTAAGGGGACTAAAATCTGTGCAACTAACGCTTATGGATCCAAAGCAATTTGGATACCAAAAATTACTTGATTGTCTATTGTAGGTGTGATGGAGATGTTCAACAAGTCAAACATTGATGGACTAACATTTTTGATGATGCTTTGAGTAAGGGGGAGCCATTTTTAAACAAAATTCTTATTTGTGTCAAAACTTTTTACCTCTATTGTTATTTTGAACTTAATGTTTAAATTCTTTTTGATATAACAAAAAGGGGGAGAAATGGTTTGAAAAATTGAATTTTCAAATGAATAAGGGGGGCTTTATTCGATTTACATTCCTAATTCTCTTATTCACATTTTTAAAGTTTAAGGGGGAGAATCCCAAACAATTTTTCAAGTTAGTTTTATTATATCAAAAAGGGGGAGATTGTAGAAATAATGTTTTGATATAATAATTGAAAAATGTTTTGGACTAATTTGAAAAGAATTTAAAACTTGTTTTTAAGTCCAAACAACTTGAAATTATGTTTGAGGTATTTTAAGAGGTTTTTGGCAAAGAGTTTTTATGTTTTTAATAGCCAAACTTGTGATTTCAGTGTACCAGTATCGATACGGTAAACCCCCGTACCGATACCTTTTTGCCCCAGTTTGGCCACTGTCAAAACCCGTATCGATACAGGCCCTTGCCGTATCGATACGGACCGGGATCATTTCGATACGCCAGGTAAGCGTACCGATCCCTGTTCAACCACCCCAACGGCTATTTCCCAACGGCCATTCAAATATGGACCCGTACCGATACGCCCTCAAGCGTATCGATACACCTATGCTGGCAAGAGCCCAACGACTATTTCCTCAAGAAGGTCGTATCGATACCGTTCCACGCGTATCGATACTGACTACTGCAGAAACAGCATTTAAGAAGGTAAATAAAGTCCTCAACGGCTCCAATTCATCCCCAACGGCTAGTAACGGCTACAAACTCATTTGGGAGTATAAAAGGGACCTCCAAGCATCATGAGAAGGCTAATGCTCATATTGTCAAACATCAAATGATCAAGAAATTGTCTTAGCACTTAAATTGTCAATTCTTTTTTAGACAAACACTAGTGAGCCAAAATTGTCAAATTTGCTCAAGTGTTTTAGGTTTTGGGTGAGTGCTTAATTGTGCAAACAAACACCTATTAGAGGGTTTTAAGTTTGCTTATTGTTTCTCTTTGTAAAGAGGGTTTTGATCAAGGCTTTGGGTAAAAGCTTGATCGGTTGTAAGGGTTTCCTCCTAATCCTAGAAAAGGGGACGAATCAATAGTGGATTGATTGTGAAATCCTTAGTGGGGAGCTAAGGTAGTGGATGTAGACCTTGGTTAGAAGGTTGAACCACTATAAATCATTGTGTCACATTTCTTTTTAGCTTCCTTAACCCTTCCACCCAAATATCCACCTCTCCACCACTTGGTGAGCAATATTAGTTGATCGAATCGAGCTCCACACAACTCATCACCTCCTCTGCTCAAACCTTTAAACATTAGTGTTTCCGCCGCTCGAAAATAACTACCCCATTTTCATACATAATTTTATTTCGCCGTCATGAGTCGATCATCGGAGCTATGATTGAGAAGAAGTTTTGGAGTTGTAAATATTGCCTGCTCCAACAATCACCATTTCGAACCAACATCGATAAGTGACTTGGTAGACTATCTTTTTCAATTCTGGAAATTTTCGTCGTCGGTTGTTGTGGGTATGTAATGTATGGCTTGTGATTTTGTGTAATTCTGTTGTTTTCCTTTACCGGATTGTATGTATTATTTTCCTCCATCAGAGCTTAGAGAGGTCGAGCTCTTAGAAAAATGAGTGGAGGAAGAAAATTTAGGAGAAACATTCGGGATTTCGAGGACAATTAATTTGCCACAAAAATAAGATGTCCTAGTCTGACTACGACATTCATCAGTATATTGTTTCTGACAGAAGTTGCAAATCGAAATTTGAGGATGCCTTCTTGAACCACCGATGCTTTCAACTGAATGAGCGGATGATCCATCCACTAACTGAGGCTTTAGAACAACATGAGACCTCGAAGGTTGGCTGAAATAAGTCTCGACTTCAGAATCTTTTTGGAAACAAAGATGAGTAAGAAACATCTTTAAGTCTTACATTGTCTCTTTTTTGTAACTCGATTTACCATTTCTTGAAATTTGTTATTAGGCCCGAATCCGACATCACTCAGAGTCTCGATTTTTGAACTATTACTACTTTTTAAGTACTACTTATTTCTGTAAATTAATTATTTGAAATGTGGCTTTGAACTATGTTTTTGTTTTATTGTAAAGGGACTGTTTTTTTTTTTCAAACATAACTTTCATTAACCTAAGGAAAAGGGAAAGTATGAAAAGGACCCCACAACAGTGCTAGGGTCATGCACAAAAGTCAAACAGAGACCAAACACAAACCATGTAGAATGCACGTAAAACAACAACCGGGACGCAACAAAGACATGTAGAATCCCAATAAACAGATCCGCCGGATCAAACAAGCTGAAGAGCCATGCAAACAACCAGCCAAGAAACACAAAACATAATCCAAGGCCCTCGACCTTAAAAGATAAAATAGACAAAAGCAACACAAAACATCAGCAACGCGTAGAGCGCAACGGGACCATGCTTCCAGTGGCAAAGCCCTGGGTAGCATCATAGGAACAGCGAAGTCCATCAGAAAGGACGGAAGATCCGACACCAGCTTTCGCATTCTTAGGCCACCACGAACATAACTAACTCCGCTGGAGAGCTCTATCCAGAGGCAGGCTTTCACACCATAGGTTGTGACCCTTGTCACGGCGATAGTAGAAATGAGCTTTGAAAGATAGCTTCGGAACACAAAACCGGGAATATCACTCTTCCAGGACCAACACGCAGAATTACAAAAAACTTGAACAACAAAAAACAACACCAAAACAGCGAGAGCAAGGAGGAACGCTAAACCACAAAAACCTACGAATGAAACTAGTGCAACTAAAACCAGAGATTCTCGGGGAAGGACTGAGAAACGCCGCCACCAACTTCACCTTCCATACATCGGTAGCGGTATAAAAAAGAATCATCCTTGCTGCGGATAACTCCCACCGGAGCTATCCGCATTCATAAAACCGGTTCCATAAAAGCCAGAAAAATTAACTCGATAACAGACGAGATAATAACTAGAACAATCAAAAAGCCACGAAGTAGGTGAAAGATGTTGCATATTGCTATACGTCTGCCTGAGACTCATCCAAAAACCTGCACAAAGCTTAAAAAAAGGACACCAAATCCAACCAAATCTGATTCTTGGAATCCCCACCTTAAGAATCACATGAAAATCACAGTTGTCCCATGAACCAAAGTCAACCTTTCCTAAACTAGGAACCGAATTTGTCTTTATGAGAGGGGACAGAGATGTCCCTGTCAACCTGCCAACTTCCTTAAAAACGTGAAAGGATAAGGTTGTCCCTTGAAACCCACCCTCTTCCCTTAACGCGTCGAAACCCAACACTGGTTTGAATACCAGTATCTTTCCGACGGGCAAGCACTGGCCAGACCTTTCAACGGAGAGGGATAAAGCCAGCATCTCCACTTACAGCGTGAGAGACCAAAGAATCTCCTTCACCTTTCCCACGCCCTCAAGCTGGCCTAAAGGACGAACCAGCATTGGTTCTGGACCAGCTCCAGAAAGGGAGCCAAGATCAAGTCGAGAACAGAGGATCCTACCAAGGATCAAAGATTTACCTTCAGACCAGACCCCTAAACAATTCAGCGTGCCTCTGGACAAGTTTTGATGCTTCAAGAATTTCGGCGACCAGGCAGCCAGAGTCATCCGGGAGACGTGAAGCAACGCGAAAGGGGGGCTTATTACCAGACTCCGGCGCTGGGAACAGGTCCTAGAACGGGGGTGGTAGAGGCGACGATGCCGGATAGGGGGCAGGTCCCGAACGCCCACCTCTGTTAACAGGAGCCTCCAACAACCTATGGAATCTTTACACAGAACTGGACTCCGGAACGAGGTGGTACGCGGCGGCTTTGACAGATCTGGGTCGCGCTTTGCGGCGGCTTCAAGTGAAGCAACCCAAGCCACCGCCGCTCCATACCTCTGGTCCAAACCACCAGCTGGAAACGTCCTCCTTAACATCGGCGACCGACGACCCTTGGAGGGGGAGCTCCACCCTCGCTCAGCGTCGAGCAGGAAGACCGGGACGGGAAGGCCAATAAACCACCTGAAGGACGAGAGTTTTGGAGAGGGGTTGGTTTGGGTCGCGTGTGAGGCGCGTTCAAAGCCATGAAAAATGTCCGCAACTTTTCTTTATTGTAAAGGGACAGTTAATCTGATAATTTTTTGAAATTTGATTTATTGTTTCACGAGGTGACATACTAAACTTGACTATAACTTTTAGGTTGAGTTTAGGATGATGCTTAAAGATTCATTCGGTGCTTGGTTATATGTAGTTTATATATGGTGACTTGTGAGAACGTAATTTTGGAGTTGAACCAATTTCTATAGTTGGTTGAAAGTGTTGTTCAGTTTTGGATCCTTTTCACTCGGCATGGTGGGGATATTACATGCTTTAAAAGTGAAATTTGTGGAGCTGGAAAAGTTGTAAGTTACCGAGAACTTATGATTCGTCGACCCCAAAGACAATGGCAATGCACCAAGGTAGTGGGTGTTGAAAATAAACAAGGTGCGAAAGAGAAAACAACAGTAATAAGAAGGAAGGAAGAAGATGATCCATAAATGATTGATTACAAGGCTTATATAGACAAGCAAAATAGAAACCCTAGGCTCGAGTCTATCAGAGAAAGGCAATTCTTTTGTGAATTTCCAGCTGTTGTAACAAACTAACAGCCTCGCAGCTTAGCAAATGCTCTCACGATGACAGCTCAACATGCACTACATCAGCTCAGCATGTATAACGTCGGTTTAGGGTTTTTCACTGTTCAACATTTCCTCGACTTCTTTTCTTCGAATTTCTTCTGAACTTAAAACATGAAGTTGGGCTCTGAATTCTTCAAATAGTTGAACTGGAATGGGCTTTGTAAGCATGTCTGCAAGTTGGTGACGAGCAGGGATGTAGTAGACTTGAATGGTGCCTGCAGATACCTTTTCTCGAACAAAATGTAGGTCGAGATCAACATGTTTTGTTTTAGCATGGTGGATGGGATTCACTGCCATAGACACAGTGCTGGTATTATCGCACCAAACTTTGGTAACATCCAGACATTGAATCACTGAGTACAGAAGTGACCCATGTGGGATCAGAAACTGTATCAACTAGGCTCCTGTATTCGGCTTCTGCTGTGGAGCGGGACACAGCTCTTTGTTTCTTAGATCTCCATGTTAACAGATGATCGCCAAGGCATATACTGAATCTTGAGATGGAACGTCGGTCATCAACATCACTGCCCCAGTCAGCGTCTGTGAAAGCATTGAGACTTAAGAAGTCTGTAGTCTGAGGACAGAACCATAATCCATGATCGAGAGTATTCTTGAGGTATCGAAGGATCCTGAGTACAACATGCCAATGTGCTTCTGAGGGTGTTTGCATGAACTGAGAGGCTTTGTTTACAGAAAATGCGATGTCGGGACGGGTGTGACGGATGTACTGTAGGGCTCCAATAACACTTCGATAGGTGAAAGCATCCTGCAAGGGTTTACCATCGTGTTTGCTGAGTTTTGGATAATAGACCATGGGAGTGGACACAACCTTTGTTTCAAGTAGATTTGTCTGTTGTAATAGATCGCAAATGTATTGGCGTTGATTTAAGAAGAGACCTTTGCCAATATGTTGAACATCAATGCCAAGAAAGGAATGAAGTTGACCAAGATTCTTCAGGGAAAATTGAGTATTGAGATCAGAGATGACTTGTTGAATATGGTCAGTAGAATTTCCGGTTAGTAGTATATTATCAACGTAAACTACTAGGTATAGTGTGGCTTCAATAGTAACTTTGACAAAGAGGGATGTATCAGTTGGGGAATTTTTAAACCCGATGCTGTGAAGGTAGGCTTGTAATCGAAGGAACCAGTTTCGGGGAGCCTGTCGTAAGCCATAGATTGCTTTGTTCAGCTTGCACACTAGGTGTTTGCCATTCTCACTGTGTTGAACAAAGCCTACTGGCTGATGCATATAGATGTCCTCAGTTAATGTTCCATTTAGAAATGCATTGTTGACATCAACATGATGAACTTGCCAACAACGTATCACTTAGATTGAGAGTAGGACATTGACAGTAAAGAATCGAATAAAAGGACTGAATGTGTCCATGAAATCCTGACATGGCACTTGTGTAAAACCCTTGGCTACCAGACGTGCTTTGTAGCGATCAAGAGAGCCATCAGCATTGTACTTCACACGGAACAACCACCTACAACCAATTGCTTTCTTCCCAGGTGGTAATTCAGCAAGTGTCCAAGTATTGTTGTTAATCAGTGCATTATACTCAACCATTACAGCTGTTGACCATTTTGTATCAGCCAATGCTTCTCGTATGGTCGTAGGGGTAGGAATATACTGCATGGTGTAAAGCTTGGGTTTGAAGATACCAGATTTACTTCGTGTGATCATGTGATGTGTGTTGGGGATGGTTTCGATGGGAATGTTGGGAGAGGGGGCAGTAGGTTCAGGTATCTGTGTAGTAGTGGATATTGGTGATGTAGGTTCATGTATTGGTATAGTAGTAGGTATTGGTGATGGAGGTGGCTCGGGAGGGACATGGTCATGTGGTGACTCTAGAGGTGTATTGGTAATAGGGGCAGGTGTTGATGCCAGGGAAGTGGATGTTGGAAGTATAGTGGTTGATTGGTTTGAAGTAGTAGTTGAGGTAGATGTGGGTTGGCCGTGTGGTGTTGTAGCTTCAGGAATATTGGGCAAGGGTTGGGATTCATGATTGGGAGTAGTAAGATTATGTTTAGTAGAAGGATTGGCCCAGGGGAAAATGGTTTCATTGAAGGTGACATTACGGGAGATGTAGACTCGACCTTGATCATCTAGGCACTGATAACCTTGGTGAGAATCCTAAAAATAAGCATGGTTTGGATCTAAAGTCTAGTTTTTGGCGATTGAAAGATCTTGTATAAGGGTAGCATTCACAACCAAATATTTGAAGGTGGGAGTAATCAGGAACTTTACCATGCAGTATCTTAAATGGAGATTTGTTGCCCAGACGTCTCGAAGGGAATCGGTTGATTAGATAAACAACATGTAACATTACATAGGACCAAAATTTGAGTGGCAGAGAGGCTTGAGCCATGAGTGTGAGAGCTGTTTCAACGATGTGCCGGTGTTTTCTTTCAACGACGTCGTTCTGTTGAGAAGAGTGAGGACATGTGATCCTATGCTGAATGCCATAGTGAGCTAGTGTGTCATGCAAAACTGAAACTCTCCCCCACCATATGTTTGAATAGCATGAATATGTGATTGATACTGGTTTGTAACCATTGCATAAAATGCATGAAAGGCAGTGGTTGCTTCAGATTTACGTTTGAGAAGATATAGTCAGCAGTTTCTAGTGTACATGTCTACAAACGAGATGTGATATTTGTATCCATTAGTCAATATAGGAGAAGGGCCCAAAAAGATCGATTTCAATCAACTCAAAAGGACTTGTAAACACTGTATCAGACTCCTTGTATGGGAGAGTATGACTTTTTCCCATTTGACAAGCTTGACAAATAGAATGATCAGTAATTACAAGTTTCTTATTTAAATCAAGAGAAACGATGTCCTTGGTAGGATGGCCTAGACGTTGATGCCATAAAGTGAACAGTGCATCAGGGTCAACAGTAGCAGTGAGATCTTTGATTGAAGGTTGATGAAATGTTGCAGCTAGACTATATAATCCACGAGTTTGTGATCCTTGGACCAGTATCCGACATGTGTTCTCATCCTTAACACAACATGAATCAGCATGAAATTCAATATAAACATCATTATCATGAGTGAATTTCGAGACTGATAGAAGGTTCTTGTTGATTTTAGGAACATGTAGAAGTTGACTAACATAGAGATCCCTAGTTGGTGTGGAGATACATGAATTGCCAATGTGTGATATAATTAATGAAGAACCATCACCTAGATGAACTTGACCCTTACCAGAATAGGGAGAGGCAGCAGATAGCAAAGAGGTGTCAGCAGTTACATGGTGGGTAGCACCTGAATCGGGGAACCATGTCATGCTTGGAAGGTCAAACGTGGTGGCAGTAAGGGAGTTGACTTGAGGCTCATCAGACAGGGGTCGGTCAACTGGTGGTGTAGCACTTACACATGGATCATAGGAGATTTCCACTGGTTCAGTGTTGAAAGAGCAGGCATTAGCTTGGGTAGTCACAGGTTGGGCAGCTGGTCGAGAAGAGACACCCTTGAAGCTATGGTCAAACCGATGCCAGCACCGATCTACAAGATGCCCAAGTTTTCCACATAACTGACATTGTGGTCGTGGCCTTCCTCTGAATCTTCCACCAGAATATTACAGGGGACCGCGACGTTGGTAGGAAAAGTTGTCAGTGCCATAGGAGGCTGATTGATCGACAAGGTTGGTATTGTTGATGCCAATAGGATATCGAAGGGGATCGAAAATACGTGATTTAGCATCGATTAAGATGGAGACAGCTTTATCGACAGAATATGGATCACGACTTGCTGAAATTACAGCCACAAACGGATCGTATTCAGAGGGAAGCCCATTTATGATTGTGGCTATGTGCTCAACGGATGAAACATGACTTTCACAAGAGGCTAAGAGGTCACAGATCTCTTTAATTTGCATAGTATAGGCACACATGGTGAGGGAAGCTTTCTTGATCGATCTTAGGCGGTAGTGGAGGTGCATTATTCGAGTGGTGGAGAGTTGGGAATAAAGTCGGACAACTGTGCTCCAGATAGTAGCAGTGGATTCAGCACCAACAAGCTGGGGCAAAATGTCGGCACTGACAGTGGAGAGTAACAAGGAAGCGATGGCACTGTCTTGCTTGATGAATCGCAGATAAGCAGGATTTGGAACAGTAGCACTATTTTCACCGGGTAAGGTTTTGGCAAGAACAGAGATGGAGCCATCGAGGTATGATTCAAGACCCTGACCACGCATCATCAAAATCACTTGTTGTTTCGAGAGCAAGAAATTGGTTTCACCCAAATTGATGCTAATTCTCTTGTTGGAAAGCACATTGCAGATGGAATCAAGGGTGGTGGTGGAGTCGTCATCACCAGGAAGAACCATGATCACGCAGGGGGAGCTTAAAGTTCCAGTGAAGAGAGAACCTGGACTACTGATACCATGTTGAAAATAAACAAGCTGCGAAAGAGAAAACAACAGTAATGAGAAGGAAGGAAGAAGATGATCCATAAATGATTGATTACAAGGCTTATATAGACAAGCAAAATAGAAACCCTAGGCTCGAGTCTATCAGAGAAAGGCAATTCTTTTGTGAATTTCCAGCTGTTGTAACAGACTAACAGCCTCGCAGCTCAGCAAATGCTCTCACGAAGACAGCTCAGCATGCACTACATTAGCTCATCATGCATAACGTCGGTTTAGGGTTTTTCACTGTTCAACAGTAGGCACTCCTTTGTTGAGATCTAATTCTTTGCCAACTAGACATTTATTGCCCTTCATCGTTTTTCTTTACAAAAATAAGTTTGATGGCAAGTTAACCCACCACTGTGTTGTTTCAGGTTATGGGAATTTTATTGGGGTTCTATCTCAATGGAATAAGCTAAAACACCAGACGTTGATATACAAGTACATCATCGCTTCAAATTTGCTCATTCCTTTGAAGAAATCCCTTTACCCTTATGGTTTCACCTCTTCATCTACTACCTCCTCGCCTTATAATTCATGTAAACTTCTTATCCTTGTTTTTGTCTTCATTGAGTTAAGTTGGCCTTAATTCTCTTTTCCCTGTTATGTAGTGGGATAGGGTTCTTTCCATCTGCGGTACACCGGCAAATTTGAGCCTGAGCCAGGGAGGTGTCGCCGAACCGATGGAAAGAAATGGCGCTGCTCCTGACCAAAAGTATTGTGAAAGGCACATAAACAGGGGCCGCCATCATTCAAGAAAGCCTGTGGAAGGCCACACTGGCAGCACCAGTTTAAGAACTTGCAATTCAAAGCTGTTGCAGTGTTGCCTATTTCTTCCACCATGTCAGCATCGGTTAAAACCAGTGGTGGTGCAGCCAACAACCTTGCTATTCCATGGCAGCACCAGTTTAAGAATTTGCAATTCCTTCTCCAGCCACCCTTGTCAACAGGTAAAAATATACTACTTTATGCTTTTGAGGCTGCTTTACTTACTTACATATTTATTATTTCTTTATTGATATTAAAAAGTATTATGCTTCAACTATCTGGAGATTGTTTATGCGATTTTAACAGATATGTACTATTATGATTTGGATGTCGTGTACGTGAAGGTGGTAATAGTATTGTGTCAACTAGGTTTGTTGTTGAGTCGAGTTTGCTTCAATGCAATTATCGTACGTATGTGTGGCTTTGTATCCATTTTTATATGAACCTAGTTTCTTCCTATTAATAAAATCTCCTTTTGCCGAGAAAATAAATAAATAATAAAAAAATTATACACTAAGTCTTAATAATCATGTAATAATGTAATCCTATAACATTAATGTAGTAAATACTAAAGACGTCATACATGTATTTGTATGCACCAGGCTGTTTATGGTTTGAATTTTTGGATTTCTTTTTAATGTTTGAATTTTGTTAGATTCTTTAATGTAATCCTATAATTTGGTACTTGTTTTTTTTTTCTTCTCAAAATGGGATGGATCATTTTCAGCTCTTTTATTGACTTGAAATCTCTGTTCATTGACTTTTACTTTTTTATATAATCAAATTGTTATATGATTTATTGTATTTTATTGAATGATCCTTTCAATCTAGTGTTTTATATTCACAATGTTAAAATTTGAATCAATTAATTTACTTAAAAAAGTAAATTATGATGATTTTATTATTTGTATGCTAGCGCCCCTAAATTTAAAACGAAAGAACTAAAACTGATGCTATGGCATTTTTTTTCGGCAAAATATAGCTTATTATTTTTTTAAAGAAATGTAACTTTTATTGTTGAAAAATAGCACAATCGCTGGCCTCGTTAAAAAACTTCCCTAAGTCTAGTTAGAGGAAAAAGAGTACACGGCGAGAGCGCTTAGTACATCTTCGCATTACACTTGTAAAAATACCATACAACTACCAGACCACCACCAAATATAGCAACCCACCAGCATTGATGTAATCATATAAGATTTTTCATACATCTTTCATACATTACCCCAGAAAAGCCTATGAATCTGCAAAATTCTAATAATAGATACATAAATATCAACAGTTGGATAAAAATCGAATGAAAAAATACGAAAGTAAGAACAATACCCCTAAGCTGCTCCAGCAATTTGTAAATGCAGTGAGCGTGGAATGAGTGGTCACACATTCCTAAACGTACAAATACAATTGTATTAATTGAAATACAACTTAACAGTGTGTTTATTTACAATTAACAAAATATACCTCTTATAGTTTTGCAACCAGTAAAGGTGGATTACACTTTATTCTGACATTCTAAGCCTGAATAATAAAATTAAAATTATTAATAAAACAAATAGAATTAAAATTATTTTAAAATTAAAATAGATGAATGGATCTTACATAAGCCTATGATTGGCTTCTAACATATTGCACATTGATCAGTATTGTCATTTAAATGCAATTCATATGTACTTCGTCACAAGGTTAGACAAATTGATTAACTTTTACGTCACATTCATAAAAAAAGGTACGAACTGATGGTATAGTCTCTGATATCAGTATCACCTGTTAAAATCAAAGGTACATTAGATTAGTTAAAAATTTGATTAAAATATATTTGTTAAGTAAAAGAAGAGAGCATATAGATGTATATATTAGAAACAGAGGCATACCAATAGGGGGTTGTTCTTGGACATCCACTAGGTTATTTAAAGGCTCAAAGTCAATGTTCGAAAACTCATTATACAATCCTACTCGTATTGTGTTTTGTAAATTTGTCCTGATAGTCGAATTTTCAAGATCTGTACAAATAAATTCAAACAATTTAAGACACGAAACGCTAAAAATAAAGTAATATAAATCATTACCATGCTCAGTGTCACGGACTTATTCTTTCAAGCTCAAATTCGTGCGGCGCTAACATCCTCGGCACGATGTTAGCAAGCCTTAATCTCGCAACGCTATGGCAAACACAAGGAGCAAGAGAGATTTACAAGGAAAGAACCTTGTACTAAGCAACAGAAGCTTTACAAGAGAGCTTTACAAGAGCTTAAGTGAATGACTTCTTAGGTGATTTACAAATGGGAGGGGTGACCCTATTTATAGGCTCCCTCCTCCTAAATGGACGGCTAGGATTTATTTGATCCAACAGTTAGGATCTTGCCTCCTAAAATATCTAAGATGCCTAGATATTTCTAGATAACTCCATGCTTATCTATATACATCTCTACTATTCTAGATAGTTCCTATAGTTCTACATATGTCTATAGGTTTCTAGAATGTTCCGGAGAAGTCCGGAGTTGATAGAATAACACATTCATCAAAAAATAATTTGATAAAATTATATAAAATATAAATTTATTTTTTTATTGATGTGTCATTATGTCAAATTATTTCAACCTATTTACCGTTAGTTGACTATCAATTTTTATTAAAAAATATAATTTTATAAAATTCAAATATTTAATGCATAACTCGAGTAACTCATCAGCCTAGTTAAGTTTTATTTAATATTAAAAACTCAATTCTAACTAGATATTAAACTAAAGCACAAATAAACAAGAATGATAATTGAGCTCATAATTTAGAAGTAAAATAACTTACTTTAACCGAACAAGTTTGAATGCTCGATTTTTATTTGAATTATACTCGAGTTTTAAAACTCATTTCGAACTATATATTAAACTAAAGCACAAATAAACAAGAATGAGAATTGAGCTCATAATTTAGAAGTAAAATGACTTACTTTAACTAAACAAGTTTGAATGCTCGATTTTTATTTGAATTATATTCGAGTTTTAAAATTGAAATTTGATCATGCTTAAACTAAACATTGTTCATGTTTGGTAAATAGCGAATATCTGATAGCATATTAATGTTAGCTGATAGCTAATTTGACTAGCAGATTATATTAGTTAATTGTATAAAAGTGTTTGGTAAAATTAGTTGATAGCTTATAGTTATTTGATTATTTAAATGAGCAAAATAACATATGAGGACATGATTATATTTAGAACTTGTTTGAATAGTTTATTATTTATATAATTTTTAATGCAATTTAATTAATTTTTAAATTTAAATGAAAATAAAAAAGATTAAATTTAGATTACTTCGAATTGTTAAGGGTAAAAAAGTCCTTATGTAAACCCCTCGTCCCGGTCCGGACGTTTGACCGGTCTGAGTAGGCTACACGGGGAAAACCGATGTGAAACACGTTAAGGTCCCACCTCGGTTAGCAACCCTAGAAAATTTCTTTTATTTATCTTGTCTAAATGCATTATTATGTCCTATGTGAAACACGACAGCGGAAACACAAGCAATATATAAACGACCATCCAAAACAATACTTTTAAAACATCCCATTTTTCCTTTTTAAGCAGGTCGTATCGATACACCTGTCAAGGGTATCGATACGCCTTGACCAAGTCAATTGTCTTCAGTCAACTCAGGGAGACAGTATCGATACAACCCTTGGGCGTATCGATACACCCTCCTCGGTCAACATCTCGCGGTCAACGAGACAAACCCGTACCGATACGCTCAAAGCCCGTATCGATACGCCAAAGTCTCACCAAAATCTCAGATTTCCAGTGAGCTTTGGGCGTATCGGTACACCCCCGCGTATCGATACACCAAGCCAAAATTGAGTCCTGAAGGGCAAGACCGTATCGATACGACCCTTAGGCGTATCGATACGCCCTGCACTGCAAGTCTCCAAATTTTAGCAAAACGATTTAAGACTCGACTCTAGATGCGATTTACGACTCCCCCTAGCCACAAACAACATACATACAACCTTTAACTACCATGATGTCAACATACATGGCATTCAAATCGTACAAGGATCATGCAACGAAAGGATTCATACATAAATCAAAAGAAGACATACTTAACACATAAAGGTTCATGCCTTAGAAACAAACATACAAGCATTCCTAACATGCAACACAAACAAGGTTTGCAATTCAAACAAGGCATCCAAGAGCCAAACCAATTCAACATACAACAAAGCATTCAAAGCAACAACACTTATCCCATTGCTTGACTATTACGATCTACAGTTTAAAGATCATACTTGAGCTAACCAAAAGCGACACTTGGAGACCTTTCCTTGCCCTTGCCACCCACAAGCTACTGATCTGCATTGTCGAACAAAAAGGAGCGTAAGCATAAAAGCTTAGTGAGGGTAAGCTCATAAAACAAACCTTCGACAATGCAGGGTCCAAGTACGAGCAAGAATCAAAATAGAATGCATGATCTTACCTCTTATCCTCGAGAGCCAAAATATACATGATGCATGGACATATAATCAACTTTATGCCATGATCAACAACTCATAAGTCCAACACACGAAGATAAATATAAAAATGTATCAACAACAACATGTATCAATTCATATTGGAAACCACATTTCATAACATATTGGCACCTAGCTATGACTAGAATACGCGGATAACAAGTTGGAACACATTTCCATCACAACCATTACCTTCGGTGGGATCTCATTCATCCCCTGTTCTCGCAAAGGAGATTCCACTCATCCTCACGCCCCGTCGATGGGATTCCACTCATCACCGATTAATACATAAAGATTTCCGGGCGAACCCGTACTTCTCCTTGGTGCCTTAACGCCAGCAAGGCCATGCGCGAATTTGACTCAACTGCGTGCACACTAGACCTGGCAAACTTGACCCGAGACCCGAAACCCGAACCGAATTACCCGAACCGAAACCCGATTTTGACCCGAACATGATGATTCGAAGTTGACCCGAAACCCGAACCGAACCGAATCGAACCGAACCGAACCGAAAATTTTTGTTGAACCGAAATGGACCCGAACCGAAATAGACCCGAACTGAATAGACCCGAACCGAATGGACCCGAACCGAATGCTACCCGAACCGAAAGCTGAACCGAAAGCTGAACCGAATATCGACCCGATTTTAACCCGATTTTAACCCGATTTTGACCCGATTTTAACCCGAATATCTATTGTTAACAATATAATAAATAATAAAATGAAGTATAAAAATTTGAGATCTTGGTGACCAATTTTATAATTTCATCATAAAATATAGCATAAAATTGAAATTGTAGACTAAATTGACAATTTGGAAGTGGAGAAATTTGAGAGTCCAATGATCAAATTTGTAATTATACCATATGAATAAATAGGGGTCAATTTTGGCTAAAAATTAAATCTTTGAAATTAAAATGAACGAAAATATAAATATATTAAATTAATAGACTAAATTACAAAGATTAGTCAATTTCAACTAAAAGTAAATTTTTAGAGACTAAATATCACTACGGGGAGGGGATTTCTATATCCGAAGTCTAAACTGTGGGAATACTTGTGACTAAATTAAATTAAACTAAAACTTAAAGTTGACTAAAATGTAACATTTTAAATGCAACATGACCTAAAAAGTAATTAATCTCTAGCTTAAAAAATTGGTGGCTTATTTCCCTCCAAAATTTTGTCTTTTCTCTATCTATTTTTTCCAATTGTCTTTTTCTTTTTTTTTCAATCTAGCTTAAAAAATTGGTGGCTTATTTCCCTCCAAAATTTTGTTTTTTCCCTCTCTATTTTTACCAATTGTCTTTCTATTTTTCTTGATTTAATTGAGTTTCAATTTAGATTAATTGAATTGAAATTTCACATTTAATTTTAAAATTATTTTAATTATGTCCGTGATTTATGCTTTTAGATTTTAGTTAATTCAATTAGATCCTAAGTTTAATAAATTAATTCATTTCAAACATTATTATTATTATTATTATTATTATTATAAACTTTGATTCAATATAATTATACAAAAAAAAATATATGGATACATGAAACATTGATTTAAATATTTAATCAAATTCAAATGCATAGATTGACAAGTTGAATTAGAATTAATCTCATACATCAATAACTCTAAACCCTAAACCATAAATACTAAACCTCAAACCTTTAACCCAACTCAAATCAAATTGACCCGAAAATTTAAATGTTGACCTGACCCGAAATTGACCCGAAATTGACCCGATTTTAACCCGAACCGAAAGCGACCCGAATGACCCGATTTTGACCCGAACCGAAAGCGACCGATCCGATATTGACCCGACCCGAAAACAACCGATCTGATTTTGACCCGATCCAATACCCGAACCGAATCCGACTCATCACAGACCCGAATTAGACCCGAACCCGAACCGAACCGACCCGAACCGAATCTAAACCGATTCTAGATAGACCCGAATTGACCCGAACCGAACCCGAACCGAATGACCCGATTGCCACCTCTAGTGCACACTAATCCTAATGATCGATCATTGTACCCAAGCATAATAGTGCCAACATTAAACAAAATCCATAATCTTTAACAACACAATATCACAACAACTTTCGTGCTTAGCACATACTCACCATGATCCTTGAAATCATGCAACCACCTCATAATATCATTTCACAATGTCACCACTACATGTATACCATCAAAACAATTATCTAATCATATTTCACACATATGTATATCCACATCATACCCATCATCAACATGCATATGACAACGCATTAAACCATGCCTCAACATACATGTATAACAATATATACATAACCACCATGATCTCAATTAAACATGAGACACAACATCAAATAGAGTACAACCAAAGTCTCTAACTAAGGCTTAGGATTAGGCTACCACTGTAATCCCAACTCTAGGTGGGTCTACCAATCCCAACCTAGTCCACATGCTTGAACCAATTGCTCAAAACCATTTAAAACATTTTAACCACTCACATTCACCTCCAAGCTCCACTACCAAGCAACCAAGGTCTTCAAGTTTCCGGATTCACTCCCGAAGCTTTACCGTTGTCTTCTCTTGTTTCTAATCATCTCAACACAAACAAAACAACCTCAAATCAGCTCAAACAACAATGTAGCAACCCGGAACACCATTCAAGCAATAAACACAAGATTCCAAGCCAAGAACAACCCCCAAAACATCAAACTCGGGCAGCCGTTAAACCCAAACCAAAACTCATGATTTCAACCCCTTTAACACTCTTAAATGATTCTAAAACAACCTCTAACTATTATACTAACTTCAGCCCACAATTTCCATCACAAACCACACCCAAAACTCATCCTAAAACCCTTCAAAAACCCCATGAAAGCCCAAATCCGGGAATGTTTGTAAAACCAAGTAAAAATCACATATATTGGACTCCATGCTTCATAAACAATATATCTAACATTAATAAATCAATAACTTTGTTAAAAACTCATAAAGTCACAACCTTTATCATTTTCCATGGAAAAACCAAATTTCTAAAACATGGATGAAAATGAAATCTAAAGGTACTTTTGAAGAGAGGAAGATGAGAGCAAAATGAAAACGTAATTACCTTTCAAAACCGTCCACAATTGAAGGATGAAGGAGATGGAATAGTGAAATCCATGGAAGAGGGAAAAATGTCATTGGTTTTTTTTTGTTTTGAGAAGAAGATGATAAAAGTTTGTCTATTTGAAATATAATGAAAGGAATGAGTTTATTTGGAAAAGCCATCTATTTACAAAAATGCCATTAAAATGGCTATTGGGCTTAAATATCAAAATTGGTCCAACATCTTAAATTAAATTTTGCAAAATAAAACCGAGACATTAATTAATTTATTTATTTCACCCGACCCCCAAACCCGAGTGTTACAATTCTCCGCCACTTAAGGAAATTTCATCCCCGAAATTTATCGGATAGGAAGAGTCACTGAAACATGCTCCTCCACACTTTTTTTCTCACCACAACATACTCACCAACTCGGTAAACTTACCATACAACATTAGCTATCTGATACTAAGATCTCCACTGGTTCTGCATTGCTTGTCGATTTTAAATTGAACTCAATCTCTTCTACAAACATGGCACGGAACAAATTTGACTCACATTTTTGAATCATAGATACACGGAACACATCACAAACCTCTTTCTAACTCTGGTGGTAACCGCAACAAATAAACAACAGAACTAGCCTATTCACAATCTCCTACAACATTGTTTGAATACTTGCCCTATAACTTTCTCTAACTGACTATCTGACTTCAAAAGGTAACCAAACACTATGCAGACGTCTTCAAAAATCTAGTTGAAATCTGGAATCTCTATTACCCACTTTCATTAAGAACCTCCAACGAATGTAACAAACTAGAAGAAAACTGTCGCTCGATCTTGACACGCTGGCAAACTATACACTTACTCTCATACTGAACCACATCATTCATCAACTCAATCCAGAAGTACTCATCTTCAACCCACAATACGTCTTCATACTACTCAGATGCAATACAAATGAACTGTCGTGAGCTTCGGCCAAAACAATACGTCTCAGAACACTATGTCATTCGGCACAACTATTCTGTCTCTGAAATGCAAAACTCTCTCATCTCTGAAATTGTATTATGAAGGTCTTTCTTCCGCTACGTCTTACACGTGAGGTGCCAAGAACTTTTCTTGCAACTGTTTCTCTTCAAGCATCTAACTCATAGTAGGCTTAACCCGAAACTTGGCCATAGAGCCACTATCATTTGATTAACTGAATCTGGCAATTACAGCTCACAACTTAACCACTAATCTAACAACAAATATAAATCAGAACATCGGTTACTACGTTAACTCTCTTCGGATGATACTCAATATTGAGATCATGGTCTTCAAGTAGCTCTAACAATTTATGTTGTTCAAGTTCCAACCCTTCCTAGGTCGTCAAATATTTCAAGTTCTGATGATAAGTGTATATACTGTGCATTTCTTACTATACATGCTTTGTCTCTAAGTCTTTGAAGTAAAACAACTGTAGTTAACTCTATGTCTAGTGTCGGATAATTCTTTTCTTGGTCTTTCAACTATCTCGACGAATAGGCCACAAATCTTCTGTCTTGCATAAGCACACAACCTAACCCTACATGTAATGCATCATTATGGTTCACAAATTTTTTCTCTGACATAGGCTGGATCAAGGTCGAAGCTCTCTTCAAAGTTTCTTTCGGTTTCTCAAGGGCTCGTTGTCTCCCATCTGACCACACAACTGATCATTCTTCTGTAGCAATCTGTCAATGGAGCAACTATCTTCAAAAGATCATTTACAAACCTCCGATAGTAACATTGCTAGACTTAGAAACTATAGATGCCTATCACTGTCTTCGATTTCTTCCAACTCACATCTTCTTCTGCCTGCTTAGGATTTACTCTAATACACTCGGCTAATCTACATGTCCTAGGAGAACATCTTCCTTGACTCAGAGTTCACATTTGCTCAACTTGGTATACAACTGATTCTCTAATACGATCTACAACACTAACTCTAAAGCTTGTCATGATCTTTTTCGGTACTTGAATATACCTATGTATAATCTTTATAGAAGTAACTAACACACTAGTCAAATGAAACGACATAGCTCGGAACTCAAAGTGATCACATCTTGCCCCGAAAGCTGTCTTCGGTACATCAACTTCTCCCACTCTCAACTGGTAGTAATCGAATCTCAAATTAATCTTGAAAAGACTGGAGCACACCCCAACTGATCAACAAATCACTGACACTCAGAAATGGATACTACTCATTCACTGTCACTTGTTTCAACTACCTGAAATCTAAAGACATTCTCGTATTGTCTCCTCTCTTTTTCACAAATTGCACTGTTGTACTCTAAGATGATGTACTAGGCCTAATGAACCTAAGGTCTAACAAACCTCGAAGTTGATTCTTCAACACTCCCAATTCTTTCGGAAACCATAAGATAGAGAGCAATCGAAACAGGAGCAAGCTCGGAGACGGTATCAATAACAAACTCTTCTTCCCTATCAAGGGACAAACCAGGCAATTCTTCCAAACACTTTTAGGAAAAACACAAACTATTCTAATATTCTGCGGTCTAATCTTCATTCAAAAATCAAATCCATCACATTTGCTAGGCAAGCCTGTCAACTAAACTCAATCAATCTTTGACCTCTAAAGCTGGTTTTCCATTCGATAAGAAGTTCACATCCTCACCTACCACTACAATCTCACAGAAATCTGCAACTTCAAGGCAACTCTCTCTTTGTCTCAAAGTATACTCTAGCTCTGTGTTCTACAAGCTAAACCATGCCAAATGTTACATCGAAACTGTAAAAGACAATTACTTCACATCTACTGGAAACACGTAACCCTGAACCATCAACAAACATCTTCTATACATCTTTCTGACCACCACTATCTCACCAAAAGGTCTAGTCACATGTGTCCATACGTCTAAGATTCAGTTCTCTTGTCTTCAGGCTGGTCCTTCAAATATAACCTGACTCTTCAAAACCGTTCTTAGAGCATCTCGAAACTTCAAAATGCAGTTCTGATCACACACAAACAATCATGCTGGAACTTATTCTAAAACATCGGTCCTGACGACTCGAAACATCCTACTACCAAATAATCTGAAGTTAAAGCTCAAGACTTCCTTCTCGGCTCAACTATATCGGAAGCGACTTCATCTCTCCTTCTTGCTAGAAGACAACTCAGACGCAAACTGGCCCAATCACACAAATCGATTTCCACTCACGGATACTGATCAACTATCTTGTATTAAAACCATAGGCTGAACCCCAACGATTACTAACTAACATTTCTAAGTTTCGGATTACACACACGAGACCCTTACTTTGATCTCACCAAAAGAACTAATGTACTCATACCTACCTCTAACACTTCACCGAGCACATTCAAACTTTGCATGCTCGCTAACAACATACAGAAGTACATATTTATAATCAACCGGAAGGAACAAACTCAAAATTGTATCAAGGGCTTATCTACTATAACATCGATACTACTCTGAATCCCACTCACAAGTCTTCATTTCTTTTTACCGACTAATGCCAGAATCAATCTCATCGTTCCTTAACAACCGGAGCAAACCCACATACACACAGACTCAAGCAAACAAATTGTACCCCAACTCCGGTACAACCATACTTCCCTAACTATAGCGATGAACTCCCTCAACATCATCCACATTTCAGAAACCACAACTTCTACTTACCGATTCACGGCCCACGCCTTGGCCTCAAACTTACCCAAAAGCAATAAATCAACAACAACAACAAATTAACATGCAAACTGGGTTAGCAAAGGAAAGGGTCCAAGTAGCTCAAGTATGATTCCCTCACTTAAAATCTCTTTTTTCGATGTAATAGAAGCAATGAGACTCTACTCAACATGCTTCAAGCAACACACACGTACGATCAAACAACATACACCAAGCATACTTGATAAACGAGCAAACATGCTTACATGGCAAGCAACCACCATGCAATTACAATACAAAAATTAAACTTACCTCGCTTACCTGCCCAAGGTCTCGGAAACCTTAGGCTCTGATACCAACAAATGTAACCCCCTCGTCCCGGTCTAGACGTTTGACCGGTCCGAGTAGGCTACACGGGGAAAATCGATGTGAAACCCGTTAAGGTCCCACCTCGGTTAGCAACCCTAGAAAATTTCTTTTATTTATCTTGTTTAAATGCATTATTATGTCCTATGTGAAACACAACAGCGAAAACACAAGCAATATATAAACGACCATCCAAAATAATACTATTAAAACAACTCATTTTTCCTTTTTAAGCAGGTCGTATCGATACACCTGTCAAAGGTATCGATACGCCTTGACCAAGTCAACTGTCTTCAGTCAACTCAGGGAGACAGTATCGATACAGCCCTTGGGCGTATCGATACACCCTCATCGGTCAACAACTTGCGGTCAACAAGACAAGCCCGTACCGATACACTTAGAGCCCGTATCGATACGCCAAAATCTCAGATTTCCAATGAGCTTTGGGCGTATCGGTACACCCCCGCGTATCGATACACCAAGCCAAAATTGAGTCCTGAAGGGCAAGACCGTATCGATACGGCCCTTAGGCGTATCGATACGCCCTGCACTGCAAGTCTCCAAATTTTAGCAAAACGATTTAAGACTCGACTCTAGATGCGATTTACGACTCCCCCTAGCCACAAACAACATACATGCAACCTTTAACTACCAGGATGTCAACATACATGGCATTCAAATCGTACAAGGATCATGCAACGAAAGGATTCATACATAAATCAAAAGAAGACATACTTAACACATAAAGGTTCATGCCTTAGAAACAAACATACAAGCATTCCTAACATGAAACACAAACAAGGTTTGCAATTCAAACAAGGCATCCAAGAGCCAAACCAATTCAACATACAACAAAGCATTCAAATCAACAACACCTATCTCATTGCTTGACTATTACAATCTACAATTTAAAGATCATACTTAAGCTAAACAAAAACGACACTTGGAGACCTTTCCTTGCCCTTGCCACCCAGAAGCTACTGATCTGCATTGTCGAACAAAAAGGAGCGTAAGCATAAAAGCTTAGTGATGGTATGCTTATAAAAAAAACCTTCGACAATGCAGGGTCCAAGAACGAGCAAGAATCAAAATAGAATGCATGATCTTACCTCCGATCCTCGAGAGCCAAAATATACATGATTCATGAACATATAATCAACTCTATGCCATGATCAACAACTCATAAGTCCAACACACGAAGATACATATAACAATGTATCAATAACATGTATCAATTCATATTGGAAACCACATTTCATAACATATTGGCACCTAGGTATGACTCGAATACGCGGATAACAAGTTGGAACACATTTCCAACACAACCATTACCTTCAGTGGGTTTACACTCATCACCGGTTCTCGCAGAGGGGATTCCACTCATCCTCACGCCCCGTCGATGGGATTCCACTCATCCTCACGCCCCGTCGATGGGATTCCACTCATCACCGACTAATATATAAAGATTTCCGGGCGAACTCGTACTCCTCCTTGGTGCCTTAATGCCACCAAGGCCACGCACGAATTTGACTCAACCGTGTGCACACTAATCCTAATGATCGATCATTGTACTCAAGCATACTAGTGCCAATATTAAACACAATCCATAATCTTTCACAGCGCAATATCACAACAACTTTCGTGCTTAGCACGTACTCACTATGATCCTTGAAATCATGCAACCACCTCAAAATATCATTTCACAATGTCACCACTACATGTATATCATCAAAACAATTATCTCATCATATTTCACACATATGTATATCCACATCATACCCATCATCAACATGCATATGACAACGCATCAAACCATGCCTCAACATACATGTATAACAATATATACATAACCATCATGATCTCAATTAAACATGAGACACAACATCAAATAGAGTACAACCAAAGTCTCTAACTAAGGCTTAGGATTAGGCTACCACTCTAATCCCAACTCTAGGTGGATCTACCAATCCCAACCTAGTCCACATGTTTGAACCAATTGCTCAAAACCATTTAAAACATTTTAACCACTCACCTTCACCTCCAAGCTCCACTACCAAGCAACCAAGGTCTTCAAGTTTCCGGATTCACTCCCGAAGCTTTATCATTGTCTTCTCTTGTTTCTAATCATCTCAACACAAACAAAACAACCTCGAATCAGCTCATACAACAATGTAGCAACCCGGAGCACCATTCAAGCAATAAACACAAGATTCCAAGCCAAGAACAACCCTCAAAACATCAAACTCGGGCAGCCCTTAAACCCAAACCAAAACTCATGATTTCAACCCCTTTAACACTCTTAAAGGATTCCAAAACAATCCCTAACTATTATACTAACTTCAGCTCACAATTTCCATCACAAACCACACTCAAAACTCATCTCAAAACCCTTCAAGAACCCCATGAAAACCCAAATCCGGGAATGTTTGTAAAACCAAGTAAAAATCACATATATTGGACTCAATGCTTCATAAACAACATATCTAACATTAATAAATCAATAACTTTGTTAAAAACTCATAAAGTCACAACCTTTATCATTTTCCATGGAGATACCAAATTTCTAAAACATGGATGAAAATGAAATCTAAAGGTACTTTTAAAGAGAGGAAGGTGAGAGCAAAATAAAAACGTAATTACCTTTTAAAACCGTCCACAATTGAAGGAGGAAGGAGATGTAATAGTGAAATCCATGGAAGAGGGAAAAGTGTCGTTGGTTTTTTTTTAGAAGAAAATGATAAAAGTTTGTCTATTTGAAATATAATGAAAGGAATGAGTTTATTTGGAAAGGCCATCTAGTTACAAAAATGCCATTAAAATGGCTATTGGGCTTAAATATCAAAATTGATCCAACATCTTAAATTAAATTTTGCAAAATAAAATCGAGACATTAATTAATTAATTAATTTATTTCACCCGACCCCCAAACCCGGGTGTTACACCTTATAACTCTTATGTCAAAACTTCTAATTTTAAAAAGCTCATATTACCAGGCTTTTTAATTTGAGAGGTTTCACTTAATCCACTATTACAATTCTCTATTCACCAAATATCTAAAATAACATATTTAACTGGTTAAATCTCTAACTTTAGCTAAAATCTCTAATTTTAACTCAAAACGATGTTTACAAGCCTAAATTTTTAATGGGCAGTGGAGGCAATCATAGGCGAAGCCACATGAAGGGCTGGCTGGGGCCAAGCCCATGTGGTCCACCCTTACGATCCATTCTTTTTTAATTTGGCCCTGTAGAATTTTAAATTATATTTTATATATTATAAAGTGAGTGTTGTCTTAGTGGTAAAATGTACAAAAAAAATTAAGTTTGTTATAATTAAAGTGTGTGCAGAAAAATCAATTAAGCCCATAAAGTTTTTTTTGGCACTCAATTAAGCTCTTGAACTAAGAAAATGAATTAATTAAGTCTTTTGACCAATTTTGACAATTAAATATTGAAAATTGTTTTCTTCATATATTACTAGCGCATTATTCACTAAAGTTTAATCATGTTGCATTTACAGATTTCTTAAAAAATGTAGTTTCTTTTATCTTTTATACGCTTTTTTTTGGAAATTTTAGAATTTTTAAACAAATTTTTAAATAAAATAAAAATTTTGAAAATGTTAAGTCGAGACACTGTAACACATCGCATTGTACGAACAAATTCAAAAAAAAACTATCGAGATTTAATGGTCAAAATTAGTTTGAAGGTTTAATTGATTAAATTACTTGATTCAATGACTTAATTGGGTGCACAAAAGAATTTTGAGACTTAATAATTTTTTTTTCAAAAGTTCTTAAGACTTTTTATACCCTCAATTTCTTTTTTATTTTTGGCCCATTATAGCTTCGCCCCTGGAAGCAATTTCTAAAAATTTTGCTTACAGCAGGTTATCCGGTTTCTTTTGGGACAATATTCTCTAAAATAACAAGATACAAGGAATTGGAAAATATTGAGAATTGAGAATTATCACAATACATTGACAGAGCATTGAATGATGAAGAAGTGCTAAGGGAAAAATAAGATAAACCAAATTGAACTCTATCACATTGTTTCAACAATATGAAGCTTAAGAAAATAAGAAGAGATAAAGGAAGCAGAAAATTTAAGATAAACAATATATGAAAATGTTGAGAGGTGAAACCATTTTGCGGAGAAAACCAGGCATTGTTTTCCTTGCATTGGGATGAATTAGAAGCACTTTCTGTGCACAATAGATGGGCCGGATTCATCGTACTCTGCCTTGGCAATCCACATCTGCACTCCAACAACAATATCGCGTATGAAGTATGGTAGAGTGAAGATTAGAAATGAGTTAGAAAATACCTGCTGGAAAGTACTGAGAGATGCTAAAATGGAGCCTCCAATCCACACACTGTATTTCCTTTCAGGTGGAGCCACAACCTTAATTTTCATGCTGCTTGGGGCCAAGGCAGTGATTTCTTTGCTCATTCTGTCTGCAATTCCTGGGAACATGGTAGTTCCACCGCTGAGAACAATGTTTCCATACAAATCCTTCCTGATATCCACGTCGCATTTCATGATAGAATTGTAGGTGGTTTCGTGAATGCCAGCAGCTTCCATCCCTATCATGGAAGGCTGGAAAAGAACTTCCGGGCATCGGAAACGCTCAGCGCCAATGGTGATCACCTGCCCATCAGGCAACTCGTAGTTCTTCTCGATGCTAGAACTAGTTTTGGATGTTTCCAGCTCTTGCTCAAAGTCAAGTGCAATATAAGCCAGCTTCTCTTTTATGTCCCTCACAATTTCACGCTCAGCTGTAGTTGTGAATGAATAACCACGCTCAGTCAAGATTTTCATCAGGGCATCAGTAAGGTCACGACCTGCTAGGTCTATACGAAGGATGGCATGTGGGAGGGCATATCCTTCATAAATAGGGACTGTATGGCTCACACCATCTCCAGAGTCCAGAACAATACCAGTTGTACGACCACTGGCGTAGAGTGATAGAACAGCCTGGATAGCAACATACATTGCCGGAGCATTGAAGGTCTCAAACATGATTTGGGTCATTTTCTCACGATTGGCTTTGGGGTTGAGAGGTGCCTCAGTGAGAAGAATTGGGTGTTCTTCAGGGGCCACACGAAGTTCATTGTAGAAGGTGTGATGCCAAATCTTTTCCATATCATCCCAGTTGTTAACTATACCATGTTCAATGGGGTATTTAAGAGTCAGAATACCCCTCTTCGACTGAGCCTCATCCCCAACATATGCATCTTTCTGTCCCATTCCAACCATCACACCCGTGTGACGTGGACGACCCACAATGCTAGGGAACACAGCCCTTGGAGCATCATCACCGGCAAATCCAGCCTACAAAGTGCAAAATGTATAAATCTAAAGAAAACCTTAAAAAAAGATCAAAGTAAACAGATACCTTGACCATTCCAGTTCCATTATCGCAGACAAGTGGTTGAATATCCTCACCATCTGCCATACTGTATCACCACCTGAAATAACATCATATTAGATCAACATCACAACTCATAATACAACAAGCATAATCTATACCAGTATACTGCCAATGAATCTCCATTCACCGGGACATTGCAATTCAAATGTATATACAAAAGAAAAATACTATGATTAAATTAGAGAAGAGAATCCCTCCATATAAATCATAAATTATCATATTTTAATAGTTTTCATTGCTGAAACCAACAAGTGTCCCGGTAGAAAAGCGGATGGTGTTCATCTTGAGAGACATCGGTTCAAATCGCTTCGTTTACAAGGTGTATGTCTATCGTCAAAGGATTAAGAATATATATGAATATATATTAACCTTGTAATCAGCTTTAGACTATTCAAAAAAAAATTCATTGCCTAAACATATATGAACATATAGTTCCCTATAAAATTATCACAATGAATAAAAATCAAATTAAAAATCAACCAAGTATGTATATTCATAATAAAACCGGAACCTGAACTATCCATTTTTTGTCTACGTTCTTCGTTTCATGTACTTTCTTGGTATCCAAACAGAAGCAAATAGAACTCACCTGAAGCAAAAGGAAATGTGGAAAACCAGAGAAAAACGTTCTGAGATGCCTGGCCTTTAGATTCAAAAAGAAAATATTATTTTTAAACAGAAGGAAAAATGAAAATAAAGTGGCTGGTGAAAAATGATTACAGTATTGAAATTTAAAACCCAATGAGAACTATTTACTTGTTTTTAACCCTTTTACCGGGTCCTTCAGTTTCATGCTCATATTGGGGGTTAATGAACGCTTGATCAGCTCTCCATACCGGTAAAACCGGTTTCTCATCCATCTTAAATAGGAGTATATATTTTTAAGGGTAAACTACACCATTGGTACATTTTGTTTTCAGTCTGTTTTATTATAGTCACCGATTTTGAAAAACTTATATTTTGGTCATTTACGTTATCGATCTGTCTTATTTTATCACTGAGCCATTAACGCCTGTCAAATTGATGAAGCAACATGTTCACAAAAATATTAATTTTAAATTTGACCCCTAAGTTTTAGAATTTCGTTTTTCACCATCTTCAAATTGTTGTTGCAGAGGATGAGAAGATTGTTGTTAATGAGAATGGTAAAAATGGTGATGATTGCATATAGGGGTGATAATGAGCCTGACCGGCTCGCGAGCTACTCGGGCTCGGCTCGGTCAAAGCTCGGCTCGAGTGAGCTCGACTCGGGCTCGGACTCGGCTCGAAACCTTAACAAGCCGAGTCGAGCCTACCCAGGCTCGGCTCGTGAACAGGCTCGGAATCTACATATGCACTAAAATAAATTATGTGTTTGTATTTTCTTTCATTAGTTGATTGTTGTTTGATTTTGTATTTTCTTTAATTATGTGTTTGTATTATAAGAATATTTATTGATTATTTGAATTAATCTATTTTTTGGCACTTTTTTCTCCTTTCTGGTCATTGAATTTCGTTTTAGTGTTGGTTATGAAAGAGATTTTTAACGAATATATTTTATAAAAAAAATTATAGCAAAATTTTTCATTTCGAGCCGAGCCGAGCCTGGCTAGGCTCGGGCTCAGCTCGGCTCGTTATCACCCCTAATTGCAGACACGATTGGTTGAAAGGAGATAGATTATGTATATATTTTCCAGAACTAAATTTGAAACAAATATTACAAATTAAAATTGTACTAAATTTCTGCAACTTTAATGGTGTTCATCATTTTAAAGGTTTGGCACTTGGTGTTCATCATTTCAGAGATTTTAGAATTTATTTTAGAAGGTTTTCACTAAATGTTGGAAGGTTTTCCAATGGACATGGGCATTGGAGTTTTCTCATATGTGTTATATTTTGTCTTGAAAATATGCAGTTCTTGATTAATATACTAAGGTTGATGATCATTTTCCCACTAAACAAACAAGTTTCAATCTTCATAGCTGAAATAGCACGGCAAAATCTCAGAGAAGGGTTCACAACATTGAATCAAGTTAGAGTGCTCGATAGAATTGTATGTAGTGATTTAAATTACGGTAATAAGATAAAAAAATGGGTGAATTAAAAATTTTGGGTCTAGCATTCAATGTTGACAGTGGTCGACGAAAGGGTGAGCGATATCTAAGGAAGGGGGTCTAGCATTCAATGTTGACACGGGTCAAATTAATATTTTATCTAAAGTTTATAGGTCAAATTTAAAATAAATTATTTTGGCAAACATGTCACGTCATCAACTTGGCGAAAGTTAACGACTTAGTGACTAAAATAAGACAGATCAATAACTTAAGTGACAAAAATATAAGATTTTGAAAACCAATAACCAAAATAAAATATACTAAAAACAAAAGGGACCAACGATATAGTTTACCATATTTTTTATTAGTAATCAAACTTTTATTAAGAAATCAATAAAGTTTCATTTTCTTCACATGGACATTTCAATGAAAATCAATGTAATATTTAGATTGAATTTATTGTAATTGCAAGTTTAATTCTAATTAATTTTAACTAATATCTATATACAAATCAAATAAATGGCATCATACAATTTCAAAAGTAATATCCATTGTCAAATCTTTTCTTGATTACATTATTATGCAACTTCATACTTGTTATTTACAATTTTTTAATACATATGAATAAAAAATAATATCTTTATTATTTTTTAGAAAACAATTTGTGATTATAAATTCTTCAAATATTTACATTTTCATCGCTGTGTTTTTATGTAGCACCCGAGTTTAGGGGTCGGGTAAAAATAATATTTAAATAATAATTTGGGTATCGGTTTCCTAATTTAAAATAATAATAATAATATATATTATTTGGACCTTGTGATTTCAAAGAAAACATTTTTATGTGGGACTAAATTGAATTGTTTTACATCTTCCATGGATATTGTGAATAGTGGGATTTGCCATCTCATTAATGGCAAATACGTAAATAGTGAGACTTTATTTTAAAACCCTTTTAATTAAAAGATGACATTGTCTTCTTCTTCCTTCTCCCATTTACATTTGAACGACAAAAGAAGTTTTCATCCCCTTCACTATTCCATTCCATCCTCTCTTCATTTTAGCTCGTTTTTGAAAGGTAGCTACATTTCCGACTTGTCCTCATCTTCCTCTCTTCAAAAGTACAAATAGTTTTCATTTTGGTTCAAGTTTTAGAAATTGAGTTTTTGGAGGATTTGAATAAAAATGGTAACTTTATTGTTTTTAACTTGAGGTTTTGATTAAATAAAGTTATATATGATGTTTGTGAATCAAATGGTCCGACATATATGATTTTTACATAGTTTTAAACACATTCCCGGATTTGGGTTTAATGGGGGGTTTTTGAAGGGTTTTAGAATGGTTTTTTGGGGTTGTTTTAGGTTGGAATTTGTGGGCTGATATTAGTATGTTAGTTAAGGGTTGTTTTGGGATCACTTGAAGGTGTTAAAAGTGCTGAAAACATGGGTTTTGGTTGAGGTTTATGGGCTGCTCGAGTTTGGTAATTTTGGGGGCTGTCCATGGCTTGAACTGTTGTGTTTGATGTTTGATTAGTATTCTGGGTTAGCTACTTTGATGTTTGAGCTTATTTGAGGTTGTTTGGATTGTGTTGAGTTTGTTTAGAGGCAAGAGCTTGTGTTGGTGAAACATCGGGAGTGAATCCAGAAGCTTGAAGGTGTTGGTTGCTTGGTGTTGGGCTTGGAAGTGAATGTGAGTGGTTTAATGTTTTCGAAAATGGTTTTGAGTATTTGGTTCAAGCATGTGGACTAGGTTGGGCTTGGTAGACCCACCTAGAGTTAAGATTAGAGTGGTAGCCTAATCCTAAGCTTTAGGTAGAGACATTGGTTGAAGTCTTTAATTGATGTTTATGCCTCATGATGATTTGTGTTATGATGATTATGTATAATGTGTTATACATGTATGATGAGGCATGATTATGATGCATTGTGATATGCATGTGGATTGTTCATGATTGTTAATCATGGTGAGTACGTGCTAAGCACGGAATTGGTTGTAAATTGATATTGTGGATTGAATTAAATGTTGGCACTAGTATGCTTGGGTACAAATGATCGATCATTAGGATGTTAGTGTGCACACGAGTGTCAAATGCGCGCGTGGTCTTGATGATTGTAGTCATCAAGATGGAGTACGGGTTCGCCCGGAAATTCTTCTTATATAAATGTTAGTCGGTGATGAGTGTAATCCCATTGACGGGGCGTGAGGATGAGTGGAATCCCCTCCGCGAGAACGGTGATGAGTGTAATCCCACCGTGAGGTAAAGTTGTTGTTGGATATGAATTCCAACGTGTTTATCCGCGTATTCGAGTCATAGCTAGGTGCCAATATGAGTTGATATGTGTATCAATGTGATTCTTTTATGGATGGATATATGTGCTTACATATGATGTGGATTTGAGCTTGTTGAGCATGACATACTATTGAGTAATTGTTCATGCATCATGTACATTTTGGCTCTCGAGAATCGAAGGTAAGAACATTCATTTACCTTGGTTGAGATCGTGCTTGGACCCTGCATTGTCGAGGTTTGTTTTTAATGAGCTACCCTCACTAAGCTTTATGCTTACGCTCTCTTTTGTTCGACGACGCAGATCGTTAGTTCGTGGGTTGCTAGGGCAAGAAGGGGCCACCAAGTGTGTGTGCTTCGTGGTGCTAGCTTAGCTATCAAGTATGATTATTTTTAGTTGTGATGTAATGGTCAAGCAATGTGACATGTATTTGTGATGTGATGCTTTTGAAGTATGTTGATGTGGTTTGTTAGGAGCATGCTAGACTCCTTTTATATGTTTTTTTGGTGTGGCTTTTGGATGTATGCCTTGCTTGTAAACCATGTTGGATTTGCCTATCTTATTTTGCCTAAGTGTTGTCCTTGAGGAAGCATAGAATCTTGAATGTGCTACATGAAACCTTGATGCGTTTATTGCTTCATCTAATGTTTGGCTTCTCTATGTTGTTGTGCGCTAAGCATGTGTTATTAGGGTGCTTTCCATCTAGGTTGGTCGTATGTTGAGTCTTGGGTGTTTTAGTGGAGTTTTGGGGCTACCTTGTATCTAAAACCAGCAAAAATCTGTCTTTTCGCAGTCCGTGTATCGAAACGGTTGGTCTCGTTTCGATACGACCTCTTGTTTTAGACCAGGCGTTTCGGTACAGATTTGCTACTGGAAATCTGAGAAATTGCTGATATTTTGGGGTATCGAACGAGTCTAGGTGTTTCAAAACGGTCAATATGTCGTTGACCATGAAAAGTTAACCGTTGGGGGTGTTTCGGAACGGTTGACCAACGTTTCGATACGGCCTTCTCCTGTGGACTTGGGGTCGTTGACCAAGTGAATGCGTTTCGATACACCTCTTGGGTGTTTCGAAACGGCTTGCTTATAAACCTAAAAATGGGCTGATTAACATGCTGTTTGGGCTTGGTTGCTTTAACTTGTGTCGTTTTCCGCTGTCGTGATCACATAGGATTTAAACGTGCCTTTAGAGAAGATATAATTAAAAGAAATTTTTTTAGGGTTGCTAACCAAGGTGGAACCTTAACAGGTTTCGCATCGGTTTTCCCCGTGTAGCCCACTCGGACCGGTCAAACGTCCGGACCGGGACGAGGGGGTTACACTTGTTGGTATCAGAGCCTAAGGTTACTGAGACCTTGGGCAGGTAAGTGAGGTAAGTTGAGTTTTTATGTTGGTATGTACGGTGTTTGCTTGCTTGTCAAGTATGCTTGATGTATGTTGCTTGCTTATCAAGTATGGTTGTTGATTTATTTGAAGCATGATGTTTTGAGTTTCATTGCTACTATTACATTGGAAAAAGGATTTCAAAGTGGGGGAACATACTTGAGCCACTTGGAAGCCTTGCTTTGCTAACCCAATTTTGTATGTTTTGTTGTTGTGGTTGTAGTTATTATCTGTAAGAGCAATGTTGAGGCCGAGAGGTAGGCCGAGGGTGGTTCGACAGGAACCACGTGTTGCGGCTCCTGTTAATGAGCCAGTGGCTGGAGTTGAGGCTCATGTGCTGGAGCCTGCTGCTGGAGTTGGAGCTTTTCCACCACCTCCACCACCACCTCCTCCGCCTGGAGTTGGAGGCGAGGATGGGGCTGAAGGAGAGGGACCTCAGGGTGGCCAAGGTCCGGCCGGAATAGATATGGCTCCGCTTGTGCAAGCTATAGCGGGAGCATTTCAGGCCGCAGTTGTCGGAGCTCAGGCTGCAGCTCAGCCTAGAGGTGAGGATACTAGTTTACCGTTGGAGAGGCTCCGTAGCCTAGGGGCTGAAGAGTTTAGAGGGTCTACACCGGAGAGGTCTGAGTTATGGTTAGAGAAGACAGTTCGCATCTTAGCTCAGATGGGTTGTGTGGGTGCTCGCAGACTGGGCTGTGTGATCTCTTTGCTTCAGGGTGATGCCTACACCTGGTGGGTCACCATTACTACCGAAGTTCTAGAGGCAGAGGTTGATTGGGATTTCTTTGAGTCTGCGTTCAGAAAGAGATACTTGGGCCCGAGGTATCTATATGAGAAGAAGTGAGAGTTTATGGCCCTTGTTCAGGGAGATACTACTGTGACTGACTACGAGATTCGTTTTGTTCGTTTGAGTCAGTATGCTCTAGAGTTAGTCCTATCTGAGAGGGACCGTTGTAATCGATTCAGATATGGGCTTCATGAGGAAGTTAAGAGGTACACTTTAGCTTCTGATTATTCAGATTTTGGTGTCTTGGTTGCTAGAGCCAAGTGGCATAACAACTTTGACCGTGGAGATGCCAAGTGGCATAGAGGCGGTGGACAGCAGTTTGACCATAGACGTGGCGGTGGCCACCATGGTAGAGGCCACCAGGGCCATAGAGGAGGAGAGCGTTTGCCCGAATGCACACGTTGTGGGAGACAACATTCTGGTGAGTGTTGAGGTAACTTCTATGCTTGTTAGAATTGTGGTTCGAGGGATCACTTTAGGAGGGAGTGCCCGCATCAGGCGGCACAAGCACCGAACATAGCTTAGGCTCCTGCGAGAGCGACTGATTTTTCAGAGGGGCCGTGGGCGCGGTCGTGGTTACTTCCAGCCTAGGGCTGATGCACCTAGGGTAGATGTCCAAAGGAACCTTGCTCATGTTGTGGCAGTACAGCCAGAGGTAGGTGGACCATCAAGGGTCTATGCTCAGAGAGAGGCCGAGAACGACACTGATGTGATAGCAGGTAATTTTGAGTTACAGTCCATGTCTTTGCTTTCTTTGGTTGATTGGGGTTCTACACATTCCTACATTTTGAGTGAGCATGCACGGAAGTTAGATATACCTGTTGAGATCTTAGAAGTAGGTATGCATGTGACTAGTTCTTTTGGTGAGATAGTTGTGGTTAGACGTATGTATAGGAGATGTCTGCTGAAGATTCAGGGTCATGTGTTTTCTGTTGATATGATGGAGCTTCCTTTTTATGGTTTTGATATTATTTTGGGTATGGACTGGTTAGTTGAGCACCGAGCTAGTGTGGATTTTGAGACGAAGAGGATTTCTTTGAAACTTTCAGATTACTACGAAGTAGTAGTAGTAGGCGAGAACATTAAGTTTTTGTCTAATGTTGTGTCAGCTTTAGAGGCTCATAGGTTGATGGATTCCGGATGTGGGGCTTACTTAGCTTATGTGATGAATCCGAATATGAGTGAGGCTAGACCGAAAGATATTAGAACAATTTGTGACTCTCCGGATGTGTTTCCTGAAGAGTTACCAGGTTTGCCTCCTGACAGAGATGTTGAGTTTGTGATTGAGACTGATTCAGGGTCTACTCCAGTTTCGATAGCTCCGTATCGTATGACTCCGAAAGAGTTGAAAGAATTGAAGAGTCAGTTGCAAGAATTATTAGACCGTGGTTTCATTAGGCCTAATAGTTCTCCTTGGGGTGCTCCCGTGTTGTTTGTAAAGAAGAAAGATGGCAGTATGCGTATGTGTATTGACTACAGATATTTGAATCAGTTGACTGTGAAGAACAAGTATTCGTTTCCTCGTATAGATGATTTGTTTGATCAGTTGAGAGGTGCTTCAGTGTTTTCGAAGATAGATTTGAGATCAGGGTATTATCAGTTGAAAGTGAAAGAGTGTGATGTTCCGAAGACAGCTTTTATGACTAGATATGGTCACTATGAGTTCCTTGTGATATCGTTTGGGCTCACGAATGCACCTGCAGCATTCATGGATATGATGAACAGAATTTTTAGAGACTATCTAGACCGTTTTGTAGTTGTCTTCATAGATGATATTCTTGTGTACTCGAAGACAGAAGAAGAGCATGATGAGCACTTGAGATTTGTTTTACAGAGGTTGTTGAGCAATCAGTTGTATGCGAAGCTTAGTAAGTGTGAGTTCTGGATTCAAGAGGTTATATTTCTTGGCCATGTTGTTTCGGTCGAAGGTATCCGTGTTGATCCGTCGAAGATTGAGGCTATTGTTGAGTGGAAACAACCTAAGTCCGTGACTGAGATTAGGAGTTTCCTAGGATTAGTCGGTTACTATAGGAGATTTGTTGATGGTTTCTCTAGAGTAGCTGCTCCTTTAACTAAATTGTTGCAAAAAGGAGTTAAGTTTGAGTGGTCAAATGCAAGACAGAAGGCCTTTGAGAAATTAAAAGAAGCTTTGACAAATGCTCCAGTGTTAGTGCAACCTGTTTCAGGTAAAGAATTTGTGATTTATAGTGATGCTTCCTACATAGGTTTAGGTTGTGTTTTGATGCAAGAAAGAAGAGTTGTTGCCTATGCTTCTAGACAGTTGAAGGTTCATGAGAAGAACTATCCTACTCATGATATAGAGTTAGCCGCAGTTGTGTTTGCGTTGAAGATTTGGCGTCACTACTTGTATGGTGAGAAATGTATAGTTTACACCGATCATAAGAGCTTGAAGTATTTGATGACACAGAGAGAGTTGAACTTGAGACAGAGAAGATGGCTTGAGTTGTTAAAAGACTATGATCTGACCATTGAGTACCATCCGGGTAAGGCAAATGTAGTAGCTTATGCTCTGAGTAGAAAAGTTTTTGTTGAGTTGAGAGCTATGTTTGCTAGATTGAGTGTATTCGATGATGGTGGTTCGATCACAGAGTTGCAAGTAAAGCCTTCTTTGATTCAGTTGATTAGAGAGAATAAGTTGCAAGATGTGTCTTTAGTCCCTCATGTTCAGGACATAGCCGAAGGTAGACCGACCGAGTATAGTTTCAGTGGTGAGAATTTGTTGTGCTTTAGAGATAGAGTTGTGGTATCGGAAGATGTTGAGTTGAGACGTCAGATTCTGAGTGAAGCACATTCGAGTCTTTTTTCAATGCATCCGGGTAGTACCAAGATGTACCGTGACTTGAAGAATGATTACTTCTGGGTTGGTTTGAAGAAGGATGTAGCTGAGTATGTGAGCCGTTGTATGGTTTGTCAGAGGGTGAAGGCAGAACATCAGGTTCCTTCAGGTTTGTTACAGCCTTTGAAGATTCCGGAATGGAAATGGGAGAGGATCACCATGAATTTTGTGTCGTGGTTACCATTGTCTCCTTCGAAGAAGAATTCTGTTTGGGTGATAGTGGATAGATTCACTAAGTGTGCTCACTTCCTAGCAGTGAACACTACAGATTCTTTAGACAAGTTGGTGAACTTGTACATCCGTGAGATTGTGAGACTTCATGGAGTTCTGAAGTCTATTGTTTCAGACAGAGATCTGAGGTTTACTTCGAGGTTTTGGGGTTGTTTGCATAGTGCTCTAGGTAGTCGTTTACATTTTAGTACTTCTTATCATTCGCAGTCCGATGGGCAGTCAGAGCGAGTGATACAGATTTTAGAGGATATGCTTCGTTGTTGTGTGATTGAATTCCAGGGTTCTTGGGAGAAGCACCTACCCTTAGTTGAGTTTGCTTACAACAACAGTTATCAGTCTAGTATTCAGATGGCTCCTTATGAGGCTTTGTATGGTAGACGATGTAGGACTCTGATTTGTTGGGCTGAAACGGGTCAGAGATTGTTACCTATGTCGGATTTGCTTTAGGGGACTACCGACAAAGTGAAGTTGATTTGTGACCGTTTGAAAGCAGCTTCCGATCGTTAGAACTCTTATGCAGATTTGAAAAGAAAAGAGATTGAGTTCTCAGTGGGTGAGAAAGTGTTTCTGAAAGTATCTTCGTGGAAGAAGGTGATGAGATTTGGCTGGAAAGGCAAGTTGAGTCTGAGGTTTATTGGTCCGTATGAGATAGTTGAGCGGATTAGGCCTGTAGCTTACCGTTTGAGATTGCCTTCTGAGTTAGAGAAGACCCATGATGTCTTTCATGTGTCGATGCTTAGGAGATATAGATCAGATCCTTCTCATGTTATGCATGTTGAGGAGATAGAGTTGAATCCGGATTTGTCTTATAATGAAGAGCCTGTAGAGATACTTGCTTCCGATAGCAAGGTGTTGCGTGGCAAGACCATAGAGTTAGTCAAGGTGTTGTGGAGACATAGAGGGGTGGAAGAGGCCACGTGGGAGAGGAAAGCTGATATGCTTGAGCAGTTTTTGTACTTGTTTCCGTCAGGTAATTTCGGGGACGAAATTCCTTAAGTGGGGGAGAGTTGTAACACCCGGGTTTAG
Organism: Hibiscus tridactylites; assembly: GCA_958450335.1. NCBI lineage: Eukaryota > Viridiplantae > Streptophyta > Magnoliopsida > Malvales > Malvaceae > Hibiscus > Hibiscus tridactylites. Next base: position 71,027,716 of record OY288277.1, read on the forward strand.
GGACCGGATGAAAATAATATTTAAATAATAATTTGGGTCTCGGTTTCCTAATTTAAAATAATAATATATATTATTTGGACCTCATGATTTCAAAGAAAACATTTTTATGTGGGACTAAATTGAATTGTTTTACATCTTCCATGGAAATTGTTAATAGTGGAATTTTCCATCTCATTAATGGCAAATCCGTAAATAGTGGGACTTTATTTTAAAACCCTTTTAACTAAAAGATGACATTGTCTTCTTCTTCCTTCTCCCATTTACATTTGAACGACAAAATAAGTTTTCATCCCCTTCACTATTCCATTCCATCCTCTCTTCAATTTAGCTCGTTTTTGAAAAGTAACTACATTTCCGACTTGTCCTCATCTTTCTCTCTTCAAAAGTACAAATAGTTTTCATTTTGGTTCAAGTTTTAGAAATTGAGTTTTTGGAGGATTTGAATAAAAATGGTAACTTTATTGTTTTTAACTTGAGGTTTTGATTAAATAAAGTTATATATGATGTTTGTGAATCAAATGGTCCGACATATATGATTTTTACATAGTTTTAAACACATTCCCGGATTTGGGTTTAATGGGGGGTTTTTGAAGGGTTTTAAAATGGTTTATGGGGTTGTTTTAGGTTGGAATTTGTGGGCTGATGTTAGTATGTTAGTTAAGGGTTGTTTTGGGATCACTTGGAGGTGTTAAAAGTGCTGAAAACATGAGTTTTGGTTGAGGTTTATGGGCTGCTCGAGTTTGGTAATTTTGGGGGCTGTCCATGGCTTAAACTGTTGTGTTTGATGTTTGATTAGTATTCCGGGTTAGCTACTTTGATGTTTGAGCTGATTTGAGGTTGTTTGGATTGTGTTGAGTTTGTTTAGAGGCAAGAGCTTGTGTTGGTGAAGCATCAGGAGTGAATCCGGAAGCTTGAAGGTGTTGGTTGCTTGGTGTTGAGCTTGGAAGTGAATGCGAGTGGTTTAGTGTTTTCAAAAATGGTTTTGAGTATTTGGTTCAAGCATGTGGACTAGGTTGGGCTTGGTAGACCCACCTAGAGTTATGATTAGAGTGGTAGCCTAATCCTAAGCTTCAGGTAGAGACATTGGTTGAACTCTTTAATTGATGTTTATGCCTCATGATGATTTGTGTTATGATGATTATGTATAATGTGTTATACATGTATGATGAGGCATGGTTATGATGCATTGTGATATGCATGTGGATTGTTCATGATTGTTAATCATGGTGAGTACGTGCTAAGCACGGAATTGGTTGTAAATTGATATTGTGGATTGAGTTAAATGTTGGCACTAGTATGCTTGGGTACAAATGATCGATCATTAGGATGTTAGTGTGCACACGAGAGTCAAATGCGCGCATGGTCTTGATGATGGTAGTCATCAAGATGGAGTACAGGTTCACCTGGAAATTCTTCTTATATAAATGTTAGTCGGTGATGAGTGTAATTCCATCGACGGGGCGTGAGGATGAGTGGAATCCCCTCCGCAAGAACGGTGATGCGTGTAGTCCCATCGTGAGGTAAAGTTGTTGTTGGATGTAAATTCCAATGTGTTTATCCGCGTATTCGAGTCATAGCTAGGTGCCAATATGAGTTGATATGTGTATCAATGTGATTCTTTTATGGATGGATATATGTGCTTACATATGATGTGGATTTGAGCTTGTTGAGCATGACATACTATTGAGTAATTGTTCATGCATCATGTACATTTTGGCTCTCGAGAATCGAAGGTAAGAACATGCATTTACCTTGGTTGAGATCGTGCTTGGACTCTGCATTGTCGAGGTTTGTTTTTAATGAGCTACCCTCACTAATCTTTATGCTTACGCTCTCTTTTGTTCGATGATGCAGATCCTTAGTTCGTGGGTTGCTAGGGCAAGAAGGGGCCACCAAGTGTGTGTGCTTCGTGGTGCTAGCTTAGCTATCAAGTATGATTATTTTTAGTTGTGATGTAATGGTCAAGCAATGGGACATGTATTTGTGTTGTGATGCTTTTGAAGTATGTTGATGTGGTTTGTTAGGAGCATGCTAGACTCCTTTTATATATTTTGTTGGTGTGGCTTTTGGATGTATGCCTTTCTTGTAAACCATGTTGGATTTGTCTATCTTATTTTGCCTAAGTGTTGGCCTTGAGGAAGCATAGAATCTTGAATGTGCTACATGAAACCTTGATGCGTTTATTGCTTCATCTAATGTTTGGCTTCTATATGTTGTTGTGCGCTAAGCATGTGTTATTAGGGTGATTTCCATCTAGGTTGGTCGTATGTTGAGTCTTGGGTGTTTTAGTGGTGTTTTGGGGCTACCTTGTATCTAAAACCAGCCAAAATCTGTCTTTTCGCAGCCTGTGTATCGAAACGGTTGGTCTCGATTCGATACGACCCCTTGTTTCAGGCCAGGCGTTTCGATAAGCCTTGGGTCCGTTTCGGTACAGATTTGCTACTGGAAATTTGAGAATTGCCGATATTTTGGGGTATCGAAACGGGTCTAGGTGTTCCGAAACGGTCAATATGTCGTTGACCACGAGAAGTTGACCATTGGGGGTGTTTCGGAATGGTTGACCGCCGTTTCGATACGGCCTTCTCGTGTGGACTTGGGGTCGTTGACCAAGTCAAGGCGTTTCGATACACCTCTTGGGTGTTTCGAAACGGCCTGCTTATAAGCCTAAAAATGGGCTGATTAACATGTTGTTTGGGCTTGGTTGCTTTAACTTGTGTCGTTTTCCGCTGTCGTGATCACATAGGATTTAAACGTGCCTTTAGAGAAGATATAATTAAAGGAAAATTTTTTAGGGTTGCTAACCGAGGTGGAACCTTAACGGGTTTCGCATCGGTTTTCTCCGTGTAGCCTACTCGGACCGGTCAAACGTCCGAACCGAGACGAGGGGGTTACATTTTAGATATATATGAACGAAAATTGTTCTACAATTAAACTGTCCTATTCAATATTTCATATTCAATCAAAAACAAAAAGCTTTTTAACCTTTAAATTTTTATTCTTTTCGTTAAACTTGATTCCTATAGGATTGTAATTTTCATCATTGTCAAGTAATAAATCAAATATTGAACTAATAAATCAAATAATAAACTGATATATTTTTATTCCAAATAGTATTTAATTTAATTTTTTATTAAAATTAAATACCAAATTATAAATATTTTCCACTTTATTTGAGAATAAAAATAAATTAATCAATAAATCAATGACGTATCACAATAAAATTATAAGTTTCTAAACTATCATGGTATGTCATTGATAAATGGTTAAGGGGTTAGGTGTTCGATTCCCCTCATAGTCCTACCACTTGGAATCATTTTACAGTCTAGCCTAGATGCAAGGTAAATGGTTAAGGGTTGGGGTTCGATTATACTCCCGGCGCCCAAAATTATTTTACTCTTTTTTAAGACTTTTTGGTTTAGTTGACTAATTAGGTGTGACATTTATTTGTTTTGGTTTAGTTGACTAATAAAGCGATGCCATATGTCATCACTGTATTTATTAAATAAAATAATTAAAAAAATGAAATGTGGGATGAAGATAATGAGAAGGAAAATGATGCGATAAATAAAAAAATCACGTTAACATCACTGTTAAATTTTTAAGGGTCAATGGCTAAAATGTTAATGGAATGTAAATTTAGTAACAATTTTGACCAAAAAAAATAATAATTCATTGAACAAAATAGAAAAGTAAGAATAGTTTAATGACTAGTGGTATTGTTTACCCTATTGTTTATTCAAGGAGGAAGACATAATTTTTGGTTAATCAAAATATCTTCAGTTTTGGCTAACAAATAGCATTGTTTTTGGAACAAAAATAATAGTAAATTTTGTTTCAAGTTTTAGTTAAAATAATTTAAAATAAATGAGTTAGCTGTGACTTTGACTTAAGCTAGCATTTCAACGATATATATATATATATTGCTTTTATTGACTCTTAGTTTTATATCCATAGCTCAGTTTCAAAACAAATGTGTTCTTCTCCATGGTGCAAAATGATGGGTTATTTGATTTTGCTATACTTTTCCAAACCATAATTATGCCATTCTTTCATTTCTCACAATAACAAATTGTTTCCAATTCCTTGTCAATCATGCTTTCAATTTGATCATATTCTAAAAATTTGGCAAACGTCGAACAGTTTGTAAATGATTAGGGTTCAATGTAATACAAGACAAAATATAACATTAGATGTTCATATCAATGTAGGGAAAACACGTTCAATTTGATTCGAAAATTTTAACCAAAATGTCTTTAAGTATGATAGTACAAACGAGTTACACATTCCAATGTAGAATATTTCAGGAAGTGCATGAAGTAGTCTCAAAACCGTCCATTCTAAGCCCGAAAAAGAATGTGACCGTCATAACTTGTATAAATAAAAACTATGAAGAGAGTCATGGTAAAGAATGATGCATGATGCAATGATAGTAAAAATCTCATTGTCAAATTTGGCCAAAACTAAATGATGTGTGTTCAGCCCTGTGTCATTTTGGGGAACGGGAGTAGGATTTGTAACCTGAAGGTCTGGCCAGGAAACAATAAAAGCAGGTTAACCAAAAAATCCAAGATGCAATCCTCACTTGTCGCCTAAATTCTATCCATTGTTTCATGGCGTAGGGCGCATTAAGGCGATAAAGGGTCCTATAACCTTGGAGTGAGGCGTGCATCTTATTAAAATGAGGCATGATAGGTCTGTAAAGAGCTTGTGTTTTCAACTATTTAACAATTAATTTGACCCCAACATGTTATCTTTTGCAAACATTTCTGCATTTTCATCTTAGTATTTGCATTTTCTTAACTCAGTAGTTCTTTGTCAAATTATCTTCGAATTTTTCATTTTTGCATTGTTAACGTCGCTGCAAAAGTTATCCAATATTATAGCCAGAACTGTTGCCACATCTGCCAGCTGTATACAAGCTTATAAGGATAAGGAAGAATGCGCATGAGTTCTACAATGTGTTATAACAGACTCTCTACGGAAGAATGAAGCGCAAAGCTCATGTAATGACACATGTCATCTTTTGATCGGCCTATAAAAAATGACTGAAGAGAGATAAAGTATCTAGAAGACCATTTTTTTATCCTTTCTATTTTCCGAAGCGTCATCCACGACGACTTGAGCTTTCTTTTGGGTGAACCGATGTGAAGACGAAGCATACCAGCTCCTTAGGAGAGGAACCAAGTGAAACACAAGGGAAATTAATGAGATCATTTCGAGATTATCTAGGAATGAAGGTTTCCACTTGCTTTTTTTTTTTAATTTCTTGTGTTAAAACGATGATAATTTCTGTTTTCTTTCTTCTAGTATGGAAATACTATTGAATGTTGACTTGAAGTTTGTTTTATGAAGTTTTGTTTCTTGTTTCAATTATTGGGTATAAATGCTATTTTGCACAGAAGTGTTGAATGCAACCACTGTCACTGAAAGGTGCAATGAGAATTCAAGTTAATGAGCACATCAACGGAATTTGAGTGAGAACACAAACAGATTTGGTTCACTCATTCTTTTGCATGCTTTATTTTCTAACATTGGAAGATGTATTGGGACTAAATGTGTAAGTCTCTAATTGTGATTTGGAAGAAAGTGAGTAAAATGAACTTGTGCTTTGTTGCTTAAAAACTCATCTATTATTTTGTCCTTCCAACATTTGGTAATCTGCTAAGTTTCATAAATGGGATCCCAATTTTATCATTGATATATCTCATCTCATTACTCTTGAGTTATTATATTCTCATCATTTCTCACAATTGCCTTTCTTTTCATTTTATTGCTCCCACGACTACTCTAAAATTTACATCTTAATTACAGTATTATTGAGCTAACAATCATAGACAACCAAAGTCTCGTCTTCACGGGATTAATATATGATAGAGTTAATGTAGAACTAATGTTTTGATATAATAATTGAAAAATATTTTGGACAAAATTAAAAAGAATTTAAAACCATTTCTAAGCCCAAACAACTTGAAACTATGTTTATGGGATATTTCAAAAGAGTTTTAAGTGTTTTCAAAGCCAAATTCAACAAAACCATCCAGGCGTTTCGAAACACGCCTAGGTGTTTCGATATGGGTCTTTACAGTGGCAAAACGTTTCGAAACGGGTGTTACTGAGGATGCTTTAAGAATACAATTATTTCCTTATTCTTTGCAGGGAAGAGCTCGCACATGATTTCATGGACATCGTGCTGGACCTATCACTTCTTGGAATGATTTGTCAATGCAATTCGTGTGGCGCTTTAATCCATCTACTATGAATTATCATCTGAGGAATGATATTACAACCTATTACCAATTGGATGATGAATATCTTCACACCATTTGGGAACGTTACAAGGCATTACTGCGACGTTGTCCCAATCGTGGCATTCAACAAGAAACTCAAATTGAGATCTTATACAATGGGTTGAAGGCACACACAAGAAATCTTGTTGACGAATCATCCAATGGACCATTGCTTGATTGCACTTACAATGATGATGTCGATGTTTTGGAGAGGTTTTCTTAGAATGATTATCAATATCCTATTTATAGAGATACCAAGAGCAAAACTACTCTAGGAGTTTTTGAGTTGGATGATATTTCTGCTCTTCAAGCCCAAATTTCTTCTTTAGAGAACAAAATAAAAAACATGCAGCGCACTAGTGAAGTTGCACCTATTCAACTTACTCAACAAACCAATGCGCATGTGTTCTCTTGTAAAATTTACAGTGACAATCATAGTTATGAAGATTGTCCTTAACATGCTGAGAATGCCTGTTTTGTGAATAACACGTGGAACAATTATTATGGTAATTCTTACAATGCGACTGCACGCAACCAACAATGTTGGGGAAATCACAATGTTGAGACATTATGTTATGGGAATAACCTATCTCAAGGCACTTTTTAATCCAAAGACAATGAAATTACACTCCTATGCATCCCCATTTCAATCAACAAGCTTAGTTGAATCAACAACAGAACTAGATGTAGTCACAAAACATTCAAATGCCACAACATAATGCTCAGACATCTAAGTAACAACATTCTCAAGTTTCTACATCTAATCCCTTCGCTGCTCATGAAGCTATGATGAGAGAACACATGTCTCGAGCCAAAGCCATTGTGCAAGTAAATTCATCTTCTATTTGTGCTTTGAAAGCTCAATTAGGACAACTTGCATCTAATATGAACTCTATACCACCAGGTACCCTTCCTAGTGATACAAAAAATCATGTTGTTATGGGGAAGGGACAATGCAAAGTGATCACTCTTAGGAGCGGTAAACAAACTAGTGAGAAAGTTCAAGAACAAGAAGCAACAACTCAAGTTTGTGGTGATCTCACAGTGACCTATTTGTATCGGATGAGGTTATTGATAGCTCAGAGGACGTAGCCCCATAAGTTGCCACTTCTTTGCCCAAGGCATTTCAATCTAAATTGTCAACGCAACTTCAATTGTTGACGCAAACTGAAGAAGACCCATCTTTACATTTTCCTTAATGATTCAAGGATAACGAGCATGATAAACAATATCAAATATTCTTGGGTACTTTGCAACAATTTCATGTGCAAATTCCTTTGACGGATGCTCTTACACAAATTCCAAATTATCTGAAATTCATGACAGAACTTTTGTCTAAGAAGAAAAAGCTTACCGAGATAGAGACCATTGCGCTCATAGAAGGGTGTAGGGTCATTCTTACCTATAGCTTGCCTAGAAAGATGAAAGATCCTGGTATCTTTATTTTCCCATGTTCGATTGAAAATCATTATGTTAGTTAGACTCTTTAAGATTTAGGAGCCAACATCAATCAAATGTCATTGTCTACTTTTTAGAAGATAGGAATTGGGTAGATGAAACCCACTATAGTGACATTGCAACTAATCGATAGATCTTTGGCTCAACCTAAAGGTCAAATCAAAGATGTTTTATTTCGTTTGGATAAATTTGTGTTTCCAACTAACTTCATTATACTCAATTATGAGGCAGATAAGGAAGTTCCCATAATCTTGGGACGACCATTTCTAGCTACATGAAAACTAATTATTAATATTTCCAAGGGAGAATTGACCATGCGTGTGGACAATGATGAAGTTACCTTTGGTATGTTTGATTATATTATGGGGAAAGACAAAAAAGATTGCCATGTTGTCGACGTGCTAGAAGATTTGATTTAGGAAGAATTCGATGGAAACAACATGTTTCTGTCTGAAAGCTTTGCACTGAAATCTGGTGATGATATCTTCACAGAAAGTGACATTATTCCTAAAACTCATATTGTTGATGTGCAAAATAGATGAGAGGTGACAATGATACACTTTCAATAATTGTCTCTACAACACTGGACGCAACTCAAGAAGAGAAATTGCTCAAAACTTTGAAGCAACACAAAAGAGCTATTGCTTGGAGCATTTCTGATATCCAAGACATTAGTCCTTATTTTTTATGCATAAGATCAAGTTGGAAGATGAAAGCAAGCACTCAATAGAACCTCAGAGGCAATTAAATGAGAAGATGAAAGAAGTGGCCAAGAAGGAAATTCTCAAATAGTTAGACACTGGAATCATTTATTCTATTTCAGATAGTACATGGGTTAGTCCAGTTCATTATGTCCCAAAGAAAAGTGGCATTATTGTTGTTAGTAATGATAATAATGAGTTGATTCCTGCACGCAATCCCACTAGTTGGTTGATATATATGTATGGATTATTGTAGACTTAATGCATCCACAAGGAAGGACCATTTCCCACTTTCTTTCATGGATCAAATGTTGGGCAAGCTTTATGGAAAAGCTTATTATTGCTTTTTGGACGGATATTTCGGCTACAATCAGATTTCTATTGTGCTAGAGGATCAAGAAAAGACAACTTTTACTTGCCCATTTTGGTAGGTTTGCTTTCCGTCGTATGCCTTTTGGTCTCTGTAATGCACCTGGTACATTTCAAAGATGTATAATGGCAATTTTCTTTGATATGATTGAAATTTATTTAGAGATTTTTATTGATGATTTTTTGTCTACGGGACTAATTTTGACCATTGCATCGATAATCTTGAGAAAGTCTTGCAATAATGTCATTTTATTGTAATTGCTGGCATTGTACTAGGTCACATAATTTCTAGTGTAGGTATTGAAGTCGATAAGGCTAAAGTGGAAGTTATTGAAAAATTGCCTCCACCGACAAATGTGAAAGGAATTCACAGTTTCCTAGTGAATGCAGGTTTCTACCAACAGTTTATTCGAGATTTTTCAAAAATATCAAAGACCTTATGTTCACTGCTGGAACAGAATCAGAAATTCTTCCTTGACGATGCATGTCTAGAGCCATTCATTCAAATTAAGAATCAGCTTGTGAATGCACCTATTGTCGTTGCACCAGATTGGTTGCAACCTTTTGAAGTCATTTGTGATGTGAGTGGTTTGTTGTTGGTGTTGTTTTGGGGCAGAAAAGGAAAAGGTATTTCATTCTATCTACTATGCCATTAAAACTCTGACAGAGGCTCAAGTAAATTATACAACCATAGAGAAAGAGTTGTTGGCTATAAATTTTGCTTTCGAAAAGTTCCGTTCAAACCTTGTCGGTGCAAAATTTACTATTTTTATTGATCACTCTGCATTGAGATATTTTTTTGCAAAGAAGGATGCTAAACCAAGACTAATATGATGGATTCTACTCCTACAAGAGTTTGAAATTGAGATAAAAGACCACAAGGGTTAAAAAAATTAGGTTGTGGATCATTTATCTAGATTAGAATCTATTAGAGAAGATGGGAATCAAGCTCAAATTGTCAACATATTCCCATATGAAAAACTATTTGTTATCAATGTAGTATCATGGTATGCAGATATTGTCAACTATCTATTACGTAGAAAAACTCCAACTGGTGTCATATGCCATAGAAAAGCAAGATTTCTTTGCGATGTAGTAAAGTACTACTAGAACTAGCCATATTTGTTTAAGGTTTGCAATGACAACATCATTAGGTGTTACGTTCCAAAAGGTCCATATGGTGGTCATTCCGGCGACATAAGAGCTCCTGCGAAGGTGCTTCAATCTAGATTATATTAGCCTTCATTATTTAAGGATGCTCGCGAGTTTGCGCAATGCTGTGATCGTTGTCAGCGCACTGGATCAATTTCTAGATGCAATGAAATGCCACATCAACCAATTATGGAGGTTGAGTTGTTTGATGTATGGGGACTGGATTTCATGAGACTTTCTCCAAACACTTTCGATAATCTCTATATTTTGGTAGCTGTTGATTATGTTTCAAAGTGGATCGAATTTGTTTCCGTCCCTAATTACAATGCAAAGACAATGTTCAAATTCTTTCATAAACATATTCTTAATCATTTCAGAATCCCTAAGGCACTGATCAACGATCAAGGAAAACACTTCCATTGCAACCAAGTAGCACCTGCATTGGAAAGATACGTAGTAAACCATAGACTTGCCACCACATATCATCCTCAATCAAACGGGAAAGCTAAGACATCCAACCGTGCCATTAAAAATATCTTGGAAAAGGTGGTAAACATCACTAGAAAAAATTAGTCTTCAAAGCTAGATGATGCTCTTTGGGTGCTGCAAACAGCCTACAAAACACCCCTAAAGATGTCATCGTATTAGCTAGTATTTGGGAAAACATGTCAGTTTCCTGTTGAATTAGAACACAAGGCAATGTGGACCATCAAGCAAGTGAATATAGATTATGAAGCTGCTTGAAAGAAAAGGATGATGGACCTTATAGAGTCAAAAGAGATTAGGTGTGATGCCTATGAAAATGCTTCAATTTACAAGGACATGAGTAAACGATGACATGACAAGACCATATTGCAGCGACAATTTCCTTTTGGTCAACAAGGTTTGCTATTTAACTCAAGGTTGACACTATATCCTGGTAAATTATGGCCCCGTTGGTCCGTACCTTTTGAAGTAATTGAAGTTTTTCCATATGGTGCAATCAGAATTAAAGACTTACAAGATGGGCACAAATTCAAAGTTAATGGACATCGGCTTAAACATTATTTTGGAGACATTGATCAAAAGCCGATTGAGACCATTAAACTGATCGAGTTTTTCTGATTAAATATATCATTTTGCTTGTACATATTTTATTTTCTTTGATTGGTTCATGCTTCATTTGTTTGTTTCCTTTTTGCGAAATATAATGAAGCCCTTGTTGTTACACTTTGTCCTTATCCTATACAAGAACTATACAAATATATTATGCACGCTACGACTTAGCCTAAGTTTGGGGGCATTTTTGGAAAATTCGTGTCCTACCTATTGATCAAAGGAATCTCAACCATTGTAACATCCTAAAACTATCCTAGAAGGAACCATAATTTAAAGCACAACAAACAAGCAAGAATCTATACAATAGACACAATCAATTGAACAATTGAAGATCTTTCTTAATGTGCAAGCTTTCTTTCGAATAGGTGAAGAATTTAAGGAGTTTCAAGTAACCAATTGAAATGAAAAACTTATGGAAGAATATAACATCATCCCATATGCTTCAACTCAATACATTTTAAGTTCCATTCGATTCTAAAGGTATGCATCCAAGGCAAACAATGAAAGCACTAATTTTCCCTACCTAAATCTAACATGCCTTAATCGAATTACTATAAAGAAATTTTCCTTTACCATATGCAAAGTTTCATGTTCATATTTTTTGTGTAACTTGTTTAATATTTACTAGAAATTAAGTACATTCCTCAATCTTTCCTAATCAGTATAGCCGAATGCACATTTCAATTTTTCATAGTCATACTAAGTTAGCATACAAGATCAACAACAAATTTCAATTAACTATGTTATCACTACATATAGCCTAACAAGTCATATTCATGCACCATTTTGTAGAATCAAACACTCAAACACAATCTAGAGCAATTCATACTACAACATCAACCATAAGCAACCACAATACACAATAACATTTACAAACCGTTGGAATTAAAGTTTTACATTACCAAATCATCACATCCTAGTTCATACACTAGTGCCACCATTCTAGGAGTTCTAACAAAATCTTAATTACATACTTTTGATTCCAAAAGTTACTTGATTTAGCTCATTCCCAAAAGATCAACGCCCAAAAGATTAACCTGAGATGGAGTAAGAGAAGTTAATTAAGCAAAAGATTAGTGAGTGAGTCAAGCACAATAAACATAATGTTTATAACAATTAAGTCTTTCATTGCATTTCTATCCATATACTTATATATGTCCAATTCTATAACACCCTAAAACCACCCTAGTTGGAATTATAGGAAAATAACAAGGAAAGTGTAAATATTTTTACACTTGAATAAGATTTATAGTTAACTAAAATAAGTTATGTCATATTAATTTACAATTGGAATAAACATCACATGTATGTTCATGTGTAAACTTAGAGTAATGAAGATTAATTTGTAACTTTTATATATATATATATATATAAGTTAGATGATATGAAAATGTAAATTAGTGTATATATATGTAATATAAGAGATTAAGATATGAAAATAAATGAAATAAATGTTATAAAAAAACTATAAAGATTGTGGGATTTTACATGGTTATGAATTGAACCATGTGTCCTTCGTTTATGAAAGCTAACCGGCCACTAAGCCTCCTAACCCCACAAGTGTATTTCCACTTAGTTTTCATCTTCATCTTCATTTTCATTTCCTTCCACCGAAAACTAAGAGCAAAAGAGAGAGAGAGAACTGTAAATTCAAGCTAAGTGCTGGAAATTAAGCAAGGAAAGCTTGCATGTTATCCTAAGTTCAATGTAAGTGAGTTAGTGTTTCACAGATTCTGTTTTGAGAATTGTAGGACTGTTTTTGATTGATCTCTTGTTAAATGGTTGCTGGAAAATTAATGTTAGATTCTTTATATTGTTGATAGGTTGCTGGTTTCATATGGGTATTGAATGAAATCTGGAAAATCACTTGAATTTAGTTTAGGATTCAAATCTGCCCAGAAATGAACAAGTACACTGCCCTGGATTAAAAGGCAAATTAGAATAGGTTAGAGGAAAAACTGGAAAATTTTCTAGAGGACAAAGTTGCAGGTCATGAAAAATACTATACAGTAGAGGTCTTGGAAGCATGAAAATGTTACTAGAATGTCTGAAAAATTATGTTAGAAGTAACGGGTTCTGTTTTGAAATGAAACTGGAGACTTCCTGGGTTAATTACTATATTGGAAATGTTTAGGGACAAATTTGAGGTCTATAAGATTTGGTAAAATTTCCAAGAAATAGGCGAACCTAATAATGTTTTATTAGTAACATGATAATGTTGTTAAATGACCTGAAAAATATGTTTAAGGCGAATACAATGCTTAGATAGTGAATTTGGACACATCAAAAATTTGCTAATATGAAGTTCATAATGCCCTGTTTTTGCTGAAATTGGAACATGGTTATAATGTAATTATATGTGTTTAATAGTGGTTAAAAACTCAGAATTAAATGAGCTTTTCATCATAGGTGAATTGGCCCCTAAAGTTGTAAGATAAAATAATGAAACAATTTAGGTCACTATAAATGCCCATTTTTCAAACAATAAATTGTATTGATAGAGAAATGATAAAAAATATTTGCTATACATGGTCTTAAAGCTATTAAAATAATATTTCTAGAATGGTAAAGAACTACTAATTTAGAGTTGTGTGTAAAAATTTATGAACAGTTTAGTGTAGGTTGCTCAAACTGCCAGTTTGGGGGGGGGGGGGGGCAGATTCATGCGTTCAAGTGTTTGTGTTGTTTAAATGGTTATATGTGTTTGAAAGAGGTTCTAATATGATTTATATATGTTGTTTGGATGTTCAAGAGCAAGATTGTGAAGGCCTTTTAGAGGATTCAAGGGTTGGGATACCAAAGAGGAAAGATAAGGGCATAGCGATCAAGGAGCAAACATAAGCTTGGAAGTATTGTGAGTGTAGCTATCTTAGGGTTAGGATTAGCATCCCAACCAATGTATTTATGTTTATTTGATGAGATAATATGAAGCATGCAATGAATTTAATAATGGTTTGGCAAACTTAAATGTAAAGGAAGAATGATTAAAGGAAATGATCATATGTTATATGTTTAATGCTAGTTGAGATTGTTAATGAACTGTGTGATTTGCTATGAAGTTTAGGATAGTCGAGCTATATGATATGAGCCTAAATGTGAAATGATACATTATTCTTGCTGAAAATTCTGTTGAACATGATCTTGAATGTTTTTCATGCAAGGTTGATATGAACTTGCTACATGGACTTGTAATGTGATTGTTAAACAAGTGTTTGATTTTGTTGAAATATTAAAAGACATAATAAGTCCTTGATTGACTAGTGGTCCTTAGGTAGAAGGGCATGCCTTAGAGTTTGAGCTCTACTGATTTAAAGGTGGTTAGTCACCTATCGATGCTTTGAGCATCTACTGTTACAAGTTACAAGTTAAATGGTGTAGTTAGACGCCTTGATACATGGTGTATCCTCTGATCTTTGATGCCTTGTGCATCTCTTGTTATATGTTGGTACTTGGTACCTATTGACTTGATTACCTAGTCCATTAATCATCCAAGGCAAGAACATAATGTACTTCTAATAAGACTTAAATGATCATTGAAATGGTGTAATGATACATGATTGACATGCTATATGAAATTATATTTTTGAAAAGGCTAGTGACCCTATTTCAATGACATGAAAATGTGATCGATGATATGTTATGATATTGTTTTAATTGTATCACTCAATGAAATGATTGGATGTTATGTTATATGAGTTGTTTATATGCTTTAATTACATGATATGTATGAAACTAGCTAAGTCTACTTGAAGCATGAATGAACTAGTAGGTGATCTAGTGAGTTCTAAGCCTAGCTAGGTAACTTTGATCATATGAATAAGACATTAAAAGATTGAATTAGTAATTTTAGGAGCTGCCTCACTAAGTACATATTGTACTTATCACTCTTATGTTTCCTTCTTCCAAAATAATCAGGTTTTGAATCTTCGAAAGCTAATTGATCTTGATCCGGGAGCAATACAAGCTATGCAAGCAAGTATGATATGTAAATTTGTTTCTTGAACTCCTAGGAGGTGGCATAGTTATATGATAATGTGTCACATGCATTTTGAGAATATGTATTTGATAGTTGGTTTGTATAAGCTTAATGGATAATGTTTTGTAATGGTTAATATGTCTATGGTTGTTATGTTAAAGGCTATGTTTTGAGATGTTTATACATATATATTATGCCTAATGTTTGATTACCTGATTTGAATCTTGAATCTATTTCGGATTGATGTATTGTTATTATGTTAGATTGGTTAGGTGAAATTGCATTAGAAAGCTTTTTGGTTCTTGTCTAATTCGAATTAATGAAAAAGGATGATTGGATAATGTTCTTGATCCCTATTGATTCGAATGATATGTATATATATATATATGTATAGGATGGTGATTGTATCTAGTTGATTGATTTGAATGAAAATCACATGAATTGGCTAAGAAGCATTCTGATGCTTTGGTTGTTTTGGGTAGTTCGAATAAACCCTTAAATTGTTAGGTTGATTGATCATGAAGTATATATGTTTTTGGTTGATTGAGAATGTTTAAAGATGTGTATACTTGTTTTTGTTTGGTTGATATGTTTAAGGTAACACGAGTTTATGCCATGTTTTGTTGTTATGTTAGAACATGTGTGATATGTAAACATGTGTATATGATAGACGTTATATGATATATGAAAGTGTTTTTTTGATGGCTCACCGAATTGTCTTTATTGTTATGGATTGTTGATGTAACACCCCAAATTTAGGCTTAGAAGTTTAGGGTATGAACCGGACCGGTCTGAGAAACGGTTCGAATATAAAAGGAGGTTTTAGGGAAACGCCTAGTTCGGGATACTTTAAAAATATAGAAAAATATCTAAAAATCCTCATTTAATATATATAAGAGAGTGGTGAAATCAATTTTACAAAATAAGGTTTGGAAATACTACATTTCGGTGTAGTGACCAAATTGCGATTTTTGCAAAGTTTAGTAGTGACTGTTTTGTAAAGGATTGAAACTTTGAATCTTTAGGGAGCTAATTTACCCAAATTGTTTTTCTCCAGAATTTTCCTTAATTTGGGTGATTTAATTAATGATTTAATTAAATAAAAGAAAGGTGAAAACTACTTTTTGATTTTCAACACTACCTTTCTCTAATTTTCTCTCATTTCTTTTTCTCTCAAAATCCTATCATCCAAACATCTTTTCTCCAGCAAAATCACATTGATTTTTACTTCAATTGATGAGATTTCCATCACTCATTGGTTCCTAATCAATCTTGCAACAAATCCTTTTGATTTCCATATTGTATTTTCATGGAATTTTGCCCAAATCAAGGAGAAATCATCTTTTAGAGGTAAGATTGTTCTTCTACTCTAAATACTCAGTTCTTTACTGAAATTCCCAAGTTGTCAATCCTTTATTAAAGTTTTATAAATGGTTTTAATGTTAGAAACAAGATTTTGGCTTAAAACTCAAGATTTTGGAAGAGATCTTAAATATTTTCGTTGTAATTGATTGGGCTCTATTTTGAGATAGTTCTCTAATGTATTTTGGATGTTAAATGATGTTAGAAATGAGGTTTTATCAATCCAATCCCGAATAGGTTGTTTTTCCTAAGTTTTTGCTTGTGGAAATGGTGGTTTTTGGGGTTGTTTTGGTGATTTGCTGTTGCTGGAGGTATAAGGTCATGTTTATGTTGCTTTTTGATGTTAATTGTTGTTTAGAAATGTTTAGAATTGATAAATCTTGGCTGGGCATTTTTTTGGGGAGTTTGGAGATGATTTCGGTTGTTTTTGGTGGCCGAAATGAGGTTCTTAAGTAGATCAGCGAGTTTAGGTTGCATTGCTGGTGTTTTTAATGCATGGTGATGCATTAATCCTCTGTTGTTATGTGTTAAAAATAGGGGAGAATGATCCGGAAGTGGTAGAGGTGGCGTTGAAGGTTTCAGATGCTTGGGAGGCTTGTCGGCTAGCATAGTATTGTGTATCGGTGAGTGAGATCATGTTTTCCAGCTTTGGAATGGTTTTGAAAAGAGGTTTGGGAACTTAAATTTAGGCTTGAAACGCCGGTTTAAGTTCGGAAGTAAGTAAAGTGGAATTCTCTCTCAATTGTGCTATTATTGTTTTGAAAACTATCAAAATGGGTTTTGATGTGATTGATTTGACAATGTGGTTTAATTAGTTGTTTAAGCATGATTTTAAAGCATGTGAGTTGGTTGTCAAACTTGGTTTGAGGAAAGATGCATGAAATTGATATTCCTTGTGAGTATGAGTTGTCAATTTGTGTCTCAAATGCTTTGTTCGGCTTTTTGGCCTTGAAGGTGTTGCATGCTTTAAAAACATCGAATGTGTTGATGTTTAACATGATATATATTGGCATAGATGGTGTAAAGATTACCGGATATATTGATCGATCAATAGGATGTAGAGTGCACTATAAACTAAAAATTCGTACGTGCTCTTGGGTGTCGTCCAAAAGAGAGAGACCAATGATGGGATTTTCATTGGAGTAAGACTTGGTGAATTATCCAAGCTTTTTGCAACAAGAGTTATTGCCATGAGACCGATGATGGGCATTCCATCGGAGTAGGACTTGGTGAGAGACCAAGCTTTTTGGCAACAAGAGTTATTGCCATGAGACCATAATGGGCATTCCATCGGAGTAGGACTTGGTGAGAGACCAAGCTTTTTGGCAACAAGAGTTATTGCCATGTGAAATCGATGAGGGGTATTCCATCGTAGTAGGACTTGGTGAAATACCCAAGCTTAGTGGCGAGGGTAGATACCGCCATGAGAGCCGGTGGCGAGATCCCACCAGGGTAGGACTTGACCTCGAGTCAAGCTGTCCGCATATCCGTGTGCAATAGAATATGAAAATGCCAATATATGAGAATTAAATGTGTCGCATGTACCAATGCTTAAGATGTTGTATGTAATGAGAAATGCATATGAGATAATAATTTTATGAAATACTTTTGTGTATCAAGCATATGTGGCCTTGCCATGAGATTTGCAAAGGTTGTATGCATGTGTTAGCTAGATGGTACACATGGTTTTCAAAATGGAGATTTGCTAATGCAAATGAGGTTTTGAGTTTATAAAATGCTTTTGAGTAACGAGTATGTGTGGCTTTGCCATGAGTTTTGCATTTGTTGAATGCATGAGATAGATAGAAGGAACATATGGTTTCCAAAAGGTATTTGCTTGAAACGTTTATCAAGCATGAGGAAAGTATAGTGTGCAGTGAAGGTGTTTTCCAAGGAAATTGGTTTAAACTTTGCATGAAGTGTTTATGCATGGAAAGGTTTAAATGATAGTATTTGCAAGAATGTTGTTTGGGGTGAGTTGTTTAGTGTATCAAAGTTAAATGTTGGTTTTCATGTTGAGCAATGCATGATTTAAAGCAATGTTGTTTCAAAGGAGGTTTTCAAACAATACTTTGGTTTATTGAGTTGTGATTACATTTAAAGAAGGTTTTATGGTTTGCTGCATTGATGGTGTTTTGGTTTTGAGCATTCTTCACTAAGCATTATGTGCTTACGCTCCTTTTTGTCCATCAATGCAGATATTTGAAGTTGGGGCAGCAAGAAGCAAGGGATTCAAGAAGAGCTCCACTTGAGAAGTATGTTTTGGTTAATAGCTATAGATAATAAAGGCAATGGGGGAGAGTCTTTTACGTTGATGTGTAATGAGATTGTTTATCTTGACCAAGTTCGGTTTATGGTTTGATACTTGTTGATGATCGTTTTGCGATGTTTCGATCGTCTTTTTCATAGTTGGATATAGCCGTGTTCTTTGTTTAAAAGTAAGATCATGTGTTGAATGTGATAAATGAGTAGGTGTGCTTAATGCTTGTAATGTATCTAGCCTTTGATGCAATTTGATGGTTTTAATGTCTAGCATGTTGTTGGAATGTTATGGAATGGTTTAAAGTATGTTTGAGGGTGTTTTAATGTGAAAAACCAGAAGTTTCTGCAGTTTCTGGGCAAGGTGTATCGAAACACCCTTGGCTGTTTCGAAACGTGTGCCTGAAATGGCTTGGGCGTTTCGGAATAGCTAGAAGTGTTTCGAAACACTTTGGCTACTAGAAGAGCCTGTTTCGGAACTGGTTTCGGAACATACCCGCGTATCGAAACGGTCAACAGCATTTCGATACGGGCGTATGACATGGATGTTTCTATACGGTTGTCAGTGTTTCGAAACGGGTGACCGTTGGACATAGATTTGAATTGCCTTGAAGTCTGCATGCTTTACATTTTAGTCCTGAAACTTGTAATTGCAATTGCTTGAGCTTGAGATGTCTTTTTAAGTTGAAATTTGGCAAAGAGGTTTGTAATATAATTAATTAAGGTTTGGTAAAACTAAAATCTTCAAAGTCCTTTTATTTTCCAAAATTTACATTTTGGTCCCTAAAAGTGTATTTCTTGCAATTGAATCCCTATATGTTATCCGATCGCTGTGCCTTTCTCAAATATGATTTGTGAGTACTCACTTAGGGTTAATGTGTATCTAGACAAGATTAAAAAGAAAAAAGGGGCCGTGAATCAAGGTTGACTTTCGGGTTGACTTTGGTTTTCCCCGTGTAATCTTCGTAGTTCGGGTCAACCGTCTAGGCCGGGCTAAGGGGTTACATTTGTTGGTATCAGAGCTAAGTTGCAAATATTTGAGGTGATGGTAAGTTTGTGGTAAGTTGTTATAGTAAGTGTTAGATGTTTATTCTGATGCGTGGTTGAAAGTTGGTTGAAAAATACGTTTCTGAGTGAATTGTTGATGTTTTCATCGTGCTTGTGGTTACGATTCTTTTGTAAGCTAATGTGAACATGTGATGGTGATATGCTGGTGTTGTGATTTGATTCTTTGAATAATGAAAATGTGATGGGTATGATATGTTGGTGTTATGCTGTTGAGGGTGAATGTTGTTTGATGAGAGTATGATTGAAGTTTGCTGATTGATATGCTCGATGTTGTGATATCAATGTTTTTATTGATTGTTATGTCTTATAAAAGGGGAGAATTTGGGATACCCATTGCCTTATTATTATAGCTATTGTGTTATGTTGGAGTTGGAGTCTTGAATCCTTGCTTGAAGCTGGCCTGATCGTTTGTTTTGTTTTGTTATCATTGCTTTGTTAATAATAGCACAATGGGATCGGTAAGAGAATGGCAGTTGGGTACGATGGTTGCTGCCTTAGAGCAGGTTGTTAAGGGGTGGAATTTACTTTTTGGTGGGAGTGTACCGCTTCGGTCGACAGTGCCTGAAGTTGAGGTAGTAGGGCAGGAGGAGAAAGCTGGTTCTGTGATGAAGGATTCATCACTTGTGGTTCAAGAGGTGTCGGGAACATCTCAGGCCGTGGTGAAAGTGAGGCCTGTAGACGTGCCGACTGTGGGACATGTGAGTTTGTCAAAACAACGTTTATATGATTTGGGAGCTGTGGAGTATCATGGTTCGACACCTGAGGCGTTCGAGGCTTGGTTAGCCAGTATAATTCCGATTTTGGATCAGGAAGGGTGTAACAACGCCTGTAAGTTGGGAAGTGTTGTCTCGTTAATGTTGGAGGATCCTTGTGCTTGGTGGACATCTGTGGCGATGGCAACGGATATCCACGATATAGATTGGGAGTTCTTTGTGTCTGCCTTTAATAGAAGATACCTTGGAGTGAAGTTCTCAGGGGTTAAGCAATGCAGGGGTGTGACTTCAGATTTTGATGGTGAGAAAAGTATAAGCAAAAGAGCTGTGGGTACTGACCTCGAGAGTGGTCAACGTAAGAGGCTACGTGACAGAAGGGTTTGCTTGTATCGAAGTTTAAGTGGTAGCGCTGATGTGGGTCAAGTGCTACATGATCAAGGAGTGGTGGTTCGGTTGCCGATCTGTAACCATTGTAGAAGGCGTCATGTCGGAGTTTGTTGGGGTGTTGGAGTTTGTTGGAACTGTGGTTCTATGGAGCATGTGAAGTGGATTTGTCCTCAAGTGGTAAGATCAGCTTCAGTGGGTGCAAAAGGGTCTCAGAATGGTCATGAGCGCGACCGAGAGACAGAGTTCGGAGGTGGCTAGAAAGGCAGAAAGGTGTGAGGTGTTTGGAGGATGGATCTTGTTGGAATTGTGGATCTGATGGACATTTGAGACGAAATTGTCTGGAGTTAGTTCGGGGTAGTCAGGGTTCTTTACAGCAGGGAGATGGTGATGACCTTAAGGTGTTGGTTGGTGCTGCGGTGGTACGGCCAGAGAATAATGGTTCTGCGGGGAAGAGAGTTTGTCTGTTGAAGCTCCGGGGCAATGAGGTGATTACAGGTAACTTTGTTAAGTAATCTTTGCCCTAGTTATCTTTGTTTGGTTCTAGGTTGGATTTCCTTGTGTAGTGGGTAAGTTTTATGACTAGCAAGGTTGGGTAGTAGCTGGTGTTGTTTTGGGAAGACAATTTTAGTGTGGAGAGTGTAATAGGGGAGTAATGTGTGGTTAGTGGATTGTTAGAATGGTAGAGCTGGAAAAGTTGGAAGTGAGGTAAGAGGTTGTTCTTAGGCGGATTCTGAGGATGTTATTGGTAAGTGTGAACCGACATACATGCACAGTTAAAAACATTTTTTATATATTATATATATATATATATATATGTTGGTACATGCATACATGCGACATGACATTAGAGGTTTTGCATACATGTATACATGCATTGATAGGGCATGTTGGTGATCATGCATACGAACGTTCACACTTGCTAATAGCTAGTTGGGTCTGATAGTGTTGTGATAGGATTAGGTTGGTTGGTGGGTTTAAAGTGTTGTTTTGGTGCTAGGTGAATGCTAGAAGTAGTAGAAGGTAGTAAACAAGTTGTCAGTAATAGTGAGTGCGATCTAGCATGTTGGCAGAAGGAAGGTGTTTAGGTGCTTAAAGAGTTTAGCGGTGAGGTGATAAGAAGGTGGTCGTTTGGAGTTAGAATCGGTTGAGGTGGTTGCGAATAATAGATAAGTGCTGTAGTTTCTTTGTGTTAGATGATGTTGTAGGCTAGTGGATGTGTTTCCGGTGTGTTGAGGCGTCTTGGCGTTGATAGGTGCAATAGGAGGATTGTTTATGTAGGTGACGGTTCGTAGTAACCTTATGGGAGTTGGGAGGAGGTTATGATGAGAGCTTTAGATGAGGTTTGGTTTGGTATGAGTAGAGGTTTCGTAGTCTTAATATGTTTTTATGTGGGTGGAATGGGTGGTATCCAGGTAAGGTTAGTGTTATGGTCAAAGATTGAAGTGGAAAGGCGATGTAAGATCAAAGGTCATTGTTGGGTTGGCCGGGTTCTTGTGAGAAGTGGCTGTTAGTTGAGTATAAGTAAATCTTTCCTAAGTCAGTTAGGGGTATGTGGAACAGCTGGTGGAGTTAAGGTCGGAGTCTTGTGACGTGGATTTCGGATGTTATGTGAGTAGTTTTGATGAGATGTTATAGTGGTGATAGTGGCGGATGTAAAGGAATGTTATCAATACATTGATAAGTTTGAGTAAGTAGATAATGCTTAAGAAATTTTTGCTTGCCGTGGTAATCGTTGAGCAGGAGATTGAGCGGTTGGCAAGAGGTTTTAGAAGAAGAGTAGGTTGTGGGTCACATGGTGGCTGAAAACTGGATGGGTTGGTGTCACCGTATGTGCGAGTTTTGTTGAGGGAGTTATGAGATAAGGCGTAGTATGTTGTAAATTCAGGTTGTTGGGGCTATGCACAGTTCGAAAGTGTGAAAGGTTAAGCTAAGACTAATAACCGAGTGTTCTGGAAGTCTTGCACCGTAAGTGGTGGTGTTAGATTTGGGTATAGTGTAAATTTGATTTGAGGATGTGTTGATTTTCGTGGTGTTTTGGGTTGAGGATGTTTTAGTGGTGGTTAAGTCGCTTGTGTTACATTGTGTGTTGCTTTGGGAAATTGGGTATCGTGCTCTTTTCGGAGGTTGAAATTTCGAGGATGAAATTTCCTATGAGGGGGAGAGTTGTAACACCCCAAATTTGGGCTTAGAAGTTTAGGGTCTGAACCGGACCGGTCTGAGAAATGGTTCGAATATAAAAGGAGGTTTTAAGGAAACGCCTAGTTCGGGATGCTTTAAAAATATAGAAAAATATCTAAAAATCCTCATTTAATATATATAAGAGAGTGGTGAAATCAATTTTACAAAATAAGGTTTGGAAATACTACATTTCGGTGTAGTGACCAAATTGCGATTTTTGCAAAGTTTAGTAGTGACTGTTTTGTAAATGATTGAAACTTTGAATCTTTAGGGAGCTAATTTACCCAAAATGTTTTTCTCCAGATTTTTCCTTAATTTGGGTGATTTAATTAATGATTTAATTAAATAAAAGAAAGGTGAAATCTACTTTTTGATTTTCATAACTACCTTTCTCTAATTTTCTCTCATTCATTTTTCTCTCAAAATCCTATCATTCAAACATCTTTTCTCCAGCAAAATTCACATTGATTTTTACTTCAATTGATGAGATTTCCATCACTCATTGGTTCCTAATCAATCTTGCAACAAATCCTTTTGATTTCCACATTATATTTTCATGGAATTTTGCCCAAATCAAGGAGAAATCATCTTTTAGAGGTAAGATGGTTCTTCTCCTCTAAATACTCAGTTCTTTATTGAAATTCCCAAGTTGTCAATCCTTTATTAAAGTTTTATAAATGACTTTAATGTTAGAAACAAGATTTTGGCTTAAAACTCAAGATTTTGGAAGAGATCTTAAAGATTTTCGTTGTAATTGATTGGGCTCTGTTTTGAGATTGTTCTCTAATGTATTTTGGATGTTAAATGATGTTAGAAATGAGGTTTTATCAATCCAATCCCGAATAGGTTATTTTTCCTAAGTTTTGCTTGTGGAAATGGTGGTTTTTAGGGTGGTTTTTGTGATCTGCTGTTGCTGGAGGTATAAGGTCATGTTTATGTTGCTTTTTGATGTTAATTGTTGTTTAGAATTGATAGATCTTGTCTGGGCTTTGTTTTGGGGGAGTTTGGAGATGATTTCGGTTGTTTTTGGTGGCCGAAATGAGGTTCTTGAGTAGAGCAGTGAGTTTAGGTTGCATTGCTGGTGTTTTTAATGCATGGTGATGCATTAATCCTCTGTTGTTATGTGTTAAAAATAGGGGAGAATGATCCGGAAGTGGTAGAGGTGGGGTTGGAGGTTTCAGACGCTTGGGAGACTTGTCGGCTAGCATAGTATTGTGTATCGGTGAGTGAGATCATGTTTTCCAGCTTTGGAATGGTTTTGAAAAGAGGTTTGAGAACTTAAATTTAGGCTTGAAACGCCGGTTTAAGTTCGGAAGTAAGTAAAGTGGAATTCTCTCTCAATTGTGCTATTATTGTTTTGAAAACTATCAAAATGGATTTTGATGTGATTGATTTGACAATATGGTTTAATTTGTTGTTTGAGCATGGTTTTAAAGCATGTGAGTTGGTTGTCAAACTTGGTTTGAGGAAAGATGCATGAAATTGATATTCCTTGTGAGTATGAGTTGTCAATTTGTGTCTCAAATGCTTTGTTCGGCTTTTTGGCCTTGAAGGTGTTGCATGCTTTAAAAACATCGAATGTGTTGATGTTTAACATGATATATATTGGCATAGATGGTGTAAAGATTACCGGATATATTGATCGATCAATAGGATGTAGAGTGCACTATAAACTAAAAATTCGTACGTGCTCTTGGGTGTCGTCCCAAAGAGAGAGACCAATGATGGGATTTTCATTGGAGTAGGACTTGGTGAATTATCCAAGCTTTTGGCAACAAGAGTTATTGCCATGAGACCAATGATGGGCATTCCATCGGAGTAGGACTTGGTGAGAGACCAAGCTTTTTGGCAAGAAGAGTTATTACCATGAGACCAATGATGGGCATTCCATCGGAGTAGGACTTGGTGAGAGACCAAGCTTTTTGGCAACAAGAGTTATTGCCATGTGAAATCGATGAGGGGAATTCCATCGTAGTAGGACTTGGTGAAATACCCAAGCTTAGTGGCGAGGGTAGATACCGCCATGAGATCCGGTGGCGAGATCCCACCGAGGAAGAACTTGACCTCAAGTCAAGCTGTCCACATATCCGTGTACAATAGAATATGAAAATGCCAATATATGAGAATGAAATGTGTCACATGTACCAATGCTTAAGATGTTGTATGTAATGAGAAATGCATATGAGATAATAATTTTATGAAATGCTTTTGTGTATCAAGCATATGTGGCCTTGCCATGAGATTTGCAAAGGTTGTATGCATGTGTTAGCTAGATGGTACATGTGGTTTTCAAAATGGAGATTTGCTTATGCAAATGAGGTTTTGAGTTTATAAAATGCTTTTGAGTAACGAGTATGTGTGGCTTTGCCATGAGTTTTGCATTTGTTGAATGGCATGAGATAGATAGAAGGAACATATGGTTTCCAAAAGGTATTTGCTTGAAACGTTTATCAAGCATGAGGAAAGTATAATGTGCAGTGAAGGTGTTTTCTAAGGAAATTGGTTTAAACTTTGCATGAAGTGTTTGTGCATGGAAAGGTTTAAATGATAGTATTTGCAAGAATGATGTTTGGGGTGAGTTGTTTAGTGTATCAAAGTTAAATGTTGGTTTTCATGTTGAGCAATGCATGATTTAAAGCAATGTTGTTTCAAAGGAGGTTTTCAAACAATACTTTGGTTTATTGAGTTGTGATTACATTTAAAGAAGGTTTTATGGTTTGCTGCATTGATGGTGTTTTGGTTTTGATCATTCCTCACTAAGCATTATGTGCTTACGCTCCTTTTTGTCCATCAATGCAGATATTTGAAGTTGGGGCAACAAGAAGCAAAGGATTCAAGAAGAGCTCCACTTGAGAAGTATGTTTTGGTTAATAGCTATAGATAATAAAGGCAATGGGGGGAGAGTCTTTTACGTTGATGTGTAATGAGATTGTTTATCTTGACCAAGTTCAGTTTATGGTTTGATACTTGTTGATGATCGTTTTGCGATGTTTGGATCTTCTTTTTCATAGTTGGATATAGCCGTGTTCTTTTTTTAAAAGTAAGATCATGTGTTGAATGTGATAAATGAGTTGGTGTGCTTAATACTTGTAATGTATCTAGCCTTTGATGCAATTTGATGGTTTTAATGTCTAGCATGTTGTTGGAATGTTATGGGATGGTTTAAAGTATGTTTGAGGATGTTTTAATGTGAAAAACTAGAAGTTTCTGCTGTTTTTGGGCAGGGTGTATCGAAACTCCCTTGGCTGTTCCGAAACGGGTGCCTGAAATGGCTTGGGCGTTTCAGAACGGCTAGAAGTGTTTCGAAACACTTTGGCTACTGGAAGTGCCTGTTTCGGAACTGGTTTCGGAACATACCCGCGTATCGAAACGGTCAACACCATTTTGATACATGCGTACGACATGGGTGTTTTTATACGGTTGTCAGTGTTTCAAAACGGGTGACCGTTGGACACAGATTTGAATTGCCTTGAAGTCTGCATATTTTACATTTGATTCCTGAAAGTTGTAATTGCAATTGCTTGAACTTGAGATGTCTTTTTAAGCTGAAATTTGGCAGAGAGGCTTCTAATATGATTAATTAAGGTTTGGTAAAACTAAAATCTTCAAAGTCCTTTTATTTTCCAAAATTTACATTTTGGTCCCTAAAAGTGTATTTTTGCAATTGAATCCTTATATGTTATCCGATCGCTGTGCCTTTCTCAAATATGATTTTTGAGTACTCACTTAGGGTTAATGTGTATCTAGACAAGATTAAAAAGAAAAAAAGGGGTCGTGAATCAAGGTTGACTTTTAGGTTGACTTTGGTTTTCCCGTGTAATCTTTGTAGTTCGGGTCATCTGTCTAGGCCGAGCTAAGGGGGTTACAGTTAATAAGTCATATGTTGTGCACTCTGATTGTTTGATTAATCGTTATATGTTTTGATGTTCTGATTACACGTTTACATGATTAAATGATACATTATATGTGTTATGTTTCGGAAACGCCTCTCTCTCCTAAATCGAGCGTGGGGTGCTACATAAATTGGCATCAGAGCTTTAGGTTATAGGTCTTAAAGTTCGTAAGTGTCTGCATACATCATATAGATTAAACTATGCCACCTAGGAGTCTTATATCAAACTGCTTGTGATTTTGCTTCCTAATTTTGATCTTTTCTGAACTCTTAATAGAATGTCTGCGACTAATCTAGCTCAGGACGATGAAAGTCCCAACGGATCATCGAGTTACAATGGGGATAGTGTTTGAATGCAACCTCCCGTTCAACCCGAACAACCTTGAGAGCAACCTCGAGAACCAGTTCCACAACAACCTGAAAATTAGACACTTCAGTCAGCTCAACGGAAGTGTCTCCTTAGTATGAAAGAGATGTTCGATCAATTAGTATTGAACATAAGATGAGAACAACCAGCCCAGGTTGTTGCTTCCCCGAGTCGAGCTCCGATTGACAAGCTCGCACAACATCAAGCTTTCATATTTAACGGTGCAAATGAGGAGAATCCAGAAGAAGCCGAGCATTAGCTCGAAAGAACGATTCAAATCTTGACCAAACAGCTTCGGTGCTCGGACGAGCATAAACTTGATTGCGCAGTCGCGCTATTAGCCGACGAAGCTCTTAGCTGGTGGGAAACCACGATCCTGACCGCTCCTACCGAGTTAGTCACGTGGAAATTCTTTATCGAGGAGTTCAAGAAAAAAATACATCAGCGAACAGTATCTGGCTAATCGTCGAAAGAAGTTCTTATATCTGAAACATGCCAATCGACCGATTGAACAGTACGTCGCTGATTTCTGCAAATACTGCAAGTTTGGCTCGGAATACATTAAAACCGAGAAAGACAAGTGTAAAATGTTTGTTGATGGTCTGAGCGAAGAATTAAGTCTAATGTTTACCGCCCTTGGTATTACGAACTTCCAAACTCTCATGAATCGAGCTATCGCCACCGAATCTAAAATGAGAATCGCGAAGAAATGTAAGAGCGGTTATTGGGCTGATAAGAAATGCAAGAATGATGATAAGTCACGGTGGTCGAAGAAACCTAAACATCAGAAGGAAGCCTCCTCCAATTATACTCCTGTTACTCGAAGTAATTTCCAATCTCAACACTCGAGTAAGATGGCTATCTCGGCTGTGTCTATCAACAGCACGAGAAATGCGAAAAAAGCTCATACTTGCAAGTTCTGTCAGAAGAAACACTTCGACCAGTGCCAAATCCAATCTAACCTCTGTTTTGCTTGTGGCGGTGATGACCATTATATCCGAGACTGCCCGAAAAGAAATGATCTATCTTCTGCTCGACGCTCTAATTTGAGCTCTGTGCCACCTGGCCGAAACAAGAACCCGAGAAAAACTCAGTCGGGTAATCATGGGAAAAATAAGGCTGCCCATTCGAAAGCTACTACTTATCAAGAATCACGAGCCCCAGTTCGTGTCTACCACATTTGTGGCAAAGAAGAAGAAGAATCTCCCAACGTCATTGCGGGTACGGTTGAACTTAACCTTAAGCCTGTTTACGCTTTAATTGATTCTAGATCAACTCATTCTTTTATCTGTTCCTATCTGTTAAATGAGCTAAACTTGAAACCTGAAATAGTTAGAACAAGCTTTATAGTTTCAAACCCAATAGGGGGTAACATGCCTATAAATCTGATCTGTAAAGAATGTCAAATAACAATTCGAAATGTAACTTTCTCTTGTAATCTTTATGTTTTACCCAAATGTGAATTCGATTTAGTATTAGGACTAGATTGGTTGGGAAAACACGAAGCCTGATTAGATTGTCAAAACTGAAGATTATACCTACGAGGGTTAGGAAAAGAATCGATCCTACTGATTGATCAAAAACCGACTTCTATATTTGCTTCCATGATCCTGCAAGATGAAGTAGATTTTAGTTTACCTAACATGCTTGTTGTATATGAATTTCTTGATGTTTTTCTCGAGGAACTCTCTGGTGTACCTCCAACTCGGGAAGTCGAATTCAAGATCGAAGTTCAACCCGGAACTAATCCTGTGTCCATTACGCCTTATCGGATGGCACCTATTGAACTCAAAGAACTAAAGAAGCAAATTCAAGAACTCGAGGATAAGGGATTCATATGACCCAGTATTTCTCCCTGGGGTGCTCATGTTTTGTTCGTGAAAAATAAAGACGGCACGATGCAGTTGTGTATCGATTACCGGCAATTGAACAAGGTGACTATCAAGAATAAATATCCTCT
Source organism: Hibiscus tridactylites (assembly GCA_958450335.1). Lineage (NCBI taxonomy): Eukaryota > Viridiplantae > Streptophyta > Magnoliopsida > Malvales > Malvaceae > Hibiscus > Hibiscus tridactylites. The sequence goes on from OY288277.1 coordinate 71,056,943, forward strand.
ACCTAGAATCGAAGATCTGTTCGATCAACTCAAGAATGTAGTTGTCTTCTCCAAGATCGATCTCCGATCTGGTTACTATCAAATGAGGGTAAAAGAAGAAGATGCGCCCAAAACTGCTTTCAAAACTCGATACGACCATTAGGAATTTATGGTGATGCCATTCGGTTTAACGAATGCTCCTGTTTCATTCATGGATTTGGTGAATCGAGAGTTCAAGCTCTATCTTGACAAGTTGAATGTCGTGTTCATAGATGACATCCTTGTTTATTACCGGAACAAGGAAGAACATACTAATCATCTTCGGATTGTGCTTTAGACGCTTCGAGATCACCAACTGTTCTCCAAATTCACTAAGTGTGAATTTTGGTTTTATGATGTTTCATTCCTCGGACACGTCATTTTTGTCGATGGAATTAAAGTGGGCTCGAAGAAAATTCAAGCTATTCTTGATTAGAGACCTCCGAGAAAAGTGAGCGAAGTTTGAAGTTTTCTCGGTTTAGCCGGGTATTACCGAAGATTTGTGAAAGGGTTTTCGGTGATTGCCGTGCCACTAAACAAACTCCTCCGAAAGAATGAAACCTTTGAGTGGTTAGAAAAGCAGCAACGAAGCTTTGACCAACTCAAACAAGCTCTGACACATGCCCCGGTCCTTATTCAACTCGAACCGGGAAAATGATTCATTGTGTATAGCGATGCATCACCCTCGGGCCTCGGGTGTGTTTTGATGCAATAAGGAAACATGATCGCATACGCCTCTTGAAAATTGAAGCCACATGAAATGAAATATCCCACACACGATCTCGAGCTTGCGGCTACTGTGTTCGCGCTTAAAATTTGGCGGCACTACTTGTACGGTGAAAGATACAAGTTGTTCACCAATCAAAAGAGCCTGAAATATTTGCTCACTCAAAAAATATGAATCTGAGACAAAGGAAAATGTTAGAATTGCTAAAAGATTACAATCTAATCATAGATTATCACCCGGGAAAAGCCAACGTAGTTGCCAACGCCCTGAGCTGAAAACCGAACCTTGGTAAGATAATCAAAATTCTTGAAATTTGAAAACGTCTTTTCTTGAATCCTAGGAAACCATTCGAAACATTTTCTTGTCCTTCAAGGAAAGTGTCGAACACTTTCTTCCTAAGCAAGAAAGCTTCATATGATAACTTGTTTCCTAAGTAACGAGTTTATAGCTTCCTTGTCTATTAATGCACATTTCTGACTATATAAAACTCGAAATTATCTATGTGAACTTCAAATTCAAGCTACTTTGATTTCGAGAATCAAAGATCTTCAACAGATTGATCTGGAACTTCAGAAGATCATATCTAAGCTTGAGTCTAATTTTGACTTTTCTGTTAAGCATAACTGTCTACTCCATTTCAAAGATAGAATTTGTATTCCCGAAAGTAAGGAATTACAAGATGAGATCTTAAATGAAGCACACCAAAGTTCTTTTTCGATCCACCCAAGATCGGTTAAGATGTACAAGGATCTAAAGCCCTTGTACTGGTGGCAAAGAATGAAAACTGCTATCAACGACTTCGTTTCTAAGTGTTTGAACTATCCACGGATCAAAGCCGAGCATCGCGTTCCTACAGGATTGCTCCAACATCTTGAATTTCCGTAATGGAAATGGGAACGGATAACAATGGACTTTGTTACCGATTTGCCTTGCTCACCAAGAAAGAACGATGTTATCTGAGTAATCGTTGATCGATTCACTAAATCTGCTCACTTCATTCCAGTACGAATGAATCTTAGTCTTGAAGCACTAGCCGAGTTGTATATCCGAGAAATCATTCGTTTACATGGAGTTCCAATCTCAATAGTCTCTGATCGAGATCCCCGGTTCACAACTCGTTTTTGGAAGACTCTTCAACGAGCTCTTGGCACAAAGTTGAACCTGATTACGGCTTTCCATCCACAAAGTGAATCAGAGCGAGTAATCCAAGTTCTTGAAGACATGCTTCGAGCCTGTATCATCAACTTCGGAAAGAACTGGGAAAAAAATGTTACTGATAGTCGAATTCGCCTACAGCAATAGCTTCCAATCTTTGATTCAAATGGCTCCTTTCGAAGCAATGTATGGAAGAAAATGTTGAACGCCCCTATGTTGGTCCGAACTCGGAGATAACAAGGTGTTAGGGCCACAATTACTTCGGGAAACCGAAAAAAAAGTTCAGATTATCCATTCTTGATTAAAGAAAGCCTTCGATAGACAGAAGTCATACGCTGATCTGAAGCGTAGAGACATCCAGCATGAAATCGATGACAAGGTATTCCTTAAGGTGTCTCCATGGAAGAAAGTTTTCCGCTTTGGAAAACGAGGAAAGCTAAGTCCTCGATTCATTGGACCTTTCAAGGTTGTTGAAAGAATCGGTCCCGTAGCTTATCGACTCGCTCTACCTCCTGAGTTCGATAAGATTCATAACGTCTTCCATGTGTCTATGCTCCAACGATACCGATATGATCAGAGTCACATTCTTAAGCCCAAAGAAGTTGAGCTCAATCCTGATCTTTCATACAAAGAACATGATCAAATCCTCGATCGATAAGTCAAGAGACTTCGCAACAAGAACGTTCCCCTCGTCAAAGTTCTTTGGAGGAATCGTAAAGTCGAAGAAGCGATGTGGGAACCTGAGGACACGATGAAGAAGATATATCCTCACCTGTTCGATTCAGGTAAAATTCAAGAACGAATTTCTTTAAGGGGGAGGAGTTGTAACACCCTAAAACCACCCTAGTTAGAATTATAGGAAAATAACAAGGAAAGTGTAAATATTTTCATTTGAATGAGATTTATAGTTAACTAAAATAAGTTATGTCATATTAATTTACAATTGGAATAAACATCACATGTATGTTCATGTGTAAAGTTAGAGTAATGAAGATTAATTTGTAACTAATATATATATATATATAAGTTAGATGATATGAAAAATGTAAATTAGTATATATATATATGGCTCGGTGGAACTATGTAACTATATATATGTGTGTGTGTGTGTGTAATATAAGAGATTAAAATATGAAAATAAATGAAATAAATGTTATAAAATAATATAAAGATTGTGGAATTTTACATGGTTATAAACTGAACCATGTGTCCTTTGTTTATGAAAGCTAACCGGCCACTAAGCCTTCTAACCCCACAAGTGTAATTACACTTAGTTTTCATCTTCATCTTCATTTTCATTTCCTCCCACCGAAAACTAAGAGCAAAATAGAGAGAGAGAACTATGAATTGAAGCTAAGTGCTGAAAATTAAGCAAGGGAAGCTTGCATGTTATCCTAAGTTCAATGTAAGTGAGTTAGTGTTTCACCGATTCTGTTTTGAGAATTGTAGGACTGTTTTTTATCGATCTCTTGTTAAATGGTTGCTGGAAAATTCATATTAGATGCTTTATATTGTTGATAGGTTGTTGGGTTCATATGGGCATTGAATGAAATTTGGAAACTCACTTGAATTTAGTTTAGGATTCAAATTTGCCCAGAAATGAACAAGTACACTACCCTAGATTAAAATGCAAATTTGAATAGGTTAGAGGCAAAATTGAAACATTTTCCAAAGGACAAAGTTGTAGATCATGAAATATATTATAATATAGTGGTCTTGGAAGCATGAAAATGTTACCGGAATGTCTGGAAAATTATGTTAGATGTAACGGGTTCTGTTTTGAAATGAAACGGGAGACTGCCCGAGTTAATCACTATTTTGGAAATGTTTAGGGACGAATTTGAGGTCTATAAAATTTGGTAAAATTTCTAAAAAAAATAGGGGAACGTAATAATGTTTGATTAGTAACATGATAATGGTGTTAAATGACTGGAAAAATATGTTTAAGGCCAATACAATGCTTAGATAGTGAATTTGGACACATCTGGAAAATTTGCTAATATGAAGTTCATAATGCCCTGTTTTTGATGAAATTGGAACATGGTTATAATTTACTTAGATGTGTTTAATAGTGGTTAAAAACTCAGAATTAAATGAGCTTTGCATCATAAGTGAATTGGCCCCTAAAGTTGTAAGATAAAATCTTGAAACAGTTTAGGTCACCGTAAATGCTCTATTTTCAAACAATAAACTGTATTGATAGGGAAATGATAAAAAATGTGCTATACATAGTCTTAAAGATATGAAAATAAGCTTTCTAGAATGGTAAAGAACTTTTAATTTAGAGTTGTGTGTAAAAAGGTATGGACAGTTTAGTGTAGGTTGCTTAAACTGCCAGTTTAGGGGGCAGATTCATGTGTTTAAGTGTTTGTGTTGTTTAAATGGTTATATGTGTTTGAAAGATGTTCTAATATGATTTATATATGTTGTTTAGATATTCAAGAGCAAGATTGTGAAGGCATTTTAGAGGATTCAAGGGTTGGGCTACCAAAGAGGAAAGATAAGGGCATAGTGATCAAGGAGCAAAAATAAGCTTAGAAGTGTTGTGAGTGTAGCTATCTTAGGGTTAGGATTAGCATCCTAACCAATGCATTTATGTTTATTTGATGAGACAATATGAAGCATGAAACGAGTCTAATAATGGTTTGGTAAACTTAAATGTAAAGGAAGAAGGATTAAAGGAAATGATCATATGTTATATGTTTAATGCTGGTTGAGATTGTTAATGAACTATGTGATTTGCTATGAAGTTTAGGATAGTCGAGATACATGATATGAGCCTAAATGTGAAACTTAGCTACTGTTTTGATGATTATATGATTGAAATGATACATTTTGCTTGCTGAAAATTCTGTTGAACATGATCTTGAATGTTTTTCATGCAAGGTTAATCTGAACTTGCTACATGGACTTGTAATGTGATTGTTAAACAAGTGTTTGATTTGGCTGAAATATTAAAAGACATAATAAGTCCTTGGTTGACTAGTGGTCCTTAGGTAGAAGGGCATGCCTTAGAGTATGAGCTCTACTAATTTAAAGGTGGTTAGTCACGTATCGATGCTTTGAGCATCTATTGTTACAAGTTACAAGTTAAATGGTGTAGTTAGACGCCTTGATACATGGTGTATCCTCTGATCTTTGATGCCTTGTGAATCTCCTATTACATGTTGGTACTTGGTACCTATTGACTTGATTACCCAGTCCATTAATCATCCAAGGCAAAAACATAATGTACTTCCAATAAGACTTAAATGATCATTGAAATGGTGTAATGATACATGATTGACATGCTATATGAAATGATATTTTTGAAAAGGGTAGTGACCCTATTTGAGTGACATGAAAATGTGATCGATGGTATGTTATGATCTTGTTTTAATTGTATCATTCAATGACATGATTGGATGTTATGTTATATGAGTTGTTTATATGCTTTAATTACATGATATGTATGAAACTAGCCAAGTCTACTTGAAGCATGAATGAACTAGCTAGGTGAGCTAATGAGTTCTAAGCCTAGCTAGGTAACCTTGATGATATGAATTAGACATTAAAAGATTGAATTAGTAATGTTAGAAGCTGCCTCACTAAGTACATATTGTACTTATCACTCTTGTGCTTCCTTCTTCCAAAATAAACAGGTTTTGAATCTCCGAAAGCTAACTGATCTTGAACCGGGAGCAATACAAGCTAAGCAAGAAAGTATGATATGTAATTTTGTTTCTTGAACTCCTAGGAGGTGACATAGTTATATGATAATGTGTCAAATGCATTTTGAGAACATGTATTTGATAGTTGGTTTGTATAAGCTTAATGGATAATGTTTTGTAATGGTTAATATGACTATGGTTGTTATGTTAAAGGCTATGTTTTGAGATGTTTACACATATACGTTATGCCTAATGTTCAATTAGCTGATTTGAATCTTGAATATATTTTGGATTGATGTACTAGTTATTATGTTAGATTGGTTAGGTGAAATTGCATTAGAAAGCTGTGTGGTTCTTATCTAATTCGAATGAATGAAAAAGGATGATTGGATAATATTCTTGATCCCTATTGATTCGAATGATATATATAATATATATGTTTAGGATGGTGATTGTATCTAGTTGATTAATTTGAATGAAAATCACATGAATTGGATAAGAAGCATTCAAATGCTTTGGTTGTTTTGGGTAGTTCGAATAAATCCTTAAGTTGTTAGGTTGATTGATCATGAAGTATATATGTTTTTGGTTGATTGAGAATTTTTAAAGATGTGTATACTTGTTTTTGTTTGGTTGATATGTTTAAGGTAACATGAGTTTATGCCATGTTTGGTTGTTATGTTAGAACATGTGTCATATATAAACATGTGTATATGTCTTGCTAGGATGTATTGAAAGTTTTTGATGGCTCACCGAATTGTCTTAATTCTTATGGATTGTTAATAAGTCATATGGTGTGCACTCTGATTGTCTGATTAATCGTTATATGTTTTGATGTTCTAATTACATGTCTACATGATTAAATGATACATTATATGTGTTCTGTTCTGGTAACGCCTTTCACTCCTAAACCGGGCATGGGGTGCTACAAATTCAATCAAAACATATGGAACCACAAACATCATCATTTCAATTCGAATGAATAAAGGAATTAGACATAGAATTTGAGCATTATGGAAGCCACCAAAATAGTTCATGCTTTCTATATACAATCTAGCTAGTTAAGTACTAAAACTCCAATAGCAATACCATACATTTACACGATTACATGATTTTACTACAATCAATTCCAATAATATAAGTTTCTAGAGATTCTACCTTCATCTCACTCAATCTTTATAATGGTTCATGAAGTGGAAATTTCTATAAGTTTAAATCTTACTATAGCCTTGAGACTCGAAAATTCAGTATAGATACTCGATCCCTCAACCAAACTATCGCCTGAAAACAATATGGTACACAAGTACCGGTCAAACCCTCCTATTGTCGCCCAATGACCATACAAGAACTTTCCTCCTACTGTCACCAAGTAAGGACCACTATCTTGGACCGTAGTCCACCCCGACACTGAGCTCTATGGACTCTATGGCATGCCAATTATATCTACGACTAACTCGAGACCAAGGCTTACAATATTACCATTTCATTAATCTTTTATGCAACATTATAATCAATATGCACTACTTGTGCTAATATCCCCTTGTTAAGGGTTCAAGATTAATTCCATTATCAATAGTATAGCATCAATGTATTAAATCAATGGTCAAAGATGTATCTTTCATTATCAATGAGTATAGTTTCCTTAAAAATCACAATGAATTCAACAACCTATAACAATGTATTCAATAATCAATGGTACTCTAACTTTGCACCTTATAGAGTCAAGTTCTGTACATTATCATTATCATAACATTACTCATCATATTTCCATCTCAATCAATCAATGGGTTCCGATGCAAGGTCTACCAATTATACAAACACTAAGTAATCCTCAAGAATTACTTACCCAACCTCCTTAGTAGCTTAGCCATTTCAATCTTTAAGAAAACAACATGTATTCATGGTTGTATCAATCTAATAGGAAAGACAATGATTGGAAGGGTGAAGTTCCCTTCCGAGGTTATAGGCTACACTCACAAGATGTTTTCAAGCTAATGGTGATCTCGAATCGCAACCCCTTTCAATCTAGCAGCTTGATGATCTCGTTAGCTCCCTTTTCTTCAGGATCCTCTTGGTCTAACAATTTCAATATATACATATATTCCATTAGGAACTTACATTACTCATTTAAAGTTCACAAAAACATGCATCAAAGTCTTAGTTACAAGTTACCTGTAACGCCCCAAATTTGGGCCTAGATGTTTAGAGTCCGAATCGGACCGGCAAGAAAACGGTTCAAATCTTAAATAGTGACTGTTTTGTAAAGGATTGAAACTTTGAATCTTTAAGGAGCTAATTTTACCAAAATGTTTTCATTAGATTTTTCCTTAATTTGGGTGATTTAATTAATGTTTTAATTAAAGGAAATGAAGGATAATTAAATTAGAAACTACCTTTGACTATTCATAACTACTTTTCACAAATTTTCCCTCATTTTATTTTCTCTCAAATTCTTTTCAACCAAACACATTCTCTCCAGCAAATATACTTTGATTTTCACTTCATTTTATGGGATTTCAATCTTCCTTTGATTCTTAATCAATTCCTCATCAAATCCACTTGATTTCTACATTGATTTTTCAAGAAAACTTGCCCAAATCAAGGAGAAATCATCCATTATTAGAGGTAAGCTTCGTCCTTCTCCTCTAATGATCAGTTCTTTACTGAAATTCCCAAGTTATTAATCCTTTGTTAATAATTTTTAAGTGGTTTTAATGTTAGAAACAAGAAATTGTCTTAAAACTCAAGATTTTGGAAGAGATCTTGGAAATTTTCGTGGTGAATGATTGGGCTCTGTTTTGAGATGGTTTTCTAATGTATTTTGGATGTTAATTGATGTTACAAATGAGGTTTTATCAATCAAATCCCGAATAGGATTGTTTTCCTAAGTTTTGCTTGTTAGAATGATGGTTTTTAGGGTGATTTTGGTGTTCTATCATAGTTGGAGGTATAAGGACGAGTTTGTGGTGATTTTTTATGTTAATTGATGTTTAGAAATGATTAGAAGCGATAGATCTTGGCTGAATTTTGTTTTGGAAGAGTTTGGAGGTGATTTCGGTTGTGTTTGGTAGCCGAAATGTGGTTTTTGAGTAGAGCAGCGAGTTTAGGAGTGTGGCTGATGATTTCAATACATGATGATGCATTAATCCTCTGCTCTTATGTGTTTAAAATAGGGGAGACATCTTCGGACGCTTTTGGTGTTGATCTGGAAGCTTAGATAGCGTTTCGGCGAGCAAGCGAAATGTAATCGGTGAGTGTGTATGGTTTTAGAAGTCATTGAGGGACAAAGACCCAAGGTTTGGGGATTTAGGAAAGGTTTGAAACACCTTCCTAAGTCCGGAAGTAAGTATTGGCTAGATTGCTCTCATAGATGTGGCGATTGCCCCTAAAATGCTTTTACATGCTCATGGTTTGTGATTGATAAATTCCTACTGTTTTTATGCATGTTTTATAGCATGAGATGGTGCTTGAAATGAATTTATGAAGTAACATGTTGCATGGTTGAGATTTGAGCTTTTGTTTAAAGCATGGCAAATGTTATGGTTTTGAAATGAGTACATAATGTTTTGAGAATTGTTGCATGAAAAATAGTAGGTGAGATGATGTATTGACATAATATATTGGCATAGATGTTGAGATACTTACCGGATATAATTGATCGATCAATAGGATGAGAGTGCACTATAAACTAAAAAATCGTACGTGCTCTTTGGTTAAGCCAAAGGGAGAGAACCGATGATGGGCATTCCATCGGGTAGGACTTGGTGAAATACCCAAGCTTTGTGGCGATGAGAGATTCCGCCATGTGAGTACGGTGATGTGAGATTCCACCGGAAATTATGTTGCTAGACGAGTGGGTACGGTGATGGTAGATGCCACCAGAAGTCTCTAGTGAGATGTCCGCATATACGAGTAATAATGAGATGTGAAATGCCAATATAAAATATGAAATGATTTTTGATTCACATGTACCTTTGATGAAATGATTTATGCTATGAGAAATGCATATGAGATTTGTATTAGAAATGCTTTGGTGTTACAAGTATGAGTATGGCTTTGCCATGAGTTTTGCATTGGTTTAAATGCTTGAGATAGAATGAAGGTACATGTGTTTTCAATGAGAAGTTGCTTTGAATGGTTTTCAAGCATGAGATAGAATGAGCATGTTGTTAAAAAGCTTTTGAGAAAGTGTTTTCAAGTTATGCATTATTGTGTTGGTTTCTTTAGAGCATGCCTCACTAAGCATTTGTGCTTACGCTCTCTTTTACCAATAATACAGATAATTGAGGTGCTTCCGGGCATCAAAGAGGATAAGATCATCCAAGGAAGTACAAGCTCACGTATGGTGAAGTTTTCATACACTTTAGTTTTGATATAATGGCAATGGGAAACCAAGGTTGTATTTGGGAGATATGTTTGAACTCCTTAAGTTTGAGGCATGTTTATGTTGGCATTTTTGGGTTGTAAGTGGCCTTAAATGTTTTGTTTGAGGTTGGATTGCTTATATTGGTTTTGAGATTAGGTAGCATGCCTTTAGATTATGTGATTTTGTGTTTGATGCCATGCTTGTGCTAGTAAGTCCTAAATATGTTCCTCATGTGTAAAATGGTTTGCTGGTATGATTTGGGAATCTTTGAGACATGTTTGAATGGGTTAAAGGATGAAAAATCAGCTATATTTGCTGTTTCTGGGCAAGGTGTATCGAAACACTTTCAGGTGTTTCGAAACGGGGGCCTGTAATGGTCTTAGTGTTTCGAAACGACTGAGGCTGTTTCGAAACAGTTTGGCTACTGGAATGCCATGTTTCGATACTGGTCTCGGAACATACCCGCATACTGAAACGGTCAACACCGTTTCGATACATGCGTTTCGGTACGGTGGGTAGGCGTTCCGATACAGTTGACCGTTGGATGCAGATTTGAATTACATTGAGGCTTCATGCTTTACATTTTAGTCCTAAATGTCGTGAATGCAATTGCTTGAGCTTGGAATGTCTATTTAAGCTGAAATTTGGTAGAGAAGCATGTAACATCATTAATTTTATATTAAGAATCCTAAAATCAGTGAAGTCCCTCCAATTTACAAAAATTACATTTTGGTCCCTAATCTTGTTTAAAGTGCAATTGAGTCCCTAATTGTGTTCCGATTGCTATGCCTTTTTCTACCATGTCTCGTGGGTTCTCACATAGGCTTATTGTACATCTAGACAAGATTAAAAATAAAAAAGGGTCGTGAATCAAGATTGACTTTTGGGTTGACTTTGGTTTTCCCCGTGTAATCTTCAGAGTTCGAATCAAACGTCTAGGCCGACCTAAGGGGGTTACACTAGCCATTCAATAGCTTTAGACCTTATCAAACTAATCAATATGTTCATTAACAATCAATTCCTATATCCTCAAGCAAGCACTAATCACACAAGGTATATTCATATATAAAGTAAGATTTTTACACATGATTTTATATATGATCCGTAGCATTAACAACCCTTTTATATCAACATTTACACTTTATTGGATACAATACTATATGCCCTTTAATCCAAAAGTAGAGCATCCTCGCATATTTTAAGCTATCAACCTAAACAGTCTAAGTTAAACTTTATTGCACTAATTTCATTCCTACAATGATTGTATTATACATGAAATCACTTAGCAAATCAACAAACAAGTAGGGCAGTTCGTAAACACATGAAACAATTCCCTTAATTCACAAGAACATTTATAACAATTTCCATTCTACTATCTATAGCCAGCCCCTCGGTCATGGCAATCATCGAGTGATCCATTTTATGCCTATTTTCTTGTTCATTATCTTAAAACAGAGCATCCCGAAACAATACGTATTTGTTCATATAGTTTGGTTTTGTCACAACATTTACACATTAATGGTCATTAGGCTAATTCGAACTATAGTTGTGAAACATTTTAACAATTTTGTTGAATTCTAACTCCTAGTTTCCATAGTCAATCGATTCTCTCTATATACAATAGCCCTATTATGCATTAATTCATATTGAGCAATTGTGAAAAAATCCCATATTTTCTTGTAAACCCCAATTGTAGAACTTTGTATTCTCAATCCTATTTGTTAAATTGGGTTGAGTGCTTGTAAAAAGGGCTACATTTGTATTGAGAGATACTAGTCTTTAGCCTTAAACTTCTTTGCATTACTTGAGTGACGATTGGGTCAAATTTGGGGTAGAGCAATTAGTGGATTGTTGGAAAATCCTTAGTGGTAGCTAAGATAGTGGATGTAGAGTTCAATTGGAACTTGAACCACTCTAAATTCTCTTGTCTAGAAAATTTTAATTTTCCACTCCACCACCAAAATTTCTAAAAATCCAATTTACCCCCTCTTGGCTTAAATCGATTCTTCGATCCACTCAACAATTGGTATCAGAGCCTACCTCTTTGAAGGATTAACAACCACAAGAGGAGTTACTAGGAGAGTGTGATCATTTCTAAGGACAAGCCATGTCATCTACTTCAACCTCCAACCTCTATGAGCCACAATCAACCATTAAACCACCTTTCTTCAATGGGGACAACTACCCATATTGGAAGAATCAGATGCGTCTCTTCATCAAGTCAACGAATTACATGGTTTGGGATGTAGTGGAAGAAGGCCCTTACATTTCGGTTAAGAGAACCGATGAAGCAAGATTGTGAAACCGATAAACTAATTTTGATATAATTAAAGAATTTAAGAACTAATTTGAAAAACAGAAAACAAATTTTTAAGTCCTCAAACCTCTATATATTTAAAGAAAAATGGTTAAGTTAAAAACTCAACTTGTCAAAACTTTTCTAAGTGTTTTTGAAGCCAAAACAGTGATTTTCGAGTCACCGTTTTGGAACGGCCATTGGGTGTTCTGGAACACTTTTTAAACTGTTAACATTTGTTTCGAAACGGGTTTCGAAACGGATGAAGAACATCGGAATGATTTGACCCGTGTCGATACGATAGTATCGAAACGACCTCAAACGTTTTGAAACGACATTCAAACCTAGTTTTAAAAATATGATCGTTGAAGTTTTTAACTGATTTTTAAGTTGTCGTTAAGGCGTATCGAAACGCCTCCAAGCCGTTTCGATACAGGCTTTGACAGTGGCAAAGTGTTTCGAAATGAGTTTCAAAACGGCTCTTAGCGTATCGAAACGATCGTTCCTGTTTCGGTACAGTCTATTTAATACACCTCAACAACTCTTTTTTGGGTCTATTTCGAAACAGGATCGGGCGTTTCGAAACGGGTGGTTGCAGACTGCATTTATGGAGGGAATATAACATCCCAACGGCTTTATTGATGAATGCAACAACCCCAACGGCTAGAATTCAATGAGAATGTATAAAAAAGGGACCTCTAAAAGATTCAGCAACAACTATTTATCTTAAAAGAAACATCCAAACATCAAAGCCAAGCATTTGTGCCAAAATCCCATTATTTCTAGTAAACCCCAATTGTGAAGTTGTAATTTTCATCCTTATCTATTCAATTGGGTTGAGTGCTTGTAATTGGGCTACATTTTGTATTGAGAGATACTTGTTTTAGCCTTCATCATCTTTGTTTTGTTGTGTGAGGATTGGGTTAAATTTTGGGTAGAAAATTTGACCGGTTTTGTAACGGTTACCTCCTTAGCCTAGAAAAGGGGAAGAACAATTAGTGGATTGTTGGAAAATCCTTAGTGAAGCTAAGGTAGTGGATGTAGAGTTCGATTGGAACTTTAACCACTCTAAATTCTCTTGTCCATCAATTTTAATTTTCCACTCCACCACTAAAAGTTCAAAAAATCCAATTCACCCCCTCTTGGCTTATATCATATCATTGTTCCACTCAACAATTTGTATTAAAGCCTACCTCTTTGAAGTATTAACAACCACAAGAGGAGTTCCTAGGAAGAGTGTGATCATCCAAAAATCAATCCATGGCATCTACCTCCGGGTCAAGCATGTAAGAGTCTCAATCAACCAAAAAACTGTCTTTCTTCAACGGTGATAACTATCCATTTTGGAATAACCGGATGCGCCTCTTCATCAAATCCAACAATTATCTAGTTTGGGATGCCATTGAAGATGGTCTCTAGGTTCCAATGAAGGGAGACAAAGAAGGAAGATTGGTGCTAAAGAAGAAAATTGAGATGAGTGAAGAAGAGAGAAAGAAGATTCAAATCAATGATAAAGATCTTCACATGTTGTTTTGCTCTTTCGGTCCCGACATCTACTCCAAAGTCTCCTCCATTGAAAGTGCCAAGGAAGTGTGGGATACACTAGAGACCACTTATGAAGGAACAAGTGATGTGAAGGAGACCAAGATTGGAATTCTCAATCTTAGCTATGAGAATTTCAAAATGGAGCCCGACAAAACCGTGTCCAAGATGTTCTATCGCTTCTCAACAATCGTCAACGAGCTTAAGGGTTTTGGAGAGATAATCCCATAAGACAAACTTGTCCGGAAGCTACTCTACTTCCCGAGTCTTGGGATGGGAAGAAAACCGCCATCATTGAGGTTAAAACTTGAAGACACTCAAGCTTGATGAGCTAGTGGGTTCTCTCCTAACTCACAAGATAATGTAGCAAGGAAGGGAAGATTAAAGGAAGAAGGAAGAGAAAAGATTGGAGAAGCTAGAGGTAGAAAAGAAGAAGAAGATAAGAGTTGCTCTCAAAGCTTCACTACATGAGGAGAGCACTTCTAGTGAGGAGGATGACCTAGAAGAATTGGCTATTATAGCCAAAAGGTTCTCACGGTTTATGAGGTCCAACCGAGGAAGGAAGATGTAAATAAAAATGGACTTCAAAACCAAAAACAAAGAAGAAGAGGGAGATCAAATCATTTGCTTCGAGTGCAAAAAACCCGGTCACATTCGTTCGGAATGCCCTCAACTCAAGAAAAAGGGCTTTGAGAAGAAGAAGAAGCTCAAAGCCAAGCTTGCTACTTGGAGTGACGAGGAGTCATCCGAGGATGATGAACACGTAGTGGCCAAGCTTTGCCTCATGGCACTTGAGGAGGATTCCTCCATGGTAACCTCTAACTAATCATCTTTTTATTTTACATTTGATGAATCGCATGATGCTTATGATGAGTTACAAGAGGTATATGATGAATTAGTTGAGAAATATAAAGAGTCGGTCATAAGAAATAAAAAGATTATCTCTGAATTAAATGCTAAAAATGACTAACTTTCTCATGCTAATTTAAAATTTGAGAAAAAAATCTTAGGTTTGCAAGATGAACTTAAATTTTTCCAAGATGAAAATTTAAACCCAAATAATCTTATTTCTCAATGCAATAGTGAACACCAAAGGGTGTTAGATGAGCTTAAAAAGCTCAAGAAGTCTTTCAAAAATGTTGGTAGTGTGAAAAATGAGATAGGTGAATCCTCTAAAACTAACCAAGCTAAAAGAAAGACATATAACTACAAACAAAATAGCTTCCATAGATATAATAGAACTAAAAAGATTAGGAGTGTATGGGTTCCTAAGGAACTCGTCAAATCTAATAATATTGTTGCTATGTCACCTTGGATTCATAAGGGAACCAAGCTTTTGGGAGCTAACACTCGTGGACCCAAAATGATTTGGGTACCAAAAACCAAAGCTTAATATTTTTGTTTGTAGGGGGAGAATTGCTACAAGGCCAAAGCACAAAGTCAAAATTCATGGTACCTTGATAGTGGATGCTCGAGGTACATGACTGGAGACAAGAGTCGATTCATGGACTTAAAGACAAAAAGTGGAGGAGTAGTGACATTTGGTGACAACTCCAAGGCCACATTAAAGGTATTGGATCCATAGGTAATCACTCTACTATTCTCATTGAAAATGTTTTATATGTCGATGGTCTAAACCATAATTTGTTGAGCATAAGCCAATTATGTGACAGAGGGTTTAATGTCTTATTTGATAAAAATGTGTGCAAAATTGTTGACATTAAATCAAATAATATTATGCGCATTGTTCATCGCATAGGTAATTTATACATGGTGCATTTCGATGACATTCATACATCACATGCATGCTTTGTTGCACAAAATGAAAATGATGAATGGCTATGGCATAAGAAACTAGGACATGCTAGCATTAGTGTTTTAGAAAAATTAGTTTCCCTAGATCTAGTTAGAGGTTTACCCAAGATTAAGTTCTCAAATGACAAAATTTGTGATGCATGCTCTAAGGTTAAACAATATAAATCATCCTTTAAATCCATTAATGATGTTTCTACAAGTAGCTGTTTACAACTTATTCACATGGATTTATTTAGGCCGATTAGAACTATGAGCTTGGGTGGTAAATCTTATGCATTTGTACTTGTTGATGACTATTCTAGATTTACTTGGGTTCTATTTTTAAGTACTAAAGATGAGGCTTTAGAAAAATTCATCACATTTTCAAAATTAACTCAAAATGATCTTGAACTTAAAATTTCTCATATTAGAAGTGATTATGGAACCGTATTTCAAAATCTTGGTTTTGAAGAGTTTCTAAATGATAATAGTATTAGCCACAATTTTTCGGCTCCTTGAACTCCTCAACAAAATGGGGTAGTTGAGAGGAAAAATAGAACTTTACAAGAAATGGCTAGAACCATGCTTTGTGAAAACAATTTACGTAAATATTTTTGGGCGGAAGCCACAAACACCACTTGCTACATTGTAAACGGAGTAATGATTAGGTCACTTTTAAAGAAAAAACCATATGAGATCTTAAAATCTAAAAAGCCTAACATTAGCTATTTTTATCCATTTGGTTGCAAGTACTTTGTTTTGAATAATGGAAAAGATAACTTAGGTAAATTTGATGCTAAAAGTGATGAATCTATTTTCTTAGGTTATTCCTTAAACTCTAAAGCCTATCATGTATTTAATAAGAGAACTTTAGTAGTAAAAGAGTCTATTCATGTTGTATTCGATGATAACCTCCTTCCAAGGAAGGATTCTTGTGATGATGATGATGATGTAGGAATCCTTGATGCCTTTGATGGGGGACAAACTTCAAAGGATGATGATATTCGAACGAAAGAAGAGGATACACAAGATCCACCTCTTGAAGCTTTGAAGGACTTGGCTCTTGAGGAAAAGGAAGTGAGCTACCAAAGGGAGTTCAACTATGTCAAAGGTGGTGAAATCTTGGGTGATCCATCCAAGGGGGTAACTACTAGATCTTCTCTTAAACTCATGAATCATGTTGCTTTTATCTCATGCATAGAGCCTAAGAACATTAAAGAAGCATTAAAAGATGACTTTTGGATTATGGCTATGCAAGAAGAGTTAAATCAATTTGAGAGAAGTAATGTTTGGACATTAGTTGAAAGGCCTAGTAATCAATCTACTATAGGAACTAAATGTGTATTTAGGAACAAACTAGATGAGAGTGGTAACATTGTGAGAAATACAGCTAGATTAGTTGCACAAGGTTACACTCAAGAAGAGGGAATAGATTTTGATGAAACCTATGCACCCGTAGCTAGAATGATGGCCATTAGGATGCTGCTTGCATATGTATGTTATCATGATTTAAAGCTTTTTCAAATGGATGTTAAAAGCACATTATTAAATGATTTTATAAATGAGGAAGTGTATGTGGAACAACCACCGGGTTTTGAAGACTCAAAATTTCCAAATCATGTTTTCAAACTAACTAAAGCTCTTTATAGTTTAAAACAAGCTCCTAGAGCTTGGTATGAAAGACTTTCAAACTTTTTGATTGAAAAAGGTTTTGAAAAAGGTAAGGTGGACACTACACTTTTCATAAAAAGGTATAAAAATGATATCTTAGTAGTACATATATATGTTGATGATATTATTTTTTGATCTACTAATGAGTGTCATTGCAAAGAGTTTGCTAAGTTAATGCAAGGTGAATTCGAGATGAGCATGATGGGGGAACTCTCATTCTTTTTGGGACTCCAAATCAAGCAAAGGAAGGATGTCACCTTCATCAATCAAGAAAAGTACATCAAGGATATGCTCAAGAAGTTTGGCTTGGAGAATGCAAAGCCTCAAGCCACGCCAATGAGCTCATCTACAAAGCTTGACAAAGATGAAGGAGGTAAGTGTGTTAACTCTAAGCTTTATCGTTCTATGATTGGATCTTTACTTTACCTTACCGCAAGTAGACCGAATATTTTGTTTTGTGTTTGCTTGTGTGATAGGTTTCAAGCTAGTCCTAGAGAGTCTCACCTTATAGCCGTTAAGAGAATCTTTAGGTACCTTAGAGATAATCGTTGTTTAGGCCTTTGGTACCCTAGAGACTCAACCTTCAACCTTCATGCTTATTCGGATGCGGATTACGGGGGGTGTAAAATCGATAGGAAGAGTACTTTGGGAACATGTCAATTCTTAGGTAGTATGCTCATATCTTGGTTCTCTAAGAAATAAAATAGTGTAGCTCTATCTACCACCGAAGCCGAGTACATATCCTTAGGGAGTTGTTGTGCTCAAGTCCTTTGGATTAAGCAACAACTCTTAGATTACGGTATTAAAGTTGAAACCATACCCCTTAAGTGTGATAACACTAGTGCCATATGCTTAACTAAAAATCCCATCCAACACTCTAGAACCAAACTTATAGAGATAAGGCATCATTTCATTAGAGATCATGTCCTTAAGGAAGATGTTGTTATAGAGTACGTTGACACCTTAAACCAACTAGCAGACATTTTTACAAAGCCTTTGGATAAGGAGCGTTTTTGGTCCCATAGGAGAGAGTTAGGTCTAACTAGCCTTTATTGACCTTTTAGGACCCTTTTTGTGCTTAAATTGCTTGAATTCTTGAAAATGCCATGTTTATGTGTTTTTACTCCTAATTTCATCCATGCTAATAGTTAGGGGGAGTATGTTTTTGTTTATACATGTCTTTCTTGCTCATTCATGTCATTTAAGCATATTAGGACTTCATGAAATCCATTTTTCTGCAATATTAGAGCCTCATCTGCACTTCCAAGGCTAGGTGTATCGAAACGGGTCCAACTGTTTCTATATGGGTGCTTAAAAGAGTGATCTGTGAGAAAGGAGTTTTGAAATGCCTTAAAAGGGTTTCGAAACGCTTTTGCCACTGCCAAGGGGTGTATCGAAACAAGTTTTGATACGGGTCAACACATGGGATTCGATACGATCAATGCCTTATCGGAACGGTCAATCAGACTCGAAACGTCAGTCAACGTTTCGATACCCGCGTTTCGGAAAGATCGTGCCTGTTCCGAAACGGGTATGCGGACAGCTTTAAAGAGGGCTTTTAATGATAAAATTCACTTTAATTTAAAACCCTTCAAAACCCTAAAAACCCTAAATTGATTTTTCCCTATAAAAACCCTCTAAACCTCATTGTTTTTCATCAAATCTTGAGGGCTTTTACACACAAACTCAAGTCTAAGCAAGCCTCATCAATCTTGTGCAAGATTTTCCATTCATTCATCCAAAATCCCCTTCTAAGGTATATTTTCTACTTTTTTCTTTTTCCTTTGATTTAATTCGATTTTTAGAATATAAAATATCAGTTTTGTATAGTTTTTATGTTTTATGTCTTTGGTTTTTCAAAACTTGTAAAAAAATTCAAAAACTAAATGGGAATTGTTATTAGATTGAATTGAGGATATTCATGCATACACTTTAATTTTAAAATTGCTTGCTCTATGTATTTAGGATTTTTTTAATGGAAAACGCTAACAAGAAACGTAAGACGGGTCAATCGAGTGAAGGTGCTAGTCAAGCCAGTATCCGTCTTAATCTCACCCAACTTTTTCTCAAAAGTTTTTCGACTCTAGAGATGAGAGATCGTTTCACTTATGTGAAGGAGATTGTCGTTCGTCGCGAGCGTGTTGTTGATGTCCCATTCCTTGATTCCGAACGTTTCGCCTTCCGCTATCTAGAGCGTCTACGAGAATGGAACTTCATGGCTTTCTTGAACATACCATATATTGTCTACAAGCACATGGTTCTCATCTTCTACTCCAATGCGCAGCTTGTTGATAATGAAGAACACTCCGAAGTTGTTGGCATTGAGTCCTTTCTCTTGGGGAAGAGGTCCGTCATCGACATACCCTTCTTAGAGACTTCTCTTGGCCTTAAGGATGAAGGCATCGAGAATGAGACCCATTTTGGTGCTCACACCGGTTTTGTGCTTTCCTTGGATGCTCATGATCGGTTCTTACACTTGATGATCTCTTGGTTTATTCGCCCCTCCGGAGGTAAATTCTCTCACATTCGTCAAGTTGATTATTTTTGGCTTGAATGTTTCTGCCATGGAGAACGCCCAAATCTTGTTAAGATTATGTTCGCCGAAATGGTCAACAATGTGAAGCTTCGTGAAACCGATGCTCTAAAATCCTTTACCTATGGGACTGTTTTGAGTTATATCTTTGGCATGCTCAATTTTGATTGCTCATATGACTCTCTAGAACCCCGTAAGCAAAAGATTGGTGAATCTTCTCTCCACAAAGTCGGGTTCTATTACAACAATCATGGCCAATGGGAACGAGTTGATAGGAATGCCCCTCCTCCTCAAGTTGAACCACAACCTCAAGCTCCAGGTTCCAACAATGAAGCTCTTATGGCTTTTCTAACCGAGCGTTTCAACACAATGGTGTCGGGTCTTGGTGCTATTAATACTCGTTTGCAATCCGTATAGAATCGTCTCACCTCCCTTGAAAATCAACATCAATCAATGGACTTGTCATTTTCTACTTTCTATGGCCAATGGATGACCTTTCGTCACTCTCAAGCTAGGAACAATGATGATTCCTCGGATGTTGATGGTGACGATGACGAGGCTTAGGGTCTTTTTTATTGCATCGCATATTAGATTATCATATTAGGATTAAGTTTGCACCTCTATCTTATTTATGTTTCTTGAACCTATGCTTTGATTACTTTGTTGGGATTAAGCTTTGAATCTTATTGTTCAAGTTTTCTGTTTGGATATTTGAATTCTATGAATCTATATTATGTTGCCTATTGCTTTTAACATTGTTTCTTCTCTTTGAGCCTTGTTTATTTTTCTTTTTGGTCTAACAAAAGGGGGAGAAAATATAAGAGCCAAAATTTGTTTTAAGTGGTTTTGAGTTTTAAAACATAAATTTTAAATCTTTTCAAAAACTTTAAAACCCATCTTAAATTGAGGGGGAGTTAGAATGTATTCAAGATTTCAAAACTCTTAAAAATTCTAACTTTAGTTTTGTTATATCAAAACGGGGGAGATTGTGAAACCGATAAACTAATTTTGATATAACTAAAGAATTTAAGGACTAATTTGAAAAAGAGAAAACAAATTTTTTAAGTCCTCAAACCTCTCTATATATTTAAAGAAAAATGGTTAAGTTAAAAACTCAACTTGTCAAAACTTTTCTAAGTGTTTTTGAAGCCAAAACAGTGATTTTCGAGTCACCGTTTCGAAACGGCCATTGGGCGTTCCGGAACACTTTTGAAACTGTTAACATTAGTTTCGAAACGGATGAAGAACATCGAAACGGTTTGACCCGTTTCAGTATGGTAGTATCGAAACAACCTCAAACGTTTCGAAACGACATTCAAACCTGGTTTTAAAAATATGACTGTTGAAGTTTTTAACTGATTTTTAAGTTTCCGTTATGGCGTATCGAAACGCCTCCAAGCCGTTTCGATACAGGCTTTCTCAGTGGCAAAGTGTTTCGAAACGAGTTTCGAAACGACTCTTAGCGTATCGAAACGATCGTGCCCGTTTCGGTACGGTCTGTTTAATACACCCCAACGGCTCTTTCTTTTTTGGTCTGTTTTGAAACAGGATCGGGCGTTTCGAAACGGGTGGTTGCATACTGCATTTATGGAGCGAAGATAACATCCCAACGGCTCTATTGATGAATGCAACAACCCCAACAGCTAGAATTCAATGAGAAGGTATGAAAGGGACCTCTAAAAGCTTCATCAACAACTATTGATCTCAAAGGAAACATCCAAACATCAAAGCCAAGCATTTGTGCCAAAATCCCATTATTTGTAGTAAACCCCAATTGAGAAGTTGTAATTTTCATTCTTATCTATTCAATTGGGTTGAGTGCTTGTAATTGGGCTACATTTTGTATTGAGAGATACTTGTTTTAGCCTTCATCATCTTTGTTTTGTTATGTGAGGATTGGGTCAAATTTTGCGAAGAAAATTTGACCGGTTTTGTAACGGTTACCTCTTTAGCCTAGAAAAGGGGAAGAACAATTAGTGGATTGTTGGAAAATCCTTAGTGAAGCTAAGGTAGTGGATGTAGAATTCGATTGGAACTTGAACCACTCTAAATTCTCTTGTCCATCAATTTTAATTTTCCACTCTACCACTAAAAGTTCAAAAATCCAATTATCCCCCTCTTGGCTTATATCATATCATTGATCCACTCAACAAAGACTAGTTTCGAAAGTAAAGTCAGAGATGACTGAGGAAGATGGATGAAAGATGCAAGTCAATGACAAAGCTTTACATATCATATTTTGTGCACTTGGTCCGGATATCTACTCAAAGGTTTCATTTATCGAAAGTGCAAAGAAAGTGTGAGACACTTTGGAGATGAATTATGAGGGCACTAGTGATGTGAAAGAGACAAAGATCAGGTTGCTAAACTTGAGCTATTAGAATTTTAAGATAGACCCCGATGAGAGCGTCTCAAAGACGTTTGATCGGTTTTCGATCATCGTCAATGGCCTTAAAGGATTCGGTGAAGTAATTCCTGAAGATAAGCTAGTGAGGAAGCTTTTATACTCTCTCCCGGAGTCTTGGGATGGTGAGAGGACGACCATCATTGAAGAAAAGAATTTGAAAACTTTGAAGTTTGATGAGCTTGTTGGGTCTCTTCTTACACATGAGATTATGATGCAAGGAAGAGAAGAAGAGAAGAAGAATGAAGAGAGAAGGATAGAGAAGCATGAGATAGAAAAGAAAAAGAAGCTAGGAGTTTCTCTCAAAGCCTCTCTACATGAGGAGAGCTCTTCTAGTGAGGAGGAAGACTTTGAGGAATTGGCTATGATAGCCAAACGATTCTCACGGTTCATGAAGTCCAACCGAGGGAGAAAATTTTTTAAAAAAAAGATGGACTTCAAGAACAAAAGCAAAGAAAAAGAGAGGGACCAAATCATTTGCTTTGAGTGCAAGAAGCCGAGTTTAATGATCTTAGGTTTACAAGATGAACTTAAATTCTTTCAAAATGAAAATGTAGACTTAAACAAACTTATTTCTCAATGTAATATTGAACACCAAAAGGTGTTAGATGAGCTTAATGAGCTCAAAAAGTCTTTCAAGAGTGTTGGTAATGTGAAAAATGAGATATGTGAATCATCTAGAACAAACCAACCTAAAAGAAAGAACAATAACTACAAACAAAGTGGCTCCTATAGGCATAATAGAACTAAAAGAATTAGAAGTGTATGGGTTCCTAAGGAACTTGTCAAATCTAATAATGTTGATGCCATGTCACATTGGATTCCTAAGGGAACCAAGCTTTTCGAAGCTAACACTCGTGGACCCAAAATGATTTGGGTACCAAAAATCAAAGTTTAATTTCTTTGTTTGTAGGGGGAGCATTGCTACAAGGCCAAAGCACAACGCCAAAACTCATGGTACCTTGATAGTGGATGCTCGAGGCACATGACCGAAGACAAGAGTCGATTCATGGACTTAAAGCCAAAAAGTAGAGTAGTAGTGACATTTGGTGACAACTCCAAAGGCCACATTGAAGGTATTGGCTGCATAGGTAATCACTCTACTATACTCATTGAAAATGTTTTGTATGTCAATGGTCTAATACACAATTTATTGAGCATTAGTCAATTGTGTGATAAAGGATTTAATGTCTTGTTTGATAAAAATGAGTGTAAAATTGTTGACATTAAATCAAATAAAATAATGATCATTGGTCATCGCATAGGTAACATTTATATGGTGTATCTAGATTACATTCATGCATCCCATGCATGTTTTGTTGCTTAAGATGAAAATGATGCATGGTTATGGCATAGGAAACTAGGACATGCTAGCATTAGTTTTTTAGAAAAATTAGTTTCCCTAAATCTAGTTAGAGGTTTACCCAAGACCAAGTTCTTAAATGATAAAATATGTGATGCATGCTATAAGGGTAAACAACATAGATCACCCTTTAAATCCATTAATGATTTTTCTACAAGTAGGTGTTTACAACTAATTCATATGGATTTATTTGGGCCAATTAGGACAACTATCTTGGGTGGAAAATCATATGCTTTTGTGCTTGTTTATGATTACTCTAGATATAATTGGGTTCTCTTTTTAAGCACCAAGGATGAGGCTTTAGAAAACTTCATCACATTTTCAAAATTAACCCAAAATGATCTTGAACTTAGAATTTCACATAATAGAAGTGATCATGGAACAAAATTTTAAAATATGGGTTTTAATGAATTTTGTAATGAAAATGGGATTAGCCATAATTTTTCGACTCCTCGAACTCCTCAACAAAATGGGGTAGTTGAGAGAAAAAATAGAACTTTAGAAGAAATAGCTAGGACTATGCTTTGTGAAAACAATTTACCTAAGTATTTTTGGGCGGAAGCCATTAACACTGCTTGCTATATTATTAATCGAGTAATGATTAGGCCTATTTTAAAGAAAACTCCTTAAAAATCTAAAAGCCTAACATTAGCTATTTTCACCCTTTTTGTTGCAAGTGTTTTGTTTTAAATAATGGAAAAGATAATTTAGGAAAATTTGATGCAAAAAGTGATGAAGCTATTTTTCTAGGTTAGTCTTTAAACTCTAAAGCCTATCGTGTGTTTAACAAAAGAACTTTAGTTTTTGAGGAATCTATTCATGTGGTTTTCGATGATAACCTCCTTTCAAGGAAGGAATCTTGTGATGATAATGATGTAGGAATCCTTGATGCCTTTGATGGAGGACAAACTTCAAAGAAGGATGAGATTCCAACTAAAGAAGAAGATGCACAAGATCCACCTCTTGAAGCCTTGAAGGACTTGACTCTTGAGGAAAAGGAAGTGAGCTACCCAAGGGAGTACAACTATGTCAAAGGTGGTGAAATCTTGGGTGATCCATCCAAGGGGGTAACTAATCAGTCTTCTCTTAAAATGCTTAATCACGTTGCATTTATCTCATGCATTGAGCCTAAAAATATTAGAGAAGCTTTAAATGATGATTTTTGGAGTATGGCCATTCAAGATGAGTTAAATCAATTTGAGAGAAGTAAAGTGTGGACATTAGTTGAAAGACCTAGAAATCAATCTATTATAGGAACTAAATGGGTATTTAGGAATAAACTAGATGAGAGTGGTAACAAAGTGAGAAACAAAGCTAGGATAGTTGCTCAAGGTTACACTCAAGAAGAGGGAATTGATTTTGATGAAACTTATGCACTCGTAGCTAGAATGGATGTTATTAGGATGTTGCTTGCATATGCATGTTATCATAATTTTAAGCTTTTTCAAATGGATGTCAATAGTGCATTTTTAAATGGCTTTATAAATGAAGAAGTGTATGTGGAACAACCACCGGGTTTTGAAGATCTAATTTTTCCAAACCATGTTTTTAAATTGTCAAAAGCTTTATATGGTTTAAAACAAGCTCCTAGAGCTTGGTATGAAAGACTTTCAAGTTTTCTAGTTGGAAAAGGTTTTGAGAAAGGAAAGGTGGACACAACACTTTTTATTAAAAACAATGGAAAAGATATATTAGTGGTTCAAATTTATGTTGATGATATAATATTTGGTTCTACTAATGAATTGCTTTGTCAAGAAATTTCTAAGTTGATGCAAGGTGAATTTGAAATGAGCATGATGGGGGAGCTCTCATTCTTTTTGGGACTCCAAATCAAACAAATGAAGGATGACATCTTCATCAATCAAGCTAAGTACATCAAGGATATGCTCCAAAAGTTTGGCTTGGAGAATGCAAAGCCTCAAGCCACACCAATGAGCTCATCTACAAAGCTTGACAAAGATGAAGGAGGTAAGTGTGTTGACTCTAAGCTTTATCGCTCTAAGATTGGATCATTGCTTTACCTTACCACAAGTAGACCAGATATATTGTTTAGTGTTTGCTTGTGTGCTAGGTTTCAAGCTAGTCCTAGAGAGTCTCACCTTATGGATGTTAAGAGAATCTTTAGGTACCTTAGAGATACTCCTTGTCTAGGTCTTTGGTACGCTAGAGACTCAACCTTTAACCTACATGCTTATTCAGATGCGGATTACGGGGGTTGTAAAATTGATAGGAAAAGTACTTTGGGAACTTACCAATTCTTAGGTAGTATGCTCATATCTTGGTTCTCTAAGAAACAAAATAGTGTAGCTCTTTCTACCACCAAAGACGAGTACATATCCTTAGGGAGTTGTTGCGCTCAAGTCCTTTGGATGAAGCAACAACTCTTCATTTATGGTGTTAAAGTTGAAACCATACCTCTTAAGTGTGACAACACTAGTTCTATATGCCTAACTAAAAATCCCATCCAACACTCTAGAACCAAACATGTAGAAATAAGGCATCATTTCATTAGAGTTCATGTCCTTAAAGAAGATGTTGTTTTAGAGTTCATAGACACCTTAAATCAACTAGCGGACATCTTTACAAAACCTCTAGATAAGGAGCATTTTTGGTCCCTTAGGAGAGAGTTAGGTCTAACTAGCCTATCTTGACCTTTTAGGATCTTTTTGTGCTTAAATTGCTTGATTTCTTGTAAAAATGCCATGCTTATGTGTTTTTATTCCTAATTTCATCCATGCTTATAGTTAGGGGGAGTATGTTTTTTATTTTAACATGTTATTCCTACTCATTCATATCATTTATGCATCTAGGACTTCATAAAAATCATTTTTTTGCAATATTAGAGCCTCATTTGCACCTCTAGGCTTAGGCGTATTGATACGGGTCAATCTGTTTCGATACGGGTGCCTTAATAGAATGGTCTATGACCAGGATGTTTCAAAACGCCTAAAAGGGTTTCGAAACGTTTTGCCTCTGTAAAGATTTGTATCGAAACTACGTAAAAGCGTTTTGATATGGGTTACCACGTGGGATTCGATACGGGCAAAGCCGTATCGAAATGGTCAATAGAATTCGAAACGTTAGTCAACGTTTTGGTACCCACGTTTCGGAACGATCATGCCTGTTCTGAAACGCCTCTGCGACAGCCTTTTAAAGGGCTTTAATTTCAAAGTTTGCTTTTCATTAAAACTCCTAAAAACCCTAAACCCAATTTTTCCCTATAAAAACCCTCTAAACCTCATTTTTTCATCAAATCTTGAGGGCTTTTACTTACAAACTTAAGTCTAAGCAAGCTTCAACAAATTGGTGCAATTTCTTCCATTCATTCATCCAAAATCCCTATTTGAGGTATTTTTCATCTTTTTCTTTTTCCTTTGATTTTATTTGAGTCTTAGGTTAGAAAATATTAATTTTGTATAGATTATATGCTTTGCAACTTGGGTTTTTCAAAACTTGAATTTTTTTCAAAATCTTAAAACTTTTTATTCGAATATATTTGTTTTTACTCGTATTTTTTTACTATTTTTCAAAAGTTGTTTCTTTTTCAAAAAAAAAATTGTTATATGTATATATGTTTTTAATGTTTTTTTAAACCTAAATGTGATTTGTCATTGGATTGAATTAAGGATTAATATGCATACATTTAATTTTTTTATTTTCTTGCTTTATGTTTTTAGAAATCTAATGAAAAACATTAACAAGAAACGCAAGACGACTCAAATGGGTGAAGCTTCAACCCAAGCGAACATCCGTCCTAACCTCACCCTCCTATTTCAAAAGAGTCTTCGGAATCAAGAGACTAAGGACCGTTTCAAAATTATCATGGATTTAGCCGTTCGCCAAGAGCGTGTTGTGGATATCACGTTCCTTGACTCCAAGCGTTTTGAGTTCCACTATCTAGCTCGTTTGCGAGAATGGAGCTTCTTGGCCTTTTTGAGCATTCTAGATATTGTCTACAAGCATGTGGTCCTCATTTTCTACTCCAATGTCGTTCTTATTGATAATGAAGATCATACCAAGATGATTGGCATTGAGTCGTACCTTTTGGGTAAGAAGTTCACCATTAGTATATCAGTTTTAGAGAATGCTCTTGGGCTCAAAGATGACGACATTGAGGATGAGAACCACTTTGGTGCTCACACCAGATCCGTTCTCTCATTAGATGCTCATGACTGGCTCCTCCATCTCTTGGTTCATCTGCCCTTCCGGAGGTAAATTTGCCTACATTCGTCAGATTGACTATTTTTGGTTAGAGTGCTTTCGCCAAGGACAACGACCAAATCTTGTCCAAATCATGTTCGCCAAGATGGTCTATAATGTGAAGATTTGCGAAACCGATGCTCTTACTTCTTTCACTTATGGGGTTGTTTTAAGCTATGTCTTTGGTACCCTCAACATTGATTGCTCCTACGATTCTCCGGAACCTCACAAGAACAAGATTGGTGAATCTTCTCTCTATAAGTCTGAGTTATGATATACTCTTTGCCAATGGGTTCGTGTTGATAGGTAAGCTTCGCCACCTCAAGTTGAGCCACCACCTCAAGCTCTGGCTCCTAACAATGAAGCTCTTATGGCTTTCCTTACCGAGCGGTTCAACTCGATGGATACGAACATGGCTTCGGGATTTGGTGCTATCAACACTCATTTGCAATCCTTGAAGGATCGTGTTCTTGGAAACGAGAATCGTCTTACCGCTCTTGAGAATCAACAATCATCTATGGATTTATCTTTCTCCACATTCTATGGTGATTGGAGGAACTTTCGTCGAGCTCAAGCTAAAAATGATGATGATTCTCTTGATGATGATGGTGATGATGATGATGAGGCTTAGGATCTCCATTGCATCTCATTTTATTCTATCATATTAGGAATAAGTTTCCACCGT
The DNA here is from genome assembly GCA_958450335.1 of Hibiscus tridactylites. Taxonomy (NCBI): domain Eukaryota; kingdom Viridiplantae; phylum Streptophyta; class Magnoliopsida; order Malvales; family Malvaceae; genus Hibiscus; species Hibiscus tridactylites. Next base: position 71,085,347 of record OY288277.1, read on the forward strand.
TCAATTTTTTTATGCTTTAAAAACCTATGCTTTGCTTATTTTGTTTGGGATTGAGCTTAAACTCTATTGCTTTAAGTATTTGTGTTTTGTTATTTGAACTTAATTCTATCTATATTATGTTGTTTGATTTCATGCTTATAACCATGTTTCTTCTCATGATTAACCTTCATTATTATTCTTTTTGATTTAACAAAAAAGAGGAGAAGTAATATAAGAGCCACATTTTTTAAGAAGGTTTTGAGTTTTAAACACTTGAATTTTAATCTCTTCAAAACTTTAAAACCCATCTTACATTGAGGGGGAGTTAGAATGTCTTCAAGATTTCAAAACTCTTAAAAATTCTAACTTGGTTTTGTTATATAAAAAAGGGGGAGATTATAAAACTAATAAATTGATTTTGATATAACAAAGGATTTAAGGACAAAATTGAAAAAGAGAAAATAAATTTTTAAGTCCTCAAAACATCTCTATGTGTTTAAAGAAAAATGTACAAGTCAAAACCTTAACTTATCAAATATTTTCGAAGTGTTTACCAAGTCAAAACAGTGATTTTCGAGTCAACGTTTCGGAAAGGCCTTTGGGCGTTTCGGAACATTTTGAAACTGTTAACCTCTGTTTCGGAACTAGCTTTCCCATTTCGATACACGCGTATCGAAACAGCTAGTTTTGTTTCGAAACGGATGAAGAACAATGGAACAATTTGAATTGTTTTGATACAGCTGTATCGAAACGGCCTCAAACGTTTCGAAAGAATTTCAAACATGGTTTCAAAATATGACCGTTGAAGTTTTATAACTGAATTTAAAAATATTGTTAAGGCGTATCGAAACGCTTCTAAGTCGTTTTGATACAGGTTTTGACAGTGGCAAGATGTTTCGAAACGGGCTTCAGCACGTTTCGGAACATGCTCTTAGCGTATCGAAACGATCGTGTTCGTTTCGGTACGACCTATTTATTACACCACAACGGATCTTTCTATTTTGGTCTTTTTTGAAACAAGGTCGGGCGTTTCGGAATGGGTGGTTGCAGACTACATTTATGGAGGGAAGATAACATCCCAACGGCAATAATACTGAAGGCAACAACCCCAACGGCTAGAATTCAATGAGAAGGTATAAAAGGGGCCTCTAAAAGCACCATCAACAACTATTGATCCCAAAAGAATTATCCAAACATCAAATCCAAGCAATTGTGCAAAAATCCCATATTTTCTTGTAAACCCCAATTGTAGAACTTTGTATTTCCTATATTTTTTGTTCAATTGGGTTGAGTGCTTGTAAAAAGGGCTACATTTGTATTGAGAGATACTAGTCTTTAGCCTTAAACTTCTTTGTATTACTTGAGTGAGGATTGGGTCAAATTTTGGGTAGAAAATTTGACTGGTATTGTAAAGGTTGCCTCCTAAGCCTAGAAAAGGGGAAGAGCAATTAGTGGATTGTTGGAAAATCCTTAGTGGTAGCTAAGGTAGTGGATGTAGAGTTCAATTGGAACGTGAACCACTCTAAATTCTCTTGTCTAGCAAATTTTAATTTTCCACTCTACCACCAAAATTTCTAAAAATCCAATTCACCCCCCTCTTGGCTTAAAACGATTCTTCGATCCACTCAACATTTACAGTGAGAAGTGTGTGGTCTATAGAGATCATAAGAGTTTGAAATATCTAATGTCCTAGAGAGAGTTGAGTCTTAGGCAACGAAGATGGTTGGAGTTGCTCAAAGATTATGATCTGAAGATAGAGTATCATTCTGGAAAGGCCAATGTTGTGGCTGATGCCTTGAGTAGGAAGGTGGTCATTGAGTTGAGAGTGATGTTTGCTCGGTTGAGCATATCGCGAGATGGCGGGTTGATAGACGAGTTACAAGTGAAACCTTCATTGATACAATTGATTAAGAAGAAGCAGTTGCTTAATGATTCTTTAGTACCTCACGTTTAGGATATAGCAGATGGAAATAAAACTGATTTTTGTTTCAATGATGATGGTGTTTTATGCTTTAAAAGTCGAATAGTTGTGCCGGAGGATGTTGAGTTGAGGCGCACTATTTTGACTAAAGCTCATAGCAGTCCTTTTTCTATGCATCCTAGTAGTAAAAAGATGTATCTTGGTTTGAAAGATGAGTACTATTGGGTTGGGTTGAAAAGGGATGTTGCTGATTTTGTGAGTAAGTGTATGAGTTGTCAGCGTGTGAAAGCTGAGCATCAGTTTCCTTCCGAGTTGTTGCAACCTTTGAGAATAACGGAATGGAAATGGGAAAGGATTACGATGGATTTTGTGTCCGGTTTACCTTTAACCCCGTCAAAGAAGAACTCCATTTGGGTGATTGTAGATCACCTTACGAAGTGTGCACATTTCTTAGCTATGTATACTACGTATATGTTGGATAAGGTGGCAAAGTTGTAAATTACAGAGATAGTGTGTTTGCATGGTGTACCTAAATCTATAGTGCCGGATAGAGATCTAAGGTTTACAACAAGGTTCTAGGAGTGTCTACATCAAGCGTTGGGTACACGTTTGAATTTCAGTACCTCATATCATCCTCAAACGGATGGACAGTCGGAGCGAGTTATTCAAGTGCTTGATGATATGTTGAGATGTTGTGTTATAGATTTCCAAGGTTCTTGGGAAAAATAGCTGCCCTTGGTGGAGTTTGCCTATAATAATAGTTTTCAAGGGAGTATACAAATGGCTCCGTATGAAGATTTGTATGGAAGAAAGTGTAGAACGCATCTTTGTTGGGCGGAGGCGGGGAAAAAGTTGGTTTCCTTTCCGGATTGGCTTAAGGTAACGACTGAGAAAGTGAAGCTTATTTGTGAGTGGTTGAAGGCTGCATCAGATCGTCAAAAGTCCTGTGTAGATTTAAAATGTAAGGAGATTGAGTTTGTGGTTGGAGATCGTGTGTTCTTGAAGGTATCCCCTTGGAAGAAGGTGATTAGGTTTGGACGTAAGGGTAAGCTTAGTGAAAGGTTTATTGGGCCTTATGAGCTAGTAAAGCATGTTGGTCATGTTGCATATCGGTTGAGGTTGCCTCCTGAGTAGGAGAAAATTCATGATGTGTTTCAAGTTTTAATGATGCGGAGGTATAGATCGGATCCATCTCATGTTATGCATGTTGAGGAGATTGAGTTAAATCTGGATTTGTCTTATGATGAGGAACCAGTTGGGATTCTTGATTCTAGTAGCAAAGTTTTTCGTGGTAAGGCGATTGAACTTGTAAAGGTGTTGTGGCGACATCAAAGAGTTGAGGATGCCACGTGGGAAAGCAAGGCGGACATGTTGAGGTAGTTTCCGCACCTTTTTCCTTCAAGTAAAATTTCGAGGACGAAATTTTCTAAGTGGGGGAGAGTTCTAACACCCCGGTTTTGGGCCTAGAGATTTGAAGGGTGGTTTAGGGTCCGATGAATCTAGATTAGAGATCTAAGTCGGTTTGGAGTCAGTTCAGGGAAAACTTAGTTTGGGATGTGATAAAATCATGTGAAAATTTTTTAAATTCCTATTTAAATATGTGTTGAGGAAAAGTGAAGCCAATTTTTGAAAATGATTTTTGGAAAGTCGACATTTCGGTTTGGTGACTAAAATGTAAAAATTAAAAGTTATGTTTTAATGGCTAAATCGAAGAGAGCCAAAACTTAGAATCCTTAGGGATCTATTACACCAAGTTGGTATCATCTATTTCCCCTGATTTGGTGTTTTAAATGATTTAATTAAATGTTTTAATAAAGGAGTTTTATTAAATGAGATTTTAATTGACTAATCATTTTCTTACGTAACTACTTTTCTCCAAAACTTTTTTCTCAACTTTCTCAGCAGCCAAACTCTCTTTTCATCACTGAAATCTTTAGAAAATTGTCTCATCTCATTTACTTTTGATTCCTAAACGATGCTCATGGATTTCTACAACAGTTAGCTAAGAAAACGAATTTAGTAAGTTCAAATTTAGTAAAGATGAATAAAAAGTTTTCTTGAATGATTTCATCAAAATCATTGCAAATCAAGGGGAAAGCTTGTGTTTGTGGTGATCTTTCTTTTCTCTCCTCTAATCAGGGTTCTTTATTAAAATTCCTAAGTCTTTGGCTCTCTAGTTTTGTTTATTAACAAGATTTTGTAATTGAAATGATGAAAATTGCAAAATTAAGCTTTGTAAGATGGATTTTCAAGATTTTCATTTGGGAACTATTTTGATTGATTTGAGAATTATTTTAAAATTAATTTGGATGTTAAATGATGTGAGAATAATAGTTTTTTAATAATAATCATGAAATAAGATGAACCTCTAATTATTAGATTGTTAGATTTTGGGTTTTTGAGGTTTTAATGTGAAATCTGAGTTGCTGGATGTGTAAGGATGAAATTAAGATGCTTTTGGATGTTGATTAATGGTTAAAATGGGATGGAAATGTTAGATTCTGGCTGGGCTGAGTTTAGAGAGCAATTGAAGTTGATTTTGGTTGTTTTGGATGGGTATTTTGGTGCTTTAGGGCAGAACAACGAGATTGTTTAGTTGTTGGTAATTTTATTGTATAATGATGCATTAATTCTCTGTTCTTGTGTGGTATAAACATGGGAGAATATATTGGAAGCAATCGGTGAAGCTCTGTGGGGCTTCAGACGCTTAAATTCGCATCGGCAAATCTTGGTTTTGCGAGTCGGTGAGTGAGAACATGTTTTCTAGCTTTGAAACACTTTAATGGTTGTTTTGGGAACATAGTGTAAGCTTAAAACGCTTCACTAAGTTCAGAAGTAAGTAAAGTGATTTTCTCCCTCGGATTGTGCTATTATGAGTTTGTTGTTGCACTTGGTTTTAAATGTGTTTACCTATTGTTTAAAGCATGTTTCAAAGTTAGTGATTTACAGTTTTTGATGTTATAATGATGAAGGATGCACATGGTAAGTGATCCTTGTATGTATATGCTTATACATGTTTATGAAGCATGGTTTGATGCTTGGAAATGTGGCTTAATGGTAATGCTTTGAAAACAATGAGGATTGAGTGCACTATAAGCAAGTGATGTTGTGAAAAATGGTTTATAAATGAAATCAGATATAGTTTGCCGGCTATAGGATTGAGTGCACTATAAAAAAAGTCGCCTTGGATGTTGAGGGGCTGTGAGTGTACCGAATACTCCATCCAAGTACCCTAACGATAGAGAAAAGTGTATAGTGTCTCGTCTCTCGTTAGTGGGGTTATACATCTACCGATGAGTGGTGTTGAGGGGTTTATACGGTGTACTGAATACTCCGCCACGGGTGTCACAACGGTGGAGGGTAGCTCCCGTGTGTGAACCTTGAGATGCCGGTAAGGATGTATGAAGTGTTGGGACAACTGCGGTGAATCTGTGTATCCGATGTGGTTTTGAGAAATGAGTATGTGTTGATGATCACTTGTGAGCCAATATAATTGATAAAGTATTATGAAATGATTAATGATACATATTATGTAAATGCATGTTTTACTCTTTAAGCTTTGCATATGGTAGCTATGCATGGGAGGGCTTAAGTTGAGTGTTAGCAATGGATTTGCTGTTGAGTTCATAATACTTGTTGCGTGATGCTTAACATGCTGATTTGTTACGGAAAGTGCATGTTTTTAAAGAGGGCATGCTGGTTTTCTAGTGATGGAAAATGGTTTTAATGCATTGATGGTGTGTTGGTTTTGAGCACTCCTCACTAAGCTTGTATGCTTACGCTCTCTTTTGTCCATCAATGCATATACTTAAGTGCGTGAAGACAGCAACTTGCAAGGGGATCGTAGGAGACTTCACTTTTGAATGTATGTTTCGGTTATAGACTAGAGTAATAAGGGCAATGGGGTTCCATGGTTTATTTGGGTTATGTGTATGAACACCCTTTTGAGCATGTTTGCTTCATGGTTTTATACTTGTAAAAGGCCTTTATTTGATAGTTTGTGCTTTGGTTTGAATTTTGACTCTTGAGTGGCTTATTTGTTAGGTTGCATGTCTATAGTTTACCGTTGATGCAATTTGCCATGGCTTGATGTTGAATATTCCATGAATGTTTGAGGATTGATGTTTGATTATGATGTATGCATGTTGGTAACATGTTGGGTTGGTTTGGGTTGGATTAAAGTGTGAAAAACTAGCAAAAACTGCCATTACAGGCCCCACATGTTTCGGTACACTCGAGTTTGTACCGAAACAGTGAGCCTGAATGGCCTAAGGGTTTTGAAACATGAGTGGTCTGTTCCGGTACGTTTTGCTACTGGAAACCACAGTTTCGAAACACCTCTAAGGTGTTTCGATACATGCCCGTGTTCCAAGCCGTGAGGACCTATTCCAATACACTTGTTTCGATACAGGGCTAGCCTGTACCGAAACAACTGGTTGTTATATTAGTTGTTGGAATATTATGAAGTTCTGATTCTTTGCGTTTTGGTCCCTGAATGTTGTTGATGCAATTAAGAGAGCATGAATGATTATTTTAAGCTGAGTTTTGACTTAGAAGCTTGTAATGTTTTTAATTAAAGGATGGTAATATAAAATTGGCATAAGACCTTATAAATCTGTAAAATTACAAATTGATCCCTTAAAGCCGTAATTGAATGCAATTGATGTCCAATCGAGTTAGGAGTATTCCGATACGATGTTAAACACTTAGGACTCTAATGAGCAGCTAGATAAGATAAGAGAAAAAAATAGGGTTGTTTATTGAGGTAAACCTTCCCGGTTTACTTCAATATTCCACGTATGACCCGTTCAGTTCGGTCTACCACCTAGGCCGGGTCGAGGGGGTTACACCAACAACCCTTTTACCCATTGTATTCCGACCACGTGACCCCTTAGAACCCGAACCCACAGCCCTAGACTCGTCATGCTCAACAATCATGACAACATCATGTTGTCCGGATTTAACATTCAGCGTATAAGCTATAATCTGAGCATCCTTCCCAACCACCAAAGGAACCACAATCGTAGCCTACATTATTTTTTAGTAGCCTTGCTCTTCTTCTTCGAATTGGATGCCATGTAGGCAGCATTCATGTGGACCTCCTTGGCCATACCTTTATCACTACCTCTAGTAGGTGCACCCAACGGTCCACTCCTGATCGCATCCAATTGCACTGGTACAACCCCATTATCCTTTTCGACTCATTAGCATTCGTATCCATATTCCCTAGAGACTCAAACCAAGACCTAGAATAGGAGACATGATGAGTATTTCTGTATGCAATGTTGATCCCAATATTCGGAGCCTATTCTCTACCAGCATCCAGGATCCAAATAGGTTACTCGCAGAAATTTCCTCAGCTGATGAATTTTGTACGGTTGCCACTGGACCTTCCTCAACGCTAAGAGCCATACCTGATTCCTTATTTTTAGTACACGAATCCTTGGAATGTCTGTAAATACCACGTGTGTAACATATCTAGTTCAAACCCTCATATTCAAGTTTCTGGACTGACCCATCTATACGGATACAAGACAACAATGGCTTATTAAGATCAACAAGTACCGCAAACCGGGCAAATTTCCTCTACCCCCAACATCAATATTGTAATCAATTTTAACGACTCTTCCAATAAAAGAATCTATACAAAGGAAAGAGCCTTTGTGTAATATTGATAAGGTAATCCCGGTAAGCGAATCTAAACAATCATATGCGAGGGGTGCTTTTCTGAAGTAGAGAAAGATCTACACCAAGGTTGCACAGTCAAGTGACTACCATATATTGTCCATGGACCCTCTGTTAAGACATTCATGAAATCATTTTCAATAGAAAATCAGACTAAATAATAGTTATTGTCAAGGTCAATAAGTTAGAGTTCACCAACTGGTTTCCAAAGAGCCTAAATGCGAGTAAAAAAAGCTTTGTAACCAATCGAACGTCCAAGAAATAAAAAAAAATGATCGCATTACACATGTTCTTATCAATTTCATCATGAACCCGATTTGAGAATTGAATTGACGGAATAGCAGCAGATCGCTATGCATTTGCATATAAAAATATATATATATATATGTGTGTAATTATACTTTTGCGATTCTGGCACCATACTAGCGTAAGATGCTTTGCCTCTACCAGATTGAGCATCCATCTCAATATTTTCCTCCGCGTGAACCATACCATTCACATGGTTCTCCAGAGAAGTAGTCATTTCCTCACCATTGACGTCCATGTCCGAAACAATACCCTGATCACCACCTGGACCATCACTCTGTCCCTTTTTAGAGACCTGTTCACGTCCAATGATGATGGAGACGCCAGATGTTCCCTTGTCGGTAAAACATGGATAACCAGAACACCCTCTAGCAGTCGGCCACTAGGGATTTCATAAATGGTTTGCCCAATCGGCACAATAGGGTTTCCTTGTGACTAGAGCATTATGGTTTCGTGTTTATTAGAATTAATTAAAACTAGATTATTGAATTTATTATTATAATAATTTACATGCTTTTGTATCCTCGAATATTATTGTTAATTGTTCTAAATATCCATAATCAATTATTATTGTGGGAACAATAATAAGATAAAATTGATATGAAGTTTGATAGATATTCATAAGATGAATATGTGAATGAGATTCAAATCAAATTCATATATATATATATATATTGAGAACAAATATAATGATCGACTCATTTTGAGATTAATACATGGATTAAAGTTATTTATTAATCTTCAACAGTAATGACATTAAATCCTCAGACCTGAAATTACTATGATTCTCAACATGAAGGTTATTATGTTTTGACATAGTCAAACGTTGTATTTAACCGAACGATTATAAAGGTTATGCTTGAACATGATAAGGAATCATGTAGTGAGATGTGAGTGATTAAGATGAAATTTATCTCTCTTTAACATAAGAGAGATGTCTCTAGACCCCTTGATGATCGAAACTGAGAAATGCATGATCGTGCTCAAATGAGTTGATAGCGAACAATGTCATTTGTTTAGTCAGTCTAATTGGGCATCGAGAAACTGAAGATAGAACGATATAAGGTTGACATTTTCCATGTCTTATATTCTATAAAGATATCGTGAGATAAAAGGATTATGGCATGAACTAAGTTAAGGTTGTCTTAGATCATGAGCCTTTCATTTAACTTAGGTAGTCATCATGTCTTGCTAGAGGTCACTTATGATTTGTAGGCTCAAATGTGATTTTATCTATGACCAACGTTAATTGAATCTATGGGGTCGCACACTAAGAATAGATAAGAATGGTTGTGGTTTTTACTCTCAATAATAACTTAAGATGATGAGATTATTTTAATCATATTATAAAAAATTATTTATTTGAATTTAAAAAGTTAAATTCATATACTTAATATTTTATTTATTTTAGGAAATAATATTAAATAAATAATATTATCAAATCAAAATCTCTGTTTTACGAAATAGAGAGGAACTGGCCTTCCGATAGCCGTTCGTCGTTCATTCGCGTGTGGATACTTGTAGAGGGCTATCGTCTTTCAGAAAGACAGCACCCTAGGACAACAAGATTACTGAATAAACGATTAAGGTAATCATATGACTGTCTCTGTCATTCGTTAATATGATTGCATGAGATCCTAGAAAAATATTTCGTAGGATAGATTTTTCCGCTAGTTTCTTCCTGATTTTATATCAGATCTTTCCGACGAAACCTAACGCTACAAGCTGATTTAGATTGGGAACATTGCAAAGTTGACTGAATATTGGGAACTTTAGGGAACCAAAATCAATCGAAGTGGCCAACTACAGGACTTGGGTACTAATAATAGAGTTGCTTTGTGGACATTGATATTTTTCCTGTGTGCACCCTACACTGCATCAAAGTACACTGGTCTAAGATAATTATACAGTAGCAAATAGGTAAATTGTTCCGTTGTGTGTTGGCTTCAAAGATGATTTCTTCACTTTTTTGATACTCTCACAGGAGACAACACTTTTCCTTTTTCTCATTTTCTGTATGAACTGGAAGAGCATGTTTTTGTTGGCTATACATGTCTTATAATTTGTAATTACCAACATAAGATGAATATTTAATGGCCTATGTTGTGAACCGTAAAAATTGGCGCTAAGATTGAATGAGGTGAATGAATAACAGTTAAATTTGTATTATTGGGAGATAATAATATGGGCAGGGAGAAGAAGGGGGCTTCTACTATAAACGACCCAGTAGAGCATGTGACAAAAGAATTAGACCATAGGGATTTCTTTTCAGAATTGGACTCGAATCCTTCAAAACCATCTAGGAAAAATTTGGCTCCTTGTGGGAAATTCAAGACAAGGCACTGTCGGACATAGAAAGAAAGAAGCGTGATCGAGGGAACCGAAAGAGAAAATCAAAGAAGACAGAATCAGGATCACTTGGGCTTTATGGAAGATCTCTCTATGATTCTGATTTAGTGGCACGATGGGATCTGATGACTAGAGAAGCAAGAAAAGCCCTAAAACTAGCAAATAAATTTGGGGTCCAATTCATCGGTGATGAAGAAGAGGTGGTGAGGGATATTGCCAAATTGGATAAAGCGGATACACAGGTGGGTTGCTAATCGCCATACGATGAGGTTACGTGGAACATAAGGGGGATGAATTCATATAACAAGACGACTGCTGTTAGGACTTTGGTCAGACAACAGACGATAAAGATGTTGTTTCTGCAGGAAACAAAAATGAAGTCGATTCTCAAGTCGACAATCAGAAAAATTTGGTATGATGATGATTACTGCTTTACTGTTTCTCCTTCAACGGGTAGATCCGGAGGTCTACTCTTTATTTGGGACAAGTCGGACTTCCAGTTAAAAAAATCCCTAGTTACTTCGAGATTTATTTATCTAAGGGGAAAGTGGAGCAATACGAAGTGGAAGGTAGCTTTAATCAACATTTACTCTCCCAGTGATCTATTGGAACAAGCAATGCTATCGAAGGAGCTCATCGAATTGAAAAACGTGGATGAGGCTCTCTAGATGATAGAAGGGGATTTCAACGATGTATCTAATAGAAGCGAAAGAGCAGGATGCAGAGGGGTATCAAACGGCTGTGCAAAGTTCAACGATTTCATCTCACAAGGGCGTTTTATTGACTTACCTATGGTCGAAAATAAATTCACATGGTTTGGTCCTCTAAACAAAAGAAGCAGACTAGATAGGATCCTACTTGAAGAATCTCTACTTTCAAATGTTGGTGACATTACACAAACGTGTCTGAACAGGATGGTTTCATACCATGCCCCAATTCTAATCTCCAGTGCAACAACAGACTGGGGTCCCAGTCCATTTAAGTTCTTTAATGCCTGGCTTAAAATGGACGGATGCAAAGAGATGATACAGAAAGTTTTTAGAGGCGGGAACAAATTGGAGTTGACTCTAAAACTTTGGAGGCTGAAAGGCGTAATTAAACAATGGATCAAGGAGGGGAAGGGTGACCTAAACTCATTAGTAAGAAAATTGAAGGAGAAAATAGAAGCTTTGGAAGAGGAAGGAAACGAGGAGGAGCTAGACGCTGCGAAATCTAAGCATCTAAAGGAACTCATGTTGGAATTATGGGAAACACTGAAACTTCAAGAAGTTTTTTGGAAGAAAAAATCAAGAATGAACTGGATGATTCTAGGGGACTCCAACACAGCTTTGTTTCACAAAGTTACAAAAGTTGGATCAAAAAATAAGATTATCCATGGGCTGCAACTGAATGGAAGATGGTGCGGGGATCCAATGAGCTTGAGACAAGGCATTTTCGAACATTTAAAAAAACATTTTTCTTGTGATAAAAGACCGTGGTAGGCTGTCTTCAACTTGGAATTTAAACAATTGTGTGGTCTAGAAGCCAAGTCACTAGAAGATTCATTCTCTTTGGAAGAAATCAAGGAAGCTATCTGGTTGTGCGGTGAGACGAAAGCTTCAGGGCCAGATGGATTAAATTTGAGCTTTTTCAAGAGTTGCTGGGGAGAGTTGAAAGAAGACATTTGGAACACCTTAAATAAATTTCATAGAAGTGACAGGATGGGAAACTCAATGAACTCGACTTTCATCACCCTTATTTCGAAAAAGAAGAACCCAATCGAGATGTTTGACTTCAGATCAATTAGTTTGGTTGGAGCAGTTTACAAAATAATTGCTAAAATCCTCTTGAGAAGATTGAAAAGGGTTATTGATATCTTGATCAGTGAAAATTAATGTGCATTCATATAGGGGAGACAGATTTTTGATGGTATTCTTATCGCATACGAGGTTATTCACTCCACGGGAATTGAAGGAAAGAATAATGAGGGTATGATTTTGAAATTAGATTTCACAAAAGCCTACGACTGCGTAAGATGGGTTAGAGATGGTGATGAAGAAGATGGGATTCCGGGAGAAATGGTTGAGATGGATAGTTGACTGCATTTCTTCTCCAAGAGTATCAATTCTTGTTAATGGTTCTCCAACGGGGGAGTTATGGAAGGGGATCCACTCTCCCCTTACCTCTTCATCATGGTAATGGAAGCTCTACACCTTCTCCTAAAAGAAGTAGAGAATCAATGTATGTTTAGAGGAATTGGGGGAATTATTCCAAAGAAAACAATATCACACTTACAATTTGCAGACGACATAGTGTTATTTCTTGAACCAATCCAGGATTATCTTTTAAATCTGAGGAAATCTTGAGGAGTTTCGAAGCTTGCTCAGGATTAAGCATTAACTTCGGGGAGTCTTGCATCGTTGGTGTAGGCATTGAGCCGGATCTGTTTTCCTCGTTAGCAGGCGTTGTTGATTGCCAAATTGGAAGTCTGCCTCTGTCATATTTGGGTATTCCACCTGGTGCTGATCCGAGAAAGATTGGGACATTGGAACCATTTGTAGAGAAATTTCAATCCAAGTTGGCAGGGTGGAAAAGCAACTCCCTGTCTTTTGCAAAAAGAATAGTTTTAATCAATTCAATTTTATCAGCACTATCGATCTATTACATGTCTTTGTTTGAAGTCCCAAAGTCGGTTATCCAGAAGAGATCTTTACGTGACCGGGAAGCAACACCTCTCAAGGTAATTGGGGAATTGAATAAATCAGTGAAGCTTTGCCCAGAGCTGGAAGATAGAATTTTTTGGGTTCACGATAAAGCTGGGGTATTTTCAGTGAAAAAACTGTCTGAATTGTTGATAAATGCATATACAGTTTGTCCTTCTTTTAATTTTGAGAAACTTTGGAAGTTAAAAGTTCCCCTCAAGGTGAGAAGTTTGTTGTGGATGTTAAAAATCGATAGAGTCCCTACAAAATTGTTCCTACAAAAGAGAGATGTTAAATTATTGAATAATAACTTTGCTTGTGTGTTTTGCGATAATGACATTGAAGATACGAGTCATATATTTGTGGCATGTGCTTTCTCTGATAATTTCTGGAAGGAAATTTGCAGGTGGTGGGATGTTCCTTGGCAAGGTCATAAGTCAGTAGATGATTTCTTTAATTGCTGCATCTCGGCTGGTTTACAGGGCAAACAAAAATTGGTATGGCTGGTTGTCTGCGCGGATGGAATATGGAGCCTTTGGGTGGCTCGCAATGAGTCAATATTCAATAACAAACAATCAGTCCTTCGAGATATTTTATTTCACGCTAAGCTTAGAGCGTTGATGTGGCTCAAATCTTCGAAAGAAGGCTTCAAGATCGATCTGAATAGGTGGTGGGACGATCCCAAGAAATGTTTTTCCTCGTCTACTTTGTTGCCAGCAAGATAAAACTCTATCTCCTCAGGTACTCAAATTACTTTTTATGTGTATGGATTCTGGTATTTTTCGAGCCCTATTCTATGGACCTTTTAAAGGGGTGGGGGAGGATTCAACCACGATTATCGCAGTTAAAACTACCATGGAAGTGTTTATTGTAGCAGGCTGGAGTAAAAATGCAAATCTAATGATTCTATTGAAATCCAAGTTGGTGTTAGCCTATATCAACAACCCTATGTTACGGCCTTGGCATTGGTGGCAGGATTTATTGTTTATTGACTTGCTAGCTAAGAGGATCGGACATGTAACCTTTTCCCATGATAATCTGACTCGAGATGCCCCGATGAATGGTTTAGCAGTAGAAGGCGCACAGAAGGAAAGTTGGTTTAAAGCATGATGGTAGCACATATGGATGATGGATTTGGTGGGTTAGTTGGATTTTACAGTGTTTTTCACTTAGGCATGATCATTCTTGTTTTAGTTTGGTCTTTACATGTTGTCTTTGTAATATTTTAACGTGGTCTTGGTTTTTCTTCATTGTATTACTCGGATGTGGAGTACTCTTTTTCTCCACCTAGGTCTAGGGAGGTTTTTAATGAGGCTCTCATCCGGGTTATGACCCTAATTTTGTATAAAAATAACTTTTCCGAGCAAAAAAACGTAGAGCTAAAATGAACTTTAAATAGAGATTTATCGATCGTGGCTACAGAGCTAGGGAAGAGAAAAATAGGCACATATCCTTGCATTTAAAAAAAGTTACCATGATTTCTCATTGGTTTGAATATGTTGTATGAATCTTCCATTGACAAAGATATTACAATAAAATAGTGGTAGTCTAACCGACGAGTTTGTTAGTTAGGTGGTTAAAATAGGAATGGCTTTATAGTTTGATGGTCAAAATAGGAACGACCATATAGTTGGGTGGTCACATGTATAGTTTACACTAATAAATAAACTTAGAAAAAATGAGAATATGAGCTCCATTAAATTTTAACGGCCGATGATCAAAATATGAGCACTTTAATAGTTTGGTTGTGTAATCGACAGTTTGTTGGTTGAGTGGTCAAAATAAAAACGACTCTACAATTAGGTGGTCACATGTGTAGTTTACCCTAATAAATAATAACTTAGAAAGAAATGAAATGAGAATATGAGCTCTCCGTGTGAAGATAAATTGTGCTGTCTCTAATGGGAACGCCCCTTTATAGTGAATGGGGAAATGTTGTGATTGGTCTCCCTTGAATCAAATTCTTTCAATTTAGCACTTACATCTAGTATGCACTACGTTCAATTAGAACCTTGAAATTCAGTTAGAAATATAGTCTTAATTGAGTAATAAAAAATCAAATTTTAAAATGATAAGAATTTAATACCCTAAGTACTACAATATTAATATGGTACTATCTTAATATAGGTGTCGTAGGGCACTAATCTTCCATACAAATAATCTAGGGATTTCGACTTCTTGAGTCCGTTTTCGCAGTCCGTTTCATTACATTCGAACCCGGTAAGTTATTTTCTTGCATTTGGCCTTACGGATTAGTTACAGAATGCGTATGGTGAAACGCAAATTCAAATAATCCGGATTATTCAAACCTCGCTCAAGTTGTTTTCCGTTGTCTGTTTCATTAAATTCAAATTCGATAAGATGTTGTATTCGTATTTATATGAGGATTATCTGGGCTCGAATATCGGATTAAGAGGAGCGTTTGGGAAGCTTGAGCGAGGAATCTTCAGTAATTGCTTAAGGTTAGTACACATTAAACTCCGAAGTGTTTCATGAGCATCATAAGTGTAATTACCTTACTTGTTATGAATATGATGAGACTCGTGGGGACTTTAGGAACTGTGTAAGATCACTTGATATGCATATAGATACCATTGATTTATTGATTGGTGAATTTTGATGATTCCATGCCATATGTGCTAGTTGAATGGTTTGGTGCTTTGATGGCAACCATGTTAAAAGGAAATAAATATCAAAAATTCTATTAATAGATCATAAAGTAAGTAATTGATATTAAATAATTAAATGTGTTAGTAAAAAAAACCCTAATGGCTTTCACAAGCTTTAGGGATCGATTAAAGTCACGTAAATGTTGTAATTCGCTAATATGGTAGAACTTGTGAGTGGGGGTATCGATACAGGCTTTGGTTGTACTTGTACGACATTCATGGTCATATCGGTACAGGGTAACCTATATCGATTCGCGGAGGCCTTAGGGAATTCCAATAAGTAGTTTTGGTATCGATACGCTGGTGAGTACCGATACTCAAGGGTAACGTACCGATACGCGTAGGCCAATACCCATACTTATAGGGCATTCTGCCCAAAATTATTAAAATTGAGCCAAAGGGGCAGGGAAATTATATGATAGGGTCTAAAGTGTTTCTAATGTGATAATAAGACTTATAGAACTGATATTTCACTCTTATATGAGAGCATAATGTGTAACAACTCGGTAAATATAATGGTGATTTGTTATGATTAGTAACATGATTAATGCCTTAATAAATGAGATTAATTATGTGCTCCTCCATAATGTATTAACTATTCGGTAATGTAAAATTAATGATGTGTTGGCGATTAGCAACAATATGGAGGTCCTTGGGATCACGTTGCTTGTATGCCACGTAGGCATTTGCTTGGTAGAGTCGTTGATTGATGAGATTTGGATACCCAGAGAGAGTATGTTACAACACCAAGGTTAGAGATGCCGAATGTACGTTCTCAAGGTTGTGTGACACCGTGCCTCCCCTATAATGTATGTTCCCGAGGGTGTGTGACACTGGGAATCACTCATAGTGTACATTCCCGAGGCTGTGTGACACTAGGCCCCACTCCAAGTTTGTGGTAATGACTTTGTGCGCTTTTGCCTGGATGATCTGGTGAGATCTCATGTATGGTTGGGCCTTGTGTGCCATGTATGATGACTTGCATGATAAGAGCATGTGTTTAGGAGACTAGTGGTAGCGTCGCATGTTTATTATCTCTCCTTATTGCTCGTACTAGCTAGCATGTTTATATTTGTGATTAACATGAAGTATAGTATAGTAGATGTGTACTATTGAGCTTCATAAGCTCACTGTGCAAAATCGTTGTTTCGTGTGTATGTTTGTAGATCGATCTTAGATCCTGAAGCACTATCAACCCGAGATTCCAGAAAGCGATGATTTCCAAAGTACGATGCTAGTATTTAGTAGGTTGTGTATTCATAGAACTTTAGTAGGTGAAGTCTGAAATTATTTTAAATATTCAAACGATTTAATTACAAGTTGTTTTAACCTAAAGCTAAATAATTTGTAAGTTAATCGCATATTTGTTAAATGAAATTATAACATGAATGTTTTGGCGTGGAAATAATATTGAATTGTGTAAATTTATGGTTTAAATTGTGGCGGGTCAGGTTGGCGATCCAATGTGACACTTCGGATCTTCGGCTCGGATTGAAGGTGTTACAATAAAAATTATATATATATATATATATATAATTATCAACATCCTTTTATTTATATGTGCACTCATATACAATATAACAAGCATAACGATCTTATTTTTTTTGCTAAATCCTATTTCTAATCCTACCTAGAGGGGCTCTAGGGTAAGGTAGGGGTGGTGCTACTATTGGTCTATAACCCATGACCTAAAGAAATATGAGGGAACAAATATGAGTAGCTTGGCCAACCGACCAAATGAGCTTGCTCAAAAATACATCTAGTGTGTGTATATATATAAGGTTAGGGTCGGTTTACATAATGTAAGCATTTTTAAGTTTTACAAGATTTTTAGATCGTTGGATAAGTGAAATGGATGACTGAGATTAACAGTATAATATGTGAAGATTATCACTTGGAAAAAAGTAAGGAATTAATCTCACCCATCCAACGATCCAAAAATTGTGTAAAACTATGAGTTTTATATTGTGTGTAAGTGGATCATATATATATATATATATATATATATATATATATATATTATGTAAAACTCAATTACTTTTACACCTTTTTTTGACTGTTGGATGATGGTAATAAATGGCTAAGATAATTTCCTTATTTTTCCAAGTGATAATCTTCACATTTTCTACTGTTAATATCATTTATACATTTACCTTCATCCAACGGTCCAAAAAAGTGTAAAACTTTCAAGTTTTACATAGAGTAAGAGGATCTTATCTCATATATGGTTAGGATCCGCTTACATTGTGTAAAACTCAATTTCTTTTACAACTTTTTTGAATCATTTGATAAGGGTAAATAAATGGCTAAGAATAATTCCTTATCTTTTTTTTCTATGATAATCTTCTCATTTCCTACTGTTAATCTCCTTCATCTATTTACCTTTATCTAATGGTCCAAAAAAGGTGCAAAACTTTCAAATTTTACATGATGGAAGAAGATCATACCACACACACACGCACACGCGCGCGCGCACACACACGTGTAATTTTTTTAAAGTTTTACACATTTTTTGGATCATTGGATGGGGGAAATGGATGGCTGCGATTAACTCCTTCCTTTTTCAAAGTGATAATCTTCACATATTTTACTATTAATCTCAGCCATCCGTTTTATCCATCCAATGATCCAAAAAACGTGTAACTAGATCCTATCCATATATATAGATATATAATCACGTGAGAATCAAACCAACAAATTAAATAGAGTTTCACAGTAAAGATGTGATATGAACCCGGTAATGTGACCCGAGTCATATAGATGTGCCCGATCGTGATTCTAGTAAGAAATATTCTTTGCTACGCTTTGAACTCTGAGATATCACAAAACGTGCATGTGAGATGAATAACAATATAATAAAAAAATAATGAAGAAAGGAATTGGATAGGTAATTTGGATAGTATGGTGGCTAAGGATGGAGGATGATAATCATGGAAAGGTGTAAATCAAAGAAGGAGTGATATGAGATGCTAAAGGCGGCGTGGATTTGTATGGTTGCAAAGATAGCGAATTGTGACCCGCTAGCTATAACGAGCTACGAACCAACAATATACTTTGATGGAGTCGATGTGGAGGAGTGTGGAACGTGACCCACAAGCTATAAGAGAGCTTGGAACCAACGGTATAGTAAAATGAAATGGATAGAAGACTACAAGCACAACTTGAAGCCGATAGAGTTCTCGCAAGAACAAGATGAAAGCAATCTTTCAAAGGTTTATATTCTCTAAAAAAAGTCCTTACAAATGAACCTAAGGTGCATATTTATAGTGTGGCTAGGCACCATATGAAAAGTCACACAAAAGAGAGATGAATGCTCATCTAAATGCTATTGAATACAAATAAATGAAATGTTTCTTTCTTATCCTTTTGATGGATGAATTTTTCTTTAAATTGAGATGAATTTAGCCTTAAATTCGTCCAAAAGGAGTGGTGACTCTTCGGCTGCTTCATTTTGCTTGCAAATGGATAAAAGAGAATGAATGTAGACATCCCACACGTCCAAATCAGCTTGTCTCTTTGAATTCCTTGATGATTTTATCACTTAATTTGATGATTAAATGACATTAAACCAGCCTTCATTGCTTGCCCATTTGTGGAATATGACCAGCCTTCAAAAAATGATAAATAAAGGCCTTGAATGCTTAATTTGAATGCTGATTATTGCATGTCCCTTCTCTTGAACGTGAATGGCCTTTATTGGTTCATAATTTCAACCTTGAATAGGTGAATTATGAAGCTTAAATGCTTTGTTACTCTAAGAAGATGAATGACCTTGAAAAGATGAAAAGAATTCAGCCTTGAATTGCCTTCAATTGCCTTGTTTGCATGAGTAAAGATGGTCATCAATGACTTGTTTCCAAGCTGAAGTTGAAAAGTCTTTTCTTTAATCCACACGTCACATGAACCTAGACACATACAAAGGATTTATTCAAACTTAAAATAATAGATGCATGAAACAATTAAAGAGTTAGTTAATTGAGTGAACTAGTTAAATGAATGAACTAGTTTGATTAAAGAACTAACTTTATTAAATTTAACTAAATGCATGAATGAAGTAGTTTAACGAATGATTTAAGATACATAATTAAACTACTTCCCTAAATGAACTAAAACTATAAATGAAATGCATGCTTTAATGACCAACACACTTTATCAATGCAATGGAAGTTTGAAATACTTAAATTCTCATGCAAATGCATGCATGAGCAAGGTAAGGCATTCCGCCCTTATTATTTCTTCTTTCCCACGTTCATGGCTTGTTATAAACAAGCTTTCCATGGCTGATTGAAACTCTTTGGCCCGTGCACATGTAATGGGGCCACTTGGGTACTTCTCCGGGTCCTTGTTTTTGATGGTCATATCAGTCTCTCCCTCTTTAAAGTGATTTGTCCCCAAATTGTCACCTACATCAAAAGGAGATAAATCAGCAACATTGAAGGTTGCACTAACATTAAACTCACCTGGGAGGTCTAGTTGATAAGCATTATCATTGATCCTCTTAACTACTTGAAATGGCCCATCTCCTCGAGGCATCAATTTAGATTTCCGTTGGGCTGGAAACCTTTCTTTTCTCATGTGCAACCACACCCAATCTCCCGGCTCAAAGACAACTCTCCTTCGACCATTGTTTGCTTGCTGCTCATATTGCTTAGTTTTCTTTTCAATATTATCCCGCACTTGTTGATGAAGTTTCTTAATAAATTCAGCTTTGTTAAGTCCATCTTTATTCACAATTTGATCAGTAGGTAATGGCAATAAGTCCATCGGAGTTAATGGATTGAACCCATACACAACTTCAAAAGGAGTGTGTCCCGAGGTAGTATGGATTATTCGGTTATATGCAAACTCCACAAGTGGTAAGCACTCTTCCCATGTCTTTAGATTCTTCTTAATAATGCTCCTAAGCAACATGGAAAGTACTCGATTCACCACTTCGGTTTGGCCATCCGTTTGAGGGTGACAAGTGGTGAAAAATAGCAGCTTAGTTCCAATCTTACTCCATAGGGCTCTCCAGAAGTGGCTTAAGAACTTCACGTCTCGATCGGAAACGATAGTTCTTGGCACACCATGTAATCTCAAGACTTCCCTGAAAAACATGTTAGCAATATGTAAGGCATCATTAGTCTTGTTGCAAGGAATAAAATGAGCCATTTTGGAAAATCTATCCACTACTACAAAGATAGAGTCTTTGTTATTCTTTGTGCGTGGAAGCCCTAGCACAAAATCCATTGAAATGCCCATCCATGGTGCTTCTGGAATAGGTAGTGGCATGTAGAGTCCATGTGGCATGGCTTTAGACTTAGCCTTCTTGCAAGTGATGCAACGTTCACATAACCTCTCTACATCTCGTCTCATCTTTGGCCAATATAAATGCTCTTGAAGTATTGCCAAAGTCTTTGCTATTCCAAAATGTCCCATTAAGCCTCCTCCATGGGCTTCTTTGATAAGTAATTCACGCGTGGAACCTTGTGGAATACAAAGTCTTCCTTCCTTGAATAGGAACCCAGTGTCCCTATAATAGTTTTCAAACGTTCCTTTCTCACAAGCTTTGTAAATTTTTTCAAAATCAGAATCAGATTCATATAAATCCTTAATGAAAACAAAACCCAACAACTTAGATTCTAAGGTGTTTAGAAGAGCGTACCTCCGCGACAATGCATCGGCAACTATGTTCTCCTTACCTTTCTTATATTTGATCACATAGGGAAAAGATTCTAGAAACTCCACCCATTTGGCATGTCGTTTGTTGAGTTTATGTTGCCCCCGAATGTGCTTCAATGCCTCATGATCGGTGTGAATAATGAACTCTTTAGGCCATAGATAGTGTTGCCATGTTTCCATTGTGCGAACAAGGGCATACATCTCCTTATCATATGTTGGATAATTCAACGTAGCTCCACTTAATTTCTCACTGAAATATGCTATAGGACGTCCACCTTGAGATAATACTGCTCCAATTCCCACACCTGATGCATCACATTCAATTTCAAACGTTTTGTTAAAATCAGGTAAGGTAAGCAAAGGGGCATGAATTAAACATTCTTTAATGTCATTAAAAGATTTCTCTTGGTCTCCCCCCAGAAAAAGTTAGCATTCTTCTTGATGACACTAGTCAAAGGGGCGGCAATGGTGCTGAAGTTTGACACAAATCTTCGGTAAAAGCTTGCAAGTCCATGGAAACTCCTAACTTGGGAAATGCTTGCTGGTCGTGGCCATTATTCAATGGCTTTAACCTTCTCTTTGTCAACCTCTAAGCCTTTAGAACTGACAACAAAACCAAGAAAGACAACTTTGTCAGTACAAAATGTACACTTGTCTAAATTAGCATATAACTTCTCCTTTCTTAAAACCAACAAAACTGACCTCAAGTGTTGAACATGTTCTTCCATTGATTTACTATAGATTAAGATGTCGTCAAAATAAACCACACAAAATTTACCCAAAAATGGTCTAAGAACATGGTTCATTAACCTCATGAAAGTACTTGGTGCATTAGTTAAGCCAAAAGGCATAACCAACCATTCATAGAGTCCTTTCTTTGTTTTAAATGATGTTTTCCATTCATCACCTTCACGCATCCTTATTTGGTGATAACCACTCTTAAGATCAATCTTAGAGAAAAGGTTAGAACCACTAAGCTCATCTAACATATCATCTAAACGGGGAATAGGGTGACGATACTTTACCGTAATTTTGTTTACCGCTCGACAATCTACACACATGCGCCAAGTTCCATCCTTCTTTGGCACAAGTAATACCAGAACGGAACATGGGCTAAGGCTCTCCCTCACGTAGCCTTTGGCCATTAGTTCAGCCACTTGCCTTTGTAACTCCTTGGTTTCCTCGGGATTGCTTCGGTAAGCTGGACGGTTAGGAATGACGGCACCGGGAATGAAATCTATTTGATGTTCAATGCCACGGATTGGTGGCAGCCCACTTGGTATCTCCTCTAGAAATAATTCGTCAAATTCCTGCAACAAAGACACAATAGAAGAAGGCAAAGTGTGATCAAGTTGATTAGTGTTCAATAAACTTTCCTTGTACACAAGTACAAGTAATTCCTTTCCCGACAACAAACACTTTCTCAACTCTCTTTCTTTGGTAAACACACTCATTTTCGCACCCTCACTTTGCTCACTCTCACTTGCTTTTACCTCCATTTTTTATTCTCTCTCTTTGGCTCTTTCAATACTTTCTCTCAAATGTATTTGGTCTTTGTGAATTTGTTTTGGTGAAAGAGGGGCTAAGGTAATCTTTCTTACTCCATGGGTGAGTGTATACCGATTGGTATATCCATCATGTATGACTCGTTTATCGAATTGCCATTGCCTCCCAAGTAGTAAATGGCCAGCGTGCATCGGAACAACATCGCAAAGAACTTCATCCTTATACTTTCCAATGGAGAAAGCAACAAGAACTTGCTTGGTAACCTTGAGTTCTCCCCCGTCATTAAGCCACTACAGCTTGTAGGGATGTGGATGCTTTGTGGTTGCTAATCCAAGTTTTTCTACCATAAGAGTACTAGCAACATTAGTACAACTACCTTCATCAATAATGACAAAGCATACCTTTCCATTAACATGGCGGCGAGTATGAAAGATATTCTCGCGTTGCTCATTCCCTTCATTCGCTTGCACACTTAGGCTCCTTTTCACAATAAGGGCCTCTCCTTCTGCTGCATACTCTATATCATCACCTTCATCTTCTTGTACGGCAGCAACTTTATCTTCCTCCTCTTATTCCGATTCAACCTCTCTATCATCACGAAGAAGCATGGTGTTGCGATTTGGGCATTGGCTTGCAATATGCCCTCTTCCCAAGCACTTGAAGCATTGTATATCTCGGGAACGGTTTGGAACATTCGGAGCCTTACCTTTGCTAGTTTCGGCAATGGCCTTGCTTCCTTTGGGTGGTGCGCCTCTTTCATTGGGTGGTATTGGAGGACTCCGTTTGTAAGAACTTTGCCCCCATCTTGATGATGCTCCCCCATAGGTTCGTGTGGAACCCTTCCGTTTAAGTTGCTTTTCCACTTTTATTGCCATATGCACCATGTCTTCGATCTCCACATAATGTTGCAACTCAATGACGACCACAATATTTGGGTCAAGGCCGGATAGAAATCTTGCCATGGTGGCTTCTCGATCCTCATCAATGTTAGCTCGGATCATGGCTACTTCCATCTCTTTAAAGTAGTCCTCAACACTACGGTTGCCTTGGGTGAGATTTTGAAGCTTGTTGAACAACTCCCTATGATAGTGAGTTGGAACGAACCTCCTACGCATAACGACCTTCATCTCATTCCAAGTAGAAATTGGATGTTCGCCATTGCGTCTCCTGCTAGATGTCAACTGATCACACCATATTAGTGCATAATCTGTAAATTCAATGGCTGCAAGTTTTACCTTCTTAAGCTCGGAGTAGTTGTGGCACTCAAAGATGTGCTCAACTTTTTTTTCCCATGCAAGATAGGCTTCAGGATCCGTTCTTCCTTGGAAATGAGGGATGGTTATTTTGATGTTGCTAAGATTATCATCAACTCTTGGCCGAGCTCTTTGGTACCTAGGTTCTTGACGCCTCAAACTTTGCTGGGAGGCTCGCTCGTCTATGAGTTCTTCGTCCACCTCTCCCTCATACTCTTCCTCGTGATCTGAATTATGCCTTTGTTGAGATCTTTCCTCCAAATGATCTAATCGTTCTTGCATCGGCCCCAACCTTTGTTGCAACAACTTGTCCATCTCTCGGATAATATCTTGAAGATTGGAGTTAGTTGCATCTACGTTAACATTATTACTTCCTCCAACAGAGTTTCTCACGGAATTTTGAGACATTATTAGTAACAAAAATAAAAAAAATTAAAACCTCACAAACACAAAACCTCACATATTCCACTCCAAGAAAATGCACTCACACTCGTGTTTCACTCGGGATGGCTTTTACCCTTGATGTGCACTCTTGCCTTTTTCCACTCTTGCTCTCAATCAAGTCCTTTTAAGAACTTCCTCAAGGTTGCAAATGGCTTGTAGAATTCGGCTGAAAAAACAAAACTTGGCGAAAAGAATTTAGAAGGTGGGATAAGAAAAAGTGGCAACAACAAAAAAAAGGTAAATTGTGAGAGTTGGTAAAGATGACAAAATAGTAGCAAAATAAAAAATGATGTAAGATTTTTTTAAAAGAAGAATAGAGAATACGATGCCCCCTCCCTCTTTAACTTTCTCTAAATTTTTTTCGATTTTTTTCTTTTTTTTTCTTTTTTTTAGAAGAGAGACATCGACTATCTTACTGAATCAACCTTGCTCTGATACTAATTGATATGAACCCGGTAATGTGACCCGAGTCATATAGATGTGCCCGATCGTGATTCTAGTAAGAAATATTCTTTGCTACGCTTTGAACTCTGAGATATCACAAAACATACATGTGAGATGAATAACAATATAATAAAAAATAATGAAGAAAGGAATTGAATAGGTAATTTGGATACTATGGTGGCTAAGGATGGAGGACGATAATCATGGAAAGGTGTAAATCAAAGAAGGAGTGATATGAGATGCTAAAGACGACGTGGATTTGTATGGTTGCAAGGATAGCGAATTGTGACCCGCTAGCTATAACGAGCTAGGAACCAACAATATACTTTAATGGAGTCAATGTGGAGGAGTGTGGAACGTGACCCACAAGCTATAAGAGAGCTTGGAACCAACGCTATAGTAAAATGAAATGGATAGAAGACTACAAGCACAACTTGAAGCCGATAGAGTTCTCACAAGAACAAGATGAAAGCAATCTTTCAAAGGTTTATATTCTCTAAAAAAAGTCCTTACAAATGAACCTAAGGTGTCTATTTATAGTGTGGCTAGGCACCATATGAAAAGTCACACAAAAGAGAGATGAATGCTCATCTAAATGCTATTGAATACAAATAAATGAAATGTTTCTTTCTTATCCTTTTGATGGATGAATTTTGCTTTAAATTGAGATGAATTTAGCCTTAAATTCATCCAAAAGGAGTGGTGACTCTTGGGCTGCTTCATTTTGCTTGCAAATGGATAAAAGAGAATGAATGTGGACACATGATGAATGTAGACATCCCACACGTCCAAATCAGCTTGTCTCTTTGAATTCCTTGATGATTTTATCACTTAATTTGATGATTAAATGACATTAAACCAGCCTTCATTGCTTGCTCGTTTGTGGAATATGACCAGCCTTCAAAAAATGATAAATAAAGGCTTTGAATGCATAATTTGAATGTTGATTATTGCATGTCCCTTCTCTTGAACGTGAATGGCCTTCATTGGTTCATAATTTCAACCTTGAATAGGTGAATTATGAAGCTTAAATGCTTTGTTACTCTAAGAAGATTAACGACCTTGAAAAGATGAAAAGAATTCAGCCTTGAATTGCCTTCAATTGCCTTGTTTGCATGAGTAAAGATGGTCATCAATGACTTGTTTCCAAGCTGAAGTTGAAAAGTCTCTTCTTTAATCCACACGTCACATGAACCTAGACACACACAAAGGATTTATTCAAACTTAAAATAATAGATGCATGAAACAATTAAAGAGTTAGTTAATTGAGTGAACTAGTTAAATGAATGAACTAGTTTGATTAAAGAACTAACTTTATTAAATTTAACTAAATGCATGAATGAAGTAGTTTAACGAATGATTTAAGATACATAATTAAACTACTTCCCTAAATGAACTAAAACTATAAATGAAATGCATGCTTTAATGAGCAACACACTTTATCAATGCAATGGAAGTTTGAAATACTTAAATTCTCATGCAAATGCATGCATGAGCAAGGTAAGGCATTCCTCCCTTATTATTTCTTCTTTCCCACGTTCATGGCTTGTTGTAAACAAGCTTTCCATGGCTGATTGAAACTCTTTGGCCCGTGCACGTGTAATGGGGCCACTTGGGTACTTCTCCGGGTCCTTGTTCTTGATGGTCATATCAAGATGTGTTTGGTTCATGAAATGTAAGTTTTTTTGAGAATATAATTTTTAGAATGGAGCATTAATTGACACATTACTAAGAATGTTATATTACCTTATTTTATTTATTTGGCGGGAATATAAGATTTCAGTGTTTGGTTAAAAGAATATAAGAGCACTTTGAAAGTAAATTTGACCAAATTGTACTTATGATATACTTTTTGTAATAAGTTGAACTTATAATATTAAACTGAAAATATTTACATGAAAAATCGTAGAACTATTTCTCTGACACTATCTAAATTTTGAGGAAAAAAAATATATTTAAAATATTATTAATTTAATTATTATATTAAGACTTATATTTTTAAATAATTTTCATAAGTATTATATTTATATATTACATATGTGATGTGATATAATGTAATATAGAAAAATATGTGGTTTCGAGTGCACAATGATTTTGTGTTTCAATGTATTAATATGAGACGTTATAATTTTTTATTTTCGGTTGCAAGTTCCTTTTCATTTTATGTTGTTTCCCTCTCGATAAGTTAGTTCTTATTTACAAGAGTGTATTGTAGTTATTTTCCTCAATAAGTTAGTGCTTATTTACAGCGAAGTAATATAGTATGAGAAAGTTTGTCTTCATTGTTGAGTTCTTCATTGTAGAGAGAGCACTAATCCAAGAGAAATATTTAGTGCATGTTACTGTTACTCGGTTAACAATAAATCATTTTACTTCTAATATTTTAAATAATATACTTATTTATCTAATTTAAATAATTTTTTAAAAAAATATCAACGCAAAGAAATTAAAATAAAGCCATTAATATTTATAGTGTTTATAATATTAGTCACGAGTAATAATAAAAGAAGTTAGTAACTCAGTGCACTTCTAAATAATCGCTCAAATTATTTTTTAAAAGGTTTTTTTCAGTTATTGTTTCACCAAAAAAATCATAATAGTAATCATTTCGTTTAACCACTAATTTTATCAGTAAGATTATCGTACCATTTTAGTCAAAAAAATTTACACCAATTATCTACCATTTAGTCTAATTTTTCAAAAACCATGCTATATTGGAAAAAAATTGTATACCCATTGGGTCATATACTGAGTTGACATCACAACTTATGCGGGAAAAAAACTCTTTAAATTGCGTGCTCAATAAATTATGGTAAAAAATGAGTATTAAAATTCTTATTTCTTATGATGAGAGAACGTAGTATCAAGATAAAATGAGTTTTGATCATTTTTATGCATTCACTTTAAATAATTTTTAATGATTTGTTTAAAATTATATTTTGATATTAGTAATAATGTGAGAGTTTCACTTTTGTCGCACCTAAACGCTTTGTTGAATAGGGATTAGTCAATTCAAGTAATTATATAAGGCGTTGAGGGAAATCTTGCTGCTTTTACAATGGCAAAGTTGACATGAGACACTACTTTCGAATACTGCAGATTTTTAGATGTTATTGCTGAGATTTTTAGAAGTTGACATGTCAAAGTATTTCTTTTAGTTAACTTAGTTTCTCTTCTTACTATAACTTATACAATGTAAAAACTTTTAAGTTTCAAACATTTTTTGGATTGTTGGATAGGAGAAATGGATGAATGAGATTAACTCCTTACTTTTTTTTTCAAGTGATAATCTTCGTATATTCAACTGTTAATCTCAACCATCCGTTTCACTCATCCAGTGATCTAAAAAAGTGTAAAACTTAAAAAAAATTACATTGTGTAACCGGATCCTAACCCTAAAAAAATTAGTAATTATATTACATTTATAGTTTTGAAAATTGTTTATTGTGTAAAGATGTATTAATTAAATTATGTTTATAATTTTAAATTTTTTTATTGGTTTAAATATATTAATTGAATTGCATTTATTGTTCATTAAAAAAATATATTACATTATATTTGTTGCTCGCCGTGTCATATGCCACTTCAACTAGATAGATGACCGGATAGGTGGATGTAGCATTACCCTATGTATACATTTATAGTCAGCATAGTACTAAATTAAAGAAATTACTAATACACCAACAAATGTTGAATATATTAGTAAGATATATTATACTCTTAAAAAAGAGCACAAATTTAAGTTTTTAGAAATAATATTATTTGAAGGGGTAGTCTTGCACCACAATTATAGGCAATAAAAAAAGACATTACTGATCCAGCCTTAGTTGAGCTTCGCATTGGATAATGGCCCCGCTCTTCCCCAGCCACTAATATCCCTTTTCTTTTTCAAACCTAACAAAGATCCCACTCTAACTCTAATGCTCTATGGGTGGGAGGAAGATTTTGAAAGCAAAAGTCAGACAAATTCAATAAATGATTAAATACATTAAAAAAACTATTCCAATTCCCGACGTATGGATTTCGTTTCACTTTTGCTGCAAAACGCATGCATGAGCCTGACAAAACATACCCTTTAAACATCTATTGACAAGTCAAGCGCCTATTATTATCCAACAGCCTGGATGGATTTCAAGCTTCTTTTGACCAAGGGAGATGATGAAGTTAAAAACATTATGCCATGCCAAGCCAGCTAGAGCTAGGAAGTGGACAATTTTACCTCCAAATATTTTTTTTCAATTATTTATTAAAATAGCATCAAAAAATAATACTTTTCGATACACAAAACATATCCTTTTATTATCACTGAATTTTTACCTAAGTCTATTATTTATTATATATTTTGTATTATATTATTATCATTGTTATTATCACTATTATTATTATTATAATAGTTAGTATAATTATAAAACTAAAAAAGAATATCCATTTAAACTAAAAAGAGTCCATTATATAAATAAAATTAGCAACCCATATACAAAGGGAGGTATAGCGCTGCACTCTCCGGCCTTTAGATCGGGACACGATCTAGCAATCCAGATCGCTCCAAGGAGGATCACGCGGATCACCGCTCGCGCGTGGCAGCCACACGCACAACATTTGAACTTTGTTCGAGCCTGTCCGCCTTCCTCGATGGACTCTACACCATTTTCGACGTGGATTACATCCCGCCGATGATTCTGTTG
Organism: Hibiscus tridactylites; assembly: GCA_958450335.1. Taxonomy (NCBI): domain Eukaryota; kingdom Viridiplantae; phylum Streptophyta; class Magnoliopsida; order Malvales; family Malvaceae; genus Hibiscus; species Hibiscus tridactylites. Next base: position 71,114,930 of record OY288277.1, read on the forward strand.
CCATTTGTAGCCACCAAAAATAGAACAAGAAATAAAGGGGTGTCAAATCCCTAAATCAAAGCAAATCAGAGCTAATCAAAAGATAATCGAAGACAAAACGAAATCAATCTGAAATTTCAGAAATTAGTATAGACAAATTGAATCAGAATAGGGGCGAATTGTTTTTGTAATTTAAGCAAGCTTTTACCTATATAAACCTTGTAAATCTCATGTAACGGAGGACATATTTTTAGACACAACAAATCACAAAAAAGCACAAACACCATACGGATTCGAGCATAGCAAGCAAAGGTTGTAATTAGATTTTTAGTGGAAATAAAGCAAGCTTTTCTGGTATTTTTTTTGTTCGAATCAAAAGAAGAGAACGAGATGTTTTTTGAGGTTTTGTCTCCGATGACGGACACGTGATTTGATGCTCGCCAGATTTTGGAAAATCGTTTTCAAATGGTAGGGGTTTCGAAGTTCGTTTTCAATTTTTTTCTTTGATTAAAGGTTTTTTTAAATTTTTGAAAAGGAATTTTTTTAAAAATTTTCACCTCCGGCAACGGCGGTCGGTGCCGAAAGATGGCGGTCGGCACGACAAATGTGGGTTGTACTCCCCAAATCTATGGAGAGCACGTAAGACGATATAGAGAAAATGGGGGAAGACCGGTTTGATCTATTTGAAAAGGGGAGAAAAATGAATTTTTTTTTTAGTTTTATACTAACCCGTTTGACCGACCCGTCCCCGCTTTAAGACCCGCGTCTATCCATGGGTCTTGCACCGCAAGCACTTTTTTTTTTAATTTATGCAATTTCGTCTTTTCGGTTTCAATTTTGGCCTTCACATTTCGTTTTTCTTTCAATCGAGTCACCAATTCAAATTTTTTTAAAATGATTTTTTTAAATTCATCCCTTTTTGTTTTTTTTACTTTAATTTTCGTTTTATTTAATTCAATAATTTAATTTGATAGTACTCCTTTATATCCATGTATTTAATTAATTTGTCTTCTTACAAATTGTTTAGTTTTAAAAGCCTTACGAATAAGTTCTTGAAAAAGCCTATTTAGAGCCCATGTGTTTAAATTTTTCTTTACATTTAAAAACAATAAAATACACTTAACAACATTGAACCCTAAAATTAGTTAAAATCCTGTTAGTTTTCTTTAGGCTATTAATCACTAACTTACATTTAAAAGATCGTTTGGAAATATGACCTTTGGGGTTGTTAAATGGGGATCGGTACGCTTACCAAGCGTATCGAAATGAGTATCGAAACGGCTAAGCTTGTTTCGATACAGGTTTTGGCAATAACCAAATTTGGCAGAAAATGTATCGGTACGGGTTGGACTGTATCGGTACGGGCACTTTGAAAACACAAGTTTGGTTGTTTTAAAGCATGAAGAACATAGCTAAAAGCCTTTTAAAATACCTCAAACATATATTCAAGTTGTTTGGACTTAAAATCAAGTTTTAAATTCTTTTCAAATTAGTCCAAAACATTTTTCAATTATTATATCAAAACACTAGTTCTACACTATGTTAATTTGATGATTCCATCATCCGTTAAGGTTTAATTACAAGATTAGGACTTCAAGGTTCAAGTAGAGCCCATGGCTTAAGAAGCTAATTTTGATATTGTTTATAAGCTTTGGCAAGCTTGAAAAACGTTTATAGATCCTTAGATTAATTCTAATGCAATCCCAATTTTTTGTGATAGCCCAAGAAGTGGAGAAAGACACCTCGTCATCTCTAACGAAAGCTAGGCAACAAGGCGTTGTAATTCGAGAGCCTTGAAAGCTTCGGAATCAAATTGAGTGTAGTTGTGTCAAGGGATAGCCTAGGCACCATCTCGTTGCATTTGATTTGTGATTTTGATGTGCATTTTTTTTCTAAGGCTCAAGTAGAGCAAGCATATGTGGATGCTAAACGTGTTTTATGTGAAATTTGACATGAACACAATATGATATGATACGTGAAATTGATATGAATATGCTAAGTTATGATATGTAGATCTAAGTCTCAATTCTATTTTCTGATATGTTATAGCCTACAGGTAAAAAGGTAAGAATTATGATGAAATATGTGTAACCTTGGACATTTGTGATTTTTGGATACAATTTGCATGACATAGAGTTATTTGAGCTCACTAAGTAAGGGATTTGGCTACGACCTTTATGTGGTGAGATAAGGATGGATTATGTAAGGGACCTATCTGGAGCTGCGGCTCAGCCTACTTTCGATATGTGTGGTGTAAAGGGGAATTCGCGTATCCATTAGTTACGTTGTCCAAGGAAATAATAATATGTGATTATGATATGTATCTTGTATATGAAAATGTGATACTTGAATTGAGTATGAGATTCAAATATGATTTGTGCACTAATTATGTCATTTAAGCATGTTATTACGATGTTCATATCATCAAGAAATTATTTCCATTTGCTATAACTACCTCTATAATCCATGTAAGCCTAACATTCGTGTGTCTCATGCATTCCAGGATCTTAAAGAATTCTGGCCTTCGATCGTGTTGTTGCGGTTGCAAGTCACTCCTACAAACTATATGTATGCTTATCTTTTGAATTGAACTCCTAGTAAGGTGGCAAATTGGCATAATGGTTAGGGTAAATAATTGGATCGATGTGACCTTTAGTGTGTACCGAAATGGTCAACCCTCGATCCACGCATATCGATACTAGCAAAGCTGTATCGATACAGTCATCTGGGAAAAGTCAAAATTGGACAACCTGTATTGATACGGGTGATGGCATATCGATACAGAACCTGGAAGAATCATTATAATCTTAAAATCATGTGTACCCGTATCGATACAGGTTTAGGTGTATTGATACATGGTTAGTTAAATCGGCTAAGAAGGTTTAAAATACAGTTCCAAGAAATTTATAGAATGGTCACTAAAATTTGGATAGATTAATTGAATGGCTTAATGGCCTCAGTTGGTGTTGAGTGTGTAAAAGTTCTATTATTTACCCCCTATTTAACCCATATTTCTACTGCATTCAAGCATAATTCATTACATTTAGGCTAGATTACAGTTAGACATCACAAATATATTAAATGGCACAGTTTCTACTGAAATTGGTTGCTTTTGCAGGTTGCTGCTGTAGCAGATGGAGAAGTAGGCGCTGGGCAGTGAAACAAAAAAGCTGGAACTGGATGAACAGTCGAGGAGGAAGATGCTGCCATGGCCGCCGCCGTGACAGCCAAGGACGACAGCAGTTTTGAGGAGAAGAAGCAAAGTGGGCCTCGACAGAAAGAGAAAATTAAGCCCGTCTGTCGTGGAATACCACTATATTTTTCGAAGCCCTAGATCAGAATGAAAGCCAAGCCCAAAGTTCAAGGAAGAAAACTCCAAGCAAGAAGGAAGGACGAATTAAAGCTATATTCTCTGAAGATTTAGTCTTTATTAGAGTTGTACTTTAATTTAAACTTGTACTCTTGCCATATTAGAAAACTTGGACCCAAAACCTATATAAAGGCATGTAATTCGACCTAGGAGAGGACATCACCTATCTCTAACTTTCTTCCCAAAACCCTAGCCGTTTTCCCCTTCTCAACATGTTCTAAATTCCCCCTAGGGCTACGGGTTGATTTGTAAAGTAGTTGCAAGGGTTGCTTTTGTTTTAGGAATTTTCTATTCAATAAAATAAACCTCAAGTTCTCTTATTCTGGTTGTTAACATCATGTAAGAGTATCGGGAGAGCATTGCGAGGTTATCTATTTACTTAATATCGGGAGAGTTAAGTATACAAAAGGAATAAGTGCGAGTTCTCTAGTTTATAGTTGAACTATCTCTGACCTAGGGATAGGACGAGGTTAAGTGGCTAAAGAAGAATTCAAAAACATTGGTGTTCATCCTTCGATTCACGCCGGGAGGTATCATCAAAGACGTGTTCATCGACAGACTTGGACCTAGGGATAGGCCAAGGCACAACAGGGATTCTTGCCAAGCTTGAAGTACAGAGTTGTGTGATCGCTGCTGCGACAAACAACAGACCGCTGCCGCGACAGGTGCTGCCGCGACGGGGACGACGACAGAGCAGATATTCCTAGACTTAGCAATACCTACACTACTGAGCAATTCAATACCAGCCCATTCTCTCTATCTTGATTACTTTAATCTTATTTTCTAGTATTCTTTATTATTCTTGTGACAAACAACTTAAATCATTCTCTTTACTTTCGTGCAGTAATTCAAGGTGAAGCTATTAGCCCAGTCCCTGTGGAGACGATATCCGATACTTCCGTATTACTTTACTACTTGCGTCGTGTACACTTGCACTACATTGCGATAGACACTTTTACACGCAACATGTTTTTGGCGCCGTTGCCGGGGACTGGCAACATAACTTTACCCTACCTTTTACTGCATTCTTTTTATTTTTCTGTTTTATCTTGGATTGTTCAACCTGTGCTTTTCACAAGGTTTCTTGTTTATGCGCAGATCGAGACGAGGAAAGAAACCTGAGTATCCATTAGATCCTGAAATAGAACGTTCGTGCAATCTTAGGAACCGACTTTGCCACGTACTAGCCAGAAACGAATACCTTGAAGAACAGTTAGCAGCCATGAACAACCCAGGGAATCTCCAGGATAACAACAATCCTGTCGGAGATAGAGGGATCGATCCACCTGTCGTCGACCCTCCTGTCGCTGCCGCACGCCGGTCATGCCGAGACTACATACTGAATGATCATGTAGAACTAGAAACCACCCTGCCCGATGTAGATGTTGACAACTTTGAGCTAAAACTTGTTATGTTCAGCATGATCAACAACGCCAGTCAATTTAGTGGTGCTGCTACAGAGGATGCTAGGGAGCATCTTAAAACGTTTCAGGAAATATGTTGTTCGTTTAGACTACTAGGAGTTAATCCGGAGATACTGAGGCTTCGGTTATTTCCTCATTCATTGAGGGACATGGCAAAGACTTGGTGGAATAAGGAGGATTTCCTAGAGATCTTTATGGATGATTTTTCAGTCTTTGGAGACAACTTTGAAAGCTGCCTAGGCAACCTACAGAAGGTGCTTGAGAGATGTGAAAAAGCAAACTTAGTATTAAACTGGGAAAAGTGTCACTTCATGGTGGATGAAGGGATAGTCCTTGGCCATAAGATTAGCTGGCGTGGCATAGAAGTCGACAGAGCTAAGATAGAAGTGATCGAAAAGCTGCCGCTACCCACCACAGTCAAAGGAATCAGAAGTTTCTTAGGACATGCTGGTTTTTATCGGAGGTTCATTGCAAACTTTTCAAAAATCACCAAGCCCCTATGCCATCTTCTGGAGCAGAACTGACCCTTCGACTTTAACACTAAATGTACTGAGGCATTCAAGGTTCTGAAAGAAAAGCTGGTAACAGCCCCAATAGTACAGCCACCAGATTGGACACTGCCGTTTGAAATCACGTGTGATGCTAGTGACTATGCTGTCGGGGCAACACTTGGGCAGCGGAGAGACAAACTTTTTCATGTCATATACTATGCCAGCAAAACACTGAACGACGCCCAATTGAACTACACCACCACAGAGAAGGAATTATTAGCTGTGGTATTCTCCATTGACAAGTTTCGTTTTTATATACTTGGAACGCAGTTCATAGTCCACACAGACCACTCTGCATTGAAATATCTGTTCACCAAAAAGGATGCAAAGCCTCGACTGATACGTTGCATTCTGCTACTGCAAGAGTTCGACCTTGAAATCAAGGACAAAAAGGGGACAGAGAATCAAGTGGCAGATCACTTGTCAAGGTTGGAGAAGGGAAAGAGTCTACCGGCAGACGAGACAAACATATTGAAGACCTTCCCTGATGAGCAGCTGTTTGCTGCCACAGTCACTGCCGCGACAGCCATGGCGGCAGGTAAGTCTTCTGAACTCCCCTAGTATGCTTATTTCGTTAATTTTTTAGTTAGCGGAATAATTCCTCCTGACCATAATTATCAAGCCAGGAAGAGGTCCCAAAATGATGTTAAGCATTATTATTGGGACGAACCTCTTCTTTTCAAAATCTGTGCAGATCATGTTATAAGGAGATGTGTACCACATGATGAACATGAAGATATACTGCATCACTGTCATGCTTCACAGTATGGAGGACACTTAGGAGGCAACAAAACTGCTGCCAAGGTTTTGCAGTCAGGATTCTATTGGCCGTCATTGTATAAAGATGCTCAAATCTTCTACAAGAGCTGTGACAAGTGTCAACGGACAGGAAACATCTCAAGGAGACACGAGATGCCGCTGCAGAACATTATTGAAGTCGAGATCTTTGACGTGTGGGGGATTGATTTTATGGGACCTTTCCCATCATCATGCGGAAATTTATATATCCTCTTGGTAGTAGATTATGTGTCTAAGTGGGTTGAAGCAATCGCCACGCAAAAGAATAATGCCAAAACGGTTAAAAGGTTTGTACATAAAAACATTTTTTCCAGATTCGGCATCCCTAAGGCGATCATCAGTAATGAAGGGAGGCATTTTGACAATAGGGTTATAGCTGCTGCCTTGAAAAAGTATGGTGTCAAGCATCGGATTGCAACATCATACCACCCTCAGACCAATGGACAAGCTGAAATATCCAACAAGGAGGTCAAGAACATTCTCAAAAAGATGGTTAAGCCAACTCGGAAAGATTGGTCTCTACACCTCAATGATGCGTTTTGGGCTTACATGACAGCGTTCAAAACTCCATTGGGAATGTCTCCTTATCGACTGATTTACGGGAAAACATGCCATTTACCTGTCGAGATAGAGCACATAGCATATTGGGCAATCAAGGTAGTTAATATGGACTTCGAATAGGCAGGGCAGAAAAGGCTACTGGATCTGAATGAAATTGAAGAAATTCGGACAATGGCCTATGACAACGCAAGAATCTACAAGGACAAAACCAAGAAGTGGCATGACAAGAAGTTGCTGCCACGACAGTTCTGCCCAGGGCAGCTTGTGTTGCTTTTTAACTCTAGGTTGAAACTCTTCCCAGGGAAGCTGAAATCTAGATGGTCTGGCCCATTCCAAGTGGTGCAGGTTTTTCCCCATGGTGCCATCACGATCAGATCTTTAAAAGACGGGCACCAATTCAAAGTCAATGGACAACGATTGAAGCATTATCAGGGGACTGAAGCCCCAAGAATGCAGGAAGTGGTTACCTTAGGAGATGCCCCACCTGGCATCCCTAATTTAACCTAAATTTTATTTTTAATTATTTTTTATTATTTATTATATATATATTAGGAAATTAGATTTATTTTATTTTAAGAAATACTGTTTTATTTTTATTGTTTGTTAGGAAATAAAGGAGACAAGAAGAAAAGGAGAAGTGAATTCAGCCCAACATCCTTCCATCAGCCCAAAAAGCCCAAATTTTGGAGCCTGTCGTTACAGCTGCCACGACAGACGCGGAAAATACAGGCTGTCGCGCAGAAGACACGAAAACGCGTGACAGACGCGTCAGAAACCGCGTAACAGCTAGCCCCGTTATTCACGTCTACCGTTACAGCTCCAACGAGCAGCAAACTATTCTCTATAAAAACCCCGTTTCACTATTCATTTTTCACTCACTTCTACTCTTCTTACTTGCTTTCTCTAGAAAATTTTATTTGCTTTCATTTTTATTCTCACAACCCTTGCAACCATGTCTTCCAGAAACACCCATAGGAGTGCTGCCTCCGGCTCTACCCCGACAGCATCAACCCCACGATCTTTCCAGATACGAGACATGTGGGAGGAAAGGGGATTTATCTACACTTCCAAGGAGGGTAATTTGGGCCTGCAGCCATTCATTGCTAGAAAAATCAAGGCCCTACAGTGGCAGATCTTTGCAGAACAACTAGAGGAGATGAACGTATCTCTGGTCCGAGATTTCTACGCTGCCATCAACAGCAGAACCGCGACAGCAATTACCGTAAGAGGGAGAGCGGTGCCCTTCGAAGCAGAATACATCAACACCCTGTACGAATTTTACGTGGGCAGCAACGAGGATGGTCACCAGCAATTTCTGAACAGCCTAGACCCTGCTGCCTATGATGCTGTCATGGCAGAGCTCACGGATGAAGGTACTCAGTGGAACACAAATCCTAAGAACCCGAGGACGATGAAGAGAGTTCAACTCCTTCCGGAAGCTAAACTGTGGAACGCTTTCATCAAAAAGCGAATCATGCCATCCTCGCACAACACCACAGTCGACCAACCCAGGTTAGCCCTCATTCATTCTATTTTGCATGAGAGGCCTATTAATGTGGGCAGCTTCATCCGGGAAAGCATTTTAGAGTGTGCACACTGGCCGACAGGACTGCTCTACCTCCCCTACCTCATCACAGCCCTTTGCCGCGGCCATCATGTACCTGAAGTTGCCACCGATCTCAGAGTCTAAGGGAAGGGATGGACCGACAAAAATATACTCAGCTTGATGGAATTGACTGCTGCCACCCCGCTGTCATCTTTCGACCCCACTGTCACGACAACAGAGACGATAGAACCGACAGACATTGAACCTGCTGCCACGGAAGCCAGGCAGCCCACAGCAGCAGCAGCTCCAATCGACTCCTCCTCCCAGATCCTTGCTACCATACAGAAGATGGAGGAACGATAGCTCGGCCTTATGAGCTTTATCACCGATTTTACCACATCTACGGTACAATTCATTCAAACTTCTTTAAATTTCCCTGATGATGTATTTTCTGCCTTCCCTTCCCATTATTTTTCTGTCCCCACCCCTGCCCATCCCCTACACCTGCGGCCACACCCAAGACACCGTCTGCAGCATCTACACCAACCCCTGCCATGACAGCTGCCGGTAACAACCGCGTAGAGGATACATCTGCCCGGGGAACCAAGAGAAGAATGCCCTCGGAAGAACTTGATGCATTCATCGCCGGTTTCTCTTCTTCCTCAATTTGGGAGGAAAGCGACAACGAACCCTCTGTTAAGAGGAATCTCTCCAAAGAGTTCACACCTGTGAAACGCCAGAAGAGAATGGCAGACAAAAACAAGCCAGATAACGGTAGCGGCAGCAGTAGTGACGGCAGCAGCAATGATGATAGCAGCAGTAGCTCGGAGGTATAGGTAGTGGAGAAACCCCCTCACATCTCTCTTACCAGAATTCAACCTCCAAGGGAGGCCAAAACGAAGAACACATTTGCCTCCCTCATCCGCCAGCCAGTTAAGAAGGCCCCTGCCCGCCGACAGCTCAGAGTCAGCAACAGTAGTGACGACAACGCATAAAATTTGAGTTTCTTAACTTATTTTACGGTCTGCTTCTATATATTTTGTGATGTACTTTTCTTATATTTTATTTTGTCATTTGCATTGAGGGCAATGCAACCCTTGAGTTTGGGGGTGGCATCCCTCCATTAATGGAGTCTAATTTAGTTTTAAAATTGTGCCTTTTACTTAGTTTATTTTTTCTAAAAATATATATATATTGAAAATTTTGGCTTAAGTCTTTGAACTGAACTTACCTGCCGTGACAGCTCTGTCGTGGCAGTGCCTTTAGGATAGTTTTAGGAGCAGTTTAGATCCTTTCTATAGTTCTGAAATTTAAACACCATTTGTGACTGTTATACTGCCTAGAACTCTACTAGTTAACTAGAGTAGGAAGCTTAGCACTTGAATAGCCCCTAGAGGTGCCTAACACTGGCTCTAGGAAAGAAGTTTAGTAAAATAGACTCAATAGCCCTAGAGGTGCCCGAAACCGACTCTAGGAAGTTAGCTAGAGGTGCCCGAAACCGGCTCTAGTGAAACTTAAGTTTAAAAAAAAAAAAATCGAGTCAAAACAAAAAAATCAAAGGAGCATAAGAAGTGCCTTCAAAAAGATAAACTTTGGCATAAAAATTCAAGTTAGAGGCTGAAATATTCTAGTGAAACTAAGGGAGTCTTGGCATATAACTGTTCACAAGCATGCACACACTGCACGAGGACTATAGCAAGATTCCGAACAAATCCTAAGTTATCCGACAAAGTGCTGCTGTCAATAGAGAATGAATGAAGGGTAAGGGAAAGTTCACTGTTTTAAGCCAAAACAAAAATATTTAATTTTCTTTTAGGTCTTAGTTGCTTGAGGACAAGCAAAAACTTGAGTTTGGGGGTGTGTTGAGTGTGTAAAAATTCTATTATTTACCCCGTATTTAACCCATATTTCTGTTGTATTCAAGCATAATTCATTACATTTACGCTAGATTACAGTTAGACATCACAAATATATTAAATGGCACAGTTTCTACTGAAATTGGTTGCTTTTGCAGGTTGCTGCTGTAGCAGATGGAGAAGCATGCGCTGGGCAGTGAAACAGAAAAGCTGGAACTGGATGAACAGTCGAGGAGGACGATGCTGCCATGGCCGCCGCCGTGACAACCAAGGACGACAGCAGTTTTGAGGAGAAGAAGCAAAGTGGGCCTCGACAGAAAGAGAAAATTAAGCCCGTCTGTCGTGGAATACCACTATATTTTTCCAAGCCCTAGATAAGAATGAAGGCCAAGCCCAAAGTTCAAGGAAGAAAACTCCAATCAAGAAGGAAGGACGAATTAAAGCTATATTCTCTGAAGATTTAGTCTTTATTAGAGTTGTACTTTAATTTAAACTTGTATTCCTGCCATATTAGAAAACTTAGACCCAAAGCCTATATAAAGGAATGTAATTCGACCTAGGAGAGGACATCACCTATATCTAACTTTCTTCCCAAAACCCTAGTCGTTTTCCCCTTCTCAACATGTTCTAAATTCCCCCTAGGGCCACGAGTTGATTTGTAAAGTAGTTGCAAGGGTTGCTTTTGTTTTAGGAATTTTCTATTCAATAAAGTAAACTTCAAGTTCTCTTATTCTGGTTGTTAACATCTTGCAAGAGTATCGGGAGAGCATTGCGAGGTTATCTATTTACTTAATATCGGGAGAGTTAAGTATACGAAAGGAATAAGTGCGAGTTCTCTAGTTTATAGTTGAACTATCTCGAACCTAGGGATAGGACGAGGTTAAGTGGCTAAAGAAGAATTCAGCAACATCGGTGTTCATCCTTCGATTCACGCCAGGAGGTATCATAAAAGACGTGTTCATCTACAGACTTGGACCAGGGATAGGCCAAGGCACAACATGGATTCTTGCCAAGCTTGAAGTATAGAGTTGTGTGATCGCTGTCGCGACAATCAACAGACCGCTGCCGCGATAGGTGCTGCCGCGATGGAGACGACGACAGAGCAGATATTCCTAGACTTAGCACTACCTACACTACTGAGCAATTCAATACCAACCCATTATCTCTATCTTGATTACTTTAATCTTATTTTCCAATATTCTTTATTATTCTTGTGACAAATAACTTAAATCATTCTCTTTACTTTCGTGCAGTAATTCAAGGTGAAGCTATTAGCCCAGTCCTTGTGGAGAAGATATCTGATACTTCCGTATCACTTTACTACTTGCGTCGTGTACACTTGCACTACATTGTGATAGACACTTTTACACACAACAGTTGGTAATGAAATTTCAAAGACTAATAATTAGTAAGTTTAGTTGTAAGTTGGTAATAAGAAATTCTGATAAGGTTCTGAAATTTGTAAAATTTATGATTTTGTCCCTAAGTTTGAAAAGTTTAAAAGTAACCCCTAAATGAGTTAGTAATTGATAATTACATTCGCCGAGTCTTAAAAGAGAGTAATAGAACTTCTGAAAATGTTTCCAGACTCCGTTTAAGCTTCCGACCTTTGGAAATGTTTTCCAGTAACACTTTCCAAACTGGTTTTGTACCAGGCCGAGAAGGGGTGTTACGTTTGTGGTATCATAACTTAGGTTTAGTCGATTATAGGACTAAACTGAAGTTCGTTATGAGTCTGTAAGTATTTATGCCACATAGGATTTATTTTTATATGTTATTTGTGACTTTCAACTTACACGATTCAATCTTTCTATATAATTAGATTTGAAAATGTCTATGCGTACTAAAAGACGTGTTGTCAATGAACCAAATCCCAGCTCCTCCTCGACACAGGGGGACAATTTGAGGGTCGAAGTCATACCTAAACAAGTTGAGCAGAACGACCCACCTCCTCATCCACTGATGCCTCCCGCTCAGCAATAGTATCTTATGTCAATGGCCGACATGATCAAACAAGTGGTTGTGTCTCTTAGACAAGAACCACTCCCTCATCCTGCTGAAGCACCTCTGTCTGTTTCGAGAGCTCCCATTAATAAGCTTAAGCAATACTCAGTCTACACCTTTACATGACAGGACCTGAACAATCCTGAGATCATAGAATACTGGCTGAAGAATACTCTTAAAGTGCTGAACAAGCAAATGAAGTACCCTGAAGAGCTTAAGTTAGAATGTGCCTTGGATTTGATTGCTGATGAAGATCACAGTTTGTGGGACATAGTGACACTCACCGTGCCTGAGCACAAGATTACGTGGGACTTCTTCCTTTAGGAGTTCCACAGAAAGTACACCAGTGACCACTATATTGCTGAAAGGCGTAAGAAGTTCCTCCATCTTAGATAAGGAGGAAGACCCGTGGAGCAATACATCCACGATTTCTACATATACGCAAGGTATGGTGCTGAGATCATACGTACGGAGAAGGAGAAATGACGAATGTTTATCGATGAACTTTGTGATGAATTACGTTCTCTCTTCACTGCCTTAGAGATAGAGGATTTCCAGACTCTTGTTAACCGAGCCATCACCACTAAAGCCTCCTAGAAGGCCTATGAAAAAAAGGAAGGGGAACCAAGCACGATCTGGTAAGAGGTTTAAAGCTGACTCCAAGCCCCATGTGCCCTAGAAGAAGGGTAGACAGTGGGATCAGAAGTCTGCCACCTTTCAGCAACTACGCGCGATCAAGATATGTGCCACAGTCCCAATCTCTGGGAATATTTGTTGCTCGTACAACTTCTATTGATAGTATAAGCGACTCCGTGAAAGGTTCCCAGATTCCTTTATGCAATTTTTGTTAGAAGAGGCACCATGGGCAGTGTCGTAGACAATCAGGATCTTGTTATCTACGCGGTGAGTCTGGCCACTTCATCAGACAGTGTCCACAGAATCTGAATGCTCCTATCATTGTGGCTTCTCAGAATAATTCTAACAAGGGAAGAGGAGCAAAACAAGTGCAGTCTGGATCAACGGGGAGACCTCGCAACACTAATTCCCCTTCAGCTAAACGCGATCCTCAGACCTTAGCCCAAATGTACCATGTTCGAGGTCGTGAGTTGAAGGATGATCCTAATGTGATTGCATATATGGTGGAATTATGTTCCGATCTTGTTTATGCTTTAGTAGATCTAGACTCAACACATTCCTTTATTAGTGAACCATTGGTTGAAAAGTATACCTTAGAACCAAAACTTGTTACATCCGAGATTGTTGTTTCCAACCCACTAGGGGATAGTGTGGTTATTCAGTCGATTTGTAAAGCTTGTCCTTTTAGGATCCAAAGGATCCCATTTTGGCTAATTTAATGGCCTTGCCCTTTCAAGAGTTCGATCTCATACTCGGCCTTGATTGGTTAGCTGAACATCAAGCCTAGGTAGATTGCTCGAAAAAGAAGTTGTACCTCCGTGGACTCGGTAAGGAAAGTGTAACATTGATGAAATTTGAACCCATATCTAAGAAGACTCTCATGTGTGCTATGGAGTCTAAGGAAGATCTAAAACTCGAAGATGTGTCAGTTGTGAAAGAATTTCCTAATGTGTTTACCGATGAACTTTCGGGACTCCCTCCCACCCGAGAAGTAGAATTCGGGATAGAAGTGCAACTGGGGACTACTCCAGTCTCCATTACTCCGTACCAAATGGCTCCAGTTGAACTAAAGGAGTTGAAAACTCAAATTCAAGATCTCTTAGATAAGAGATTTATCCGACCGAGTTCCTCACCTTGGGGAGCGTCGATTTTGTTTATCAAGAAGAAGGATGGATCAATGCGCAGGTGCATTGACTATCGTTAGCTGAATAAGGTGACCATTAAGAACAAGTACCAGTTACCAAGGATTGATGACCTCTTTGATCAATTGAAAGATGCTTATGTGTTTTCCAAAATAGACCTTCGATCTGGGTACTATCAAATGCTAGTGAAGGAGTCTGATGTCCCAAAGACTGCCTTCTGAACTAGATATGTTCACTATGAAATCCTAGTAATGCCGTTTGGGATTAAGAATGCACTTGTAGCCTTCATGGATTTGATGAACTACGTGTTCCGACCCTACCTAGATAAATTCATGGTGGTGTTCATAGATGATATTCTGATCTATTCGAAAAATGTTGCCACTCATAAAGAACACCTCTGGATTGTGCTTCAAACTCTCCGACAGAAAAAATTATATGCCAAGTTCAGAAAATGTGAATTCTATCTATCTGAGGTACCTTTTCTGGGCCATGTAATCTCTTTTGCGGGAATCCAAGTTGACCCAAAGAAGATTCAAGCAATCTTTGATTGGATTCCTCCGAAGAATTTTGTAGAAGTTCGAAGCTTTCTGGCCCTTGCAGGCTACTACCGTAGATTTGTTAAAGGGTTTTCATTGATTGTTGCATCCTTGACGAAACTTTTTCGTAAGGAAACTCCCTTTGTATGGATTGTGGATCAACAAAGGAGTTTTGATCAACTCAAGCAAGTTCTCACTCATGCCCCTGTTTTGGTACAACCCGAGCCGGGTGAAGACTTCATTGTGTATAGTGATACATCCCACATGGGACTACGTTGTGTACTGATGCAATTAGGAAATGTCATAGCCTATGCTTCACGTTAGCTTAAGCCACAAGAACTGAACTATCTGACACATGATCTGGAATTGACTGTTGTTTTTTTTTGCCTTGAATATTTGGAGGCACTATCTATATGGTGAGAAGTTTTACTTGTACACTGATCACAAAAGCTTGAAGTATCTTTTTACTAAAAAAAGAACTGAATCTCCCATAAACGATGGTGGATGAAGCTTTTGAAAGACTACGACTTGGTTATTGACTACCATGCCAGCAAAGCCAATGTTGTAGATGATGCTCTTCGTCGAAAGCCTACTCTCTTTCTGAGATGTTTGAATGCTCATTTCCAGCTCAAGAAACATGGCAAGTTTTTGGCTGAGTTGAGAGTTCAGTCGACCATTGTATCTCGAATCAAAGCACTCCAAGAATCTGATGTAGAGTTGCAAATTCTTATTGCTAAGATCAGGGATAAACTCGATCCTGACTTTGCTATGAATTCTGAAGGCTTGTAATATTTTTGCAACCGTATCTATGTTCCCAATAATGATGATCTTTGGAATCAAATCCTAACTGAAGCTCATTCTAGCCCTTTCTCTATTCATCCCGGAGCTATCAATATGTATAAGGATCTAACAGAGTTGTATTTGTGGTCCGATATGAAAAGTGAGATCACGGACTTCATGGCTAGGTGTTTGATCTGTCAAAGAGTTAAAGCTGAACAAAAAGTGCCTACTGGTCTCTTACAACCCATTGAACTTCCACAATTGGAATGGGAGCGTATCATGATAGACTTTGTAAGTGGCCTACCGATGATACGAAAGAAGAATGATGTTGTTGGGGTCATTGTTGACTGATTCACTAAATATACTCATTTCCTTTCGGTGAGAATGGATTTCAGTTTGCCTAAGCTCGCGGAGCTGTACATCCGTGAAGTCATTCATTTACACAGAGTTCTTGTATCCATTATCTACAATCGTGACCCATGTTTTGCGACCCGATTTTGAAGGACCCTAAATGAGGCTTTGGGAACTCGAGTGCATCTAAGCACTGCTTTCCATCCTTAAACCGATGGTCAATATGAAAGGGTTATTCATGTAACCTTATATCTTCCTTCGATTCATATGTATAAGTATATTATACCAATCTCGATCCTTCCTTGTAGATTCTGGAAGATATGCTTTGAGCCTGTATTATTGACTTCGGGAATAAGTAGGCGAAATCCCTACCTTTAGTAGAGTTTGCGTACAACAATAGTTATCAAGCTTCAATTCAAATGGCCCCTTATGAAGCTCTTTATGGAAGAAGATGTAGAACTCCTCTCTGTTGGACCGAACTTGGTGAAGGCAAAATGTTAGGCCCTGACTTACTTCAGGAAACCGAAGAAAGGGTGACCATTATCCGTGATCAACTCAAAGCTACATTTGAATGGAAGAAAGTTTATGCTGATCTGAAAATGAGAGACATTCAGTACGACATTGGTGAGATAGCCTTCCTCAAGGTGTCTCTATGGGAGAAGATCATTCATTTTGGCAAAAAAGGGAAGCTAAGTCTTAGTTTCATTGGCCTATTCGAGGTGATAGGGAGAGTTGGACCTATTTCCTACCGACTAGCTCTCCTTGAGAAATTAAATCAATTTCACAAATTTTCCCACGTGTCTATGTTGCAGAAGTACCGGTCAGATCCTTCCCATGTGATTGAGTCGAAGTCTGTGGAAATTCAGTCTAATATTGCGAACGAGGAAGAACCTGTACAAATTCTCGCGCGAGAAGCCAAAAGGCTTCGTAATAAGACTCTATCTTTAATGAAAGTCCTTTGGAGAAGTCATTCATTTGAGGAAGCAACGTGGGAGCCCGAAGAGACTATGCAAAAGTAGTATCCCCATGTATTCAGCTAGAGTGGAAATTCGAGGACGAATTTTCTTAAAAGGAGAGTTGTCACATCTTGAAAATCGGCCTAGTCAAAATTTGGTTCCGGTGATTGGAATTTTGTATCGGATATGCTTGGATTGATGTAGTCGAATGACCTTTGGAATCCATTTTGAAGTAATGGAAGTTAGTTGAACTTACATTGAGTTATGAGATCATTTTGAACATAATTAAAGGCTGAAAATGTGAAATTTGAGCTAGGCGTATTGATATAGTTGGACTTGTATCGATAAAGTTTGTACTAGACGTTTTGATACAGCAAGGACTGTATCGATACTGCCTAACTGCCATCACTATCTTACTTGTTTTAATGTAACCATATCGATACAGTTATGGGGGTATGGATACGGGTCCCTTGTTTCAAATCTGTTTTAAGTTCAAATTGAAAGGATAGAGCTGAGTCACCTCCTAGGTTACCTCTCCCACGTGTGAGTCATCAGAAAAGATGATTATTACTAATAGATAAAGGGTGAAAAGCCATGTGACCATTGGGTTTGTAACACCCCCTTCCCGGTCTGGTCGAGAACCGGGTCGGAAGGTGAAACTGATGATCAATATAAAAGTCGGTGCAATAAAATTTCATTTTATTATTAACATTTTCAACCATAGCATACAACAAATTTTCATAATCAAATAACTCAGTCCAAATTACCCATATAAGCAATGATTAATCATTCAAGGACTTAATCGCAATCATTACAAGTTTTAGGGACCAAATTGTAAACATGATAAATTAGGGGTCATTTAATGCATTTGATTTTACCAAATTTAAATTTACTCCATTAAAATCTTACCTGCGAAATTTTATGCAATTAGGAGATCGTTAACTCATTCAATTTAGCCTTACCACATGCAGTGACTAAACTGTGAAACTAATATTCTGTATAATCAGTCTTTAACTAACTTAACTAACCCCGTATTGAAACACCCTAGAGCTATTTCAAAACGGGTGAATGATGGTCAACTCCTGTTGACTTTACCCTATAGATCGTGATCTCATTCTTTTCAATATCAATGCTATGCAACAATATACAATGTTTAACATATTCACTTTCTTCTTAACCCTTGGATTGAATCAAGATAGTGGATACGCGAATTCCTACGCCTCGCCAAATCAATGAATGGTCTAATCCCTCCGCCTTGCCAATAAGACCAACATCAATACACATCCCTCCGCCTCGCCAAATCAATATAGATCGTAGCCTTAGGACCGTAGTCCACTCGTACACTGAGCTCATGAATTCTATGGCATGCCAATTGTATACAATGTCTATTCAAATCCAAGGTTCCAATGTTCATATCTATTTCAATAATCAATAAGTATTCCAATGACCAATGATTTCAATATTCTCAATGACAAATATAACTCATTATCAATATTTCATGGTCCGATGACAATATCAATGTCCAATGATTTCTATACAATAGTTCAATGACTATATCAATGACAATGTTCAATGACGATGACTATATCAATGACAATGTTCGATGACGATATCAACGACTATGTCCGATGTTCAATAACAACTTACTGACACTTGCCATAATGTCCGATTAATGATCCAATGTGAATTCCTCGATGCTAATATTAGCGATATAGTCTAAAACAACAATAAGAGATTCAAGAAGGCTTTTCACCTAAACCCGAGACTCTGACTACACTCACCTTGAAACTCTGAAGCTTTCAAGGCTCTTGGATGACAATACCCTTGCTTCTTGCTTTCGATGGAGACAATGAAACCTCTTTCTCTACTTCTTGAGCTTAAAATTCAATTGAAAACTATTAGGGTCGATATTTCGATATCAAAATCAATACAACAATACCAAAATCAATATCTGATTCTAATGACAACGACAATGACGGAATATCCATGGGTAGTCAAAGTCCTAACTTGTAATTAAGCTCGATATATCCATGGAATCCAATAATCGATTGAGGAATATAGCTTACCCGATCGATAGCAACGATTCGATATCGATAAAACAAAGAAAAAAATGAAGCTCAAAACTTTCTCCAATGAAGGTGTGTGCTTGGAGGAGGAATATGATAAAGATAGAGGTGCTTGCTTAGAAAATTCTCGGGTAAGCTTTCAATTTCCTTTTGTTTTGTATATCATAATTTTAGCTATTGAGCTTTCCTTCAACTCAGACAATCCCACGTAGACCAATTTTAATTGTGGAAGGGCTAATCGAAAGATTAGTCCCTTAACTCCCACCATACTACAATTTCATTCCCCAACTTGCATTTCCTTCAATTTAGTCAATAAATAGGTTTCAATACTATTCGATAGAATCCGATGACAAGATTTTTAACTCAATTAGAGTCTGATATCAATAATTAACTAGCCGATACAATACTTAAACTTCATCAATGTAGAATTTTCGATGACCGGAACGAAATTCCGACTAGACCGGATTTCGGGGTCTTACAAATCTCCCCCTTAAGATAAATTCATCCTCGAATTTTACCTGAACCGAATAGGTGTGCGTACTGTGTTTCATGGTCTCTTCAGGTTCCCAAGTGGCTTCCCCAATGGTGTGGCTCCTCCAGAGCACTTTAACCAACGATATTGTTTTGTTGCGGAGCCTCTTGACCTCTCTTGCTAGAATTTGAACCGGTTCCTCCTTGTAAGACGGATTTGGTCAAAGTTCTACAGACTCAGGTTCCACAATGTGCGAGGGATCAGAACGATACTTTCAAAGCATCGATATGTGAAAAACATCGTGGATCTTACTCAACTCTAAGGTAGAAATAATCGATATGCGACGAAGCCAACTCTTTCAATGACTTCAAAGGATCCAACTAATCGGGGACTCAATTTTCCCTTCTTGCCAAATCTTAAAACCTTCTTCCACGGTGATACTTTGAGGAAAGCTTTTTCACCAACTTCATACTCAATGTATGTTCTCTTGAGATCAACATATGCTTTCTATTGATCGAAGGCAGCCTTTAGACGATCATGGATAATAGGTACCCGCTCTTCAATCTCTCGAAGCAAGTCAGAGCCTAACATCTTGCCCTCGCCATGCTCCGACCAACACAATGGAATTCTAAATCGCCTACCATACAATGCCTCATACGGGGCCATTTGGATTGATGCTTGGTAACTATTATTGTAGGCAAATTTAACAAGAGGTAGAGATTTTTCCCAAGTTCCACCAAAGTCGATATTGCATGCCTGAAGCATGTCTTCCAAGATCTGTATAGGGAGATTCAATAACAATGCAAATTTCTAAGATTCCAATGGACAAGTTTCTTGATAAATTACCTGGATTACCCTTTCTGGCTGGCCGTCAGATTGAGGGTGAAAAGATGTGCTAAGATTAACTCTGGTGCCCAGAGCTCCTTGTAAGGTTCTCCAAAATCGAGATGCAAATCGGGGGTCTCGATCGAAGATAATAGACTTAGGTACTCCGTGGAGTCGGATTACTTCCTTGATATACAAGTTAGCTGGTTTGGGTAGACCGTAGTCCATTCTAACCGGTATAAAATGAGTTGACTTCGTGAAACATTCTACAATGACCCATATATCATTATGCTTCGTAGGATTTAACGGTAGACCACTAACAAGGTCCATAGTAATCTTTTCCCATTTCCATTTCGGTGGAACAATAGTTGTAATAATCCAGTAGGAGCACAATGTTATGCCTTAACACGTTGGCACGTGAGACATTTGGAAATAAAATCAACTATGGCCTGCTTCATGCCTGGCCACTAATAGAATCCACATAGGTCTTTGTACGTCTTCACAAACCCAGGGTGAAAAAAAAGAACTCAAATGAGCTTCAAAGAGAATGTCGATGCGAAGAGATTCATCATTAGATACACAGACTCGGTCATGGAAACACAAGAGTCCTTCAGAGTTAATTCTGAAGTTAGGGCTATCCGATAGCTTAGAGACAATGGTTTGAAGTTCAAGATCTTGCTCTTGCAAATCCTTGATTCGCGAAACGATGATAGACTGAACTTGGAGTTCAGCTACAAGGCAATGATGCTTCTGAAGTCGAAAGTGAGTGTTAATTGCTCGAGGGGCTACAATATAGCAATATTGCGATGAGTTAATATACTACACATCATATACATCTCCAAAATTTAGTCAATACTTACCAGGCGAAGGTTTGCAGCTGAGTGCATCAGCTACAACGTTGGCCTTGCCCGTATGATAATCAATGACCAAGTCGTTATCTTTAAGAAGTTCCATCCACCTCCATTGCCGAAGGTTCAACTCCTATTGAGTCAATAGATACTTGAGGCTTTTATGGTCAGTGAAGAGGTAACATTTTTCTCCATAGAGATAATGTCTCTAGATTTTCAATGCAAAGACAACTACAGCCAATTAAAGGTCGTGGGTGGGATAATTCATCTCGTGTGGCTTAAGTTGTCTTAAAGCATAAGCGATAACCTTGCCTTCTTGCATAAATACACATCCTAACTCGAGATGCGAGGCATCACTATAAACTGTGTAGTCCTTTTCGGACTCGGGTTGGGTTAGTGTTGAGTTGTAGGGTGCTCGATTCCTTCAACCGATCTTGCTCACCAAGTGGTGGAGAGGTGAATTTTTGGGTGGATGTGGTGTGGAAGTTAAAACAAAGATGACACAATGATTTTGGAGTGATTCAACCTTCTAACCAAGGTCTACATCCACTACCTTAGCTTCCCACTAAGGATTTCCAATCAATCCACTATTGGTTCGTCCCCTTTTCTAGGCTTAGGAGGAAACCCTTACACATCGATCAAGCTTTCTACCCAAAGCCTTGATCAAACCCTCTTTACAAGAGAAAAGAAAAATGCAAACTTAAATCTCTCTAATAGGTATTTGTTTGCTCAATAATGCACTCACCCAAAACCTAAAACACTTGAGAAAATTTGACAATTTTGGCTCACTAGTGTTTGTCTATACAAGAATTGACAATTTAAGTACAAAGACAATATTTGATCATTTGTTGATTGACAATTGAAGCATTAACCATATCTTGATGCTTGGAGGTCTATTTTATACTGCTTAATGAGTTTGTAGCCGTTACTAGCCGTTGGGTGTAACCCCCTTAACCCGGCCTAGACGGTTGACCCGAATTAAGAAAGTCACATGGGGAAAACCAAAGTCAACCCGAAAGTCAACCTTGATTAACGACCCTTTTTTTTCTTTTAAATCTTGTCTAGATGCACATTAGCCCTAATTGTGATCACTCAAACATCATACTCAAAGATCACAAACATCAGAGATCAAACAGGGACCCAATTGAACAAATTACAACTTTAGGGACCAAACTATAAATTCTGAAAACTTTAAGGACTTAACCAGATTTTAAGTTACCAACTTAAAATTAATCATGTTTCATGCTTCTCTGCCAAATTTCAGCTCAAACGGACATTCCAAACTCATACAATTGCACAAACAAGATTCAGGACCAAAATGCAAACAATTCAAAACATTTAACTGCCAATGTCAGCCCCCAACGGTCACCCGTTCCGAAACTGGCAGAGCCCGTTTCGAAACGCGGGGCCGTTCCGCAACGCATACCGAAACAGGTGACTAGCAGAATGCTTTCCGTTTCGAAACAGTGTCTACTGTTTCGGACGCCTGGGCTGATTCAGGGCATCCGTTTCGAAACGGTAGTCCCTGTTCCGAAACGCCCTGCACATAATGCAGAAAAAGACATGCTTAAACACGCAATTGACCATTCGAACATACTCCAAAAGCCACCAAACTTTACCAACATGCAATTCAACATATAAGAGACATACTTGCACCAACAATTCAACAAAATATCAACATATACGAAAAGCCCCAAATCTATAGGCATGCTTCCTACACAAGCAACCATTCAAGCGTAAACTTCCAAATCAATCTCATAAAAGCCAAATACATGTTCCAACAACATCAACAACATAAAACCATTCTCGTCCGAACATATACGAACACATAAACATCAACCCAAGAGATTCTACCCCCATTGCCTTTATTAACTATAGCTATTCACTGAGACATACATCTCAAATGGAGTCCTCCTTGAATCCCTTGCTTCTCGCTGTCCAAACTTCAAGAATCTGCATTGATGGACAAAAAGGAGCGTAAGCACATAATGCTTAGTGAGGAATGCTCAAAACCAAAACACCATCAATGCAGCGGGTCATAAAATCACTTTTAAAACAAACCCGATTTGATAACCAAGCAAAGATTGAAAACCCTTTTTCAACATCATGCTTAAAACCATGCATTGCACATTCATGAAAACCAACCCTTAGCTTAGCAAGCTAAGAAAACCTTTTCAAAGCACAACTTGCAAAGTCATCCATTTAACCATTCCATGCATAAACACCATATGCAAAGTTAAATTCAAAACCTTGGAAAACACCTCCATTCACATCATACCTTTCCCATGCTTGAATGTCATACCAAGCAAGAACCATTTAAAAACCATTTATCCAATCAATCCATCACA
Organism: Hibiscus tridactylites; assembly: GCA_958450335.1. Taxonomy (NCBI): domain Eukaryota; kingdom Viridiplantae; phylum Streptophyta; class Magnoliopsida; order Malvales; family Malvaceae; genus Hibiscus; species Hibiscus tridactylites. Next base: position 71,137,979 of record OY288277.1, read on the forward strand.
TGCATTAAACAAAGGCAACATATGAACCACAACATCATCATCACATGCCTTTTAAAACAAGTCTTAACAAGACTCCAATGCATTAAAGAGGTTTCATGCACACATGCATCATTCACCAAATGATAATCAACACTTGTTCAACTTAACAAGTAAACATGCATTCACAAGCATTATACACTTTCCATGCAACCATGCATCTTTTCAAGCATCTCATGCTTCTTTATAATCAAGAACATTACATTGGCTTCCAAGTGATCAACCACATCCACTTTTCAACTCAACACCCGATCGGATACGCGGATCACAAGCGTTGTCCCCCACGCTTCATACACACTACCAATCCAAGGTCTCCAAATGGACTTTTAAACACCATTTGACCTCACCATCCTAAGGTTCCCATGTATGGACTTTTAAACACCATACAACCTTAGCTTTTCCCGAGGTTCCCATGTATGGACTTTTAAACACCATACAACCTCAACTTTTCCCGAGGTTCCCATGTATGGACTTTTAAACACCATACAACCTCAACTTTTCCCAAGGTTCCCATGTATGGACTTTTAAACACCATACAACCTTGACATGCACAAGGTTCCCATGTATGGACTTTCAAACACCATACAACCTTTGCATCACCGATTGGTAGTTGTATAACATCACTAACGAGATCCGGGACACCCTATACAAGATCCACACATGGACTTTACACCTCCATTGTGATCTTTACAAGCACAAGGTTCCCATATATGGACTTTTAACCACCATATAACCTTTGCTTAACCAAGGTCCTCGAATGGGCATTCCACCTCCATTATGACCTTAACCATCTCGTTAAGATACTTGAAGGGAGTTTACCGGTTCACACTTAACCACTCCACCTCCAAGGCGACTTTATTCACGGTGCACCCAATCCTATAGCCGACTAACTATATCCGATCAAAGAAACCAAGAACCACTTACATCACTTGCCAATATAACCAACTTACCATCATTAGTCCAATGATTCACATGCATAACCACAATGCAAAAACCATCATTTACTATCATCAATCCACTGTTTTAAAGCATTACACAAAGCCATTGAACAACATGCAACACCATGCATCAAAACCACAATTTCCATGTACAAAACCAAGGATCTCTTACCTTGAGCATCCTTCACATATGGCTTTCAAAACCAGCATTAAACCATGCTAAAAATATGCTTTCAAAACAGAAAATAAACCATGCAAATCACATGCATTGCAACCATCAAACACAATTGCTTTAAAAGCCAAATCACAACACAATTCAAGAGCGAAAACCATTTACTTACTCTTGAGCTTAGCAAAGATGTTTAGACTTAAACTAAGCTCCCAAAACCTTCAAACCTTGGTTTAAAAGCTGAATATCCAACTTCACTCACCGATACACAAAACAAGGCTAACCAACAAGCCTTCCAAGCATCCGAAACCTTCCGCAACACCTCTAAAGCTCACGGATCAAACTCCCCTGTTTCAAGCACACAAAAACAGAGCATTAATGCATCTTTATGCATTAAAAACACCAGCAACACAACACAACTCGCTGCTCATCACAAATCCAACATTTCGGCTACCAAACACAACTGAAATCACTTCCAAACACTTCCAAAACTTAACCCAGCCAAGATCCATCACTTCTAACCATTTTTAAACATCAATTAACATCCAAAATGATCACAAACACGTCCTTATACCTCCAGGTATAACAGATCACCAAAAACACTCCAAAAACAACCAAAAACTCAAGCAAAACTTAGGAAATTCAACCTATCCGGGATTGCATTAATTAAACCTCAACTTCTAATCAATTTAGCATTCATTTAACATCAATTTGACACCTCAAAACACTGCCCAAACAGATCACACGAAAATTCCACCAAAATCAAGCAAATCTTGCATTTTAAGCCAAAAATCAAGATTTCAATTGAAAAGCCTTTAACAAATCACAAATCAAGGATTGAGAACTTAGGAATTTCAGTAAAGAACTGATAGTTTAGAGGAGAAGGACGTTCTTACCTCCAAACTTGAATTTCTCCTTTTTAGAACCAAAAAGCTTGATGAAACAACCTGCAAATGGTGAGGTTTTGTTGTAGAGATGATTAGGAATCCAAAGAGAATTGAAAAGGAAGATTTGAGTGACAAAATCAGAGGAGAAAATCTGGAGAGATGTGTTTGGGTTGAGAGAAAATGAGAGAAAAAGAGAATTGGAAGAAAAATGGAAAGTTAGTTATAAAATAGTCAAAATGACTTTCCCTCCTCTTTCATGTGTTTTAAAATCAGAATAAAACCTTAAAATATCTTAGAAAAATCTGGAGAAACTCTTTTTGGAATAATAGCTCCTTAAAGATTCAAAGTTTCAATCCTTTATAAAACAGCCACGCAACTTTCAAAAATTACATTTTGGTCACTAGCCAAAATGTCAACCTTCCGAACCTCATTTTGTAAAATTGATTTCACAGTTCACTTATACATATTAAAAGATGATTTTAGAACATTTTTCCATATTTTTAATGCAACCCGAACTAGGCTTTCCTAATTTCTCCTTTATATATTCGATCAGCACTTTGACCGAACCGGTCAACGCCCAAGACTTCTAAGCCCAAAACCGGGGCGTTACATTGGGGATGATTTAGAGCCGTTGAGAACTTTGTTTCCCTTCATTAATGTTGTTCTGCAGCCTTCCGTATCGATACACTTAGACCCGTATCGGTACGACATTCATCAGAAACTAGCCGTTGGGCTCTTGCCAGCCTGGGCGTATCGATACGCTTGAGGGCGTATCGGTACGGTATGACCATTTAAAAGACCGTTGGGAAATATAACCGTTGGAGTTGTTAAAATGGGATCGGTACGCTGACTAGGTGTATCGGTACGATCCCTCAGCGTATCGAAATGGCCAAGTCTGTTTCGATACGGGTTTTGGCAGTGACCAAACTAGGCAAAAAAGGTATCGATATGGGTTGGACCGTATCGGTACGGGTAGCTTGAAAAGTCAAGTTTGGCTATTTAAAAACAATAAAAACATTGCCAAAAACCTTTTAAAATACCTCAAACATATATTCAAGTTGTTTGGACTTAAAACCAAGTTTTAAATTCTTTTCAAATTAGTCCAAACCATTTTTCAATCATTATATCAAAACACTAGTTCTACAATCTCCCCCTTTTTGATATAATAAAACCAACTTGAAAAATTGTTTGGGATTCTCCCCCTTTAAGTTTAAAATTGTGAATAAGAGATTAAGATTTGAAATCAATTTAAGCTCGCCCTTATTCATTTGAAAATTCAAATTTTTTAAACTACATTTCTCCCCATTTTTGTTATATCAAAATGAATTCAAAAACTTTTAAGATCAAAATAACAATAAAGGAAAAAGAATGACAAAATTAAAAATTTTGGTTTTAAATGGCTCCCCCTTACTCAAAGCATCATTAAAAATGTTAGTCCAACATTTATGATCATCTAGTTGAAATAAAAAGAAATAAATCAAATAAAATAAAAAACAACTAGATTTTTACCAACACTTGAACTCAAGGGAGGATGTGAAGCCTTCCTTCTTCAAGTGTTCTTCCTTTGTGTGCATGGATCTCTCCCTCAATTTTTGACTTGTTGATCAATCTCCATCACACATAGCAAAAGACAATCAAGTGATTTTTGGTATCCAAATTGCTTTGGATCCATAAACGTTAGTAGCACAAACTTTAGTCCCCTTAAGAATCCATTTTTCAATTTCATCCCTTTTAATCAAAGTATTAAGTCCTTTTGGGACCCAAATACTTCTAAAACATTTTCCTTTTACAAATATAGGGGCACTAGATTGTCTTACATAAAAAATTGATTTTCCAAAACTATTTTCTTTTCAAGCTCTTTGGAAATCAAATCTTTTTCTTCTTGAACTTTTTGAAGCAAATTTTGTAAATCAAAACACTTTAGTTCAAACTCTTCGTGTTTTGCTTCAAGTTCAAGTTTGGTTTTAGAAATCAAATCATTTTGAATTTTTAACTTTGAAATCAATTTATTGTTTTTCAAAATGTGATTTTTAAACTCTAAAACCAAATCATCGTAGGCATCTTGTAATTCATCAAAAGAGTAAGAACATGAAGTAGATGAATTAGAAGTTACCCTTGAATCTTCTTCGATGGCCATAAGGAAAAGGTTGGCTTGTTCATTGTCGGTGGAGTCCTCATCACTCCAAGTAGCCACATGTGTCTTCTTCTTATGGCTTGAAGTGTTTGCCCTCTCCTTTTTCATGGATTCTCGTTTAAGCTCTCTCAAGGATTTCTTCATGAACGGGGCAAACTTCTTGAAGAGATGAACTATCTCTTATTCTTCATCCTCCTCTTCACTTGAATAAACATGATGGAAAGTGGAGTACTTGAGAGCAATGTCATTGGTGTTGATGCCAAGCCCCTTGAGCTTCTTCTCTCCCATAGCTCTAATTTCTACCCTCTTCTTCTCATCTTCTTTGTTCTTTTTCATGATTTGATGAGTAAGGAGTGACCCCATGAGTTCATCAAGCTTCAAGGTCTTCAAATTCTTTGCTTCGATGATGGCGGTCCTCTTTGAGTCCCAAGACTCGGGAAGTGAGTAGATGAGCTTTCGAATAAGATTTTCCTCCGGGATGGCTTCTCCATAGCCTTTGAGACCATTGGTGATAGTGGAGAACCTATCAAACATCTTCTCGATGTTCTCTTCCGGATCCATTTTGAAGTCCTCATACTCTAAGGTGAGGAGTCCAATCTTGGTCTCCTTAACTTCATCGGTTCCCTCGTATGTGACTTCAAGCTTGTCTCATACCTCCTTGGCACTCTCACAAGAAGACATCTTCTCATAGATGGTTGGGCCAAATGCACAAAAGAGAATGTGCAAAGCTTTGCAATTTAGCTCCATCTTCTTGCGATCGTCAGCACTCCACTCCGCTTTGCTTCGTTGAGGCACGAACGGACCATCTTCAACTATGTCCCATAGTTTGTAGTCTCTTGACTTTATGAAAAATTTCATCTTGGTCTTCCAATGGGCATAGTAGGTTCCGTCGAAGAAAGGCGGTTTGTCGATGGATTGCGCCATTTGAGCTGGTTGGTGAAATAATGATCGAGCTTGCTGGATTGAGCCAAGCTCTGATACCAATTGTTGAGTTGTAGGGTGCTCGATTCCTTCAACCGATCTTGCTCACCAAGTGGTTGAGAGGTGAATTTTTGGGTGGATGTGGTGTGGAAGCTAAAACAAAGATGACACAATGATTTTAGAGTGGTTCAACCTTCTAACCAAGGTCTACATCCACTACCTTAGTTTCCCACTAAGGATTTCCAATCAATCCACTATTGATTCGTCCCTTTTTCTAGGCTTAGGAGGAAACCCTTATACACCGATCAAGCTTTCTACCCAAAACCTTGATCAAACCCTCTTTACAAGAGAAAAGAAAAATGCAAATTAAAATCCCTCTAATAGGTATTTGTTTGCTCAATAATGCACTCACCCAAAACCTAAAACACTTGAGCAAGTTTGACAATTTTTGCTCACTAGTGTTTGTCTATACAATAATTGACAATTTAAGTACAAAAACAATATTTGATCATTTGTTGATTGACAATTGAAGCATTAACCATATCTTGATGCTTGGAGGTCTCTTTTATACTCCTTAATGAGTTTGTAGCCGTTACTAGCCGTTGGGGATGATTTAGAGCCGTTGAGAACTTTATTTCCCTTCATTAAGATTGTTTTGCAGCCTTCCGTATCGATACGATTGGACCCGTATCGGTACGACATTCATCAGAAACTAGCCATTGGGCTCTTGCCAGCCTAGGCGTATCGATACGCTTGAGGGCGTATCGGTACGGTATGACATTTAAAAGATCGTTGGAAAATATGACCGTTGGGGTTGTTAAAATGGGATCGGTATGCTGACTAGGCGTATCGGTACGATCCCTCAGCGTATCGAAACGGCCAAGCCTATTTCGATATGGGTTTTGGTAGTGACCAAACTGGGCAAAAAAGGTATCGATACAGGTTAGACCGTATCGGTACGAGTAGCTTGAAAAGTCAAGTTTGACTATTTAAAAACAATAAAAACATTGCCAAAAACCTTTTAAAATACCTCAAACATATATTCAAGTTGTTTGGACTTAAAACCAAGTTTTAAATTCTTTTCAAATTAGTCCAAAACATTTTTCAATTATTATATCAAAACACTAGTTCTACAATTATAATAAGTGCATGGGTTAATACTTGTTTCAATTGGTCGAAACTTCGTTGTTGGTCCAAATGAAAGGAGCTTCTTTTCTCAATAATTTGGTTAAAGGAGCATCTATCATAGAAAATCCCTTCACAAACCTACGATAATAGCCGGCAAGCCCAAGAAAGCTTCTGACTTCACCAATGTTCTTCGGTGGATTCCAATCTACAATAGCTTGGATTTTCTTCAGGTCCACCTGAATAAACGAAGTCGATACGATATACCCTAGAAAGGTAACTTCGGTGAGCCAAAACTCACTTAGAGAACTTCGCGTACAATTGCTTCTCTCTCAAGGTCTGAAGCACTATACGGGGATGATCTCGATGCTCTGATTCGTTCTTGGAATAGATCAATATGTCTTCTATAAACACCACTACAAACTTGTCAAGATATGGCCAAAAGAGTCGATTCATCAAATCCATAAAAGTTGTCAGTGCACTGGTTAACTCAAAAGGCATGACCAAGAATTCGTAGTGTCCATATCTCGTACGAAAGGCAGTCTTTGGTACATCACACTCATTAACTCTCATTTGATAGTAGCCCGACGTTAAGTCGATCATGGAAAACACAGAGGCACCTTTTAATTGATCAAACAGGTCGTCTATTCTAGGCAATGGATATTTATTCTTGATGGTTACTTTATTCAATTGTCTGTAGCCAATACACAAACGCATAGAACCATCATTCTTCTTAAAAAAGAACTGAAGCTCCCCAGGGTGAAGAGCTCGGTTGAATGAAACCTTTGCTTGATAGGTCTTCGATCCGAGTCTTTAATTCTTTTAATTCCACAGCTGTCATACGATATGGTGCAATGGAAACTGGAGCAGTCCTAGGTTGCACCTTGATGCCAAACTCCACCTCACGGGTTGGGGGCAATCCCGGAAGTTCCTCAGGAAAGACATCAGGAAACTCACACACAATGTCAATGTTCTGCAGTTGGGATTCGGCTTTGGTTTCCAAAGTCAGAGCATACAACGATAGATTCTTCGCATTCATCAATACGACACTTTCTTTACCTGGACCCCAAAGATACAATTTCCTCTTACAACAATATACCCATGCTTGATGCTCACTAAGCCAATCTAAGCCTAGGATTACATCGAATTCATGGATCGGTAAAGCCAACAAATTGGCCGATAAAGGAATCCCTTGAATTATCAAAGGACAATTCTTACACACTACCCTTACGGTGACACAATCTCCTAGATGATTGGTTACATAAATTCTCGATGTTATAGGTTTAGAATACATATTATACTTTTAACTACAATGGTGCTTATAAAAGAATGAGTAGAACCTGGGTCAATCAATGCATATAAAGGATGTGAATATAACTCAATGGTACCTGCAATAACATCGGGTTCATCCTCTTCTTCCCTGCTCCTCACATGATACATTTGGGCAGGAGCCTTTGAATCTTGCTTATTAAAAGGTTTCCCCGGACCACCTGATCGCCCAAAGGTTCTCGATGACCCTTGCTTCGATCCCTTACCTCGAAATGATTGAGAAGGAGAAGCAGTAGTAGTCGGTGTGACCACAGATTTGGTTGCATTCAATGGACAATCTCGAATAAGTGACCCTGCTCGCCACAGTAGTAACAGGCTCCAGTCTGCTTACGACATTGACTCATGGGTGCTTGTTTTGACAATAATTGCATAATGGATGCTGATTGCCTCGGTTTGAACCTCCAGTGCTATCAATAGATGCTGCTTTAGCAAAAGACTGCGTCACAGACTGAGGTCTCTCAATGTTCCTAGAATGGGAGGGCTGTGGGTAGATATTCTGTTTGGGGCCTTGATACCTCCCTTTCTTATTCCATCTTAGAGGTCAAGAATCATCCCTAAACCTCTTCTCAGATTTTCCAGACCCACCAACTCGTTGAGCTCTCTGGGCAGCTTCAGTGGCCTTGACTCGATTCACCAGATCCTGAAAGTTGGTGATACTAAGTGTCGTAAACATGGGTCGTAGCTCATCGCTAAGGCCAGCTGTGAACATTCTGCACTTGTCTTCCTCTTTCTTTATAAATTCTACTCTGTATCGGCAATATTTGAAAAAATCATGGATATATTGCTCGATAGGTCGCCCACCCTGCCTCAGATGGAGAAAGGTGTTCCGCCTTTCCGCAAGGTAATATTCACTAATATACTTATTCCGGGATTATCAGAGAAAGAACTCCGAAGTAACCGCTTCTTTAGGAGCTGTGAGAATAGTGGTTTCCCACCACATGAGAGCTTCATCGGTCAATAACGCAACAACACACTCCAACTTGTGTTCATCTGAACACTGTAACTGATTGTTCAAGATTCGTAGCGTGTTATCCAGCCAGTATTCGGCAACCTCAAGATTATCATCATCTTGTCTGGTAAAGAAATAGGCTCAAAGTGAAGCCAACTTGTCCATAGGGGCACGAACATACTGGACAACATGAGGGTTAGGCTGAACGGATGGTGTTGCTTGCATTACAACCATAAACTGTTTGAACATATTAGCCATATTCTGGTAACATTCAGCCTGAGTGGTAGGTGCTGCAGGCTCGGTATCCTGAACAGGAGGGTTCTGTGGTTGCAGTGGGTTCTGAGGATTTCCTCCTCTAATCTCCTCGCCATGCGTCGAGGAGCTGGGAACAAGATCGTCTATATGAGCTTCATTAGTCTTAGACATATCTATATAAAAGATCGAATTAGTCGACAAGACACAATATATGCAATATATTACTCCTAGGTGGCAAAGTAACACAATATCAATACATCAAGCTTCGGTTTAGTCCTAGAATCGACTAAACATGGCTTTGATACCACAAATGTAACACTCCTTCCCGGTCTGGTCGAGAACCGGGTTGGAAGGTGAAACCGATAATCAATATATAAGTAAGTGCAATAAAATTTCATTTTATTATTAACATTTTTAACCATAGCATACAACAAATTGTCACAATCAAATAACTCAGTCCAAATTACCCATATAAGCAATGATTAATCATTCAAGGACTTAATCACAATCATTACAAGTTTTAGGGACCAATTTGTAAACTCGATAAATTAGGGGTCCTTCAATGCATTTGATTTTACCGAATTGAAACTCACTCCATTAATATCTTACCTGCGAAATTTTATGCAATTAGGAGATCGTTAACTCATTCAATTTAGCCTTACCACATGCAGTGACTATACTGTGAAACTAGTATTCTGTATAATCAGTCTTTAATAACTTAACTAACCCCGTATCGAAAAACCCTAAAGTTGTTTTGAAACGGGTGAACGATGGTCAACTCCTGTTGACTTTAATCTATAGGCTGTATCGATACGGGCAGGCCCTGTATCGAAACGGGTTCACCTCATTTGACTTTGACTTGTTTCGATACGCTATAAACCTCTATCGAAACGAAGGATTCCATTGACAAAATGTTTCGAAACGGCCATGAACCGTTCCGATACACCCTATTCCTCAGACCAAATTATGCTTACCCGTATCGAAACGCCATCACCTGTTTCGATACGGCCTGACCTGTAATGATATATTTTTGTTGGTATTTATTCAATTTGACCTATCGAACAATGTCCAAATGCAACGAAACTTTACACACAATATTTCAATGGTATAAACTACAAGCATGCCAAATTTCATGACCATATGAATACATTTACTATGCTTTTACCCTTTTGAGCTAAGCATGCACTTTTAAGCCATTTTAAGCCAACCAAAAATGCCATATAGGGCCATTAACCATGTTACAACATATGCACACCACAAACATGACAAAATGGGCATATTTGACTAGTTCAACTACTTTGCCACCTTCCTAGGAGTTCTTAGGATCAAAATACATTAATTTAAGGCTTGTAGTGACTTGTCTTGCTTTGCCAATCCGATCCTCCGACACTTGATCTTTCAACCTGAAAATGCATGAAATGAGACACGTTAGGCATAGTTTGCCTAGTGAGGTAGTCATAAACAACATGAATAACAATATATTAATATCTATAATCATGATCTCGTGCTTTTCAATATCAATTCTATGCAACAATATACAATGTTTAACATATTCACTTTCTTCTTAACCCTTGGATTGAATCAAGATAGTGGATACACGAATTCTTACGCCTCTCCAAATCAATGAATGGTCTAATCCCTCCACCTCGCCAATATGACCAACATCAATACACACCCCTCCGCCTCACCAAATCAATATAGGCCATAGCCTTAGGACCGTAGTCCACCCGTACACTGAGCTCATGAATTCTATGGCATGCCATTTGTATCTAATGTCTATTCAAATCCAAGGTTCCAATGTTCATATTCATTTCAATAATCAATAAGTATTCCAAGGTCGTGGGTGGGATAATTCATCTCGTGTGGCTTAAGTTGTCTTGAAGCATAAGCGATAACCTTGCCTTCTTGCATCAATACACATCCTAAATCGAGATGCGAGGCATCACTATAAACTGTGTAGTCCTTTTCGGACTCGGGTTGGGTTAGAATAGGTGCATGGGTTAATACATGTTTCAATTGGTCGAAACTTCGTTGTTGAACCTTGGTCCAAATGAAAGGAGCTTCCTTTCTCAATAATTTGGTTAAAGGAGCAGCTATCATAGAAAATCCCTTCACAAACCTACGATAATAGCCACCAAGCCCAAGAAAGCTTCTGACTTCACCAATGTTCTTCGGTGGATGCCAATCTACAATAGCTTGGATTTTCTTCAGGTCCACCTGAATAAACGAAGCCGATACGATATGCCCTAGAAAGGTAACTTCGGTGAGCCAAAACTCACTTAGAGAACTTTGCGTACAATTGCTTCTCTCTCAAGGTCTGAAGCATTATACAGGGATGATCTCGATGCTCTACTTCGTTCTTGGAATAGATCAATATGTCTTCTATAAACACCACTACAAACTTGTCAAGATATGGCCAAAAGAGTTGATTCATCAAATCCATAAAAGTTGTCGGTGCACTGGTTAACCCAAAGGGCATTACCAAGAATTCGTAGTGTCCATATCTCGTACGAAAGGCAGTCCTTGGTACATCACACTCATTAACTCTTATTTGATAGTAGCCCGACCTTAAGTCAATCTTGGAAAACACAGAGGCACCTTTTAATTTGATCGAACAGGTCGTCTATTCTAGGCAATGGATATTTATTCTTGATGGTTACTTTATTCAATTGTCTGTAGTCAATACACAAACACATAGAACCATCATTCTTCTTAAAAAAGAGAACTGAAGCTCCCTAGTGTGAAGAGCTCGGTTGAATGAAACCTTTGCTCGATAGGTCTTCGGTCTGAGTCTTTAATTCTTTTAATTCCACAACTGTCATACGATATGATGCAATGGAAACTTGAGCAGTCCTAGGTTGCACCTTGATGCCAAACTCCACCTCATGGGTTGGGGGAAATCCCGGAAGTTCCTCAGGAAAGACATCAGGAAACTCACACACAATGTCAATGTTCTGCAGTTGGGATTCGCCTTTGGTTTCCAAAGTCAGAGCATACAACGATGGATTCTTCACACTTCATCAATACGACACTTTCTTTACCCAGACCCTGAAGATACAATTTCCTCTTACAACAATATACCCAGGCTTGATGTTCACTGAGCCAATCTAAGCCTAGGATTACATCAAATTCATAGATCGGTAAAGCCAACAAATTGGCCGATAAAGGAATCCCTTGAATTATCAAAGGACAACTCTTACACACTACCCTTACGGTGACACAATCTCCTAGAGGATTGGTTACATAAATTCTCGATGCTATAGGTTTAGAATACATATTATACTTCTTAACTACAATGGTGCTTAAAAAAGAATGAGTAGAACCTGGGTCAATCAATGTATATAAAGGATGTGAATATAACTCAATAGTACCTGCAATAACATCAGGTCCATCCTCTTCTTCCCTGCTCCTCACATGATACATTTGGGCAAGAGCCTTTGAATCTTGCTTATTAAAAGGTTTCCCCAGACCACCTGATCGCCCAAAGGTTCTCGACGACCCTTGCTTCAATCCCTTACCTCGAAAGGATTGAGAAGGAGAAGCGGCAGTAGTCGGTGTGACCACAGATTTGGTTGCATTCAATGGACAATCTCGAATAAGTGACCCTGCTCACCACAATAGTAACAGGCTCCAGTCTGCTTACGACATTGACCCGATGAGTGCTTGTTTTGACAATATTTGCATAATGGATGTTGATTGCCTCGGTTTGAACCTCTAGTGCTATCAATAGATGCTGCTTTAGCAAAAGACTGCATCACAGACTGAGGTCTCTCAATGTTCCTAGAATGAGAGGGCTGTGGGTAGATATTCTGTTTGGGGCCTTGATACCTCCCCTTCTTATTCCATCTCAGAGGTCGAGAATCATCCCTAAACCTCTTCTCAGATTTTCCAAACCCACCAACTCATTGAGCTCTCTGGGCAGCTTCAGTGGCCTTGACTCGGTTCACCAAATCCTGAAAGTTGGTGATACCAAGGGCCGTAAACATGGGTCGTAGCTCATCGCTAAGGCCAGCTGTGAACATTCTGCACTTTTCTTCCTCTTTCTTTATAAATTCTACTCTGTATCGACAATATTTGAATAAATCATGGATATATTGCTCGATAGGTCACCCACCCTGCCTCAGATGGAGAAAGGTGTTCCGCCTTTCCGCAAGGTAATATTCACTAATATACTTATTCCGGAATTCTCAGATAAAGAACTCCCAAGTAACCGCTTCTTTAGGAGTTGTGAGAATAGTTGTTTCCCACAACATGAGAGCTTCATTGGTCAGTAACGCAACAACACACTCCAACTTGTGTTCATATGAATACTGTAACTGGTTGTTCAAGATTCGCAGCGTGTTATCCAGCCAGTATTTGGCAACCTCAAGATTATCATCATCTTGTCCGGTAACAAAATAGGCTCAAAGTGAAGCCAACTTGTCCATAGGGGCACGAACATACTGGACAACATGAAGGTTAGGCTGAACGGATGGTGTTGCTTGTATTACAGCCATAAACTGTTTGAACATATTAGCCATATTCTGGTAACATTCAGCATGAGCGGTAGGTGCTGTAGGCTCGGTACCCTGAACATGAGGGTCATGTGGTTGCAGTGGGTTCTGAGGATTTCTTTCTCTAATCTCCTCGACATGCGTCGAGGAACGGTAGCAAGCTCGTCTATATGAGCTTCATTAGTCTTAGACGTATCTTTATAAAAGATCGGATTAGTCGACAAGTCAAAATATATGCAATATATAACTCTTAGGTGGCAAAGTAACACAATATCAATACATCAAGCTTCAGTTTAGTCCTAGAATCGACTAAACATGGCTTTGATACCACAAATGTAACACCCCTTCTCGGTCTAGTCGAGAACCGGGTTGGAAGGTGAAATCGATAATCAATATAGAAGTAAGTGCAATAAAATTTCATTTTATTATTAACATTTTTAACCATAGCATACAACAAATCATCACAATCAAATAACTCAGTCCAAATTACCCATATAAGCAATGATTAATCATTCAAGGACTTAATCGCAATCATTACAAGTTTTAGGGACTAAATTGTAAACTCGATAAATTAGGGGTCCTTCAATGCATTTGATTTTACCGAATTGAAACTCAGTCCATTAATATCTTACCTGCGAAATTTTATGCAATTAGGAGATCGTTAACTCATTCAATTTAGCCTTACCACATACAGTGACTATACTGTGAAATTAGTATTCTGTATAATCAGTCTTTAACTAACTTAACTAACCCCGTATCGAAAAACCGTAGAGACCGTATTGATACGGGAAGGCCCTGTATCGAAACAGGTTCACCTCCTTTGACTTTGACCCGTTTCGATACGCTATAAACTTGTATCGAAACGAAGGATTCCATTGACAAAATGTTTCGAAACGACCATGAACCGTTCTGATACACCCTATTCCTCAGACCAAATTATGCTTACCCGTATCGAAACGCCATCACCTGTTTCGATACGGCCTGACCTCTAATGATAGATTTTTGCTGGTATTTATTCAATTTGACCTATCGAACAATGTCCAAATGCAACGAAACTTTACACACAATATTTCAATGGTATAAATACAAGCATGCCAAATTTCATTACCATATGAATAAATTTACTATGTTTTTACCTTTTTGAGCTAAGCATGCACGTTTAAGCCATTTTAAGCCAACCAAAAAGGCCATATAGGGCCATTAACCATGTTACAACATATGCACACCACAAACATGACAAAATTGGCATATTTGACTAGTTCAACTACTTTGCCACCTTCCTAGGAGTTCTTAGGATCAAAATACATTACTTCAAGGCTTGTAGTGGCTTGTCTTGCTTTGCCAATCCGATCCTCCGACACTTGATCTTTCAACCTGAAAATGCATGAGATGAGACACGTTAGGCATACTTTGCCTAGTGAGGTAGTCATAAAAAATATGAACAACAATATATTAATATCTATAATCATGATCTCATGCTTTTCAATATCAATGTTATGCAACAATATACAATGTTTAACATAATTACTTTCTTCTTAACCCTTGGATTGAATCGAGATAGTGGATACGCGAATTCCTACGCCTCTCCAAATCAATGAATGGTCTAATCCCTCCGCCTCGCCAATATGACCAACATCAATACACACCCCTCTACCTCGCCAAATCAATATAGGCCATAGCCTTAGGACCGTAGTCCACCCGTACACTAAGCTCATGAATTCTATGGCATGCCAATTGTATCTAATGTCTATTCAAATCCAAGGTTCCAATGTTCATATTCATTTCAATAATCAATAAGTATTCCAATGACCAATGATTTCAATATTCCCAATGACAAATATAACTCATTATCAATATTTCATGGCAATGTCCAATGATTTCTATACAATAGTTCAATGACAATGACTATATCAACGACTATGTCCGATGTTCAATAACAACTTACCGACACTTGCCATAGTGTCTGATTAATGATCCAATGTGAATTCCTCGATGCTAATATTAGTGATATAGTCTAAAACAACAATAAGAGATTCGGGAAGGCTTTTTGCCTAAACCCGATACTCCGACTACACTCACCTTGAAACTACAAAGCTTTCAAGGCTCTCGTGTGACAATACCCTTGCTTCTAGCTTTCGATGGAGACGATGAAACCTCTTTCTCCACTTTTTGAGCTAGAAAATCAATAGAAAACTATTAGGATCGATATTTCGATATCAAAAACAATACAACAATTTCAAAATCAATATCCGGTTCCAATAACAACAACAACGATGAAATATCCATGGATAGTCAAAACCCTAACTTGAAATTAAGTTTGATATATCCATGGAATCAAATAACTGATTGAGGAATATAGCTTACCCGATCGATAGCAACGATTCGATATCGATAAAACGAAGAAAAAAAAATGAAGCTCAAAACTTTCTCCAATGGAGGTGTGTGCTTGAAGGAGGAAGATGATAAAGATAGAGGTGTTTGCTTAGAAAATTCTCGGGTAAGCTTTCAATTTCCTTTTCCTTTTGTTTTGTATATCATAATTTAAGCTATTTAGCTTTCCTTCAATTGAAGGAAAGCTCTCAGACAATCCCACATGGACCAATTTTAATTGTGGAAGGGCTAATCGCAATATTAGTCCCTCAACTCACACCATACTATGATTCCGTTCCCCAACTTGCATTTCCTTCAATTTAGTCACTAAATAGGTTTCAATACTATTCGATAGAATTCGATGACAAGATTTTTAACTCAATTAGAGTCCGGTATCAATAATTAACTAGCCAATACAATACTTAAACTTTATCAATGTAGAATTTCTGATGACAGGAACCCAATTTCAACTAGACCGGATTTTGAGGTGTTATAGGGTTTAGCAAACCTTAACTTGAAGGAAAGGTTTTTATTGGCTAATAAAAAGGTGGGAAATAATTAAAGAGCTTAAGATTTGTTTAAGACAACAAAAAAGGGGACTTCATCTTTTATTGGGGAACCTCCCGAAACCAAATCGTACCCTTGTCTCTCAATAAGCACACACCTTCATTTTCATCTTCAACCTCAAGCTAAGCAAGCACCTTGGTCCGATCTTCAACCTTCATTCAATCTCAATACATCGTTTGAAAGCCTACAACTTGGTGAGTAAAACCTCTATGTTAATTTGATGATTACATCAAGGGATAGGATAGGCGCCACCCTGTTGCATTTGATTTGTGATTTTGATGTGCATTGTAACACCCGTGTTTTGGGGCTAGGAGTTAGCCGGGTTATAGTTCGAGTCAAATAAAATTTAATTAAAATAAACCAACTATAAATAATGACCAAATTGAGCTTTAATAAGGAGTGAGGGACCAATGTTGTAATTGGACCCAAAAGTTTTAAAAAGCAAGACAATTTTAAAATAAAGTTGTCATCTTTCTCACCTTTTTCCCATCTTCAATGTTAAACACCCCAAACCCCCTCCAAAACCCTCTCAAAGCTTGACTACAATTCCATTGATTTCAACTTCATTTCAAAGGGGTTTTGAAAGGTAAAATCATATTCAAACTCTCCTCTTTAATCTCTATCTATCTATGGTTTTAGATTTCAAAAATATGAACTTTTGGAAATTAGGTTTTGATTTAAAAGTTTAGATTTTTATGGGTTTTTCATCTTGTTTTGTTAAATTGAGTTGGGGTTTTGTTTAATGAAGTTGAAGTGCACATTATATGTTAATTTGGTTAATTTTTAATGAATTTCCGAAGTGGGTTCTTAAACCCATTTTTGAGGTGTCAAAAAGTTGATTTTTGGTGGGTTTTAGTGTGTAATTGGAGGGCTGATGGTTAGGGTATGTTGGGGGGGGATGATTTGGGACCATCTAGATGTCATTTGGGTGTTTGAAAAGGGAATTTTCTGCTGGGTAAGTTTGGAGTACGAAAATGGGAATTTTGGTGGGGTTTGTGTTGGAAATTGAAGGTTGGTGTTAGGGTACTAGTTGGGGGCTGTTTTGGAAGCATTTGAATGTGCTAAATGAGTTGAAATCACAAGTTTTGGGCTGTGTATAAGGGCTGCTCGAATTTGGTAATTTGGGGGTTGTTCATGGTTTAAAATGTTGAGTTTGGTGTTTGATTAATGTTCCGGGTTTGCTACTCTAATTGATGAATTGATTTGTGATTGTTTTACTTGTGTTGAGATGTTTAGAAGCTTGGTTTTGGGTTGGTGAAGCCTTGAGAGAAAATCCGGAAAATTGAAGACCATGGTTGCTTTGTATTTGAGCTTGGAGGTAGAGGTGAGTGGTTAAATATTTTTAAATGGTTTTCAAGTGTTGGTTCAAGCATGTGAACTAGGTTGGGATTGGTAGACCCACCTAGAGTTGGGATTAGGGTGGTGGCCTAATCCCAAACTTTAGTTAGAGACCTTGGTTGATCTTTAAAGTGTTGAATTATGCCTTATGTTTAGTCATGCTTATGGTGGTTATGCTTATGTTGTTGTACATGTATATGGAGGCATGACTTAATGCATTGTTACATACATGTTGATTATAAATGTGATGGAGATATACATATGTACGAAATATAATGTGATATTTGTGTTATTGAGATGCATGTAGTGTTGACATGTGTAATGATGTTATGAGATGATTGCATGATCCGAGGATCATGGTGAGTACATGCTAGGCATGGAAATGTGGTTTGTGCATGACGGTAAGTCAAGGTGAGTACGTGCTAAGCACGGAAGTGTTATGAATTAATATTGTGAAAGAGTAATGAAATGTGTAGTATTGGCACTAGTATGCTTGGGTACAAATGATCGATCATTAGGATGTTTAGTGTGTACACATGAGTCAAAAGTCGATGATGAGTGGAATCCCATCGACGGGCGTGAGGATGAGTGGAATCCCCTCCGCGTGAAATGAGGCGTGAGGATGAGTGGAATCCCCTCCGCGTGAACGGTGATGAGTGTAATCCCACCGTTAGGTAATATTTATGTTGTTGGATGTGAGTTCCAACGGTTATCCGCGTATTCGAGTCATAGCTAGGTGCCAATACAGATTGTAGTTTATGTTGCCAATAGGTGGTTAATTGTAAGCCAATGTGATTTGGGATGTGTTGCTAACATGGTTTAATATATGTGATTTCATATGTTGTGGTTTTAAACATGTTGAGCATGACATGATATTGAATATATGATCATGCATCATCTATAATTGGCTCGTGTGGATCAGAGGTAAGGTCATGCATTTTATCTTGGTTGTAGCTCGTGCTTGGACCCTGCATTGTCGAAGGTTTGTTTTATGAGCTTACCCTCACTAAGCTTTTATGCTTACGCTCTCTTTTGTTCGACAATGCAGATCTTTGGCTAGTGGGTGGCAAGGGCAAGGAAGGGCCTCCAAGTGTTGCTTACGGTTAGCTCAAGTATGATAGTTAAATTTAAAGATTGTAATAGTAAAGCAATGGGATAGGTGTCGTGTTATGATGCTTTTGGAATGTATTGTTGTTATTGTTTAGGAGCATGTATAGACTCCCTTATATCTTGCTTTTGCCTGGTTGTGTTGCCATGATGAATGTTATATCATGCCTAAGTTACTCTTTGAATGTTGGCCTTATGCCTTAAGAGATGATATATGTGTTTGAATGATGTTTGTATGAAAGCATGTTTGTGGGGTGTCGCCTTGGTGTTAGACATGTTTAAATCTTGCTAAAGCATGATAGAATTATTGGTATGTCTTGGGTTTAATTGGTTTGGTGTTATGATGTGTTTTGGTGATGTTTTGGGGCACCTTTGTGCCTCGAAACAGCAAAATCGAGTCTGCAGACAGGGGGTGTTTCGGAACGGGTCCCCCTGTTCCGGAACGGGTCCTTTGCAAATGGCCTGCCGTTTCGAAACGGATAAGGGGCGTTTCGGAACATTTTTGCTACTGGAATTTTGAGAAACTGGCGAGATGAAGCCGTTCCGAAACGGGCCTTTGATGTTTCGAAACGGTCAAATCTCGTTGACCATGAGATATTGACCGTCAAGGTCGTTCCGATACGGGTCTTCCCTGTTTCGGAACGGTCACCTTACGGTTGACCCAGGCCCGTTGACTAGGTCAAGGCGTTTCGGAACACCCTAAGGGCGTTTCGAAACGGCCTGCTGTAATGGAGTAAAATGGGTTGTTTATGTCTTGTTTGGTCGGAGAATGTTTCATTGTTTGTATCTTCCGCTGTTGTGCTTCACATAGGAATTAAATATGCATCTAGATAAGACTAAAGTTAAAAGAAATTTTTGGTCGTTAACCGAGGGGAAATCTTAATGGGTTTCGCTTCGGTTTTCCCCGTGTAGCCCACTCGGACCGGTCATCCGACCAGACCGGGACGAGGGGGTTACATGCATTTTTGTTTAAGGCTCAAGTAGAGCAAGCATTTGTGGATACTAAAGATGAGTATAATAAGCCTTCGACATGGTTGATATGCTATAAGCCTATATGTGATAATCAAGACGTGTTTTATGTGAAATTCGACATGAACACAATATGATATGATACGTGAAATTGCTATGAATATGCTAAGTTATTATATGTGAAGCTAAGACTTTATTTTGTTTTCTGATATGTTATAGCCTAAAGCAAAAAGGTAAGGATTATGATGAAATATGTGTAACCTTGGACATTTGTGAGTTTTGGATATAATTGGTATACCATATGGTTATTTGAACTCACTAAGTAAGGGATTTGGCTACAGACTTTATGTGGTGAGATAAGGATGGATTGTGTAAGGGACCTATCCGGAGCTGCGGCTCAAGGCTACAACCTACTTTCAATATGTGTGGTTTAAAGGGTAATTCGTGTATCCATTGGTTACTATGTCTAAGGAAATAATAATGTGATTATGATATGTATCTTGTATATCAAAATGTGATACTTGAATTGAGCATGAGATTCAAATATGATTTGTGCACTAATTGTGTCATTTAAGCATGTCATTATGATGTTCATATCATCAATCAATTATTTGCATTTGCTATAACTAACTCACTAGGCCATGTAAGCCTAACATTCGTGTGTCTCATACATTTCACGGTCTTAAAGAATTTCGACCTCCGATCATGGTGTTGTGGTTGCAAATCACTCCTACAAACTATATGTATGTTTGTCTCTTTCTTCGAACTCCCAGTAAGGTGGCATATGGTTTAGATAAGCCTTGTTTGAATATTTTGCTATATGTGTAATGGCCTAAATATGACTATGTTTTCTATGGAAATTATGGCATGTTTATGAAATGTTAGAACTAGCTAAATGGGCTTAAAGTGCTAAAAGGTGAAAACTAGGTAAATGGATTCAAAACACTATAAAATTTGACATGCTGTTATAAGTATGGATTTTTTACTTGCTGGTAAAATTTGGTAATGTTTGGAAAATGTTTGATCGGTTAATTTGACTAAAAACCAGCTAAATTCTATCATTACAGGCCAGGCGCATCGGAACATGTGATGGTGTATCGATATGGCCTTGCATATATGGACATGTTAGAACAGAGCGTATCGATACACCAAGGGGGTGTATCAAAACGCAAATTGGTAGGATGGTTGGGGTAAATAATTGGATCATACGGCCTTTAGGGTTTAACAAAATGGTCAACCATGGGTAAACGCGTATCGATAATGGCATAGTTGTATCGATATAGGTCATCTTGAAAAAGTCAAACTTGGTCAACCTTTATCGATACGAGTGATGGCATATCGATATAGAACCTGGCAGAATCATTATAAGCTAATCATGTGTACCTGCATCGATACAACTTTAGGCGTATCGATACATGGTTTGTTAAATCGGTTAAGAAGGCTTAAAATACAGTTCCACGAAATTTATAGAATGGTTACTAAAATTTGGATAGATTAATTGGATAGCTAAATGGCCTCGGTTGGTAATGAAATTTCAAAGAATAATAATTAGCAAGTTTAATTGTAAGTTGGTAATAAGAAATTCTGATAAGATCCTAAAATTTGTAAAATTTACGATTTAGTCTCAAAGTTCGAAAAATAAATTTGACCCCTAAATGAGTTAGTAATTGATAATTAGGTTCTCTAAGTCTTAAAAAGAGAGTAATAGAACTTCTAAATAAGTTTCTAGAATCCGTTTAAGCTTCCGACCTTCGAAAATGTTTTTCGGTAACACTTTTCGAACCGGTTCTCTACCAGGTCGGGAAGGGGGTGTTACAAAATGAGTCCTCTTGAGTTAAACTCGATTCGTTTGCAGCCTATAATGGGTGAGGATCGAGGGCCTTCCTATCTTTAGTAGGAGACAACAAGGACAACTTTGGGACCTTTTTGGACATAATTGATCACTTGATTTTGTATCATACTTTATAATAGCATCATACATTTTACATATGTGTCCACAATTGTGGATTTTAATCCAACAATATGTGTTCATAGATGTTCTTAATCCTTTGGCAAAATATATACATCTTACTCACTTTGTGATTGAACTCATATCTCCTCGAATGAACATATTCGCTTTTTCACTGGAACTATGTGTTTTATATATTTTTTTAATTTTAAAAAGTACATTTTATCTTTAAATAAGGTAAATAATAACGTAAATTTAATTTTTTTAAAAGAGCATTAACCACAAAAAAATGTTTGGAATAAACAAATCAAAACATGAGAGAGGTAATTTTGTTTTTACAAGTCTGAAAAAGCCTAAGACTTGTGCTTTTTTTTTTTTCTTTCAGAGAGGTGATGGAAAGGGAAAGGGAAGACGACGAAGAGGGTAATAAATGGGGAGTGCAGAAGTTTGGGACTTGAGACTCACTGCTCTCTCTGATTGTCAATGTCACGTCTCAAATGACAAAAGCTCTCAGAATTTTGACTGCATTTTGGACTCTCTCCTTCTTCGATAAACTAAAAACAACACATCCCATTGCCTTTGGATGGATTCAGTTTCTTGACGAAAGTTCTGCTTTCCTGGGCATTAGATGAAAGGATACATTAAAACTTTTAAAACATTCGAGGTTGAGATTTGATTGAATTATTAAAGTGACCCAGCTAACTTTTAGGGGTTTTCAAAAGTGACACTAAACTTGTCAGTTTTTTAACATTTAATCTTAATTTATCAAAACTTGTAATTTGGTCATGATTTTGATAGGATTAAGTGTTTCAAATTCTTTCAGAAAAGTACTCTTAAACTCTCAACAACTATCAATTTAGTCATCAAATTCTTATTTTTCACAATTAATCCCATAAATTTCATTTTAAGTCTAATAAGCTCTGGGCTCAACATAAAATTTTCTTACGTTTTAATAAAATATTATACTTAGTTTATAATGGACAAAAGAATATGAAACACCTAACCATTAGGCTAACCAAGGATTTTCATACAATTTGACAAAAAAAATTATTTAAGTTAAATTTTGACAGAAAACCAATTTTATTATCTTATATAATTATATTAATCGTAACATATATATATTTATAAAATGTTATATATATTCTAAAATATTGTAAGAATAAATTAGTAAAACAAATTATAAAATTTTAGAATTTAAATATATATTAGATTATGAAAATAATTTTATTTATTTTCTAATAATATAAATTATAAATCGTTACAATTATATGTTTACGAAATAAATTATTAAATTTTAGAATTTAAATATATATAACATTTGAGTCTTAGATTTTTTTACGTATTTTTACTTTTTTTTATCACAATATGAACTTAAATTCAACATTTATACAAAAATTAATGAATTAAAATATTAAAAATACTATGATTTTTTTAAAAATAAGTAAAAATAAAACATATCAAAACCTATAAAACGATAAAAATATAAATTATTAAAAAAACAAAATCTAAAATATTTAAAAAGGGTTAAAATTATAAAATAATTCTAAATTTTATTAAAACAAAATTGATATTATAAAAAATAAAAAATAAAAAATATTTATATCGCCGTGTTTTAGATTTTGCAAGATTTGGAATTTTTTAATATAGAAAATAATGGTGAAGCTAACAAAATAGCCAATAAAAGTATTTATCGAGCACAAAAATGTGACAAATCACAAGATAAATAAAACTTTAAAGACCATAAGCACGCAACATATAAAATAAATAAACACACCCTTAAGAAATAATCATCGACACGGTTGCTCACTCAAATAGTTATCGATACACGCACAAAGACTAAGGCCATGACGCAGAATCAAAATAACAAATATTTTAAAATAAAGCAATACATCCATTGATTAAAATTATTATAAACATTGGTGATGCGTAAAGTTATTACGACGTAACAAAAGTTAAAGGCCATGATAAACACCATGTGGATTCAACAAAATAATATTTCTAAACATTCAACAAATATACAAAAAGCACTTGAGTTGTCACTTCATCAGAAGAACATAAGATATTAAGTCATTCAACACAGATTTACGCTTGTCAAATAAATACCATTGTTAGTTTGTAAGCTTCATTATTATCATGTACAACCTAAAACACAACAATATAAATATTTTTAAATATTTAAATTTCTTATAATGCCAAGTACTTTTCAATATAATTTTAATACTTTTTAATCCATTAAATATTTTATAAATATTTTAAAATTTTATTTTTAATGATTTATCTATTTATACATTTTTTATATTTTTAATTTTATAATATTTTGAAAATTTTAATAATATTTTTTGGTATTTATTTTTTAAAAATAATTTTGTTAATAATTTTTAATTTTTATAAATATTACATAAAAAATAATACAACATTTAACTTCTAAAAATTCAATTTTATCCTTGAATTACCCTTTTCCATGTGAGAAATAAATTGTTAAATCAAACGTACAATGTCTAAAATTTTAAATGTAAAATATTAAATTTATTCTATTATTTTGATTTAAGAATAAATTGATAAAATATAAAAAATTTAAAATAATATTAAAACATGTCATTTTTAATTTTTATAACCCAATAAGATGCTTATAACAATTTTAAGTGAGTGACTCAATTACAACTTCTAAAAAATTAATTACAAAAAAATAATTGAATAATATGCATTTTACCATAATCGATGTGTAATTTTTTATTTAATAATTATAAAATAGATTTAAAGGTTGAATAAGATATACTAATACACATTAATAAAACAATAAATTACATTATGTCACGACCAACACTCTTGGTCCGAGACAGTGGCGCAGAGATCCGCCCCAGAGGTTCAAGACGGATCATCGGGCTTGCCAAGACCACCAGACTTGGCCCGACACTTGGAGAATGCTAATGAGCCCGTCCACATTGATTCAGTAAACATGACAGGAGACAACATATCAGAGAGGATTATGGAAGAATCTTGCCATATTCAGTGTGGAGACCTATCCGAGGAAAGCTTCCTACTAATGGATGTAATTAGATACGATTTTGATTCTCTTTCCTTAGATAGTGTATCTTGTAAAGATAGCATGCTAATCTGGGCCATCCGTGTATTTTGAGCTAGACCATTAATTTGGAGGGTGCTCAACTATAAATAGAGAGCCCCTTCCTCATTTGTAATCATCCATCATTTGAGTAATACACTTGGCTTTTACTCTAAACACTCTGTGGTGTTCTTCGCATTCTTGAGCGTTCTTTCTGTTGTCCTTGTTGCCTTTCTCTCTTGATCGCTTCCTCTAGGAATGATCTTGTGTTTGTGGGTCTTGGAAGTTTCGATCTTCTAGAGAAGCTTTTCAGGCTTACTTAGTCGTTCGTCTAAGAACATCGACTAAGGCCGCACGTTGGGCTAGTCGAAACTCTAGCCACGTGACATTTGGTATCAGAGCGAGTGTTCGAGAGCAAACACATCTTCGAGATGGCAAAGAAAGGAGGGAATGCCGCAGCACAAAAAGGGTACTGAGACCCAGGCTGATGACGGAAAGCGAGACAGTCCGAGTGACACTGTGGTTACGCTAGAAGAAAGGGTGGAAAAGCTTGAGAAGTCCTTGAAGGATACTCAAGAAGAGTTCGACGTTGCGAAAGTGCGCATTGAAGAACTAGACTCGTTTGATGAGGAGCTCGAGGGAAGTGTGCGGGAACTTAGGAGCAACGTGCGAGACCTTGACCAGTGTGCCGATAGTACGAACAGACAGAGTGATGCACTCGAAGCCGAGCTGAAGGCTTTGAAGGCGGAGATGATGGAGGAAATGAAGCAACTCAAGAGAGAGCTTCGAGTTTACAAGGCTGCTGTGAGTGGGGTGTTATCCACGACAACAGTCGGACCAAAGTTGGATGTGCCAAAGCGGAAAGAGTTTAATGGGACTAGGTCGGCCCAGGACGTGGAGAACTTTTTGTAGAGCATGGAGCAATACTTTCGTGCCGTTGGCATCAAGGATGATGCGGAAAAGGTAAACATTGCTTTAGTTTACTTGACTAATTATGCTCTTTTATGGTGGCGACGCAGATGCTCTGAGGAAAAGAGCAAGGATTGTTCCATTGGGACGTGGGGAAAGTTCCAGGCTGAGTTCAAATCGCAGTTCTACCCAACTAACGCCCAACGGGAGGCTCGGGAGAAGCTGCACAAACTCAAGCATGGGGGTTCCATCACTGAGTATGTCAGACTGTTCACTGAACTCAAACTTCAAGTCACGGACATGACTGAAGCGGAAGGCCTCTTTGTCTTCAAGAATGGGTTGAAATTGTGGGCAAAAATGGAGTTGAAGGGGATGGGAGTCGAGGAACTTTCCAAGGCTATGGCCGCAACTGAATCCATAGCCGACTTCAAGGTAATTGAGTCCACCAAGCCCCGAGGCAAGGGCTATGGTGGGGGAGTCAAGAACGTTGAAGCTCTCCGATGTTTAACCTGTGGTGGGAATCACATGAAGAGTGATTGTCCCACGAAGGATCACCTCAATGCTATCCAAGGTGATGAGACCGAGGAGTCGGAGGAAGAGGTGATGAGACTTGGCGTAATTGCAAGTGTCAATAAGCCAAGGGGGAGCCCAGGAGCGACTACACCTGTCAAAGTAGCCGAGCCAAGGCCGAAACCCAGTGTGATAGCGGATGATAAAGCCGTCAAGCCGAGGGTTGAGAAGACGCTAGTGAAGTGCTACCGATGCAAGGGGCCTCATAGACTGCGCGAATACCCACATCGAGTCAAGCCATCCAAGGTGGTGGATGAGCCCAAACAGAGCAAGGCTGTGAGACTTGGTTCGATGATACTGAATTCTGCTAAGGCGACGGGACGCAAGCAGAAAGGGTTGATGTTTGTCAAAATCAACGTTGCGGGTAGACCGAGGAATGCTCTAGTAGACACTGGAGTAACAGATCTATTCATGTCCAAGAAGGCCGCCGAGAAACTTGGTCTTAAAGTTGAGAGCTCAACCGGTAAGATCAAGACTGTAAACACTAAGGAAGTTCTAATTGTCGGGGAGGCAAGGAAGGTGGAGCTACAGGTTGGTCAATGGAAGGGCAAGGAAAACTTCAAGGTAATCCATTTGGACGACTTTGATTTCATTTTGGGACTGAAATTCCTTGACCGCATAAATGCCTTCGTTGTTCCTTGTCGTGACGCTGTCTGCATATTTGATTCCAAACAACAATGTGTTGTGCCCACGTACCGAGACGAGGGACAAGGAAACAAAACGGTGACGGTCATTCAGTTTATCAAGGATGTTCCAAGGCAAGAGTTGCCCAAACCAGCTAGCGACGTGAGGCCCGTGGGAAAAACACCTTTGGGCAAGGTGGGAGAAGCATTGAACTTCAAGTGTGAAGAAGGGTCAATGTGTAACCCCCTTAACCAGGCCTAGACGGTTGACTCGAATTAAGAAAGTCACACGGGGAAAACCAAAGTCAACCCGAAAGTCAACCTTGATTAACGACCCTTTTTTTTTCTTTTTAATCTTGTCTACATGCACATTAGCCCTAATTGTGATCACACAAATATCATACTCAAAGATCACAAACATCAGAGATCAACCAGGGACCCAATTGAACAAATTACAACTTTAGGGACCAAATTGTAATTTCTGATAAATATAAGGACATAACCCAAATTAAAGTTACCAGCTTGTAATTAGTCAGGTTTCATGCTTCACTGTGAAATTTCAGCTCAAAAGGACTTCCCAAGCTCATACAATTGCACAAACAAGATTCAGGACCAAAATGCAAACATTTCAAAACATATAACTGCCAATGTCAGCCCCTAACGGTCACCCGTTCCGAAACAGGCAGAGCCCGTTTCGAAACGCGGGGCCGTTCCGCAACGCGTACCGCAACACGGGCTGGCAGTAGCCAAACCGTTTCGGAACGGTCTCTCCCGTTTCGGACGCCTGGGCTTGTTTAAGGCACCTGTTCCGAAACGGGTGGCACTGTTCCGAAACGCCCTGCACAGATTGCCCCAAAATGCATTCTTAAACATGCAATTAAACATCCAATCATGCTCCAAATGCTACCAAACTTTACCAGCATGCAGTTCAACATATATAAGACATACTTGCATCAACAATTCATCAAAACAACATCACATATGAAAAGCCCCAAATCTATAGGCATGCTTCCTACACAAGCAAGCCATTCAAGCATAAACTTCCAATTCAAGCATATAAAGGCCAAACACTAAAACCAGCATTCTCACCAACATTCAACATACTTAGGGAGTTCAAAACCTCTCCCAAAACATACACATAGGTCCCCCATTGCCAAATTACCAAAAGCTAAAAGTGTGCTTAAGAAACCTTCCATACATTGAGCTTTACTTTCACTTGATTGCTTGCCCTTCTTGCTGCCCTCAAGGTACTCTAATGTTCTGCATTATTGAATTAAGAAAACGAAAGAGAGCGTAAGCAAAAGCTTAGTGAGGAATGCTCATAAACCATTCAATAATGCATTTATAAAACATTTATAAATCATGCTTCAAATCATCAATTGCTCATGCTCAAAAGCATACTTTAAACAAGCATCTCATGCTTCATATCATAACATGTCATATTGGCCACAAGTGATACGTTCCATTTCTTTAAAAACAAGTTCATCAACTTTCACCCCAAGGACTTTTAAACACCTTGGCCCCAAGGACTTTTAAACACCTTGGCCCATGGACTTTTAACCACCATGGAAAGGACCACACAAGGACTTTTAACCACCTTTGTGTCTATATCAAGTTTCACCCCAAGGACTTTTAAACACCTTGGCCCCAAGGACTTTTAAACACCTTGGCCCCATGGACTTTTAAACACCATGGCCCCATGGACTTTTAAACACCATGGAAAGGATCACACAAGGACTTTTAACCACCTTTGTGTCCATACAAGAACCATCCAAGGACTTTTAACCACCTTGATGTTCTTAAGTAACAAGGCTCACTCAAGGACTTTTAACCACCTTAGTGACCTTAACCTTTTCAAAACATCACTTGCCAATATACATCATTATCATCAATTAATCCACTGTTTTAAAGCATTAAACCAAGCCATATTCATCATGCATTTAAAAGCATCAAACCACATTTATTCAATGTACAAAAACAAGGAACTCTTACCTTGAGCTTCCTTTAACATATGGCTTACAAAAACAGCAATTACCATGCTAAATCATGCTTTCAAAACAGTATTTAAATCATGCAATAAACCACATTGCATCACAACAAAATCATGGCCACCACTAGAGAGTACTTTCCGAAAACTTACACTTGAGCTTAGCAAAGTTGTTTAGACTTAAACTAAGCTCCCAAGACATTGGTTTCAAAGCCGAAAACCATTTTCACTCACCGATTCCACTTCGCCTCTTGCCGAAGCACCAAAACAAGCTTCCGGATCAACAACTCTTGGATCCAAAGATGCCTCCCCTGTTTTAACACATCAAAGCAGAGGATTAATGCATCATCATGCATTAATTGCTTCAATGAAAGCACCTAAACTCGCTGCTCTCATCCACACTCCATTTTCGGCTACCAAACACAACCGAAAATGCATCCAAACCACTTCTCAACAAAGCCCAGCCATAAACCATCAAAACCTAACATCCTTTAACATCATTCAACATCTAAAAAGAGCCTAATAACATCCTTATACCTCCAGCAACATCAGATCCACAAGATCACCTCAAAAACAACCAAGAAACACAAGCTAAACTTAGGAAACTCAACCTATCCGGGATTGCATTAATCAAAACTCAATTCCTTATCAATTTAATGTTCAATTAACATCAAAAACACATCTCAAATCACAGATTTAACAGATCAATCGAAAATCATCAAAAATCACCAAATCTTGCATTATAAGCCAAGATCCATTTCACAACTCAAAAGCCTTTAATAAAACATCAATTAAGGATTGAAAACTTAGGAATTTCAGTAAAGAACTGATAGTTTAGAGGAGAAGGACGTTCTTACCTCCAAACTTGAGTTTCTCCTCTTTTTGGAATCAAAAACCTTGATGAATCAAGTAGCAAATGATGAGGTTTTGTAGATATGTTGATTAGGAATCAAAAGAGAGTTGAAAGGAGAGATTTAGGTGAGAAAATCAGAAACAATTCTCTGGAAATAAGGTGTTTGGGTTGAGAGAAAATGAGAGAAAGAAAATTGGAAAGTTAGTTAACAAAATAGCCAAATGGCTTTTCCCTCCTCTTTTGACATCTTTTAAAATCAGAATAAATCTCAAAATATCTTAGAAAAATCTGGAGAAACTACTTTTGGATTAATAGCTCCTTAAAGATTCAAAGTTTCAACCCTTTCGAAAACAGTCACCAAACTTTCAAAAATTACATTTTCGTCACTAGCCAAAATGTCACCCTTCCAAAACTCATTTTCCAAAATTGATTTCACAGTTCACTTAATTATATTAAAAGATGATTTTAGAACATTTTTTCATATTTTTAATGCAACCCGAACTAGGCTTTCCTAATTTCACCTCTTTAGATTCGAACAGCACTTTGACCAAACCGGTCAACGCCCAAAACTACCAAGCCCAAAACCGGGGCGTTACACAATGCGGGAGAAGTTGCCATTGGGCAACAAGGCACCAAACTTCACTAGCGAAGGGAGGATGCCGTTTAGAGTAAATGCTACCAAGGGCGAGGTACATCTTAAACTCAACTCTATTGATTATGAGTCTGATTCATCATCTTCGACGAGTGTAGGATGGAGTTCCTAAAGTGATGATGTGCCCGAAAGCGTCTTAGCACGCGACATCACTTGGCAGGAAGCGTCGAAGCAAGCGGTCCTTATGGGAGGACATTTTTGCATGATTCCGAATTGGGAGCTAGCGGAGACCTTGATCAACCAACAAGTTGATGTGAGAAATGGTCCAGAGGATCAAATGGTTAGATGGCGGTAAGAGCCGAGGCGAGCAGTTCGTGTGGGAGAACCGCACCAAGCTGAGGCAGCGAGAAGTAGTATCCATAGTGGCTCTACCCAGGATCGTTCGAGTGAAGCGACGAGGGCGTCGCTAAGTTCGGTGGGGGAGAATGTCACGACCCAACACTCTTGGTCCGAGACAGTGGCACATAGACCCGCCCCAGAGGTTCAAGACGGATAATTGGGCTTGCCAAGACCACCAGACTTGGCCCGACACTTGGAGAATGCTAATGAGCCCGTTCATATTGATTCGATAAACATGGTATGAGACAACATATCAGAGAGGATTATGAAAGAATCTTGCCATATTCAGTGTGAAGACCTATCCGAAGAAAGCTTCCTACTAATGGATGTAATTAGATATGATTTTGATTCTCTTTCCTTAGATAGTGTATCTTGTAAAGATAACAGGCTAATCTGGGCCATCCGTGTAATTCAATCTAGACCATTGATTTGGAGGGTGCTCAACTATAAATAGAGAGCCCCTCCCTCATTTGTAATCATCCATCATTTGAGTAATACACTTGGCTTTTACTCTAAACACTCTGTGGTGTTCGTCGCGTTCTTGAGCGTTCTTTCTGTTGTTCTTGTTGCCTTTCTCTCTTGATCGCTTCCTCTAGGAACGATCTTGTGTTTGTGGGTCTTGGAAGTTTCGATCTTCCAGAGAAGGTTTTCAGGCTTACTTATTCGTTCGTCTAAGAACATCGACTAAGGCCGCACGTTGGTCTAGTCGAAACTCTAGCCACGTGACAATTACAAGTATACATAAACCCTAATGTTGCGCTTTCTGAGAAAATCAGAGGATCCTCGTTTCACCAAGAAATCACGTTGTCGGGATGACATCCCACCGGACACCGCTAACCCTTTCCCTGCTCTCCCTAGCCTTCCCCCTCGTACATCTACAGAATCGGTTATGGACTATGATGGTGATGCCACAAGTTCCCCTACAAAACCTATCCCGTCCCCCTATAAGGACAAAGTCAATGGTTTACATGATACGAACACCGAGGAGGAGCTTTATCCGCTTGATGATGATGACATGGATCTCTTGGAAGAGGATATTCTTATTGGTGAGGTTGATGGTATCCCCTCCATTAGCTTCTCTGATCGAGTCCAAGAACTTGCCCTAAAGAATTTAAACCTCACTCTGGTTGTCAAGGTTTTGGGTCATCGAGTGGGTTACAACACTCTTCATAATGGTATCTTTAATATTTGGACCATCTTTGGATACTACTTAACGGTGGAACCATGGTCAATTGATTTCTCCACATATCAGTCTTATCCAAGTCGTATCATGGCTTGGGTGCGCCTTTCAGGTCTCTTGATTACTTGTTACAAAAGAAGCATGCTTGAGGCCATCGGTTCCCGTATAGGCTATTTCGTCAAGATTGATTTCCACTCAGATAATGGAAGCCGTGGTAGGTTTGTGAGAATGGCCATGAAGATTAACCTTTGAAATCCTCTTGTTTCCAAGATTGTTATCAATGGTAGGGTGCAATTGGTTGAATATGGATCCTTACTTGTTCTTTGTTACGGATGTGGAACGTATGGCCACGTGCAAGATTTGTGCCCGAAGCTAGCAACTCCTAAGTCCGGTGATGCCCCTACAGACCCTATTGTTCCCCCCTTCCGAGTCACATCCTAAACCACCATTTGAGCCTTTTGGGCCCTAAATGGTCGTGGAACGTAAATCGCGTCGTACCAACAAGCAACATCAACAAGCCAGTTCCTCAAACCAAGGTACACAATTTCTCTCCTCTCATTTCAATCATATCTTCAATGTGGTTGATGAACTTCATGATGATGTGCAACCGGAACGTCCCTCGAATGTCGATACCCCCTCTCCTCATCAGAATACAGTAGACCCTAGACTTGCTATTTTGGTTAATGAAAAAGGCCCTTCCATTGAATCCCATGGAAAGTCCAAGGCTAAATCCAAGAATTCTATCTCCCTTCGTAAATCTCCTGGGGTTTCTCTAGGTTCTTCGAACCTTCAAATTTCACCTTCACGCCTTGCCAATTCCAGTATTGCCCATGCCAACCGTCAATCGAAGACCAAAGGACCTGGTGCTTTGCTTGATTCAAGTAAGCATATTGTTTTCGTTCTGGCAGCTGATGACAACCCTACGCTTCCACCTAATTCTCTCGCACTTGTGCATTCCTCTAAAATTGCTAAAGAGCCCACAAAGAAGCTGGGAAATTCTGTGGCACCATTGAATGTTAAGTCTATTTTATAGAGGCCTTTGATTCCTTTGTTAACTATAGGGGCTCGATCTACCTTAGACGTTAGCTCGGTTGTTCACTACATCGATGATCGGGTCAATATGGTTGATTGACTGCTTCACCGTTATTATCTTTTTTATGATGAATATAAACATCATTATGTAAACTTCCAGGGCTGAGGAAGTAATAAGTTCATTCGTACGACTCGTCAATATGTTCGTGATCATCGGTCAGATGTTTTTGTCTTTGTGGAAACTCAGATCAGTGGAGCCAACGCTAGAAATGTGATTGCTCACCTTGGTTTTGATAATTCATTTCGTGGGGGAAGAGGTAGGTTTCTCGGGAGGTATTTGGTTGTGTTGGTTTTACCATATTGCTATCGATATTATATTCTGACCTTTCTAGTTCATTCTCTGTCTTGCCTTGTTACTTTTTTATGCCAACACTGATTACCAAAAGCAACATGCTCTTTAGAAATATTTGCGGACACTTAGTTCCCTGGTTCTTGAGCCCTAGGTGATTCTAGGTGACTTTAATGCCACTCTTTGTTCTTCTGATCGGAGTGGATGTGCAATCTCTAGTAAACCTGATGTAGAGTTTCAAAGTGTTGTCTTCGATTGTGGTTTTCATGAAGTTGGATCTTAAGCCCCTTCGTTCACCTAGTATAAGGGAAATTGTGTTGTTAGACTTGATCGTGCATTTTGTAACGACTCATGGCTTTGAGCTTTCCCGACAGCCATTGTGTTACACCTTTTGAGAATGAAATCTAACCACTGGCCGATTATGTTGAGTATTAATGATACTCCTACTTCCCCATCTAGTCGATAGTTCCAATATCTTGTCGGCTGGTCACTTCATGATGAATTCCTACATCGCTTCCGAGACAATTAGAACTTTACCCAGCCAATATTAGAAACTATCGCACATTTCTATACAGTAGCCGAAGCCTGGAATTCCAATGTTTACGGACTCATCAGTAAATAGAAAAGAGCGTTAATGGCCTGGCTTCGTAGAGTACAAGGATGCCTTAACCAATGATGCTCGACAAACATGGTCAAGCTCGAACTCAAGTTCCAAAAAGAACTTGAATCCGTCCTTGATCAAGAAGAATTGCTATGGAAGTAAAAAGCTCGTTCTGACTGGATCTATTTTTGCGATCGAAACACTAAATTCTTCCACTCCAAGGCTTTATGTAGGCGTCGCCGATCTCAGATTACCATGCTTAATTTACTGGATGGTGAATGGTGCACGGATGCTGACACCCTCCATGACCATGTAGTGAGTTTCGTCACTCAACTCTTCAAACGTGATGTGCATCCGAATGATTCCTACGGGGTTCGCGGTTTATTTCCGCCAATCCCAGTTGCCTATCGGGATAGTCTAGATGACATCCCTCCTATTGATGAAATTTATGATGCTCTCTTCTCCATGGCGCCTCTTAAATCCCCGAGTATTGATAGCCTGCATGCCCAATTTTTTCAACGTCATTAGGATATCATTGGCCCATCTATTTGCTCTATGATTCAAGCTATTTTCGATGGTGAGTATCTTGATCCCTATTTTCATCGGACGCCTCTTGTTCTTATTTTGAAGACTTCTGCCCCGAAAACGTTCACATATTTTCGTCATATTAGCATATGCTCCATTTTCTATAAACTTGTCACTAAGATTATCATACGGAGCCTTCAACCTCTAATGACAAATATAATTGCTCCCATGCAGACAAGTTTTATTAAGGGTCACAATATTTCAAAAAATGTTATTATTAATCAGAAAGTCATCCACTCTATGTACTTGAGGAAGGGACAAATTGAATAGATAGCGATAAAGGTTGATCTACAAAAAGCCTTTGATCACCTTCACTGGGATTTCATCGTGGATACACTTCGTGATGTTGGTTTGCCTCCGAATCTCTTTCAGGTGATTATGCGGTGTATTACTTTCGCTACTATGCAGGTTCAATAGAATGGTTATTTGAGTGCTAGTTTCAGTCTGGAATGGGGCATTCGCCAAGGCGATCTTCTCTAGCCCTATTTTTTAAGTTGACTATGGTTCGTCTTGGGCAAGCGATTTATCAATCAATGCGGTAAGAGACTTGGTCAGGCTTCAAACTTGCTCATGATGGCTTCCTCATTTCTCACCTCTTTTCCGTTGATAATTTAATCTTATACGCTAAGGCCGATTTAGCGCAAGCTGACAACATTGAGCGCATTCTAACAAATTTGTGTTCTTATTTTGGTCATGCGGTGAACAAGAATAAGACAAAAATCTTTTTCTTGTAAAATACTGATCTTGAATTATAACACACTTTCAGTACTTGTCTCGAATTTCAAAGAGTGGGTGAGTTGCCGTTCTGACATTCAGGGGCCTCAAATGATCGATTTCATTTTGCCATTGATAAAATCTGTAAGAAGCTTGACGGATGGACTGCTAGAAATTTGTCTC
This sequence comes from Hibiscus tridactylites, assembly GCA_958450335.1. Taxonomy (NCBI): domain Eukaryota; kingdom Viridiplantae; phylum Streptophyta; class Magnoliopsida; order Malvales; family Malvaceae; genus Hibiscus; species Hibiscus tridactylites. The sequence continues at coordinate 71,173,152 of OY288277.1, forward strand.
TTACGAGTCGAATTACTCTGGCCAAGTCATTTTTGCTCAGCATTCCCTCTTATCTGATGCAAACAAACATACCGCCAATTACTTTGTCACTTTGTTTGAGGATCTAATTCTACCTCCAGGCTTCTCTCGCTCGTTAAATGGCAATCTGTTTGTCAAATTTTGCTATGTGGCGGTTGTAGACTCTTGACGTGAATGATTATTTGCTGGAAATAGGGCGTAAAAGATATTGGAAAAGTGTTAACACAATGCTAAGAAAATCTATTGTGTGCAAGTATACACGGTCTGTAAGTAATACAACAGTTAAGCTGAGTGTCGGTCCCACAGAGATTGCGTTTGGAATTCAATTACTTTGCCAATTACATGTCTTGTGAAAAAGATGTTTTTGATGTAGAGTGGTTTTGAAAAATTAAAAGATAATGAAAGTACGAAAAGTAAATTAAAACATTGGGAATGAAGGTGTCTTAGCAAATGACGAGCGTTGACAAGGAGTGTTTGGTTTTCATGCTATTCATGCCATGCCTGCCTTTAATAAATCATGTCTTGGCATTGTTTTCCGAGCAGATTTAAAGGTAGCAATGCCTCTTTTGATAGCATTACCCTAAATTAATCGTCGAAAAACCCTTATATGTCTATAATGAATGTTTTTTCATAAATCAATTCGATTAAGTGTCAACCTATGCTCCTGAGGGGTAGATTTCACTCCCGAAGTAAGTTCATCTACTTGAACATCTTCTCTCGAAGCATCTCACCTCAGTACCTAGCATCTGGTTGTTGCCACCCAAGTCAGTTATGATATTGAGTTGCAATAGGCTAACTATGCCAATCGTCGCTTGACATAATATTTTAGAAAGGGAGTGCCAGCTGTCGCTTGGAAGTACACTTAAAAATAGCAAGCATACCATATAGGAAAAATATATCGGAGGCAATGTCGATTTATTAAAAACTAAACAAAAACATAGCGTTCAAACGCAGCCACCTCTCACCAACTATGTAATTAGTTCATGGTGAGTGTATCAACCAAAAAATTGTTATCGTTTTTAACATCCATCATCATTAAAACTAAGAACAACAAAGAGAATGGGCTAGAAGAAGGTCTCTCGATGTAGCTCTTCACAGCCAGGCTCTTGGTCGAATGTTGAACCATATCTTCGATCACTCTCCTCTTCTTCCGCTCCCTTCAATTTTTCTTTGATCGGGTTTAAATAGGACTCTATGGATAGCCTAAGATTAGCTTGGATTTGAATTTGAACGTGCAGGGATAAGGAAGGTGATCATCTTATCCAGCGTTTGTATCTTAAGGTTGATCAGATTAGGGCTGACGTCATCGTGTCGTTGCTCTTTTGGCATTGCAGCTTGGCATGGTACTACCAACCGCGCTTGGCACTGCTTGTCCGCTATTTTTTGGAGATTGATCCAATCCCTATTTTATCGCAGCCTGATCTAGTCATATTTTTTCGAGGTCAACATCTTCTTGGCCTGGCATCAAATGTTCTTCTCTGCTAACCGGTTCTCGACATTAAAGTTCCTTATGTGCCAATGACTACTCGGTATCCTTCTTGGAGTCTTCTTGTTCTTGGGCTAATCTACTCCTGATCTACCCGTTGTTGTGCCATTAGCTATGCCAACCTGCAAAAAGGTGCCAAAAACAACCCTTCACACTGGCATAACACTGAATCCTTACTGTTTATGCAATGCATGATTTTGTGACCTAAATGCAACTAAATGAACTTAAAAGACAATGAATAGCATGTGAAATAAGCATAGAAACTAGTACTTTTAGAGCGTCAACACTCCCCCACACCTAGCTCATTACTTTTCCTCAAGTAATGAAAAATATTAAAATTAAAACGGTGAAAATGATACCTCGGCAAATTTTTGGTTGGCATGTCAACCGATGCTGTCAAGTAAAAGTTTGCATAGGTCTGTCCTCAGTTATCTTAGTGCAATAATGCCAAACAGATAGTAATTCAAGAGCAACAATATAAATCTAGTCTAAGGTCATGAAGAGTGCATGATGTGTGGGAAATATGCATCAAATATCATTTCACTCCCATAGCCAATTTTACTTCCAAGACTCGGATTATTTTATTTTATTTTCTTCTGCCAAATGTATGTGGTTTCTCTTTTTTTAAATTGATGGCATTAAATTAGGGTAGTGTCATGCACTGTTTGGCGAAAGATATAAGAGGGAGCATACCACGAATACCCACCTTAGTCCAGATTACATCACTTACTAACCTATTACAATCATACCTTAAGTCATGTTGGCTTGAGAACTAAGAGGGAGCAAACCACGAAGCCCCAAGTTAATAATTTTTCCTAGGCAGAGAAGTGTTCTAAAGTCCTTCAGCATTTGGCACACATTGATGCACTATCCCTTTTTACCTTGGCATTTTATTTATTATTTTTTAGAATCCGAGCATAGTTTCAAACAGTCTAAGTTTGATATGGAACTAGATACATACCACGTGTTAAGTGTAAATTCAATTGCCTAAACTAGAGATCAATTGGCAAGCAATCCTGGCATACTATCTTGCTGCCACATGCATCTAAAGATTTTAAAATTCCTCATGGGATAGACACCTAGGTCAAATTAAACTTGCCTAACAAATGTTAACATGCTTCAAAATTCGGTCGAGAAAAAAATTTCTTTTTCACTTTTTTAGTGGTTCGGTATACATGGAATTAATCCTAATCTAACCTATATGGCATGGCATGAAAACAAAATACAGTACATAAAATAAACATGAATGGCATGGCATAAATGTAAGGAAATGTGCACCCCTAAACTGGCATGACTCCTGGAGAGAGGCTCACCAAGGTTTCTTTGATGGCAATGTCTTTGGTGCCCTCATATTGCCAGAGCTTCCTCCTCTGCTCCTTATCCTCCTCTAACTTTCTAAGAATTATTTCCTACCGGTGATATATACCTGGGTGAGCAAAGTCGTTGCCTCCATTGGCATTGAGGTTGTTGGCTTTGTCTTTGGTTCCTTGTCCTTGGGTGTTGGCATGGTAACTTTGCCCTTAACCTTTTTCGTATCCTTCACAGTAATGCCAATGAGGTTCCTCCAGTCGGCTAGTGTAATTGTGTAGCCCTTTACCTCGAGGGCAATGACTTCCTTTATTGTAGGCACATTGTATCGCCAACAAATATTAAAAATTAGAAGAGGAAAGAACAAACCTCAAGTTGGCTTTAGGGCACACTTGTATATCTCATCGATTATAATCCGGCTAACATTAATTTTCTGGCCCGTCAAAATAGAATGCAAAAAAATCAGCTGGTCCTCCGAAACAGTCTCATTGTGGGTCGTCGGTATCAAACTTGCCTTGAGAAAATGGTTCCAGCCCTTTGCTTGTGGTTTAAGGGCCACTCTTTTGACCGTTTGGTGTCTTTTGGAGGATACAAACCACTCCATGCCCGGTTCTCACAAATCTTCCAAAAGCGTCTTACGCTTGGAAGCGGTCGTGTTGGCGGCAAACTCGACATGCTAGTTCCCCCCATCCAACTTGAGATATATATTGATAAACCCTTCATCAAAACACACACATTCTCCTCGAATCATCAAAAACGAGTTTGCTTTAGTAGTTAAATGTTCATAAACTTCACGAACAAGATTTGGAAAGATCTCACCCTTTTGTTAGCAAAATGTCTTCCACTTGTGTTTGGCGATGATATCCATGAACTCAGAGGGAAATACATGATCTTTCTCGGGCTCGAAACTGAAGTTTCTCTCGAAGAAAAAAAGTCTTTGAAGCAAAGTGATCTTCATACTTCTTTCGAATTTCCTCGTTGAAAAAGGTCTGGAAGGGTTTAGATGAAGAAGCCATGTAAGTTTTTGAAAAGAAAAGAAACAAAAGCTTGAGTTTCTTGGGTGTAACGAGAGAGAGAATTAACCTGCTAGGTGAAGAAGATGAAGTGAAAAAGAAAAGGAAAGAAAAATGAAAGGGTTGAAAGATGGAAAGGTTGAGTGTTAGGGTAAAAGTAATTATGACAGGTTTAAAGAAGGTAATGGTGAAAGTTGACGTGTTTTGGGGAGAGGAAAAAGGGATGATGTGATAGTTTATGGAAAGGATAAGTGATAAGGATATGATTTAAATTGATAGGATATGGAGTGATAAGGTAATTAAATTGAATTTAAATTACCTTAATTTTTGGGCGGCTAGGGTTTATTATTTTTCTCTCTCTCATGGTGTAAATTAAATCAAGCTAGGGTAACTCTTTTCCCCCAAGTTACTCCCGCCGCTTTCCATGCTCAGCTGCTGACACCACTTCTGGGTGCGGCATCATTCAATCCCGCCACTCATCGAATATATATATATATATATATCACCAAATCTGCACCCATTCAAATGAAACCATTCAACCCAGTAAAAGAAAATATAAAAAATAAAGATTAAAAGAAAAATAAAAACTGATGAAAAATCCTAAAAAAGAGAAACAACTAACCTAATATTTACAAAGTTTCAAATCTGTCGACGGTGTCATGGTATTTCTGCCAAGAAAACAATCTTATTGGCATTTCTCTGTTGTCCCTTAAAATAGTGCTTCAAGCGCTGACCATTTACCTTAAAAATTTCTCTGATTTTCAAATCCTTGATGTCTACAGGACCATGGGCATAGGGTTGTACTACTTCAAAAAAGCCTGACCACCTTGACTTAAGCTTGTCTGGAAACAATTTAAGCCGCGAGTTAAAAAGAAGAACGAGTTGACCTACCTCGAAATGTCTTGGCAGAATGTTCTAGTCACGCCAACATTTGGTTCTTTCCTTATATAGCTTGGCATTCTCATAGGCGAGTGCTCGGAAGTCTTCCAACTCATTGAGGTCTAGCATCCTTTTTTCTCTCGCTGCAGCCCATGCCATGTCAAGTGTTCTGATTGCCCAAGAGGCTTTATGTTCAAGCTCTACTGCCATATGGCATGGTTTACGATATACAAGCTTGAAAGGTGAAGTGGCCAACGAAGTTTTGAAAGCAGTTCTATAGGCCCACAAAGCCTCATCTAGTCTCAAAGACCAATCCTTTCTCAAAGGATTCATAGTCTTTTCTAGGATAATCTTGATCTGCTTATTGGAAATCTCAGCTTGCCCATTTGTCTTTGGATAGTAGGCCATGGCTATCATTTGTTGTATCCCATGCCTGCACAAAGCTTTAGAAATTAGACTGCATTTAAAATGGGTAAAGATATGTTTGTACAAAAACTTGGCAACGACCTTGGCATATTTTGTTGGAAAGGCAATAGCCTCTACCCACTTAGAAACATAATCGACTACCACAAGGATATAGATTGCCAAAAGATATGGGAAATGGATCCATAAAGTCTATCCCCAAATCATTAAATAAGTCCACCGGCATAATGTTCTGGAGGGGAAGTTGATGTCTGCCAGAGATATTCCCAGTCTGTTGGCATTGATCACATGCCTTAGTGTAGTCATGATAATCCTTATACAGTGTAGGCCAACAAAATCTGGACTGAAACACCTTGGAACTAGTCTTTAGTCCAGCAAGGTGTCCACCATATGGCGCGGCATAGCTCGATTACAAAATAGCATTTTGCTCATCCTCTGGCATACAATGACATATCAGTTGATCGGCATATTGCTTAAATAAGAAAGGCTCATCCCAATAGTACCGTCGAACATAACGCAAAAATGCTTCCTTACATTGTATTCCAAATTTGGTGGCATGACAGTGCTCACCAAATAATTGATGATGTCGACATACCATGGCACGTCATCCACTGTGAGTAAATACTCGTCTGGGAACTCATCTATGATAGCTTTAACCTTGTCATCCTCACGGTGATGCTCTAGTTGTGATAGGTGGTCAGATACTAAGTTTTCACTACCCTTCTTGTCCCGGATCTCAAGATCAAATTCTTGTAGTAGGAGCGTCCATCGGATCAATCTCGGCTTGGCATCCTTTTTTGCCAAAAGGTATTTCAATGCTGAGTGATCTGTAAAAACAACAACTTCATTACCTATCAAATAAGGTCTAAATTTATCGAATGCAAATACAACTGCAAGAAATTCTTTCTCAATTGTGGTGTAATTAAGTTGTGCTTCATTAAGTGTTCTGTTGGTATGGTATATGGCGTGAAAAAATCTGCTACGTCGCTGTCCAAGCACTACTCTGATGGCATAGTCGTTGGGATCACACATGAGGTTGAATGGCTTATTTCAGTCTGGTGCCTCGACTATAGGGGCGTTAAGCAGCTTCTCTTTAAAGACATGAAATTCTCTCAAACAATAATCATCAAATGCAAAAGCGACAACCTTTTCTAATAACAAACATCAATGTTTAGAAATTTTAGAAAAATCCTTAATGAATAGTCGATAAAAACCCGTATGACCTAAAAACTTCTTACACCTTTAACACTTGTTGGGGTGGTAATTGCTTGATTACTTCGGCTTTTGCTGGATTAATCTCTAGTCTATTCTTGGTCACCCTATGCCCGAGAACAATGCCCTCCTTCACCGTGAAGTGGCATTTTCCCAGTTCAAGACTAGATTGGTCTCAATGCATCTCCTCAAAACTTGCTCCAAACTTAGAATGCATTCCTCAAATGTGTTACCTAACACTGAGAAATCGTCCATAAACACTTCCATGTTGTGCTTAAGCAAATCAGAAAAAATAGACATCATACAACGTTAAAATGTTGTCGGCGCATTGCACAAACCGAATGGCATCCTTCTGAAGCAAAATGTCCCATATGGACATGTGAATGTCGTCTTCTCTTGGTCGTCGGGGGCTATTGCAATCTGATTATAACCTGAATAACCATCTAAAAAGCAATAGAAAGCTTTACCTGCTAGTTTATCTAACATCTGATCGATGAAGGGCAAAGGGAAGTGGTCCTTCCTCGTGACTTTATTCAGCCTCCTATAATCCATGCACATTCTCCATCTTGTGATTGTTCTAGGGGGGATTGATTCATCTTTGCTATTCTGGAAAACAGTCATGCCACCCTTCTTTGGAACGCATTGCACCGAGCTAACACAAGAGCTATCTGATATGGGATAGATTATTCCGGCATCAAGCCATTTGATAATATCTTTTTTACAACTTATTTTATGTTTGGGTTTAACCTTTTTCGGCCTTCAATAGTCTTGCCATGATATTCCTCCAAAATAATCTTGTGCATGTGAATGGTTGGGCTTATACCTCGGATATCTATCAAGGTCCAACCCAATGCTTGCTTATAGGTTTTTAATATTGCCAGCAATCTTGCCTTCTGATCATTAGTGAGATCAATGGCAATAATCACTGCAGAGTTGAGTGCTCACCTAGATAGGCATACTTCAAATGTTCTGGAAATGGCTTAAGCTCTAACTTCGGTGGTTCCTCGATTGATGGTTTCGATTTCTTTATCTCTCTGCCAACCAACTGGACTGGCTCAAAGTAACTCACATCTTCAGTCTCTAAGGCTGGTTCTTCAGGTTCCTCAAACAGTTCAGCTATGTCGTCAAGCATGTTGACATCAAATTCTGCATCCTGGCACAACTGTATCATATCCAAAGTATAAATGGCCTCCATCATCTCCTCGACTTGACATTCATCTGATTCATCTGTATATTTCAAAGCTTGAAACACATTAAAAGTAACATATTGGTCATTCATTCGCATGGTTAGTTCCCCTTTATGAACATCAATAGGCGCTCTACCCGTGGCAAGGAATGGCCTACCCAAAATAATTGGCACATTAGTGTCAACTTCATAATCCAAAATGATAAAATCAACTGGAAATATAAATTTGTCTACCTTTACCAACACATCTTCAATCTTACCCTTGGGATGTGCATAGGATCAGTCTGCCAGCTAGAGTGTCACTGTGGTAGGTCTTGCTTCTATTCCAAGTTTCTTGAAAACAGATATTGGCATCAAATTGATGTTGGCTCCTAAATCACACAATGCCTTACCCATGAATTTATTGCCAATTGTACAAGGGATAGTAAAACTCCCTAGATCTTTAAGCTTTGGTGGCAATCGATTCAAGATTATGGCGCTGCATTCTTGTGTGAAGGCAACAGTTTCAAATTCTCCCAACTTCCCCTTTTTGGACAAGATGTCATTCATGAATTTCACATAATTGGCATTTGCTCAAGGGTCTCTACCAATGGAATGTTAATTTGCAATTGTTTAAGCACTTCCAAGAAGCACTTAAATTTCTAGTCCTGCTTGTGCTTTTGAAGTCTGGCTGGAAATGGTGGTGGTGGGTACACATATGCTGGCATTGTCGGCTTTGTCGAGGCAGTGTTGGCATCTACTTTGGCATTAGTATGCTTTTTGACCTCAGTCTACTTGTCATCTTTGTTAACATCAGTATGCTTGGTAGCCGTTTCCGCCTCGCAATGTTTACCACTTCGAAGGGTTATGGCCTTGCACTACTCATTACCTTTGTGTCAAGCATCTTCAGTGTCACTTGGCAAAGCTCTTTGTGGACGATTGTTCAGTGCATTCACAAGTTATCCCGTATGGATCTCCAAATTCCGTATTGAAGCTGGCAGACTATGAACTGTGACATCATCCTACTCTGTGTACTCTGTAAGATTGCCTCATTGATTGAGTCTTTGGCCTTGCTGGAAATTATTTCGAACTCTCTACGGCATGGTATTTTGGCAGAATGTTGGCATGGCATTTTGGTTTTGCCTCTGGGCATTCTAGCATTGTGCATTGTATTGGTTTCCCCTTGATTTCCCCAAGCTAAGTTAGGGTGCTGCCTCCAACCTGCATTATGAAATTTACCGATGCAGGATTGGCAGGGCATTCATCCACATGGTGGTTCTCTCCACAGATAGTGCAAAATGGCTCCAATGCTTTAACTGCTTGGGACTCGTTGTTTATTTTGTAAAGTTCTCACCATATTGGTGAGGTTGGAAATCTCAGCATGGATGGACGTTAGCTCATCCAACTATAGTTTCCCACTGGCCTTGGTTCCAGCCCCAAGTCTAGCAACAGGATATTCAAAATCATTTATGGATATCCTTCCAAGGATGCCAACAGCTTCTGTATAAGTTTTTTCAAGCAATGATCCAGCTGCTGAAGCATCAACAACAATTATTTTTTGTGTGTTCAATCTGTTGTAGAAGTTTTTTTCTCGGGGTCCAATTTTGGAACCCGTGCATAGGACACCTTCTCAACAAGTCTTTAAATATTTCCAAGGCATCATATATGATCTCGTCCTCAGCCTGCCTAAAGGTAATGATCTCACCATGAAGCTTAGCAGTGAGTGTCATCGGCTGAAATCGTGTTAGAAACTTTTGGCATAGATCTGCCCATGAAGTGACTGAACCAGGTGGCAAGGAATTGAGCCACGTCTTTAATGTCTCTCAAAGAAAAAGTAAATAATTTCAGCTTCTCAGTGTCCTCAGATACTCCATGTTGCTGAAACAATTGACATATCTCCATGAATTGCTTTAAATGCTACCTTGAATCTCCAGTCAGTGCTCCATCGAACTATCCTACATTCAAAAGAGTTGAGATCATTACGGGTTTGAGTTCAAAATTTGATGCATTTACCTTATTACCAATAACTCCTTGCATTAATCTTGTGATGGCATATGCTGATGGCTCTCGAATGGGTCTCTCTTCTTCAGCATTGTTGACGTTATTATTATTGTGTAATGGTATACCTTCATTGCCTAGTTGATTCTCTTGATTGTTTTGAACACCATTTACACATCAATTTCCTTGATTTCTGTGATTTATCTCTCGAATCTTCTTTCTCAATCTACGCAAGGTGTGTTCAACCTCAAGGCCTAATGGTCTAACTTCCTTCTTAGCACATTTCCTGGTCATACACCGATGAAAACAAAAATAAAATAAAAACAAAACAAGTAAAAACCTAAAAATAATCAAATTCGTTGCAATCTCTGGCAACGAGGACAAAAACTTGTAGACTCTTGGCATGAATGATTATTTGCTGGAAATAGGGCGTAAAAGATATTGGAAAAGTGTTAACACAGTGCCAAGAAAATCTATTGCGTGCAAGTATACACAGACTGTAAGCAATAGAGTAGTTAAGCCGAGTGTCGATCCCACAGAGATTGTGTTTTAAATTCGATTGCTTTGCCAAGTACTTGTCTTGTGAAAAAGATGTTTTTGATGTAGAGTGGTTTTGAAAAATGAAAATATAATGAAAGTACGAAAAGTAAATTGAAACGTTGGCAAGCAAGGTGTCTTAGCAAATGACGAGCATTGGAAAGGAGTGCCTGGTTTTCACGTTATTCATGCCATGTCAGCCTTTAATAAATCCTGTCTTGGCATTGTTTACCGAGCAGATTCAAAGGTAGCAATACCTCCTTCGATAGCATTGCTCTAAATTAATCATGGAAAAACCCCTATATATCTATAGTGAATGTTTTTTTCATAAATCAATTCGATTAAGTACCAACCTTTGCCCTTGAGAGGTAGATTTCACTCCCAAAGTAAGTTCATCTACTTGAACATCTTCTCTCAAAGCATCTTACCTCAGTACCTAGCATCTAGTCGTTGCCACCCAAGTCAGTTATGATATTGAGTTGCAATAGGCTAACTATGCCAGCCGTCGCTTGACATAATATTTTAAAAAGGGAGTGTTAGTTGTTGCTTGGCAGCACACGTAAAAATTGTAAACATTCCAGATAGAAAAAAATAGTGTCGAGACAGTGTCGATTTATTAAAAACTAAACAAAAACACAGCGGTCAAATGCAACCACCCCTCACCAACTATGAAATTAGTTCATGGTGAGGGTATCAACCAAAAAATCGTTATCGTTTTTAACATCCATCATCATTAAAACTAAGAAAAAAAATAAAATAACAACAAAGAGGATGGGCTAGAAGACAGTCTCTCGATGTAGCTCTTCACAGCCAGGCTCTTGGTAGAATGTTGAACCTTATCTCCAATCACTCTCCTATTTTTCCGCTCCCTTCAATTTTGCTTTGATCGGGTTTAAATAGGACTCCATGTATAGCCTAGGATTAGCTTGGATTTGAATTTGAACGTACATGGATAAAGAAGGTGATCATCTTATCCAGCGGTTGAATCCTAAGGCTTATTTGATTAGGGCTGACGTCATCGTGCCATAGCTCTTCTGCCATCACAGCTCAGATGGTACTAAGAAACCGTGCTTGGCACTGCTCGTCCGTTATTTTTTCAGAGATTGGTCCAATCCCTATTTTCTCGCAGCCTGATATGGTCCTATTTTTTCGGGGTCAACATCTTCTTAGCCTAGCATCAAATGTTCTTCTCTGCTAACCGGTGATTGGCATTAAAGTTCCTTCAGTGTCAACGGCTACTCGACATCCTCCTCGGCATCATCTTCTTCCTGGGCTAATTTTTAAGTGTTCAAAAGTACTATTTTTTATTACCTTTTTTACTCATATTATTGTTGGACTTAAGCACATTTTATTTGCATTATTAGTCATTCATGCATAATTGCATTGTTTTCTTCTTTGTCATGCTTGATTATCTTTACTAGCTTATTTGGTGGAAAAGATGTTGCTTTGGTATGTGTTTTGGTGCATGCAGATTAATTGCTCGTGACAAGTATTGTCGTGATAATGAAGTTAAAAAGAAAGATATCGGTTTGACCAAGAGGAAGCCGATTTCAACACCAGAAAGCTGATGTTTTACACAAGCAAAGGAAGTCAATTTCAATAAGGACTCAACATTATTTAAAAAGTTGAAAAGCAAAGGAATCCTAATCGAAATCAATATCCTATGGGCAGAATTAAAGGGGATTAAATTCCATGAAAATAAGAGGAGTTTAAGGAGAAATAAAATGATAAAATAAAAGAGATTTATTCCTTTTACTTTATAGAATTTAATTCCAACTTAAACTCCCTCCTCAAGAAGGATTATAACCTATCAATCTCCTATAAATACAAGATGACGCGCAGCAAATAGGGGGAGCTGCAGAGTTCGATTGAGAGAAAAACCTTGGGGACTGTGCGACATAATCATCTTCTTCTTCTTTATTCTATTCGATTTATGTTTGGGGATTATTCTTTGTATATTTTTCAAAACCCAACCATGAATTGATGTGAATTGGCTTGGGTTATTTTGGGTTTGTAGTTTTGATAAACGATTAGATTTGTTTAGGTATTTGTTATGCAATTTAAGTTCAAGGTTTGCTTATTCTTGGAGTTTAGTTTTACTTATAGTTGAATCGGGAGAGGATATTGTGATTGCATCCATTTATCTAATATCGGAGAGTTAGATTCAAGAAATGAATAAGCATGGTTTTTGTCCATATCGGTGAAGACTAATTCGGCTTAGGAATAAGTTACGAATTTCAACGGCTAAGAGAAGTGCAAGATAGGTTGGTGTTCAACCTTGATTCATGCTGGAAGGTATTGTCAAGGCTTGCACATCGATAGAGTTTCATCTTAGGGATAAGGAGAAACCATTAAAGAACGCTTCGTCGAACCTTGAAGGTTGTGGCTCAATTGCCCAAGCAGTAGCTGTATTCATTGCCCAGGCAACCGCCTTACCAATTGCCTAAGCAATCACCTTGTGCATTTCCCAGACAATTGTATTGCCCATTGCCGAGGCAATCACCTTGTGCATTGCCTAGACAATTGTATTGTCCATAGCCAAGGCAATCATTCTGCCTATTGTCGAGGCAATCAAGCTTTTTCTTGCATACAAAACCAAGACTGTTCCATTCGACTGTCAATCCTCTACTCACGATAACCCAGCCTACTCTCTTAAATCGATCACTCCCTTTATCTTTTATTTCTATTTACTTAGTTTATTTTACTCATCATCTCTATCAATTGTGTTTTAATCTTTTCAATGCAGTAACTAAGCAAAGTGGCCCAAACCAATTCATGTGGAGACGATACTCGATACTCATATCACTTTATTACTTGCGACGTGTATACTTGCACAAATTGTGTAGCACTTATTTACGCGCAACACTAATATGCTCTTGATCTACACGTTGTTGTGCCATCAGCTATGCCAATCTGCAAAAAGGTGCCAAAAACAACCCTTCACACTGGCATAACACTAAATCCTTACTCTTTATGCAATGCATGATTTTGCGACCTAAATGCAACTAAATGTATTTAAAAGACAAGGAATAGAATGTAAAATAAGCATAAAAATTAGTACTTTTGGAGCGTCAACAATGGTCTTGGGTTCCGTTGCACTAAGACTAATAACCACGCTTATTTGATGATGGTGTGCAATTACATTGTTCAATCGATGAACGCCTAATGGATTCAATTGCTTCGGGATAAATATAACGTTCATGTGCACTATCCTGGCTTAATTTTGAGGTCTAATTGTTCCGTTTTATGGCAATCTCTTTCACGCATTTGGCCACTAATTCGTAAGCATGTTGTTTGGTCGATTGGGGATAGTGCAACTGTCCTTTTTGGGATGACGTATGGCTTCCGAACCTTGGCCCACTTGGACATTGGTGACAACCCTCCGTTCCTGTGTTTGACAATTGTAGAGTGGCAAACATAACCATGGATAATGGTTGGAATTGGATGGCCCTTCAATGCCTTTTGCAGCCTCTCGCTCTTTACCACATTCACGATATCATTCCCCCTCCCCCCATCTTGGTCGTGATACTTGCTTCTAGAGGCCAATCTCTAACCGGCTTTTCTTTATTAAGAGTTCATACACGCAGCTTGCTAGCAGTCTCTAGCATCCGCAAGATAATCACTGGAAAATTATTGGAAACTCCCCATCCCAGAGCGTGTCAAGGGGTTTCTTTTGTTGTCTATGCATAACAAGCTCTTTTATAATGTACTACGTTATCGTCGGCATCTCACTGATGATCGTTCTTGCGCACTCTGTGGTGATCCCAAGGAGTCCCTTCCTCACATCCTCAGAGATTGATGCATGTCCTTTGGACTCAGCTATTACACACCTATCCGTAAACTGGTTTTTCGATCTATCCCTCGGTGACTAGCTCCTTCAAGGTCTCCAGTCCAATAGATTATACGATCTCACTACCGAACCTTGGTACATCTTCTTTGCCTCATTCCTATGGCAATGTTGGAAACGACGCAAAGTATTTATCTTTCAAAATTCCCAAGGTGATATTGTGAGTCTCCTTAACCTTAGTTGCCATTAGGTGAAACTGTATAACTCTCCCAACTCATCACCGCTTCCTCATCCTCTATTCATCTGTTGGGAAACACCTCCCCACGTCTGGATTTGTTTAAATGCTGATGGTGTAGTCTCTCAGGGCTTGGGCAATGGCTACATATGAGGTGTCTTCTATGATTCTACAGGTATTTCCATCTTGAGTTACTCTAAAAGGGTTGGGTTTGTCGACGTGCTTCAAGCGGAACTCTGGGCGATCTTGACAAGCCTTGAGTTAGCTTTGAATTTTGGTTTTGAGCATATTATTTTATAGTCAGATAACGTTGATGTTGTGGCTATGTTGTCTCCACCATCCTCCTTTAGTCCCCATGCTTTGGTTCGCTCAATTTTGGCGATCTTATCGCCTGCCTGTGATGTTGATTTTGTGCACATTTTTTGTGAAGCCAACATGGCCACTGATTTTATGGCTAAACTTGATTCTCCTTTGGATGGTTCTATCTTGACCTACTCCGCTCCACCGCCTGGTTTAATTGTTATTCTTAATCGCGACATTTTAGGTCCCCTTCATCTGCATATGAGGGATACTTAATGGAATGGCCTCGACCTCCTCTTCAATTAAAAAATTACTAAAACAATAGGATAATGTTACTCCTAAGAGACACAGATTCAAGCACATATACATGCAAATAGTGTCTAAATTGTTAAAGGATTAAGGTCCAAACATATGATTTTCTTTAAGATGGATAATTCTACAATAAACGTCATGTATCGCTATGTACCATTAATCATGTGTACCACAATGTACCATCTTGCAAACAGGCCCCCAACATTATGATAAATCTAAGTTTAGTCTTCAAAACTCAATTAGGATTTTGAACCAAATTCGTATTGTTAGGATTTAGAATTAAGAAAATTCTCAATTTAGGGTTTTCAAATAAAAGATCTCAAATTTTAGGATTTTTAATTTGGCAAAAAATTCGGTGTGTTACATATTCCCTAATTATTAAGGCTCAAAATCGTTGTTTCTTGGCTAATTTATTTCTATCAATACAACAGTATTTTAGGATTTATTTGCAAATGTTTCAGTTGTTAGTGCATGTTGTTATTGCAGGCTTATTTCAGCTATCAATACATGATTACTCATCCCTTTAATCTATTTTTAATTCGACAATTATTGGACTATTATCAGTCTTTATTGTAGATTTATTGGCTCGTTTTGTATGGAATTAAAATGGTTTTAACAGTATCAGGACTATATATTAAAACTATTTTTAAAATTTGCGTTTTTCGAATGACATTTTTACCCTCATAATCCAGCTTATAAATGCAAAGTTTTTGTTTCATTTCGTATCATCCCTACAAAAAAACACATTTGTTAAACACTCTTTACTCCTATGCTTTTCGATCCTTTTATTTTGAGTTCCTTTTTTTAAAAAAACCAAATTATATTACTTAACCATTAATACCATCTTGTAATACATCCGCCAAAATAAACTATGGATGATCTAAACTGAAATTGGCTTGTGTATCGTTTTCTATAGCCCAATGAGCTAACTTATGGAATAACCTAAGTTGTTGTCTAGAATATCTTAAATAAAGAGAAACAGCAGATGGCAATGAGCCAATTTATTAAGTATTTCAATGCTATCACCCTCAATTATCACTCGTTGCCATCCTTGTTCGACAGCCAGCTTAACCCCTCGTGAAAAGTTAATGCTTCTGTGGTAGCTGTTGTTTGTCCTCCATCAACATTGCTTGCGCGTCCAGCAAGGACAAAACCATCTTCATCTCTAGCAATGAAGGCCTCATCTACATTAATTTTAATCGTCACAGCATTTGGCTTAATCCATCTAGGTGGCTGCCTAATTATAGGTGTTCTTTGTACCCGGCCATGTGCTCTATAGAACTCAAATTGTAGCATCGATGCATAATCCGCCACAATCCTGGCATCTTGTAATTCATTCTCATGTATCTTCTTGTTCCTTCTATTCCATATGTCCCATAAAGCACTATTAAGCCTATAAAACCTTCATCTTGTAACCCTATAGCGGCTTGAACAATCCAATCCCTTGCGTTCTACTCAATATTATTACACACGGTGCTTGGCAGCCTAGTCAGGTTCAACACTTCTTTTGTTCTTTGGCAGTCTCTTAATGCATGGACCACAATTTTCACTTCCCGGTTACATAAAGTGTAACACCCCCTTTTCAGCCTGGTAGAGAACTAGGTCGAAGCGTGTTAATGAAGATCTGTGCGGAAAAACTTTTAACATTCTAATTAACACTTCACCGACATTAAACCTATTAAACTTATCATCAGAATGTCATCAAGTTTTACCCGGGCATGATATTACCAGAATACGTATTAATCCATTTATACCTTTAAAGAAAACTTAGAAAAACTACCCAAGTACCGAAACGCTCTGGGCCGTTTCGGTATGGGAAGCTAAAGGTCAACATGATTGACCTATCTTTTACAACCGTATCATACGGCTTGACTTGTATCGGTACGGATTGACTACCTTTGACTTTGACTTGACCCGTTTCAAACCTGTATCGAAACAGAGGCCTCTAGAAGTAAAATGTTCTGAAACGAAACTAATCTGTTTCGGTACACCCTGTTCTCTAAAGTTCAAATTATACTTACCCGTATCGAAACGCCATCACTTGTTTCGGTACGGTCAGGTCTGTAATGACATAATCTTACTGGTTTTTACCCATTTTAATCTAGTAAACAAGGTTCAAAAGCAATGAAACTTTATCCACGACATTTTAAGGGTAAAAGCTTCTGTCATGCCAAGTTTTAGAGCCATATGAATACATTTATTCGATTATACCTTTTTAGTAAAAAATATGCAACTTTAGAGCCATGTCTTACTACATAGGAGACTCACTTCAAACTATCCATTCCAAAAGTACTTAAACATAACAAAGACATATCAAAAGGAACATATTAGACTTGTACATAGACCTTTCCACCATACTAGGAGTTCGAAAGGATAAAAATATATTACTTAAAACTTGTTTGTGACTTGCGCAATGCTCCAACTTCTCCGATCTCGATCTCGTTACTTGCTTAACCTGAAATGGATGCATGTAATGCATTATGCATACTTTTCCTAGTGAGGTACTCACATAACCATGAACGAATCATGAAGTAACATGTAGCATGCTTCAAAGAATCATAATATTAATTATGCAATAACATGACATGATTCTTGTTCATAACAAAGCATACAATCATATCATGTATGTCAATATCATAGTTTCATGGTAAATCAATATCTTGAGTCTTTAGTTTCCCTTGGGTCGATTCATGGTATATGATACACGAATTCCACCTCCTCACCAAATTAATGAATGGCCAACCCGCCGACATCGCCAATAAGACCAATACACAATACATCCCTCCGCCTCGCCAAATCAATATAGGTCGTAACCCTAGGACCGTAGTCCACCCGTACACTGAGCTCATCAATTCTATGGCATGCCAATTGTATTCAATACTTCGATCCCAAGGTCTAATAATCAATAGTTCAATATTCATGATTCATAAACGATATTTCATATCAATAACAATGATTCATGGCAAACTTCTTACATGCCAATGCTTTTAAAATGATAACCATGCTATGAACATGGGATCAATGCAACACTTACCATATACTTACCAACACATGATCGATGATGTAAAAACCTCTAACTCAAGGTTAGTATTAACAAAAATAGCAACACATTCGAGTAGGCCCTTGCCTAACCTGAGACGCTACTACATTCACCTTGTCCGTTAAGGCTTATGGTTGATAATACCTCGTTGAGGCTTAACTCCCCCTTCTTGTGTGGATAAAACGAAGCTCTTAACAAAGGAAGACAAAGTTTTGGTTTCGGCTTCAATGGAGGTGCTTGCTTAGAGCTTGAGGTTGAAGATGAAAATGGAGGTGTTTGCTTGTTTTGTAAAGAAAAGGTTTTTAAGCTTCGTAGAAAATCCCAAAACAAAACTTCCTTCATCTTTCCTTCTACTTATAGAGAGGTGGGGAATTATTAATTTATTCCCACCTCACTTATCAGCCAATGAAAGGGTTTCCTACACTTAAGGGTTTGCCTCCCTAAAGGGCCAATGGAAAGCTTACCTATTCATAAGGGTTTGCTCACCCCAAAGCTCTTTTCTACCTTTCCTATGACATCCTTGTCATATCTCTGGTAAAAGAGATCATAATTCAGCATAAAAATATGTAAGGAGGTGCCAAGAAAGCATGTGACTCATCTAAGGGCCTAAACTTTTAACTTTGGGGCAACTACCCTGTTTTTTGCAGGGTCCCGTTTCGATACACTCGAGGCAATATCGGTACGGGTAAGCAAAAGTCCAAAGAGTTAGTTATTACCGTTACACCGTATCGATACGCCCTTTAATGTTCCGAAACGCCATACTCAGAACGTTTCGCTACGCATCCGACTGTTCCGAAGCGCCTAGATAAAAAACATTAATTAGGCATTTCTACAAGCAACCTTACAAGGGACCTGATTTACTTAAGGTCTTGTAACATATTCTATAACAACATATTCTATAACAAGGAATTAAGACTTTTAATATTTTAATACCAACATTCCGATCATCGGAACCTATTTCCGACTAGACCAATTTTTGGGGTGTTACATAAAGGGAACCTACCATCCCCTATCCCGACTCGAAATAATCTGCTTCATGTGAGAAGTCCCTCATGACATAACTTCCATGCAAAGATTTTGATCTTGGGCAGTGTTTCCATCCTTTTAATCTTCTTCCAGATTCTGTCAACTTGCCTAGGTTCTGTCCTTCGCTTTATGATCCAATTATAACCGAATTTAGTGCTATAAATTCCTGCAGAATGCCCTTCCCAAATTATCTTCTCTTCCACCGTAGGAGCTATAGGGCATCGAAGGATTGCTTGGGCGTCAATTGATGAAAAGTCCTGCTTCTCGGCTTGCCATCATGCACAATGAGATGATCTGAAAGATGAACTCGCTCACAACCTCCCCGTGGTGCATTTAGGGTTCGTTTGTTTCACTGAAATCAAATTGCAGAAAATGAATTCCAGAAAATGAACTACAATATTTAGAAAATAGATTCTAGATATCATTTTCTAGTGTTTGGATGATGCTGTGTAAACCATTTTTCACTGTTTGGCAATTTTTCCAAAAAATAATTTTTCGAAAACCTGTTTTAAGTGAAATAAACACACAATACAAAAAAAATTAATTTTTTGAGTTAATTTTATTTCTACAAGTACATCAAATTAAAATTTATTTTTATATCTCGAAATAAAACTTCTTTATAAATTAAAATTTAGAAAGATGAATTTCACAATTAAAATATTCATTGTTATATTGACTTGAAGGGGAAATTAAAAGTATCAAATTAAAACTAAAATATTAGTTTAAGCAATTGCATACACATATTAGTTGAAAGAAGGGAACCTACCATCCCCTATCCCGGCTCGAAATAATCTGTGTAACCCCCTCGTCCCGGTCAGGCCGGATGACCGGTCCGTGTGGGCCACATGGGGAAAATCGAAGCGAAACCCGTTAAGGTTCCCCCTCGGTTAGCAACCCTATTTTTTTCTTCTTTCATTTTAATCTTGTCTAGAGGATTGTTAAGTCCTAAGTGATCACGACATCGGAAAACATCCAAAGGAAGTCACATTCGAACCACGGCCATACACAAACAGTCCATTTTTAAGCTTACAGGGCAGACCGTATCGGTACCCTAACCAGGGGTATCGATACGCCTTGACCAGGTCAACCCAAAGAGTCAACTCCGGGAAGACCGTATCGATACAGCCCTTGAGCGTATCGATACGCCCTTCTCGGTCAATCCTTCTTGGTCAACGGAGTAAACCCGTATCGATACGCGTGAACCCCGTATCGGTACGCTCTACTCACACCCACTTCTCCAAATTCTCGTAACTTTGGAGGGTATCGATACCCTCAGGGTATCGGTACGCCAGGCAAAAATTGTGGCATTTGGGCAAGGCCGTATCGATACGGCCCTCAGGCGTATCGATACGCCCTGCTCTGAAATTCCACAAATTTCAACTTGGTGACCTCAAACACAACTCTAGATGCATCTTTGGACTCTCCTATGCACATACAAACATGCATACAACATTTACAAGCCAAGATTCAATCACACAAGCACTCAACATGTACATACATCATTCAACAAAAAAATCGTGCATATAGTCATAGGATAGCATAAAGACATTTAAGGTCTCCTACATCAACATTCAAACACAAAGGCACATAGCCAACATTCATGGTAAACACAAAATAGACATGGTTTGCAGTCCACACAAGGCTTTAACAATCCACACAAAACATCATAACAAAGGAGTCTAAACATGCTCCTAAACGACCAACAAAGCATACATCCCATTGCTTAACTATTACATGTCCAAAACATAAAAACTCATACTTGATGAACTCAAGTCCACAACCACACTTGGAGGCCCTCCACTTGTGCTAGCAACCCACGAACTAAGGATCTGCAATGTTGAACAAAGAGAGCGTAAGCAATAAAGCTTAGTGAGGGTAAGCTCTTAAAAACAAACCTTAACATTGCAGGGTCCAAGCACGATCTTAGCCAAGGCAAAACACATAATTACCAAGAATCCTCAAGAGCCACAAGTTAAGATGCATGAACAATCTCCAAATAAATGCCATGCTCATAAGCTCTATTCCACAACACATGAAATCACATATAAACATCCAAATAAGGATCATAATTCACAACACATTGATACACAAATCAAACAATATTGGCACCTAGCTATGACCCGAATACGCGGATAAACACGTTGGAACTCACATCCAACAACCACTTTACCTCACAGTGGGATTACACTCATCACCGGCCACGCGGAGGGGATTCCACTCATCCTCACGCCCCGTCGATGGGATTCCATTCATCATCGACTAATATACAACAATTTCCGGGCGTACTTGTACTCCTCCTTGGTGACTCAACGCCACCAAGGCCACGCGCGACTTTTGACTCATGTGTACACACTAACATCCTAATGATCGATCATTTGTACTCAAGCATACTAGTGCCAACATTTAACTCATTCCACAATATTCATTTAAATCAATTCCGTGCTTCGCACGTACTCACCATGATCACAATCATGAACCATTGCCATGCATGCCTTAAGCATCACAAATCATGCCTCATCTCACATATCTAACACAATATACATAAGCAACCATATCACAAGTCATACGAGGCATAAACATCCATATATATAAGTTCATCCAAAGGCTCTAGATCAAGTTTAGGATTAGGCTACCACCCTAATCCTAACTCTAGGTGGGTCTACCAAGCCCGACCTAGTCCACATACTCGAACCAACCATTTTAAAAACCACTTAAAACGTTTAACCACTCACCTAAGCCTCCAAGCTCCAAGCCAAGCAAGCAACACTCTCACAATCCCGGATTTCTTCCCGAAGCTTCTCCAACACAAGTTCCCACTTCTAAACAACCTCAAACACAATTCAAACAATCCGAAATCAGCCCAACATCAAAAGACCAACCCGGAACACAATTCAAATTCAATTTACAACGTTGCAAGCCATGAACAAACCTCAATATTTGCAATCTCGGACAGCCCCAAAACCATGTCCAAAATCCACGTTTCCAACATCCATTGCACCCAAAAATGATCTCAATTCAACCCCTATCCATAGTACTATCAATAGCCTATCAAAACCCACCTAAAACAACCCCCAAAACTCACCCAAAACCCTCCAAAAACCCCATTTTTACCCAATTTCGGGAATTGCTCAAAATCATTCAAAATTCACATATGTGGTACCATTTAACTCCTATACATCATAACTAACCATATTAAATCAAAATATTTGGTTTAGCTACACAAAGACACCATTTTTAATCAAATCCTTTGAAAATCCCATTTTCAAAACTTCCATGAAAATGAAAATAAATGGTACTTTTAAAGAGAGGGAGTTGAGGGGAAGTCAAAAACGTTGTTACCTTTCAAAAAGGAGTTGAAATGGAGGAGCTTTTTGGATGGAATAGTAACTTGTAGGGAGAGAGCTCTTTCACGTTGAAAATGGGTGAGGAAGAGAGTGAATAGTGTTTATTTTGTGTAAAGGGGGGATTTAAATTAAAAGATGGGTAAATTACCAAAAGGCCATTAATGAATGGCTATCCCCTTGTTCTTTAAAAAGCTCTTCAACTTGGAATTTAATCAATTTGGTCATGTTTCAAATATTTATTTTTGAAACCCGAAACGTAAGGGATTATTTTAATTATAAACCCAAGCCCAAATAATATTAAATTATTATTTTCACCCAACCCCTAAACCCGGGTGTTACAACTCTCCCCCACTTAAGGAATTTCGTCCCCGAAATTACCTGGTGGAAACAAATACGGAAACTGCTCAACCATATCCACCTTCCTCTCTCACGTGGCCTATTCCACACCTTTATGTCTCCACAACACATTGACCAACTCTATGGTCTTACCACGCAATACCTTGCTATCAGAAGCAAGTATCTCAACAGGCTCTTCATTATAGGACAAATCCGGATTTAACTCTATCTCCTCAACGGGCATAACATGAGAAGGATCCGATCTATATATCCTAACCATAGACACATGAAAGACATCATGAATCTTCTCTAACTCAGAAGGTAACTTCAACCGGTAAGCTACAGGCCCAATCCGCTCAACTATCTCATACGGACCAATGAACCTCGGACTCAACTTGCCCTTCCGGCCAAATCTCATTACCTTCTTCCACGGAGATACCTTCAGAAACACTTTCTCACCCACGGAGTACGCAATTTCTTTCCTCTTCAAATCCGCATATGACTTCTGACGATCGGAAGCTGCTTTCAAACGGTCACAGATCAACTTCACTTTGTCGGTAGTCCCCTTAAGTAAATCCGGCATAGGTAACAATCTCTGACCTGTTTCAGCCCAACAAATCGGAGTCCTACATCGTCTACCATACAAAGCCTCATAGGGAGCCATTTGAATACTAGACTGATAACTGTTGTTGTAAACAAACTCAACTAACGGTAAGTGCTTCTCCCAAGAACCCTGGAAGTCAATCACACAACAACGAAGCATATCCTCTAGAATCTGTATCACTTGCTCTGGCTTCCCATCGGACTGCGGATGATAAGACGTGCTGAAATGCAAACGGCTACCTAAAGCACTATGCAAGCAACCCCAGAATCTCGAAGTAAATCTAGGATCCCTATCTGACACAATAAACTTCGGAACTCCATGAAGTCTCACAATCTCACGGATATACAAGTTTGCCAACTTGTCTAAGGAATCTGTAGTGTTCACTGCTAAGAAGTGAGCACACTTAGTGAACCTAACAACAATCACCCAAACAGAGTTCTTCTTCGAAGGAGACAAAGGCAGCCCCGACACAAAATCCATGGTGATCCTCTCCCATTTCCATTCCGGAATCTTCAAAGGCTGTAACAAACCTGAAGGAACCTGATGTTTTGCCTTCACTCTCTGACAAACCATACAACGGCTCACATACTCGGCTACATCTTTCTTCAAACCAACCCAGAAGTAATCATTTTTCAAATCACGATACATCTTAGTACTACCCGGATGCATAGAAAAGGGACTCGAATGTGCTTCACTCAGAATCTGACGTCTCAACTCAACATCTTCTGGTACAACAATTCTATCTCTAAATCACAACAAGCTCTCACCACTGAAATTATACTCGGTCTGTCTTCCTTCGGCTATGTCCTGAACATGAGGGACTAGAGTCACATCTTGCAACTGCTTCTCTCTAATCAACTGAATCAAAGAAGGCTTCACTTGCAACTCGGTGATCAACCCACCATCATCGGACACACTCAATCTAGCAAACATAGCTCTCAACTCAACGGCCACTTTTCTACTCAAAGCATCGGCTACTACATTTGCCTTACCCGGATGGTACTTAATGGTCAAATCATAATCTTTTAGCAACTCTAGCCATCTTCTCTGTCTCAAGTTTAACTCTTTCTGTGTCATCAAGTACTTCAAGCTCTTGTGATCGGTGTAAACTATACACTTCTCACCATACAAGTAATGACGCCAAATTTTCAATGCAAACACAACCGCGACTAACTCCATATCATGAGTAGGATAGTTCTTCTCATGAATCTTCAACTGTCTAGAAGTATAAGCAACAACTCTTCTTTCTTGCATCAAAACACATCCTAGACCTACGTAGGAAGCATCACTGTAAATCACAAACTCTTTACCTGAAACAGGTTGCACTAACACTGGAGCATTTGTCAAGGCTTCTTTCAATTTCTCAAAGGCCTTCTGTCTCGCATTTGACCATTCAAACTTAACTCCTTTTTGCAACAATTTAGTCAAAGGAACAGCTACTCTAGAGAAACCATCAACAAATCTCCTATAGTAACCGGCTAATCCTAGGAAACTCCTAATCTCAGTCACGGACTTAGGTTGTTTCCACTCAACAATAGCCTCAATCTTCGATGGGTCAACACGGATACCTTCGGCCGAAACAATATGGCCAAGAAACACAACCTCTCGAATCCAGAACTCACATTTACTAAGTTTCGCATACAACTGATTGTTCAACAATCTCTGTAAAACAAATCTCAAGTGCTCATCATGCTTTTCTTCTGTCTTCGAGTACACAAGTATGTCATCAATGAAAATAACTACAAACGGTCTAGATAGTCTCTAAAAATTTTGTTCATCATGTCCATGAATGCTGCAGGTGCATTCGTGAGCCCAAATGGCATCACAAGAAACTCATAGTGACCATATCTAGTCCTAAAAGCCGTCTTCGGAACATCACACTCTTTCACCTTCAACTGGTAGTACCTGGATCTCAAATCTATCTTCGAGAACACTGAAGCACCTCTCAACTGATCAAACAAATCATCTATACGAGGCAACGGATACTTGTTCTTCACAGTCAACTGATTCAACTGTCTATAGTCAATACACATGCGCATACTACCATCTTTCTTTTTCACAAACAACACGGGAGCACCCCAAGGAGAACTACTAGGCCTAATGAAACCACGGTCTAATAATTCTTGCAACTGACTCTTCAATTCTTTCAACTCTTTCGGAGCCATACGATACGGAGCTACCGAAACTGGGTTAGACCCTGAAACCGTCTCAATCACAAACTCAACATCTCTGTCAGGAGGTAAACCCGGCAACTCTTCAGGAAACACATCTGGAAAGTCACAAATTGTTGTAATATCTTTTGGTCTAGCTTCACTCATATTCGGATTCATAATATAAGCTAAGTAGGCCCCACATCCGGAGTCCATCAACCTATGAGCCTCTAAAGCTGACACCACATTAGACAAGAACTTAATGTTCTCGCCTACTACTACTACCTCGTAGTCATCAGAAAGCTTCAAAGAAATCCTCTTCGTCTCAAAATCCACACTAGCTCGGTGCTCAACTAACCAGTCCATACCCAAAATAATATCAAAACCATAGAAGGGAAGTTCCATCATATCAACTGAGAACACATGACCCTGAATCTTCAGTGGACATCTCCTATACATACGTCTAACCACAACTATCTCACCAAAAGAACTAGTAACATGCATACCTACATCTAAGATCTCAACAGGGATATCTAACTTCTGTGCATGCTCACTCAAAATGTAGGAATGTGTAGAACCCGAATCAACCAAAGAAAGCAAAGACATAGACTGTAACTCGAAATTACCTGCTATCACATTAGTGTCGTTCCCGGCCTCTCTCTAAGCATTAACTCTCGCTGGTCCTCCCGCCTCTGGCTGCACTGCCACAACATGAGCAAGGTTCCTTTGAGCATCTACCCTAGGTGCATCAGCCCTAGGCTGGAAGTAGCCACGACCGCGCCCACGGCCTCTCTGAAAATCATTCGCTCTTGCAGGAGCCTGAGCAATGTTCGGTGCCTGTGCCGCCTGATGCGGACAATCTCTCCTAAAGTGGTCCCTCGAACCACAGTTTCAACAAGCATGGAAATTACCCCAACACTCACCAGCGTGTTGTCTCCCAATACGGGTGCACTCGGGCAAACGCCCTCCTCCTCTATGGCCCTGATGGCCCCTACCATGATGGCCACCGCCACGTCTATGGTCAAACTAATGTCCGTCACCTCTGTGCCTCTTAGCATCTCTACCATCAAAGTGGTTATGCCTCTTCCAGAACTGGAACCACCAGATCGTTTGGCTGAACCCAAACTGTGCTCCAAATCCTTGGCCCTCGCGACCAATACATCAAAATTCTGAGTAGTCAGAAGCTAGCGTGTACCTCTTAATCTCCTCACTCAACCCATAGCGGAAATGGTTACAGCGTTCCACTTCAGTAGGAACCAACTCTGGAGCATACTGACTCAAGCGAACAAAACGGATCTCATAGTCAGTCACAGAAGCCTCTCCCTGAGTAAGGGCCATAAATTCTCGCTTCTTCTCATCTAAGTACCTCGGTCCCAAGTACCTCTTCCTGAAAGCGGACTCAAAGAAATCCCAATCAATCTCTGCCTCTGGAACCCCAGTAGCAATGGTGACCCACCAGGTGTAGGCATCACCCTGAAGCAAGGAAATCACACAGCCGAATCTACGTGCGCCCGCACAACCCATCTGAGACATGATACGAACTGTCTTCTCCAACCATAACTCTGACCTCTCTAGAGTAGATCCCCTGAACTCTTCGGCCCCTTAGCTACGGAGCCTCTCCAAAGGTAGACTAGCATCGTCACACCTAGGCTGAGCTGCAGCCTGAGCTCCCGCAACTGCGGCCTGAAATGCTCCCGCTATAGCTTGCACTAGCGGAGTCATATCAATTCCAGCTGGACCTTGGCCACCTTGGCCACCTTGAGGTCCATCTCCTCCGGCTCCATCCTCGCCCCCAGCTCCAGGCGGAGGAGGTGGTGGTGGTGGAGGTGGTGGAGGAGCGCCAACTCCCGCGGCCACCGGCCCTTCTATGTGAGCCTCCACACCAATCACCGACTCAACAGGAGCCACAACCCGTGGTTCCTGACGAACCACTCTCGGCCTACCCCTCGGCCTAGACATCGCTCTCAAACGATAACTACAACCACAACAAACAAAATATACAAGATCGGGTTAGCAAGGCAATGCTTCCAAGAGCTCGAGTACGTTTCCCTCACTTAAAAAAAATTATTTTTCGATGTAATAGTAGCAATGGGACTCTCAGACAACATGCTTTGAAATAAAACAATCAACATACTTGTCACACAAGCAATCATACTTACGAAGCAAGCAAACACCGTGCGTATCAATACGAAACTTGAACTTACCTCACTTACCTGCCCAAGGTCTCGGTAACCTTAGGCTCTGATACCAACAAGTGTAACCCCCTCGTCCCGGTCTGGCCGGATGACCGGTCCGTGTGGGTCACACGGGGAAAACCGAAGCGAAACCCGTTAAGGTTCCCCCTCGGTTAGCAACCCTATTTTTTTCTTCTTTCATTTTAATCTTGTCTAGAGGATTGTTAAGTCCTAAGTGATCACGACAGCGGAAAACATCCAAAGGAAGTCACATTCGAACCACGGCCATACACAAACAGTCCATTTTTAAGCTTACAGGGCAGACCGTATCGGTACCCTAACTAGGGGTATCGATACGCCCTGACCAGGTCAACCCAAAGAGTCAACTCCGGGAAGACCGTATCGATACAGCCCTTGAGCGTATCGATACGCCCTTCTCTGTCAATCCTTCTTGGTCAACGGAGTAGACCCGTATCGATACGCGTGAACCCCGTATCGGTACGCTCTACTCACACCCACTTCTCCAAATTCCAGTAACTTTGAAGGGTATCGATACCCCCAGGGTATCGGTACGCCAGGTAAAAATCGTGGCATTTGGGCAAGGCCGTATCGATACGGCCCTCAGGCGTATCGATACGCCCTGCTCTACAATTCCACAAATTTCAACTTGGTGACCTCAAACACAACTCTAGATGCATCTTTGGACTCTCCTATGCACATACGAACATTCATACAACATTTACAAGCCAAGATTCAATTACACAAGAACTCAACATGTACATACATCATTCAACAAAGAAATCATGCATATAGTCATAGGATAGCATAAAGACATTTAAGGTCTCCTACATCAACATTCAAACACAAAGGCACATAACCAACATTCATGGTAAACACAAAAGAGACATGGTTTGCAGTCCACACAAGGCTTTAACAAGCCACACAAAACATCATAACAAAGGAGTCTAAACATGCTCCTAAACGACCAACAAAGCATACATCCCATTGCTTAACTATTACATGTCCAAAACATAAAAACTCATACTTGATGAACTCAAGTCCACAACCACACTTGGAGGCCCTCCACTTGCGCTAGCAACCCACGAACTAAGGATCTGCAATGTTGAACAAAGAGAGCATAAGCAATAAAGCTAAGTGAGGGTAAGCTCTTAAAAACAAACCTCAACATTGCAGGGTCCAAGCACGATCTTAGCCAAGGCAAAACACATAATTACCAAGAATCCTCAAGAGCCACAAGTTAGGATGCATGAACAATCTCCAAATAAATGCCATGCTCATAAGCTCTATTCCACAACACATGAAATCACATATAAACATCCAAATAAGGATCATAATTCACAACACATTGATACACATATCAAACAATATTGGCACCTAGCTATGACCCGAATACGCGGATAAACATGTTAGAACTCACATCCAACAACCACTTTACCTCACGGTGGGATTACACTCATCACCGGTGTAACGCCCGGTTTTGGGCTCAGAAGTTTTGGGCGTTGACTGGTTCGGTCAAAGTGCTGATCGAATATATAAGAGTGAATTTAGGAAAGCCTAGTTCGGGTTGCATTAAAAATATGGGAAAATGTTCTAAAATCATCTTTTAATATATATAAGTGAACTGTGAAATCAATTTTTGAAAATGAGGTTCGGAAGGTTGACATTTTGGCTAGTGACCAAAATGTAATTTTTGAAAGTTGCGGGACAGTTTTATAAAGGATTGAAACTTTGAATCTTTAAGGAGCTATTATTCCAAAAAGAGTTTCTCCAGATTTTTCTAAGATATTTTAAGGCTTTATTCTGATTTTAAAGATTATGAAAGTGGAGGGAAATCATTTTTACCATTTCTTAACTAACTTTCCATTTTCTCTCAATTTTCCTTTTCTCTCATTTTCTCTCCACCCAAACACAATTCTCCAGATTTCCTTCTCTGATTTTGGCATCTAAATCTCTCATTTCAACTCTCATTTGATTCCTAATCATCTCATCAACAAAACCTCTCAATTTGCAAGTTGTCTCATCAAGCTTTTTGGCTCTAAAAAGGAGAAATTCAAGTTTGGAGGTAAGAACGTCCTTCTCCTCTAAACTATCAGTTCTTTACTGAAATTCCTAAGTTCTCAATCCTTGATTTATGTTTTGTTAATGGCTTTTCAATTGAAATCTTGATTTTTGGCTAAAATGCAAGATTTGGTGTTTTTGGTGAAATTTTCGTGTGATCTGTTTGGGCAGTGTTTTGAAGTGTTAAAATGATGTTAAAAGAATGCTAAATTGATTAGAAGTTGAGGTTTAATCAATGCAATCCCGGATAGGTTGAATTTCCTAAGTTTGGCTTGAGTTTTTGGTTGTTTTTGGAGTGTTTTTGGTGATCTGTTATACCTGGAGGTATAAGGATGTGTTTGTAATCATTTTGGATGTTAAATGATGTTTAAAAATGGTTAGAAGTGATGGATCTTGGCTGGGTTAAGTTTTGGAAGTGTTTGGAGGTGATTTCGGTTGTGTTTGGTAGCCGAATTGTTGGATTTGTGATGAGCAGCGAGTTGAGTCTTATTGCTGGTGTTCTTAATGCATAAAGATGCATTAATGCTCTGTTTATGTGTGCTTGAAATAGGGGAGTTTGATCCGTGAGCTTTGGAGGTGGTTGCGGAAGGTTTCGGATGCTTGGAAGGCTTGTTGGCTAGCCTTGTTTTGTGTATCGGTGAGTGAAGTTGGGATTTCAGCTTTTAAACCAAGGTTTGAAGGTTTTTGGGAGCTTAGTTTAAGTCTAAACAACTTTGCTAAGCTCAAGAGTAAGTGAATGGATTTTTGCTCTTGAATTGTGTTGAGATTTGGTTTTAAAAGCAAATGTGGTTGATGATTGAAATGCATGTGTTTTGCATGGTTTAATTCTGTTTTGTAAGCATATTTTAGCATGGTTTAATGCTGGTTTTGAAAGCCGTAAGTGAAGGATGCTCAAGGTAAGAGATCCTTGATTTTCATACATTGAAAATGTGGTTTTGATGCATGGTGTTTCATGGCTTTGTGTAATGCTTTAAAACAGTGAATTGATGATGATAAATGATGGTTTTGCATATTGGTTATGCATGTGAATCATTGGATTAATGTGGAATGGTTTTGCATATTGGTTATGCATGTGAAACATTGGACTAATGTGGTAAGATGGTTATATTGGCAAGTGATGTAAGTGGTTCTTGGTTCGTTGATCGGATATAGTTAGCCGGCTATAGGATTGGGTGCACCGTGAATTAAGTCGCCTTGGAGGAGGAGAGGTCAAGAGTGGACCGGGAAGCTCCCTTCAAGTATCCTAACGAGATGGTTAAGGTCATAATGGAGGTGGATGCCCATTCGAGGACCTTGGTTGAGCAAAGGTTATATGGTGTTTAAAAGTCCATATGTGAGAACCTTGTGCTTGTTGAGATCACAATGGAGGAGTAATGCCCATGTGTGGATCTTGTGTAGGGTGTCCCGGATCTCGTTAGTGATGTTATACAACTACCAATCGGTGATGCAAAGGTTGTATGGTGTTGAAAGTCCATACAAGGGAACCTTGTGCATGTCAAGGTTGTATGGTGTTTGAAAGTCCATACATGGGAACCTTGGAAAAAGTTGAGGTTGTATGGTGTTTAAAAGTCCATACATGGGAACCTCGGGAAAAGCTAAGGTTGTATGGTGTTTAAAAGTCCATACATGGGAACCTTAGGGTGTTGAGGTCAAATGGTGTTTAAAAGTCCATTTGGAGACCTTGGATTGGTAGTGTGTATGAAGCGTAGGGGACAACGCTTGTGATCCGCGTATCCGATCGGGTGTTGAGTTGAAAGGTGGATGTGTTGGTCACTTGGAAGCCAATGTAATGTTCTTGATTATAAAGAAGCATGGGGTGCTTGAAAAGATGCATGGTTGCATGAAAAATGGTTAATGCTTGTGAATGCATGTTTACTTGTTAGGATGAGCAAGTATTGGTTATCATTTGGTAAATGATGCATATGCGCATGAAATCTCTTTAATGCATTGGGTCTTGTTAAGACTTGTTTTAAAAGGCATGTGATGAATGATGTTATGGTTCATATGTTGCCTTTGTTTAATGCATGTGATGGATTGATTGAGTAAATGGTTTTAAAAGGTTTCTTGCTTGAAATGATGTTCAAGTGTATGAAAGGTATGTTGTGAATGGAAGTGTTTTCCAAGGTTTTAATTTAACTAAGCATATGGTGTTTATGCACGGAATGGTTAGATGGTTGATTATGTAATTTGTGCTTTGTAAAGGTTTTCTTAGCTTGCTAAGCTAAGGTTTGGTTTCATGTATGTGCAATGCATGGTTTAAGCACGATGTTGAAAAGGAGTTTTCAAACATGGTTTTGGTTTGCCTAAACGGGTTGTTTTAAAAGTGTTTTGTAACCCGCTGCATTGATGGAGTTTTGGTTTTTGAGCATTCCTCACTAAGCATTATGTGCTTACGCTCCTTTTTGTCCATCAATGCAGATTCTTGAAGTTTGGACAGCAAGAAGCAAGGGATTCAAGGTGGACTCCAATGGAGACGTATGTCTTGGTGAATAGCTACAGTTAATAAAGGCAATGGGGTAGAATCTCTCGGGTTTATGTGTATGTGATTGTATATGTTTGATCAAGAATGTTTTAATGTTGTTGCTAATGTTGTTGGAACATGAATTGGCTTAAATGAGAATGATTTGGAAGGTTTGTGCCTAAATGGTTGCTTGTGTAGGAAGCATGCCTATAGATTTGGGGCTTTTCTTATATGTTGTGTTTCTGTTGAATTGTTGATGCGAGTATGTCTCATTTATGTTGAATTGCATGTTGGTAAAGTTTGGTGGCTTTTGGAGCATGATTGGATGGTCAATGATGTGTTTGAATGAGCAAAATGCAGCAATCTGGGCTAGGCGTTTCGGAACAGACGACACCGTTTCGGAACGGATGCCCTGCATAAACCCAGGCGTCCGAAACGGGTGCCACCGTTCCGAAACGGAAAGCATTCTGCCAGACCCCTGTTGCGGAACGCGTTGCGGAACGGCCCCGTGTTTCGAAACGGGCTTTGCCTGTTTCGGAACGGGTGACCGTTGGGGGCTGACATGGGCGGTTAAATGTTTCAAAATGTTTGCATTTTGGTCCTGAATCTTGTTTGTGCAATTGTATGAGTTCGGGATGTCCGTTTGAGCTGAAATTTGGCAGGGAAGCATGAAACCTGGTTAATTTTAAGTTGGTAACTTAAAATCTGGTTAAGTCCTTAAAGTTTTCAGAAATTACAATTTGGTCCCTAAAGTTGTAAATTGTTCAATTGGGTCCCTGTTTGATCTCTGATGTTTGCGGTCTTTGAGTATGCTGTTTACCTGATCACATCTAAGATTAATGTGCATCTAGATAAGATTAAAAAGAAAAAAAAGGGTCTTTAATCAAGGTTGACTTTCGGGTTGACTTTGGTTTTCCCCGTGTGACTTTCTTAATTCGGGTCAACCGTCCAGACCGGGTTAAGGGGGTTACAACCGGCCTCGCGGAGGGGATTCCACTCATCCTCACGCCTCGTCGATGGGATTCCACTCATCATCGACTAATATACAACAATTTCCGGGCGTACCCGTACTCCTCCTTGGTGACTCAACGCCACCAAGGCCACGCGCGACTTTTGACTCATGTGTACACACTAACATCCTAATGATCGATCATTTGTACTCAAGCATACTAGTGCCAACATTTAACTCATTCCACAATATTCATTTAAATCAATTCCGTGCTTAGCACGTACTCACCATGATCACAATCATGAACCATTACCATGCATGCCTTAAGCATCACAAATCATGCCTCATCTCACATATATAACACAATATACATAAGCAACCATATCACAAGTCATACGAGGCATAAACATCCATATATATAAGTTCATCCAAAGGCTCTAGATCAAGTTTAGGATTAGGCTACCACCCTAATCCTAACTCTAGGTGGGTCTACCAAGCCCGACCTAGTCCACATACTCGAACCAACCATTTTAAAAACCACTTAAAACGTTTAACCACTCACCTAAGCCTCCAAGCTCCAAGCCAAGCAAGCAACACTCTCACAATCCCGGATTTCTTCCCGAAGCTTCTCCAACACAAGTTCCCGCTTCTAAACAACCTCAAACACAATTCAAACAATCCCAAATCAGCCCAACATCAAAGACCAACCCGGAACACAATTCAAATTCAATTTACAATGTTGCAAGCCATGAACAAACCCCAATATTTGCAATCTCGGACAGCCCCAAAACCATGTCCAAAATCCACGTTTCCAACATCCATTGCACCCACAAATGATCCAAATTCAACCCCTATCCATAGTACTATCAATAGCCTATCAAAACCCACCTAAAACAACCCCCAAAACTCACCCAAAACCCTCCAAAAACCCCATTTTTACCCAATTTCGGGAATTGCTCAAAATCATTCAAAATTCACATATGTGGTACCATTTAACTCCTATACATCATAACTAACCATATTAAATCAAAATATTTGGTTTAGCTACACAAAGACACCATTTTTAATCAAATCCTTTGAAAATCTCATTTTCAAAACTTCCATGAAAATGAAAATAAATGGTACTTTTAAAGAGAGGGAGTTGAGGGGAAGTCAAAAATGTTGTTACCTTTCAAAAAGGAGTTGAAATGGAGGAGCTTTTTGGATGGAATAGTAACTTGTAGGGAGAGAGCTCTTTCACGTTGAAAATGGGTGAGGAAGAGAGTGAATATTGTTTATTTTGTGTAAATGGGGGATTTAAATTAAAAGATGGGTAAATTACCAAAAGGCCATTAATGAATGGCTATCCCCTTGTTCTTTAAAAAGCTCTTCAACTTGGAATTTAATCAATTTGGTCCCATTTCAAATATTTATTTTTGAAACCCGAAACGTAAGGGATTATTTTAATTATAAACTCGAGCCCAAATAATATTAAATTATTATTTTCACCCAACCCCTAAACCCGGGTGTTACAATCTGCTTCCAGTGAGAAGTCCTCATGACATAACTTCCATGCAAAAATTTTGATCTTAGGCAGTGTTTCCATCTTTTTAATCTTCTTCCAGATTCTGTCAACTTGCCTAGGTTCTGAAAGATGAATGCCCTTCCCAAATTATCTTCTCTTCCACCGTAGGAGCTATAGGGCATCAAAGGATTGCTTGGGCGTCAATTGATGAAAAGTCCTAGTTGACCAATTCTTCATTCCATCTTGGTTCATTCTCTATCATATAATCACCATAGCTTCTCGGCTTGCCATCATGCACAATGAGATGATCTGAAAGATGAACTCGCTCAAAACCTCCTCGTGGTGCATTGAGGGTTCGTATGTTTCACTGAAATCAAATTGCAGAAAATGAACTACAATATTTAGAAAATAGATGCTGTGTAAATCATTTTTCACTGTTTGGCAATTTTTCTAAAAAATAATTTTTCAAAAAACTTGTTTTAAGTGAAATAAACACACAATACAACAAATTTATTAAATTTTTTAATTTTTTGAGTTAATTTTATTGCTACAAGTACATCAAATTAAAATTTATTTTTATAACTCGAAATAAAACTTCTTTATCAATTAATTTAGAAAGATTAATTTCACAATTAAAATATTCATTGTTATATTTACTTGAAGGGGAAATTAAAAGTATCAAATTAAAACAAAAATATTAGTTTAAGCAATTGCATACACATATTAGTTGAAAGAAGGGACACTTGAAACTTTTTATTGAAAGAAAAGGGTAGAGAAAGCAACTTCTAATAAACTAAAAACCAAAGTATTAGTATTCAAGAAAACATCAATGTATTATGTAAAATGTATTAATTATAAGCACTAGCATCACCCATCAAAAAGGTGCATTTTGAAAGAATAAATTAATTTTTAAATTTTTACTTCTAAGTATAAACAAAACATCTAGTATCTCCTGAATAAACAGTCCTAGTAAAAAATAATTCTATATATTCTAATGCTAAAGTTTAAACTGCATTACAGGCTGCAAGTATCTTCCTAGCTTCTTCAATGATGGACAACTTGATTCCTTCTCCATTGTGAAGCAATACTCATGACTTTGTTTCTTCTCCAATTGTAAAAATATTACCGAGACGAGTTGCAAATTAATGCCAAACAACATTTTGAACATGAATTGTCTCAAAGCTCCCCTTGTACTTCTTCCTGTAATGTTCGTTTAATACATCCAAAAATGAAAACATATTTTAAAGTATAACATTCAAATGTAATATCAACGCAACTGAACAACATTATAGGCTATAGAAATGCATGCTTATAATCTCTATTTTGGACTCAAAATAAGCTCCTAAACATTCCATCCAATTCAGTTCTTTAGTCATTGACATTACATTCATCTTCAATTAAAATTTCAGCTTACAATTACATAAAGTACTCATATAAACATGACTGTTTTACAGCTGATGTTTTCTATGGTTATGCGCTTGATTTTAACATGAAACCATTTGCTAAAAATTCTATAATAGAGTATGATTATTTACTAATGTTTGAAACTCTCATGATCATTGTTTTCAGACACTTTTTCATTTAAAAACTTCAACAAAAATTTCAAGAGATAAAGATTGTGCAAAAAGATTCCAATGAGAATTATTCAGGATTTCATCATATTGATCCCTTCCTAGAATTCTAAAAGTTTGACAATCAGTGAAAGTCAAGTAAATCCCTTCTTAGGATTTCACCATATTAATCCCTATGAGCATTTTATTTCAATGGTTGGAGACTTAAACAACCTTTGAAGGCTCTAAATTCTACTTATTATGGAGACATTTCATACATAGTTAAATAGAAGAGAATTAAAAGAGTTAGAATATCTTCAAGTTGTTAATCTTTGTCTGGAGAGTAATGCGCATTCTGTTAAAAGCGTTAAAAAGCATTTTATTTGCAATCCAAATCAAAGCACCATATCCAAATCATAAAATAAATAAAGCAAATTTACATACTAAACAACGAAAACAAACAATACCCAAATTATCGTTTGGAGTAAAAACCAAGAAAATAGAGAAGATTTAAAGAAAAAAGTAGAGGTTCTTGATGTTTGTTTTGTGATTAGAGGAAGAAATTGCAGAGTTCAAAAAATACAAACAATAAATGCCCTAAACAAATGATTCTAGTGGCAAAATGTTTCGAAACGTTCATGAACCGTTCCGATACGCCCTATTCCTCAGGCTCAATTATGCTTACCCGTATCGAAACGTCATCACCCGTTTCGATACGGCCTGACCTGTAATGACAGATTTTTGTTGGTTTTTATTCAATTTGACCTACTGAACGATGTCCAGATGCAACGAAATTTCATACACAATATTTAAATGATATAAACTACTAGCATGCCAAGTTCCATAATCATACGAATACGTTTACTATGTTTTGACCTTTATGAGACAAGTATGCACTTTAAAGCCATTTTAAGCCAACCAAAAAGGCCATTTAGGGTCATTAACCATATCACAACATATACATATCACCAACATAACAAAATGGGCATAAATGACTAGTTCAACTACTTTTCCGACTTCCTAGGAGTTCTTAAGATCAAAATACATTACTTTAAGGCTTGTAGTGACTTGTCTTGTTTTGCCAACCGATCCTTCAATACACGATCTTTTCAACCTGAAAATGCATGAGATGAGACATGTTAGGCATACGATGCCTAGTGAGGTATTCATAAGCAATATGAACAACAATATGTCAACTATGAATATACATGATCTCATGCTTATCAATGTCAATGCTATGCAACAATATACAATGTTTAACATATTCTTTTCATCATTAATCCTTGGATTGAATCAAGATAGTGGATACGCGAATTCCTACGCCTCGCCAAGTCAATGAATGGTCTAGTCCCTCCGCCTCACCAATATGACCAACATCAATACACATCCCTCCACCTCGCCAAATCAATATAGGTCGTAGCCTTAGGACCGTAGTCCACCCGTACACTGAGCTCAAGAATTCTATGGCATGCCAATTGTATCTGTAACACCCCAATTTTGGGCTTGGAAGTTTAGGGTCTGAACCGGACCGGTCTGATTTTTTGGTTTGAATATAAAATGTGGTTTTAGGGAAAGCCTAGTTCGGGATGCTTTAAAAATATGGAAAAATATCTAAAAATCCTATTTTAATATACATAAGATAGTGGTGAAATCAATTTTACAAAATAAGGTTTGGAAGTGTGACATTTCGAAATAGTGACTAAAATGTAATTTTTGAAAAGTTCAGTGGTGACTGTTTTGTAAGGATTGATACTTTGAATCTTTAAGGAGCTAATTTACCCAAGATTGATTTCTCCAGATTTTTCTTAGATTTTAATGACTCATTTAATGTTTAATTAATTAAAGGAAAAGAGGGAAACCATATTTTAGCTTTTCATAACTAACTTTCTTAAAAACTTTCTCATCTCATTTTCTCTCAAAATTCCCTCAGCCAAACACATTTCTACAGCAAAATTTCTACTGATTTTCACACTAAATGATGAGGTTTCAATCATCAATTGATTCCTAATCCTTTCTACATCAAAACCTCTTGATTTGCTTATTGAATTTTCAAGGATTTTGGCTCTAATCAAGGAGAAATCTACATTTAGAGGTAAGGATGTTCTTCTCCTCTAAATACTCAGTTCTTTACTGAAATTCCCAAGTTCTCAATCCTTAAATTAAGTTTTATAAGAGGTTTTAATGTGGTGATCTTGATTTTGGCTTAAAACTCAAGATTTGGATTAAATCTTGAAGAAATTCGTGGTGATTGTTTGGGCTCTGTTTTGAGATGTATTTTGGATGTTTAATGATGTGTAATTGAGGTTTAATCAATGTAATCCCGAATAGGTTGAATTTCCTAAGTTTTTGCTTATGAAATTGGTGGTTTTTGGGGTGATCTTGGTGTTCTGTTATAGCTGGAGGTATAAGGACGAGTTTAGGTTCTTTTTGGATGTTAATTGATGTATAAGAATGTTAAGAAGTGATGGATCTTGGCTGGGTATTGTTGTGGAAGAGTTTGGAAGTGATTTCGGTTGTGTTTGGTAGCCGAAATGTTAGTTTTGGTGAGAGCATCGAGTTTAGGTGTAATGGCTGAAGATTTTAATACATGATGATGCATTAACCCTCTGCTTTGATGTGTTTAAAACAGGGGAGACATCTTCGGATCCTTGTGGTGTTGATCCGGAGGCTTGAACGGCGTTTTGGCAAGCTTGCGAAACGGAATTGGTGAGTGGAGTTGGATTTCCAGCTTTATATTGAATGTTTGAAGGTTTGGGAGCTTAGTTTAAGTCTAATCAACTTAACTAAGCTCAAGGGTAAGTTTTCGGAAAAACTCTTTTGGATGAGCCATGGATTTGTTCGATGCATTGGTTGATAATTGCATGTTTAAATTCTGTTTTTGAAAGCATGTTTAGCATGGTTAATGCTGGTTATGTAAGCCATTTGTTGAAGGATGCTCAAGGTAAGAGATCCTTGGTTTGATTTCTTAAAATGTGGATTGATGCATAGTGATGCATGATGTAAATGGCTTTGATTTGGATGCTTTAAAACAGTGGATTATTGATGATAATTGATGTATATTGGCAAGTGATGTGTTGGTTTTAAAGTACTTGAATCGGATATAGTTAGCCGACTATAGGATTGGGTGCACCGTGAATAAAGTCGCCTTGGATGTTGAGGGGTTGTAATTGTACCGTAAACTTCATCCAAGTACACTAACGAGATGGTTAAGATCACAATGGTGGTTAAAAGTCCATGTGTAGATCTTGTGTTGAGTGTCCCATGTTCTCGTTAGTGATGTTATACAACTACCGATTAGTGATGTGGAGGGGTTGTGATTGTACCGTTAAACTCCATCACGGGTGTTGAGGGGTTGTGATTGTACCGGTAAACTCCACCTTGTGTGTTCGGTAGTGTGTATGAAGCGTATGGGACAACGCTTGTAATCCGCGTATCCGATTTTGTTTTAT
Source organism: Hibiscus tridactylites (assembly GCA_958450335.1). NCBI lineage: Eukaryota > Viridiplantae > Streptophyta > Magnoliopsida > Malvales > Malvaceae > Hibiscus > Hibiscus tridactylites. The sequence continues at coordinate 71,212,491 of OY288277.1, forward strand.
GTTGTAAATGGTTATGATATCACTTGGAAGCCAATATGACATGTTGATGTTAAAGAAGCATGAGATGCTTGATGTGTATGCAATGTTGCATGAATAATGATGTTTATGTGTAAAAAAAGGCCTTGTGAAAGGTGTTTTATAAAATGCATTATTGTGTTGTTTCTTTAGAGCATGCCTCACTAAGCATTTGTGCTTACGCTCTCTTTCTTGAACCAATAATGCAGATAATTGAGGTGTTTGAGGGCAGCAAGGAGGCTAAGAATCCAAGAGAAAGCTAAGCTCATGTATGGTGACTTTTTCACAACACTATTAGTTTTTGATATTTGGCATTGGGAACCTAGGTTGTGTTTTGGGAGATGTTTTGGACTCCCTAGTTGTGGCATGATGCCTTAAATGTTTTGGATATGTAATTGGCCATTTTGGTGCTTACTTTGATTCTTGATGGTTGTTTGGCTTTGGATAATAGGATGCATGCCTATAGACTTGTGGATTTTCCTAATTGATGACATGAATGTGTTTTGATGATGCAAACATGTGCCATATATGTATGATGACTTGTTGGCATGATTAGGAAGTCATTAGGATGTGTTTGGGTGGTTAAATGTATGTTAAACCAGCAAATTCTGGGCAATCCGTATCGGAACGGGCACTAGCGTTTCGAAACGGGGGCCTGTATTGACCTTCGTGTATCGAAACGGGTAGAGGTCGTTCCGAAATGTTTTGGCCACTGCCAGGCCCTGTTTCGATACAGGTCTCGAAAAGAACCCGCGTTTCGGAACGGTCAACCCCCGTTCCGAAACAGATGACCGTTGGGCACTGATTTGAATGGTTTAAGGTTTGCGAGCTTTACATTTTAGTCCTAAATTTTGTATTTGCAATTGCTTGAGTTTGAGATGTCCGTTTAAGGTGAAATTTGACAGGGAAGCATGTAATATGATTAATTTGATATTGGTAATTTAAAAATCAGCTAAGTCTTTCATCTTTCCAGAATTTACATTTTGGTCCCTAACTTTTGTATGTTGTGCAATTGAGTCCCATATTGCTTTCCGATCGCTGTGCTTTTCAAGTATGTTTTTCTCAAGGGTATGCCTAGGGTTAATGTGCATCTAGATAAGATTAAAAAGAAAGAAAAAGGGTCATTAATCAAGGTTGACTTTCGGGTTGACTTTGGTTTTCCCCGTGTAATCTTCGTAATTCGGGTCAACCATCTAGGTCGGGCTAAGGGGGTTACAATATCCAATGTCTATTCAAATCCAAGGTTCCAACGTTCATATTCATTTCAATAATCAATGAATGTTCCAACAACCAATGATTACAATATTATCAATAACCAATATGTCTCATAATCAATGTTTTTATGGTTCGATGTTAATAACAATAATCAATGATTTCTTGCAATGGTTCAATAACAATATCTATAACAATGACAATGCTCAATAACGATACCAATAGCCATGTTCGATGTTCAATGACAAACTTACCAACACTTACCAAGGTTTCTATTCAATTATCCGATGTAACTTTTCCAATAGTAATGTGAGTAAAATGACCGAAGACAACAATAATAGATTCGGGAAGACTTTTCGCCTAATCCCGAGACTCCGACTACACTCACCTCAACAATCTGAAGCTTTCAAGGCTCTCGGATAACAATCCTCTTATTCCTAGCTTTGGTTGGAGACGATGTATGCTCTTTATCAACTTCTTATGCTAGGAAATTAATTGGGAAATAGTTAGGATCGATATTACGATATCAAAATCAATATAACATCAAAATCGATATTCGATTCCAATAGATGACATCGATGAGATATCCATGGATAGTCCAAACCCTAGCTTAAGATTAAGCTTGATATATCCATGGAATTCAATAACTGATTGAGGAATATAGCTTACCCGATCGATAGTAACGATTCGATAATAATAAATCGAAGAAAAGCAAAGCTTGAAGCTAGCTCCAATGGAGGTGCTTGCTTGTTGGTGGAAGGAATAAGATGAAGATAATTTAGAGGTGCTTATCTCTTTAACAATCGGGTAGCTTATTTGTCTATTCAAAAGTCCTTTAAATTTTATTTGGGTTTCCTTCCAATGAAGGAAACTCTCCAGACATTCCCACGTATGGGAATTTTAATGAGAAATGGGCTAATTTCAAGATTAGTCCCTCGATTCTCAAGGCTTTAAATTTTGACTCCTAACTCTCAATTTTCTTCAAATTTGCCACTATAATATTTCCAGTACTATTCAATAAGATCCAATAACAATAATTTAACTCAATTAGGGTTCAATGTCAATGTTTAGCTAGCAATACTGTCTTTAGACTTTATCGGTGCAAGATTTCTGATCATCGAAATCCCAATTCCGACTAGACCGAATTTTTGGGTGTTACAATCTGAGTTGTTGTCACCGATGAAAAAGAGGTGACGGTGATGAATTTTAGTCGGATACTTAAGAGGCATAAAAAGCTATGAAGACTGAAGTGAGGATTGTAAAGCGACTTACCAATTTTGAGTGGGTAAGTCATTTTACGGGGAAAATGGGGGGTTTTCGTTGACTCGTAGTTGCTGTTACGTTGACTTTAGTTTTTTCCTTGAACTAAACACCCAAAAACCAAGAAAATAATTTTCGTAAAGTGTTTTCTATCAAACAAACACACCCTTATTATATCAACCTTACTATTTATCCCAATTCTCCAATAAAAATCAGGCTTTATTTATTCCATTGCCTTGTTGATACTCTTCCGTGCATAAGATGACTTATCTTGCCTGCATGCTTCAAGAACATGTCCCTGTGGGAGATATTTGGCTGATAATACTTTAAACACTAAAGAATCCTGATTTTGCAGGAGCTGCCATACTTGTTTACCTAACAAAGTTGTCTTAAAGCTTTTAAGGTTTCTAAAATCAAGTCCTCCCAATTCTTTAGGTTGGCATATTGAATCCCATGCAACTAACGCCCATCCCATAGTATTATACTTCCCTGTCCACCAATAGGACCTCATAGATTTTACCATGTTCTCAATTAAACCATCAGATAACATAAAACATGACATTATATATGTAGGTAGTGATTGGGCTAAAGCTTTAAGGAAAACTTCCCTTATACTGTATGATAACAACTGCTTTTTCCAGGCCATTATCCTCTTCATGAATTTGTCCCTAGGAAATCAAAGGTTGTCATTTTGTTTTTTCCTACTACCAATGGCATTCCAAGGTATATTCTAGGATTTATAACTTTCTGTACACCAAGGGTTTTTAATATTTGGTCCTTTGCTGCTCTACACGTATTTGGTCCAAAGTAAATATTAAACTTTTTAAAATTCACCTTTTGGCCCGAGGTTACTTCATACCTTGCAAGTATTTCTTTCAACTTCTTTGCTTCTTCCTGGGAGTTCTTGATGAATATTAGAGCATTACCGGCATAGAATAGATGATTAAATCTTGGCATGTTCCGACATGCCCGTAATCCTTTTAGAGTGCCATTATACATAATGTTGAGATATTAATTTTGATATAACAAAGTGAAAAATGTTTTTGGACTAAATTCAAACATTGCAAAAATATTTCAAAGTCCACAAAACTTGGAAAATATGTTTAAAATGTTTTGACTTTGTTCCTTTATCGAATATATCTTTTAAAGTAAATTTTTAGCCGGTTTTACAAGTTTTTTAATGCAGGTTTCAAAACCCCCTATAAGTGGTTTCGAAACCAGTGAGGCAGTAAGGCCTGGAAACCAAACCTAGGAACAGGTTTCGAAACCCCCTTAAAGGTTTCGAAACCATCTAGCTGGTTTCGAAACCCCATGTCTGGTTTCTATACCAGGTACATGTAACGGCTAGTTTTTCTTTTGAAAACCTCTAATGGTTTCGAAACCTCTTCAATGGTTTCGAAACCACTGTGCAGGTGAGCATTTAATGCTCGATTTCAATGAATCTCAACGGCTCCAAAACATCCCCAACAACCATAAACGGCTAGTAGCTCATTCCAAACATAAAAGCAAGACTTGGGACACTTGAAGATGGTTAGAGACAATATCCAAACTTCATGATCAAGAGCAATAGCATTTAAGTCTTTTATTCTTCATTTCTCTTGTATATATTTTTATAGAGAGTGTTTTTCATTATTTTATTCTTTACACTCTTGTGAGCTTAATTCTTATAAACACCTACCTTGTGAGGTTTTCATTGTTTACACAAATTACCTTGTAAATGTGAGAGGTTCTAGTTTAGCCTAAGTAAAAATTAGAGTGGTTCTATCTTAGCCATTGAAAAGATAGAGTTGTAAGGTTATCCCTTTGGCCTCAAAAGAAAGAATTCATAGTAGTGAATTGGGAAATCTTTAGTGATGTGCTAAGGTAGTGGATGTAGACACGGTTGAGTAGTCGAATCACTCTAAAATCAACGTGCAAATATTGTCCACTATTTTTCGGTTTTAGCCAATTCATCCAAGGACCAAATACAACCCACTTGACGGTTTTTGGAGATCAATTCGAGCGTGCTACAAGCCTAACACATAGCTTTCAACAACATGGCAGATAGTGCTTGAGTACACATAGGAATAGATAGGGTGACAACGAATCTCCTTGCCTTAATCCTCTTTCAGGTCTTATGCATCTTGATAACTCTCCATTGATTCGAATCTGGTATGTAACTGTCGTGACACAATTCATAATCAAATTCACCAGTGAGTTGTTGAAACCAAATTTTAGCATCATCTTTCTCAAAAATTCTCACTCGACCCTATCGTATGCTTTCTCCATGTCCAATATTTGAAGAAGAGCAATATCATCATCGTTCGTTCCAGATTTCAGGTGTACTATTATTTATAGAGATGATGTTAACTTCAGGAGCATCCATTGCAGCGATTACATCGACCGGGCCAAATTTATGGTTTACCACTACACAATATTTTTTTTCTTTTATCGATTATTTGTTTTAATTTGATTTCTCAATGCTAACGTCTCATTTTACAGTAATTTTATGAAGATTATATAAAAAATTGAAATTAAGCTTAGTATGTTATAAATTTTTGAATTCAAATATTTAATTTTCTCGTTAAAAAATTAAATTAAAAAATTCATAATTGAACGTCAAAACATTTTTTTTGAGATAAAACGAAAACAAGACGACTATGTCACCTTGTCGGAATGTAGATCTTGAAAAATTATATTAATTAAAAAAACTTATCAATCGGATACATGAATACAAAGTCACGACCTTTTAAAATTTTGGACCAAACTTATATTCAAACACAAATATGCTTTAATTCGTTAAACTTATTGTTTCCCACTTTCCCTTAACGAAATAACTTCTGCAAATTTCTGTTTTAAAATTTTATTTTCATTCTAGTAACTAAAATGTAAAAAAAAAATATTTTAAAATTAGAGGAAACACACTTTTTTGACATAAAAGGAAACATAGTGTTTAAATAAAAGGTAACGCACATTTTAATTTTAGTATATCTGTAAATTATAATTTTACTCTTTTAAATTTTTTCGTTTTAATCCTAAAATGAAATAAAATTGGGAGAAATTGCTTAGATATTGCAAGAAAGAAAATATCCCCCAAGTGTTGTATTAGTGTTTTTATTTTCTAATCTATTGCATTTTAAACAGTACAAAATAAAATCAATGGAAATATAATCCGACTTCACTGTTCATTAATTTTTCTCGATTTAAAAAATTGAAGTCTAGTAACAATGAAATTAATGGAAACATGTCACGTGGTGAAATCGAAATATAAGTATTCATCTTTAATATTTTTAATAAAAAATAAAATGTACATTAAAGTCGGATTGTATTCTCACCGACTTCGCTTTTCACTGTAACAAATGCTACAAATAAAAAAAAAATAAAAACATGGGTGCAATATTCGGAAAAATAATTTTTACCACTACAATATTTCACCAAGAAGAACAATAAAATTGACCCAAAAGGTTAAAAACGGCAATACGACTCCCTTAATATGGAAGGATAGGTCATTTCCCTAAAATTATTTTTGGGTTAACTACTGAATGGTTACTTATGTTTTTTCCCAATACGAAGTTGGTCACCGATTCTGGAAAACGACTAGTAAGGCCACTTATGTTTTCGGGGCATAAACTTTTGGTCACTCAGCCGTTTGTAGTCGTTAAATGTTAACGGGAGGCTGATCTGAGATAATAAAAAAAGGATAGATTACCTAGACAGTCCCTAAACTATTACTTCACTCTTATTTTGACTATCGAAATAAAAATAATTTGTATAATTACACATTTAAACCTCTACATTTATATTTTTTATTTCTTCTCTCCTCCACACTCTTCTATATTCTTCTTCAGCTAACTCAATCTTTAATTTTCTATTATATTAATTCTCAATTCACACCGTATATTATAATCCATCACCGTATATATCCATGTTTGTAATCCTCAACTCAAAATTTTTAATCTTTAAAAAAATCCTAAAATTTTAAAATTTTTACAATGCAGTCCTCAAATCCCTAAAATTACCCAAACCCTTAAATCGCCGCTACTTCCACCGTCGATCGTCGCCCATGACTACACCTCTTTGGTCGCTGGAGCATGGTGGTCATTTCCCCCAACACGGCGTCATCAGAAACGACAAACGTCGTGCAACCGAATGTCGCACGCGAAATCGACGTTCGGCTGGCACGCCTTTCACCGTTTCCGATGTCGTGTTGGGGGAAATGGTTGCCATGCTCCGCTGACCAAAGGGGTGTGCTCATGGGCAGCGATCGGCGGCGAAAGCGACGACGAATTGGGGGTTTGGGTAATTTTAGGGATTTGAGGACTGCTTTGTAAAATTTCCATAATTTCCGGATTAAAGATTAAAAATTATGAATTTTTGCATTAGATTGATTTTAAAAAATAAAAATAGTGCCACATGTCAAGTATTGATTGGTTGATATTTTTTAACACCCTTTTAACGGTCTGGCACCTAAAATTATAACGAATGAAACTTTGGGCACCTATTTTTACAAAAAAAATACTTTAGGCAACTAAAGTTCAAAAAATGTATACAATAAAAAATTATAAATGTGGAGGATTAAATGTGTAATTATGCAAATTATTTTTTTTCTGTGGTCAAAATATGAGTGAAGTAATAGTTTAGGGATTGTCTAGGTAATTCCTTTTTTTTCTTTTTTCAGATCAATCGCCTGTCAAAGGTTAATGGCAACAAACGACTGAGTGACCAAAAGTTAACGCCCCAAAAACGTGTGTGACCTTACTGGTCATTATTTAGAATCGATGACAAACTCTGTAATGGGGAAACATAAGTGACCATCCCAGTAGTTAACCCAATATTTTTTTTATTACAACCCATTTATCTATTTCTTTTATGTTAACCTTTTGAGGAAATTGCTCAGATATTGGAGGAAAAAATATTTCCTGTGTTGTACTAGTATTTTTATTTCTAATCTATTACACTTTGAATAGTACACAATAAAGTTGATGAGAATACAATCCGACTTCATTGTTTATTGGTTTTTCTCGACTAAAAAATCGAAGTCTGGTAATAATAAAGTCAATGAAAACATGCCACGTGGTGAAGTATCAATACATATATTCTGTGTTCAATATTTTTAATAAAAAAATAAGATGCAGAATGAAGTCGGATTATATTTCCACTAACTTTACTTTTCACCGTAGTAAATACTATAGATTGAAAAATAAAAGCATAGGTGTAATACTTGAGAAAATAGTTTTTTCCATCGCAATATTTCACCAAGGAGACTTGAATTAAGCGACAAAATAACCACTGTGGTGTGGACCCTAGTAAAATATACGTCACATTGTGAACTAGGGGTGTTCAAAATTATTCGACCTGGTTGATTCAGCCCGATTTCTCAAAAGGAAAAACCATGTATTTTACTAAAAAATTATTCAATCGGGTCGGGTCTGGGCTGAAATTTTTGTAAACGGGTACTCGACATGACCCAATACTTTTAATATATTTATTTTTTAGTTTTAAATTATATTTTACCTAAAACTAAATTTAAATCTCTAAATTATTTATATGTTTGTATTATGAAATTTTAAATTTTAAAATTTTCAAATATATTTTTATTAATTTGTTAATACAAGATTCGAAAGAAAAAACGAGATTAATATTTTTTAGTCTTAAAACTAACTTCAAATTACTAATTTTTGTGTTTGGATCATGTATTATGAACCTTTAAATTTTATATGTTTACTATTTAATTTTTTTTTAAATTTTAAATTTAAATATAAATAAACAAAAAATATAAATCAAATACCCCTTACTTAATTTTACAGTACCCATATACCCTTATAGCGAGTAACCAGCTAAAGCGGGCCAAAACTCACAGGCCGATATGTGTAATAACAGGAAGTACTCGAATACCTAAAAACCGAGAATAAACACCCCTAAAAGTGATGGGTCCCACATACTATAATTTAAACTCCACTGACTATATACACTTATAAAATAAAGCCCTAAAAATGCGTTACGCAGTTCTTTTGATTTTTCTCGCAAGCATTCCTCCTTCTCTCTGCAACTTCTGATCCTCCTACACCGCCCCCTCCAACAATGGCGGACTACGGCGTAGCAATCTCTCTTTCTCAAGCTCACACATCCGATGACGACTCGTCCGAGCGCAGCCCTAGGAGCGTACCTACTCTCACCGCCAGTGGCGGTGGCGATGGCGGTTCCAAGTCTAAAACTCCTTGCACCAAGATCATTACACTTGATCACCACCACCGAACTCCATCGTCATCCGACAAAACTGTTAGGAAGCCGAGAGGGAGGCCTCCAGGGTCCAAAAACAAACCCAAACCACCTATTGTTATAACCAGAGACAGTAACTCAACGATGAAGCCATTGATTCTCGAGATCTCCGCTGGTTCTGATATCATCGACGCCATCATCAGCTTCGCTCGTACAAACAGTGTTGGTATTAGTATTATCAGTGCTACCGGGTCTGTTTCTAACGTCACGCTCTGCCATCCTGTCGCTCACGCGCCGGCACTCGCTCTTCATGGACCCTTCGGTCTACTCTCTTTGTCCGGCTCATTCATCGCCTCTGGTACTTTATCTTCTTCGAACAAAACAACCCAATCATCGTCACCATTAACAACGTCACCATCGCCTTGTTCCTTGTTTTCTTCTGGCTCGTTCAGTGTAACACTTGCGGGGGCTCAAGGGCAGGTGTTTGGAGGTATAATAGGAGGGAAAGTAATGGCGGCGACACAGGTGATTGTGGTGGCCGCTACGTTTATAAACCCGGAGCTTCATGTGTTACCATGTGAAGACGATGATAAGGATCATCATCAAGAAACCAAGCCTGGTGCTGCAACCGAGTCTGTTTATGGAGTAGCAAGTCCCACTCCCCTTAGTTGCCAAATTCCTCCTGATGTTATGCCTTGGTGTTCTTCCTCTCGCGGCCCTTACTGACCAGAAGATGAACAGCATATGAAAAATTCCAGCATGCCTTCTTTTGTTAGGTAATTTTTGCTTTGTTAATGCATTGCATTTGTTCCATGCATCTTTGGAGTTTTAAAAACATAGTTAAGATTTGCAGGATTCTTCATTTCTTCTTTTATCATCAGATTCTGGCATGGAGGATGGTGGCTTCAGTTTTAGGGTTTCGGCTACTTCATTAAATCTAGGGCTGTTGTGCGACGGAACCAAATGGAAATGTCGGTTTTCGAGGTATTCAATTCCTTGGGAAGGTGTTTTTTATTATTATTACAAATCTAAAGCAAAAAGGGGGGGCTCAGATAAGCGGAGTGAAAGGTCTAGGGTCTATGTATACTGTTTCAATTCATTACTGAGCTATCTTTTCTTTCTTGTCTTCTCGTAGAGCAGCAGATGATCAGTGGCTTTTATGTTATGATTTGGCTTGTCTTAACTCTTTTATCTCGGTAGTAAGTTTGTAACTGATGTAGTTTCTACTCGTTCCAATATCATGTTCGCTTCCTTTGCATACTAAATTGCTATTGATATTAGATACCGTTGGATGGGGATTAGATCCAATCTCCATTTGGATTACAACAGCCGATAAATTGTCCAATATAACCGCAATGTACCACTTAGTTATTTTATTTATGCTAAAATATCTATAAATTAATGGTTTTTAAATTAATAAACTCTATTAAATAATACATTTTTTCGGTCTCGACTTGGACTAACGTAAAAAAATTATCAAATTCGATAAGATAATAATATAATAATTTTTGAAGATCACTTTTATAAATATAAAAGTCCCATCAAAATTATAAATTAATAATTTATAAATATTACAATTACTACCAATGTAATTTGTTTTTTTAAATTCAAATCTAATTTAATTTCATCTTTAACTTTTTTAATTGCAATAATAAGGTCCCATAGTTGGTGTTATGATCTTATTATTTTTCTTTCTATATTGAAATTTATATAGTAATTTTGTTCACTTATCATGCATGAATGTATTTAATTAGTTACATTAAATCAGTACATAATTTTTTAACTTATTATTTGATTAATTACAATGAACTTAATAGATACATGAAAATATTCAATTAGTTTCAATGAATTCGTAAATTCATGAATACAATATGAAAATTGAAACAATGAATTAGTAATTACATGCATTAGTCTAGTTAGATATAAATAATTTGATACATGAATATATTTAATAACATATACATGAATCTACTTAATTTTAATTAATTAGAATATTATGTACAATTTACATTTTATTTGCATACAATATCTTTATCAAAGTTATATTTGCTGAATTGAAAAATTTTCTTTTAATTAATAAATTATTAATTTATCGATATATTAATATCTCTTTAAATTAATAAAATTTCATGGTCTCAAGTGTATTAATTTATAGAGGTTTTACTTTACGTTTAAAATCATAGAAACCGAAAAAAGTTATTATCATTTTTTAAAATAAAATCTAAAAAAAATAATTTTTATATTATTTTTGGGTAAAGTGTACAAATGACAACTGAATTTTGGTAAATTAATTAAATTGGCAACTAAATTTTTAAATACTTTAGTATTACCATTAATTTTTTAGTTTTACTCTTAAATGCTCATTGACCCTTTAATAGTTGTTAAAAGAGTGACGTGGTAGTTTAAATATTTTGTATAATAATATATTTAGTATTTTATGTTTGCACATTCAAACGATTTATCTTGATTTAGAAAAATAAATTTAATCTTCATTATTTATTATTTTAATTTCACACCATTTTAACTAAAAATAATTTAACTTTAAACCCTAAAATAAAATGACCACCTAATTTTGAGAGCCTAGGGAGAACTCTTTATTTCAAGCTTTGTTTTAGGTTTATAATCTATCTTATTTGAAATTTATAAATAAATATGATGATTTTTCATGCGACGTAGGGATTGTTTTGAGAAGCTAGTTATGAATGAAAGAAGTTGGAATGAATGCCAATTGTGAGACTCTTGAAAGATTCAATATTATATGGACGTAACTTATGCTGCATCCATTCGAATAATTGCAATAACAACAGTATGAGGTGAGCTTAGAAGGCACATGTAAACTTTACACACGTTGTGTATTAAAATTTTTCCTATTTTTATTTGTTATTAATATTTATGTAATTGTATTCTTTATGTCTTTAGTCGTATTATACCTAAGCGAATTGAACTCACCTGAGCGAAGAGAAAACCGCCCAATTTCTTAGGTTTTCTAATTTCTTCAACTCGATCTTGAATCGAGGGTTGTTGGTTGGTTCTCTGTTCTTGGTTTTAGGTTTTCCCCCAGGTCGGCTCCATGGTTCTTATATTCTCCTTGACAGTAGTTTTTGTCGTGGTGCTTGAGGGTAAGGGTGGTTTTCTCTGAGCTTGGAAGCGAGTTTTGTTTTTTCTTCTCTTTAGTCTCACAGGGAGTTGAGCTTCCCCTTCTTATGCTTTGACCCTTGTTTCTACTGCCTTTTTGAGCGATTTGTGAGGCTTGGGGCTACCCTTCTCGGTTTTTCTCAGATTCCCACATAAGGAGGTGCCCACTTTGTGAGTTTCTTGACTTCGATTGATTATCTGGTCTTCTTTTAGCTTTGTTTGGATTGTTGTTTGGTTTGGGGGTGAGTGTTGTTGTCTTTGTAAAACCAATGTTTGATTTTGATATAACAAATAGTAAATGAAGGGGCACTTGTTCTAAAGTCTAAGGTGGAGATGACCGATGAAGATCGGAGAAGACTCCAAGTCAATAACAAAGCTCTTCACATTCTATTTTGTGCACTCGGACCCGACATGTATGCCAAAATTTCATCGTGCACAAGTGCAAAGGAGGCGTGAGACAAGTTAGAGACTACATACAAAGGGACAAACGATGTGAAGGAGACCAAGATTGGGATCCTCAACTTAAGCTATGAGAACTTTAAGATAGAACTGGATGAGAGAATCTCCAAAATGTTTGATCGGTTCTCGGTGATCGTAAATGGTCTCAAGGGCTTTCGTGAGATCATTCCCTAAGACAAGTTTATCCGAAAGCTACTATACTCTCTTCTCGAATCATGGGATCGGAAGAGAACTACAATCATCGAGGCGAAGAACTTGAAGACGTTGGAGCTCGATGAGTTGGTAGGATCTCTCCTTACTCATGAGATCATGAAGAAAGGAAGGGAAGAAGAAAAGAAAATAGAAGAAAAAAGAGTAGAGAAGCTAGGGGTGGAAAAGAAGAAACAAGGGATTGCTTTCAAAGCCTCACTACCATAAGAGGAGAGCAATTTAAGTGAAGAAGATGAATTTGAAGAATTGGCTATGATAACCAAAAGTTTCTCTCGGTTCATGAAGTCAAACCGGGGAAGGAAGTTCCAAAGAAGAAGAGACTTCAAGAACAAGAGCAAAGAAGAAGAAAAGGGTCAACTCATTTTCTATGAGTGCAATAAACTGAGCCACATTCGATTAGATTGCTCTCAACTCAAGAAGAAGGGGTTCGATAAGAAGAAGAAGCAAAATGCCCATGTTGTTACTTGGAGCGATGAGGAATCATCGTCCGATGGAGAGAAGCATGAAGTAGCAAATCTTTGCCTCATGGCCATTGATGATGATCCTAAGGTAAACCTCAACTCATCTAGCTTTGATTTTACATTTGATGAGCTTCAAGAAGCTTATGATGAGCTACAAGAGGTTTATGACGAATTGGTTGAAAAATATAAAGAATCAGTTTTGAAAAACAAAAAGTTGATTTTCGATTTAAAATCCCAAAATAATTTTTTATCCAAAACCAATTCAAAACTTGAAGAGAAGATTTCAGTTTTAAAAGATGATTTAAAATATTTTCAAGATGAAAATGTTAATTTAAACAATCTTCTCTCCAAAGTTCATAATGATCACCACAAGGTGGTGAATGAACTTAAAGCTTCTCTAAATGTAGTTGGGAAACCAAATTATGAAAAAGGAATTTCTTCAAAACCCAACTATGTGAAGAGGAACTTTAAGGGCTACAAACAAAGAAGCTCTCAAAAGCATAATAGAGCTAAAATAATTAGGAGTGTATGGGTTCCTAAGGAACTTGTAGCTTTTAATAATATTCATGCTATTTCTTCTTGGATTCCTAAGGGAACCAAGTATTTGGGAGCTAACTCACATGAACCCAAGATGGTTTGGGTACCGAAAATCAAGAACTAATCTTTGTTTGCAGGGGGAGCATTGTTACAAGGCCAAAGCTTCAAGTCAAAACACTTGATACCTTGATAGTGGATGCTCAAGACATATGACCGACGACAAGAGTAGATTAATGGAACTCAAGCCAAAGAGTGGTGGAGTAGTAACATTTGATGATAACTCCAAAGGCCATATTAAGGGTATTGGCTCTATTGGTAATCTCTTATCTATTCTCATTGAAGATGTCTTATTTGTTAATGGTATTAAGCATAATTTTTTGAGCATTAGTCAATTGTGCGATAAAGGGTTTAAAGTTCATTTTGATGTTAATGAGTGTGAAATTGTGAACATTAAAACAAATGAAATAATGCTCATTGGTCATCGCATAAGTAACATTTATATGGTGCATCTAGAATACATACATACATCTCATGCATGTTTGGTTGCTAGTGATGAAAATGATGCATGTAACGCCCCGTTTTTTAGCCTAGGAGTTTTAGGCATCAATTTATGTTGGTTGAACCTAGAATTGGAGATTCGAGTCTTTAAGGACGGTTCAGGGAAATTGTGGTTCAAGATAAGGTAAAAATATGGTTAAAATTTATAAAATCATATAGATGATAACAATTAAATCAATTTTGCAAAATGGGTTTCGTAAAGTGTACATTTTCAGCAGTGACCAAAATGCAAAGTTTTAAAACTGTGGAAACAATATGATTTTTAAGGAAGAGTCAAATTCTTAGAATCTTGAGGAAGCTTTATGGAAATTAAGCCTTTTCTCTAATTTGACATGTGTTTTAAATGTTTAATTAAAGATTAAAGAGTGAATTTATTAATTGAAAGAGAGGTGGTTAATTTGTTAAACAAAATTTGACGTAACTATTTCATTTCTCATTTTCTCTTCAGCCAATCACTCTCTCTTTTCTATAAATTTCTAGATTTCTTCCTCTTTCTTTTTCTCACTTGATTTCCAACTCTTTCCTTAAGATTTCTCTTGTTTTTCCTCAAGTTTCTTGAAGTGAAAACTTGCCAAATTAGAAGAAAAGCAAGGATTGGAGGTATTTTTGTGCTACTCCTTTAATCAAGGTTCTTTAATGAAATTCCAAAGTATTTGACTCTTGATTTATGTTTTTAATTAAGGTTTTAATGATTGATTTGGTAAAAATGTATAAATCTTGCTAAAAGATGAGATTAATTGTGATTTTCATTTGGGCACTATTTTGATTGATTTAAGAATGATTTTAAGGTTTATTTGGATGTTAAATGATGTTAATAATGAGCTTTGATCATAAGAATCCCAAAATTAATGAGATCTCTAATTGTTTAAGTTGTTAGTTTTGGGTTTTTGGCTTGGAAGTGTAAAATCTGAGTTGCTGGAGGTATAAAGATGATATTAAGATGTTTTTAAATGTTGATTTATACTTAAAATGGGTTGGACGTGTTAGTTGATGGCTGAGTTAAGTTTGGTGATCAATCGAATGTGATTTCGGTTGTGTCAGATGGGTATTTTGGTGCCTTTGAGCAGAGCTACGGGATTTTAGTGTTTGTTGGTGGTTTTAATGCATTCAAATGCATTAATCCTCTATTCTTATGTGGTATAAACATGGGAGAATTCTTCGGAAGCTTTCGGCAAAGTTCCGGGGACATCAGACGCTTGATTTTCGCGTTGGCAATTGAGGTTTCGCAAGTCGGTGAATGGAAATGAGATTTCCAGCTTTGAAATGTCTTAAAAGAGGTTTTGGGAACTTAGTGTAAGCTTGAAGCGCTTTACTAAGTTCGGAAGTAAGTAAAGTGATTTTCTTCCTCGGATTGTTCTATTATGAGCTTATGGATGCACTTGTTTTTAAATGTGTTTACCTACTGTTATAAAGCATGATTTGAGTATATGATATGTTGTTGATGATGCCATATGGTTTAAGAATGCACTAGGAAAGTGATCCTTGTATGCGAATGCTTTGGAAAACAATGAAGTTTGCATTAAAAGTGAATTATATTGGCAAGTGATGTTTTGTAAAGTGTTTTGCAAATGAAATCGGATATAGTTAGCTGACTATAGGATTGAGTATACTATAAAGAATTCGCCTTGGATGTTGATGGGTTGTGATTGTACCGAAAACTCCATCCAAGTACCCCAACGATCGAGAAATGTTTAAGGTGTTACAATGGTGGAGGGTAGCTCCCGCGTGCGAAGCTTGTAAGGTTTCCCGTCTCTCGTAAGTGGGTTATACATCTAACGTTGAGTGGTGTTGAGGGGTTGTGATTGTATCGAATACTCCACCACGAGTGTCACAACAGTAGAGGGTAGCTCCCGTGTGTGAGCCTTGAGGTGCCAGTAGAGTGTATGAATTGTTTGGGACAACACTTGGTAATCCGTGTATCCGATATGCTTTTTGAAAAATGAGAATGTTGTTGCTCACTTGTAAGCCAATATAATTGATTAAATTGTTATGGGAATGTTTATGATGTATATTATGGAAAATGCATGTTTTAACTTAAAGCTTTGCATATTAGTGGATATGCATGGAAGGCTTGATTTAAATGTAACAATGGTTATGCTGTTGTGAAGTATTTGATACTTGTTGCATGATATTTAACAAGCTAATTTTAGTGATGAAGTGCATGGTTTTCAAAGAGGGCATGATGGTTTTCGAAAATGTGAAAATGGTTTTAAGCATTGATGGTGTTTTTTGTTTTTGAGCATTCCTCACTAAGCTATTAGCTTACAATCTCATTTTTCAATCAATGCAGATAACTAAGTGTTTGGAGGCAGCATCTTGCAAGGGGATCTAAGAAGATTGTTGCGTGTAAAAGAGTCTATCGCAATTGTAGTGCAAGTGTACACGACGCAAGTAGTAAAGTGATACGAAGTATCAGATATCGTCTCCACAGGGATTGGGCTAATAGCTTCACCTTAGTTTACTGCACGGAGTAAAGGAAATAGTTGAGAAAGTTGTCACGAGAATAATAAAGTGAACGAAAATAAAAGAGTAGAAATATCAAGATAAAGAGAATGGGCTGGTATTGAATTGCTCAGTAGTGCAGGTATTGCAGAGTTTAGGAAATCCAGTTCTGTCGTCGCGCCCGTCGCGGCAGCACCTGTCGCGGCAGCAGTCCGTTGATCGTCGCGGCAGCAAACACACCAACTCAGTACTTCAAGTTTGACAAGAATCCCAGATCTGCCTTGGCCTATCCCTAGGTCCAAGTCTGTCGATGATCACGTCTTTGATGATACCTCCCGGCGTGAATCGAAGGATGAACACCGATGTGTATGAATTCTTCTTTAGCCACTTAACCTCGCCCTATCCCTAGGCACGAGATAGTTCAACTATAAACTAGAGAACTTGCTCTTATTTGTTTCCTATACTTAACTCTCCCGATGCTAAGTAAATAGATAACCTCACAATGCTCTCCCGTTGCTCTTGTAAGATATTAATAACCAAAATAAGAGAACTTGAAGTTTATTTTATTGAACTGAAAATTCCTAAAACAGAACAACCCTTGCAACTACTTTACAAATCAACCTGTGGCCCTAGGGGGAATTTAGAACATGTCGGCGGCGGGTAAACGGTTAGGGGTTTTTGGTTATCGGTTATGGGGTAATCGGTTATGGGATATGAGATCTCTCCTCTAGGTTAAAATACATGCCCTTATATAAGCTTTGGGCTCAAGTTATCTAAGTTAACAAGGATTACAACTTTAATTAAAAGTATGATTCTAATAAAGATTTAATCTTCAAGGATCCTACTTTCTAGCCGTCCTCCTTGTTTCTTTGGATTTTCTCTCTTTGAGCTTTGGGCTTGACATATCTTTTGATCCGGGGCTTGGAAAAATATATGGTTTTCACATGACAGACGAGCAGAATTTTCTCTATCTATCGAGGTCCACTTTGCTTTTTCTCCACTAACTTGCTGTCGTCCTCTACTGTCACGACAACACCATGATAGCATCGTCCTCTTTGTCTGCTTGTTCAGTTCAGCTCTTCGGTTTCTCTGCCCTGCGCCCGCCTTCACCATCTACGACGGCGGCAACCTGCCAAAAATAGCCATTTTTAGTAGAATCCGTGCCTTTTATATATTTGTGATGTTTTGCTGTAAACTACCCTAAATGCAATGAAATGATGCTTGTATGCAGCAGAAATATGGGTTAAAAAGGGTGTAAATAATAGAACTTTTACACACTCAACACACCCCCAAACTCAAGTTTTTGCTTGCCCTCAAGCAACTAAGACCTAAAAGAAAAATGAAATATTTTTGTTTTGGCTTTCAAACAGTGAACTCTCCCTTACCCGTCCTTTGTTCCCTGTGGCGGCAGCAACCTGTCGGATAATTTAAGATCTGTCCGGAATCTCACTATAGTCCTCGTGCAGTGTGTGCATGCTTGTGAACAATTATATGCTAAGACTCTCTTAGTTTCACTAGAATATTCAACTCTTAACTCAAATTTTTATGCCAAAGTTTATTTTTGAAGACACATTTTCATGCTTCTTTTGTTTTGACTTTGTTCTTTTTTCAAGCTAAGTTTTACTAGAGCCAGTTTTAGGCACCTCTAGTTAGCTTCCTAGAGCCGCTTTCGGGCACCTCTAGGTTTTTTAGTCTCTTTTGCTAAACTTCTTTCCTAGAGCCATTGTTAGGCACCTCTAGGGGCTATTCAAGTACTAAGCTTCCTATTCTAGTTTGGCTAAAAGAAATCTAAGCAGTATAACAGTCACAATGGTGTTTAAGTTTTCAGAACTATAGAAAGTCTCTAAACTTCTCCTTAAACTATCCTAAAGATGCTGCCACGACAGAGCTGTCATGACAGGTAAGTTCAAATCACAGTTTTAAGCCAAAATTTTCAGTCTTTTCTGAATTTTTTTAAGAGAAATAAATAAATAAAAGACAACAATTAATTAAAGAGATGTACTTAGACTCCATTAAAATGAAGGGTTGCCACCCCCAAACTCGAGGGTTGCATTGTCCTCAATGCAAATGACACAAATAAAAATGAAGGCAGTACATCACAAAATATAGATAAGGCAACATCAATAAGAAGAAAATAAAAGACTTAAATTTTAAACACTGTCTTCACTGCTGCTACTGAGGCGGATTTGGCGGTGGATTCTGGGCTATGGGGCAGGCTGGGCTGGTTGCTCTACGACCTAGATGTCAGAGCTACTGCCGCTGTCCCAAGTGCTGCTGCTGCTGGTAGTGGTGCTGGCGTTTGGCATAAGCTTTCTGTTGGACATCTTTTTCTGCCTCTTGACAGGCGTGAATTCCTTCTCTAAATTCCTCCGAATAGGAGGTTCTGCCTCGCTTTCAGCCCAGACGGAGGAAGATGAGAAACCAGCTACAAAGGCATCGATGTCATCCGAGGGCTATCGCTTTGTTCCTCGAGCGGATGTGTCGATGGAGGACTGCCGGCTGGGGAAGGTGATGGAGTGGAGGCGGCAGATCGTGGTTGTGGTGTGGTGGCAGGGGTAGGTGTGTGGGCAGCGGTGGGGACGGTGAAAAAATGGGCAGGGAAGGTAGGGAAGACAACATCAGGAAATTTTAAAGTATGGTGAATGAAATTTACCGTGCATGTGGTGAAATCCTTGATGAATGTCATTAGACCCAGCTGTCTGTCCTCCATTCTCTGAATGGCAGCAAGGATTTGAGTGGAGGGGTCTGTCGGAAGAGCTGCTTCGGCAGGTTCAGGGGCGGGTTCCTCTGATGATTCTGCTGGGGTAGTAGCAGGGTTGAAGGAGGAGAGGGGGGTTGCGACTGTCAGCTCCATAAAGCTGATGATATTCTTGTCTGTCCAGCCCCGTCCCTTTACTAGTCGATCGGTGGTGGCTTCTAGTACGGCAGAGCAGCGGCAGAGAGAGGTAATAAGGAATGGCAGGCAGAGGAGGGCTGTCGATCTCTGGGTGCAGTCCAGGATACTTTCCCTCATGTAGCGTCCCACATTTATGGGCCGTTTGTTCATGATTGAGTGGATTAGGGCCAACCGCTGCTGGTCTACTGTCGTGTGATGGGAGGACGGCAGAATCCTCTTCTTAATTAAGGCGTTCCATAATTTCGCTTCGGGCAGCAGCTGCCTTCTTCTGACGGTATGGGGATTTTTCTTGCTCGTGTTCCATTCAGTTCCTTCTTCTGTCACATCTACCATTACAACATCGAAGGCATCGTTGTCTAGGGTGTCCAGGAACTACTGGTGAGCATCGTCGTTGGGGCCGAAGTAGAGGCCATAAAAATTGTTGATGCGCTCAGTTGTGAACTCCACTTCTGTCCCTCGGACAGTCACTGTTGTTGTCGTCCTGCTGCCGATGGCAGCATAGAATTCCCTCACCAGCGTTTCATTCATTTCTGCTGGTTGCTCTGCAAATTGCTCCCACAGCAGAGCCTTTATCGCCCTTGCGATGAACGGCTTGAGGCCCATATTAACTGCTCTTGGGGTGTAAATAAAACATCTTTCTTCCCAGAGATCCTTAGTTGCGAAGGACTGCAGGGTGGGTGCTGCTGGTGAAGAGGTTGAAGCAGCACTGCGGCGGGTTCGTTTGAAAGACATATTAGTTGCAAGGGTTTTGTGAAAGTAAAGAAAACAAAGAAAAACTAAAGGGGAGAGCAAGTAAGAATAAACAGAAGTGAGTGAAATGAAAATGAAACGGGGTTTTATAGAGGAAGAGTCGCTGCCTGTTGAAGCTGTAACGGCAGGCGTGAATAACGGGGTGACTGTTGAGGTTTAGCGTGTCTGACGCGTCTGACACGCATTTATGCGTCTGTTACGCGTCTGTCACACGTTTCTGCGTCTTCCGTGATAGTCTAGTGACAGCCTGTCTTTTCCGTGTCTGCGGCGGCAGCTGGAACGATAGGCTTCAATATTGGGCTTTGTTTGGCTGATGGATGAATGGTGGGCTTGGGTCACTTCTCCTATTCTTCTGGTCTCCTTTATTTCCTAAAAACAATAAACATAAAAACATTATTCGAGTAAAATAAAACTTATTTCCTAATAAATAATAGATAATAAAAATAAAACTTAGGTTAAATTAGGGATGCCTTGTGGGGCATCTCCCAAAGTAACCACTTCCTGTATTCCTGGGGCTTCAGTCCCCTGATAATGCTTGAGGCGCTGTCCATTGAATTTGAATTGGTGCCCGTCTTTTAATGATCGGATTGTGATGGCACCATGGGGAAAAACTTGTACAACTTGGAATAGGCCAGACCATCTAGATTTTAGCTTCCCTGGGAAGAGTTTTAGTCTAGAATTGAACAACAATACAAGCTGCCTTGGGCAGAACTGTCGTGGCAGCAATTTCCTGTCATGCCACTTCTTAGTCTTCTCCTTGTAGATTCTTGCATTGTCGTAGGCCATTGTTCTTATTTCTTCAATCTCGTTTAGATCTAACAGCCTTTTCTGACCTGCCTTGTCCAAGTTTATATTTACTGCCTTGATTGCCCAATATGCTCTGTGCTCTATCTTGATAGGCAGATGACAGGTTTTTCCATAAATCAATCGGTATGGAGACATGCCCAATGGAGTCTTGAAAGCTGTCCTATATGCCCATAATGCATCATTGAGGAGTAAAGACCAATTTTTCCTAGTTGGCTTAACCATCTTCTCAAGAATGTTCTTAACTTCTCTATTGGATATTTCAGTTTTTCCATTGGTCTGTGGGTGGTATGCTGTCGCGATCCTATGCTTGACACCATATTTCTTCAAGGCGGCAGCAATAACCCTATTGTCAAAATGTCTCCCTTCATCACTAATAATCGCCTTAGGGATGCCAAATCTAGAAAAAAATGTTTTTGTGTAGAAATTTTTGGACTGTCTTGGCATCATTCCTTTGTGTGGCGATAGCTTCAACCCACTTAGAGACATACTCAACTGCTAGGAGGATGTATAAATTTCCACATGAAGATGGAAAAGGTCCCATAAAATCAATCCCCCAAACGTCGAAGATTTCGACTTCTAGAATGTTCTACAGCGGCATCTCGTTTCTCCTTGAGATGTTTCCTGTCCGCTGGCACCTGTCACAGTTCTTGTAGAAGTCATGTGCATCTTTATACAGTGTCGGCCAGTAGAACCCTGACTGCAGCACCTTGGAAACAGTTTTGTTGCCTCCTAAGTGACCTTCATATTGTGAAGCATGGCAGTGATGAAGAATGTCTTCTTGCTCTTCTTGTGGTACACACCTCCTTATAACTTGATCTGCACATAGTTTGAAATGAAGAGGTTCGTCCCAATAATAATGCTTAACATCATTTTGGAACCTCTTCATGGCTTGATAATTAAGATCAAAGGGAAGTATTCCGCTAACTATAAAATTAACGAAATCAGCATACCAGGGGAGTTCAGAAGACTTACATGTCGCCATGGCTGTCGCGGCAGCGATTGCGGCAGCAAAGAGCTGCTCATCTGGGAAGGTCTCCAGTATGTTTGTCTCATCTATTTGTAGACTCTGTCCCTTCTCTAACCGTGACAAGTGATCTGCCACCTGATTTTCTGTCCCTTTTTTGTCCTTGATTTCAAGGTCAAATTCTTGCAATAGTAGGATCCACCTTATCAATCTAGGCTTTGCATCCTTTTTCGCGAACAAATACTTCAGGGCGGAGTGGTCCGTGTGCACTATTACCTTCGTCCCAAGTATGTAAGAACGAAACTTGTCGATGGAGAATACCACAGCTAATAGCTCCTTTTCTGTGGTGATGTAGTTCACTTGGGCGTCATTCAATGTCTTGCTGGCTTAATATATGACATGAAACAACTTATCTCTGCGCTGCCCAAGTGCTGCCCCGACAGCATAGTCACTAGCGTCACACATAATCTCAAATGGCTGTGTCCAGTCTGGTGGCTGTACTATTGGGGCTGTTACCAGTTTTTCCTTTAGAACCTTGAATGCTTCAGTACATTCATCAATAAAGTCAAAGGGTCGGTTCTGCTCTAAAAGATGGCATCTGGGCTTAGTGATTTTTGAGAAATTTGCAATGAATCTTCGACAAAAACCCGCATGCCCTAAGAAACTTCTAACACCCTTGACTATGGTCGGCGGTGGCAGCTTCTCGATCACTTCTATTTTGGCCCTGTCGACTTCTATCCCACGGCAGCTAATTTTATGGCCAAGGACTATCCCCTCATCCACCATAAAGTGGCATTTTTCCCAATTTAAGACAAGGTTTGCTTTTTCACATCTTTCAAGTACCTTTTGTAGATTGCCGAGGCAGCTCTCAAAATCGTCTCCAAAGACTGAAAAATCATCCATAAAGATCTCAAGGAAGTCCTCCACCATATCGGAGAATATGGCCATCATGCACCTTTGGAAGGTGGCGGGTGCATTACATAATCCAAATGGCATTCTCCTAAAAGCATATGTTCCGTAGGGGCATGTGAAAGTCGTCTTTTCTTGATCCTCCAGTGCGATAGCAATTTGATTATAACCTGAGTAACCATCAAGAAAACAATAGTAAGGTTTACCCGCTAGTCTATCAAGCATTTGATCAATAAAGGGTAAAGGAAAGTGGTCTTTTCGGGTAGCTTTGTTGAGCTTCCGATAGTCCATACAAACCCTCCAATCGGTCACAGTCCTGGTTGGGATTAACTCGTTGTTTTCATTGGTCACCATGGTCATTCCTCCTTTCTTCGGAACACATTGCACCAAGCTTACCCATTTGCTGTCGGAGATGGCGTAAATAATACCTGCATCTAACCATTTGATTATCTCTTTACGAACCACCTCTTTCATCGCATGGTTTAGCCGCCTTTGGGCATCAATAGTCGGCTTATGATCTTCTTCTAGAAGGATTTTGTGCATGCATAACGCCGGACTAATGCCTTGAATGTCAGCAATCGTCCATCCAATCGCCTTTTTGTGCTGCCGTAGCATGCCTATTAGCTGCCGTTCCTGTTCCTGCGGCAGCTTATAAGAGATGATTACGGGCAACGTATCATTTGAACCAAGAAAAGCATATTTTAGCTGCCCTGACAGGGGCTTCAGTTCTAAGGCAGGTGGTTCAACAGTAGATGGCTTTTGGATTAAATGGTTATCCGAAGTATAATTCAAAGGTTCGAATAACTTACCTGGACAATAACTAGTTTACCTCCTCCTGATCTTCAGTATCAGATGTATCGGATTCAGAGGAGTTGCTGTCGTCGGTTTTGTCGTCAGTGCTGTCGTGACAGTCCTGTAGGTGGCTGCCGCGACAGTGCCCAAATTTAATATCGTGACAGCCCGACCTGATGCATGGTTGATCAAGGGTAACGTCAGTAATAACCTTGCATTCCTTGTCTACATCAGCATGTTTCATCGCTTGGAGAACATTCAACTTAATCTCTTGATTGTTTACTCGCATGGTGAGTTCTCATTTCTCTACATCAATCAGTGATCTTCCCGTGGCTAAGAAAGGTCGCCCAAGGATATTGGTGCGTTTTCGTCTACATCACAATCTAAAATAAGAAAGTCAGCAGGAAAAATAAACTTATCCACTCTTACCAAAATATCTTCAATTTTTCCTTCCGGATGAACATAAGAGCGGTCTGCCAGCATCAGAGTTACTGTCGTGGGCCGCGCCTTGCCAATACCTAATTTCTGAAAAATAGATTTTGGCATTAAATTAACACTAGCACCAAGATCACAAAGTGCCTTACCCACAAATTTATTTCCGATTACACAAGGTATGATGAAGCTCCCCGGATCCTTCTTCTTCTGGGGTGGCTGCCGATGGAGAATACTCATGCAACCTTCTGTCATCTTTACCGTTTCAAATTCCCCAAGTTTAGATTTCTTTGACATGACATCCTTGAGAAATTTAGCATAACCGGGCATCTCCCTAACGGCATCTAACAGCGGAATATTAATATGAACCTGCTTAAAAATATCATAAATCTTTTTAAGTTGAGATTCATGCTTAGCTTGCTGTATCCGTTGGGGGAAAAGAAGGTGGGGGACGGTAGTCAGCAATACGTCCTTCCCACTGCATACGAATCTGAGGAGGTTTGGGTTCATCATTCTCCTCTATCGCTTCTGCTGTCGTGACAGGCTTATCGGCAGCAGCCTGTGTATCACCTGTCGGGGCAGCTTCCTCGGCAGGTTTGTCCAAGGCTGGTTCCTTTACTGTTTCAGCTTCTTTTTCCGGCCCTGATAATTTCTTCACACTCTTAGTAGTAATAGCTTTACACTGCTCATGTGTGGGCTGCCTAGCATTTTCAGTATTACTAGGAAATCCCCCAGTCTGCCTCGGCTTAATATGTTGAGAAATCTGACCCATTTGTGTCTCCATAGATTTCAGAGTGGCTTCATGATTTGTCATCCTCATTTCTGTTTTATTCATGAAATTCTCTGTCTTCTTGACAAACTGATTCATATTCTCAATATAAGTACCTGTCTGAGACATAAAAGTGGCCAGAGTCTGTTCCAGTATACTGCTCGTGGCAAATGGTGACTGCTGTTGCTGCTGCGGCGGCAGTTGCTGTCGCGTCAACAATCTAGGTCCTCCCTGATTCTGATTGTGTGCTTGAGGATTCAGGGCATTATTAGGATTACTCCAAGAAAACTTGGGATCCTTCCTCCAATTGGGATTATAATTGTTGGAATTGTAATTTGGCTTGTAGTTTCCAACATATTTTCCCTCTTCTAACTGTATCGGGCACTCATCCCGACCATGATTTCCCTCACAGATGGCACATACCTCCTCAACAGCAAATCCATATTGTGCATCATCATTCAATAACTGTTTCATTGCTTTAGTAAGGAATGCTACCTGTGATTTCATTGTGCTGTCGGCTTCATAATCCTTGATAGCTAGTACCCGTTTACCCTCTCTTCTTGCTGTCAGAACTGCTCCTCATTCTTAGCCAGATTTTTCAATACTTGTAATGCCTCGTCCGAATCTTTATCCAATAATAGTCCATTTGCTGCTGAATCAATTCGAATACGATTTTGTAAGTTGGCAGCATTATAAAACTTTGTTACCTGATTCCAGACGGGGAATCCATGCATTGGGCAATTCCGTAGAAGAGTAGTAAATCTGTCCCAGGCCTCGTGCATTGGCTCGTCATCTTCCTGTTGAAAAGTAGCAATTTCATTACGTAATCGCTCAGATAAATGTGAAGGATTAAAACGAGATAAAAATTCACGTGATAAATCTGCCCAAGTTCTAATTGAACCCGGCGTAAGTTTATTCCACCAAGTTTTAGCTCTGTCCCTTAGTGAATGGGGAAATAACCGAAGCCTCAGTATCTCCGGATTAACTCCTGGCAGTCTAAACGAACCACACATCTCCTGGAACGTTTTGAGATGCTCCCTAGCATCCTCTGTACCAGCACCACTAAACTGCCCGACATTGTTGATCATACTAAACATGACATGTTTAAGCTCGAAGTTGTCAACATCTATGTCTGGCAGCGTGGTTTCCAACTCTACATGATCGTTCAACATGTAGTCGCGACAGGACCGTCGTCTGCCAACGACAGGGTTATCGACAAGCGGTATAACATCGCCAGCAGGTGGGTCGTCTCCAACGTGGGCCATCTTCTATAGCTATTCCTCAAGGTACTCGTTCCTGGCTAGAAGGTGACGAAGTTGTTTCTTGAGATTGAAGGAACGTTCGATTTCCGGATCTAATTGATATTCGGGATCTTTACCTCGGTTCGATCTGCGCATAAACAAGAAAACCTTGTGAAAAGCAAGAGTTGAATGCACCAATAAAAAAACAGAAAAACAGAAAAATAAAAAACAAAAACAAAAACAAAAACAAAAAGTGCAATAAAAGAAAGGTAGAGTTATGTTGTCAATCCCCGGCAACGGCGCCAAAAACTTGTTGCGTGTAAAAGAGTCTATCACAATTGTAGTGCAAGTGTACACGACGCAAGTAGTAAAGTGATACGAAGTATCGGATATCGTCTCCACAGGGATTGGGCTAATAGCTTCACCTTAGTTTACTGCACGAAGTAAAGGAAATAGTGTAGAAAGTTGTCACGAGAATAATAAAGTGAACGAAAATAAAAGAGTAGAAATATCAAGATAGAGAGAATGGGCTGGTATTGAATTGCTCAGTAGTGCAGGTATTGCAGAGTTTAGGAAATCCAGTTCTATCGCCGCGCCCGTCGCGGCAGCACCTGTCGCGGCAGCAGTCCGTTGATCGTCGCGGAAGCAAACATACCAACTCAGTACTTCAAGTTTGGCAAGAATCCTAGATCTGCCTTGGCCTATCCCTAGGTCCAAGTCTGTCGATGATCACGTCTTTGATGATACCTCCCAGCGTGAATCGAAGGATGAACACCGATGTGTATGAATTCTTCTTTAGCCACTTAACCTCGCCCTATCCCTAGGCACGAGATAGTTCAACTATAAACTAGAGAACTTGCTCTTATTTGTTTCGTATACTTAACTCTCCCGATGCTAAGTAAATAAATAACCTCACAATGCTCTCCCGATGCTCTTGCAAGATATTAATAACCAAAATAAGAGAACTTGAAGTTTATTTTATTGAACTGAAAATTCCTAAAACAGAACAACCCTTGCAACTACTTTACAAATCAACCCGTGGCCCTAGGGGGAATTTAGAACATGTCGGCGGCGGGTAAACGGCTAGGGGTTTTTGGTTATCAGTTATGGGGTAATCGGTTATGGGATATGAGATCTCTCCCCTAGGTTAAAATACATGCCCTTATATAAGCTTTGGGCTCAAGTTATCTAAGTTAACAAGGATTACAACTTTAATTAAAAGTATGATTCTAATAAAGACTTAATCTTCAAGGATCCTACTTTCTAGCCGTCATCCTTGTTTCTTGGGATTTTTCTCTCTTTGAGCTTTGGGCTTGACATATCTTTTGATCCGGGGCTTGGAAAAATATATGGTTTTCACACGACAGACGAGCAGAATTTTCTCTATATATCGAGGTCCACTTTGCTTTTTCTCCACTAACTTGCTGTCGTCCTCTGCTGTCACGGCAGCACCATGGCAGCATCGTCCTCTTTGTCTGCTTGTTCAGTTCATCTCTTCGGTTTCTCTGCCCTGCGCCCGCCTTCACCATCTACGACGGCGGCAACCTGCCAAAAACAACCATTTTTAGTAGAATCCGTGCCTTTTATATATTTGTGATGTTTTGCTGTAAACTACCTTAAATGCAATGAAATGATGCTTGAATGCAGCTGAAATATGGGTTAAAAAGGGTGTAAATAATAGAACTTTTACACACTCAACAAAGACTTCACTTCGAAAGTATGTTTCAATTATGAACTAGAGTAATAAGGGCAATGCGGGATTTCAAGTTTTGTTTGGATGGTATGTATAAACACCCTTTGAGCATGTTTGCTATGTGCTTTTATACTTGTAAAAGGCCTTTAATTGGTGTTTGAAGTTTTGGTTTGAGATTTGACTCTTGAGTGGCTTATTTGCTAGGTTGCATGCCTTTAGATTTCCATTGATGCAATTGGTTATGTTTTGGTGCTTAATATGTTGCATATGATTGAGGAACAATGTTTATGATTGATATATGTATGTTAGAAACATGTTGGATTGGTTTAAGTTGGAATTTTAGGTGAAAAACCAGCAAAATCTGTTATTACAGGTCCAAGTGTTGCGAAACACTCGAGCTTGTATTGAAACGGGGTGCCTGAAATGGCCTTGACGTATCAAAACGAGTCTGTTCCGATACGATTTGCTATTGGAAACCATGGTTTTGAAACACTTCCAAGGCGTTTCGATACGAGCCCGTGTTTCAAAACATGGCTTAGTGTTTCAGAACAAGTGGTAGTTATGTTATTTAATGAAACGTCATGTGTTTCGGAACAGTGCCTTAGTGTTCCGAAATGGGTGGTAGTTAAGTTGGTTAATGGCATGTTCTAATGTTTTGATTCTTTGCGTTTTAGGCCCTGAATTTTGTGGATGCAATTCAATGAGTATGAATGATTATTTTGAGCTGTGATTTCACAGTTATGCATGCAATGAGACTAATTAAAGGTTGGTAACACGAATTTGACTTAAGATCCTGTAAATCAGGAAAATTATGAAATGGTCCCTAAAAGCCGTAATTGGATGAAAATGATCTACGCTTGAGTTGTGAATGATCTGCTGCAATGTTAAACACACAGGAACATAATTTGCATCTAGACAAGATAAAGAAAAAAAATTAGGGTTGTTTATTGAGGTAAACCTTCCCAGTTTACTCCAATATTCCCTGTGTAATCTGTTCGGTTCGGTCTACCGGCTAGGCCGAGTTGAGGGGGGGTTACATTTGGTGGTATTAGAGCCAGGTTCCAAAAGAATGAGATGATGGTAAGTTAATGGTAAGTCAATGTGATGTAATTGTACGTGTTTGGTGATGTTTGTTTTGCATGGTGAATATTATAAGCATGTTAATGTTGATCAAGTGAGGGTGATTCTATGTATGGTGATTGTAATATGAATGTGAGTTGTTATATGTGATGATAAATTGGGCTGAATCTTAATGCTTGTGATGAATAATGGTTACGGCATGTACGTTGTAAGCTTTATGCTATGTTGGGGGGGTTGGAATGCCCATTGCCTTATTACTACAGTGAAATGTTTTAAATTGAATTCAAAGTCTTGGATTCTTACTAGAAGCTTGCTTGATTTCTTGTTTTTTTTATATTCATGCCTTAATGATAATAACACAATTGGACCGAGGAGAGAGCTACATTCAGGATCAGTTGCTCTGGCTGATGATCAAAGGAATTAGGAGAACGAGGTTCTGCCTTGTGTGAATTTACCTCCACCACCACCACCACAAGAGGATGAGGAGCAAGCGCAACACGGACAGGCTGGTCCGGTGTTGGGTGATTTGATGCCTTTGGTACAGACGATTGGGTTTGCCGTTGGAACGCTTACGAAGTCTAGAAGGCGTTGAGTATCATGGATTGTCTCTTGAAGTATCCGAGGCTTGGATGGCTAGTACAATCCGGATTTTGGATCATATGGGATGTAATGATGCACGCAAGTTGGGATGTGTTGTCTCGTTGTTGCATGGTGATGCACACAATTGGTGGACAACTGTGACCGTGGCCATGGAACCCAATAAGGTGGATTAGGAGTTCTTTTAGGCCGCATTTAAAAAGAAGTATCTAGGAGTTAGATACTTGGATGACAAGAAGCAATAGTTCATGTCCTTGGTGCAAGGAAGCATGACGGTAGCTGAGTACGAGGTACAGTTCATACGTTTGAGCCAGTATTCTCCGGAATTGGTGCCGAGTGATAGGCATCGATGTGTTCGTTTCTGTTATGGCTTGGTACAGGAAGTGAACACTTTTATGCTCGCATCTAATTACACTGATTTTGATGTACTGGTGATGCGAGCCAATGATATAGAGCAGAGTTTCGGTTTGATCTCTTGCGTGGGTGGTTCTAGCTCGAGTAAGAAAGTTACATATTTTGATCCTAGTGATGGACAGAACAAGAGAAACCATGATCGCATATATCAACCTGAGGCGAGGCGAGGTAATTTTGGGTGAGGTGCGCCAGCTCAGGGCAATCGAGTGAGGTTTGAGCAAAATACTTACTGGTCTATTGGATCCCGAGAGCACTTGAGGCGAGATTTTCCTTGTGTGGCTCGAGAGGCACAGGATCCTATGGCTGGGGCTAATTCTTTTTGGAACTGTGGATCAGCTAATCATATGAGGTGTGAGTGTCCTTTGCTAGCTAGGGGTGGTCAAGGGCGAGCACCTATTGTTGCACCACAAAGAGGCCGTGGGCGCGACCAAGGTAATTTCCATCGAAGGGAGGATGGGCATATAGGTGTAGCTCATGTTGTTGCTGTTTAACCTGAGGGTGGTGGTCCTGCGAAAGTGTATGCACATCGCGAGGGACGTAACGACACTGACGTGATTGCAAGTACCTTCGCCTTGCAATCCTTGTCTTTGTTAGCTTTGATTGATTTTGGATCTACACATTCATACATCTTGAGTGAGCATGCACAGTTGCTTGATATACATGTTGAGATGCTATATGTAGGAATGAAAGTAACAAGCTCTTTTGGTGAAAATGTTGTTACAAGAAAATTGTATAGGAGATGTCCTTTATCTATTCAAGGCTATGTGTTCTCAGTTAATTTGATGGAATTGCCTTTCTATGGTTTTGATGTGATTCTTGGGATGGATTGGTTGTCTGAGCACAAAGCTGTAGTTGATTTTGATGTTAAGCGAGTTACCTTAAAACTTGCTGATGACTACGAAGTAGTGATCGTAGGCGAGAATGTGAAATTCTTGTCCAATGCAATTTCAGCTCTTGAAGCGAGTCAGATGATGAAGTTGGGTTGCGAAGCTTTCCTAGTTTATGTGATGAACCCTGGTACAAAATAAGTGCAAGAACAAGACATACGAACATTATGTGAGTTTCCAGGTGATTTTTCCAGAAGAGTTGCCTGGTTTGCCACCAAACAAAAAAGTTGAGTTTGTCATCAAGTTGTATGAAAATACGACTCCAATGTCTATTGCTCCTTATTAGATGGCACCTAAGGAGTTGAAGGAGTTTAAAATGCAACTTCAAGAGTTGCTTGATCGAGGGTTCATATGGCCAAGTGTTTCACCTTAGGTGCACCTGTCTTGTTTGTAAAGAAGAAGGATGGTACAATGCGTATGTGTATAGATTATCGACAACTGAACAAGTTGACGATTAAGAACAAGTACCCTTTGCCAAGGATTGATGATTTGTTTGATCAGTTTCGAGGTGCTTCAGTGTTTTTGAAGATTGATTTGAGGTCTGGGTATTATCAACTGAAGGTTAAGGATGTGGATGTACCCAAGACAACTTTTCCGACAAGGTATGCCCATTATAGGTTCTTAGTGATGTTGTTTGGGTTGACAAATGCACTAGCTGCATTCATGGATATGATGAATCGTGTGTTCCATGAGTTCCTAGATCAGTTTGTGGTAGTGTTTGTCGATGATATTATTGTGTACTCGCGTACCGAAGAGGATCATTATAAGCATTTGCGGATTGTGTTGCAAGTGCTGTTAAAGAATCAGCTTTATGCTAAGCTGAGTAAGTATGAGTTTTGACTTAGGGAAGTTGTTTTTCTTGGACATGTAGTGTCGGCTGAGGGTATTCGAGTTGAACCACACAAGATTGAAGCGACGATGAATTGGAAACCGCCTAAGTTGGTGACGGAAGTGCGTAGTTTCCTTAGTTTAGCTGGATATTATCGAAGGTTTGTTGAAGGTTTTTCTAAGATTGCTGCTCTTTTGACTAAGTTGTTACGAAAGAATGTTTGCTTTGAGTGGACGAATGTTAGGCAACAAGCTTTCGAGAAGTTGAAGGAAGCTTTCACGCAAGCTTCTGTCTTGATCCAACCAGAATCGGGTAGGGAGTTTGTGGTTTATAGTGATGCGTCATATGTTAGTTTAGGTTGTGTGTTGATGCAAGGTGGGAAGGTTGTGGCATATGTATCTAGATAATTGAAGGTGCATGAGTGCAACTACCCTACTCATGATCTAGAGCTTGTTGCAGTTGTGTTCGCCTTAAAGATTTGGAGGCATTACCTTTATGGTGAAAGGTCTGTGGTTTACATTGATCATAAAAGTTTGAAGTATCTCATGTCTAAGAGGGAGTTGAATCTTAGGCAACGAAGATGGTTGGAATTGCTTAATGATTATGATCTTACGATTGAGTATAATCTTGGAAAGGCCAATGTGGTGGTCGATGCCTTGAGTAGGAAAGTGGTTGTTGAGTTGAGAGCGATGTTTGCTCGGTTGAGTATATCGCGTGATGGTGGGTTTATAGCCGAGTTACAAGTGAAACTTTCCTTGATTCAGTTAATTAAGGATAAGTAGTTGCTTGATGATTCCTTGGTGCCTCATGTTCAAGATATATCTGATGGTAATGCGACAAATTTTCGTTTCAATGATGATGGTGTTTTATGCTTTAAAAGTTGGATAGTTGTGCCGGAGGATGTTGAGTTGAGGCGCACTATTTTGACTGAAGCTCATAGTATTCCATTTGCTATGCACCCTAGTAGTACCAAGATGTATCGTGGTTTGAAAGATGAGTACTATTGGGTGGGGTTGAAAAAAGATGTTGTTGATTTCATAAGCAAGTGTATAGTTTGTCAGCGTGTGAAAGTTGAGCATCAATTTCCTTCTGGTTTGTTACAGCCTTTGAGGATACTGGAATGGAAGTGGGAAAGGATTACGATGGATTTTGTGTCTGGTTTGCCTTTGACACCATCCAAGAAGAACTCCATTTGGGTGATTGTAGATCGCCTTACGAAGTTTACACATTTCTTGGCTGTGCATACTACATATACGTTGATAAGTTAGCGGAGTTGTATATTGTTGAGATTGTGCGTTCGCATGGCGTGCCTATGTCTATAGTGTCATATAGAGATCCGAGGTTTACAGCGAGATTTTGGGAATGTTTACATCAAGCATTGGGTATGCGCTTGAATTTCAGCACTTCATATCATCCTTAGATGAATGGACAGTCAGAGCGAGTTATCTAGGTGCTAGAGGATATGCTGAGATGTTGTGTGATAGATTACCAAGGTTCTTGGGAAAAGCAGTTTCCCTTGGTGGAATTTTCCTATAATAATAGTTTCTAGACAAGTATACAAATATCTTCGTATGAAGCTTTGTATGGAAGAAAGTGTAGAACGCCTTTTTGTTGGGCGGAGGTAGGGAAAAAGTTGGTTTCCTTGCCGGATTTGCTTAGGGGAACAACTGAGAAAGTGAAGCTTATATGTGAGTGATTGAAGGCTGCTTCGGATCGTCAAAATTCTTACACAGATTTAAAGCGCAAGGAGATTGAGTTTACGGTCGGAGATCGTGTATTCTTGAAAGTATCACCTTGGAAGAAGGTGATAAGATTTGGACGTAAGAGGAAGCTTAGTCCAAGGTTTATTAGACCTTATGAGGTTGTGGAGCGATTTGGTTCTGTTGCGTATCGGTTGAGGTTGCCTCCCGAGTTGGAGAAAATTCATGATGTGTTTAATGTTTCAATGTTGCGAAGGTATAGATCAGATCCATCTCATGTGATGCATGTTGAGGAGATTGAGTTGAATCCGAATTTATCCTACGATGAGGAACCGACGAGGATCCTTAATTCTAGTAGTAAAGTTCTTAGTGGTAAGATGATTAAACTTGTGAAGGTGTTGCGGCGACATTGAGGAGTTGAGGAGACCACGTGGGAGAGCAAGGCGGGCATGTTGAAGCAATTTCCGCATCACTTTCCATTAGATAAAGTTTCGAGGATGAAATTTCCTAAGTGGGGGAGTGTTGTAACGCCCCGTTTTTTGGCCTAGGAGTTTTAGGCATCGGTTTATGTTGGTCGAATCTAGAATTGGAGATTCGAGTATTTAAGGATGGTTCAGGGAAATCATGGTTCGGGATAAGGTAAAAATATGAGTAAAATTTCTAAAATCATATAGATGAGAATGGTTAAATCAATTTTACAAAATGGGTTTCGTAAAGTGTACATTTTGGGCAGTGACCAAAATGCAAAGTTTTAAAACTATGGAAACAATGTGATTTTTAAGGAAGAGTCAAATTCTTAGAATCTTTAGGGAGTTTTATTGCAATAAAGCCTTTTCTCTAATGTGTCATGTGTTTTAAATGCTTAATTAGAGATTAAAGAGGGGATTTATTAATTAAAAGAGATGTAGTTAATTTGTTAAACAAAATTTGACGTAACTATTTCATTTCTCATTTTCTCTTCAGCCAATCACTCTCTCTTTTCTCTCAATTTCCAGAATTCTTCTTCTTTCTATTTCTCACTTGATTTCCAACTCTTTCCTTAAGATTTCTCTTGTTTTCCCTCAAGTTTCTTGAAGTGAAAACTTGCCAAATTAGAAGAAAAGCAAGGATTGGAGGTAATTTTGTGCTACTCCTCTAATCAAGGTTCTTTAATGAAATTCCAAAGTATTTGACTCTTGATTTATGTTTTTAATTAAGGTTTTAATGTTTGATTTGGTAAAAATGCATAAATCTTGCTAAAAGATGAGATTAAACGTGATTTTCATTTGGACACTGTTTTGATTGATTTAAGAATGATTTTTAAGGTTGATTTGGATGTTAAATAATGTTAATAATGAGCCCTGATCATAAGAATCCCGAAATCAATGAGATCTCTAATTGTCTAAGTTGTTAGTTTTGGGATTTTGGCTTAGAAGTGTAAAATCTGAGTTGCTGGAGGTATAGAGATGATATTAGAATGTTTTTGGATGTTGATTTATGGTTAAAATGAGTTGGAAGTGTTAGTTGATGGTTGGGTTAAGTTTGGTGATCAATCGAATGTGATTTTGGTTGTGTCGGATGGGTATTTTGGTGCGAGCAGAGCTACAGGATTTTAGTGTTTACTGGTGGTTTTAATGTATTGAGATGTATTAATCCTCTGTTCTTATATGGTAAAAATAGGGCAGAATTTGTAGGAAGCTTTCGGTGAAGTTCTGGGGACATCAGGCGTTAGATTTTTGCATCGACAATTGATGTTTCTCAAGTCGGTGAGTAGAAATGCGATTTCCAGCTTTGAAATGTCTTAAAAGAGGTTTTGGGAACTTAGAGTAAGCTTGAAATGCTTTACTAAGTTCGAAAGTAAGTAAAGTGATTTTCTCCCTCAGATTGTGCTATTATGAGCTTATGGATGCACTAGTTTTTAAATGTGTTTACCTACATTTTTAAAGATTAATTTGAGTATATGATATGTTGTTGATGATGCCATATGGTTTAAGGATGCACTAGGTTAAGAGATTCTTGTTTGCATGTGTTTACACATGTTTTTTGAAGCATGGTTTAATGCTTGGAATATGGCTTATTGGGAATGCTTTGGAAAACAATGAGGTTTGCATTAAATGTGAATTATATTGGCAAGTGATGTTTTGTAAAGTGTTTTGAAAGTGAAATTGGATATAGTTAGCCGATTATAGGATTGAGTGCACTATAAACAATTCGCCTTGGATGTTGAGGGGTTGTGATTGTACCGAAAACTCCATCTAAGTACCCTAACGGTGGAGGGTAGCTCCCGTGTGCGACCCTTATAAGGCGTCCCATATCTCATTATTGGGTTATACATCTACCATTGAGTGGTGTTGAGGGGATGTGATTGTACCGAATACTCCACCACGGGTGTCACAACGGTGGAAGGTAGCTCCCGTGTGTGAGCCTTGAGGTGCCGGTAGAGTGTATGAAGTGTTTAGGACAACACTTGATAATCCGTGTATCCGATATGTTTTATGAGAAATGAGAATGTTGTTGATCACTTGTAAGCTAATACAATTGATTAAAATGTTATGAGAATGTTTATGATGCATATTATGGAAAATGCATGTTTTACCTTAAAACTTTGCATATTGGTGGATATGCATGGAATGCTTGATTTAAATGTAACAATGATTATGTTGCTGTGAAGTATTTGATACTTGTTGCATGGTATTTAACATGCTGATTTTAGTGATGAAGTGCATGGTTTTCAAAGAGGGCAAGATGGTTTTCGAAAATGTGAAAATGGTATATGCTTTTATACTTGTAAAATGCCTTTAATTGGTGTTTGAAGTTTTGGTTTGAGATTTGACTCTTGAGTGGCTTATTTTCTAGGTTGCATGCCTTTAAATTTCCATTGATGCAATTGGTCATGTTTTGTGGCTTAATATGTTGCATATGATTAAGGAACAATGTTTATGATTGATGTATGTATGTTAGAAACATGTTGGATTGGTTTAAGTTGTAATTTTGGGTGAAAAACCAGCAAAATCTATCATTATATGCCCATGTGTTTCAAAACACTTAGGCCTGTATCGAAACGGGTGCTTGAAATGGCATTGGCGTATCGAAACGACTAAGATATGTTCCGATACGATTTGCTACTAGAAACCATGGTTTCGAAACACTTCAAAGGCGTTTCGGCATGAGCCTGTGTTTCAAAATAGAGCTTAGTGTTTCGGAACAAGTGGCAATTATGTTAGTTAATGAAACGTTCTATGTTTCGGAACATGGCCTTAGTGTTCCGAAACGGGTGGTAGTTAAGTTGGTTAATGGCATGTTTTGATGTTCTGATTCTTTGTGTTTTAGTCCCTCAAAGTTGTTGATGCAATTTAATGAGCATGAATGATTAGTTTGAGCTGTGATTTGATAGTTATGCATGCAATGAGACTAATTAAAAGTTGGTAACACAAATTTAACTTAAGACCCTGCGAATCGAGAAAATTACGAAATGGTCCCAAAAAGCCGTAATTGGATGAAAATGATCTATGCTTGAGTTGTGAATGATCAGCTGCAATGTTAAACACATAGGAACCTAATTTGCATCTAGAAAAGATAAAGAAAAAAAATTAGGGTTGTTTATTGAGGTAAACCTTCTCAGTTTACTCCAATATTTTCCGTGTAACCTTCTTGCCACATCGAAGCTATATCCCAAACCCTTGTGCTAATTAGAGTAAAATCTTGTACCCAACTTGTTGTAATTCCTATTGTCAATCTTAAGTTCAAGTTTGAGAGAACGTTTGTTTGTAATTGTCCACAATATTCAATCTTGTGAGAGATATTTTCTTTTGCCAAATTTTTCTTTGTAATGAGAGTCTTTTGAGTCAATCTTTGAGTAGAACGATTGACCGATTTTAAAGGTTACCTCCTAAGCCTAGAAAAGGGGAAGAACATCTAGTGAAAGTTGTTGAAAATCCTTAGTGGGAGCTAAGGTAGTGGATGTAGAGCTTGTTAGAAGCTTGAACCACTATAATTTGTCTTGTCCTTCATTTTTCAATTTCCTTTTTGCTCCCTTAAATTTTAAATAGCCAATTCACTCCCTCTTTGCCAAATCATATTAAATTGATCCACTCAACAGTCTTCCTTTGTGGAATTATGGCTTCTTCGTATTTTACCCTTGATAAGGTGTTGGGTCTTTCTTCTGCTTTTGGCCTATGTCGGTGGTCCTGCTTCATTTTTCTTATTAAGGTTTGTTGTCTACTTACAACGTTCTTGCTTTATTTGTTTTTATTTGTTCGTTTTGCTCCTTGCTTGTCTGGTTTGTTCTTCGATGGCATGTTTAGCATGGAATACAAGAGGTGTGGGAAAACAGAAGACAACTTGTGCTTTAAGAAATCTATGTTTCAAGAATCGCATTGGGATCATCTTTCTTAGCGAGACAAAACAAAAAAGGAAAGCTTGAAAGAGTTCGAAAAACAACTTTTATGTGGAACCGATTGGAGCCTCACGGGGTCTTGCATTGTGGTGGAGTAATGAAATCAATATATCAATCCCATTTGCGGATAAAAGATGCATCGACACCTCTGTTTCTTTAAATTATGAAGTGCCTTGGTTTTTCTCATTCATATACGACACACCGTATAGAGAGGAAAAAAAGCTTACTTGGAAAAGATTTCTTACCTAAGGCCAAACTAGAAAATTCCGTGGTTAATTATGGGGGATTCTAATGTAGTCACTAATCAAGAAGACAAAGAAGGAGGAAATCCTTATCATAGCTCTCAAGCTCAATGGTTATCTAATCTCCTTGATGAAGACCTCTCGAGAGAAAGCATATTCTACACTAAAAGAAAGTGAGCAAGAGTGAAACTTCACAAGTGGAGTAAGGAAACATTTGGCAAAAAAGGAAGTTTGTGGATGACTTGTGCAAGCAAATAGTGTGCCTAAAAGGTTCCCCTCTCACCACAGACTCGACTTGTACAATAAAAAAGTTGAAAGATGAGCTTGATAAAGAATGGGAAAGGGAAGAAAAATATTGGCATCAAAGATCTAGACTGAATTGGCCAAAATTGGGAGATAAAAATTCTAAATTTTTCCATGCAACTACGGTTCAAAATTGAAGGTGAAATGAAATTCTAAGACTTCAAGTGCAAGATGGAAGTTGGGTTATGTTTGATGATTAATCGAATGTGATTTTGGTTGTGTCAGATGGGTATTTTGGTGCCTTTGAGCAGAGCTACGGGATTTTAGTGTTTGTTGGTGGTTTTAATGCATTAATCCTATATTCCTATGTGGTATAAACATGGGAGAATTCTTCGGAAGCTTTCGGCAAAGTTCTAGGGACATAAGACTCTTGATTTTCGCGTTGGCAATTGAGGTTTTGCAAGTCGGTGAGTGGAAATGTGATTTCCAGCTTTGAAATATCTTAAAAGAGGTTTTGGGAACTTAGTGTAAGCTTGAAACGCTTTATTAAGTTCGGAAGTAAGTAAAGTGATTTTCTCCCTCGGATTGTGCTATTATGAGCTTATGGATGCACTTGTTTTTAAAAGTGTTTACCTACTGTTATAAAGCATGATTTGAGTATATGATATGTTGTTGTTGATGCCATATGGTTTAAGGATGCACTAGGTAAGTGATCCTTGTTTGTATGTGTTTACACATGTTTTTTGAAGCATGGTTTAATGCTTGGAATATGGCTTATTGTGAATGCTTTGCAAAATAGTAAGGTTTGCATTAAATGTGAATTATATTGGCAAGTGATGTTCTGTAAAGTGTTTTACAAATGAAATTTGATATAGTTAGCCGGCTATAGGATTGAGTGCACTATAAACAATTCACCTTGGATGTTGATGGGTTGTGATTGTACCGAAAACTCCATCTAATTACCCTAACGATCGATGAGTATTTAAGGTGTTGCAATGGTGGAGGGTAGCTCCCGTGTGCGACCCTTATAAGGTGTCCCATCTCTCGTTAGTGGGTTATACATCTACCGTTGAGTGGTGTTGAGGGGATGTGATTGTACCGAATACTCCACCATAAGTGTCACAACGGTGGATGGTAACTCCTGTGTGTGAGCCTTGAGGTGTCGGTAGAGTGTATGAAATGTTTGGGACAACACTTGATAATCCGTGTATCTGATATGCTTTATGAGTAATGAGAATGTTGTTGATCACTTGTAAGCCAATGTAATTGATTAAATTGTTATAAGAATGTTTATGATGCATATTATGGAAAATGCATGTTTTACCTTAAAACTTTGCATATTGGTGGATATGTATGGAAGGCTTGATTTGAATGTAACAATGGTTATGTTGCTGTGAAGTATTTGATACTTGTTGCATGGTATTTAACATGCTGATTTTAGTGATGAAGTGCATGGTTTTCAAAGAGGGCAATATGGTTTTCGAAAATGTGAAAATGATTTTAAGCATTGATGGTGTTTTTGGTCTTTGAGCATTTCATACTAAGCTATTAGCTTACGCTCTCCTTTGTCCATCAATGTAGATAACTAAGTGTTTTGAGGCAGCAGCTTGCAAGGGAATCTAAGAAGACTTCACTTCGAAGTATGTTTCGGCTATGAACTAGAGTAATAAAGGCATTGGGGGATTTCAAGTCTTGTTTGGATGGTGTGTATAAACAGCCTTTGAGCATGTTTGCTATATGCTTTTATACTTGTAAAAGGCCTTTAATTGGTGTTTGAAGTTTTGGTTTGAGATTTGACTCTAGAGTGGCTTATTTTCTAGGTTGCATGCCTTTAGATTTCCATTGATGCAATTGGTCATGTTTTGGGGCTTAATATGTTGCATATGATTGAGGAACAATGTTTATGATTGATGTATGTATGTTGGAAACATGTTGGATTGGTTTAAGTTGGAATTTTTGATGAAAAACCAACAAAATATGTCATTACAGGCCCATGTGTTTCGAAACACTTAGGCCTGTATTGAAACAGGGTGCTTGAAATGTCATTGGCGTATTGAGACGAGTAAGGTCTGTTTCGGTACGATTTGCTACTAGAAACCATGGTTTCGAAACACTTGGAAGGTGTTTCAGGATGAGCCTGTGTTTTGAAACAAGGCTTAGTGTTTCGGAACATGTGGCAATTATGTTAGTTAATGGAACGTTATGTGTTTCGGAACATGGCTTTAGTGTTCCGAAACAGGTGGTAGTTAAGTTGGTTAATGGAATGTTTTAATGTTCTGATTCTTTGTGTTTTAGTCCCTCAATGTTGTGGATGCAATTTAATGAGCATGAATGATTATTTTGAGCTATGATTTGACAGTTATGCATGCAATGAGACTAATTAAAGGTTGGTAGCACGAATTTGACTTAAGACCCTGCGAATAGAGAAAATTACGAAATGGTCCCTAAAAGCCGTAATTAGATGAAAATGATCTATGCTTGAGCTTTGAGTTATCAGCTGCAATGTTAAACACATAGGAACCTAATTTGCATCTAGACAAGATAAAGAAAAAAAATTAGGGTTGTTTATTGAGGTAAACCTTCTCGGTTTACTCCAATATTTTCCGTGGAACCTTCTTGCAACATCCAAGCTATATCCCAAACCTTTGTGCTAATTAGAGTAAAATCTTGTACCCAACTTGTTGTAATTCCTATTCTCAATCTTAAGTTCAAGTTTGATAGAGTGTTTGTTTGTAATTGGCCACAATATTCAATCTTGTGAGAGATATTTTCTTTTGCCAAATTTTTCTTTGTAATGAGAGACTTTTGAGTCAATCTTTGAGTAGAACGATTGGCCGATTGTAAAGGTTACCTCCTAAACCTAGAAAAGGGGAAGAACATCTAGTGAAAGTTGTTGAAAATCCTTAGTTGGAGCTAAGGTAGTGGATGTAGAGCTTGTTAGAAGCTTGAACCACTATAAATTGTCTTGTCTTTCATTTTTCAATTTCCTTTTTGCTCCCTTAATTTTAAATAGCCAATTCACTCCCTCTTTGCCAAATCATATTAAACTAATCCACTCAACAGTCTTCCTTTGTGGAATTGTGGCTTCTTCGTCTTTTACCCTAGAGAAGGTGTTGGTTCTTTCTTCTGCTTTTGGCCTATGTCGGTGGTCCTGCTTCATTTTTCTTATTAAGGTTTGTTGTCTACTTACAACGTTCTTGCTTTATTTGTTTTTATATGTTCGTTTTGCTCCTTGCTTGTCCGGTCCGTTCTTCGATTGCATGTTTAGCATGGAATACAAGAGTTGTGGGAAAACAGAAGACAACTCGTGCTTTAAGAAATCTATGTTTCAAGCATCGCATTGGGATCATCTTTCTTAGTAAGACAAAACAAAAAGGAAAGCTTGAAAGAGTTCGGAAAACAACTTTTATGTGGAACCGATTGGAGCCTCATGGGGTCTTGCATTGTGGTGGAGTAATGAAATCAATATATCAATCCCATTTGCGGATAAAAGATGCATCGACACCTCTGTTTCTTTAAATTATGAAATGCCTTGGTTTTTCTCATTCATATACGACACACCGTATAGAGAGGAAAAAAGAGCTTACTTAGAAAAGATTTCTTACCTAAGGTCAAACTAGAAAATTCTGTGGTTAATTATGGGGGATTCTAATGTAGTCACTAATCAAGAAGACAATGAAGGAGGAAATCCTTATTATAGCTCCCAAGCTCAATGGTTATCTAATTTCCTTGACGAAGACCTCTCGAGAGAAAGCATATTCTACACTAAAATAAAGTGAGCAAGAGTGAAACTTCACAAGTGGAGTACTTGTGCAAGTAAATAGTGTGCCTACAAGGTTCCCCTCTCACCACAGACTCGACTTGTACAATAAAAAAGTGAAAGAGGAGCTTGATAAAGAATGGGAAAGGGA
Source organism: Hibiscus tridactylites (assembly GCA_958450335.1). Taxonomy (NCBI): domain Eukaryota; kingdom Viridiplantae; phylum Streptophyta; class Magnoliopsida; order Malvales; family Malvaceae; genus Hibiscus; species Hibiscus tridactylites. The sequence goes on from OY288277.1 coordinate 71,254,509, forward strand.
AGAAAAATATTGGCATCAAAGATCTAGACTGAATTGGCTAAAATTGGGAGATAAAAATTCTAAATTTTTCCCTGCAACTACGGTTCAAAATAGAAGGTGAAATGCAATTCTAAGACTTCGAGTGCAAGATGGAAGTTGGGTTGAAGACGAAGAGAGTATTGTCAATCAGTTTCAAAACCATTTCACACATTTATTCTCCAAGGACCCAAATGTGGACTTTTCTTACATTGAAGATTGTATTCCAAGAATAATCTCGGGCGACATGAACCAATCTCTGTGTAAAGATGTCAAGGAAGAGGAGATTAAAGCTGTCATGTTTATCTTGGGTTTGTTGAAAGGTCCTAGGTCCGAAGACTTTCCTGGAATATTTTCCACTCTTTTTGGGAGGTAGTGAAGATTGAACTGGTGGACATGGTTCTCTATTTCTTCAAAAGTGGTCGGATGCAAAGAGAAATTAACAAGACAAATCTGGTCATGATCCCTAAAAGTCGAATGCTGTGGATGTTAACCATTATAGGCCATCAAGCTTATGCAACTTTGCGTATAAGGTGATTTCAAAGGTGCTAGCCTCAAGACTTAAACCCTTCCTACGAGAAATTATTTCTCCTCTTCAAGCAGCTTTTGTACCTAAAAGAGAAATTCAGGACAATGTGATCATAGCTCATGAAGCCTTTCATACCATTAAAAGGAAAAGGAAAGGCTCAAAAGGCACCATGGCCTTTAAGTTAGATCTGGAAAAGCATATGGTAAGGTTGATTAGAAGGTTCTCCGAATGTTAATGGTTAATATGGGCTTCAACATATGTTGGACAATGAGAATTATGGAATGTGTGAGCACCCCATCCTTTGAATTGGTTATTAAAGAAGAAAAAAGAAGATAAATTTTTCCAATGAGAGGGATTCTCCAGGGCGATCCTCTGTCCCTATACTCGTTTCTATTGATTTCAAACATCTTCTCTTGGATAATTGAAAAGCAGCAAAGAGACCAATTGTTTCAAGGCTTTCGGATAGGTAGAAGATTCCCAATCCTTAGTCACTTAATGTTCGCTGACAACTGTATCTTGTTCACTCAAGCTGATAGACAAAACTGTGAAAGTGTGAAATGAATCATCGATGTTTTCCAAAAAGCTACAAGGCAGTCTATTAATTGTGGGAAGTTTTATGTTTTTTTGTCACCTAATTTGAGTGGCAGGGCGAAGCAGAACTTGATTAAAATCCTCAGCTTTAGGGTGATGGAGGAGGGAAGTATGTATTTGGGATTGCCTTTGATTTGGGGTAGAGGAAAAAAAACACTTCAATTTATTGAAGATAGAGTTCGAAGCAAGCTTCAAGGGTGGAAAAGCTATTTGCTGTCACAATGAGGGAAGGAAGTTCTTATCAAAGTTGCTGCTACTTCGATTCCTTCATACGTTATGCCATGCTTCCTGCTCTCTAAGACCTTTTGTGACAATATTAACTCTATTATTGCTAGATTCTGGTGGGGTAATTCATCAGAAACGAGGGTGGAGTTCATTGGCTTAGTTGGGATAAAAGGTGCAAATCTGAAAATGAAGGTATGGGGTTTAGGGATCTTCATCTTTTCAACAATGCACTCATTGCTAAGCAAACTTCGAGATTAGTTAAAAATCTAGATTGGATGATTGCTCAAATCTTTAGGGGTCTTTATTTTCCAGGAGGTGACATCTTTAATGCTCCAAAACACCAAAATTCTTCTTGGGCATGGAAACGCATTTTAAGTGTTGTCAACACAATTAAACTGGGTGTTGTTTGGAATGCGGGGAACGATGAAGATATTCTCATTTGAGAGGAAAAATGGATTCCAAACCCGGAAAACTTTTTAATTAAGTCTGTCCGCCCCCTCAATTCCGTGATTCTCTTGTTGCACACCTTATCCTACAAGAAGAGAGGGCATGGAATATTACCAAACTTCAAGCTATTTTCTCGAAGAAGGAAACTGAAAAAATTAGACGTATTCCTATTAGTGGACCCCATATCCGAGATGAATTGATGTGAACTCTAAAAAAAGATGGAGATTACTCGGTAAAATCTAGTTACCTTGCTATTATGGAAAGTAAACCATTGTTTCCCCTCATTGCTCTAGTGACGATCCCGGAAATGATACTTCTTTTTGAAGATCCATTTGGAGTTTGCAAGTCGCCCAAAAAATCAGAATATTTATTTGGAAAGTTTGCAAGAATGCTACAGCTACCAACAAAAATTTAGCTAAAAGGTACATTCCTTTGTCCCCTAAGTATTGTCGAGGTTGTTCGGATGATGAAAGTATCGAGCATATCTTATTTTTTTGTCCTTGTGCTCAAGCGGTATGGCGCGTCTCGAACTTTAATTATTTCCCGAAGGAGGTATTTCATGGCTTCCCCTAATGGTGGTCTGTCGTTTTGACAATTGAGGGCAATGAGATGAATTCAAAAGGAATGTGTCGTTTAGCTTTCTTATGTTGATTTATTTGGAAAGCTCGAAACTGTTTCTCCTTCTCAAATCTAGGGGATGACCCAATTGAGACTTGGAAGCGAGCTGATAGTGCTCTTGCCGAATTCTTCTTTACTGTTTTAGGTAGGGATCCAGTGCAACATGCTCTTTTTATTTCTATGGGAATTTGGATCCCACCTCCAGAAGGGTGGATTAAAGTTAATCGTGTTGCCTCTTTTATGGACACATCATGTTCTTCTAGACTAGCTGCTATTTTCCACAACCAAGAAGGTTGTTTTCTTGGAGGATCTTCTTCTCCATGTTTCTCTTTATCGGCTAATCAAGCCGAAGCTTTGGCTATTCGCCTTAGTTTGACAATTGCCGCGGATAGCTATTTCACTAAGTTCTCATTGAGTCGGACAATGAAGGGCTCACTAAACGCCTCTCCAGTCAAAATCATTCGAGCTGGGATTTAGCTTCAATTGAAAAGGATATCCTCCTCTTATGTTCAAGGTTCGAGGAGTCTTGCTTTTCCTATGTGAAACGTTCTTGTAACTGTACTGCGGATTGGGTGGTAAAATCAATGAGGAAGAATACATGTCCTTCAAACTTGTTTTCCTCACCCTATTGTACTGTTGTCCTTGTTTTAATTTATGAATGGGTTTCTTTGGATAAAAAAAGAGTTGAGCTTAGCAGGCTTTGAAACGCTTATGCTATTGTAAGAATCTACTAGAGTGGAGACATTAATATACCTTTATTTTATTTTAGGGTTTTGGGTTAAATTATTTTTAATTAAAATATGGGAAAACCACCTAAATCATCACTCAACTTTGGTCATTAGACCTATTTTAGTCACTCAACTTTAAAAACGCTCATTTTCATCACTCAACTTTCAACATTGTGATGTTTTCATTATTCCACCGTTAACTCAGTTAACACCGTTATGACATGGCTCATTCCACCTATTGAACACTTTTTCAGCTTCCCCTTCCACTGCAGGCGAGTCACAAGGCACTTCTAACACCGATACCATGTCTTCGGTAGGAGACGACACAGCAGGGCCAACTTCATCACCGTTGAAATCTTCAATCGTTTCATCTTGTTTCTTGAATACACGACAAATTACAAATGCATTCTGCAGGAGAAATTAAAACAACAAATATAAGAACAAAAAAGGATCCAAAGAAGAATAAAAGTAAATCAAGAACGACATATTACCACAATTGAAGCAACAATTAATCGGCTAAAAGTAGTTGATTATGTAAACTAAATTCCCACCAATACTAGGAAATCGACCATATTTTTTGAATCAAAACAGAGGTAAGAAGAAAGTAGGAACCTGTCCGGGCTTGGTGCCGTCAAGCTCATCGAGGGTAGTACGATACTCGTGCATAACCCAATTGGTCTGCTTCCCCCTAGGAGCCCTGCCATTATAAAACACCAGAGTCTTCTTCATGCCGATCAAGCTCGACCCAGACTTAATCTTCCGGTTCTTGCCCGTTGCTTTCCAGTAACCGGCCTCGGTAGCCCTGTTGAGCCTGTTTCCGGTCGGGTACTTTCGGTCAATCGGGCAAAAGAAAAATCACTCTTAGTCTCTAGTCTTAATAGCAGACAAGTGAGGCAAATCCCATGGCTCGCATTTACAAACATCGATTTCACGAATGACATTGATCTCATCGTTTTCAGTCCTGTTTATCTTAGACCGTAAGTAAAAATCGATTAATTCCTCGTCTGTCGGTCGGAATTGGAATCCGATGGGGAGTGAATTTAGGGTTACAGAGGATTTTCACGTGTTTTCCCCTTTAAGTACCCCAAATGTTTTATTTATTTATTTTATTAATCCAACATGGCATAAGAAATTATTTTATTAATCCAACATGGCATAAAAAATTATTAAAATAAGCCATGTCATTGTGGTGTTAACTGAGTTAACGGTGGAATGATGAAAACATCACAATGTTGAAAGTTGAGTGATGAAAATGAGCGTTTTTAAAGTTGAGTGACTAAAATAGGTCTAATGACCAAACTTGAGTGATGATTTAGGTAGTTTTCCCTTAAAATATAGTATTGTCAAATTGAAACAATTTGTAAATAGTGATGGTTAAATTTATTTTTTTCGAATTAGGACAAATTATTTGAATGTGCAATCATGAAGGACTAAATGTGTTATTATACAAAATATTTTAACTGCCATGTCACCCTTTTTTGCGGCTGTTAACGGGTCAGTGGCCAATTTGGAGTAAAACTAAAATTTTAATAGTAACATTAAAGCAATTGAAAGTTTGGTTACCAAATTGAATGATTTACCAAAGTTCAGTTACCATTTGTGTACTTTACCCAAAAAGAAAAAAATCCGACCCGTTGTCTGACCCAACCCAACATTTGACCTTTAACTTGACCCATTGATTGTTGACTTTGACTAGAGCTGACCGCTGATTGTGACCGTTGACCAAAGTTGACTTTTTTGGACAATCTTCACCTTGACCATTTTCGACGTCTTGAGTTAGCATTTACTGCCCTTTTCGTCTAATTTGAACCCGAAATCCTCGTTTTACTATTTACAAATATTTGTACTTAGTATTTTATGTGGGTATTTTTGTTGGGGATGAAATTGTGAATATTCTTATATTTAGGTGATTATGACTATGAGGTCGTTGAGTTACCACCTCCACTTGTTCATATTGATCGTGCACATTCTTCCAGGACTACATGTGAGTATTCTTCCATAGTAGTTCTGGTGTTTTTAGTTGGATGCTTAGTGATAGTAATAGTTATTAATATATAATTCTTATCTCGTAAGTTCTGATTCAGTTAGGCCAAATTATAGGTCTAAGCATGTGTTTGTAACGACCCGGATTTCGAAATATGTGGTTTGGTTTAACCTAAATTGCGGGATTTGTGTTTTGGGCCGAGGGTTTGGGCCCTTAAGTGTTCATGGATACCTTTGTGGGCTTCCTTTATGTTGTGGGGCTTGTTTGTTTGGGTTAGGAAGATGATGGTGTGGTAGATGAGTAAATTCCCTTAATTTTGAAGAAGAAGGGGTTGGTTCTTTTAATTTCTGTAGAAAAGTGGAAGTGATGAGCTCACCCTTTGTCTCCCCTTATCTTCTTCATCACTCTTCTCCATATTTCTTGAGAACTCAAAGAAAAAAGGTTTAATCTTTGTTACGTTGTGTAAGAGTCTTAGATTAAGGCTTGAGAGTGTTGTAATCTACATGAAGTGATCTGTCAAACAAGGTAAGAATGGAAGTATATGGTGGAGATTGGAAAAAAAAATGGGTTTTGATAGGGGTTGAAGAAGAGGAGCATGGATATGTGATTTAGCTCCATTTCTTGTTGTAGAAATCTTCCTTTAGTGTCTTTTAAGTTTCCAGCAATGTTGTAACTCGTTTCACAATATTTTCTTGTAGTGAAAGAAGTTGGAAATTCTTCCAAGGAGCAAGGGAAGAAGAAGGTTTAAAGCTTGGACTAGGAGCTTCATTCTAAGTTGTTGGAGAGAGGTTAGTACACTTCCAACTCTTTTTGTTTCATGCACAACCTAAGGATGATGCTTTGTATATTGATTTGGTGGTTTGGGTGTTGAATGCTTGAAAATGCTTGTTAATGGTAAATTTGGAATTTGATGATAATAACTTGTAAATATGGTAGTAAACCACCCTAAATTACTCTCATAAATTGTAGGATCATCTTAAAGGGTTGTTGGGTTTGAGTTGGAGGCTTTGAGAATGATTTCCCGAGCCTAGGAAGCCATTTCTAGGCTTTGGTACCAACACATAAGGAGGTCATACCGGTACCCTAGTGTTCTGGGGAAGATGAACATTGTTCTATTGAAGGCGAGCTATGAAGGGGTATCGGTACAGTGTTCAACTTGTACCGGTACACTAAAGCTTTGGAAAATTCCAATAAGCTAAATTCGTATCGGTACGCTATGAGTACCGTTACCCAAGGGTATTATACCAGTATGCGAGAGCCAGTACGGTACCCACTAGCATTCTGCCTGAAAAGTTGAGTTTGAGTCTAGGGAGTTGAAAAATTATAATATTCGATATAGACTTCTAATGAATTAAAATGAGATAAAAATTTGAGAAACCAAGAATTTACCCACGTACTCGATAATAATGCATAATAATTTGGTAAATGACTTGTGTGACTTAAATGTGAAGCGACGTTTTATAACCTTAATTGACCGAGTAGTTAAGAATATTCATATTATTCAATCTTGTGTAGCTTCGAATCATATTATATACCTTTAAAATTTAATTACATCTCTATTTAATCAATAAAAATTTATTCAAAACTCATTGTTCCGAAATTTCCACAGAAAAAGAAGGAAGCAATATCCAAACCGGTTATGGCTTGCCAAATAAATATACAATATCATTACACCTAATTGTTATACCAAATTGAAAGAGCATGAAGTTTTATAACCATAAAAAGATGAAAGAAGAAGAAGATGACAACCTTCCTTATCTAAATATATGAGCAAAATGAAAATGGTGACCTTTGTCTCACTTACCATCTACATCTACTAACGAAATTTCCTTGAATTCATGTGAGTTAGGTGTCAAATTAGTACTTTTTGGGACACCTATCCCACAATGTAATTTTTGTAGGATGATTTTAAAATATATATTAGATTTAATACATTTAGAAATGTATCAACACAAAATATAAGGCTCAACCCATTTGCTTTTATAATAATCAATTATTTTTGTAGTTTGTAAAGGAATTAAACATGAACCATGCATTTAACAACAATTGCATAAATTGTTCATCCCCTTGTGTCGTGGTGACAAAGGTAGATTTTTATCATCCTTTAAGACTTGGGTTTGAGCACCAATAATACATGTTGTGTGTGCCGTCTTTGAAAAGACTAAAAAAATTGAACAAATATTACACTAGTATCACACCAGCATATTAAAAAAAAACAATAACATAAACTATAATCTCACACAAATCCAAAATTAATGAGATAATATCAATTAAACTATTCAAACCATGTGGATGCCTATACTTTGTGTAAAATAATCTTTACAAGTAATTTTTATATTATTTGATTATTGAGGGTAGCTATATGTAATGCTAAGTCAAATATTGTGGTTAATTAATTACAAGTTGGTTTGTCCTTGTATTTCACATAACCTAACTTTGAATTTTAGGTACAAATTATAATTTATTAATAAATAAAAATTTATTCCAAATGGGTTTTGGTGGGGGTTGAAGAAGAGGAACATGGATATGTGATTTAGCTCAATTTCTTGTTGTAGAAATCTTCCTTTAGTGTCTCTTAAGTTTCCAGCAATGCTGTAACTCATTTCACAATACTTTCTTGTAGTGAAAGATGTTGGAAATTATTCCAAGGAGCAAGGAAAGAAGAAGGTTTGAAGCTTGGGCTGGGAGCTTCATTCTAAGTAGTAGGAGAGAGGTTAGTACACTTCCAACTCTTTTTGTTTCATGGACAACCTAAGGATGATGCTTTGTATACTGATTTGGTGGTTTGGGTGTTGAATGATTGAAAATTCTTGTTAATGGTAAATTTGGAATTTGATGATAATAACTTGTAAAAATGGTAGTAAACCACCCTAAATTACTCTAAAAAACTGTAGGATCATCTTAAGGGGTTGTTGGGTTTGAGTTGGAGGCATTTGGAATGATTTCCCAAGCCTAGGAAGCCATTTCTGGGTTTGGTACCAACATATAAGGAGGTCATGTAACACCCCAAATTTGGGCCTAGATGTTTTAGAGTCCAAATCAGACCGGTCAGAAAACGGTTCGAATCTTAAAGGGAGCTTTAGGGAACACCTAATTCGGGAAGCTTTAAAAATATAGAAAAATATCTAAAAATCATTATTTAATATATAAAAGATTATGGTGAAATCAATTTTACAAAATAAGGTTTGGAAATACTACATTTCAGTGTAGTGACCAAATCACAGTTTTTACAAAGTTAAATAGTGATTGTTTTGTAAAGGATTGAAAGTTTGAATCTTTAAGGAGCTAATTTTACCAAAATGTTTTTAATCAGATTTCTTCTTAATTTGGGTGATTTTATTAATGTTTTGATTAAAGAAAAACAAGGATTAATTAAAAGGAAACTACATTTGACATTTCATAACTACTTTACGTCAATTTTCCCATCTCCCATTTTCTCTCAAATTCTTTTCAGCCAAACACTCTTTCTCCTTCAATTGGTTTCTGATTTTCATTCATTTTGATTGGATTTCAATTCCTCTTTGATTCATAATCTTCTCCTCATCAAAACCTCTTGATTTTACATTGGATTTTCAAGAAAACTTGCCCAAATCAAGGAGAAATCAACCATTAGAGGTAAGCTTCGTCCTTCTCCTCTAATGATCAGTTCTTTACTGAAATTCCCAAGTTATCAATCCTTTGTTAATGATTTTTTAGTTGTTTTAATGTTAGAAACAAGAAATTGTCTTAGAACCCAAGATTTTTGGAGAGATCTTGATGATTTTCGTGCTTGATGGTTAGACCTTGTTTTGAGGTTGTTTTCTAATGTATTTTGGATGTTAATTGAAGTTATAAATGAAGTTTTATCAAACAAATCTCGAATGGGCATGGATTCTTAAGTTTTGCTTGCTAGAATGGTGGTTTTTGGGGTAGTTTTTGTGTTCTGTTATAGTTGGAGCTATAAGGACGAGGTTGTGGTGATTTTTGATGTTGATTGATGTTTAGAAATGATTAGAAGTGGTAGATCTTGGTTGGGCCTTGTTTTGGATGAGTTTGGAGGTGATTTGGTTGTGTTTGGTACCCGAAATGTGGTTTTTGAGTAGAGCAGCGAGTTTAGGTGTGTGGCTGTTGATTTCAATGCATGATGATGCATAAATCCTCTGCTCTTATGTGTTATAAACAAGGAGACATCTTCGGACGCCTTTGGTGTTGATCCAGGAGCCTAGATAGCATTTCAGCAAGCACGCGAAACATAATCGGTGAGTGCGCATGGTTTTAGAAGTCCTTGAGAGACAAAGAATCAAGGTTTGGAGATTTAGGAAAGGTTTGAAACACCTTCCTAAGACCGGAAGTAAGTATTGGCTAGATTGCTCTTTTAAATGTGGTGGTTGCCCCTAAAATGCTTTTACATGCTCATGGTTTGAGATAGATAAATTCCTACTGTTTTTATGCATGATTTGTAGCATGAGATGATGCTTGAAATGATTTCATGAGATAACATGTTGCATAGTTGAGATTTGAGCTTTTATTTTAAAGCATGGAAAATGTTATGGTTTATAAATGAGATGAGAATGATTTGGAAATGTTGCATGTAAAACAATAGGTGAGATGATGATTTGACATAATATATTGGCATAGAAATTGAGATACTTACCAGGTATAATTGATTGATCAATAGGATGAGAGTGCACTATAAACTAAAATTTTTTACGTGCTCTTTGGTTTAATCCAAAGGGAGAGAACATATGATGGGCATTCCATCGGGTAGGACTTGGTGAAATACCCAAGCTTTAGGGCGATGTGAGATTCCACCAGAAATTATGTTACTAGACGAGTGAGTACGATGATGGTAGATGCCACCGGAAGTGTCTAGTGAGTTGTCCGCATATCCGAGTAATAATGAGATGTGAAATGCCAATATAATATATGAAAATGATTTTGATTCACATGTACCTTTGATGAAATGATCTATGCTATGTGAAATGCATATGAGATTTGTATATGAAATGCTTTGGTGTTACAAGCATGAGTGTGGCCTTGCCACAAGTTTTGCATTGATTTAAATGCATGAGATATAATTGAGGTACATGTGTTTACATGGAGAAGTTGCTTTGAATGGTTTTCAAGAATGAGATAGAATGAGCATGTTGTTTAAAAGCTTTTGAGAAAGTGTTTTCAAGAAATGCATTATTGTGTTGGTTTTCTTTAGAGCATGCCTCACTAAGAAATTGTGCTTACGCTCTCTTTCACCAATAATGCAGATAATTGAGGTGATTTCGGGAAGCAAGAAGGTTAAGAACATCCAAGGAAGTACAAAGCTCATGAATGGTGATGTCTTTATACACTTTAGTTTTGATATATGGCATTGGGAAACCAAGGTTGTATTTGGGAGATATATTTGAACTCCCTAAGTTTGTGGCATGTTTATGTTGGCATTTATGGGTTGTAAATGGTCATAAATGTTTGGTTTGAGGTTTGGTTGCTTATATTGATTTTGGTACTAGGGAAGATGTCTTTAGTTTGTGTACTTTTGTGTTTGATGCCATGCTCGGGTTTAGGGGTCTTAAATACATTCCATAGTGGCTAAATGAGTTGTTGAAATGATTAGATGCTCATTGAAACGTGTTTGGATGGCTTGAGTTGTCAAAAACTAGCAAAATTTGCTGTCACTAGGTAAGGTGTATCGAAACACTCTCAATTGTTTCGAAACGGGGACCTGAAATAGTCATGGTGTTTCGAAACGGTTGAAGTTGTTTCGAAACAGTTTGGCTATTGGTGAAGCCTGTTTCAATATTGGTCTCGGAACATACTCGAGTACCGAAATGGCCAACACCATTTCAATACAGGCGTTCCGATACAGTTGACCTTTGGATCCTGATTTGAATTGTTTTGAGTTTCTATGTTTTACATTTTAGTCCTAAATGTTGTGGATGCAATTGCTTGAGCATGGAATGTCTTTTTAAGCTGAAACTTGACAGAGAAGCATGTAACCTGTTTAATTTCATATTGGTAATCTTAAAATCAGCAAAGTCCTTCTAATTTCCAAAAATTACAATTTGGTCCCTAAACGCGTAATTTAAGCAATTGAGTCCCTAAATGTTATCCGATCACTGTGCCTTTCTCTTCCATGATTCGTGAGTGCTCACTTAGGTTTAACATGCATCTAGACAAGGTTAAAATAAAAAGGGTTGTTAATCAAGGTTGACTTTGGTTTTCCCCGTGTAATCTCCGTAGTTCGAGTCAAGCGTCTAGGCTGGGCTAAGGGGGTTACATTTTTTGGTATCAGAGCCAGGTTATCGAATAATTGGAGCTTGGTATGGGGTTGTTGTATGTGATTATGCATGATTGTGTCTTTTCAGTGAAAGTTTGATGTATTAACATTGATGTGTGATTCAATTGAGATGCTTTTTTGATGCTATGCTATGTTTGGAGTGTGGTTGGGGATCCCATTGCCATATCAAAACTAATGAGAAGAATTGTTTTCGAAAATGAGCCTGAGTACTTGGATTACTTACCTTGTTATGCCTAATTGTGTTCATTGCATTTTTGTCAGTGCATTGTTTTTATTATGGGACCACGTAGAGAGCTAAGAATCAATACTAGATCTATGACTGATAATGAGAATACGGAGAATGCTGAGGATTTACCTCATCCTCCTTTTGGTGGACCACCTGGTGGTGGTGGAGCTGGGGTTGGTGCTACTGGAGTTGGTGCTGGGGTTGTTGGACCCGAGGGTGTTCAGGGGCAAGCTGCTCCTGACATGACCACGTTGATACAGGCTATTGTTGCAGCTTTCCAGGCAGCTTTAGCTGGAGCTCATGGAGCTGCACCTCAGGATGGTGCTAATGTGAGATTGCCGTTGGAGCATCTCCGTAGTTTTGGAGGGACTGAGTTCAGAGGTTTGTCATCAGAAGGATCTGAGTCTTGGTTGGAGAGCTCCAAGAGGATTCTTAGTCAACTGAATTGCAATAATGTGCAAAAGCTAGGATGCATTGTATCGCTACTGCATGGTGATGCTTATACATGGTATACGACTACTATCTCCGGAATGGAGGACGATGAGGTGACTTGGATATTCTTCTTGAATGCGTTCAAGCGGAAATATCTGGGAGTTCGCTACCTCGATGAGAAGAAGAGGGAGTTTATTTCTCTTATGCAAGGGAACATGTCTATAGCTGAATATGAGATTCAATTTGTCTGCCTTATCCAGTATGCACCTAAGCTAATTCCTAGCGAGAGGGAAAGGTGCGAACGGTTTTGTCATGGGCTGGTAGCGGATGTCAAGACCTATATGCTTGCAACTAATTACACTGATTTCGATATCTTGGTCACTGGAGCCAAGGATATTGAATTGAATCTTGGTTTGGCGGGCCGAGCAGGTGGATCTAGCTCGGGAAAGCGAGCTGCAGAACGCGATTATGGTAGAGATCGTAACAAGAGACATAAGGATAGGAAGTTGCACTATGATGCTAGACGCGGGGTTGGTAACCCTGGTAGAGGTTAGCAAGGACCTAATGTTGTCTTGAGGACTCCTGAGTGTAACCGTTGTGGTAGGAGACATGATGGTGAGTGTTGGGGTAACCTTAAGACTTGCTGGAATTGTTGAAACCGAGGGCATTTGAAGAAATATTTTCCTCAGCTGTTGAGAGAGGGACAAACTCCGGTGAGAGCAGCTGAGCCACAGAGAGGTCGTGGGCGCGGCCGTGGTAATTTTCAGCGTAGGGATGATGGTGGAAGGAACGTAGCGCATGTTGTGGCCGTCCAACCTGAGGGTGGTTGTCAAGCTCGAGTATATGCCCATCGTGAGGGAAGGAATGACACATACGTGATCGCAGGTACCTTTACTTTGCAATCCTTGTCGTTACTTTCTTTGATTGATTTTGGATCTACACACTCATACATATTGCGTGAACATGCTCAAATGCTTGGTTTACCTGTCGAGTCTTTAGATGTTGGTATGCGTGTGACTAGTTCCTTTGGTGAGACGGTTGTAACAAGAAAGTTGTATAGGAGATGTCCCTTGAAGGTGCAAAATTATGTTTTTCTTGTTGATCTCATTGAATTTCCATTCTATGGTTTTGATGTAATCCTTGAGATGGATTGGCTTGTTGAGCATAGAGCCGTTGTAGATTTCGAAAGCAAGTGAGTTTCGTTGAAACTTGCGGATGATTATGAGGTGGTGGTGGTGGGAGAAAATGTGAAGTTTCTTGCCAATGTGGTGTCTACATTGGAAGCGAACTGGATGTTGCAGCAAGGATGCGAAGCTTACCTAGCTTTTGTTATGAATCCTAGTTCAAAGGAGGTGCGCGTTCAGGATTTAAGAACCGTGTGTGAGTTCCCTGGCGTGTTTCCGGAGGAATTACCTGGTTTGCCGCCTAGTCGAGAGGTTGAGTTTGGAATTGAGCTGTATGAGAACACAACTCCGGTGTCCATTGCTCCCTATCGCATTGCACCCAAAGAGTTGAAGGAATTGAAGATGCAACTTCAGGAGTTGCTTGACCGTGGCTTTATTCAATCTAGTGTGTCACCTTGGGGTGCACCGACCTTGTTTGTGAAAAAGAAGGATGACACGATGAGAATGTGCATCGATTATCGTCAGCTGAATAAGTTGACCGTCAAGAACAAGTATCCTTTGCCGTGGATTGATGATCTCTTTGATTAGTTTCGGGGAGCGGCTGTGTTTTCAAAGATTGACTTGAGGTCAGAGTACTATCAGTTAAAGGTGAAAGATGTGGATGTGCCGAAAACAACCTTTAGAACGAGGTATAGCCATTATGAGTTCCTTGTAATGCAGTTTGGCTTGACGAATGCTCCTACTGCTTTCATGGACATGATGAATAGGGTGTTCCATGAATTCTTGGACAAGTTCATTGTGGTGTTCATCGACGATATCCTTGTGTACTCTCGTACTGAGAAGGAGCATGAAGGCCATTTGAGAATTGTTTTGCAATCGTTGTTGGAAAATTAGCTTTATTCTAAGTTGAGCAAATGTGAGTTTTGGCTAAAGGAAGTTGTTTTCCTAGGTCTTGTGGTTTCGGCTGAAGGGATTCGAGTTGATCCCAAGAAGGTTGAGGCGTTGATGAATTGGAAGCCTCCTAAGTCAGTTCATGAAGTTCGTAGTTTCCTTGGGTTGGCAAGATACTACGGGAGATCCGTGGATGGATTTTCTAAGATTGTTGCCCCTTTGACGAAGTTGTTGCAAAAAGATGTTAAGTATGAGTAGACAGAAGCGAGACATCAAGCTTTTGAGAAGCTTAAAGCATCTTTGACGTAAGCTCCTATCTTAGTTCAACCTGAATTAGACAAAGAGTTTGTGGTGTATAGTGGCGCGTCCTATGTTGGTTTGGGGTGTGTGCTAATGCAAGAGGGTTAGGTGGTAGCTTATGCATCGCGACAATTGAAAGTGCATGAGTGCAATTATCCTACGCATGATATTGAGTTAGCTGCGGTGGTTTTTGCTCTGATGATCTGGAGACATTATCTTTATGGTGAGAAGTGTACTGTGTACACGGATCACAAGAATTTGAAGTATTTATGTCTCAGAAAGAGCTGAATCTTAGGCAAATGCGATGGGTAGAGTTGCTTAAGGATTACCATCTGACGATCGAGTATCATCCGGGAAAGGCCAATGTTGTGGCTGATGCTTTGAGCAGGAAAGTGGCGGTGGAGTTAAGGGCGATGTTTGCTAGCTTGAGCATATCGCGAGATGGAGGTCTTGTTGCTGAATTGCAAGTGAAACCATCTCTAGTTCAGTTGATAAAGGATAAGCAGTTGTTGGATTATTCTTTGGTGCCACATGTTTAAGATATTGCTGAGGATAGACCATTGGATTTATGTTTTAATGATGATGGTGTTCTATGTTTTGGAAGTCGGATAGTGGTGCCGAATGATGTTGAGTTGAGGCGTACTATTCTGACTGAAGCTCATAGTAGTCCTTTTGCTATGCACCCTGGTAGTACAAAGATGTATCGTGATCTGAAGGATGAGTACTACTGGGTGGGTTTGAAGAAGGATGTCGTTGAGTATGTGAGCAAGTACATGGTTTGTCAGCGGGTTAAGGCTGTGCATCAGTTTCCTTTGGGGTTGTTGTAACAGTTTAGGATCCCTGAATGGAAATGGAAGAGGATCACCATGGACTTTGTGTCTGGTTTGCCTCTATTGCCAGCAAAGAAGAATTCTGTTTGGGTGATTGTGGATCGCCTTACGAAGTGTGCGCATTTCTAACATGTGCATACTACGTACACCTTGGATAAGCTTGCAGAGTTGTACATTGCTAAGATTGTACGTTTGCATGGCGTACCAAAATCTATAGTGTCGGATAGAGATTTGAGGTTCACTGCAAGGTTTTGGGAGTGTTTACATCAAGCATTGGGTACGTGGCTGAATTTCAGTACTTCTTATCATCCACAGACGGATGGATAGTCAGAGCGTGTTATCCAAGTGCTTGAGGATATGTTGAGGTGCCGTGTTATTGAGTTTCAAGGCTCTTGGGAGAAGCACTTGCCTTTGTTGGAATTTGCTTATAATAATAGTTACCATGCAAGTATTCAAATGGAACCTTATGAAGCTTTGTATGGGAGGAAGTGCAAAACTCCTCTTTGCTAGGATGAAATGGGACAAAAGTTGGTCTCGATGCTGGCTTTGTTGAAAGGAACCACCGAGAAGGTGAAGCTCATTTGTGAGCGGTTGAAGGCAACATCGGATCGGCAAAAGTCTTACGCGGATTTGAAGCGTAAGGAGATAGAATTTGCGGTAGGTGACCGCGTGTTCTTGAAAGTTTCACCTTGGAAGAAGGTGATGAGATTTGGCCGGAAGGGCAAGCTGAGCCCGAGGTACATTGGACCATACGAGGTGATAGAACGTGTGGGTCATGTTGCCTATAAGCTGAGGCTACCATAAGATCTAGAAAAGATACATAATGTGTTTCATGTATCCATGCTTTGGAGGTATAGATCGGATCCTTCGCATGTTATGCCTATCGAGGAAGTTGAGTTGAATCTAGATTTGTCATATGATGAGGAACCATTTGAGATTTTGGATTCAGACAGTAAGATTCTCCGTGGTAAGACCATTGAGCTGGTTAAGGTGTTGTGGAGACATCGTGGTGTTGAGGAAGCCACATGGGAAAGAAAGGAAGATATGAAGAAGCAGTTTCCTTACCTTTTTCCTCCAGGTAAATTTCGAGGACGAAAATTCTTAAGAGGGGGAGAGTTGTAACACTCCAAATTTGGGCCTAGATGTTTTAGAGTCCGAATCGGACCGGTCAGAAAACGATTTGATTCTTAAAGGGAGCTTTAGGGAACATCTAATTCGGGATGCTTTAAAAATATAGAAAAATATCTAAAAATCCTCATTTAATTTATGAAAGATTATGGTGAAATCAATTTTACAAAATAAGGTTTAGAAATACTACATTTCAGTGTATTGGCCAAATCACAGTTTTTACAAAGTTAAATAGTGGCTATTTTGTAAAGGATTAAAACTTTGAATCTTTAAGGAGCTAATTTTACCAAAATGTTTTAAATCAAATTTCTTCTTAATTTGTGTGATTTTATTAATTTTTTTATTAAAGAAAAACAAGGATTAATTAAAAGGAAACTACCTTTGACTTTTCATAACTACTTTACGTCAATTTTCCCTCCTCCCTTTTTCTCTCAAATTCTTTTCAGCCAAACACTCTTTCTCCTTTAATTGGTTGCTGATTTTCATCCCTTTTGATTGGATTTCAATTCCTTTTTGATTCCTAATCTTCTCCTCATCAAAACCTCTTGATTTTACATTGAATTTTCAAGAAAACTTGCCCAAATCAAGGAGAAATCAACCATTAGAGGTAAGTTTCGTCCTTCTCCTCTAATGATCAGTTCTTTACTGAAATTCCCAAGTTATCAATCATTTGTTAATGATTTTTGAGTTGCTTTAATGTTAGAAACAAGAAATTATCTTAAAACCCAAGATTTTTGGAGAGATCTTGATGATTTTTGTGCTTGATGGTTAGGCTCTGTTTTGAGGTTGTTTTCTATTGTATTTTGGATGTTAATTAAAGTTATAAATGAGGTTTTATCAAACAAATCCCGAATGGGCTTGGATTCCTAAGTTTTGCTTGTTAGAATGGTGGTTTTGGGGTGGTTTTTGTGTTTTGTTATAGCTGGAGGTATAAGGATGAGGTTGCGGTGATTTTTGATGTTGATTGATGTTTAGAAATGATTAGAAGTAGTAGATCTTGGCTGAGATTTGTTTCGGATGAGTTTGGAGGTGATTTCGGTTGTGTTTGGTACCTAAAATGTGGTTTTTGAGTAGAGCAACGAGTTTAGGTGTGTGGCTGATGATTTCAATGTATGATGATGCATTAATCCTCTGCTCTTATGTGTTATAAACAGGGGAGACATCTTCGGACGCCTTTGGTGTTGATCCGGGAGCCTAGATAGCGTTTCGGCAAGCACACGAAACGTAATCGGTGAGTGCGTATGGTTTTAGAAGTCCTTGAGGGACAAAGAATCAAGGTTTGGGGATTTAGGAAAGGTTTGAAACACCTTACTAAGTAAGGAAGTAAGTATTGGCTAGATTGTTCTCTTAAATGTGGTGGTTGCCCCTAAAATGCTTTTACATGCTCATGGTTTGAGATAGATAAATTCCTACTGTTTTTATGCATGATTTGTAGCATGAGATGATGCTTGAAATGATTTCATGAGATAACATGTTGCATAGTTGAGATTTGAGCTTTTGTTTTAAAGCATGTCAAATGTTATGGTTTTGAAATGAGATGAGAATGATTTGGAAATGTTGCATGAAAAACAGTAGGTGAGATGATGATTTGACATAATATATTGGCATAGAAATTGAGATACTTACCGGATATAATTGATCGATCAATAGGATGAGAGTGCACTATAAACTAAAAATTCGTATGTGCTCTTTGGTTTAATCCAAAGGGAGAGAATCGATGATGGCCATTCCATCGGGTAGGACTTGGTGAAATACCCAAGCTTTGTGGCGATGAGAGATTCTGCCATGTGAGTACGGTGATGTGAGATTTCACTGGAAATTAAGTTAATAGACGAGTGAGTACGGTGATGGTAGATGCCACCGAAAGTGTCTAGTGAGTTGTTCGCATATCCGAGTAATAATGAGATGTGAAATGTCAATATAATATCTGAAAATGCTTTTGATTCACATGTACCTTTGATGAAATGATTTATGCTACGTGAAATGCATATGAGATTTGTATATGAAATGCTTTGGTGGTACAAGCATGAGTGTGGCCTTGCCACGAGTTTTGCAATGATTTAAATGCATGAGATAGAATTGAGGTACATGTGTTTTCAAGTAGAAGTTTCTTTGAATGGTTTTCAAGCATGAGATAGAATGAGCATGTTGTTCAAAAGCTTTTGAGAAAGTGATTTCAAGAAATGCATTATTGTGTTAGTTTTCTTTAGAGTATGTCTCACTAAGCAATTGTGCTTACGCTCTCTTTCATCACTAATGCAGATAATTGAGGTGTTTTCGGGGAGCAAGAAGGTTAAGAACATCCAAGGAAGTACAAAGCTCATGTATGGTAATGTCTTTATACACTTTAGTTTTGATATATGGCAATGGGAAACCAAGGTTGTATTTGGGAGATATGTTTGAACTCCCTAAGTTTGTGGCATGTTTATGTTGGCATTTGTGGGATGTAAATGGTCCTGAATGTTTGGTTTGAAGTTTGTTTGCTTATATTGGTTTTGGGACTAGGGAGCATGCCTTTAGTTTGTGTGCTTTTGTGTTTGACGCCAAGCTCGGGTTTAGGGGTCTTAAATACGTTCCATAGTGGCTAAATGAGTTGTTGAAATGCTTAGATGCTCATTGAAGTGTGTTTGGATGGTCTGAGTTGTCAAAAACCAGGAAAATATGCTGTCACTGGGAAAAGTGATTCGAAACACCCTCAATTGTTTCGAAACGGGGACCTGAAATGTACATGGTGTTTCGAAACGGTTGAAGCTGTTTCGAAACAATTTGGATACTGGTGAAGCCTGTTTCGATACTGGTCTCGGAACATACTCGAGTACCGAAATGGTCAACACCATTTTGGTACGGGCTTTTCGGTACAGTGGATAGGCATTCCGATACAGTTGATCGTTGGATGCTAATTTGAATTGTTTTGAGTTTCTATGTTTTACTTTTTAGTCCTAAATGTTGTGGATGCAATTGCTTGATCTTGGAATGTCTTTTTAAGCTGAAACTTGACAGAGAAGCATGTAACATGTTTAATTTTGGTAATCCTAAAATCAGCAAAGTCCTTCTAATTTCCAAGAATTATAATTTGGTCCCTAAACACGTAATTTAAGCCATTGAGTCCCTAAATGTTAATCCGATCGTTTTGCCTTTCTCTTCCATGATTCGTGAGTGCTCACTTAGGTTTAACATGCATCTAGACATGATTAAAATAAAAAAGTTGTTAATCAAGGTTGGCTTTCGGGTTGGCTTTTGTTTTCCCCGTGTAATCTCCGTAGTTCGAGTCAAGCGTCTAGTCCGGGCTAAGGGGGTTACAGGTCATACTGGTACCCTAGTGCTACGGGGAAGATGAAAATTGTTCTATTGAAGGCGAGCTATAAAGGGGTATCGGTACGATGTTCAACCTGTACCGGTACTTTAAATCTTTGGAAAATTCCATTTAGCTAAATTCGTATCGGTACGCTATGAGTACCGATACCAAAGGGTGCGAGAGCCAGTACCGGTACCCACTAGCATTCTGCCTGAAAAGTTGAGTTTGAGCCTAGGAAGCTGAAAAATTATAATATTCGATACAATAGATTTCTATTGAATTAAATTGAGATAAAAAATTGAGAAACAAAGAATTTACCCACGTACTCGATCATAATGCATAGTAATTTCGTAAATGACTTGTGTGACTTAAATGTGGAGCGACATTTTGTCTTTCAAATTCGAGGCTACGAGTTATCCCCGATATTTTCTGAAATTTTGTTCTTAAAGGGATTTCTCTTGAAAATTCCTTTTTTCTTTGGAAATAATGAAGACTTGGAGTCGCCACCGACCACTTAGGTAAGGTAGGTCGGACACCAAAAAAACTAGAGATTCATTTTGAAAAGGGTTCAAGAGTTGGTTACGCGTGGGAAAGGATTAGCAACCCCCATCACGCCCGGAAATCAGTACTAAAATATATGTTGCTTTTAAAAGAATGGAAATCTTTGAAATTTAAATTGAAATTAATTAAGTGTATTTAATTGAAAATTTACTTTAATTGAAATGGGCTTTATCAAATTGATGGATTCAAATTAATTGGACATTTAATTAATAAGGATGACGATACATCAGACCATAGATTAAACCGACATCATATAAGCATGACTGTCGTGTTAATTTATGGTTCGAATTTTGTACGCCACCTTTATGCATGATTTAAACATTTAAATATGATGTTATGATTTGTTATCTTTTAATTAAAATTTACCTCATAACGGCAAGGATTAATTCAAATATTTGGTCAACAATCATTAAGCGAAAACTGTTACGACACAAATATCAGAATTAAATAATACCTCTTTTTTAGGGTTTAAATTAATTACCATGCAATCAAAATATTGGAAGTCATATGAATGACAATTATAAGTGCATGTCACATAAGGGCTTAAAATAAACACACAAAGTCCCACTAAAGTCCTAGCCTAAAAGGCCCAAATTATGGAAGTTCAATTAGTGGTCTAATTATTAGCTAGGCGAGTCTAATATTAACCCTAAATTAATTAAATCATAAAAACTAGAAAACCCTAATAAGTTATGGATTATCTTGTAATATGGTAATTAATTTGATCAATTTTAAACTAGTATCCTAATGAGCTAATTATACTATTTAAAAAGAATCAAGTTAATTAATCATTGTTTTAATTTAAATTGTTCATCTAAGCCCAGTTGACAATTTTATCCTAAAAGAGTAATTAAGAGGTGTTCAACTAATTTAATGAGTTTAACATTTATCCCAATAAGCCAAAGGTAAATTTAAATTCACTAAACTAATTTGAACCTTAAGTCTAACTTTGACTCTAAAAAACTAATCCTAAAAGACTTTACCTAAAAAACAAAAAAAGAAACATATCAAAACGAGATAATCAAACATTAGGAAATAAAAACTGAAAAGAAAGGATGCAAGGCAAAAAATAAACATGCATGGTAAAAGGGGTAAACAAATGGGTTTTAATACTAGAAACAAGACTAAAATAAAACAAAGCTGAAATTAAAGGGGTTAACATGTGATTAAACCATTTAAAAAATAGATTAATCTTAGAAAGGGCAAGATTGTAAAGCTTTTTAAAACTCTGGGGGATTGTGGTTGTGGTTTCCAAAGACGAAAGGGTTGTGGGTGTTAATACAGAGAGACGGGGGGGGCATAAAAGGGGAATAAATCATTTTTAAAAAGCAAAGTATAAAACACATTTTATAGGAAAAAATCAGACCCTTTACCCTTTTTATATCCATTACACAAAGAACTCTCTCCCTTCTCTCCTTTCCTCTCAAACTTGAATGACCACCGTCGTTCATCGACGTAGAAAACCCAAAAACATCGCCTTCTGTCGTGTCGGCCGCTGGTGGCTGACAAACCCCAAAACACTAAAATCTATCCTTTTTTCTCTAAACTCAAATCTAACCTCCAATCTTTTTTAGAAACGATAAAGCCCCATTCTTTTTACGAAAAATAGAACCAAAACCACCCATTTTTTCATTAAAGATGAGCCCCTCCTTCTCTAAAGTCCGAACGGTTCACCACACATGGCTCCCAGACAGAAGCCGAGAGTTTTGTTACCGATGGGATTCGAAAATGAAACTATAGCATCTATTTTATGATTATGCTTCGAAATGAAACTATAGCATTTATTTTATGATTATGTTTCGAAATGAAACTATAGCATCTATTTTATGATTATGCTTAATTGCCAAATAGCTCCATAAAGATTCTAAGATTTTGACTCTTCTTGAAAAACACATTTTCCTAACTTTTAAATCTTTACACTTTGGTTACTGCCCAAAATGTATACTTTCAAAAACATGTTTTGTAAAATTGACTTAAACATCCTATTAAATATAAGTTTAGAGGATTTTAAGAATTTAATCATATTTTTATCCCATTTCGAACCTTGATTTCCCTAAACCACATTTTAACGGCTCGAACAACCGATACCGGTTCCACCAGTCCAACCTGACTCGCAAAACACCTAGGCCCAAAACCATGACGTTACAACTCTTCCCCCACTTAAGAAATTTCGTCCTCAAAATTTTTAACTGAAGGAAAAAGATGCGGAAATTGCCTCAGCATGTCCGCCTTGCTTTCCCACGTAGCCTCACAACTCCTCAATGTCGCCACAACACCTTCACAAGCTCAATCATCTTGCCAGGAATAACTTTTCTACTCGAATCCAAAATTCTCACCGGTTCCTCATCATAGGATAAATTCGGATTCAACTCAATTTCCTCAACTAGCATCACATGCGAAGGATCCGATCTATACCTCTGCAACATGGAAACATGAAACACATCATGAATCTTTTCCAACTTGGGAGGTAACCTCAACCGATAAGCCACAGGACCAACTCGCTCCACAACCTCATAAGGTCCAATAAACCTCAGACTAAGTTTTCCCTTACGTCTGAACCTCATCACCTTATTCCAAGGTGACACCTTAAGAAACACCCGATCTCCAACTGCAAATTCAATCTCTCTTCGCTTTAAATATGCGTAGGACTTCTGACGATCTGAGACAACCTTCAATCGCTCACTTATGAGCTTTACTTTCTCAGTTGTTCCATATCCAGCAAGGAAAGAAACTTTTACCCTGCCTCAGCCCAACAAAGAGGCGTTCTGCACTTCCTCCTATACAAGGTGTAACACCCCAAATTTGCCCTAATTTAAAAATTCCTAAATTTTGAAATCCCTAATCTTGGAACCCTAGAATTTGGGAATTTTGTTTCAAAAACCCTAATTTGAATTATGGGCTTAATGGTGTTTAATATTGAAATATGTGACTTAATTGAGTAAAATCAAAATGTTTGGGATCTGTTTGTAATTTAGGTAAAAGTTGGGCCCCTTCTCCAGTGATTTTCCCATTCAGACAAAGTATTTAACCATACTTTTCTGATTAGGACTTTGGGATATCCCTTTCTCAGCCTCCCTTCAGAATCTTATCGTATAACAACCCCATATCTTCCCTTTTCCGTTCGAACTCTGATCAAGCCCCGTAGAGAGGGTTAGCATTCCCTATTCAGAGCGTCGCCACCGTCCTTCGGATCCCCTTCGCCATCCGGTTAAAACCTACCCAATCATTATCTTCCGTCGTCGGCCTTTTGCTCGGAAACGATCTAAAACCGTTCAGTTTCCCCTGCTCCGTCCGCCTCTGCCATCCGCACCACCATTGTCGGAATCGTTTTTGGGTCACAAGCAAACCCCAACCCTTGAGTCCTCCTTTCCGACCAGCCACCCATCGTCGCCCAGTCGTCATATGAGGTCGTTGGCGTGTTCCTCTCCACCTCGCGATCAGAACCCATTCACCCAAGTGTCCTCATTGTCGTTTAGTTGCTCGGAAAAGGAACAAAACCCTTCAGTTTCTCCCTTTTGCCACCATTCACGACGGTGTCGCCACTGTTCTTGCGCCGCCGTCTGCACCGCCCCTCTCCTTGTCGAATCAGAGTCTGGGTAAGCTTTGAAGCCATGTTTTCGATTGTGTTTTGGTGATTTCGAGTTATGGGTTGGTGTTGATTCTTTTTTCCTTTGTTTTATGGCCGGGAATGACCATGTTAGTCACTGTTGGAGGCACCGGCAAACTGCGTTGTTCATGCCGACTTCGTCGAGTGTTGCCGCCGCCATGTCTTTTCGTCGCTGTCGTCGTTAAACCTTTTGCTGCCGTCGTTTTAGGTATTGTAAACCCTGGTTGCATTGATCTGTTGAGAGGAGATAAGTTTTGGGCTAATTGTGTTGTGTGTAATTTGTTGAGACCAAATCAGGCCCATATGAGCATGACCTGGTGTAGGAGTAGTCCCATGAGCCCACGAGTGTAACCCGTTTAATTGAATGGACAGACCAGATCTGTGAAACCAATGTGACTCGGATTGAACCGAACCGGATCAGTGTGTTAGACCGAATCGGTCCTTGAATCATTTAACCCGAACCAGATCAGTGAGCATTGAACTGAACCATAAGTCTTGAACTGGACTGTTGACTTTTGACCTTGCACATTTGAATTTTAACCGGACCGTTTGACCATTGACTGAATTGGTCTTTGACTAGTTTGATTAGAGTTGACCGTTGACTAATTTGATCAGAGTTGACTGTTGACTTTGATCATAATTGACAAGTTGACTTTGACTTTGAGTTTGACTAAGGTTGACTTTGACCAGCGTTTACTTTTTCAGAAAAACATTCATCTTAACCTTTCTCGACGTCCTCAATCCATATCCGCTGCCCGTTTTGTCAAATTAGATCCCGAAAACTACGTTTTGTTATCTTTGAGTAATTGTTATTGAAATATGATAAGTTATGGATTTCAGAGTCTAATTCAGAATATTCTCGTGTTCAGGTGTCGACCTTGAGACCGTTGGGTTACCTCCAGTTGCACAGACCGATCGTACACGTTCTCCGAGATCTTCACGTGAGTATATCTTAGTTCAGTTTTCTGTGTTTTAGTCGGTGGCTTAGTGTTAGTAATAAATACTAATATAGTATTCATACCTTCGTAGGTCCTAATTCAGCTAGATCTGAGCGTGAGATGCGCTTTTCTCGGCATTAGAGCTTCTGTTGCTTAAAGGTGTGTCTCTTCTTGTTTTATAAATTTATGTGTTTCTTTCTGTGCTTTTCTGGTATTAATATAAGTAAATGTTTTGTACATTTTGTGTGCATACTCTGTTGTGATTGGGTGAATGTTTTCAGACATCATGCATAACATGTCATACTGTGTTTTACGTGAAATATCAGATTTTCAGAACTGTAAAACATCGGATTTATAGTATTGTGCAATTTGAATGTTCATAATTCAAGTTTCGGATCAGACTCAGATTTTAAATTCTGCATCATATCATTGTGGGTATATGGTTGAGATTTGTTCGGGGAAGTGCAGTGGTTTCATCCTTCGGGTTGAATTCCGCTTCGGATTAGTGGTTTCATCCTTCGGGTTGAATTCCGCTTCGGATTAGTGGTTTCATCCTTCGGGCTGAATTCCGCTTCGGATTAGTGGTTTCATCCTTCGGGTTGAATTCCGCTTCGGACCAGTGGTTCCACCCTTCGGGCTGAGTTCCACTTCGGATGGTGACATGGAGAAAGTAGGTTCTGGGGAACCTTACTTTTCGGTGTATCGGAGATGGGTACTATGATTCATGTGCATCAGACATCATATCATCATGATTCAGTTTTATTGTGTTTTCAGAAAAGTATTTATCAGAAAATAAAATATTGTTTTGTTTTTGTTGCACTTTAGAGACACACTAAGCTCTTTAGCTTTCACCATTTAGTTTTTACTTTTTCAGATATCTCAGACTTTTTAGGCGATCGGTACTTGGAGCATCTCTTGTTTATTCAGATAAATTATTATTCAGTACGAACTTTTCTGTTATCTCTGAATTATTATTTTAATATATTTTGGGATATTTGTGTAATATGGACATTGGAATTGTTTTTAATTTGGGTTTTATTAAATGCATGCATCTATGAAGTTACTTTCGGATTTTTAATTAATTATCGGAACATCGTTCAAAATATTGAGTTTTATTTTAATCGGAATATTTGTTGAGTTTTACTTATTTGATCGATTCTTTTGAATTACAAAATATTTTAACCTAAATTGTTTCTTGAGGGACAAGTTTCCAATCGATACTTCCTAGATCCGACCCATTTTTTCTCGTCTGGGTTTAGGGGGTTACATTTAGTGGTATCAGAGCCAGGTTCAACCCTCAGACTGTGAGGCTCACAAAAATTGTTTTTAAAATGTTTTCGACTTCTGCATGCATTTAAAATATTTTGGGATAAATGAGCATTTTCTGAAAAAAAATACTATTGTATTCTGTGATTTTGACTTCAACGTTTTCAATGTGTTTTAAATCTGAGACTCCAGTACTGATTCTGACTCTAGGTAATTAGCTTCTAGTATATAGTTCATTATGCTACCGTGTAAGAGTCTTAATCTATCGTTTGTTCGAAGTCGTGACCGAGGCCGTAATGCTGTTTCTGGTATTGATCACCCGCCTTATGTTGGGCAAACAGAAATTTAGAATAAGTTACATGTGATGAGAACCATGCATTAGGAGGATATCAGATCGGAAGTGATAACTCACTTGATATTGAGAACACTGATCGATATGTTGAAGTCGAGCTTGTAGCGAAGTGTTAAGATTACTTTATGAATTAGAATTAGAATAACAAGTCAGTAAATGATTATGAGATAGAATTTCGGAGGTTGGTCAAGTATGCTCCTGAGTTAGTTGTGATTGAGAAATATAAGTATGACTTTTTTAAGGAACTTCATCTACCGATTCAAAGAGATGTTGCAACACATCATGACAAAGTTTTCAGTGACATGGTTGATCAAGCTAAAACTTCTGAGAGGATAAATTTCACAAATAGAAAAAAAGAGAAAAACTTCAGAATTTGATCAAGTCGGGAAGCAACCGGACACATTTGTACAACCAAGTTTTGTCAGCTCGTTTGGAAAGAGACCTAGGGATGAGTTTGTTCCTCAGAGTTATCAGAATGTAAGACATTCAGTATCGACAGTTTCGTCTGGCAGCCAGGGTAGTTTAAAAGTTCGTCGGCCTATTTTTTTGTATGTGGTTTTTGCAATAAAAAGCATAACAGAGAGTGCAGATTGATGAATAGAACGTGTTTATGATGTGGTTCTCAGGATCACTACTTGAAGAATTGTTCACGTTCAGCTATTGGTTCATCCGTTCAGATTTAGAGTCATGCATCAGTTCAGGCATCTCATCGAGGTAGAGGGCAGTTTAGGTTAGTTGTTTCTGGTACTGCTAGTAGAGATAAACATGCTTTGAGTGGTGGATCAGATAGATCCGAGATTAGATGCCAAGTTCAGTACATCCAATCGGAGCTCGTGTTGGATATGATGGTATACATGATGACATGGAAGGTACATCTTAATATGTTTTGGTTCCATTTTCATATCTATGTTTCAGTAATTTCGGTTATGATAGATCATGAATTCAGAATGGGAAAGTTATGAATGTTCAGTTAGTTTTGAGATCTTTTGTTAAGTCTTGAAATTTCGAGGACGAAATTTTTTTTAAGGGAGGGAGAGTTGTAACACCCCAAATTTGCCCTAATTTAAAAATTCCTAAATTTTGAAATCCCTAATCTTGGAACCCTAGAATTTGGGAATTTTGTTTCAAAAACCCTAATTTGAATTATGGGCTTAATGGTGTTTAATATTGAAATATGTGACTTAATTGAGTAAAATCAAAATGTTTGGGATCTGTTTGTAATTTAGGTAAAAGTTGGGCCCCTTCTCCAGTGATTTTCCCGTTCAGTCAAAGTATTTAACCATACTTTTCTGATTAGGTCTTTGGGATATCCCTTTCTCAGCCTCCCTTCAGAATCTTATCGTATAACAACCCCATACCTTCCCTTTTCCGTTCGAACTCTGATCAAGCCCCGTAGAGAGGGTTAGCATTCCCTATTCAGAGCGCCGCCACCGTCCTTCGAATCCCCTTCGCCATCCGGTTAAAACCCACCCAACCATTATCTTCCGTCGTCGGCCTTTTGCTCGGAAACGATCTAAAACCGTTCAGTTTCCCCTGCTCCGTCCGCCTCTGCCATCCGCACCGCCATTGTCGAAATCGTTTTTGGGTCACAAGCAAACCCCAACCCTTGAGTCCTCCTTTCCGACCAGCCACCCATCGTCACCCAGTCGTCATATGAGGTCGTTGGCGTGTTCCTCTCCACCTCGCGATCAGAACCCATTCACCCAAGTGTCCTCATCGTCGTTTGGTTGCTCGGAAAAGGAACAAAACCCTTCGGTTTCTCCCATTTGCCACCGTTCACGGCGGTGT
Organism: Hibiscus tridactylites; assembly: GCA_958450335.1. Taxonomy (NCBI): domain Eukaryota; kingdom Viridiplantae; phylum Streptophyta; class Magnoliopsida; order Malvales; family Malvaceae; genus Hibiscus; species Hibiscus tridactylites. Next base: position 71,282,655 of record OY288277.1, read on the forward strand.
CGCCACTGTTCTTGCGCCGCCGTCCGCACCGCCCCTCTCCTTGTCGAATCAGAGTCTGGGTAAGCTTTGAAGCCATGTTTTCGATTGTGTTTTGGTGATTTCGAGTTATGGGTTGGTGTTGATTCTTTTTTCCTTTGTTTTATGGCCGGGAATGACCATGTTAGTCACTGTTGGAGGCACCGGCAAGCTGCGTTGTTCATGCCGACTTCGTCGAGTGTTGCCGCCGCCATTTCTTTTCATCGCTGTCGTCGTTAAACCTTTTGCTGCCGTCGTTTTAGGTATTGTAAACCCTGGTTGCATTGATCTGTTGAGAGGAGATAAGTTTTGGGCTAATTGTGTTGTGTGTAATTTGTTGAGACCAAATCAGGCCCATATGAGCATGACCTGGTGTGGGAGTAATCCCATGAGCCCACGAGTGTAACCCGTTTAATTGAATGGACAGACCAGATCTGTGAAACCAATGTGACTCGGATTGAACCGAACCGGATCAGTGTGTTAGACCGAATCGGTCCTTGAATCATTTAACCCGAACCAGATCAGTGAGCATTGAACTGAACCATAAGTCTTGAACTGGACTGTTGACTTTTGACCTTGCACATTTGAATTTTAACCGGACCGTTTGACCATTGACCGAATTGGTCTTTGACTAGTTTGATTAGAGTTGACCGTTGACTAATTTGATCATAGTTGACTGTTGACTTTGATCATAATTGACAAGTTGACTTTGACTTTGAGTTTGACTAAGGTTGACTTTGACCAGCGTTTACTTTTTCAGAAAAACATTCATCTTAACCTTTCTCGACGTCCTCAATCCATATCCGCTGCCCGTTTTGTCAAATTAGATCCCGAAAACTACGTTTTGTTATCTTTGAGTAATTGTTATTGAAATATGATAAGTTATGGATTTCAGAGTCTAATTCAGAATATTCTCGTGTTCAGGTGCCGACCTTGAGACCGTTGGGTTACCTCCAGTTGCACAGACCGATCGTACACGTTCTCCGAGATCTTCACGTGAGTATATCTTAGTTCAGTTTTCTGTGTTTTAGTCGGTGGCTTAGTGTTAGTAATAAATACTAATATAGTATTCATACCTTCGTAGGTCCTAATTCAGCTAGATCTGAGCGTGAGATGCGCTTTTCTCGGCATTAGAGCTTCTGTTGCTTAAAGGTGTGTCTCTTCCTGTTTTATAAATTTATGTGTTTCTTTCTGTGCTTTTCTAGTATTAATATAAGTAAATGTTTTGTACATTTTGTGTGCATACTCTGTTGTGATTGGGTGAATGTTTTCAGACATCATGCATAACATGTCATACTGTGATTTACGTGAAATATCGGATTTTCAGAACTGTAAAACATCGGATTTATAGTATTGTGCAATTTGAATGTTCATAATTCAAGTTTCGGATCAGACTCAGATTTTAAATTCTGCATCATATCATTGTGGGTATATGGTTGAGATTTGTTCGGGGAAGTGCAGTGGTTTCATCCTTCGGGTTGAATTCCGCTTCGGATTAGTGGTTTCATCCTTCGGGTTGAATTCCGCTTCGGATTAGTGGTTTCATCCTTCGGGCTGAATTCCGCTTCGGATCAGTGGTTTCATCCTTCGGGTTGAATTCCGCTTCGGACCAGTGGTTCAACCCTTCGGGCTGAGTTCCACTTCGGATGGTGACATGGAGAAAGTAGGTTCTGGGGAACCTTACTTTTCGGTGTATCGGAGATGGGTACTATGATTCATGTGCATCAGACATCATATCATCATGATTCAGTTTTTTTGTGTTTTCAGAAAAGTATTTATCAGAAAATAAAATATTGTTTTGTTTTTGTTGCACTTTAGAGACACACTAAGCTCTTTAGCTTACACCATTTAGTTTTTACTTTTTCAGATATCTCAGACTTTTTATGCGATCGGTACTTGGAGCATCTCTTGTTTATTCAGATAAATTATTATTCAGTACGAACTTTTCTGTTATCTCTGAATTATTATTTTAATATATTTTGGGATATTTGTGTAATATGGACATTGGAATTGTTTTTAATTTGGGTTTTATTAAATGCATGCATCTATGAAGTTACTTTCAGATTTTTAATTAATTATCGGAACATCGTTCAAAAGATTGAGTTTTATTTTAATCGGAATATTTGTTGAGTTTTACTTATTTGATCGATTCTTTTGAATTACAAAATATTTTAACCTAAATTGTTTCTTGAGGGACAAGTTTCCAATCGATACTTCCTAAATTCTTTTGAATCACATGCGAAGGATCCGATCTATACCTCTGCAACATGGAAACATGAAACACATCATGAATCTTTTCCAACTTGGGAGGTAACCTCAACCGATAAGCCACAGGACCAACTCGCTCCACAACCTCATAAGGTCCAATAAACCTCAGACTAAGTTTTCCCTTACATCTGAACCTCATCACCTTATTCCAAGGTGATACCTTAAGAAACACCCGATCTCCAACTGCAAATTCAATCTCTCTTCGCTTTAAATATGCGTAGGACTTCTGACGATCTGAGACAACCTTCAATAGCTCACTTATGAGCTTTACTTTCTCAGTTGTTCCATATCCAGCAAGGAAAGAAACTTTTACCCTGCCTCAGCCCAACAAAGAGGCGTTCTGCACTTCCTCCTATACATAGGGATGGCAAAAATACCCGGCCCCGACCCGACCCGAGGTGCCCCGACCCGACCCGGCCGGGTATTTTTACTAAAATTTCGGGGATCGGGGCGGGGCGGGGCGGGGCGAGAAAAGCTTGAAGTCGGGGCGGGGCGGGTTCGGGTATTTGATAGAAATTCCCCGCCCCGCCCCGCCCCGGTATATTTTTATATTTTTATATATATTTTTATTATATTTATAAAAAATATCATTATATTTAAACATTTTTATGTGTTTTAAAGTTGTTTTTTGTTTTTGTTTTGGTTCGTACATTTTGTAAAATTTGTTTAGATGTTGTTCAAGTTTTAATATATTCGATTCTAACGGTCAATGATTCAAGTTTATTCTTTTAAATATGTAGTTTAACACGTGATAATTTAAAATTAGTTTTATTTTATTTTCTTATATAAGTTTGAAGTCCTTTGAAATCATAATTTGTGATTGTGGTGAAAGATTGATCGAATCTAACATTTACTGTCGACGAAGATTAATTTTTTTTTAATTTTTCGGGGCGGGTCGGGGCGGGGTCGGGTTTAAGGGTTATTGTATCGGGACGGGTCGGGGCGGGTAAATTAATATTTTAATTCGGGGCGGGGCGGGGTCGGGTATAGTATCTTATAGGTCGGGGCGGGTTTGGGGCGGCCAAAAACCCGCCCCGCCCCGCCCCGTTGCCATCCCTACCTATACAAGGCCTCATAAGGAGCCATTTGTATACTTGCCTGAAAGCTGTTATTATTGGCAAACTCAACCAAAGACATATGCTTTTCCCAAGAACCTTGGAAATCAATCACACATCATCGCAACATGTCCTCCAGCACCTGGATAACTCGCTCCAACTGTCCATCCGTCTGAGGATGATATGAAGTGCTGAAATTCAACTGCGTACCCAACGCTTAATGCAAATTATCCCAAAACCTCACTATGAACCTCAAATCTCTATCCAAAACTATGGACTTGGGCAAACCGTGCAAATGCACAACCTCAGCAATATACAACTCCGCTAACTTATCCAACGTTTACGTAGTATTCACAGCCAAGAAATGTGCACACTTCATGAGACGATCCAAAATCACCCACACGGTGTTCTTCTTAGATGGCGTCAAAGGCAGACCAGACACAAAATCCATCATAATCCTTTCCTACTTCCACTACGGTACTCTTAAAGGTTGTAACAAACCGGATGGAAACTGATGCTCTGCCTTCACACGCTGGCAAACCATACACTTTCTTACAAAATCAACGACATCCTTTTTTCAACCCTACCCAATAGTACTCATCCTCCAAGCCACGATATATCTTAGTACTACCAGGGTGCATAGAAAAAAGACTGCTATGAGCCTCAGTCAAAATAGTGCGCCTCAACTTAAAATCTTCCGGCACCACTATTTGACTTTTGAAACGTAGAACTCCATCATCATTAAAGCAGAAGTTCGTTGCCTTACCATCATCTATGTCCTGAACTTGAGGTACCAATGAATCATCCAACAACTACTTCTTCTTAATCAATTGAGTCAAGGAAGGTTTCAATTGCAACTCAGCTATCAAGCCACCATCATTCGATATACTCAAACAAGCAAACATATCTATCAGCTCAATAGCTACCTTCCTATTCAAAGCATCGGCCAAAACATTGGCCTTTCCCGGATGGTATTCAATCGTCAGATCATAATCCTTAAGCAACATAGGATGCATCACTATTGACTACAAACTCCTTACCCGATCTCGGTTGAACCAAGATAAGAGCTTGCATCAAAGCCTTCTTCAACTTCTTGAAAGCTTGTTGCCTAACATTCGTCCACTCAAAGCGAACATTCTTTTGCAACAACTTGGTCAAAGGTGCAGCAATCTTAGAAAAACCCTCAACAAACCTTTGGTAATATCCACCCAACCCAATGAAAGTACGCACCTCCGTCACTGATTTAGGCATCTTCCAACTCATTATCGCCTCAACCTTGTGTGGATCAACCCGAATACCTTCGGCTGACACCACATGTCCAAGAAAAACCACTTCCTTGAGCCAAAACTCACACTTGCTCAGCTTAGCATGAAGCCGATTCTCCAACATCACTTTCAACACAATCCTTAAGTGCTTATCATGATCCTCTGCTCGGTACGCGAGTACATGAGACTATCATCGATAAACACCCCCACGAACTGATCCAAAAACTCGTAGAACACCCTATTCATCATATCCATGAATGCCGCCGGTGCATTTGTCAATCAAAATGGCATCACTAAGAACTCATAATGGTCGTACCTAGTCCGAAAAGCTTTCTTAGGCACATCCACATCCTTAACCTTTAGCTGATAGTACCCAGACCTCAAATCTATCTTTGAAAATACCGAAGCACCATGAAACTGGTCAAACAAATCATCGATCCTCGAAAAGGGTACTTGTTCTTAATCGTCAACTTGTTCAGTTGCCGATAATCAATGCACATATGCATTGTACCATCCTTTTTCTTCATGAACAAGACTAGCGCACCCCAAGGTGAAATACTTGGCCTTATAAAACCTCGGTCAAGCAACTCCTAAAGTTGCTTTTTCAGCTCCTTCAACTCCTTAGGTGTCATGCGATAAAGAGCAATGGACACCAGAGTCGTATTTTCATACAACTCGATACCAAGCTCAACCTCCCGGTTTGGCGGCAACCTAGGCAACTCTTCCGGAAAAACACTCGAAAACTCACACACGGTTCGTATGTCTTGCACACGCAATTCCTTTGTACTAGGATTCATCACATATGCAAAGAAAGCTTCGCATCCCAACTCCATCATCCGACTCGCTTCAATAGCCAAAATTGCATTAGACAAGAACTTCACGTTCTCACCTACAATTACTACCTCGTAATCATCTACAAGCTTCAGGGTAACTTGTAACCCCCTTAACCCGGCCTAGACGGTTGACCCGAATTAAGAAAGTCACACGGGGAAAACCAAAGTCAACCCGAAAGTCAACCTTGATTAACGACCTTTTTTTTCTTTTACTCTTGTCTAGATGCAAGTTAACCCTAGTTATGATCGTACAAACAATCATACTCAAAGATCATAAACATCAGAGATCAAACAGGGACCCAATTGAACAATTTACAACTTTAGGGACCAAATTGTAAATTCTGTAAATTATAAGGTCTTAACCCAAATTAAAGTTACCATCTTGAAATTAATCAGGTTTCATGCTTCACTGCCAAATTTGAGCTCAAAAGGACATCCCAAACTCATACAATTGCTCAAACAAGATTCAGGACCAGAATGCAAACATTCCAAAACATTTAACTGCCTATGTCAGCCCCCAACGGTCGAACGTTCCGAAACAGGGTGAGCCTGTTTCGAAACGCGGGGCCGTTCCGCAACGCGTACCGAAACGAGGGCTGGCAGAGAGCTTCCCGTTTCGAAACGGTGCCTACCGTTTCGGACGCCTGGGCTGATTCAAGGCACCCGTTCCGAAACGGTAGCCACTGTTCCGAAACAGCCTGCACAGAATGCAGCAAAAGGCTTCCTTAAACATGCAATTAATCATCCAATCATGCTCCAAATGCCACCAAACTTTACCAGCAACTCATACAACATATGTGAGACATATATGCATCAACCAATCAGCATAAAACCATCATATATGAAAAGCCCCAATTCTAAGCATGCTTCCTACTCAAGCAAACCATTCAAGCATAAAACCTTCAAAACCAAGCACATAAAGGCCAATTACAAAATCCAGCATTAACAACAACATTTAACATACTTAGGGAGTTCAACATCTCCCAAAACATTCACATAGGTCCCCCATTGCCAAATGCCAAAAGCTAAAAAAAGTGTTTAAGAAAACCTTCCCATACTTGAGCTTAATTCCACTTGTATGCTTGTCTTCCTTGCTGCCCTCAAAGTACCTTAATGATCTGCATTATTGGTTAAGAAAACGAAAGAGAGCGTAAGCAAAAGCTTAGTGAGGAATGCTCATTAAAACCATTCAATAATGCATTTATAAAACACTTTATAAATCATACTTCAAAACATCATTTATACATGCTCACTAGCATTCTTAAACAAGCAATACATGCTTCCATATCATTACATGTCATATTGGCCACAAGTGATAAATTCCATCTTTTAAAAACAATATCAACATAAGACTCACACATGGACTTTTAAACACCATTGTGATCTTATAATTCTCAAGAACCACACAAGGACTTTTAACCACCTTTGTGTTCTTTGCAAGTTTCACCCCAAGGACTTTTAAACACCTTGGCCCCAAGGACTTTTAAACACCTTGGCCCATGGACTTTTAAACACCATGGCAAGGACCACACAAGGACTTTTAACCACCTTTGTGTCCTTAACAAGAATCATCCAAGGACTTTTAACCACCTTGATGTTCTTAAGTAACAAGGCTCACTCAAGGACTTTTAAACACCTTAGTGACCTTAACAAGAATCATCATGGACTTTTAACCACCATGAAGTTCTTAGAATCCACAAGGATCACTCAAGGACTTTTAACCACCTTAGTGACCTTAAACTTTTTCAAAACATCACTTGCCAATATACATCATTATCATCAAATAATCCACTGTTTTAAAGCATTTAACCAAGCCATAAACATCATGCATCTTTAAGCATTAAACCACATTTAAACAATGTTTAAAAACAAGGAACTCTTACCTTGAGCTTCCTTCAACATATGGCTTACAAAATCAGCAATTACCATGCTAAATCATGCTTTCAAAATAGCATTTAAAACATGCAATAAACCACATTGCTTAACAACCAAACCATGGCCACCACTAGAGAGTTTTTCCGAAAACTTACACTTGAGCTTAGTAAAGTTGTTTAGACTTAAACTAAGCCCCCAAGACATTGGTTTCAAAGCCGAAAACCCAATTTCACTCACCGATTCCACTTCGCCTCTTGCCGAAGCACAAATCAAGCTTCCGGATCTCCAACCCTTGGATCCAAAGATGACTCCCCTGTTTTAAACACATCAAAGCAGAGGATTAATGCATCATCATGCATTAATAGCTTCAATGAAAGCACCTAAACTCGCTGCTCTCATCCACACTCCATTTTCGGCCACCAAACACAACCAAAAATGCATCCAAACCACTTCTCAACAAAGCCCAGCCATAAACCATCAAAACCTAACATCATTCAACATCTAAAAAGAACCTAATAACATCCTTATACCTCCAGCAACATCAGATCCACAAGATCACTCCAAAAACAACCAAGAATCACAAGCTAAACTTAGGAAATTCAACCTATCCGGGATTGCATTAATTAAAACTCAATTCCTTATCAAATTAACATTCATTTATCATCAAAAACACACCTCAAATCACTGCTTTAACAGATCAAACGAAAATCCACCAAAAATCACCAAATCTTGTATTTTAAGCCAAGATCCATTATACAACTTAAAAGCCATTTATAAAACATCAATTAAGGATTGAGAACTTAGGAATTTCAGTAAAGAACTGAGAGTTTAGAGGAGAAGGACGTTCTTACCTCCAAACTTGAGTTTCTCCCTTTTTAGAACCAAAAACCTTGAAGAATCAACTAGCAAATGGTGAGGTTTTGTTGATGTGATGATTAGCAATCAAAAGAGAATTGAAAAGGAAGATTTAAGTGACAAAATCAGAAGGAAATCTCTGGAGAGAAAGTGTTTGGGTTGAGAGAAAATGAGAGAAAAGGAAAATTGGAAAATATGGAAAGTTAGTTGCAAAATAGCAAAATAATTTCCCTCCACTCTTCTTTTGTTTTAAAAATCAGAATTAAACATTAAAATATCTTAGAAAAATCTGGAGAAACTCCCTTTGGGTAAATAGCTCCTTAAAGATTCAAAGTTTCAATCCTTTCTAAAACAGTCACGCAACTTTCAAAAATTACATTTTGGTCACTAGCCAAAATGTCACCCTTCCAAACCTCAATTTGTAAAATTGATTTCACAGTTCACTTATATATATTAAAAGATGATTTTAGAACATTTTTCCATATTTTTAATGCAACCCGAACTAGGCTTTCCTAATTTCACCTTTTTAGATTCGAACAACACTTTGACCGAACCGGTCAACGCCCAAAACTTCTAAGCCCAAAACCGGGGCGTTACATAACTAGCTTAACATCAAAATCTACCACAGCTCGGTGCTCAACCAACTAGTCCATTCCAATAATCACATCAAAACCATAAAATGGATGTTCCAACAAATTAACTTAAAACTCATGACCCTGAATAGATAATGGACATCTCCTATACAATCTCCTTGTAACAACAGTCTCACCAAAAGAACTTGTTACTTACATTCCTACATCTAACATCTCAAAAGGAATATCAAGCAAATGTGCATGCTTACTCAAGGTGTATGAATGCGTAGATCCAGAATCAATAAAAGCTAACAAAGACAAGGATTTCAAGGTGAATGTACCTGCAATCACATCGGTGTCGTTGCGTCCCTCGCGATGTGCATACACCCTCGCAGGACCACCTTCCTCCGGCTGAACAACAACTACATGAGCCACACCTCTCTGCCCATCCTGTCTCCTCTAAATGTTGCCATGGCCGCGCCTACAGTCTCTTTGTTGTGCAACAGCAGGTGCATGACCCTGACCACCTCCCGCTAACAGGGGACACTCACGTCTTATGTGATCAGTAGACTCGCAATTCCAACACGAATTAACCCCAACCACAGGAGCCTGCACCTCGCGAGCCGCACGAGGACAATCCCGCCTCAAGTGCTCCCGTGAACCACACGTCTAACATGTGTTCTGCTCAACCCTCGGCATGTTGCCCTCAGCTGGTGCACCTCGCCTAGTCGCATGCTGATATCTATGGTCTCGTGTAACGCCCCGGTTTTGGGCTTGGAAGTTTTGGGCGTTGACCGGTTCGGTCAAAGTGCTGTTCGAATATAAAAAGGTGAAATTAGGAAAGCCTAGTTCGGGTTGCATTAAAAATATGGGAAAATGTTCTAAAATCCTCTTTTAATATATATAAGTGAACTGTGAAATCAATTTTACAAAATGAGGTTTGGAAGGGTGACATTTTGGCTAGTGACCAAAATGTAATTTTTGAAAGTTGCGTGACTGTTTTAGAAAGGATTGAAACTTTGAATCTTTAAGGAGCTATTTACCCAAAGGGAGTTTCTCCAGATTTTTCTAAGATATTATGTGATTTAATTCTGAGTTTTAATCAAAAGAAAAGTGGAGGGAAGTTATTTTCCATTTTCAACTAACTTTTCCAATTTTCCTTTTCTCTCATTTTCTCTCAATCCAAACATTCTCTCCAGAGCTTTTTCCTCTGATTTTGTCACTTAAACCTCTCTTTTCAATTCTCTTTGGATTCCTAATCATCTCATCAACAAGACCTCACCAATTGCTAATTGTATTTTCAAGCTTTTTGGTTCTAAAAGAGGAGAAACTCAAGTTTGGAGGTAAGAACGTCCTTCTCCTCTAAACTCTCAGTTCTTTACTGAAATTCCTAAGTTCTCAATCCTTAATTGATGTTTTATAAGTGGTTTTAAAGTTGTGATTATGGATCTTGGCTTAAAATGCAAGATTTGGTGATTTTTGATGGATTTTCGTTTGATCTGTTAAAGCAGTGATTTGAGGTGTGTTTTTGATGTTAATAGAATGTTAATTTGTTAAGGAATTGAGTTTTAATTAATGCAATCCCGGATAGGTTGAATTTCCTAAGTTTAGCTTGTGATTCTTGGTTGTTTTTGAGGTGATCTTGTGGATCTGATGTTGCTGGAGGTATAAGGATGTTATTAGATCCTTTTTAGATGTTAAATGATGTTGAAGGATGTTTGGTTTTGATGGTTTATGGCTGGGCTTTGTTGAGGAGTTGTTTGGATGCATTTTCGGTTGTGTTTGGTAGCCGAAAATGGAGTGTGGATGAGAGCAGCGAGTTTAGGTGCTTTCATTGAAGCTATTAATGCATGATGATGCATTAATCCTCTGCTTTGATGTATTTAAAACAGAGGAGTCATCTTTGGATCCAAGTGGTGGTGATCCGGAAGCTTGATTTGTGCTTCGGCAAGAGGCGAAGTGGAATCGGTGAGTGAAATTGGGTTTTCGGCTTTGAAACCAATGTCTTGGGAGCTTAGTCTAAGTCTAAACAACTTTACTAAGCTCAAGTGTAAGTTTTCGGAAAAACTCTCTAGTGGTGGCCATGGTTTGGTTATTATGCAAAGTGGTTTATTGCATGTTTTAAATTCTGTTTTGAAAGCATGATTTAGCATGGTTATTGCTGATTTTGTAAGCCATATGTTGAAGGAAGCTCAAGGTAAGAGTTCCTTGTTGTTGAACATTGTTTAAATGTGGTTTGATGCTAAAAATGCATGATGTTTATGGCTTGGTTAAATGCTTAAAAACAGTGGATTATTTGATGATAATGATGTATATTGGCAAGTGATGTTTTGAAAAAGGTTAAGGTCACTAAGGTGGTTAAAAGTCCTTGAGTGAGCCTTGTGGATTCTAAGAACTTCATGGTGGTTAAAAGTCCATGAGTGATTCTTGCTAAGGTCACTAAGGTGGTTAAAAGTCCTTGAGTGAGCCTTGTTACTTAAGAACATCAAGGTGGTTAAAAGTCCTTGGATGGTTCTTGTTAAGGACACAAAGGTGTTTAAAAGTCCTTGTGTGGTCCTTGCCATGGTGTTTAAAAGTCCATGGGCCAAGGTGTTTAAAAGTCCTTGGGGCCAAGGTGTTTAAAAGTCCTTGGGCTGAAACTTGTAAAGGACACAAAGGTGTTTAAAAGTCCTTGTGTGGTCCTTGTGAATTATAAGATCACAATGGTGTTTAAAAGTCCATGTGTGAGTCTTATGTTGATCTTGTTTTAAAAAGATGGAATTTATCACTTGTGGCCAATATGACATGTATTGATATGGAAGCATGTATTGCTTGTTTAAGAATACTAGTAAGCATGTATAAATGATGTTTTGAAGTATGATTTATAAATGAGTTTTATAAATGCATTATTGAATGGTTTTAATGAGCATTCCTCACTAAGCTTTTGCTTACGCTCTCTTTCGTTTACTTAAATCAATAATGCAGAACATTAAGGTGCATTGAGGGCAGCAAGGAAGGAAGGCAATCAAGTGGAAATTAAGCTCAAGTATGGGAAGGTTTTCTTGAACACTTTTTAGCTTTTGGCATTTGGCAATGGGGGACCTATGTGGATGTTTTGGGAGATGCTTTGAACTCCCTAAGTATGTTTAATGTTGTTGGTAATGCTGGTTTTTGTAATTGGCCATTATACGTTTGGTTTGGAGGTATTATGCTTGAATGGTTTGCTTGTGTAGGAAGCATGCCTTTAGATTTGGGGCTTTTCATATATGATGACTTTATGATGAATGGTTGATGCAAATATGTCTCTTGTATGTTGTATGAGTTGCTGGTAAAGTTTGGTAGTAATTGGAGCATGATTGGTTGGTCAATTGTATGTTTAAGCAAGCATTTTGCTGCATTCTGTGCAGGTCGTTTCGGAACAGTAGCTACCGTTTCGGAACGGGTGCCTTGTAGCAGCCCAGGCGTCCGAAACGGGAGACACCGTTTCGAAACGGAAAGCCCTCTGCCAGCCCTCGTTTCGGAATGTGTTGCGGAACGGCCCCGCGTTTCGAAACAGGTACTCCCTGTTTCGGAACACGTGACCGTTGGGGGCTGACATTGGTAGTTAAATGTTTTGAAATGTTTGCATTTTGGTCCTGAAACTTGTTTGTGCAATTGTATGAGTTTGGGATGTCCGTTTGAGCTGGAATTTGATAGAGAAGCATGAAATCTGACTAATTACAAGTTGGTAACTTTAATTTGGGTTAAGACCTCATAACTTACAGAATTTACAATTTGGTCCCTAAAGTTGTAAATTGTTCATTTGGGTCCCTGTTTGATCTCTGATGTTTATGATCTTTGAGTATGTTGTTTAAGTGACCATAACTAGGGTTATTGTGCATCTAGACAAGCTTAAAAGAAAAAAAAAAGGGTCGTTAATCAAGGTTGACTTTCGGGTTGACTTTGGTTTTCCTCGTGTGACTTTCTTAATTCGGGTCAACCGTCTAGGCCGGGTTAAGGGGGTTACATTTGGTGGTATCAGAGCTGAGTTCTCGAGTAATTGGGAATGAATGTGTGCATGATTGAAGTATGTATGCTATGTATGCTTGATTGTGTGAAAGTATGATGAGTGGTTTGTGATTTTGATGCAATTGAGTTGTATGCTGTGATGGAGCATGTTGTGGGTACCCATTGCCAAATCAAAGCTAATGTAATGATGTTGATTTTAAATGAAATTGAGCTTGAGTACTTGGATTGCTTACCTTGCTGGACCTGACTTTGTTAATTTGCATTGTGATTGCATGGTTAAAGTATGGCACCACGTAGGGAGTTGAGAATTAATGTGCGAGCTACGGCTCCGAATGAGAATGAGAATGAGGAGAATGCGGGAAGTGCGGTGTTACCTCCTCCTCCACCTGGTGGTGGTGGTGCTGAGGGTGAAAGAGCTGAAGCTGCAGCTGGCGCTGGAGCTGCTGGACCTGAGGTTGGTCAGGGGCAAGCTATGCCTGATATGACGATGTTGGTACAAGCTATTGCTGGTGCTTTTTGAGCGGCAGTAGCTGGAGCTCAAGGAGCTGGGCATCAGGGAGATGCTGGTGTTAGACTACCCTTGGAGCGCTTACGCAGTCTAGGTGGGACTGAGTTCAGGGGTTTGTCTGCGGAAGGTTCTGAATCCTGGATGGAGAGTACTAAGAGGATCTTGGGTCAGATGAGTTGCACTGATGTGCAAAAGCTGGGTTGTGTAGTATCTTTGTTGCAGGATGATGCTTATACGTGGTGGACGACCACTATAGCTGGGATGGCTGATGTTGATGTAACTTGGACATTCTTTCAGAATGTGTTCAAGAGGAGGTATCTTGGTGTAAGGTACCTAGATGAAAAGAAGCGAGAGTTCATGTCTCTTACCCAGGGGAGCATGACTGTGGCTGAGTATGAAGTTCAGTTTGTTAGACTCAGTCAGTATGCACCTGAGCTGGTACCTGATGAGCGGGCGAGGTGCGAAAGATTTCGTTATGGTTTAGTGACGGATGTGAAGATGTATGTGCTGGCCACCGAGTATGATGCTTTTGATGTGTTGGTGGGCCGAGCAAAGGATATTGAGATGAACTTGGGTTTATCTGCTAGAGGTGCTGGAGCAAGTTTTGGTAAGCGAGCTGCTGAGTATAGTTCCGGTGGTGGACGGAACAAGAGGGGACGTGACCAGAAGTATCAGTCCTCGGCCAAGAGAGGTGGTGGAGCACTTGCTCGGGGAGGCAATGCTAGAGCTGATCCGAGTGCTTGTTGGATTTGTGGTTCACGTGGTCACATGAAGCGTGATTGTCCTCGTGCTGTGAGGGAGGTGCAAGCTCCTGTTGCGGCAGCTGGTAACGGGTGCTGGAATTATGGGTCTGCGGATCATTTGAGGCGAGAGTGTCCTATGTTGGCTGGTGGCCAAGTACGTGCTCCTGTTGTTGCTGCACCGCAGAGAGGTCGTGGGCGCGGCCGTGGTAATTTCCAGCGGAGAGAGGAAGGTGGTCGAGGAGTGGCCCATGTTGTGGCTATTCAGCCTGAAGGTGGAGGTCAAGCGAGGGTGTATGCTCAGCGGGAGGGGGGGAATGACGCGGATGTGATTGCAGGTACCTTTACTTTGCAATCCTTGTCATTACTTTCCTTGATAGATTCTGGATCTACGCATTCATACATTTTGCGTGAGCATGCTGAATTGCTTGGTTTGCCTGTTGAGTCTTTGGATGTTGGAGTTCGTGTCACTAGTTCTTTTGGTGAGACTGTTGTGACTCGAAAGTTGTATAGAAGGTGTCCTTTGGTTGTTCAAGAACATGTTTTTCATGTTGACCTTATGGAGTTGCCTTTCTATGGTTTTGATGTGATCCTTGGTATGGATTGGCTTGCTGAGCATCGTGCTGTTGTGGATTGTGAAAATAAGTGAGTTTCGCTGAAGCTTGCGGATGATTATGAAGTTGTTGTGGTTGGTGAGAATGTGAAGTTTCTTGCCAATGTGGTGTCTACCTTGGAGGCAAGCAGGATGCTGAGGCAAGGTTGTGAAGCTTACCTAGCTTTTGTGATGAATCCTAGCTCTAAGGAGTTGCGGGTGCAAGATATCAGAGTTGTGAAGGAGTTTCCTAGTGTGTTTCCTGAGGAGTTGCCTGGTTTACCTCCTAATCGCGAGGTGGAGTTTGGAATTGAGCTGTATGAGAATACAACTCCTGTGTCCATTACCCCTTATAGAATGGCACCTAAGGAGCTGAAGGAGCTGAAGACGCAGTTGCAAGAGTTGCTTGATCGTGGTTTCATTCGGCCAAGTGTATCACCCTGGGGTGCACCGGTCTTGTTTGTGAAGAAGAAGGATGGCACTATGAGGATGTGCATTGATTACCGTCAGCTGAACAAGTTGACTATCAAGAATCGGTATCCTTTGCCGAGAATTGATGATCTCTTTGATCAATTTCGGGGAGCAGCTGTGTTCTCTAAGATTGACTTGAGGTCAGGGTATTACCAGTTGAAGGTGAAGGATGTGGATGTGCCTAAGACAGCTTTCAGGACAAGGTATGGGCATTATGAGTTCCTTGTGATGCCGTTTGGTCTGACAAATGCTCCTGCTGCTTTCATAGACATGATGAATCGTGTGTTTCATGAATACCTGGACAAGTTCGTTGTGGTGTTCATTGATGATATCCTCGTGTACTCGCGCACTGAGGAGGAGCATGAAGAGCATCTGAGGATTGTGCTGCAAGCTTTGTTGGAAAATCAGCTTTATGCTAAGTTGAGCAAGTGTGAGTTCTGGCTTAAGGAGGTGGTGTTTCTTGGGCATGTATTTTCTGCTGAGGGGATTCGTGTTGATCCTCAGAAGATTGAGGCGGTGATGAATTGGAAGGTTCCTAAGTCTGTTCATGAGGTCCGTAGTTTCCTTGGTTTCGCAGGATACTACCGGAGGTTTGTGGATGGGTTTTCTAAGATTGCTACACCTTTGACGAAGTTGTTGCAAAAGGATGTTAGGTATGAGTGGACGGAGGCGAGACAGCAGGCTTTTGAGAAGCTTAAGGCGGCTTTGACACAAGCTCCTATCTTGGTTCAGCCTGAATCAGGGAAAGAGTTTGTGGTCTATAGTGATGCGTCCTATGTTGGTTTGGGATGTGTGCTGATGCAAGAGGGTAAGGTTGTGGCTTATGCATCGCGGCAGTTGAAGGTGCATGAGCGCAATTATCCTACGCATGATATTGAGTTGGCTGCGGTGGTTTTTTCTTTGAAGATCTGGAGACATTATCTGTATGGTGAGAAGTGTACTGTGTACACGGATCACAAGAGTTTGAGGTATCTGATGTCTCAGAAGGAGTTGAATCTTAGGCAACGACGTTGGTTGGAGTTGCTCAAGGATTATGATCTGACGATTGAGTACCATCCTGGAAAGGCTAATGTTGTTGCGGATGCCTTGAGTAGGAAGGTAGCTGTTGAGCTGAGGGCTATGTTTGCCAGTTTGAGTGTTTCGCGAGATGGTGGTCTTGTGGCTGAGTTGCAAGTGAAACCATCTTTGGTTCAGCTGATCAAGGAAAAGCAGTTGCTGGATGATTCCTTGGTACCGCATGTTCAGGATATCGCGGAGGGTAGACCTTCGGATTTCTTCTTTAATGATGAGGGTGTGTTGTGTTTTGGGAGTCGAATAGTAGTGCCCAACGATGCTGAGTTGAGGCGTGCTATTCTGACTGAAGGTCATAGTAGTCCTTTTGCTATGCACCCTGGTAGTACTAAGATGTATCGTGATCTTCGGGATGAGTACTATTGGGTGGGTTTGAAAAAGGATGTTGCGGAGTTTGTGAGCAAGTGTTTGGTGTGTCAGCGAGTTAAGGCTGAGCATCAGGTTCCTTCAGGGTTGTTGCAACCGTTGAGAATCCCTGAGTGGAAGTGGGAAAGGGTTACCATGGATTTTGTATCTGGTTTACCTTTGTCTCCATCGAAGAAGAATTCGGTGTGGGTGATTGTGGATCGCCTGACGAAGTGTGCGCATTTCTTGCCTGTGCATACTACGTTTTCTTTGGATAAGCTTGCGGAGTTGTACATTGCTGAGATTGTGCGGCTGCATGGTGTGCCTAAGTCGATTGTGTCGGATAGGGATCCGAGGTTCACATCGCGTTTCTGGCAGTGTTTGCATCAAGCTTTGGGTACAAGGTTGAATTTCAGTACATCTTATCATCCTCAGTCGGATGGTCAGTCAGAGCGTGTTATCCAGATTTTGGAGGATATGTTGAGGTGCTGCGTGATTGAGTTTCAGGGCTCTTGAGAGAAGCATTTGCCTTTGGTGGAGTTTGCTTATAACAATAGTTATCAGGCAAGTATTCAAATGGCACCTTATGAGGCTTTGTACGGGAGGAAGTGTAGGACTCCTCTTTGTTGGGCTGAAACGGGTCAAAAGTTGGTTTCGATACCGGCTTTGTTGAAAGGAACCACCGAGAAGGTGAAGCTCATTTGTGAGCGGTTGAAGGCAGCTTCTGATCGACAGAAGTCTTACGCGGATTTGAAGCGTAAGGAGATTGAGTATGCGGTGGGAGATCGTGTGTTCTTGAAGGTTTCGCCTTGGAAGAAGGTGATGAGGTTTGGCCGGAAGGGTAAGTTGAGCCCTAGGTACATTGGACCATATGAGGTGGTTGAGCGTGTGGGCCCTGTTGCGTACAAGTTGAGGTTACCTCAAGAGTTGGAGAAGATTCATGATGTGTTTCATGTTTCTATGCTTCGGAAATATAGATCTGATCCTTCGCATGTGATGCCTGTGGAAGAGGTGGAATTGAATCCGGATTTGACCTATGATGAGGAACCGGTGAAGGTTCTGGATGCGGATAGCAAGGTTCTTCGTGGCAAGACCATCGAATTGGTGAAGGTGCTGTGGAAGCATCGCGGTGTTGAGGAAGCTACGTGGGAGCGGAAGGATGACATGCTGAAGCAGTTTCCTTATCTCTTTCCTTCAGGTAAATTTCGAGGACGAAATTTCTTAAGGGGGGGAGAGTTGTAACGCCCCGGTTTTGGGCTTGGAAGTTTTGGGCGTTGACCGGTTCGGTTAAAGTGCTGTTCGAATATAAAAAGGTGAAATTAGGAAAGCCTAGTTCGGGTTGCATTAAAAATATGGAAAAATGTTCTAAAATCCTCTTTTAATATATATAAGTGAACTGTGAAATCAATTTTACAAAATGAGGTTTGGAAGGGTGACATTTTGGCTAGTCACCAAAATGTAATTTTTGAAAGTTGCGTGACTGTTTTAGAAAGGATTGAAACTTTGAATCTTTAAGGAGCTATTTACCCAAAGGGAGTTTCTCCGGATTTTTCTAAGATATTATGTGATTTAATTCTGAGTTTTAATCAAAAGAAAAGTGGAGGGAAGTTATTTTCCATTTTCAACTAACTTTTCCAATTTTCCTTTTCTCTCATTTTCTCTCAATCCAAACATTCTCTCCAGAGCTTTTTCCTCTGATTTTGTCACTTAAACATCTCTTTTCAATTCTCTTTGGATTCCTAATCATCTCATCAACAAGACCTCACCAATTGCTAATTGTATTTTCAAGCTTTTTGGTTCTAAAAGAGAAGAAACTCAAGTTTGGAGGTAAGAACGTCCTTCTCCTCTAAACTCTCAGTTCTTTACTGAAATTCCTAAGTTCTCAATCCTTAATTGATGTTTTATAAGTGGTTTTAAAGTTGTGATTATGGATCTTGGCTTAAAATGCAAGATTTGGTGATTTTTGATGGATTTTCGTTTGATCTGTTAAAGCAGTGATTTGAGGTGTGTTTTTGATGTTAAATGAATGTTAATTTGTTAAGGAATTGAGTTTTAATTAATGCAATCCCGGATAGGTTGAATTTCCTAAGTTTAGCTTGTGATTCTTGGTTGTTTTTGAGGTGATCTTGTGGATCTGATGTTGCTGGAGGTATAAGGATGTTATTAGATCCTTTTTAGATGTTAAATGATGTTGAAGGATGTTTGGTTTTGATGGTTTATGGCTGGGCTTTGTTGAGGAGTTGTTTGGATGCATTTTCGGTTGTGTTTGGTAGCCGAAAATGGAGTGTGGATGAGAGCAGCGAGTTTAGGTGCTTTCATTGAAGCTATTAATGCATGATGATGCATTAATCCTCTGCTTGATGTGTTTAAAACAGGGGAGTCATCTTTGGATCCAAGTGGTGGTGATCCGGAAGCTTGATGTGTGCTTCGGCAAGAGGCGAAGTGGAATCGGTGAGTGAAATTGGGTTTTCGGCTTTGAAACCAATGTCTTGGGAGCTTAGTCTAAGTCTAAACAACTTTACTAAGCTCAAGTGTAAGTTTTCGGAAAAACTCTCTAGTGGTGGCCATGGTTTGGTTATTATGCAAAGTGGTTTATTGCATGTTTTAAATTCTGTTTTGAAAGCATGATTTAGCATGGTTATTGCTGATTTTGTAAGCCATATGTTGAAGGAAGCTCAAGGTAAGAGTTCCTTGTTGTTGAACATTGTTTAAATGTGGTTTGATGCTAAAAATGCATGATGTTTATGGCTTGGTTAAATGCTTAAAAACAGTGGATTATTTGATGATAATGATGTATATTGGCAAGTGATGTTTTGAAAAAGGTTAAGGTCACTAAGGTGGTTAAAAGTCCTTGAGTGAGCCTTGTGGATTCTAAGAACTTCATGGTGGTTAAAAGTCCATGAGTGATTCTTGCTAAGGTCACTAAGGTGGTTAAAAGTCCTTGAGTGAGCCTTGTTACTTAAGAACATCAAGGTGGTTAAAAGTCCTTGGATGGTTCTTGTTAAGGACACAAAGGTGTTTAAAAGTCCTTGTGTGGTCCTTGCCATGGTGTTTAAAAGTCCATGGGCCAAGGTGTTTAAAAGTCCTTGGGCTGAAACTTGTAAAGGACACAAAGGTGTTTAAAAGTCCTTGTGTGGTCCTTGTGAATCATAAGATCACAATGGTGTTTAAAAGTCCATGTGTGAGTCTTATGTTGATCTTGTTTTAAAAAGATGGAATTTATCACTTGTGGCCAATATGACATGTATTGATATGGAAGCATGTATTGCTTGTTTAAGAATGCTAGTAAGCATGTATAAATGATGTTTTGAAGTATGATTTATAAATGAGTTTTATAAATGCATTATTGAATGGTTTTAATGAGCATTCCTCACTAAGCTTTTGCTTACGCTCTCTTTCGTTTACTTAAATCAATAATGCAGAACATTAAGGTGCATTGAGGGCAGCAAGGAAGGAAGGCAATCAAGTGGAAATTAAGCTCAAGTATGGGAAGGTTTTCTTGAACACTTTTTAGCTTTTGGCATTTGGCAATGGGGGACCTATGTGGATGTTTTGGGAGATGCTTTGAACTCCCTAAGTATGTTTAATGTTGTTGGTAATGCTGGTTTTTGTAATTGGCCATTATATGTTTGGTTTGGAGGTATTATGCTTGAATGGTTTGCTTGTGTAGGAAGCATGCCTTTAGATTTGGGGCTTTTCATATATGATGACTTTATGATGAATGGTTGATGCAAATATGTCTCTTGTATGTTGTATGAGTTGCTGGTAAAGTTTGGTAGTAATTGGAGAATGATTGGTTGGTCAATTGTATGTTTAAGCAAGCATTTTGCTGCATTTTGTGCAGGTCGTTTCGGAACAGTAGCTACCGTTTCGGAACGGGTGCCTTGTAGCAGCCCAGGCGTCCGAAACGGGAGACACCGTTTCGAAACGGAAAGCCCTCTGCCAGCCCTCGTTTCGGAACATGTTGCGGAACGGCCCCGCGTTTCGAAACAGGTACTCCATGTTTTGGAACACGTGACCGTTGGGGGCTGACATTGGTAGTTAAATGTTTTGAAATGTTTGCATTTTGGTCCTGAAACTTGTTTGTGCAATTGTATGAGTTTGGGATGTCCGTTTGAGCTGGAATTTGATAGAGAAGCATGAAATCTGACTAATTACAAGTTGGTAACTTTAATTTGGGTTAAGACCTCATAACTTACAAAATTTACAATTTGGTCCCTAAAGTTGTAAATTGTTCATTTGGGTCCCTGTTTGATCTCTGATGTTTATGATCTTTGAGTATGTTGTTTAAGTGACCATAACTAGGGTTATTGTGCATCTAGACAAGCTTAAAAGAAAAAAAAGGGTCGTTAATCAAGGTTGACTTTCGGGTTGACTTTGGTTTTCCCCGTGTGACTTTCTTAATTCGGGTCAACCGTCTAGGCTGGGTTAAGGGGGTTACATCTCGGTTCCTCTTACTCTGCCCACCACTAGAGCCAACACCAGCAGCTCTCTTGCCCAAACTGGAACCACCCCCACGCGAGGTCAAACCCAAACTCTGCTCTATATCTTTGGCTCGAGTCACGAGCACATCCAAATCTGTATAATCCGTCGCTAGTATGAAAGTTTTTACGTCCTGCACCAAGCCATACCGGAAATGGTCACAACAATGCCTGTTACTCAGCACCAACTCCGGAGCATATTAGCTCAATTGTACGAATTGGACCTCGTACTCAACCACAAACATGTTCCCTTGAACCAAAGACATGATCTCCCTCTTCTTATCGTCCAAGTATCTAACTCCAAGATACTTTCTCTTAAAAGCAGACTGAAAGAAATTCCAATCAACCTCTTCTGGCTCTAATGCAGCGGTCGTAGTCGTCCACCATGTGTATGCATCACCATGCAACAACGACAATGCACAGCCCAACTTCTGTGCATCATTGCACCCCATCTGATCCAATATCCAGATCCTACTGGCCATCCATGCCTCAGACGCCTCAGGAGATAATCCGTAAAACTCTACTCCTCTCAGATGCCTCAAACGCTCCAATGGCAAACCCACTTGCCCAGCAGCGGGCGCTTGTACATGCACTCTGGAAACAACAGCCTGGAATACTCTCGTCATCGCCTATACCAGAGGCATCAAATCTCCCAACACCGGACCAGTCTGTCCGTGTTGCCCTTGGTCATCACCCCCAGGTGGTGGCAGCAGAGGAGGAGGTAAGTTTCCACCAGGTAGAACCTCGTTCTCCTGGTCATGCTACCCCTCAGCAAGAGCAATTGCTCTAGAACGTAACTCTCGTCTCGGTCTCATTGTTCTAGTTAACATTAAAGCATGAACATAAAACAAACAAAAGATCAGGCCAGCTTCTATCAAGGATTTAAGACTTCTAAAACCAATTTAAAACATTTACTAGGTAATAAGGCAATGGGCATCCCAATTCCCCCCCAACATAGCACAAAGCATACAACATGCGTTTTACAACTATCATGCACTCAAGCATCAAAATTCAGCCCAATCAAACATTATAAAATAATTCACATTTATATCCAATCATCATATATATCACATCACCATCACATACTTAACATTATCATGCTTTAACATTAACCGGTCAAAACATACTTCACCAAAAACACATATTCACTTCACATGTACTTACCAAAAACTTACCATCATCCCAACCTTCCATAACCTGGCTCTGATACCACCAAATATAACCCCCTCGACCCGATCTGGTTGATAGATCGAACAGGACAGATCACACGGGGAATATTGAAGTAAATTAGGAAGGTTTACCTTAATAAACGACATTTTTTATTTTTATCTTGTCTAAATACAACTTAGGTTCCTAGGTGTACGTACACAAACAACGGATAAACAACATCACAATCGCCCATTGATTATAATCAATTTAAGGTTTAGGGACCATTTTGTAAATTTGACAAATTAGAAGGGTTATTACCAAATTCGGGTTACCAATCTTTAATTAGGTTCATTACATTCTTCTTGGTAAAATCTCAGCTCAAAACAACCTCAAGAACCCATCCAATTGCATACAAGGCAAACATGGACCAAAACGTAAGAAACAGAAACCCAAAACAATTCAAAAACTGAATTAACGGTCGAACATTTCAAAACAGTAAGCCATGTATCAGAACGATCGTTTCGAAACATAGATGATCGTTTCGATACGTGGGTTCGTTTCAAAACCCTTTAAGACTCATTTCGGAACGAGGTTTCACTGAGGCAAAATGTTTCGAAACAGGCCTCACCGTTTCAAAACACCAAGGCGATTTCAAGCCAGCGTTTCGAAACAGACAAGGGTGTTTCGAAACACCTGGGCCTGCAATGTTTTCAAAAGCTGTTTTAGCTCAACTTAAACCATCCGAAACCATCCTGACATATGCCCAAACATGTTGGCAACTCTAATACACATCAACAACAAGTTAACAAAGCATAGGCATCATCATAGCATCTATATCAACAACAAATAAACTAAAGGCATGCTCCGTAAGAGAAATAAGCACCAAAAAGGTCAAAATACAATTCCAAGCATAAACCAAAGATTACAGGCCATCTACACAACCAAATATGCATATTAAACTTGCCCTAAACTAGAAAATACCAAACCAATAACATTCATAGCATTGGACACCCTCATTGCCTTTATTACACTAGTTCATGAACTCAACATACTTTTAAAGCGTGTCTTGGTTGAATCCCTTGTAGATGCTGCCTCCAAACACCTAATTGTCTACATTGGTGAACAAAAGGAGCATAAGCATACACGCATAGTGAGGAATGCTCAAAACCACCACTTCATCAATGCACAAAACCACTTTTCAAAACCATCATGCCTCTTTTGACAAATCATGCACTTTTTCATCAAATTCATTGTATTAAACATCATGCAACATGATCCATAAAATTTCAGCAATTAAACCATTGCTACTAAAATTCCAAGCCTTCCAAGCATAAACACCATTATGCTAAGCTTAAGCCAAAACATGCATCTTTCAAAATATGCATCAACCACATTTTCCATAATATTTCATTTCATTATATTGGCTCACAAGTGATAAACAACATTCTCAAAAACATATCGGATACATGGATTATAAAGGGTTGTCCCACACCCTTCATACACTCTATCAGCATCTCAAGGATCACACACGAGAGCAACTCTCCATTGTTGTGACACTCGTGGTTGACTATTCGGTACAATAGCAACCCTTCAACACCACTCATCGGTAGATGTATAACTAACTAATGAGAGACGAAACACACACAAGGTTCACACTCGGGAGCTACCCTCAATTGTTGCAACATTAAACAATCCTCAATCGCTTAGGTACTTGGATGGAGTTTTCGGTACAATCACAACCCCTCAATATCCAAGGTGACTTGTTTATAGTGCACACAATCTTATAGCCGACTAACTATATCCGATTTCATTTATAAATCACTTTATTCAACATCACTTGCCAATATAATTCATAATTCATGCATACCACACTGTTTTTACAAAGCATTCATGATAAGTCATAACTCAAGCATTAAACCATGCTTCACAACTCATGCATCAACACATGCATACAAGGATGACTTACCTAGTGCATCCTTAAAGCACATGGAATCATCATACATATTTTATATACTCAAAACATGCTTTAAAACAGTAGGTAAATGCAATTAAAATCAAGTGCAACCAAAGGCTCAAACTAGCACAATTCGAGAGAGAAATTTGCTTTACTTACTTTCGAACTTAGTAAAACGTTTCAAGCTCTTAATAAATTCACAAAACCTTTTCTAAAATGTTTCCATGCTGGAAAACCAAGTTCCACTCACCGACTCGCGAAACCACACTTGCTGACGCAACTATCGATCGTCTGAATACTACAAAATCACTTCGTTTGATTCCGAAATACTATCCCCTATTTTCAACACATTAAAATAGAGGTTCAATACATTAAAATACATCTACAACACC
The DNA here is from genome assembly GCA_958450335.1 of Hibiscus tridactylites. Taxonomy (NCBI): domain Eukaryota; kingdom Viridiplantae; phylum Streptophyta; class Magnoliopsida; order Malvales; family Malvaceae; genus Hibiscus; species Hibiscus tridactylites. The sequence continues at coordinate 71,307,083 of OY288277.1, forward strand.
AACACTCAAAAGAATTCCCGCAACCCTACTCTAAAGCACCAAATCACCCATTCGATAAAATTGAAAACTCAATCGATTGACCTTTAACCTCAGCCCAACCATTACCCAACACATTCAACACATTTTAAGCATTAATCAACATCCAAAAACAATATAAACCATCCTTATACCTCTAGCAACTCGGATTACACAAAAATATCCCCAAAACCCAACCAAAAACACTTCAAAACCAAGGATCTCAAGGATTTCGGGATCACTATGATTAAGACTACATTTCAACACCAAAATCCTTTCAAAAATCATTTAGAAATCATCTCAAACAAGCCAAATCATCACAACTCCGAAAATCACTTTAAAAAATCTTTTTCAACGGGATTTTCAACATTTTATCAAAACCATAATAAAACCTCAATTAAAAACATAGATAAAGAGCCAAATATGTTTGAAATTTCATTAAAGAACCTAGATTAGAGGGTTAGCACAAAATTTACCTCCAATCCTTGTTTCTCTTCTAATTTGGCATGATTAGCTTGAAAGAACATGAAGGAATATGAGAGAAATCACCAAGGAAAATTTGAAAATCAAAAGAGAATTTGAGGGTGAAGAAAATCTGAAAATTTGAGAGAAAATGAAGAGTGTTTGGCTGAAGTGAAGAAGAGAAATGAAAATGATCGTGAAAAATCTTTTAATCAATTAACTAACTTTTCAATTTAATTAATCAGAGCTATTTTAATTATTTAACAAACCATTTAAAACACATGCGAAATTAGGGAAAATTCTTAATTTCCAAATAGCTCCCTAAAGATTCTAATATTTTGATCATTGTTCAAAATGTATACTTTCGAAAACCTGTTTTGTAAAATTGATTTAACCATCCTCTTAAATATAATTTTAGAGGATTTTAGGAATTTTATAATATTTTTATCTCATCCCGAACCTTGATTTCCCTAAACCACCTTTTAACGGTTCGAACAACCGATACCGGTTCCACCGGTCCAACCCGACTCGCAAAACACCTAGGCCCAAAACTTGGGCGTTACATTGCTTTTGTTGTATTGATTTGAATCCTTTTCCCCTTCTTTGCACTTAGGGTTACAATTGTGTTGGATTCGGTTTATATACACAAAAATTACATGATTTAAAAAAATAGGAAAAACATAATAGAATTCTTCTATTGGTTGCCCTCTTTGATTTTGAAGTATTCATGTGCGTTCTCTGAATTATTGGTTCGTCTCTAAAATCCTCGTTTTTGATTGCACAGTCTGACATTGTTTTGTCCCTTGCATGTGTTGCGGGAGAGGATGAGGTAACCAGAAAGAGGAGTTGCTTGCGGAGCAAGGTCCTCTGGTGGCCATTGGATATCTGCCAGCGTGGAGATAAAGGTGAACGGGCTCGAATCGGCGCTTGCAGAATCTGGAGGCGGCGCCTCTTGGTTGCGTCTGGACCGTTAGATCTATCCAAAATATATCGACTGAGAGCTAACTGTGCACAGAGAAAACAAAGGGGTTAGGGCAGACTTTGATTTGGATTTTGGGCCCTAATCGGGCTATGTACAATATTATATTTCTTGGGCTTTTTTAATTGTAAATGGAAATTTGTTTAATGAATAATAAACTTGGGCTTTTTATTTTACATAAAGTGTTTATGGGCTTATATATATTTGGGTTTTAAAATATGTAAATGGGTAGATAATAATAATTTGGGCTTTTATTTTAACTCAACTTAGCATATTTTTTCGTTTGATTTCAATAACATAAACATTAATAATACTATTATTAATAATAGATAGTAATGATAATAGATAAAAAGAGAAATTAACATAAAACATCTCATATGAAAATATTATTGGATTTTTAATTAGATAGCAACTTAATAAATGGTAACAATAACATGATAATAAGTATATATATACTAGTATAATATAAGACTATTAATATTTAGCTAGTAACATTTTTTATTGTTTAGGTTTTAATCATACATCCTTAAAAAAAGATAAAGTAAACAAAGCCCATTATTGCAAAATATAAAAAAGATCAACACCCTCGAAAAAATTAGTGATTACAACTGCCACTCTTTGCTTATCCTTGTGGAACAAGAACAAAGCAAAGACCATAAGCACTAATTTTGTCTCACTTCTATGTTTGACGATTTGCTCCTCTAAAGCGGCAACGAACAAATCAAAATAACTTGTTTTCCTGAAATTGCGAAAACAAACTGGGTAGCGCTGACATATCCTTCCGAAGCGACAATGGACGGATCAAATAGCAAATGGTTCAATCTTCCGAAGTGGTAGAGAACAAATCTAAATAACTTGCTTTCCCGAAACGGTGAAAACAAACTGGGTAACACTGGTGTGTCCTTCCGGAACACCAATGGACGGACCAGTTAACAATTCTTCAAACAAAGGTTCCATTCTTCTTGGGCCTGAATGGATGGTCTTTCTAACTTTCCTGTCTGAAAATTCCTAAGCTATGGGCATTTGCTACTTTTGCTCTGAAATCTTGATGTGGCGAGTTTGAAATCCTTTGCTTGAAATCTTTGAGCTTTGAGTATCTGCTTTCTTTGCTCTAAAGTCCCCGAACTTTGAGTATCTGCCTCTTTCCCTCTAAAAACCTTGAAGTTGCGGGTCTTTCGATTTTGAAACCGAGAAACCTGAATTTTAAGAAAACATCCTAAATGAAGGATTAAAAAAGAGAAATTTGAGTTTTGAGAAAAACGTCCTTTTACAAAAGATCAAATTAAAAAAATTTTGATTTTGAGAAGAACATCCTTTGAAGGGATATAATTTAAAAATTAAGTTTTAAAAAAATGTCCTTTTTGAAGGGATATAATTGAGAAATTTAGATTTAAAAAAAATATCTTCTTGAAAATGATGAGATTGAAAAATTAAATTTTAAGGAAAACATCATTTAGGAAAGATAGAATTGAGAAATTTAAATTTTAAGAAAAACAACATTTGGGAAGGACAGTGTAATCACTTATTTTCGTCTGGCCATGTATATAGATGTTTAATATTATTAAATATATATACTATTATTGTGTACGTATGTATTATGTGTAATGTGTATTAATGTTTGTATTTCATGTGTAAGTATATTTGTTTATGTATGTATATGTGTGTGCGAGTAAGTATGGTATGTTATATGTATTTATTATTATTATTTTTAGTTATTATTATTATTATTATTAATAAATATGTTATAAGCAATAACATAAAATATGGATATGATTTAAATGCCCAATGTTTATTAATGTCCATGTACATTTACAAATAGAATCCAAAATTTAATTACATGGCCCATCCGGCCCAATTCAAAAACCTGATAACAAAAAAACCCCTAAAAAGCTAATTTGTTATCTCTCTTTGGCGAAGCCCATCCCTGACTGTCGGATCAGATATGATCCAACGGTCCAGATCAAAAGAGAATAGGCCATCCAGCTTCCCCATGCGTGCGTGAAAGCTACCGCCGACACTTCATCTCCCACACGCGCCTGAGCCGCTCCATCTCCCCCGTCCATGTGGCGCTACCATGGGAGATCCCGCTGCCATCCGGTTATCTCCAACAACTGAACAAGACATAAAGAATAAAGAAACAGAGATTTAGGCTTGTTTTTGGAAACAAATCGGATTTAAAAAATGTTTTAATCAATCCATTGTATTCAGTTACAATCAATACAAACAAACAAAATAGAAAATTTCAGAGAGGTAATTTCCAACTCTTTACTTTTCATTCCGAATCTAAAGAAACAAAAGTTAAAAAGAGATTTAGGCTTCATACCACTGCATCTTTTCGGATTCCTCGTTCTTCGTCTTTGTTTCAAAACATTTTGGGTTTTAAATGTAACACCTGAGTTTAGGGGTCGGGTGCTAGGAGAGTTAAATCGGGTTCGGGTCGTTGGGCTTGTTTTAAATAAAATGGGTTTGGTTTTAAACTAAAAGGCCTGGTGTTTTCATTAAGGGCAAAATGGGAATTTACTAATAAATGAAATAAGCTATGTAAAAGTGCATTTTTGAAAGTTATCTTCTTCCTCCCTTTCAAACTAAAATCACGACACAAAACCTCCCCAAACCCCAAGTTATTGTTCCATCCATTCCTTACCGATTCCAAGTGTTTCATCAAGATAAATATGTTTTTGATTTCTCCTCATCATCCTTAATGTTTCTATGGTTTTAGTATTTCTTAAACTCCATTTTTGTGATATTTCAAATGTTCAAGTTTAAAGAAAAAGGTGGAATATTTAATGGTTTTTTATTGGGTTTTAGATTTGTAAAGTTAATTTATGTTATAGTCTTGCCATTAGGTGCATCATATCTTAAAATGGGAGAGTTTTGTTGAAATCCTGAAATGGGTATTTGTGGGGGTGTTAAAGGGTAGAAAACTTGATATTTTGAAGTAGTTTCGTGTGGGAAAGTTGGGCTTATGGTGTGGTTAAGCTTGGGGTTATTTTGAACGTGTTTAGTGATGAATTGGGTGTTGGAATCGATGGGTATTTGCTGGGTTGTATGTAAGTCCGAAAATGAAGAGTTTGAGTTATTTTGGCTTGGAAATGTAGTGAATTGGTCTTGAGATTTTAATGTGATTTGTGACAGTGGTGTTATGGATGATTTGTTGAGTAACATGATGTTTTTGGTTGGTTAGAAACAAGGGAAACCATTGGAGAAGCTTTTGGCTCGATTCCAGGGAATTTGGAGGCTTGATCGGCTTTCTTGGCTTCTTTTGAGGGTGTTTGGTGAGTGAACTGTTTTTAATTATTTTAAATTGGTTCAAAGTGTGTTGTTGAGGTATTAGATTGTGCTTGGTAGACCAATCTAATGTGGGGATTAAGTTGGTAGCTTATTCTCTTGTTTGATTTTATGAATTCTTGATAAATGTGCATATGTGATCTTGTGTGATATGTGTTAGTTTATGCATGGTGCGATATATTGATGTTGCATGATATCGATTGATATGTTGTGTTGCATGACTGTGAAATCATAGTGAGACTCGTTTAGTATGTTGGCACTAGTCTTAATTACTGGATATAAATTATCGATCATTAGGGTGAGTGTGCACACGATAAGAGTCAAATTCGCGCGTGGCATTGGTGATGTGTAGTCACCAAGGAAGAGTACGGTGAAGTAACATTCCACCGGAAAGTGTTTGTGTGTGATGATGAGTGGAATCCCATCCGTAAATGAAAACGATGATGTGTGAATTCCCACCGAAAGGTAATATTGTTGTTTGAGTACGTTGGGGAAAAAATCCCAACGGAAGTTATCCGCATATCCGAGTAAGCTATATAGTTTCCAATATACTTGTTCATTTGTGAGTGATGTAAAAGATGATTTGTTACATCCTTGTTTAGCATAACATGAGGTAAGATGCCATGTTCATGCATTGTTGTACTGTTTGGCTAAGTTTTTGTGTTAGTGCTAATGTATGCCTTGTGAATGTCTTATGGATACCATGCTTTGGACACTGTATTGCCGATTTTTGTTTTTGAGCTCCATCACTAAGCTTTCTAGCTTACGCTATCGTATCCGACAATACGGATCATTTGTGTGGAAGTTTGCAAGGAGCAAGGAAGGGGCACCCAAGAGTGTGTGTTGCTACTCAAGTATGGTTTTCTTGAATAATGTATTAGTTAGCAATGGAGATGTTATGTGTTCTAGGAGCGTTGTTAGACTCCTTTGTTGGCTTTATTTTTGTTAAATGCTAATGCTTTTGTGTTGAAGAATTGCAACTCATGTTTTTGTCTGAAAGGCATGTAAACCTTGTTTATGAAATGCTTTTGTGGATGTATGTTCCTTGATAGTTAAATGTCTCATATGCATGCTTGATCTTTTAACTATGCTCTTTGTAGGCCTCTAGATTTATTGTATGATTGGTTGCTTGTGATTTCTGGTGTTTGGGGAAAGTTTGGGGATGTTTGAAGACGCAGAAAATTGTTTTCAGGGTCACTCTATGTGCATGCGTTTCAAAATGCTCGTGGTTGTTTTGGAATAGAAGTAGCCCCAGGGGTACTCGTATCGGAACGGGGGTGATGTCATTTCGATATGATTTAACAATGTGAGCTCCCATTTTGATACGCGTTTCAGTATGGTTTGCCACAGTGAGTGCCTGTTTCGGAACTAGTTCCAAAACGTTTCGACACTGTAGAACCTCGTACCGGAACAAAGTGGACTATATCGGTACAACCTGGTCTGGCTTTTAAACCGGAGCCCGCATTTCAGAATGGGTAAGCCTGTAAATTAGCTTTTTGGCATCTTCAAAGGTTCTCGGATGTTGTGTTTTAGTCCTGATTGTTTGTAAGCTTCCTTGTTAGGTTCGTGTGTATCTTTTTTTTATGGTTTGCTTCGTAAGCATGCAATTGGACTAACATGTCAGTTGGTAAATTTTAAGTTTCCTTATGATCTTCTTGGCCCGTTCCGTTATCATTTTCCGCTGTCGTCTTCGCACATAGGGTTAAACATAATCTTTAGACAAGATAATTAAATGAAAAATTTTCTAGGGTGTTAATCGGAGTGATGCCTTAGCGGGTATTCTCCCCGATTTTCCCCATGTAACCCGTTCGAACCGGCCTGTCAGCTAGACTGGGACGAGGGGGTTACATTTGTTGGTATCAGAGCCTGAGGTTTCCGCTACCTCAGGAAGGTAAGGGAGGTAAGTTTGAAGTGTTATGTTGCAATATCTCGGTGTATGTTGTACGGTGAATGTTTTGCTATGTATGCCTGTTGTTTGTTTGCTTGCATGGTGTTTGAAAGCATGTGTTAGTATGGTTGTAGTGTCGGGTTGGCGCCCGAGAGATTAGAGGCTTAGTTTGATAAGATTGTTCGTATTTTGTCTCATATGGGTTGTACTGGAGCACGCAGGCTGGGATTTTTGTTTCTTTGCTTCAAGGTGATGCCTACAATTGGTGGGTCACCATTACTGCCGGCATGCCAGATGTTGAGGTTACTTGGGAGTTCTTTGAGTCCGCTTTCTGCAAGAAGTATCTGGGTCCCCGTTTTCTTGATGAGAAGAAGAGAGAGTTCATGGCCTTGCTTTAGGGTAACATGACAATGACCGAGTATGAAATACGGTTTGTCAGATTGATTTAGTATGCGTCCAAGCTATTTCCTACTGAGAGAGACCGCTGCGACCGTTTCCGTTACGGGTTGAGTGAGGAAGTGAAGAGGTATACTTTGGCTATGGATTACACGGACTTCGGTGTCTTGGTCACTAGGGCCAAGGACATAGAGCACAATTTGGGTCTGACCAAACGTTCAGGTGGTTCTAGTTCAGGGAAGAGGCCTGCTGACTTTGATGGGGGTGGTAACAACGAGAGAGGCCATCGGGGCCAGAGAGCTGGTGGGCGTTTGCCCGAGTGTGGTAGATGTGGGAGGCATCATACCGGAGAGTGTTGGGGAAACTTTCATGCATGTTGGAACTGTGGAGCTAGAGATCACCATAGGTGTGATTGTCCACATCAGGCTGGATTTGCACCAGTTCAAGTTCAAGCTTCGGCTCTATTGATTACCCGAGAGGCCGTGGGCGCGGTCGAGGTAACTTTCATCCAAGGAACAATGGTCAGAGGAATATAGCACATGTGGTTGCGGTTCAGCTAGAGGGCGGAGGCCAGGCTAGAGTTTATGCTCAGCGAGAGGGACAAAACGACACGAACGTGATTGCAGGTAATTTTATCGATACAATCTCTGAGTTTGCTTTCCTTGATTGACTCCGGGTCTACGCATTCATACATTTTTAGTGAGCATGCAAAGATGTTGAATATACCTTGTGAGGTACTAGAGGTAGATGTTAGTGTTACTAGTTCCTTTGGGGATACAGTAGTGGTTAGGAAGATGTACATAAGGTGTTCGTTAATGGTTTCGGGGCATGTTTTTCCAGTGGACATGATGGAGTTACCGTTCTATGGCTTCAATGTGATTTTGGGTATGGACTGGCTTACGGAGCATAGGGCTAGGATAGATTTCGAAACAAAAAGAGTCTACTTGAAGCTTGCAGATGACTACGAGATTGTGGTAGTAGGGGAGAATGTAAAATTCTTATCGAATGTTGTTTCGGCCTTATAGGCTCAGAGATTTTAGTTGGGTTGTGAGGCATACTTGGCCTACATGATGAATCCGAACATGAATAAAGTTAGACCACATGATATCAGAACAATGTGTGATTTTCCGAGTGTGTTTCCGGAAGAATTGCCTAGTTTGCCACCTGATAGAGAGGTAGAGTTTGCGATAGAGACGTATTCAGATTCTGCCCCCATTTCGATCGCTTCATACCGTATGGCACCGAAAGAACTGAAAAAGTTGAAGCCTTAGTTACACGAGTTATTAGATCGAGGTTTTATCCGTCCAAGTTCTTTGCCTTGGGGTGCTCCAGTATTATTTGTGAAGAAGAAAGACGGTAGTATGAGAGTGGCATCAGTTGACAGTGAAAAACAAGTATCCCTTGCCGCGTATCGATGATTTATTTGATCAGTTGAGAGTGGCATCAGTCTTTTTGAAGATTGATTTGAGATCCAATTATTACCAGTTGAAGGTAAAAGAGGTTGATGTACCGAAGACAGCTTTTAGGACTAGGTATGGTCACTACGAGTTCTTACTTATGTCGTTTTGGTTGACAAATGCACTGACTGCATTCATGGACATGATTAATAGAATCTTTCATCAGTACTTAGATTAGTTTGTGGTTGTATTCATATATGACATTTTGGTGTATTCGCGTACCGAGGAAGATCATGACAGGCATTTGAGGTTAGTTTTGCAGATTTTGCTAGATAACCAGTTGTACGCTAAGTTGAGTAAGTGTGAGTTCCGGATCAGAGAAGTAGTCTTTCTAGGACATGTAGTGTCAGCCGAGGGGATTAGAGTTGATCCGACGAAGATAGAAGCCATTGTTGAGCGGAAGCAACCAAAGTCTGTGATAGAGATTCGTAGTTTCCTAGGCTTAGCAGGTTACTATAGGAGGTTTGTGAATGGTTTCTCGAAGATAGCTGCTCTTTTGATGAAATTGCTTTAGAAGAATGTTCAGTTTGAGTGGTCAGATGTGAGATAGCAAGCCTTTGAGAAACTGAAAGAAGCTCTGACAAATGCACTGATTTCGATCGAGCCAGAGTCGGGGAAAGATTATGTGATCTACAATGATGCTTCATATGTAGGTTTAGGTTGTGTACTCATGCAAGATGGAAGAGTTGTAGCTTATGCCTCGAGACAGTTAAAGAATCACGAGCGCAATTATCTGACACACGACATAGAGCTAGCTGCAGTTGTGTTTGCCTTGAAGATCTGGAGACATTATTTGTATGATGAGAAATGCACAATGTACATAGATCACAAGAGTCTGAAGTATTTGATGACACAAAGAGAGTTGAAACTTAGACAACGTAGGTGGCTAGAGTTGCTCAAGGACCACGATCTCCCGATAGAGTACCATTCGAGTAAAGCCAATGCAGTGGCAGATACTTTGAGTAGGAAGGAAGCTGTTGAGTTGAAAGCCATGTTTGCTAGTTTGAGTTTGACTGGTGATGGTGGTCTAGTGGTCAAACTTCAGGTTAGACCTACCTTAGACCAATTGATTAGAGAAAAACAGTTGTTGGATAGATCTTTGGCACCTCACATGCAAGATATAGCCAATCTAGACTATCAAACTACAATTTCAGTGTTGATAGGGTCTTGTGTTTCAGAGACAAAATAGTTGTACCGGATGACAGTGACTAGAGATATACTTTCTTGACCGAAGCACACAGTAGCTCGTTTCCTATACATCCTAGTAGTACAAAGATGTATCGTGATCTGAAGAATGAATACTAATGGGTTGGTTTGAAGAAAGACGTAGCTGATTACGTGAGTAAGTGTATAGTATGCTAGAGAGTGAAGGCAGAACATCAGGTTCCATTAGGTTTGTTGCAACCGTTGAGGATTCCAGAATGGAAGTGGGAATATATTACCATGCACTTCACTTCAGGTTTGCCTTTGACTCCTTCGAAGAAGAACCCAATTTGGGTTATAGTTGATCGTTTCATGAAGTGTACTCACTTTATAGATGTTCATAGGACTTACTCCTCAGATAAGTTGGTCTATTTATACAACAGTGAGATTGTGAGACTGCGTGGTGTGCCGAAGTCAATTGTGTCTGATAGAGATATGAGATTTATTTTGGGAGTGTTTGCATACTGCTTTGGGTACCCAATTGAATTTCAGCACGTCGTATCATCCTCAGTCAGATGGTCAGTCAGAGAGGGTTATACAGATTTTAGAGGACATGTTGCATTGTTGCGTTATTAACTTTCAGGATACTTAGGAGAAACACTTGCCGTTGGTCGAGTTCGCATACAATAACAGTTATCAGTCGAGCATTCAGATGGCTTCATATGAAGCACTATATGGTAGAAAATGTAGAACTCTGACTTGTTGGGCCGAAGCAGGTCAGAAGTTGTTGCCGATGCCAGATTTGCTTAAGGGGACCATCGATAAGGTGAATTTAATCTGTGATCGTTTGAAGGCATCTTTAAATAGAAAGAAATCATGTGCCGATTTGAAGAGGAAAGAAGTTGAGTATGTTGTGGGAGATAGAGTGTTCTTGAAAGTCTCTCTGTGGAAGAAAGTTATGAGGTTTGGCAGAAAAGGGAAATTGAGTCCGAGATACATTAGGCCGTATGAGATTGTGAAGCGAATCGGTCTGGTTGCTTATCAGTTACGTTTGCCATCCGAGTTAGAGAAGATTCACAATATGTTCCATGTTTCGATGCTTCGAAAGTATATATCAGATTCGTCACACGTTATACCTGTGGAAGAGATCGAGTTGAACCCAGACTTGACGTACGATGAAGAATCAGATGAGATCTTGACATCAGATATCAAATTGTTGCGTGGTAGACAGATTGAGTTGGTCAAAGTGAAGTGGCAACGTCGAGGCGTAGAAGAGGCTACTTGGGAGATAAATGAGGATATGGAGAGGCAGTTTATGTATCTCTTCATGTCAGGTAATTTTGGGGACGAAATTCCTTAAGTGGGGGAGAGTTGTAACACCTGGGTTTAGGGGTAGGGTGTTAGGAGAGTTAAATCGGGTTCAGGTCGTTGGGCTTGTTCTAAATAAAATGGGCTTGGTTTTAAACTAAAAAGGCCTTGTGTTTTCATTAAGGGCAAAATGGTAATTTCAAAATAAATGAAATAAGCTATGTAAAAGTGCCTTTTTGAAAGTCATCTTCTTCCTCCCCTTCAAACTAAAATACGAACACAAAACCTCTCCAAACCCCAAGTTACTGTTCCATCCATTTCCTCACCGATTTCAAGTGTTTTCATCAAGGTAAATATGTTTTTGACTTCTCCTCATCATCGTTAACGTTTCTATGGTTTTAGTTTTCCTTAAACTCCATTTTTGTGATATTTCAAATGTTCAAGTTTTAAGAAAAAGGTGGAAGCTGTAATGGTTTTTCATTGGGTTTTTTAGTTGTAAAGTTAATTTGTGTTACAGTCTTGCCCTTAGGTGCATCATATCTTAAAATGAGGCAGTTTTGTTGAAATCCCGATATGGGTATTTGTGGGGGTGTTAAAGGGTAGAAAACTTGAGATTTTGAGGTAGTTTTGTGTGGGAAAGTTGGGCTGATGGTGTGGTTACGCTTGGGGATTGTTTTGAACGTGTTTAGTGATGAATTGGGTGTTGGAATCGATGGGTATTTGCTGGGTTGTATGTAAGTCCGAAAATAAAGAGTTTGAGTTAGTTTTGGCTTGGAAATGTAGTGAATTGTCTTGAGATTTTAATATAATTTGTGACAGTAGTGTTGTGGATGATTTGTTGAGTAACATGCTGTTTTTGGTTGGTTAGAAACAAGGGAAACCATTAGAGAAGCTTCGGGCTCGATTATGAGGAATTTGGAGGCTTGATCGGCTTTCTTGGCTTGTTTTGAGGGTGTTTTTAATGGTTTTAAATTGGTTCAAAGTGTGTTGTTGAGGTACTAGATTGTGCTTGGTAGTACAATCTAATGTGGGGATTAAGTTGGTAGCTTAATCTCTTGTTTGACTTTATGAATTCTTGCTAACTGTGCATATGTGATCTTCTATGATATGTGTTAGTTTATGCATGTTGCGATATATTGATGTTGCATGATAGTGATTGATATGTTGTGTTGCATGATTGTGAAATCATGGTGAGACTCGTTTAGTATGTTGGCACTAGTCTTGATTATCAGATATAAATGATCGATCATTAGGATGAGTGTGCAGACGGTAAGAGTCAAATTCGCGCGTGGCCTTGGTGATGTGTAGTCACCAAGGAAGAGTACGGTGAAGTAACATTCCACCGAGAAGTGTTTGTGTGTGATGATGAGTGGAATCCCATGCGTAAATGAAAACAATGATGTGTGAAATCCCATCGGAAGGTAATATTGTTGTTTTAGTATGTTGGGGCAAAAATCTCAACAAAAGTTATTCACATATCCGAGTAAGCTATATAGTTGACAATATACTTGTTCATCTGTGGATGATGTGTAAGATGATTTGTTACATCATTGTTTAGCATAACATAAGGTAAGATGCCATGTTCATGTAGTCTTGTAGCGTTTGGCTAAGTTGTTGTGTTAGTGCTAATGTATGCCTTGTGAATGTCTTATGGATACCATGCTTTGGACACTGCATTGCCGATATTTGTTTTTGAGCTCCCTCACTAAGCTTTCTAGCTTACGCTCTCGTTTTCGACAATGCAGATCATTAGTGTGGAAGTTAGCAAGAAACAAGGAAGGAGCACCAAAGAGTGTGTGTTGCTGCTCAAGTATGATTTTCTTGAATATTGTATTAGTTAGCAATGGGGATGCTATGTGTTGTAGAAGCGTTGTTAGACTCCTATGTTGGCTTTATTGTTGTTAAATGCGGATGCTTTTGTGTTGAAGAATTGTAACTCATGTTTTAGGGATGCTCATGTTTTTGTGTGAAAGGCATGTAAGCCTTGTTTATGAATGTATGTTCCTTGATAGTTAAATGTCTCATATGCATGCTTGATCGTTTAACTATGCTCTTTGTAGGATGTGTTTGCCTCTAGATTTGTTGTATGATTGGTTGCTTGTGATCTCTGGTGTTTGGGGCAAGTTTGGGGATGTTTGAAGATGCGGAAAATTGTTTTCAGGTTCACTCTGTGTGCAGACGTTTCGAAATGCTCGTAGTTGTTTTGGAACAATAATAGCTCCAGGGATACTCGTCTCGGAACAGAGGTGATGTCGTTTCAATATGATTTGACACTGTGATCTCCCGTTTCGGTACACGTTTCCATATGGTTCGCCACTGTGAGTGCCTGTTTCGGAACCAGTTCCGAAATGTTTCGATACTGTAGACCCTCGTACCGGAACAAAGTGGACCATATCGGTACGGCCTGGTCTGACTTTTAAACTAGAGCTCGCGTTTCAGAACGGGCAAGCCTGTTCCGAAACGCATGCCTGTAAATTGGCTTTTTGGCATCTTCAAAGGTTCTCAGATGTTGTGTTTTAGTCCCCGATGGTTTGTAAGCTTCCTTGTTAGGTTCGTGTGTATCTTTTATGTATGGTTTGCTTCGTAAGAATGCAATTGGACTAACATGTCACTTGGTAAATTTAAAGTTGCCTTATGATCTGCTTGGCTTGTTCCGTTATCGTTTTCCACTGTCGTCTTCGCACATAGGGCTAAACGTAATCTTTAGACAAGATAAATAAATGAGAATTTTTCTAGGGTTGTTAATCGGAGTGAGGCCTTAGCGGGTTTCGCCCTGATTTTCCCCGTGTAACCCGTTCGGACTAGACTGTCAGCTAGACCGGGACGAGGGGGTTACATTAAAATTGAGTTAAGAGAGAGAGTTTTAGGGCTTCGGGATTTTTAGATCTAAAAAACAAAGTTTATTTTGTTAAAACGGAGGCCGAATTTGGTATCGAGATGAAAAACGATTTTTTGAGAATGAGTTTAGTAGTCGCCGGCGCCGATTAGAGGCGGCCGACGACGGTTCATGGTGGCTGGCACAGCGGTTCGCTGCCGGATTCTAAATTTGAATAGCCCTAAAAGAGCATATCAGAGGATTTGGGGATTTTGGATATGTGTTTAAAAATAAAATAAAATATAACTTTCCTTTTTGCTTTAAAAGTGAATTATATACCGAGTATTAAAATAGTTTAATTTCTTCATAACGACCTCTGCCCCAAAATAATCATAGCTTTAATCCTTCTGCATGGTCTAATTCGCTCCGCATATCCTTAGAGTTTTAAATGCTTTGCGGTTTAGTCCCTTTTCCTCTATTTCTTTTAAGGGTAAACTTCACCGAAAGTCCCTTTTGTTTGGGGTATATTCTATTTTGGTCACTAGATTTGAAATAAGGTTATAATGGTCACTTACATTTTTGATCTGTTTTGTTTTGGTCAATGTGTCATTCATACCCATTAAAATGCTGATGTGACATGTTAGTCAAAAGGTTTAATTTCTAATTTGACCCTTAAACTTTAAACAAAATATTAATTTAACCACATAACTTTCTCAACCTCAATTTTAGCCCCCTAAACATTCAACAACTTCATGAAAATACATCATAAGAAAAATTCAGGTACCCTATTCTCTGTATAGATATTTATATTCAAGATACATTTGCTCAACATTTATATGCGGAATATATCTTTTTGTTCCTTTGAACATTCCTTGAAAAGAATAACCTGCATGCAAAATCAAAGGTCTTGAAAATGAATTCACAACTATTACTTGAATGAACATGTTTTTCTACTATATCAAGTAGTTATGTTTTCTAACTTTTCTGCTTCAATTTATTTTGTCTCTTTCTTTCATTAATTTTTAGGTTTGTTGTAACGTGCAGAGAACCAAGAAGCAGAAATCAAGCAATTAAAGAAGAGCTTAACTTTTAAAGCTATAACAATGTCAAGTTTCTATAGAGAATATTTTTCAAAAAAAAGTTTCTACAGAGAACTTCTTTCACAAGCTGAACTGAAGAAGGTAATTTGATTGTTTCTTCTTTTCACTATTACTATTTCATGCTAGCATGTATTTCTCAGTCGGAAAGTTTTAATTTCTTTGTTATAGCCATTTTATCCCTTCGATGAAACATTGGCCTTGAGATACTTGGGATATGCCTATATCGTGAACGATTAGGAACTACAACTTTCTCAATTATCATTTATTCGTTTTCTTTTTGAAGGTTGGGAAAATGATTGGTGTCTAAATAGAAACTTTTGTAGGTGAAGAAAATATTTAAAATGTTACAGGTTGCTTGTTAGTATTTTTAAACATTTTGTGTCTGATTCAAGTTAATAGTGGTTTAGGATTATTAGGTGGCTTTGTTTGATCAAGATATTTAGTCAGATTAAGATTTTGTGCGTCTACTTATCCTTGACACATTGGTAAAAATGGTACATTTTCTCAGTAAACCTAGCACTTTATCTGTTGATCGAGCACTTCAACACCGCACTTAATCAGCTTCCTATGGTGGCGATTTTCTTTTTAAAACTATCTAATAGATGAATACAAATCTAAGCATTTTCATGTAGTGGCAATGACAGATAACTGTGGATAACCGACAAATGTACATATTGGTAGACTCTTAGAAATGGATCAAATTTATTCATCTTACAATATTATATGTTTCTCTTCTAATTTATTGTGTTACCTTATCTATACTCTAATTATCTGATATCTATTGCAATCATCTCATATACCAACTACGTTTGCAATATCTCTGAAGCTTGGAAGGCACAAGAGTGATGTTGCTGCACCGAACATCCATTCAGAAGGTTCTGGTTCTGGTGTTAGCCCATCGAAGAAACTCAGCAGCAGTTGAAAATTATGGAAGATGAGCTCAAAGGGAAGCATTATATAGGGGGCAAAGAATAGGGTACCTGAATATTTTTTATGATGTATTTTCACGAAGTTGTTGAATATTTAGGGGGCTAAAAGTGAGGTTGAGAGAGTTTAGGAGTAAAATTAATATTTTGTCTAAAATTTAAGGGTCAAATTAGAAATTAATCCTTTTAACTAACGTAACACGTTTATCACACTAACGAGTGTTAACGGTATAGTGACCAAAATAAAACAGATTAAAAACGTAAGTGGTCATTATAATCCTTTTTCAAATCGAGTGACCAAAATAGAACAAGCCCCAAACAAAAGGGACCTCCGATGAAGTTTACCCTTCTTTTAATTTCAGCACCTTTACATACATATGCATTATACGTACGATTTTATATACTATATAGTATATCATATAGTTTATATATATACATATATATATGGTATGTTGCATATTATTATTATTATTATTATTATTATTATTATTATTATTATTATTATTATTATTATTATTATTATTATTATTATTATTATTATTATTATTATATGTATCTTGTTGCGCGTATTGAGTGCTTCGCAATTGGTGCAAGTGTACACGTCACAAGTTATAGTATAGAAAGATATCGTCTCCACAGGGATTGGTGCTACTTCGGGAATATACTTTCTCACACTGAAAATAAAAACACAAGTTTGGTAATGGTAGGAGTTCTAATTAACAAGTAAAACAAAAGCAATTAAATAAAAGAGAAGTTGATGATTGAGAGAATATGATAGATTAAAGTGCGTGATTGCTTCGGCAATAGGCAACACGATTTCCTGGGCAACTAACGATACGATTGCCTAGGCAATTGGTAAGGCGATTGTCAGTGCAACTAGTGAAATGATTGTGTAACCCCCTCGACCCGACCTAGCCACCCCGGCCTAGCCACCAGACCGTATCGAGTGGATTACACGAGACTAATCGAAGAAAGATCTGAATATTTCCCTCCAACTAGGAACCCAAGACACGTTGCTTAATATCTTTTCTAGATGCTCGAGGTTAAACTTAGGTTATCGAACACGCAACAGAAGACAAAACAACAACAAGCATCGATTCGAATCAAAAGAGCAACCAGGGACCAAAATGCAAAACTAGCATAATATGAGGAACTAAAATGCAATTAGGGTGATCTATGAGAAATTTAGTTCATTTCATGCTTCCATGATGAAAAACAACTTTAAACATGCACACAATCAACCACAATTGATAACAACATAAACTAGGACCAAAATGCAAGAAAAATAACTTCAAAGATGCCTTTAACTAACTCCAACGACCCCCGTTTCGAAATTGGTATCGAAATAGTGCTTCACAGTAGCTAAATCGTTCCGTAGTGGCTTGAGACCGTTCCAGTCTTGCTTAGCCCGTTTCAGTACCCGTTCTGAAATTTCAAGACAAAAGTTAAAGGAATTTAAGGGTTGTTCCGAAACGGTCGAGCCCGTTCCGAAACACCCTGCTGCTGAAACATCAAAACATCAGTTCTAGGAATCTCTAAGGTATTTTACATGGTTCCAATCATCATATACAACATGTAAACATCAAGATCAACATATACATACTAACATCAACCATCAAACATGCTTAAGATCAAGAGGAACACAAACATGCTTTACATACATATATGAAGAAAGCTTCAAGATCCAACATAAGAGGAAACATGGTCCAAACCAAGATCACAAGACAAAAGGTAAGAACAACCATTCAAAACCATCAACATGTCCTCAAACAAGAGTTTACAAACTCTCCAAGGACATAAACAAAGATCACTCTCATTGCCACACACACTATTATCTAAGCAAAGACATACTTGAGCTAAGAGTGGACACTTGGATCACCTCCCTTGCAGCGTTTCTTTCCAAAGGGTTTACGGATCTGCATTGTTGGAAAAAAGAGAGCGTAAGCTATAAAGCTTAGTGAGCGGAGCTCAAAACCAACTACAACAATGCAGTTTTGAAAACAACCAACATTTAGGAAATCAAAACCATTTCTGAAACAACAAGCTATCTTGAAACAAGATCAATCAAAGCAACCATACATGTCATAGGTAAAGAACGTGCATCAACCATGCATAAGCTTTACATGAACCATAAATGCAAACCAAGCCCACCGACTCTTTTACCATGCACATGCTTCAACATAAGCATAACCATTTGAGTTTACCAAGCTCATAATGGAACCATATGCGATTGAGTATATCAACATCATTGACACGTTGCACGGATAAGCGGACACATTGATGACACAACCCCCATCAAGTCACATGGTGAAACAACCCTCACCACAAACACACTTCAGCCAGGATGCCACAACCCGCATTCCCCGTTGGTGATAGCACAACCCCTACCACTCGCATCACAATAGCGCAACCCCTATTGTGAAACCGAAGGATTTCTCACGCGCAGATTTTATAATTATAGTACACTTTACATCCTATTGATCGATCAATCTATCCGATATAACCCATGAGTCAATATACTCACCGCAACATCATAAACCATTATTTTCACCGGGGATAACCACCTCCACAAAGCACATCCCAAAAACCATGATCACAAGCTCAAGGATAGCATGAGCTCAACCGACATCCAAAACACAACATGGCATATTTGGATAAAAATGGCATATTTGGTTCACAGAGATAAAAACCTAGTAAACGTATTCGAATAATTACAAAATTTGGTTTGTCAGTAGTTTATAGCATTGAAATATTACGTGTGAAGTTTCATTGAATTGGAACACTATTTGGTAAGTCAATTCGATTAAAAACCAGCAAAAATCTATTAGTACAGGTCAGGTCGTATCGATATGGGTAATGGCGTATTGATACGGCTATGCATAACTGGACTCTAGGGACATGGCGTATCGATACCGTTTGAGGTCATATCGGAACATTTTGCTAATGGAATTCACTGTTTCGATACAGGTCTATAGTGTACCGAAATGGGTCAAAGTTAATGTCAAAAGGGAGTCAACCCATACCGATACAGGGCTTGCCCGTATCGATACAGATTAAAGGACAAGTCAACATAGGTTGAATATCGTACACCCATTTCAAAACATCCTTAAGGTGTTTCGATACAAGGTTAGTTAATTTAGTTAAAAGGTATAATCTGGCAGTTTGCAAAATTTATAGTTTGAGCACTTAATTTAGAATAAATCAATCGAATGAGTAAATGAACTCCAAATTGTATGAAATTTTACAGGCTTGTTAATATTTCATTGAATTTTACCGTAGTATAATCAATTGCATCGAAGGACCTCTAAGTCATCAAATTTACAGTTTAGTCCCTAAAGCTTGTAATAGTTAAGAATTAGTCCTAAATAATTAATTATTGCTCCGTGAGGACTAATTGGAATAAGACGCATTGTGGTGATGTGTTATTGTATATTTTGTTTTAATTGTAGATAATAAAACAAAATTTTATTGCATCGATCGTTGTATTGTTGATCAGTAGCACCTCCCATCCAGATCTCGACCAGATCGGGAATGGGGTATTACAATAGAAAAATGATTACAGAATTTCCCAAACAGATCGAGAATTTAATGGGATGAATCAGAGGTTCTATCAGGTCCAATATGAATTATCATGCCTGTTGAGTGGATCGCAAGATCGAAATTGACCAAGAGGGGGGTGAATTGGAAATTTAAAGGTTTGTGGTGGAAATTTGCAAATTAAAAATTGATGGACAAGAGATTTAGAGTGTTTCAAGTTCCAAATGAACTCTACATCCACTACCTTAGCTTCACTAAGGATTTGCAACAATTCCACTAAATCGTTCTTCCCCTTTTCTAGGACAAGGAGGCAACCCTTTACAATTTCGGTTGATTTTTCTACACAAAAATCAACCCAACCCTCACACAAGAGAACAAAGAAATTTGTAGGCTAATAAGGTATCTCTCAATACAAATGATAGCCCCAATACAAGCACTCAACCCAATTTGACAAAATATGAATGAAGATTACAATTGGGATTTTTACACAAAATGGGATTTTTGCACACTTGCTTGATTTTGATGTTTGGATGTTTTCTTTAGGATCAATAGTTGTTGCTGATGCTTTTGGATGTCTCTTTTATACCTTCTCATTGATTTCTAGCCGTTTGGGTGGTTGGGAACATAAATGGAGCCGTTGGAACCCTCTCTTACCACCATAAATGCAGTCTGCACCAACCCGTTTCGAAACGCGGGGTACCTGTTTCGGAACGGACTAAAATAGAAAGAGTTGTTGGGGTGCATTTAAGAGCCCGTTTCGAAACGCCTTAGGTCCGTTTCGGAACGCTTTTGCCACTGTCAAGGGTCGTTTCGGAACGGTCTTATCCCGTTTCGAAACGCCTTAACGACTTTCAGAAATTCAGTTAAAAACACATAACGGTCATATTTTCAAATTAAACCTAGGACCTGTTTCGAAACGATATGGATCCGTTTCGAAACGGATTTGCAACTGTCAAGGGTGGTTTCGGAACGGCCTTGATCTGTTTCGAAACACCCTTTTTATCTTTAAAAAATTAGCAAATATTTGAACTGTTGTACTCTTTTTAAATCAAATATGAAGAACAGTTTCGAAAGGATTGATACCGTTTCGGAACGGGGTCAAGTGTTTCGATACACGTTTCGGAACGGTGGTCGACATTGATGAAAACGTTTCGAAACGCCTGAGGGCCGCTTCGAAACAGGAGCTTGAAATTCACTGTTTTGACTTGAAACACTTAGAAAAATATTTGAAAAACTTGTTTTTAACTTGGGCATAATCTTAAAATTATATAGGGATATTTTGAGGACTTAAAATTCGTTTTGACATTTTCAATTTAGTCCTTAGGTTTTTAGTTATATCAAAATTAAAAT
This sequence comes from Hibiscus tridactylites, assembly GCA_958450335.1. NCBI lineage: Eukaryota > Viridiplantae > Streptophyta > Magnoliopsida > Malvales > Malvaceae > Hibiscus > Hibiscus tridactylites. Next base: position 71,327,747 of record OY288277.1, read on the forward strand.
ATTTGTTTCACAATCTCCCCCTTTTTGATATAACAAAACCAAAGTTAGAATTTTTGAAAATTTTGAAAGTTTTGAAAATATTCTAACTCCCCCTTAATTTAAGATAGGTTTTTAAAGTTAAAAGAAATTTTTGATTTGAAATCCAAGTTGTAAACCTTTAAAAACCTTTTAAAATTTAAAACGAATTTTAGTGTGGCTCTTAAATTTCTTCTCCCCCTTTTTGTTAGATCAAAAAGAACAATAAAAGCTCATAGAGAAGATAAAGGATTAGTACCAATAAGCAATAATAAGCAACCATAATATTAATTCATAATCAAAATATCCAAAACATAAATCAAACATTAAGTTCAACATAAAATCCCAAAATAAAAAGCCATAAGCATAGGTTCCTAAAACATGAGAAAACATAAAGATGCAATCTTAATCCTAAAATGCATAGATAATATGATATGGTATGATATGGAGTTCCTAGGCCTCGTCATCATCATCCGAAGTATCATCATCATTCTTGGCTTGAGAACGGTGAAACTTCGTCCATTGCCCATAGAGCGTAGAGAAGGATAGATCCAAGTTTGAGTGGGAAGTCTCAAGAGAATGAAGACGATCCTCAACATTCTTCAAATGATTGCCCATAGATTCAAATCCCGAAGCAATGCAAGTGTCCAAAGCATTGAAACGAGTGTCCAAAGCATTGAATCGCTCGGTAAGGAAAGCCGTGAGGGTGTCATTGTTTGCAACTTGAACTTGCGGTGGAGGAGCAACGGGAGGAGGAACGGCTTCTCTATCAATTCTTTCCCAAACATTATTCACATATGTAAACCCGGACTTGCAAAGGGACGACTCACCAATCATGGTCTTGCGAGGTTCCGGAGAGTCGTAGGAACAATCAATGCCAAGATCATGAAAGATGTAGCTCAAGAGAATGCCATAAGTAAAAGACTTCAACTCATTTGTGTCAATAAGCTTGATATTATTGACTATCTCGGCAAAAATTATCTTGGGCACATTAGGGCGCTCACCCTTACGGAAACACTCTAGCCAAAAATGATCAGTTTGACGGATGTGAGAGTATTTACCTCCGGAAGGTCGAATGAACCAAGAAACCATCAAGTCAAGAACGCGATCGTGCACATCCAAAGTAAGTACCTTACCGGTGAAGGTGCCAAAGTGACGTTCATCCTCAATACCCTAATCCTTAAGTTTAAAAATAGACTCTAAAAGAGCAACATTGACAACAAACTTTTTGCCCAATAAGGATGATTCAATTCCTATAATCTCGGTTTTAGATTCATCATAGATAAAACGAGCATTAGAGTAGAAAAGGAGTACCATGTGTTTGTAGCAAATATCCGGAATGCTCAAGAACAAGATAAGATCCCACTCACTCAAATGGCCGAGATAACAGAATAGGAAACGCTCGGAATTGAGGAAATCAAGATCAATGACCCGTTCTTTGAGAATTTCGAAATCCTTGACATAAGAGAATCGAGCATGCATCTCCGAAGTTTTGAGGGTTTTCTGAAAAAGCTGAGGAAGATTCGGACGAACGCTCGACTCACCGGTTTGAACGGCCTTGCGTTTTTTGTTAGCTTGATCCGCCATCTAAAAACATTAAGCAAGTGTTTTAAAATTAAGTGTATGCATTGATATTTAAAATCAATCCAATAATAAATCCCACTTAGGTTTTTGAAAACAAAATTAAAATAAAAAAACAGTTTTAAAAAATACGACTGAAAAATTTTATATTCGAATCAAAAATTTTGAGATTTGGAAAAAGTTTTACAAGATATTGGAAACCCACAACTAAAAACATATAATTTATACAAAAATAAAATTTTCTAACCTAAGATTCGAACATAAATTGAAAGAAAAAAGAAAAATAGAAAAATTACCTTAGTTTGGGATTTTGGATGATTTGATTAAAATCCTTGCACAATGTTGATGAACCTTGATTAGACTTGAGTTTTAGAGTAAAACCCCTCACAATTTTGTGAAAATCAAAGAGTTTGAGAGGGTATTTATAGAGAGGGAGGCGGTTTAGGGTTTTAAGAGTTTGATAAAAAGTGAACTTTATCATTAAAAGCCCTAAATAAAGCAATCTGCGATGCCATTTCGGAACGGTCAAGACCGTTTCGGAACGGGGTGGCTAGGGTTTTGACCGTTTTGAGACCATAGTCTGACTGTTTCGATACGGTATTGACTGTATTGAAACCCTTTTGACCCGTATCGGAACACGTTTCGATACACCCCTTGGCAGTAGCAAAAACATTTCGGAACGCTTTTGAGGTGTTTCGAAACGCCCTTCTCTCAGAACAGGATTTAAGGTATCCGTATCGAAACATGGTCACCCGTTTCGATACACCTGGGCCTGGAAGTGCAGATGAGGCTCTAAAAGTGCAGAAAAATGAAGTTTTAAGAGGCCTAACATGCATAAATGTCATGAATGAGCAGGCAAAACATATTCAAGCATAAACATACTCCCCCAAACTATAAGCATGGATACAATTAGGAGTTTAAACATATAAACATGGCATTTCACAAGATCAAGCATATTTAAGCACAAAAGAAGTCCTAAAAGGTCAAGATAGGCTAGCTAGACCTAACTCTCTCCTAAGGGACCAAAAACGCTCTTTGTCTAAGGGTTTTGTAAAAATGTCCGCTAATTGGTTCAAGGTGTCTACATACTCTATAACCACATCTTTCTTAAGGACATGATCTCTAATGAAATGATGTCTTATTTCTATATGTTTGGTTCTAGAGTGTTGGATGGGATTTTTTGTTAAACAAATAGCACTAGTGTTGTCACATTTTAGGGGTATGGTTTCAACTTTAATTCCATAATCTAAGAGTTGTTGCTTCATCCAAAGGACTTGAGCACAACAACTCCCTAAGGATATGTACTCGGCTTCGGTGGTAGAAAAGGCTACAATATTTTGTTTCTTAGAGAACCAAGATATGAGCATTCTACCTAAGAATTGGCAAGTTCCCGAAGTACTTTTCCTATCAATTTTGCAACCCCCATAATCCGCATCTGAGTAAGCATGAAGGTTGAAGGTAGAGTCTCTAGGATATCAAAGGCCTAAACAAGGAGTGTCTCTAAGGTATCTAAAGATTCTCTTAACGACTATAAGGTGAGATTTTCTAGGACTAGCTTGAAACCTAGCACACAAGCAAACACTAAACAAGATATCCGGTCTACTTGCGGTAAGGTAAAGCAAAGATCCAATCATAGAACGATAAAGCTTAGAGTAAACACACTTACCTCCTTCATCTTTGTCAAGCTTTGTAGATGAGCTCATAGGAGTGGCTTGAGGCTTTGCATTCTCCAAGCCAAACTTCTTGAGCATATCCTTTATGTATTTTGCTTGGTTGATGAAGGTGCCATCCTTCTTTTGCTTGATTTGGAGTCCCAAAAAGAATGAGAGCTCCCCCATCATGCTCATCTCAAATTCACCTTGCATTAACTTAGCAAACTCTTGACAATGACATTCATTAGTAGAACCAAAAATAATATCATCAACATAAATTTGAACTACTAAGATGTCATTTTTATACATTTTTATAAAGAGTGTAGTGTCCACCTTACCTTTTTCAAATCCTTTTTCAATCAAAAAATTTGAAAGCCTTTCATACCAAGCTCTAGGAGCTTGTTTTAAACCATAGAGAGCTTTGGTAAGTTTGAAAACATGATTTGGAAATTTTGAATCTTCAAAACCCGGTGGTTGTTCCACATACACTTCTTCATTTATAAAACCATTTAAAAATGCACTTTTAACATCCATTTGAAAAAGCTTGAAATTATGATAACATGCATATGCAAGCAACATCCTAATGGCTTCCATTCTAGCTACGGGTGCATAGGTTTCATCAAAATCTATTCCCTCTTCTTGAGTGTAACCTTGTTCTACAAGTCTAGCTTTATTTCTCACAATGTTACCACTCTCATCTAGTTTGTTCCTAAAGACCCATTTAGTTCCTATTGTAGATTGATTACTAGGCTTATCAACTAATGCCCATACATTACTTCTCTCAAATTGATTTAGCTCTTCTTGCATAGCCATAATCCAAAAGTCATCTTTCAATGCTTCTTTTATATTTTTAGGCTCTATGCATATGATAAATGCAACATGGTTCATTAATCTAAGAGAAGAACGAGTGGTTACCCCCTTGGATGGATCACCCAAGATTTCACCATCTTTGACATAGTTCGACTCCCTTGGGTAGCTCACTTCCTTTTCCTCAATGGCCAAGTCCTTCAAGGCTTCAAGAGGTGGATCTTGTGAGTCCTCTTCCTTTGTTGGAATCTCATCCTCCTTTGAAGTTTGACCTCCATCAAAGGCATTTATGATCCCTACATCATCATCATCACAAGAATCCTTCCTAGGAAGGAGGTTATCATCGAATACAACATGAATAGATTCTTCTACTACTAAAGTTCTTTTGTTAAATACTCGATAGGCTTTAGAGGTTAAAGAGTAACCTATAAAAATGGCTTCATCACTTTTTGCATCAAATTTACCTAAGTTGTCTTTTCCATTATTTAAAACAAAACACTTGCACCCAAAAGGGTGGAAATAGCTAATGTTAGGCTTTTTAGATTTTAAAATCTCATAAGGTGTTTTCTTTAAAATTGGCCTAATCATTACTCGATTTACAATATAACAAGCGGTGTTTGTGGCTTCCGCCCAAAAATATTTAGGTAAATTGTTTTCACAAAGCATAGTTCTAGCCATTTCTTGTAAAGTTCTATTTTTCCTCTAAACTACCCCATTTTGTTGAGGAGTTCGAGGAGCCGAAAAATTATGGCTAATACCATTTTCATTTAAAAAATCTTCAAACCCTAAATTTTGAAACTCGGTTCCATGATCACTTCTAGTATGTGAAATTTTAAGTTCAAGATCATTTTGGGTTAATTTTGAAAATGTGATGAATTTTTCCAAAGCCTCATCTTTAGTGCTTAAAAAGAGAACCCAAGTAAATCTAGAAAAATCATCAACTAGCACAAAAGCATAAGACTTACCACCCAAGCTCATAGTCCTAATTGGCCCAAATAAATCCATGTGAATTAATTGCAAGCATCTACTAGTAGAAACATCATTAATGGATTTAAAGGAAGACCTATGTTGTTTACCCTTTGAGCATGCATCACAAATTTTATCATTTGAAAATTTTATTTTGGGTAAACCTCTAACTAGATTTAGAGAGACTAGTTTTTCTAAAACACGTATGCTAGCATGTCCTAGCTTCCTATGCCACAACCATGCATCATTTTCATTTTGAGCAACTAACCATGCATGAGATGTATGTATGTCATCTAAATGCACCATGTATATGTTTCCTATGCGATGACCTATAAGCATAATATTATTAGATTTAATGTCTACAATTTTGCATCCATTTTTATCAAATAAAACATTAAATCCTTTATCACACAATTGACTTATGCTCAATAAATTGTGTTTAAGACCATCGACATATAAGACATTTTCAATGAGAATGGTAGAGTGATTACCTATGGAGCCAATACCTTTAATGTGGCCTTTGGAGTTGTCACCAAATGTTACTACTCCTCCACTTTTTGGCTTTAGATCTATGAATCGACTCTTGTCTCCGGTCATATGCCTCGAGCATCCACTATCAAGGTACCATGAGTTTTGACTTTGTGCCTTGGCCTTGTAGTAATGCTCCCCCTACAAACAAAGATATTAAACTTTGGTTTTTGGTACCCAAATCATTTTGGGTCCATGAGTGTTAGCTCCCAAAACCTTGGTTCCCTTAGGAATCCAAGATGACATAGCAATAATATTATTAGATTTTACAAGTTCCTTAGGAACCCATACACTTCTAATTCTTTTAGCTCTACTATGTCTAGGGTAGCTACCTTGTTTGTAGTAATTAGTCTTTTTCTTAGGTTGGTGTGTTCTAGAGGATTCTCCTACTTCATGCTTGACACTACCAACATTTTTAAAGACTTTTTGAGCTCATTTAGCTCACCCAACACTTCTTGGTGTTCACTATTACATTGAGATAAAATGTTATTAAGATCAACATTTTCATCTTGAAAGAATTTTAGCTCATCTTTTAATCCTAATATCTTTTTCTCAAATTTTGAATTAGCTTGAGTGAGTGAGTCATTTTTCTCATTTAGTTCTAAAATGATTTTCTTGTTTTTAATGACCGACTCTTTAAACTTCTCAACTAATTCATCATATACCTCTTGTAACTCATCATATGCATCATTTAACTCTTCAAATGAAAAATCTAAAGTAGATGAGTTAGAGGTTACCAAGGAGGAATCTTCCTCAAGTGCCATGAGACAAAGATTAGCCACTTCTTGTTCGTCATCCTCCGATGACTCCTCATCACTCCAAGTAGCAAGCTTGGCTTTGAGTCTTTTCTTCTTCTCAAAGCCCTTCTTCTTGAGTTGAGGGCACTCCGAACGAATGTGGCCGGGTTGTTTGCACTCATAGCAAATGATGGGATCCTTTCCTTCTTCTTTGTTCTTCCCTTTGAAGTCCATCTTTCTTTGGATTTTTCTACCCCGGTTGGACCTCATGAAGCGTGAGAACCGTTTGGCTATCATAGCCAATTCTTCAAGTTCATCCTCATCACTAGATGAGCTCTCATCAAGTTGTGAAGCTTTAGCCTTGAGAGTTATACCCATCTTCTTCTTCTTCTCAACCTCGAGCTTCTCTACTCTTTTCTCATCTTCCCTTCCTTGCTTCATGATCTCATGAGTAAGGAGAGAACCCACAAGCTCATCAAGCTTCAAAGTCTTCAAATTCTTTGCTTCGATGATAGCGGTTCTCTTCCCATCCCAAGACTCGGGAAGTGAATAGAGTAGCTTCCGGACAAGCTTGTCTTCCGGTATGATCTCTCCATAGCCCTTTAGACCATTGACAATCGTGGAGAATCGATCAAACATCTTTGACACCGTCTCATCGGGGTCCATCTTGAAATTTTCATAACTAAGATTGAGAATTCCAATCTTAGTTTCTTTAACATCATTGGTGCCTTCATAGGTGGTCTCAAGAGTGTCCCACACTTCCTTGGCACTTTCAATTGATGAGACCTTTGAGTAGATGTCGGGACCGAAAGCACAAAATAGCATGTGGAGAGCTTTATCATTGACTTGAATCTTTTTCCTCTCCTCTTCACTCATTTTGGTTTTCTTCTTCAACACCATCTTGCCTTCACCGTCTTGCTTCAATGGAATGTATGGCCCATCCTCAATGACATCCCATACAAGATAGTCACTAGACTTGATGAATAGACGCATTTTATTCTTCCAAAAAGAGTAGTTGTCACCATTGAAGAAAGGAGGCTTTGTGGTCGATTGTGACTCATACATGCCGGAACCGGAGGTTGAAGCCATCTCTTGATATTTTGATGATCACACTCTTCCAAGGATCTCCTCTTGTGGTTGTTAATCCTCAAAGAGTTAAGCTCTGATACCAATTGTTGAGTGGATCGCAAGATCGAAATTGACCAAGAGGGGGGTGAATTGGAAATTTAAAGGTTTGTAGTGGAAATTTGCAAATTAAAAATTGATGGACAAGAGATTTAGAGTGGTTCAAGTTCCAAATGAACTCTACATCCACTACCTTAGCTTCACTAAGGATTTGCAACAATTCCACTAAATCGTTCTTCCCCTTTTCTAGGACAATGAGGCAACCCTTTACAATTTCGGTTGATTTTTCTACACAAAAATCAACCCAACCCTCACACAAGAGAACAAAGAAATTTGTAGGCTAATAAGGTATCTCTCAATACAAATGATAGCCCCAATACAAGCACTCAACCCAATTTGACAAAATATGAATGAAGATTACAATTGGGATTTTTACACAAAATGGGATTTTTGCACACTTGCTTGATTTTGATGTTTGGATGTTTTCTTTAGGATCAATAGTTGTTGTTGATTCTTTTGGATGTCTCTTTTATACCTTCTCATTGATTTCTAGCCGTTTGGGTGGTTGGGAACATAAATGGAGCCGTTGGAACCCTCTCTTACCACCATAAATGCAGTCTGCACCAACCCGTTTCGAAACGCGGGGTATCTGTTTCGGAACGGACTAAAATAGAAAGAGCCATTGGGGTGCATTTAAGAGCCCGTTCCGAAACGCCTTAGGGCCGTTTCGGAACGCTTTTGCCACTGTCAAGGGTCGTTTCGGAACGGTCTTATCCCGTTTCGAAACGCCTTAACGACTTTCAGAAATTCAGTTAAAAACACATAACGGTCATATTTTCAAATTAAACCTAGGACCTGTTTCGAAACGATATGGATCCGTTTCGAAACGGATTTGCAACTGTCAAGGGTCGTTTCGGAACGGCCTTGATCCGTTTCGAAACACCCTTTTTATCTTTAAAAAACCAGCAAATATTTGAACCGTTGTACTCTTTTTAAATCAAATATGAAGAACAGTTTCGAAACGATTGATACCGTTTCGGAACGGGGTCAAGTGTTTCGATACACGTTTCGGAACGGTGGTCGACAGTGATGAAAACGTTTCGAAACGCCTGAGGGCCGTTTCGAAACAGGAGCTTGAAATTCACTGTTTTGACTTGAAACACTTAGAAAAATATTTGAAAAACTTGTTTTTAACTTGGGCATAATCTTAAAATTATATAGGGATATTTTGAGGACTTAAAATTCGTTTTGACATTTTCAATTTAGTCCTTAGGTTTTTAGTTATATCAAAATTAAAATATTTGTTTCACAATGCCATTTCCACCTCCATGGGCATTTAGGTCATTTTTTTACACCTCAAGAGTATTTTCATTATTTCTCATCCAATTTTTCAAACATTAGATCTTATAACCATTAACAATCAGAATTGAAGGTTTCAAGTTTAACTACTTTATCGATTATTAACTTACTTTGGTTTCTTACTGGTCATCAATTTCTTATCGAGCTTTTGGTCTAAACTAGTTTATTAACTTTTTACCGTAAACAGTACAACTTTAAAATATTCAACGATAATCATATTACCAGTCATGTTTATTCATACATTAAAAAATACCACCAAGTTCCGTAAAGCATGTAGAAGGTAGTGAAGTATTACCTCGACTACGAGCTGCATTAGAGCACCTTTGATACTCTTTACGATTTATCTAGAACTCAAACTCGACAACCTTCAACACCTCAGTTGTAACCCCCTTACCCCAGCCTAGACGCCCGACCCGAACTAAGAAGTTTACACGGGGAAAACTGAATTCAACTTGTTAAAGTCATCCTCGATTAACGACCCTTTTTTCTTTTTATCTTTTCTAGATGCACATTATTATCCTATATGATTAGCAATCTGATTTGGCGAAAGCAACACAGCGAACAGAGTTCAATTAGGGGTCCAATTGCAAACAAACGTCTTTTAGGGACTAAATTGTAAATTTCCAAAATTATAAGAACTAAACAGATTGTTGAGATTTTAGGGGCTCGATTCGATCAACCGTTCTTGCTCGCCAAGTGTAGAGAAGTTGGATAATTGGGTGTTTTAGTGGGAGATGAAAATTAGGCAGTTTGACACAAGGATTTATAGTGATTCAACCTTCTAACCAAGGTCTACATCCACTACCTTAGCTCCCCACTAAGGATCTTCAAACAAATTCACTAAGAATTTCGTCCCCTTTTTTAGGCTAAGGAGGCAACCTGTACAACCCTCAAAGCTTTCTACACAAAGCTTGAGGAAACACTCTCTTGTACAAAGAAAGACTTAGCAAACTAGAAATCTCTCTAATAGGTGTTTGTTTGCAATTCTAAGCACTCACCCAAACCCTAAACACTTGAGAAAATTTAACAGTGTAAGCTCACAAGTGTTGTCTAAGCAAGAAATAAACAATTTAAGCTCTAGACAAATTTTGACATCATAATGTTGTAACAATGAAAGCATTTACCATTACTTGATGCTTGGAGGTCCCTTTTATACTCCTAATTGAGTTTGTAGCCGTTACTAGCCGTTGGGGATGATTTGGAGCCGTTGAGGACTTTATTTCCCTTCATTAATGTTGTTCTGCAGCCATCCGTATCGATACGCTTGGATCTGTATCGGTACGGCCTTCATCAGAAACTAGCCGTTGGGCTCTTGCTAGCCTAGGCGTATCGGTACGGGTTCACTTTTAAATGACTGTTGGGAAAGTAGACGTTGGGGTGGTTGTAAGGGGATCGGTACGCTTATCAGGCGTATCGAAACGATCCCGATCCGTATCGAAAAGGCCAAGCCTATTTCGATACGGGTTTTGGCAGTGACCAAACTGGGGCAAAAAGGTATCGGTACGGGTACAACCGTAACGATACGGGAACTTGAAAAGTCAAGTTTGGCTCTTTAAAATTAGTAAAAACATTGCCAAAAACCCTTTAAAATACCTCAAACATAATTTCAAGTTGTTTGGACTAAAAACCAAGTTTTAAGTTCTTTTCAAATTAGTCCAAAACATTTTTCAATTATTATATCAAAACATTAGTTCTACACATATTTTAAAGTTACCAATCCAAAATTAGTCATATAACATGCCAACATGTCAAGTTTTATCTCAAACGAATCATCCAAATTCATTTAATTAAACATTCAACATTCAGGGACAAAAACGTAAGAAACAGAAACCTGAAGCAATTCGAATTCAACATCCAACGGTTAAGTGTTTCGAAACACAAGACCCCACATCGGAACGGTTGTTTCGAAACCAGGTTGACCGTTTCGATATGCGGGTGCGTTCCGAAACCCGTTTCGGAACATTGGTTCACAGTGGCAAAATATTCCGGAACGTGCCTACCCGTTCCGAAACTTCATGACCATTACAGGCCATCATTCCGAAACAAGTAAGGGCGTTTCGAAACACCTAGGCCTGCAATTCTCCAAATTGCTGGTTTTACACAATTTTCCACCTCCGAAACCATTCCAACGCATACCACAACACACATACAATATGAATAAACATTGAAGACCAACAAAACAAAGCACAAGCTAAAACGTAGCATCAAACTTGTAAGCTTAAGAACTATAGGCATGCTTCCTAGATGTTGAAATCATAAAAAGGCTAAAAACCACATTCAAGCTTAAACCAATATTCAAGGCCATTTACACACCAAAATAAGCAAACCAACATGCTCAAGGTGTTCAACATCACCAAATAAACCCAAGAGTAGAAATCCCACCCATTGTCTCTTATTACACTTAGGTAAAACCACATACTTTGTTTAGTCAAAAGAGCTTGGATTCCACTTGCCCTCTTGCTGTCTCAATAGCCTAATTCTCTGCATTAATGAAACAAATGAGTGTAAGCATAAAGCTTAGCGAGGATCGCTAAAACCAAACATCCATCAATGCATTTACAAAACCGGTAATATCATCAATTGTCATCTCATGCCTTTCCTTAAAACTTGCTCTTTAAAGCATCATTGCACTTTTTAAACCACATGCTCATAGCATCATCAAAATAACATCAAAAAAATCTTTTGCTCATGCTTAAACCAAGCATCACATGCATTCTAGAGTAAACCACAAGTATCCCATGCTTAAATCATTAATCAACAACATTATATTGGCTCGCAAGTGATCAATTCTCAATCCATACAAAAACAAATGCAAATGACACAATCGGATACACGGATTACAAGCGTTGTCCCACACGCTTCATACACACTACCGAACTACGCAAGGCTCACACACGAAACTAGACCATCAATCGTTGTGACGCCCAAGGTGGAGTCTACAGTACAATCACAACCCCTCAACACCCGTGATGGAGTTTAACGATACAATCCCAGTCCCTCAACATCACTCATCGGTAGTTGTATAACCCACTAGCGAGAGTCGGGACACAAAACAAGGCTTACACATGGGAACTACCTCAACCATTGTAATCACCTTAACCAAGCTCACACACAGGAGCAATCCTCCACCGTTGTGACGCTTAACTAAGTCCACCCACGAGAGCCATCCTCCATCGTGGTGACATCAATTCCTCAATCGCTAGGGTACTTGGATGGAGTTTACGGTACAATCACAACCCCTCGGCATCCAAGGCCACTTTAATCACGGTGCACCCAACCCTATAGCCGACTAACTATATCCGATTAAAGTAACCAAAAATCATTTCCATCACTTGCCAATATAATCATTTAACAACTTAATTCCACTGTTTCACAAGCATAAATCACAATGTCATGTTCACAAGCATAAACATGCTTAAACTCAAATGTATATATCTCATAAATCCAAGGATCACCTACCAAGTGCATCTTTAACAAAATGGCATTAAAAACCGACATCAACAATGCTTAAAACATGCTTTAAAATAATAATTAAAATCACATTCAATTCAAGTGCATTTTCCACAAAACTTAGCACATTCCGAGAGAGACTTTCAAATCACTTACTCTTGAGCTTAGCTAAGTGTTTCAAACTTACACTAAGCTCCCAAGACCACGCTCAAGGCGTTACAAAGCTGGAAAATCCATTTCCACTCACCGATACGCGAAGCCTTGCTCGTCGACACGAAAATCACCCTTTTGGAGCCTCCAAAAACGTCTCGTTTGCTCCCAGATCAAGATCCCCTATTTTGATCACCAAAACAAAGATCCAAATGCATTAAAATGAATTTCAACACCAGCAACTAAACACAAACTCGTTGCTCACCCAAACTACACCAATTTACCCATCCGAAACAACCGAAAACTCAATCGATTGCTTCCTAAACCAAGCCCAGCCAACATACATCACTTTCAACCATTAATAAACATCAAAACACATCTAACAACAACCTAAACCCATCCTTATACCTCCAGCAAGTATTACTACATCATTTCACCTCAAAAACCCAACTAAAATCATTAAGAAACTCAAGGATCTCAAGGATTTCAGGATCTATATCATCAAAGTCCTCTTCCATTATAATAATCAACTTAAAACACAATTAAAATCAATCCGAAAATCAAGACTTTTTTAATCATATTTTTGCAAGATTTTGATCTCAAATCAAAACTATGATGAAAACTCAGCCAAAAACATCAATTAGAAGCCAAAGAACTTGGGAATTTCAATAAAGAACCTAGATTGAAGGTTGAGAACGGAATTTACCTCCAATCCTTGCCTTCCTCAATGATTGACAAGTTTTCCCTAACAAAATATTGAAGAACTTGAAGAGAACTCTTGAAATTTGTTTAGAAATTAATGGGAGAGTGTTTGAGAGAAAAGAAATCAGAAGAAAAGAGGTGCGAAAATGATTTTGCTAAAATGAGAGGTAGTTACGTCAAATGAAATCTCAATTTCTCATTTTATTAATTTCAATTAAATAAAAACCTTTTATTTAATCATTTAAAATTCTTTTAAAACGCATGTCAAATTAAGAAAAGGCCAAATTGCCATAAAGCTCCCTAAAGATTCTAAGATTTTTGGCTCCTCTTTTAAAATTACATTTTTTTCACAGTTTTAAAACTTTACATTTTGGTCACTACCCAAAATGTACCACTTCCGAAACTCTTTTTGTAAAAATTGATTTGTCCAACCCCTAAAACATGATTTTAGAGGATTTTAGCAATTTTTACCATATTTTTATCCTACCTCGATCCTTGATTTCCTTAAATCACCAAACACGATTCGAACTGTTTCCGACTGGTCCGATCCAATATCTAAAACATCTAAGCCCAAAACCAAGACGTTACATCGGTTACATAGCAGAAACAAAATACATCAGAAACAGAACTTAAATGTAATTATCAGAATCAATTGGATGGTCAAACATTGAAAAGCAACTTACCTGATTCGAATTTGGAAAAACAGACCTAAAAACGGACTTAGAACGTCGAGAAACCCAAAATATGATATATATTTTTTTTCAAAAAAATCAACATTGGTCAAAGTCAACCCAACCGGTCAACGGTCAAAGTCAATGGGTCAGTCAACGGGTCGGGTCAGGGTTGAACAGATTGGGTCGGGCTTTGTATAGACTGATTCGAGTTGGACTTAACCGGTTCTGAAATTTGGTTCAGGCTTCCCTCACTAATGGGCAACAGACTTGGGCTCTCTAATGGGTTAGATCTGGTGGCCCAATGTCATATACCCAAGGAGATAGAAAGGGAATTATGGTTCCTTATACCCTTGTCAGTGTCGACGGCTTACCGACGGTGATTCAACGATGACCCCGAGGGTCATTTCTGGCCAAAACACCAGGAAAACTACAATCTCAACCAAATTTGAATAGCAACTGAACCCAAAATCGTTTACCCAAAACTGGGTTTTCATGAGGCACAGCGGAGGAAGGTTCCGGCGACTAAGACATTGAATAAAAGACCGAGTTTTCATTACGAAGGAGAGTCGATCCCAACGGTGGTGTCAGTGCTGCAAACAGGTGGCTCGCAATGGCAGAATCGACGAAAAACATGGGTGAAAGCTTGTGATTTTGTCGAAGTTTCCAGACTATCTCCATGGCGATTGGCAGAGCTTTACCGCGAGTGGTGACTAGGTTTTGATCGAGAAGAGGAGGTGGTTCCAATGGCGTCTATGGTGACGGCCACGAACCGATGGCGGCTGAGATCGGCGATGAAGGCATACAAACGATTTTCGCTATTTTTTTACGAATGAAAGACGAGAATGAAGATTGGCTCTCCGGAGCTCAAACGGAAAAAGATGAGGGAGATTGTCCGAGAAACTTTTAGAATTTCCCTCGGCCCTTCTATCCAATCGAAACAGAAAATCCTTGAGGGGTAGTTGGGGAACTTGGGTATTTCTCTCGACCCTTCTATCGGAGACTCCAACATGGTCTCGAGTCAAGGGGAGGAGGGAGGCAACCCTATAAACCCTAAGGAGGCCAAAATCTTCAATGACTTTGTGTACTCGGCGGGGCTTATCGAACTGCCTATCAAGGGCGGTCTTTTTACTTGGTATAATCAGAGAAGCGGTGAAAATGCAATCCTTGAAAAGCTTGACCGTGTCTTGTGTTCCTCTGAATGGAGTCTTTCATTTCCCAACGCAGTGGGGCTGATGGAAATCTCGGTCGCTTCGGATCATGCTCCCATCATTCTTCTCTCTAATGGGTTTTCCAGAAAATATAAAAAGGACTTTAAATTTGAATCAAAATGGATGCTAGAAGAGGAATGTTCACATATGGTTTCTAAGGGGTGGAGTATATCGCCTAGAGAGAGAGCGACATCCAAATTTGGGAGGAAAATCTGAAACACTAGAGCGGCTTTGGTTAAATGGAGCAAAGTAAAGGCAAAACAGAAAAATGAACGAAAGCTTAAGCTTATGGAAAGGTTCAAGCTATTGCAGGGAAGGCAACTCTCTGAGGCAGAGCTGGTAGAGCTGAGGAAGCTTGCCAAGGAGTTAGACGCTGAATGGGAAAAAGAGGAAAGATATTGGCATCAGCGGTCTAGGATTAATTAGCTGAAATGGGGGGGCAAAAATACAATTTTTTTCATGCAACGACTGTTCAACACCGCAGAACAAATGCCATTGTTAGGCTAAAAGGGGAGGATGGTATCTGGCTTGAGGAAGGAGAACACATATCGAATCACTTGCAGCTCTATTTTGAGAAGGTGTTCAGGCGAGACCAATCAGTTGACTATGAAAGTCTCAGGGATTATATCCCATGTTTGATAGCAGAGGACATGAACTGTGTGCTTCGAAAAGATGTGACGAATGAGGAGATCAAAAATGTTGTCTTCAGTTTGGGCGCTACAAAAGCCCCTGGACCGGATGGTTTTCCAGGATACTTCTATTACATGTACTGGATACGGTGAAGAAGGACCTGATCGAAATGGTCATGTCTTTCTTCAGAGAGGGAGATATGGGCACGGGGATCAATAAGACCAACATTGTGTTGATCCCAAAGAAGACAACCCCAACAAAAATGTCACACTTTAGACCAATCAGCTTTTGTAATTTCTCTCTCAAAGTGATTACCAAGATCCTAGCTACCAGACTGAAGGTTTTTCTCCCCGATATCATTCCTCAGTCATAATCAGCCTTCGTGCATGGCTGGTCAATCCATGATAACATTATTCTTGCTAACAAGGCTTTCCTTGCAATCAAGAAGACTAGAAGGGGCAGAAAAGGGCTCATGGCCTTGAAGATTGACCTGGAAAAAGCTTATGACAAGGTCGATTAGGGATTGCTTCAATTCGTTATGAGACAGATGGGCTTTGACGAATGGTAGATCAATAGAATAATGAAGTGTGTTACGAAGGTCTCCTTTTCATTGATGTTCAGTGGGGAGCGTTGCGGGGAGGTTAAAGCAAGCAAGGTACTTCGGCAGGGTGACCCTTTATCCCCCTTTCTCTTCACCTTCATTTCTAGCATCTTGACTTGGATTATTGCTAAGGAAACTGATAGGAGTCAGTTCTCGGGTTTGAGAATTAAACGACGTTGCCCGATTTTGAGCCATTTGCTCTTTGCTGATGACTGCCTCCTCTTCTCTGAAGCAAACGAAGAGAATTGTGTAGCCACCCTCTGTATACTCCAGTTGTTCCAAGCTGCAACCGGACAATCAGTCAATTTTCAGAAATCCTCTATCTTTTTCTCTCCGAATGTGAGTTGCCATTATAAAACACACTTGACCAATGTGGGTTTAGTCCTATGGAGGAAGATGCAAGGTATCTAGGTCTGCCAACCTTCTGGGGGAGAAGCAAGAGAGAAACTCTTAGGTATATCAAAGAACGAGTGCAAAACAGGCTGAAAAGCTGGAAAACCAAGTATCTGAACTTGGCAGGCAAAGAAGTCCTTATTATGGCGGTTGCACAGGCCATTTCCACTTATGTTATGCAGTGTTTTCTTCTAACGGTCACCTTTTGTGATGATCTAAGCTCGATGGTAGCTAAGTTCTAGTGGAATAGTGATGCTAATAAAGACAGAAGCATTCATTGGTTGAACTGGAAGGAGCTTTGTAGGCCAAAAGATCAAGGTGGGATGGGCTTCAGGAACCTGAGAATGTTCAACAAAGCTCTGGTAACGAAAATTGCTTGGAAAGTAATTAAGAACCCAGAGTCCATCCTCGCTCAGACTCTCAGGGGGATTTACTTCCCTAACGGAAATATCTTCGAAGCTTCAAAATGCTCCAACCCATCCTGGGCTTGGAGTGGAATCAAGGAATGGGTAAGAATTTTGAAGGAAGGAAGTCTCTGGAGAGTTGGGAATGGAAGGTTCATTGCAACATGGAAGGACAACTGGGTCCCTTTGCTACCAAAGTTCCAAATTTCCACTCTAATGCCTCAAAACGCTTCTTCGCCTTCGGTTAGCAGTCTCATAAATTTAGATGGACGGTCTTGGAATTGTGAGAAGGTGAGACAGTTGTTTGACGCGAACGAAGTCAAAGCTATTCTCAGCATCCTGATTGAGGGTCTGCAGATTCATGATTCTTTTATATGGGCTGGCACGAAGAATGGGGAGTACTCTGCCCGCTCTGGGTACCGCTTTATTGAGGCCTCTGTTTCAGATAAAACCTTTCCTTCTGCCAGTGAGGATCCACATGCTAAGAAGGGTTTTTGGCATCCTATCTAGAGTTTAGAGGTGCCATCCAAAATTAGGACCTTTCTTTGGAAGCTGTGTCATAATATTGTTCCAACAAAAGGTAATTTGGCTTCTCACATGCATGGAAATTTTCAAGATTTGGATTTCTGTCCGCGATGCGAAAAGAAAGGAGAATCGATTGAGCATACCCTTTTTTTTCATTCGCATAGGGAGTATGGAAAGCTTCTGGGTTTAGCTACTCTCCATCACCCCTTGGTTTTCCTGGTTTTCCAAAATGGTGGAACAGAATTAATGATCTTAGACTCTTTTGTAACTTTGAGGATGGTTGTGCACTCATTGCTTTCCTCGTCTGCTCTATTTGGAAGTCAAGGAATTCATGGGTCTTTGAGGGTGAGAAAGACCTCCCTTGGAAAGTATGGTTGCGGGCGGAAAGAGCCTTCAGTGAATTTCATCATTCTTCCTTCTCTCCATCCCGACAAGATAATCATCTTCTTAACCAAGAACCAAGGTGTTGGTCACCACCTCCTCCAGGTGAAGTTAAAATTAATTGTGATGCTGCTTTCGACCCAAAGACGGGGGCAGTGTCTGCTGCAGCTATATCGAGGGATAGCTCAGGTTGCTTTATCCAAGGTACGTCAGAATCTTTCTATGCTCCTTCCGCCGTAGTGGTGGAGGCTCTTGCAATTAGGCTGGGTTTGTCGCTGTCCTTGGCGAAAGGCTTCGTCAACAACATAGTCGAAGCTGATTGTGAAGTTGTTATCAGTAGGCTTAATGGGGGGATCCTGTCCCGAGTGGGCCTCAGCGGCCGTCGAAGAAGATATACGACTGACTGTTAGAGCTTTCAGATCCTGCTATTTTTCTTTTGTTCCCCGCTCTTGTAATCAGGAGGTCGATCGATTAGCTAAATTTGCTAAAAATTGCAAGGGCCATACTTTATGGGACCCTGCCTTTTTATTGACTCTTTTTAATTCCCTTTAATATGAAATGAAGTCATCTTTGAACAAAAAAATATATTTTCATACCACTTATAACTATGTCGGTGTAGGCTAAGAGTAGTATAGGCCATAGCCCTTAATGGCTAAAATTAGAGGTCACTAAGCAACAGGGCACAAGTTTGAAATCCCTTGAGGCCTTGACATCTATTCCCTATTATTTTTTTCTTCATTTCAATCTCAATTAAGTTACCCCACTTTTGGGGTATTACATTATAGTTGTTGGGATGTTTTGGTAGAGTCGTTAAGAAATGAATTTTTGTGATTTTTTGGGCATATGCACTCAGTAGTTTCGAAATTTTTATAAAGGTTTTAAGAAAAAATTAAATCGTTAAAAAGCTTGAGGATTAATTTAGAATTAGAATCATAGTTTGAGGATGAAATCAGAATACTCAAAAGTTTAGGAGACTAATTTAGAATGAAGGTCATAGTTTAAGGACGTTTGGTGCAATTAATTTAATCATTTACATAATAAATATTTGTAATATTTGATTCAAATTAATAAATCAATAAATTAAATAGAAGTTAATAAAATAAATAAATAATCTGTTGAAGCAATAATTTAAATAAAAATAAATAAGTGAATGGCTAGTGAGTTACATAGGAAGCCAAAGGTAGCGAAAAAATTCATCCACGTCATCAAAAACGATAAAGTGATAAAAACGGATATAATGAATAAGATAGCAGCCGCTAACCAACCAATCCATTTACGTTTTCTCGACGGTTATGGCCACATTTCTGCTTCACTTGAACACTGCAGCAGCTGTTGCAGTGGCGTCTGCAAAAACTGCTGAAGACGCCAACGTAAGTGGAGCTCAACTCCCGGACAAGACGAGGAACTCTCGGGTCCTTGTGCTTGGTGGAACTGGTCGGGTCGGAGGATCTACTGCCACCGCTCTTTCCAAGCTTTGCCCTCATCTTCGAATTGTCGTCGGTGGTAGGAACAGGTAAGATAGCGATGACCCAGTTTTTCAATTGTTTGGTTGACGAGAAAATGGAAGGAAATTGTTTGGGGGGTCCTTTCTTTTCTCTTTATGTATGCAATTCATCAATTTTCTTCGTTAAGTTGTTCAGTGAGTGTCGGAATTATGTAATGCATAGGGAAAAAGGTGCTTCCATGGTGGCTACGCTAGGAAAGAATTCAGAGTTTGCGGAAGTCGACGTTAACAACAAAGATTCACTGGAAGCAGCTTTAAGTGGTAATGCCTCTTTATTACACTATTTATATTTTCTTATGTATCTATGACATTCCTGCATGTTGTATCAGTGAACAAAATTGATGAAGTTTTTATCTCAAAATGGGTTTTAGGATACTCTCATTCGTATTATTTTTTAAGTGGCTGCATTTGAGTTTTCATATATTGAAGTCACATTGTTCTAGTGGTGGCATGCTCTAATAGCCCCCCCCCCCCCCCCCCCCCCCCCCCCAATGTCTTGTCCAAAGAAGGAGATCCCAAATTCAAGCTCCAACTTCCAAGAATTCAAACCAACTATTAGAAATTAACTTCTACAATGTTAAATTCCAATTGTTTTATCTAGATGTTGAAGACGATGAAAGAAAGGAGCCTTGTTTATACAAGTTTTAAGCATTTCCTACCTATTTCCCTATCCTTTCCATGATTTTCGAACAGAAATTATTGTTTATGGGACCGAGGCTTAGTTTGTGGTTGCTTTTAAAAAGTGTGGTGACAAAAGTGATTTTCAAACTAGCTGTTGAGAAGTAGTTTTAAAAAGCTGGTTAGTGTTTGTCATTGATGTCAAAAAGTGATTTTAAGGAGATAAAATGTCTATTTTAGACATGATATTGAAAAGTAAAAATAAATTTGAGTGATTGTTCAAATTAATTAATGTTATGATTTATGAAATAAATCAATTTCAATTATAATAAAAAAATTATTTTTTTTATAAAATTTAATTTGAAAATATAAAGTACATTCTAGATTATATACGGGCATACCACTTACACATTAATAATAAATATAAAATAAAGTACAAATAATACAATTTTATTTTCAATATAAATATTATAAATTATATATTATTTTACAATTATGTATGCATAAACATTATTTTAACAATAAATTATAATTAAATAATAAGGGTAAAAAAGTAATTTTATTTTCAAACTAGCTTCTCCACCCAAGAAGCTATAAAATCGAGCTTCTTGGTTTGGGTGGAAAAGCTAGTTTTAAAAGCAACCAAAAACAGCCTGTTTTAACTAAAAGCAACCAAAAACAGGCCCCGAGTCTAGGATTTCAGCAGGAGTTTCGTTTATTTTCTTTTCGAAGCAAAGAATTTCTAGTTCAAATAGAATCCATGTATTGCTCCTTGATGCCCTTGGAAAGAACAGAACAGCTAATAGTATCCGTAACTCCTTCCCATGAAATCGAACTTGTTATAGTCGTACCAAATTCAAAAACATAATGAGAATGGTATCATATGTGTCTTCTGCAGATGTGGATCTTGTAGTTCATGCTGCAGGACCTTTTCAACAGGCACAG
The DNA here is from genome assembly GCA_958450335.1 of Hibiscus tridactylites. NCBI lineage: Eukaryota > Viridiplantae > Streptophyta > Magnoliopsida > Malvales > Malvaceae > Hibiscus > Hibiscus tridactylites. The sequence goes on from OY288277.1 coordinate 71,348,702, forward strand.
AAGTGTACTGTCTTGGAAGCAGCCATAGAGACCAAGGTGAGGCAAAGGTAATTGTTATATATGAATTTCTTCTTTATTTCAGTGTCCTGCATTCTTTTGTATGTGATACACATGACGTTCTATTGTATGGTTTAGCATAATGCTGATCCGATAACTTGGAAATTGTTCTCGCTTCTTATAACAGACTGCATATGTTGACGTTTGCGATGATACAAGCTATGCATTCCGTGCAAAATCGTTCAAGGATAGAGCAGTCAGTGCAAATATTCCGGCCATAACTACTGGAGGAATCTATCCTGGAGTGAGCAATGGTATGAAAATTCTTTTATATGTGCCACAACTTAATTGCAGAAACTTTTTGAGTGTGTTCAATGTGTAAGATTATAATGGAATGAAGAACCGATGCTTGTAAAGGAACCATGTACAAACATAAATGGATTTTTTTTTGTTAAATTAAAGTGTTCGAGGTTTGATGCTAGTCCGAGAGCTATTAGTCTTATAGTATTACTTGTAATTGCAAACATCGTTTTGGTAACTTTCCTAGACTTTTCCTCATCATTCTAGTAAGAAGCGTATTGCATCTGATAGCATCAGGAACTCACAATGGTAACTCTAGAAACTCTAGCAATTATATCACTTTCATATGTGGTTAATGTGATTGGTTTAGGATACAAGTATGGTCAGATTTTTCTAAGTTTTCCGATGTCTCAGTTAGGACTAATAAGTTTGTGACTAGCTAAAACCTCTTTGCTTTGTTTACTGTGCTTCTATCTTAATCTCAGAGATAATGCTGGTGTTTATATGACAGTGATGGCAGCAGAGCTAGTTCGTGCTGCAAGAAGCGAAAACAAGGGAGAGCCAGAGAGGTTAAGGTAATTACGCCTTGTTAACACTTAATATAAGTCCAAGAGTAATTCTTCTGGAAAACCAATTTCCATTTTATGGTGTGTTGTGTATTGTAATTGAATTCCGAAATCCATTTGACGTGAAACAAGAAAACTGGATGTGTGAATGTGCATTCTCAGATTCTCCTACTACACAGCGGGCAGTGGCGGTGCTGGGCCAACTATATTAGCAACTAGTTTTTTACTGCTTGGCGAGGAAGTTGTTGCATATAGTAAAGGTGAGTATTGAGAAAATTTTACATCATTTTAGCCTGTTTTACTTTGATGTTTTCACCATTTCTGTATAGGATGCATAACATGATTGAAGTATTGTTTTATCAGGACAAAAAATCAAATTAAAGCCTTATACTGGAATGCTCAATGTGGACTTCGGAAAAGGCATCGGAAAGAGAGATGTTTATTTGTTGTAAGTGCTTTTAATAAAGTATTCTTGTCTTCCTACTTCAGTAAAACTTTCTTGCATAAATCTAAATCATCGGTTCATTGAATTAGTCATTTCCACTCTAATGGCATCTCGAAATTCTCTGAAAATGCAGACATGCAATGTGTCGAGTTTCAAATAACATATTCTAGGCAATTTATATATTTCGAATATAACACTTTTACCCCTGGTTTTCAATGCTAACTGCTTAGCTCAAATTGAATGTCATTTAGTGTAGTCATTCAGCTCCCATCTAGCAACCTTGTCTCCATTAAAACAATTCTCATTGAGGTACTTTTTCAGGAACTTACCTGAGGTTCGGAGTGCTCATGAAGTCCTAGAAGTACCAACTGTCAGTGCTCGCTTTGGAACTGCACCATTTTTCTGGAATTGGGGAATGGAAGCCATGACAAATCTTCTTCCTGCAGTATGTTCTTAGATTATGTAGAGTTCAACATTTTCCCCAAACATTGACATGGCCAATACCATCCTTGATAATGAACCTCACTTTTCTGGCTTAGAGATTGACACAATGTATTATAAACTAATGTATATCACCAATAAGATCTCTGAGGTCCCAACCACGCCTAAAATTCTGAGAAAATGACAACAACTTAGTTTATGTTCACCAGGAAATTACCGGCATGTCTGATCTGCTCAACAAATTCTTAATTTAGCAGTTACATTTTTATCTCCTTTAAACAAGTCCATCCCAATATTATAAAGTAAATGTTGCAGGAATATCTGAGAGACAGAAGTAAAGTCCAACAGTTGGTTGAATGGTTTGATCCACTAGTCCGAGCAGTTGATGGGATTGCTGGTGAGCGAGTGTCGATGAGGGTATAATCCGAACCAATCGAGCAAACTGTAACGACTAGTATTCCAATAGTGGCTTTATACTACTCGACAATATATGCCAATAAAATATTTTCTGTTTATTTTTTTATAGGTCGATTTGGAATGCACAAATGAAAGGAGTACACTTGCTCTGTTTAGCCACAGGAAACTCTCTGTGTACGTTAATGAAAGCTTCTAGAAACACGCAAGCTTCATTGTTCATAAAGCCTCCACTTAAAATCCCTACAATATCTAATACAATCTCAAAATGCCTTTATTTGAAGCTACCGAAATAGATATGATGTATATCAAATTCCATGTATTTCAGGGCAGTGGGAAATGCCACAGCTGCTTTTGCAGTAGCAATTCTTGAGGGTAGCACACAGCCTGGTGTTTGGTTTCCAGAAGAGGTACACAAAACAACTAAATACTTATGTTATCTAGACTTGAGGTGAGTGTTGGATATGACGGGTATGTGTCGAACACAAATATGCTCCCATTCCTAACGTGTGCCGGCATGGGTACTTTAGAAATATAACTAGTTTGGCTAACATAGATTAATATAATTAAATACAAAGTTTATATTTAAATGTTCTATGAATCTTACTTCAAAATCTTTATATAGCCTGAAGGAATTGCAGTTGAGGCTAGAGAAGATCTGCTGAAGCGAGCTGCACAAGGAACAATAGCCTTTGTGATGAATAAGTATGTTCCAAAAGTTAAATACTTACCTATCTTTCATTCACACTCTTTCTCTAACTGATTGTTTTGATCCATAGACCACCATGGATGGTGGAAACAGATCCAAAAGAGCTTGGATTAGGAATATATCTATGAGAATGCTCAAAACAGTGTCGCGTGCTGGTCACTTTTCCGGCTTTAGATTTCCCGAAATGTATCAGAGGTACGAACTCTACTTAGCATTGTCGGTATCGATGACTTGTCGATCCTTGTGACTCAACTGATTTGCTGAGCTTTGTTTGCCGATGTCAGATGCTGGAAATTACAAATAATTTGAGACCATTGCAATTTTAGTACCTTCAGCATGGGGCACTTTTGAAAGGAGAGCAAGTGATATTCTGCTGGAGTCATTTACTTTTACAGTTTTCAATTCTTGGTTGAATCGAACCGATCTCAAAAATCTTAATCCTACTGTATTTCTATTGTTAAGTGTTGAGAATGTACTTTCGAAAACATACGAGGTGGTCAAAAAACGTTCCTAATATCACCTGTTTCTTAATTTAAAAGTTATTGACTTCTCCATGTTCAATTCCCCTGTATTACAAGGTTGGTATCATTACCAAAATCTCTTTGATGCTTTGGTTGATTCAATTTTTTGTTTTCTACAGAAATTGGGGGGGGGGGGGGGGGGGGGGGATTTGCTAATGTGTTGCGATTAATTGGTCACGAGTCGGATTGGCTTAAAGATAATGTTCAGGCCCTAAAAACTTAAAAGATATTAAATTCAAGTCTCGCCGTGTATGTGTTTGTCGTAGCCTTTTTGAACTCAACATTATAAAAACAACGGAATCGTTACTGATCTTTTTTCGAAGTGTGATTGGATCACTTAAAAATGAGTTATTTTAATAAAAATATTTTATTTTATTAAAACAACAATTTTGGTTTGCGAAAAAAATGTGTTTGGGAGTCGGTTACGCGTGGGGAATGGTGAACACCAACATAACATTCAAAAATTGGTACCTTGTCGATTACAAGTGGTCTTAATAACGGAATTTGCAAGTTTGTGTAAATTTTAAATTATTGTCTATTTATAAACATGGGTTCGGCCCCACCATCCGGAGAGTAAAATATAACTATCGCCAACACTTCGTACTAACTTATTTACCCTTTTGGTGGGACACCTGATGTTACCCTAACCAGCATCGTATTCCTACATGCCTTGCTCGCACCATCGAAGATTTCCATATTATGAACATGTTATAAATGCATTTAGTGTTTCGCATCATACTTAGGTTATTATAATATGAGTTGTATATTATATGATTAAGATGTTCATGCAACATAACCTATAGTTCACATGTTTATGTTTAATGCATGATTAGTTTGCATCATAGGTTATACATCTCAATTACATAAGTATATTGCTGCATTTTCATATTTACTTCGGCATGCATCATATACATGTTATAGCATATGCTTTAGGTATATAATATAATTTTAATATATGTTATGTTTTGTTTTGGAGGGAACCAACGGCTAAGGCATTTAGAGGGAACCAACGGCTAGAATTTCAAAGCTAAGGGACATACTTGTTCATGCACCAAACGATTTGGAGATAAAGGAATGTAATGTTTCATTAAAGGATAGTTCTTGAAGTCATGCCTGTTCACTAAAGGTTGTGACTTTTCATTAAAAGGTGTAACCAAAAGTCATATATTTTCATCAAAGGATACTTTTTCAAGTCATGCTTTTTTACCGAGAGTCGTGACCATTCACCAAGAGTCATGTCTCTTTGTTGAGTGGATCAAATGATCAATATAAACCAAGAGGGGGTGAATTGGATTTTTAGACTTTTTGGAAGTGGAATTGGCAAATAAAAAGGATGGACAAAGGATTTAGAGTGGTTCAAGTTCCAATCGAACTCTACATCCACTACCTTAGCTTCACTAAGGATTTTCAAACAATTCCACTAATTGCTCTTCCCCTTTTCTAGGCTAAGGAGGTAACCGTTACAATGTCGGTCAAATTTTCTACCCAAAATTTGACCCAATCCTCACACAAGAATTACAAAGAAGTTGATTGCTAAACAAGTATCTCTCAATACACAAAATATCCCAATTACAAGCACTCAACCCAATTGAAAGGATAAGAATGAAAATTACAATTGGAGTTACAAGACAATAATGAGATTTAGGCACAAATGCTTGGATTTGATGTTTGGATGTTTGCTTTTGGATCAATAGTTGTTGCTGAAGCTTTTAGAGGTCCCTTTTATACCTTCTTATTGAATTCTAGCCGTTGTGGTTGTTGCATTCATCAATAGAGTCGTTGGGGATGTTATCTTCCCTCCATAAATGCAGTCTGCAACCACCCGTTTCGAAACACCCGATCTTGTTTCGAAACAGACCAAAAAAGAAAGAGCCGTTGGGGTGCATTTAAGAGACCGTACCGAAACGAACACGATCGTTTCGATACGCTAAGAGCCGTTTCGAAACATTTAGCCACTGTCAAAGCTCGTATCGAAACGGACTGAATATGTTTCGATACGCCTTAACGACCAGTATAAAAACGGTTAAAAACTTCAATGGTCATATTTTTAAAACACAGTTTGAAAGCCGTTTCCAAACGTTTGAAGTCGTTTCGATACTACCGTATCGAAACGGGTCAAACAGTCTCGATGTTCTTAAGTCGTTTCGAAACCCGTTTCGAAACAAGGGTTCACAGTTTCAAAACTGTTTCGATAAATGTTCCGAAACACATGTTCACAGTTTCAAAAGTGTTCCGGAACGCCTAAGGCCGTTCTAAAATGGTGACTCGAAAATCACTGTTTTGGCTTCAAGAACACTTAGAAAAGTTTTGACAAATTAAGTTTTAACTTAATCATTTTCCTTTAAACATATAGAGAGGTTTGAGGACTTAAAAATTCATTTTCTCATTTTCCAATTTAGTCCTTAAATTTCTTTAGTTATATCAAAATTAATTATCGGTTTCACAATCTCCTCCTTTTTGATATAACAAAACCAAAGTTAAAATTTTAAGAGTTTTGACCTTTTGAGTGCATTCTAACGCCCCCTCAATTTAAGATGGGTTTTAAAGTTTTGAAAAGATTTAAAATTTAAGTTTTAAGACTTAAAAACACTTAAAACACTTAAAACGAATTTTGGCTCTTAGATTACTTCTCCCCCTTTTTGTTAGACCAAAAATAATAATAAACAAGGCTCAAAGAGAAGAAACAAGGTTAAAAGCAATAAGCAACATAATATAGATTCATAGAATTCAAATATTCAAAACATAAAACTTAAACAATAAAGTTCAAAGCTTAATCCCAAACAAAGTAATCAAAGCATAGGTTCATAAAGCATAAAGGAAATAAAGATGCAAACTTAGTCCTAATATGATAAGCAAATATGATATGCCATGAAAATCCTAAGCCTCGTCGTCGTCACCATCACCATCCAAGGAATCATCATCGTTCCTAGCTTGAGAGCGACAAAAAGTCATCCATTGTCCATAGAAGGTAGAGAATGACATGTCCATAGATTGATGTTGATTCTCAAGGGAGGTGAGTCGATTCTCCACGGATTGCAAGCGAGTATTTATAGTACCAAGACCCGCCTTCATTGTGTTGAACCGCTTGGTGAGAAAAGCCATAAGAGCTTCATTGTTAGGACCCGAAGCTTGTGGTTGAGGTTCAACTTGAGGTGGAGGTGCATCCCTATCAACTCGTTCCCAACGACCAAGGGTGTAATGAAATCCAGACTTGAGGAGAGAAGATTCACCAAGTTTTTGCTTACGGGGTTCTGGAGAGTCATAAGTGCAATCAAGCTCGAGCACACCAAAGAGATGGCTTAAAACAGTCCCATATGTGAAGGATTTGAGAGCATCAGTTTCACGAAGCTTCATATTGTTCACCATCTCGGCGAACATAATCTTGACAAGTTTTGGTTTTTCACCTCGCCGAAAACATTCAAGCCAAAAATAATCTACTTGACGAACGTGAGAGAATTTACCTCCGGAGGGGCGAATAAACCACGAGATCATCTAGTGGAGGAACCTATCATGAGCATCCAAGGCAAGCACAGAACCGATGTGAGAACCAAAATGAGTCTCATTCTCGATGCCTTCGTTCTTAAGACCAAAAGTAGTTTCTAAAAAAAGGGATGTCAATGACAATCTTCTTCCCCAAGATAAGAGACTCAATGCCAACAACTTCGAAGTGATCTTCATTATTAATAAGTTGGGCATTCGAGTAGAAGATGAGAACCATGTGCTTGTAGCAAATATCCAGGATACTAAAAAAAACTAATGAAGCCTCATTCTTATAAACGGTCGAGATAACGGAAGTGAAAGCGCTCGGAGTCAAGAAACGAGATGTCAACAACACGCTCACGACGAACGGCAATCTCCTTGACATAAGTGAAATGCTCCTTCATCGCGGTAGTTCTGAGACTCTTGAGAAAAAGTTGAGTAAGGTTGGGACGGATAGCGGCTTGGTTTGAAGCTTCACCCGATTGAGGTGCCTTACGTTTCTTGTTAGCAGGTTCCATTGAAAAACTCCTAAAACATAAAGCAAGCAATTTTGAATTTAAATGTATGCATGAGTATCAGCAATTCAATCCAATATCAAATCCCATTTAGGTTTTAATTTTTTTTAAGAACATAGATACATATTAAAAAGAATTTAATAGAAAAACAAATTAAAATAGTAAAAAAATACAAATGAAAAAGAATATATTCGAACCAAAAAATTCAAGATTTTGAAAAAAATTTACAAGTTTTGAAAAACCCAAGTTCAAAAACATATAATCTATACAAAATTAGAATTTTATAACCTAAGAATCGAATTAAATCAAAGGAAAAAGAAGAAAGAAAAAATAACTTAAAAAGAGGATTTGGGATGAATGAGTTGAAACTCTTGCACAATATTGACGAGGCTTGCTTAGACTTGTGTTTGAGTGAAAAAGCCCTCAAGATTTGGTGAAAAACAATGAGGTTTATAGGGTTTTATAGGGAAAAATTGATTTAGGGGTTTTATGATTTGAGAGAGTTTTAATTAAAGTGAAAGTTTAACTTTAAAAGCCCTCTTTAAAGATGTCCGCAAACCCGTTTCGGAACAGGTTTCGGCTGTTCCAAAACGCGGGCACCGAACGTTGACTGTCGTTTCAAGTCCAGCTGACCGTTCCGATACGGCTTTGACCATATCGAATCTCACGTTGACTCGTATCGAAACATGTTTCGATACACCCCTTGGCAGTAGCAAAAACGTTTCAAAACCCTTGAAAGGCGTTTTGAAACACCCTTCCATCAGATGGATTTTTAAGGCACCCGTATCGAAACAATTGGACCCGTTTCGATACACCTGGGCTTGGAAGTGAAGATGAGGCTCTAAAATTGCAGAAAAATGAATTTTATAAAGTCCTAATTTGCATGAATGACATGAATGAACAGGAATAACATGTGCAAACAAAAACATACTCCCCCTAACTATAAGCACGGATGAAATTAGGAGTAAAAACACATAAACATGGCATTTTCAAGAGATCAACAATTTAAGCACAAAAAGGGTCCTAAAAGGTCAAGATAGGCTAGTTAGACCTAACTCTCTCCTAAGGGACCAAAAACGCTCTTTATCTAAAGGCTTTGTAAAGATGTCTGCTAGTTGGTTTAAGGTGTCAACATACTCTATAACAACATCTTCCTTAAGGACATGATCTCTAATGAAATGATGCCTTATTTTTATATGTTCGATTCTAGAGTGTTGGATGGGATTTTTTTTATCAAACATATGGTACTAGTGTTATCACACTTAAGGGGTATGGTTTCAACTTTAATACCATAATCTAAGAGTTGTTGCTTCATCCAAAGGACTTGAGCACAACAACTCCCTAAGTATATGTACTCGACTTCGGTGGTAGATAAGGCTACACTATTTTGTTTCTTAGAGAACCAAGATATGAGCATACTACCTAAGAATTGACATGTTCCCGAAGTACTCTTCCTATCGATTTTACATCCCCCATAATCCGCATCCGAATAAGCATGAAGGTTGAAGGTTGAGTCTCTAGGGTACCAAAAACCTAAACAAGAAGTATCTCTAAGGTACCTAAAGATTCTCTTAACGGCTATAAGGTGAGACTCTCTAGGACTAGCTTGAAACATAGCACACAAGCAAACACTAAACAAGATATCAGGTCTAGTTGCGGTAAGGTAAAGCAATGATCCAATCATAGAACGGTAAAGCTTAGAGTCAACACACTTACCCCTTTCATCTTTGTCAAGCTTTGTAGATGAGCTCATAGGTTTTGCTTGAGGCTTTGCATTCTCCAAGCCAAACTTCTTGAGCATATCCTTGATGTACTTTTCTTGATTGATGAAGGTGTCGTCCTTCCTTTGCTTGATTTGGAGTCCCAAAAAGAATGAGAGCTCCCCCATCATGCTCATCTCGAATTCACCTTGCATTAACTTAGCAAACTCCTTGCAATGACACTCATTAGTAGATCCAAAAATGATATCATCAACATAAATTTGTACTACTAATATGTCTTTTTTATACCTTTTTATGAAAATTGTGGTGTCCACCTTACCTTTTTCAAAACCTTTTTCAATCAAAAAGTTTGAAAGTCTTTCATACCAAGCTCTAGGAGCTTGTTTTAAACCATAAAAAGCTTTAGTAAGTTTGAAAACATAATTTGGAAATTTTGAGTCTTCAAAACCTGGTGGTTGTTCCACATACACTTCCTCATTTATAATACCATTTAAAAATGCGCTTTTAACATCCATTTGAAAAAGCTTGAAATCACGATAACATGCATATGCAAGCAACATCCTAATGGCTTCCATTCTAGCTACGGGAGCATAGGTTTCATCAAAATCTATTCCATCTTCTTGAGTGTAACCTTGTGCTACTAATCTAGCTTTATTTCTCACAATGTTACCACTCTCATCTAGTTTGTTCCTAAAGACCCATTTAGTTCCTATAGTAGATTGATTACTAGGCCTATCAACTAATGTCCAAACATTACTTCTATCAAATTGATTTAACTCTTCTTGCATAGCCATAATCCAAAAATCATCTTTTAATGCTTCTTTTATATTCTTAGGCTCTATGCATGAGATAAATGCAACATGATTCATAAGTTTAAGAGAAGATCTAGTGGTTACCCTCTTGGATGGATCACCCAAGATTTCACCACCTTTGACATAGTTGAACTCCCTTGGGTAGCTCACTTCCTTTTCCTCAAGAGCCAAGTCTTTCAAGGCTTCAAGAGGTGGATCTTGTGTGTCCTCTTCTTTTGGTTGAATCTCATCCTCCTTTGAAGTTTGTCCTCCATCAAAGGCGTTAATGATCCCTACATCATCGTCATCACAAGAATCCTTCCTTGGAAGGAGGTTATCATCAAATACAACATGTATAGATTCCTCTACTACTAAAGTTCTCTTGTTAAATACACGATAGACTTTAAAGTTTAAAGAATATCCTATGAAAATAGCTTCATCACTTTTTGCATCAAATTTACCTAAGTTATCTTTTCCATTATTTAAAACAAAACACTTGCAACCAAATGGATGAAAATAGCTAATGTTAGGCTTTTTAGATTTTAAAATCTCATATGGTGTTTTCTTTAAAATTGGCCTAATCATTACTCAGTTTACAATGTAGCAAGCGGTGTTTGTGGCTTCTGCCCAAAAATATTTAGGTAAATTGTTTTCACAAAGAATGGTTCTAGCCATTTCTTGTAAAGTTCTATTTTTCCTCTCAACTACCCCATTTTGTTAAGGAGTTCGAGGAGCTGAAAATTGTGGCTAATACCATTTTCATTTAAAACTCTTCAAACCCTAAAATTTGAAATTCGGTTCCATGATCACTTCTAATATGAGAAATTCTAAGTTCAAGATCATTTTGGGTTAGTTTTGAAAATGTGATGAATTTTTCTAAAGCCTCATCTTTGGTACTTAAAAATAGAACCAAAGTAAATCTAGAAAAATCATCAACAAGTACAAATGCATAAGATTTACCACCCAAGCTCATAGTCCTAATAGGCCCAAATAAATCCATATGAATAAGTTGTAAACACCTACTTGTAGAAACATCATTAATAGATTTAAAGGATGACTTATGTTGTTTACCCTTAGAGCATGCATCACAAATTTTATCATTTGAGAACTTAATTTTGGGTAAACCTCTAACTAGATCTAGGGAAACTATTTTTTCTAAAACTCTAATACTAGCATGTCCTAGTTTCCTATGCCATAGCCATGCATCATTTTCATCTTGAGCTACTAAACATGCATGTGATGTATGTATATCATCTAAATGCACCATGTAAATATTACATATACGATGACATATGAGCATTATTTTATTTGATTTAATGTCAACTATTTTGCACCCATTTTTATCAAACAAGACATTAAACCCTTTATCACATAGTTGACTAATGCTCAATAAATTATGTTTAAGACCATCGACATACAAAACATTTTCAATAAGAATAGTAGAGTAATTACCTATGGAGCCAATACCTTTAATGTGGCCTTTGGAGTTGTCACCAAATGTCACTACTCCTCCACTTTTTGGCTTTAAATCCATGAATCTACTCTTGTCTCCGGTCATATGCCTCGAGCATCCACTATCAAGGTACCAAGAATTTTGACTTTGTGCTTTAGCCTTGTAGCAATGCTCCCCCTACAAACAAAGATATTAAACTTTTGTTTTTGGTACCCAAATCATTTTGGGTCCACGAGTGTTAGCTCCCAATAGCTTGGTTCCCTTAGGAATCCAAGGTGACATAGCAACAATATTATTAGATTTGACAAGTTCCTTAGGAACCCATACACTTCTAATCTTTTTAGTTCTATTATGTCTAGGAAAGCTACTTTGTTTGTAGTTATTAGTCTTTCTCCTAGGTTGGTTTGTCTTAGATGATTCACATTTTTCATGCTTCACATTACTAACATCTTTAAAAGACTCTTTGAGCTTGTTAAGCTCATCTAACACCTTTTGGTGTTCACTATTGCATTGAGAAAGAAGATTATTTAGGTCTACATTTTGATCTTGGAAAAATTTAAGTTCATCTTTCAAACCTAAAATCTTATTCTCAAATTTTAAGTTAGCTTGAGAGAGTGAGTCAGTTTTATCATTTAATTCCGAAATAATTTTCTTATTCCTAATGACCAACTCTTTGTATTTCTCAACTAACTCATCATAAACCTCTTGCAACTCATCATATGCATCATTTAATTCATCAAATGTAAAGTCAAAAGATGATGAGTTAGAGGTTACCATGGAGGAATCCTCCTCAAGTGCCATGAGGCAAAGGTTGGCCACTTCTTGTTCGTCATCCTCGGATGACTCCTCATCACTCCAAGTAGCAAGCTTGGCTTTGAGCTTCTTCTTCTTCTCAAAGCCTTTCTTCTTGAGTTGAGGTCACTCCGAACGAATGTGACTGGACTTTTTGCACTCGAAGCAAATGATTTGATCCATCTCTTCTTCTTTGTTTTTACCCTTGAGGTCCATCTTTCTTTGAATCGTCCTTCCTCGGTTGGACCTCATGAATCGTGAGAATCTTTTGGCTATCATAGCCAATTCTTCTAAATCATCCTCATCACAAGAAGTGCTCTCCTCAAGTAATGAAGCTTTGAGAGCCACTCCCATTTTCTTCTTCTTTTCTACCTATAGCTTCTCCACTCTTTTCTCTTCATTCTTCTTTTTATCTTACCTTCCTTGCTTCATTATTTCATGAGTAAGGAGAGAACCCACTAGCTCATCAAGTTTTAGAGTCTTCAAGTTTTTAGTCTCAATGATGGCGGTTCTCTTCCCATCCCAAGATTCAGGAAGTGAGTAGAGTAGCTTCTGAACAAGTTTATCTTCCGGGATAGTCTCTTCAAAGCCCTTAAGCCCGTTGACGATGGTTGAGAAGCGATCGAACATCTTGGACACCGTTTCGCCGGGCTCCATCTTGAAATTTTCATAACTAAGATTGAGAATTCCAATCTTGGTCTCCTTCACATCATTGGTTCCCTCATAGGTGGTCTCTAGAGTATCCCACACTTCTGTGGCACTTCAATTGAGAAGAGTTTGGAGTAGGTGTTGGGACCGAAAGAACAAAAGAGCATGTGAAGAGCTTTGTCATTTATTTGGATCTTCTTCCTCTCATCTTCACTCATCTCAATCTTCTTCTTTAGAACCAACTTTCCTTCATCATCTCTCTTCAATGGAGTGTAGGGACCATCTTCAATGACATCCCAAACCAAGTAATTGTTGGACTTGATGAAGAGGCGCATTCGGTTCTTCTAAAATGGATAGTTGTCACCATTGAAGAATGGCGGTATTATAGTGGATTGAGACTCGTACATGCTAGATCTAGAGGTAGATGTCATGGCTTGATTTTTGGATGATCACACTCTTCTTAGGAACTCCTCTTGTGCTTGTTAATCCTTCAAAGACGTAGGCTCTGATACCAATTGTTGAGTGGATCAAATGATCGATATAAACCAAGAGGGGGTGAATTAGATTTTTAGACTTTTTGGAAGTGGAATTGGCAAAAAAAAAGGATGGACAAAGGATTTAGAGTGGTTCAAGTTCCAATCGAACTCTACATCCACTACCTTAACTTCACTAAGGATTTTCAAAAAATTCCACTAATTGCTCTTCCCCTTTTGTAGGCTAAGGAGGTAACCGTTACAATGTCGGTCAAATTTTTACCCAAAATTTGACCCAATCCTCACACAAGAATTACAAAGAAGTTGATGGCTAAACAAGTATCTCTCAATACACAAAATAGCCCAATTACAAGCACTCAATCCAATTGAAAGGATAAGAATGAAAATTACAATTGGGGTTACAAGACAATAATAGGATTTAGGCACAAATGCTTGGATTTGATGTTTGGATGTTTGGATGTTTGCTTTTAGATCAATAGTTGTTGCTGAAGATTTTAGAGGTCCCTTTTATACCTTCTCATTGAATTCTAGCCGTTGTGGTTGTTGCATTCATCAATAGAGCCGTTGGGGATGTTATCTTCCATCCATAAATGCAGTCTGCAACCACCCGTTTCGAAACGTCCGGTCCTGTTTCGAAACAGACCAAAAAAGAAAGAGCCGTTGGGGTGTATTTAAGAGACCGTACCGAAACGGACACGATTGTTTCGATACGCTAAGAGCCGTTTCGAAACATTTAGCCACTGTCAAAGCTCGTATCGAAACAGACTGAAGGTGTTTCGATACGCCTTAACGATCAGTATAAAAACGGTTAAAAACTTCAACAGTCATATTTTTAAAACACAGTTTGAAAGCCGTTTCGAAACGTTTGAAGTCGTTTCGATACTACCGTATCGAATGAGTCAAACCGTCTCGATGTTCTTAAGCCGTTTCAAAACCCGTTTCGAAACAAGGGTTCACATTTTCAAAACCGTTTCGATACATGTTCCGAAACACATGTTCACAATTTCGAAAGTGTTCCGGAACGCCTAAGGCCGTTCTGAAACGGTGGCTTGAAAATCACTATTTTGGCTTCAAGAACACTTAGAAAAGTTTTGACAAATTAAGTTTTTAACTTAGCCATTTTCCTTTAAACATATAGAGAGGTTTGAGGACATAAAAATTCGTTTTCTCATTTTCAATTTAGTCCTTAAATTTCTTTAGTTATATCAAAATTAATTATCGGTTTCACACTCTTCGTCAAAGGTCACCTACCAAACATCATGTCTTTTCACTAAAAGGTGACATTCAAGTGACAAACCTTTGCTTGAAGAATTGCTGTCAAAAGCACCATTTCTCCAACGTGCCTCTTCATGAAAGGTCACCAACATCAAGCATCATGACTCTCCAAGTTGTGCTCTTTCATAAAACTATCATTCCATTAAAAAGGTATATCCAAAACAAGGCCTTTTTCACTTAAGGATGGACGGTAACATTGGCGCCAAGATGGGGAGACATGTGCATTCAAATCCAAGCATTATGTAATTTTAAGGAGGCATTTATCCATTCAAACATAGCCGAATCATCATGTGCTCATTCGGCCATACCCTTTGTAAATTATAAATAGACCTTTGCCTTGACATTTGTACACAACTTATTACATTAAATACAAAGTATATTTGTGAGAATTTTTCTTTTTTTTCTTTTAAGTACTATATCGACTTATCAAGTCTTGTACTTGTAACATCATCTCTATCTTTGATACTTGTGGTTCCTAGTTTCATAACTAGAGGGTCCAAGCCCTATTCCACCCGATCAAAGGTTCCTATAAAATTTGGGTCTATGCTCTTTATAGCGTAGGTTCTTCCTTGCTCCGAAGATCATTCTTTCTTTACTGATACCCTTCCAAACATCCATTATCATCTTCATATCTTCACCACCATCTTCATGCCATCTTCATATTTGAAACCAGCCCCTAATCATCTTCCTTACATCCTTACCACACCAATATCATTGCCTACCTTCACCTTTCTTTTTGCAGCCTTCTTGTATTACAAGGATTACTTAGTTTCTTCTAACGATTGGAAAACAATCAATCAAGCATTTTTCACCAATAATACAAGAGTGTCGTACATCAACACCGCATTGCAATTTATATGTCTAATATAGATTAAACATGGCATAAAGGCAGACTTGTTAGAAAATTATCGTTTCTCATTTTACGCTATCCTGACATAATCACTTTCAACCTAATAAAATAGTCTAAGTGAATTTTATTATAATGGTTCAAGTTTGGTTAAGTGCCAATCAAAGGAGATTAATTCTACAATGAAAAAGGCAGCTAAACTATACTAAGAGTTTTAATTTAAAGGTTCAAAACTAAACTAAGGCTTAAACTAAAGAACCTAATCCTAAGGGTTTTCGACTAACTTAAAGATTTAACTAAAGAACTAACATCACAAGGTTTGAAAAAGAGAATAAATTAACAAGATACGTGAAAAGACATAAATTTAAAGGGTAAACTACATAAATGGTCCCTCGACTATGCTTCAATTATCTTTTATGTTCCATGACTATCAGAAGTTACAAACTGGTCCACTAACTTAAAAAAGCAACAAATTGGTCCAACGCCGTTAAAAATTTAATGGCTAATGAAATGGCAGTTAATATAAATTGATATAATTACATAATTAGCCCTCAAGTTCTACACTTATCTTAATTTGACCCTAATTCTAAAAAAATTAACCCACATAATTTTAATAATCTATCAATTTAGTCCCATTTCACTATCAAGTTCCATATAGCCAGAGTTAACAAACTCTAGAGGGAAGGTTTCTGTAAAAGGCAAGATCCACATTCAACAAACTCCAAATTAAATATACATAACCCAAAAAAGCATCACAAACAATTCAAAATCTGACATCATTAACCGACCCCAACAAGAAAGAAGAGTCCATCCATCCAGCAAATGGCTGAAAAAGTTGGCTGCCCATTTTCAGTAGGAACTTGTCTTCGGTTAGCATAAACATTAACTCTGACTCGGGCAGACTCAGCTCTCCAATATATTCTCATGTTTCCTTAATCTCTGGAAGAGAAACAATTCTCTTGTCTGCATCCCTACATAAAAACACAAGAGTAGTTGAAAATTAAGCAACCATAGCTAAGGATGAAGGGGATCAGAAATCTGCAAATCTTTAAATCTTTAGATATCAATCCAAATCCTCCAATTCAAACAATAATATCCGTTGGAAATTTGAATAACCAAACTGAATCCACTAAGGTTAGTAAATATAATATCTCAATCTAAAAAAATAGATATGGGAATCCATGATTGGAACTTGAAGGCTATTCATCAAGTTGCAAATGAATTGATTCATGAGTGCACAACTATTTAATGCAAATTCATTTCGTGAATAAGTTGCAGAGTTATGGTGCTTGTTAACAACTAAATCCCAAAAAGATTTTATGATCAATACCTTTGCAGTTGTGCCTTGATAATGTCTACAAGATCTTGAGCAGTAACACTGACAAAAACAAGTGAATGTTAGAGTGCAATATGATATGTGAAAAACTAAAAATACGAATGCTTAGTGTGGATTCAGATCCTACTCACCTTCCAAAAATCTGCTTTCCTTTTCCTCCTTTTCGCTTCACCTTAACAGCCCCAACAATTTCGAATATAAAAGCAAGTTGTTGTGCCTCTTCTTTTACCTAGAGTAAAGCAAGATTTCACATACATAAATTTAATATATCACCCTAGTAAGACCACAAACAACAAGCTAGGAAACAACCATAAAACACCATGTGAAAACGACATCAGCATAATTTCTTCATTATATACCAGCTTGGAGTAAATGAAACTGGTGTTGGATTAAACTGAATGCTCAACACCATAAAGAAATACTTTCCAATAGAACTTGAGGGTGAAATGGGACTAAATTGATAGATTATTAAAATTATATGAGTTAAATTTTTAGAATTAGGGTCAAATTAAGATAAGTGTAGAACGTGGTGGCTAATTATGTAATTATATCAATTTATATTAACTGCCACGTCATCAGCCGTTAAATTTTTAACGGCGTTGGACCAATTTGTTACTTTTTTTTAAGTCGATGGACCAGTTTGTAACTTCTGATAGTCATAGGACGCAAAAGATAATTGGAGCATAGTCGAGTGACCATTTATGTAGTTAACCCAAGTTTAAATTGCATAAAATTAAATAAATACAAGGAAATAAATAAAATAAAATATTAAGGGAAAATGGTAAAACATGATTTTTTTAAAAAGTGCATCATCCCATAAATCGGGTCAACACTTGGTAATCGAGCCGATTTTACGAGAAAATGCGAATTTTAAAAAGGGGAGAGAATAGTAAAAAATGGTATAATAAAAAAGGCTTAGTTAAAATAATAATAATAAAAATTCGGATTTAAAAAAATAAAGATTAAAACAATGACCAAATTGAGAAAACATTAAAATCAGAAGCCAAATTTAACGAAAATAGTGATCGTTTTGAAACGATGGAAAACATGATATATTGTGGAGCAAAAAAGAATGGGACGGAGGGATTTAATGAGTGTAATTAGCCCACATTGTTTTAAAACAAGTGGGTATAAAACCCAATTTTATAAACACCCTTCATAATTCTCCTTTCACAATTTTTGGATCAAAACAACCATCTCCTTCTTCTCTAAACACATTCAAAGTGTTCTTCATAAAATGAAGAACACGGTGGCCATCCATCGCGCCGACTGTTGTTCACTGGTGGCAGAGATTTAAAAACCCATTTTCGATTTTTTTAACCGAAACTCAAATTCCCTTTTAAATCCTCTCAAAAACTTTTCGAATAACCCCAAATATTTAAAAAAATATTCTAATCTCAGTAAAATAAAATATTTTTTGGGTGGCCTTCATTCAAGTTCCAGCGACCATAGGATGTGCTCCCATCATCGAGGGTGTGGCCTCGAAGCGCCGGGCACGGTAGCAAAGGCGGTGGTTAAAAAAAATGAGTAAGATTTTCCCCTTTTCCTTCAATATATTCAAATAAACAAAAAAATAAATATATAAAAAATAATAGAGTTACCTAGAAAAATGCTTGCTTGCTTTTTGTATTCCTTTAAAAATTCGTAGTGTAAAATTACAAAGGATGAACCAGGCACTGCTTTCTCGCCAAAAATAAGATAAGGGTTGATTGATTTGTTGTGAGAATTTAAAGACGTCATCGCCTGATTTTATCAAAATATGCCAGGATTTGATACAAATATAGTGGTGCATAAGCTACCCATAAGGCCAAAATGCAAACCGGTTCAACAGAAGCTCTGAAGATTAAAACCGGAAAATGTATTGAAAATTAAAGAAGAGGTACAAAGAAATTAAAGAGTACGTGGATGACATAATCGCCAAGTCCCTGAAGAAGAGCATATTCAAAACTTGAGAAACTTGTTCCAAAGATTGAGGAAGTATCAGTTGAAACACTGTAGAACTATGTGTTTTGATATAATAATTAAAAAATTGATTTGAACTAAATTGAAAAGATTTCAAAATGTTTTGAAAGTCCAAACAACTTGAAAATATGTTTAAGGGTTTTTTAAAAGGCTTTGGAACAATTTAAAATGTCTTTAAATTAGCCAAACCCATAAATTTAATGTTACCGTACCTATACGGTTCATACCGTATCGATACACCTTAGGGCTTCAGCTACAGAAAAATTCCAGTATTCGAAACTCGTATCGATACTTCTCTGTCGTATCAATATGGTATGCTTTAAAATACACAACGGCTAGTTCACATACCGATACAGTTTCATTGCGTACTGATACACCCAACTACCCCCAACGGTCAATTTCCCAACGATCTTTTAAATTGCAGGACCGTACCGATACACTTACATGCGTATCGATACGCATCAGCTGGAAGTACTCAATGGCTAATTCCTAAAAGGGACCTTATCGATACAAATATTTGAGTATCAATACGCTAAACTGAAGAACTGCATTTGTGGTGGGAAATAAAGGCTCCAACGACTTCATTTCATCCCTAACAGCTAGTAACGGATATGAACTAAAAAAGAAGTATAAAAGAGACCTTCAAGCATCAAGAGAAGACTAATGATTCAATTTTCAGCAACATTGTGATGTCAAATGTGTCTTAGTGCTTAATTTCCTATTCTTTGTATAGACAACACTTGTGAGCCAAAATTGTTATATTTGCTCAAGTGTTTAAGTTTGGGTGAATAAGCTTAAGAGTGAAAGAAAATACATTGCGAAAGGATTTTTAGTTTGTTTATTTTATTTCTCTTGTAAAGAGTGTTTGGTTAATCTTTGGGTAGAAATATTAACCGTTTGTAAGGGTTTCCTCCTTAGCCTAGAAAAGGGGACAAACCAATTAGTGAATTGGTTGGAAAATCCTTAGTGGGAGCTAATATAGGGGATGCAGGTGCTTATTTGAAGCCCGAACCACTATAAAATCATCGTGTCATTCATTTTTGGCTTCCACAAATCAATCACCCAAATATCCAACTTCTCCACCACTTGGCAATCCATTTCGGTTGAAGAAAATCGAACCTATCAAGCCTAAGAATTGGTATCAGAGCGAGGCTCAATCGAAGGGGATTAACATCCTATTGAGGCGATTCGGGAAGCTCGATACATCAATTCAATCAACCGGTTGAATGGTGCAATCTATCGACAACCCATCATTCTTGGACGGGACCAACTATTCCTATTGGAAGACAAGAATGATGTTCTTCATAAAATCCAAGGATTACAAGCTTTGGGATATAGTTGAAGATGGTCCGTTCGTGCCACAACGAAGAAAGGTGAATTGGAGTGCGGATGATCGCAAGAAGATGGAGCTTAATTGCAAAGCCTTGTACATTCTTTTTTGTACATTTAGCCCTAACATCTATGAGAAGATGTCTTCTTGTGAAGATGTCAAGGAAGTATGGGACAAGCTTGAAGTCATATACGAGGGAACCAACGAAGTAATTGAGACCAAAATTGGTCTTCTCAACCTCGAGTATGAAAGCTTCAAGATAAAACCAGATGAAGACATCAAGAGGATGTTCGACCAATTCTCCACAATCGTCAATCAATTCAAAGGTCTTGGAGAGAAGATTTCGGAATACAAACTTGTTCGAAAGTTGATATTTTCACTTCCAAAATCATGGGAGTCCAAGAAGACCGCAATTGTAGAAGAAAAGAACTTGAAGGAGCTCAAGCTTGACGAGCTCGTTGGATCATTGCTCACCCATGAGATGATGTCTTAACCCTTGAAAAGAGAGAAGGAGAAGAAGATCAAGAATCAAGGCATTGATATCAATGTCATTGCCCTTACATCCTTCACATGCCAACACGAAGAATCTAGTGAGAAGGAAAGTGAAGAAGAAGAGATGACCTATCTCTTCGAAAAGTTTGCCCGATTCATGAAGAGCAAAATGGAAGATTCCAAGCATGAATCGAGGAAAATGAGGGCGATCTCTTCAAGCCATAAGAAGAAGGCATATGTGGATACTTGGAGTGATGAAGACTCCACCGACAATGAACAAGCCAACATTTGTCTTATGGTCATCGAAGAAGATTCAAGGATAACTTCTAATTCATCTACCTCATGTTCTTATTCTTTTGATGAATTACAAGATGCCTATGATGATTTGCTTTTGGAATTTAAGGCATCATTTTCTAAGAACAAGAAACTACTTTCAAATTTAAAAAAGAAAAATGATTTGCTTTCCAAAACAAATCTAGAGTTTGAAGCAAAATTAAAGATTTTGAAGTTAAAGTTTTAAATTTACAAAATTTGCTTCAAACGATTGAAAAAGATCATCAAAAAGAAGTTGATGATCTTAAGAAGGAAAAAGATTTGATTTCCAATGAACTTCAAAAGAAAAACAATTTGGGGAAATCAAATTTTTATGTTCGAAAATCTAGTGCCCCTAGATTTTTTAATGGCAAAGTTTTTAGAAGTATTTTGGTCCCAAAAGGACTAAGTACTTCAACTAAAAAGGAGGAAATTGAAAAATGGATTTCTAAGGGGACAAAATTTTGTGCAACTAACGTTTATGGATCCAAAGCAATTTGTATACGAAAAATTACTTGATTGTCGTATGTTAGGTGTGATGGAGAGTGATCAGCAAGTACAAATTTGAGGGGGAGCTCCATACACACAAGAAGGAGAATACTTGAAGAAGGAATGATTCACATCCTACCTTGAAGTTCAAGTATTGGTAAATTTCTAGTTGTTTTTGTTTTTGTTTAAATTAGATTTATTTTCTATAACAACTAGATAATCATATTGTTGTACTAACATTATTTGATGCCTTGAGTAAGGGGGAACCAATTTTTAAAACTAAAATTTTTAAAAGAGTCCAATTCTTTAAACATCTTTCGTTATTTTTTTGGCCTAAAGTCTCATAAATTCTTTTTGACATAACAAAAAAGGGGGAAATGGTTTGAAAAAGTTTGAAAATTTAATTTTTCAAGTGCATAAGGGGAGCTTTAATTACTTTTAAAATTTAAAATCTCTTATTCAAATTTTTAAATGCAAAGGGGGAGAATCTCAAACAATTTTTCAAGCTTGTTTTATTATATCAAAAAAGGGAGATTATAGAACTATGTGTTTTGATATAATGATTGAAAATTTGATTTAGACTAAATTAAAAAGATTTCAAAATGTTTTGAAAGTTCAAACAACATGAAAATATGTTTAAGGGTTTTTAAAAGGCTTTGGAACAATTTAAAATGTGTCACTACCTCAACAAAGAAAAAAAATTGAATTTCATTAAGGGGAGAGTGCTAAGATTTGAAATCACACCCCAAAGAGAAGAAGCAAACATGATTAACCGCTAGGTTAAGCACTTTATATTGATTTGTTTTACCACAAATTAATCTTAAATTAAAGAAACGAATCCAGAAATATATTAAATAATCATTTATTTTATTTTTTATAAATTTAATATTAATTTATTTAAAAAGGATCTTATATCATTTAAAAATAATAAATAAATATAATTTAAAATTTATATTGTATGATAAATAAATATTATTAATTTAATTTTTAATGTAATTTAGTATTACTTTTCTAAAATAAATAAATAATGATTTAATTAATTTTGTCATATCGAACAAAGTGAAAAGATGAAATCTAGTTTAATTTTTAATTTTAATCACAAATTAGTTAAATATAATTTAAGTTAAAAGTATTGCAATTTTTTAGTTTAACTTGGTGTTTAAATATTTATGAATAAGATTTTGTGTTCGAATAAGATAAATGATTATTTAATATATTTTTTGGGTTCGTTTCTTTAATTTAAGATTAATAAATGGTAAAACAAATCAATATGTAGTGCTTAACCTAATGGCTAAACATGTTTGCTTCTTCTCTTGGGGGCGCGGGTTTAAATCCCAATGCTCCCCTAATGAAATCCAATTTTATTTCTTTGTTGTGGTGGTGACATTGGTTCAAATAAAAACTTTAAAATAATATAAGAAGGAGAGAAAAAATAACAAAATAATATTTAAAAATATTAAAAAAATACACGTTAGCAATTTTGTTAGTTTTTAACGGTGGAGGACCAAAACAGAAAAAGTATCTAACAGAAGGGACGGTTTTAACGAAAAAAATTAGTTGAAGGACCAAAACAGAAAAACAATGATAGTTGAGTGACCGCCAATATAGTTTACCCAAAAAATCATGTTTCAATGAAAAAGCATTGACCAAAATATGAAATTTGCAAGTTAAAAGTTCTTCGGTTCTATATTGATAATGGTAAACACTAAACTAAACACCACATCGAACTACAAAGTGAGTGAGAAGTAATTTGTATAACCAAAAGAGAAGTAAATTGAACAAATGTCAATGGTGTCAACTGACTCACTTTTCACTAATCTATTTGTCAAGGAGTTAGTAGCGGTAGGATCCAGGATTTCATGTCATAAGTACAAATTATTAGGAAGTTATATTAAAAATTTAGAGGTATGAAGTTACAAAATTTTAAAAGGTGTGAGTTTAAATTATTAATAAAAATATAAAAAATACATAAATTATATAGAGTTCAAAATTTCTAGGAGATTCAACTGTCCTTCCAATATTTCCTCGATCCATTCCTGGCGGGCAACTTAAAGGCCAGAAAATTTGTGTTGGTTGCAAAGGGGACATACTGCACTTTCACTTCTATATTTCTTTCTCAATTTGCATCAAAGCAGAAGAGAATTATTATAGATTTTCCATACAAAGATGATAAGCTTGAACGACAATTTGATTTTTCTTGTTGTAAAAGCTCTGTATATTGACTTACAATATAAAACCTGTGTTTGGGACAATATCAACTGGTTCACACACTTGTCTAGAAAGTGTGACCAAAACTCTTCTTTTTGAGAAATTATATCATGGGTCATTCTCGCTACGTTATTTATGAGACCAATTAATCAAATGCATTAATTTTAATTATTTTTGACACCTTATATTTTTACCAAGTGAATCTTCACTGGGTAAAAATCATTTTTAAATTTAATTTACAGTAAATATGAGTGAAGATTCACTTGGTAAAAAGATGATTTGTTAAAAATAACTAAAATTAATGCATTTAATTGGTTGGTCCCTTTAATGACGTGACGAAATTGATTCATAATAAAAATTTTCTTTTTAACCAATTTCATTGGCATCTCTTATTTAATTTAGCTTCCTATTTACTTCATTGGCATCTAAGTAAAGTTCCACGTACTTTTAATGATAAAATTTAAATTAGAATATTTGAGACGATATTATTAAAATAAGTAGCTCTCTGCACTTAATATTTTCTTTTGTACAACACATATAGAAAAAAAAGGCAAAAGGAAAAATAATCCTCAAAATATTTTCTAATAATCCTCCAAAAATGCTTTTAAAGTTTAACTGAATTGTCACTTTGGCCTCCATTCTTTTTGTGAAGTAATTTAGCCCTGAACGTTTTATTTTTGGTCAAAATAGCCTATCGGTGAATAAAAACGTTTAGCCAACTGACGACAAACAACTTGAAATGACTTGGCGAAATGACACGTCAGAAGAAAAAATATTTTATATTTTATACAATTTTTTAAAATCATTTATGACTGATGTGTCATTCTGTAAAATTAACATATTTGCCTATATGACACAGCCATTGCGGTGTGCACTGTCATGTAGGTTTGCCACATCATTTCAAAGTCATTTACCGTTGGTTGACTAACAGTTTTCATCTGCAAAGAGACTATTTTGACCCAAAATAAAACGTCAATGACTAAATTGCTAAAAAGAATAAGAAACCAAAATAACAATTTAGTCAAACGTTAATGCCTTTATGTTAAGAATAGTTTGGCATTTCAAAACATACAAGCGTATCATAAAAACTAAATGAAAATACAAATTTCTCAAATTAATAGGACTGCAACTGCAATTTCATAGCCTTAAAGATAAGTCAAGCTGACTAAACTCCTCAACGTTCTCAGTTCTGTATTCCATGGAAACATAGTTCACATCTCTTCTTCCATAGCTCATTTCTCCACCAAACCCCCCAGCTCGACCTTGTTGTTCAAACAGAGCCGATGGCGACTGTAGGCGTTGACCATGACCCCTGAAAACCGAGCTCAGCTCTCTGCTTTTCTTGGCAAGTGTCCGTTCTAGTTTGTGCGCATTTTGGTGGCCTCCAAGTGCTTGTGAGCTATGAAACTTTCTTTTGCAATAATTACAAGAGAAAAATCGAGGTTCGGCTGGGCTGCGGGGCGATGACGAGGACGACGATGGTTCGAGGACAAGCTCGAGACGAAGAGAGGTGTTAGGCTGATAATCCGTTACGTGAGAGAGGAAATTTCAACCAACTTATAATAAACGGAATTAAGAGAGATCGAATAAAGCTAATAGCTTAAAGTGAAGCAATAGAATGGAAGAGTTTATAGGCAAGCATTATACAATGAGGCTGAGGTGCAAAGGTTCACTGTTCCTGCAACCACAAGTAGTACTATGAGTTAAAAAAGAGAGACAGACAGTTATGTGCAAAGATCAGTGGGGAATCCAAAGGTTGTCGCCTCCATTAATGGCAATTTTCTAATCCTTTGTTGTCGGTCCAACCAAATAAATTTCACTCCACACTTTCAATATATTCATTGGAAGTTCTCTTTATATATTGAACCTTACTCTCTCCTTTATTTGGAAATCAGATTGGATGATGCACTAATCAACTTTCCAAGAAAGTACACCCAATGTTACTTAATTATGGGTTTTATAATGAATGTCACTTTTCTTTCAGAAGCTACAAACAAGTTACTCTACTAACATATTGTGTTACAAACTGGTCACTCATCTTACAAATAAGTTAATTTTTTTGGTATAATAACATTTTTAGCTCTCAAAACTTTTACATTCTATTAATTTTGTCCTAATTTAAAACAATTCAATAAATTTAATCTTTCATGTTTAAAAATTCCATCAAAAGTCTTTTATTGTGATAATGTCAAAGTAAGCAAGCCCGTCAGATCATATTAGTAGTTTGATAACTCCATTTTGCCATTAAACAACAACAAATTACTCTTAAACTGCTATTATATCAAGAAAATAACAAGAAAGTAATATAATATTTTTGGGATTAGAACAAACAATTTAGGAGAAGAATAAATATTAAAATGAGGAATTTTTTAAATATTAAGAGTTAAATTTATTGAATTGTTTTGAATTAGTATTAAATTGATAGACCGTATAAGTTTTAAGCACTAAAAACATTATTATACCATGTTGCATTAGAAGAAAAGTGAACTTTTATGTTAATTAAGTGACTTATTTGTAACAATTTTTTTAATTGAGTTACATGTTTGTAAGCAGAGTGACTTTTTGTAACATTTTTTAAACGTGTATCCTATTTGTAGCTTTTAGGAAAAAATGACATGTTTTATTATTAAACATGTAGTTAAATGGCTTTGGATGAGTTTACTATAGTTGTATAACAAGATGAACTGCACTTGACATTTTGCCCAAAGATTATATATGGTGCAGTGAACAACCTTACAAGATTAGACATGTCCCCACCGGTTCTTATTTGGTAATGCGCGAATAAAAATCATCTTGTCTTTTTTCCGTATTTTTATTTCAATAATAAAAAATAAAGATTAATGTTTAAGGTTAGCGTTTGGATTAGAGTTTAGGGGATGTGGGGTTGAGTGTATTTTTTAGTGTTTGAATTTTAAGATTAAGACTTCAAATTTAATTTTTTTTAGTGTTTGAATTTTAAGATTAAGACTTCGAATTTAATTTTTTTAGTGTTAAAGTGTACAAGCGGACATTGAAAAGGGACAGAAATTTTTTGTGCCGAATGCTCCTCTACATATAAACATGTCTTAGGTCAGACGACCGACAAGCATAGGGGCATTCAAATCCACTCAGATGAGTTCAGCCCTTACCTCATTCTTTGATCTCTTCTTTCTTTTAACTGTCCAAGTTCAAAGTTCAGATACGTCTGCACAAATTTCATGACATCAATAACAAGAGCGAGGAATAAATTATTTAATTCAAATTGATGAGAGAACAGTGTGTCTCTTCGGGACAGTGATGGAACTATCTTTAAACAAATGTAACTAGACACGTAAAGACATGAAAATGTTTTGCATCAAGAAAGATGAAGTTTTGAAATATAAAAGCGGTGGCGCTACATATTTTATGTGTATGGCGCCACTGCCAACTGCCAAGGTTTTAGGAACTACTCGTTTACATCATGTCTAATACAAATTATCAAAATCTCCGAGTCTCATCAGCCTTTCTAAATGTTTTAACGTAACTTAAACTGAGAGAAGCACATGGGGCATGGGATTTAAAACTGTAGAAAAGCAGACAGATCAGATCAGATCATCCAGTATGCTGTCTGAGAATTATTTTATGAACATATGATTTGTTAGACCGTGATTGTGGGATCATAATCTAGCAGGTCGGCTATGATTGCGCCGAGCTTTGTCTGTTAATCAAAGAAGACCGCATACTCTTCTCACCAATGTAGTCATAAAGATTCACAACCTCTACCAACATTAATTCCCTAGCAAAGAACATACTGGTATCACTTATTATGAAATGAATCTGCAGCTGAATTCCATGTGTTCTTCTGAGCTTACACAACCCACCAGACAAGGAATCTGCAACCCAATTCCATGTAGCAATGACTGTTCCTTGGTCAGTTAATTGGACCTGACTTGCTTTTTAATAAGATTCATTTAAGATGTTATCATTGAGTACACTCACATTTGCATTATTAAATGTAATCAATAATTAGTAGACGATGGATAATTTGACGGTAAGATAAGGAAGGATGGAGGACTGAATTTATATCCACAATATCATTTCATTGATTAATCTAAAGAAAACAAACAAACGAATTCACAGAGTGGTCCCAGTAATAAAAGATGGTGTATTTTACTAAATGATTCGAGTTCAAACAAGTTAATGTGGAGGTGTACACGAGTTCATCCAGATTTGAATATGAACATAAATACCACCTTGTAAAGAAAAAAAAAACTAACCCACCCCTGGTTTTGCCTACACAAAAGTGTGTACAAATGGATGAATGGGAAATGATTCTATGTAGAAACCGAGATAGAAATGATGATGGCGGACATGTTCATGTCTTGTCGGGTTAATTTAATAAGCATGAAAATGTTTTGGAGGAACTCACCAGGAAGATTCCTGCTTCTCTTTTATGCCAACACCTGGACAATGGACTTCACCGAGATTGGTAACAGTTCCAAATTCAATCTTCTAATATAATACATATATATACACCATTCATTTATGCAATTTGACTCTATATCTTGTAAAAAAACATTTTTGCAAAGTTCTTTTTCATGCATGCATGTTTAATTTATAAATCCGGTTGACTGTCATCAGATACAGTGGAAGGAGCTCTTGTTCCTCTTTAAAAAAATCGGTGCATTAGTATTTAGTATGCCATGTGTCACAGACTTAATTCTTCAAGCTGAAATTCGTGCGGCACTAGCACTCTCGACACGATGCTAGTCAGCCTTAATGACGCAACGCTATGGCAAAACGAAGGAGCAAGAGCGTTTACAAGGAAATAACCTTGTATTGCACAACAGAAGCTTTACAAGTGTTTTACAAGAGTGAGAGACTTCTTGGTTGGTTTACAAATGAGAGGGGTGGCCCTATTTATAGGCACCCACCTCCTCAATGGACGGCTAGGATCTATTTGATCCAACGGCTACGGTTTCGCCTCTCAAAATATCTACTAAGCCTAGATATTTCTAGATAAGTTCATACTTATCTACATACATCCGTAATATTCTAGATTACTCCTAAATGGTCTAAAAGCTCTAACATATTCTAAGATATTCTAGAATATTTCAGAGTCGCCCGGAGTTGTCCCGAGCCTTCCGGACTTGTCTCGAGCCCTCTTGATTATTCCCGGGTCTTATAGGTTCCTCCGGGTTAGCCTAGATTGATGTGGATCCTTCTGGAACCCCTCGGGTGAGTTTGGAGACGTGTGGGGCCTTCTAGGCCGTTCTAGAGTCTTCTTTGGAGCACCTTCGGCCTTAAAAGACTTGGTATGCCTCATTTCTCCCTTGTTGCCCCGTGAGCACCTAGGTGGGGCTGTTCGGGCGCGCACTGCGCACCTGGGTGGCACACCTCGGTGCTGCTCGGTGCACCCTGGCGGGTGTGCCCCTCGGTTGGCTGGGTCGCGACCTGGTGGGGCGTGACATCCTCCCCCACCCGATCTCGTGACGCCCTCGTCGCGTCTTCGTGGAACAGGGGTGTTGCTGGAGCGCTTATCTCGACTCCTAGCTCGCCTTGCCTTTGCCCTCGGCTTGTCGGCATTGTTGGAAGACCTTCCCTTCGAACCTTGACCCTCGGTGGTCTTGGAAGCAACGTTCTCCCCTTGAACATGCTTGGTGGCCTTCTCTGACTCGAACACCCCTTTGTCTTGGTTCAATCCCTTGGACGGCTAGGCCCTACGGGTGGCCTTTTCGAGTTGAAGTGCAGAGACAACTCTCGTCCCTGGCTTGGTGGCCCTTATGGTTGGTACCATACATGATGGTGCACCCTCCGTGATGCACAGACTATTGGCAAATGGCATCGGAATTGCCTTGGCTTGCTCAAAGAACTCGAGTCCTAGGATGATCGGGCAGTCGTCTAACGACACAATTGAGAAGTCCATGCGGCCTGACCATGTCCCAATGTTGGTCTTGACTCCTCGAACGAACCCATGGATGGGTTGAGCGGCAGAGTTTACGGCCTTGACGGATCCTCCCCCTTTCACGATGCTAAGACCAAGCCTCTTTGCTTCCTGTAAAGAGACAAAGTTATGGGACGCACATGTGTCGAGCATGGCACTTGAGGCCTTTCCATTAACGGTGACGTCCACGAATAGCAACCCTTTGGCTTGGGTCTTTGGGGCGGACTGGATTCCATTCAAGAGCTATATCGATCCCATTTGTGCACCTTGGCCCCCTTCGGCATCACTACCTTCGTCGCCATCACTTTCCTCTTGATGCTTTGCTAGGATTGCATTAAGGGCTCGGCATTGTGGGCACTCTCGAACCCAATGGTCACCATCGCATATGTAGCAACTACTAGGCGGTGATTTCTTGGCACCTTTTGAGTCATTAGATCTACCTCGGTCCTTGTCCCTCCATGAGGACGAGCCTTTGTGCTTCGATGTGTCCTCGTCCTTGTGACTCTCTTTACGTGGGCTCCTATCTCTTCCCCCATTTGAGTGACCACTCTTCTTATCCCTCGGCTCGTTGGTGAACTCTTTGTGGGTGGAATAGTCAATGAGGCTCTCGGCCACGACGATGGCATCGGCAAGGCTTTGCACTCCTCTTTGCCTTAGCTCGTCCTTGGCCCAACTTTGGAGGCCATCGGTGAAGTTGAAGAGTGAGTCCTTCTCTGAGAGATCGGGGATCTCGAGCACCAAGCTTGTGAACTCTTTGACATAGTCTTGGATGCTCCCCGTTTGCTTGAGCCTTCGTAGGCGAGCTCGTGCCTCGTCCTCGGCATTCTCCGGATAGAATTGCCTTTTGAGCTCCCTTTTAAAGTCATTGAAGGTAGTAATGGTGGACGTACCTCTTTCGACATCGAGACGCCTTCTCCTCCACCAAAGCATGGCGGTGTCGGTGAGGTATAAGGTTGCGGTCTGGATCTTAGAGGCATCCTCCCTGATGCCAACGACTTCTAAGTATTGCTCCAAGCCATACAAGAAGTTGTCGACTTCTTTGGCGTTGCGTGTCCCTGAAAAGGTTTGAGGCTTGGGCACCTCGACCCTTCTTGCCTCCACGGTGGTGCTTGGCTCGGCTGCCATAGCACGTTTGCAGAAGGCAAGGTCGCCTTGCAATGCTTCTAGTTGAGCATACACGGTTGTAAGTTCACGTTGGAACGACTCATGTACCTTTGTGAGTTCTCCCATGAGTGCATCGCGTACTTCACCCATTTCCGCGCGTAGGGACTCCTCTAGCTTGATCTTCATTGCCCTTATGGCTGTGTGAATCTCGGCATCCTCCACCTCAAGGCCTTCAATCCGCACATAAAAGGTCGTCCACTTGGGCACCCATACCCGATATGCCTTCCTCCACGCGAGTCAGGCGCGACTCCAAGCTAGAGAGTATGTCTTTGGATTTGGCACGAGGCCTTGTCTCGGCAGGGTCAGCCCTTATTTCTTGCCTACCTTGGTCGTGCGTGACCTCGGTCTCGGACGGGCTAGCGGCTTGAGTTTTGCTGGTCTTGGCCATTCTCCCGAGCGATCGAAACTTGCTCTGATACCAACTGTCACGGACTTAATTCTTCAAGCTAAAATCCGTGCGGCACTAGCACTCTCGACACGATGCTAGTCAGCCTTAATGACGCAACGCTATGACAAAACGAAGGAGCAAGAGCGTTTACAAGGAAATAACCTTGTATTGCACAATAGAAGCTTTACAAGTGTTTTACAAGAGTGAGAGACTTCTTGGTTGGTTTACAAATGAGAGGGGTGGCCCTATTTATAGGCACCCACCTCCTCAATGGACGGCTAGGATCTATTTGATCCAACGGCTACAGTTTCGCCTCCCAAAATATCTACTAAGCCTAGATATTTCTAGATAAGTTCATACTTATCTACATACATCCGTAATATTCTAGATTACTCCTAAATGGTCTAAAAGCTCTAACATATTCTAAGATATTCTAGAATATTCCGGAGTCGTCCAGAGTTGTTCCGAGCCTTCCGCACTTGTCTCGAGCCCTCTTGATTATTCCCGGGTCTTCTAGGTTCCTCCGGGTGAGCCTAGATTGATGTGGATCCTTCTGGGACCCCTCGGGTGAGTTTGGAGACGTGTGGGGCCTTCTAGGCCGTTCTAGAGTCTTCTTTAGAGCACATTCGGCCTTAAAAGACTTGGTATGCCTCATTTCTCCCTTGTTGCCCCGTGAGCACCTAGGTGGGGCTCTTCGGGCGCGCACTGCGCACCTGGGTGGCACACTTCGGTGCTGCTCGGTGCACCCCGGCGGGTGTGCCCCTCGGTTGGCTGGGTCGCGACCTGGTGGGGCGTGACACATGTCTCTATAAATTTAACTCAAGTAAAATCAAGTTTTCGCCCATATAATTTTGAGATTAAATATTTAATATTTTTTTTCCGCTCTGCAATCAGATTTTATTAAAAGACTCAACTGAGCCCGTACTTGAAATATGTGCCTAATTAAAACATTAAATATTTAATGTATTTTTAAAAAGTAAGCATGTTGGTTTGACTTGAGAAAATATTTTTATTTCATTTTTAGTTTTAGTTTTCTAAAAATTAGAAAACATGCTTGGTTAATAAGATGCAAATTAGTTTTTAAAAACAAAAATAGTGAAAATGTGTTTGGTATCTAGATTTTCAAAATAGAAATAAAAAATTAATTATTAAATAGTTAAAATAAAATATAGTTAGAAACATATTAGTGTAATAATAAACAAATAAATAAAATATGAGTAAATAAACTAAAATTTTAAAAAATAACATTAAAAGGATTCGAACTCGGATTAAAATAAAGTTAACATTAAAAAGCCCTTGTTTTCATTTTTCCACTTTCTTAAAATATTTTCAATGAAAACATTTTTTTATAATTTTATATTTCACTTGTTTTTGTTTTTACTTTTTAGAAATATTTTATAAATTTTCAACCAAACTCGTTAAACGTTTTCATCACCATTTTTCATATTCCAAGAAAATGAAAATGAAAACGAACTTGGTTCACTAGAACCAAACAGTAATATTTAATGATTCTCAATTATTTTAAATTTATGTAATTTGTTCCTCCCAATATTTTATTCTAATTTTGTCACTAACAATAGGCTATAGCTATCGCTATTGGCACTGTGTGCTGTTAAGATAGGATGAGTTTTGAGAATTGAGAGTAGGGTCACACTTGAAACCTACTTTTTACCCCCACTTTGTGCACTTTTTTGGTGTTTTCTATTTCATTTTTG
The DNA here is from genome assembly GCA_958450335.1 of Hibiscus tridactylites. Lineage (NCBI taxonomy): Eukaryota > Viridiplantae > Streptophyta > Magnoliopsida > Malvales > Malvaceae > Hibiscus > Hibiscus tridactylites. Next base: position 71,381,409 of record OY288277.1, read on the forward strand.
GATCCATTATCATACATTTTTTTCTGTTTGGAAGCAGCAATATACGGTCTTGTTGTGATTACTTTGGTATTTCCTGATAAATTATTTTTGAGAGCGTTGTATATTGTCACGGGCCAATTTTTTTGAGCCGATCAAGCCACGCACCAAGGGGTCAAGGGGCCCAATTCCAACAATCATCTCCCCAAACCCGAAGCACCAGGCTACACCAGGGCGCTGGGCTCACCAAAGGAACGGAGCAACACATCGAGAGGCTGAATGTGTGCTCACCAAGGGACAATAACCGAGGGGCGTAGCTCGGGGCAAACTGAGAGGGCCACACCTCGTGCGTACATACCACCACACCGACGGGACGCGTCCGCAACCCACGGGGTCGGGTGTGCGGACCAAGGGACTAGACGCACGGACCAAGGAGCCGAGCAGGCCGAGCCTGCCGCACCCCAAGGGTCCGACAACAGCACATGCCAAGGAGCCATGCCGACTGAGCCTGTCACAT